>JANIIF010000008.1:0-1200000 GCA_024604135.1 Cladosporium velox | reverse complement strand
CACGCTCAACACAACTGCAATGATGCAGTTCTCTTCGCCGACTGGCTACTCGTAGGACGCTACGATTAGAGGATATACAGAATGTTTGCTACATCGGCTAGCAACATGTCTGCTATGGCACACGTGTAACCCATCCTTTTCAGCAGCACTGTCCACTCGAGCTTCCCCTCTTGCTTACACGCCAGTCTGCTCGCTGGACTGCAAGCATATTGAGAGCAAAGTCTGGACATAGCAAGTACCAAACAGCTCGATAAGTAATCTTACACATCCCATGCAGCTCTAATAAGACCACCCATACCCACGCCTCAAAGAGGCCTCACATCAGCAAATGCCCGCAGACTATCCCAAAGATATCGCCTCTACTACCACAATCATGGCAAGCTTCGACCTTCCTCTCCGAAACCGCAAAGATATCGCCCACGCCGCACAACTACGCAACTTCGCCATGGTTGGCCGACCTTTCAATTCACGCTCTGCGCTTCCAGCAGACTATGACGACCCGTACCTCCCCGTCTCTCGCCGCAGGTCCGATCGCAGTCTCACTACACCCTACTACAACACTTCACTCGCCTCCTACAGTCTCGACCAGACCAGCGACGCCCGCTTTTCTGACACATACAGCTACCGCCCAGCATCCTATCCGCGTCGAGCAGGTGCAGATTACAACCACGGCCCCCGACTCCCATTCGACAAAGCTGCGCGCAGCTTATATCGCGCTCTCGACGGCGTTCTGCGCCACATCTATCATCTCGAAGACACTTTCAAAGAGGACATGCGTGCCGTGCCCTACGCAGACGAGCGCACGCGCGCCCACTTGTGGACGCTGAAAGTCGAGTACCGCGGGTGGAACGCGGACGTTGATGCGCCGCCCGACATCAACGATCGCGTCGACTACTTTGGCAAGCACGCGGGCCGCTTGCTCGACGCGATCGAAGACATGCGCCACGCGGAGCACCCTTCGAGCCACGACTGGAGCGGCGAGCAGCGGGGTGATGGAGGCTATGAAGCTGTGACGATGGAGGATTTGCGATTTGCGATGAAGAAGCTAGGTGTTAGCTTCGGGGCTGTGGCGGAGTTGTTGGAGGGAGTGAAAGTGGATAAGCAGAGATGCGTCGTGCTGGCGAGGGAGCTGAGGAGTGCTCTTGATATTCTGAAAGGCATACAGCAGAGCTGGGAGGTGCCTAGAAATGGAACGGGGAAGTTTAAAGGCGATGCTGCTGGCACTGCTGCTGCTGCTGATGTAAGAATACCCATACCCGTCTCGGAATGGGATGGCTATAGCCAGACTTGATCTTTCTTTCAAGATTAGGCTTGATATTTCTGGCATACGATTGACGAATATTGAAACCTTTTAGCGACGAACTTTGAATCTTCCAACTTCTCATCCTCTCTCCCCAAACGTCTAAGTGCCTGTGGCAAGACCTTTCCAATCTGGAACTCGAGTATTAGCAAAAACTTTCCAAACAGGAGAACCTCAAGGCGTATGTAGCACTCACCAAACTTCGTCCTCTCCTCGTTAGCCTTCCTAACAACAACCTCGTCCCCAACCCTCACCACCTTCCCCTCCTCTCCACCCTCCTCAGTCAAGAAGCAATACCTCCCAAAAACAGGACTATATTTCATCCCCGGATCCACCCTCCGATCCCTCTGCATAACAGCCAACAACCTCCCCTCGCCTCCCTTGCCCGGCTGCCCAGTCTCGTAATCAATATTAAGCGACTTGCACCGCGCGCAATTATGCGCGGCCGTGAAGCCCACTCCTGTCGTGCCTTTGCCAACGGACAATTCGGCCCAGAAGTCTTCCTCCCACGCTTCTTCGGCGCCCGAAACGACGACGTTGGGGCGGAATTTCGTGATGTCTGCTTCGGTGCCTTCGGGGAGGCGGTCTGAGAGGGGTTCTAGGGAGGCGGAGGAGACGATGAGGTAGGGCGCGCAGTCGGAAAAAGTAATCTCTTTTGCTTTGTTTGGGGTTTGGGGGCTGAGGGCGGAGAGGGAGGGGAGGTAGGAGGTTGCAGTGGAGGAGAGGGAGGAGAGCCAGCTTGCGCCTGCGGTTGCGTCTTGGGTTGAGTTTGAAGCGGTGGACGTGGACATGAGGACTGGGCGGTAGTTGGAGCCCAGATAGGCGAGGACGATGGTGTAGCCGAAGCAGGAAGAGAACCAGTCGTTGTATTGCGAAGGCATGCGGTAGGCTTGCGTGGGGCTTTTGTGCATTGTGATTTCGACTTCTTCGAGATCGGCTGTGTCGGGCTCGAGAGGGATTTGGAGAGTTGTTTCTTGGGTGGAGGAGTTTTTGGGCGGGCTGAAGAGGATGCTGATGGATCCGTCTTTGGCGGTTGGGGATGAGGGTGGGTGCAGGGTTGGGAAGAAGAGGGTTCCGAGGGGATCGTGGGCTACGTGCATGTTTCTATAGGTTTTGGCATTTGTTGAAGGGTCGATTTTTTCTTCGAGGAGCATAAAACGGCGTTCGTAGGCGAAGCCATGTTTGGTGCAGGTGGCGCTTTCGAGAGATTGGGCTCGAAGTGCTTTGATGGGATAGGTGTAGAGAGCTTCAATCTTCATGGTGATTTATTATAAGTATGCTGGACGATGAGGTTTACATTAAAGAGATGCGGGAATGCTAGATCTCTTGTAATGTGATGTGGACTGGCACTTCATCCCTTGCTCTGTTGCCTGTGATACAGCGATGTTATCGCAGCCCGTCATCGTGGCTGCGGGGACACAGATGGAGCTCGGCAGTAGGCAAGCTCTTTTAACTTACGCCCTTCGACAGAGGACTTAGAGAAGATGCCTTCTTCCTACTTCTAGGTACGCTGTAAGAGGCAGCACGTGTAACGTGTAGTGAGTGCATGCGCGGTGTGGTCAGCAAACTCTCATCGATCCCTTAGTGGCTGGCTGGCTGCTTCCCTGGCCTTGCAAGATGCTCGTTTGTCGCTTGCAGCGGATTCACACGCCGCTCGTCCAGGCACATCTCGATGGTGAGCGGGTGGTCGTGTCTCCGCCGCATCGGAAAAGGTTCCTGCCGCTGTGGGTTGGGTATGTCGGGCGTCGATCGCCTGCGTGAAACGAGCTAGAAGGCTATAGCAGGGCATTGAGCCACACTCCAGCCGTGCTGTTCATCATCGTCCAGGGAACAGTTCGCAGAGGCAAAAGGGCTGTATGGCTGCAGAGTGGTGTATCCCTGTCCATGAACACTGCTCAGCCACCGTGTCTGCCCACGCGAGTCGGCGTGGTGGAGACGGCAAATGCTTGCCATGTTCTTCTTGGCAGACGTTTGTCGCTTGCTTGCTTGCTGAGGGCCCCGCGATGAGGCGAGGCGTAGGCGTGTGGTGCTGGGTAGGATGATGGAAGTGTCTCGGAAGAAAATGCGTTGGCCAGCACTCGGTGAGGGTCATGCCCGAATATTGCGCAGCACCTGGTTGAAGATCAGGAGACGACTTGTTTTCACCCAGCACCGTCAATACATAACGCTGCCTCCAGCCACCACCACCACCACCTGACGCCTCGTCGCAAACTGCACCACCAAGTCCAGCCCAGCAGTGCCCAGAGACCGATACACCCGTGTCAGCCGCAGCTTTAGTATTAGTCGCTGTCACTACGCTATACCACGCCATACGAACTCTCTCGGCCCTACACTTTGTCAGCGGTGGTAATACATTTGTTACGCTGCCCTCGATACTACTGCTGCCAACTCTCACCCACTCGGTGACGCCGACTTAAAGCGCTGCAACCCGACCACTGGACCCTCGACGCGACCACATCATTCACTACTGAACGGACACTTCGACCCATACCTGCGAAGCGAGCAACCCACACTCTTCTCCCTCAGGAAGCGACTGGCAAAAAACAATCACACCCCGGCCTTTGCGCCGACAACTCACCATGGAGGACCCTGTACGATTGCGTCGCAAGGACACCACCAAAGGCCCGCCTTTGCGCATTCTCTCCCTCGATGGCGGCGGAGTTCGCGGATACTCTATGCTCATTATTCTCCAAGAGCTCATGCACCGTACCTTTGTCGAGATCGAAGGTCGCGCGCCCAAACGCCATGAGATCCCTAAACCTTGCGACCACTTCGATCTTATTGCGGGTACAGGCACCGGAGGCCTGATCGCACTCATGCTCGGTCGCCTACGCCTCGACATCGACACATGCAAAGATCTCTACGTACGCTTGACGAGGCGGGTCTTCGAGACAGACAAGACGTTTGCTGGCATTCCTTACAAAAAGACACTGTTCAAGGCAAGCAAGTTGGAAGAGGCAATTCGGGAGGTGGTACGAGAGCACACCATTTCTGAATTCGAAGGAAACGACGTCCTGGCAAATGCGACACCCATGACACCAGACTCGCCTCGTAGTCATGCTAGTGGAGGTGCGGACGATCTACCGTCACGGACAATGAGCCAGAACAGCCGCTACAGCCAGGTTGGCATGAGTCCGGTCACTCAACCTAGGAATTACGGATCGCTCAGATGGGGAAACGCAAATGCTTTGCTATACGACGCTAGAGAAACCAGGACCAAGACAGCGGTGACGGCCATGTTCGCCGGAAAGCGTTCGTCTGGCAGTTCAGTCATGCTACGATCATACGATTCGCGCAAAGAGCCAGCTTCGGATGTCAACTGTTCGATATGGCAAGCTGGAAGAGCAACCTCAGCTACTGGCTTGGCATTCAAGCCTATACAGATCGGCCAGTCGGTATACCACGACGAAGGCTCTGGAAAGTTCAACCCTGCTCCTCAGGTGCTGGACGAGGCAGTAATCAACGAATGGCCTGGTCGAGAAGTTGGCGTGTTTGTCAGTATTGGCACAGGCAAGCGCCCTGCTGGCACCTCAGAACAGCAGTCCGATTGGTGGGAAGGCTTTATGGGAGGTACTATCGGTGACTTTGCGGAAGCACGACGACGCTTGATTTCCAAGATCGAGGGTTGCGAAACGACACACGAGTACATGACGCATGAGCATCTCAGCGCCCGCCAGGTCAACCCTGAGAACTATTACAGGTTGAATGTCGAAGTTGGCGTCGGCGAGTTCGGCATGAATGAGTGGAATCGTCTGAGCGATATCAGCACAGGTACGCGCATGTACTTGGGCAAGCACGACGTCCAGAGCATGAACATTGGTGCCGCATCCAAACTCGCAAGGGTACACTTTGCGAAGAAACGCTTTGACCGCACTGCTCGCAATCAAGCAAACGGCGGCCGCCTTAGTTGGCAAGACGGGTACGATGAGGCGCCTGCATCTAATCCTCAGGTTCCACCACCCAGCAACCCGATGGCTGTCGAGCTTCCTGCGAGTGAGCCCTATCTGTCTCCACAAGCAATCCCTCGGAGATCATATGACCACCGACCCAGTGTTGCAGACATGAAATATACAGTTGTCACTTCGGATGAGTTTCCACAAGTTCTCAATCCTCCACCAGACGACAGCACGGCTACAACTCCCACTCAGCTCTCATATTCTCAGTCGCAAAACAGCCATTACTCCCACAACAGCTACCAAAACGGCAACCACAATCGCACTGTCAGCGCTGCCAACTCAATCCACAGTTATAACCACATCCCTTCACCCACCTACCCACCACCGCGACACAGTGGCGAGTCACTAAACTACTCTCCTCCGCCAACATCCGTACCGCATCCTCCCCCAAGCTATCCATCAGGGCCACCACCTCTACCGCCCAAGACTCCTCTCCCTTACCCGGACGAAGTTTCACCAATCTCGGCAGGCACACAGCCAAGCCCAGTCATAGGGACCGGCCCAGCGACTTTCATGAACATGGGCGATCTGCGACGCACCCTACCGTACCCAGTCAGCGGGGTTGACCAAGACGGCTATGGTTACCGAGGCGGATTCGGCGACGACAGTGCGCCGCCGCCCAGTGTGAATATGAGGAACAAGCCAACGATTTCACGATGATGACCTGAGTATTGGACATATGATCGGATTTGACGATCAGAAAGGTTCGAAAACGATGAAAATTGGACTGGAGGCGCTTAGGATGGTATGTGGAATTGGGGATAATGTTGCTTTGATGATACCACTGTTGTTTTTCTGTTTCTGCAAGGTCTTGACGTGAGAAAGGCTCGGAGGTATATATTGCTATGATTCCATGACTCGGCAAGGATCGCATTGAACAGATATTGAAGATATTCAAACCTGCATACGTCATATTTGTTAGATACTGTGATGATTACTGTAAGGTCTTAATGTCTGTTGGTAGTGTTTTGTGTTTGCTTGCTCTATCGTCCAAGCTTCTGCAGCATCGACTATGACGACTCTGTTCGCCGAAAGCCGATGAACGTCTCGAACTTCTTGACGGTCTGCGCCAATCGCTCCGTCTTCACTCCCACGTTTCTTCCTCTGGAAAGATAATGCAGCAATGCTTCGTCGCGGCAATGGGTTGAGCACGGCATTGAAGCTGCGGTCGTCGCACTTTCCAACATCATCAAAACTAACAACATCACTACCAACAACACTCTCCAAACCCACCCTCCGCTCCTACGCCTCCATCACCCACAGCCATGACATCGCCGTCCTAGGCGGCGGCATCACCGGCCTCGCCACCGCCTACTTCCTCACGCAGCAGCTGCCGCGCGCCAAAATAACCGTCTACGAGAGCGGCGACCGCATCGGCGGCTGGCTGTCGAGCAAGCGCGTCGACGTCAAGGGCGGCAACGTCCTCTTCGAAGCTGGCCCTCGCACGCTGCGCCCGGCCTCCAATGGCGTCCTCGCTGCTCGCCTAGTCCAAGAGCTGGATCTCGGGAAAGACACGATCTTCACGCAGAACACCTCGCCCGCGGCGACGAACCGGTTTTTGTACTACCCGGATCATCTGGTGCGGATGCCACATCCTTCGTATGGGTTCTGGGAGAATTTTCAGAATATCTGGACGGAGCCTATTTTCGAGACGACGATCGTGTCGGCTGTGCGAGAGTTTTGGAAGGAGGGGAGGGATAAGAGCGTGCAGGACGAGAGCATTGGGGACTTCTTTGCGAGGAGGTTTAGCAAGACGATGGTGGATCGGATTCTGAGCGGGATGATTCATGGGATCTACGCGGGCGATGTGTACAAGTTGAGCGCGAAGAGCTTGTTCCCGAGGCCGTATCGGGACGATCTGGTGACGGGGAGTGTGCTTGCGGGTGCGGTCAAGACGAGGTCGGAAGGTGTGGAGATGACGAAGATGGAGGCGGAGTTTTTGAAGGAGATGAAGGATTTCAAGTGGGATCCGCTGCTGAGGGCGACGCTGAGGGATACTTCTGTGTTCACTTTTAGGGATGGTTTGGGCATGCTGGTTGACAAGCTGGCGAGGAAGCTGTGGGACTCTGGCAATGTTGAGGTCAAGACCAGCACGCCGGTTAAGGCTATCAAGCTCGCGGACGACAAGACAGGCGTGGAAGTCACAACTTTCAACTCCCCTGACCCGATCCGCCACTCGACCGTCGTCTCCGCCCTCTCGCCCGCGCACCTAAACGCCCTAGCACCATCAAACACCACTCTCGCCCCCGAGACGCCCAGCGTATCCGTCATGACCGTCAACCTCTACTACCCCCAAGCAAACATGCACCCTCCCGGCTTCGGCTACCTAATCCCCCTCGCTACACCCTTCGAGCAAAACCCCGAGCGCGCCCTCGGCGTCACCTTCGACACGGCCTACTCGCCCTCCAACGCCGACACCGACACCACGCAATGGAGCTACAACGACATGGAAGAGCTGACCCGCCAGCGCGACGCCGGCCGCATGATCAACGTCAACGACTTCGGCTGGTACAACTTCCCCTCTAAACCCGTCGTCCAAGACGAGGTCCCCGAGCGCGGCACCAAACTCACCGTCATGCTCGGTGGCCACTGGTGGGACGGCTGGCCCGCTTTCCCCAGCGAAAAGGAAGGCCTCGAAATGGCGCGCAGCGTCGTCTCGAGGCAGCTGGGTATCCATCAGGAGCCCGA
Source organism: Cladosporium velox (assembly GCA_024604135.1). Classification (NCBI taxonomy): domain Eukaryota; kingdom Fungi; phylum Ascomycota; class Dothideomycetes; order Cladosporiales; family Cladosporiaceae; genus Cladosporium; species Cladosporium velox. The sequence goes on along the minus strand of JANIIF010000008.1, from coordinate 1,192,056 downwards.
GGCGTGGGCGGTGAATTTGCAGAAGGATTGTATTCCGCAGTACACGGTGGGTCACGAGGCGCGGTTGAAGGCTGCGCACGGGGCGCTGGCGAGGCAGTATGGTGGCAAGCTGAGGGTTGCGGGCAATTGGACGCAGGGCGTGGGCGTGAACGATTGTTTGAGGAGCGCGTGGGATGTTGTCAAGGGGATTCGCGAGGGGAAGGAGGATGCCACCGGGCTGGAGAATGTGGGCACTGAGGAGTATGTTACGTTGAAACCTATTCGGGCTGATGGGAGAGGTAGCGAGGAGGAGAAGTAGAGGGTTTGTATAGATGGTGTGGTGTTGTATAAATATGATGTGTCTATATCAAAAGCAACGCACTGAGCGATTGACGGGTCGAATTCCCACAGTATTAACAACGCGATCTCCAGATCTTGTAAACTACATGCATGTTACATGTAGATTTTGCACTAGATGCGTGAACCATGGCTTCGTCTCACCGTGGATCGGACAGGAAGTGACTGAAGTATCTTCTTGTATGGCTCGTCGTTCCTTCATATCTGGCTCTCTCCCTTCGTTATAGGCAGACGCCATTTTATCCCGAAGCACGATGATAGCACACAGTGACGACTTACATGTTCCTGTATATGGCTGGCGATTCGGTGAGGAATCGGCGCCCTGAGTGAGCGCATGTACTGCACGATGCGTGCACAAAAACCGGTAGAAGATCCTCAAGCAGCAGCACAACAAAAGCAAGGGTTAGTTATAACAAGCAGTAATATCATGTGAAGTGCGAAGGATTGAGCTGCAGGTGAGGTTCTGAAACGATCGTGGGCCCCACCTTCCATCTGTGGCTTGATTGCTTGCCTTCTCTTGTCTCGCCATGCCATCATCTCCCCAGCCTTTCTGTCTGTCGTGTTCCAACTACCAGCAACACCTCACTCATTCACTATTCGATGACAGACCACGCCAGCGCATCCGCGCTCCCGCTATTGGTAACACATCTGCTGCATACGGAAGGCAAACATTTCTCTACTCTGCTGCCTTGACCTGCGCGCACGGCCGATTTGCCAGCAAGGCTGAAGGAACTGCTCTGGCCAGCCAAAGCCACAGCCTGTCCAATCGCGAACGCACAATTCACTGAGCAACGACTTTCACATCAGCGCTACTCACCTGTCACAGGAGTGAGACCCATCGCACTGCTGCACTGGACCATCAGGTGGTCCGAGGGAAGGCGTCCAAGGGTCATTTCGGGCGTCAAGCACTTTGGGCTGTGTCGCTTAATGATTTCCCATCCAACACTCATCTGCCGACGATCCACCGGATTACCACTTGACACCATCGAAATAAGGGTACCGCATGTCCACCATGGCTGACGGTCTGCACTCATCAAACCGCTCTCGGCGACAACGAGACTTGTCGAATATTCCTGGATTCAACCATTCGCGACGCTCATGGACTTCGGGTGGCTTGCGCATGACAATGGAGACGGCCAGCTATACGAGCCCTGGCTTCTCGTTTCGTAACTTCGCTGACAGATCGAACTCGTTCGCCGATGTCGAGCCCTCACGAAACGGCGCATCACGTGGTGGCAGTTCATCAGGTGGCCTGCTCGGTGGTGGCTTGCTTGGGGGTGCCATAAATCTACTCAACAACGTAGCCAACCCTCAATCACGACGACCTGCCCCTAGAACGCAATCAGAGAGAGTCTCATACATTGTGGAGTCTGATTATTCGGACTCGGACGTCACAAGCAGCGATGAAGACCTCGCGTACGGCTCATTGCCTCGAGCACGCGGGGCGCATGCGAAATCGATGCTAGGCAGAGTGAAGGATCGCATACTTGACCATGGTCGTCCGCGTGCAAACCAGCCAACCGACAACTATGATGACACGACGCCTGCTCAGACACGAGAGCCTCGACCCGACAGAAGGAGAGTTCGACCGGAATCTCCAGAACCACCTCGAGCGAGCAGGCAACGACGTTCGGCAACCTTGGACTACGACAAAACACCAGAAAGCTCTCCCGAGCGTCGTTCATACATTCCTCCTCCTTCGAATAGTACGGAACGTGACGTGAAAACTCTACAGCGTGCCGTCGAAAGCGAAAGAAAGCAATACCTTGATGTGAAACATCGTTTCCAGCAGGCATCTCAACAGAGCGTCATAGATCCTGAGCACATTCAAGATCTGTTGAACCAGGTCAAAGTACATGGTGCTTTACTGGCTTCTGCGCAACGGAAACTGCAGATGGCCAAAGAACAGCTGCAAAGAGAGGCGACAGCTCGTCCACAGCGGCAACGGGCCCAACGCAGAGCATCACCACCGAGAGAAGCATATTATGAATCTGATGAAGACGACGAACATTTCGAGTCCTGGCCACATCACGGATTTGGCGTTTTCACCACCTCGGCCAGAAGTAATGTTTCCTTCCAGGAGCCACTCAGGCATACTGGCGCATTTGATCCTCTCTTCGGCTTTCGAGTGTTTGATCGCCTCTTCACCGAGGCTGACTCTGTTCACAGCAGTTCCAACGGCTTCCACTTTTCGACCGCAAATACCGGTCCATCCTATAGGCGGACTAGCTACTCAGATACCGGCACATCGCAGCGGCCAAGCAGACCCAGATCGTACCATTATGCTGCACCCCCACAACCTGCCCCTGTTCCTGAGCTTCCTCGCAATCCTTTGCGGGCCACAGAGGCAGCGCGACTCTTCGCAAGCTACAACTCGAGCTGGAACTCTCTCTCGGCTACCTTCCCAACGATTCCGTACCCAACACGCACTCTACGTGCGCCTGCTCTGAGCGACCCGTCCACAATCCCGCACCAGTCATCCCACACATGGTCCACCGAGCAAATCATGCAAGCCAACACCGCGCTCTTTTTCATCATCGCGCTAGGCCTCAAGCCGACCATCTCCGACTCTGGCATTGTGACTTTCAACCGCGCAACAACACCCGAAGCCGACGTCAGGGGCTTGCTCAGCGTGCTGAAGAAAGAGAAGATGCGCTGGCACAGTGACCGCTTAGGGCGAAGGAACGAGGAGATCGTAGGCGGAGGCGTGAACGAGGCTCTTCAAAGAGATGAGAGGGCGAGAGCAGTGTTTCACGGAGTCTGCGCGCTGATGGAGTTTGCGCTGGGAAGGGAAGGCTGAGCGAACTATTGATTAAGTTGTCGGTGTGTCGACGACGATGATGATGACGACATTGAGATTGGAACGCATGCATGTTGAACGATACCCCACATCACGAGAGAGACGATATATGTAATTAGCGCTTGATACGAGTAGTCGAGCTGTTTCATAACCCAGTGTCTCATACATCTGTTTCTTTTGAACCATCGTACTATAGAAGGATCGCCTTTCGAAAGAAAAGAAATGGCTCGACTACCGCTACAGTGCCTAAGCACAAATTTGTGTACCTTATAAGCTCCGTCTATACCTTTCACTGCTGTTGCTATACACTAGTACTGTAGGTTATAGGTACATCAACGAATATCTTATTGGCCGTTGGGATGGTATTGAAAAAGCGCCCATCACTTTTAAAGATTAGTACATGTATGCTTGCACGCTCGACGTTAGTAACTTGAAAGGGATTTACTACTTGCCCATTGAGAGTCTGTAGTTACACAGACTTGAGCGTCATGTCTGTACAACATGCTTCACTAGGTCGAGTAGGTGAGATGAGATGCACGAGAGGCGAACAGACACACGTTTGTGTACACACAAGTTTATCAGAACCAGGAAAAGAAGGGTATATATTTCCAAAAACAAGCAAAGATCATTATAAATACACAGCCCCTCACCCTCCACCGTTCCCCCCTTCTCAACATTCTCAAGTCATCGTACCCTTTTTGCACACAAAAACAACAAGTTCCCTCCGGGCCCACCAAAAGTGCGTACATAGTAGCACAAGCTCTGCAAAACCAGAGCATCGGAATTAAAAGGCACAAACAGCAAAAACAACGCGAGTCAATATCCTCATCCTCCTCCGCTCTTGTCCATCACGTCCTGACTATCCACCCGCATCTCCCAATTAGAAACAAGAACGTTGGTTCGTTTGTATAACACAAAAACCAGCAAGTTGTCATTCTTTTCTCCCTTTCTGCCCTTTTTCTTGCAGGAGTTTCTCTTGATAAGCGTTAAACGGCGTTGTTCTGAAATTTGTAGTAATGTAATCGTGAGTAATATGTTCCCGCGAGGAACACATCAAATTGTTTCTGTTGCTAGCCCGGTAGCATTATCTTCCAACGAGAAGTTCCAATTACAGCTTGCCAGCGCTGCTCTGGTTCATCACGGAGGGACCATGCGCCGTGCTCGGCCTGCTGTTCTCGTCCTCCTCGTCAATGTCGAGGCCCTTGCGCCAGCTGGCTAGGCTTTCAGTGGTGCGAGCCGGGCCAACATCGCGCTGGTTCTCGAAGTCGAAGCGTTCACTGAGGCGGTAGTTCTTGTTGGTGGTTTCCCAGTGCGATCGCAAGGTCTCAAGCTCGGAGGCGAGACTGTCGAGTGCTAGACTGTTGCGGCCGTCGGCGTTGGAGGTGGTGGTGGAGACAATGCTCAAGGCGCCGTCGGAAGTGGAGCGGGTGTGACCGCCTCCGATGTTGCTATGGTGTGGCAGCCCGGTGGGCGTGTACTGGTCGATGGTGGTGGCCTCGGACGCGGTGGAAGCGTTGCGAGAGTGAGAAGACGTACCGTTCGGCACCGGAGTTGCCATATCGGACATGCGGGACTGACGGCGGTAGTTGTCGACGCTGTGCTCGACTTGGTCGAGAAGCAGTTGGACTTTGTTCTCAGCATCCTTGGCACGTTCCTCGAGCATGCTGTTCTCCTGCTGCATGCGCTCAATATCAGTGCGCGCCTGCGTGTGGCTTGCTTGAAGAGCCGTGAGGTCAGATCTTGAGGTTGCGTAGGAAGTTTTTGACTGCTCCAGTTCGGACTCAGTAGTCTGCAACTTGCTCTGCATTGCTGCCAACTTCTCTTCAAGTCCAGCGACTGAGCTCTTGAGGCTTGCTTGGGTCGACTCGACCTCTTTCTTCAGGTTGGCACGCTCAGTCTCCCAGTCAGCCGGAACTTCGGGGGTGGCACGCGCGCTGCCCTCGCCATCGCCACGGATCTTTTCAACTTTCTTGCGAAGGTCGCCGTTCTCGTTCTTAACGCGTTGTAGCTCCTGCTTCATCTTGGAAAGCATCTTCTCGGTACCGCGGAGATACTTCACAGCGGCTTGGTGGTCGTTATCCAGTGCAGTGAGCTTCTCCTCGTACTCGCGCTTCATCTTCTCATCGCGCTCAGAAACATCCTCGAATTGGGTCTTCATCTCATCGTGGCTCTTCAAGCTTGCTTCGAGTTGCTGCTCTAGCTCACGCACGCGGTGGAGGTCGGGCGTACTAAAGCGGGACATGCTGCTAGGTGACTCCATAGCCCTTGAACGCCTGACATCTGCAGGGTTGATTCCACGCTCTTGCAGAATGTTCTTGAGTGCGCCATGTTGCACAGCCAGTGCGTTGGTCTCAAGAAGTTGGCTTTGAAGCTTCTGCTCCAGCTCGGCCTTTTCATTGGTCATGGTCTGCACATCACGTAGGTGTGTTTGCAACTGCTTGCGAATGCTGAGGCCTTCGCGGCTGGCTTGCTCCTGGTATGCCTCAAGACCTGCAATGCGCTCCTCAGCACGGCGGAGCTTCTCAGAAGCCGCATCAGCGGCAGCCTGGTTCTGACGGACCAATTCGTTCGCAGACTCGAGCTGTTGTTGAAGAATGGCAACACGTTCTTTGGACCCGTCTTGTGGATCGCCGCGGCTGGTCACTCTTCCGAAGCCAGCCATAACGACAGCGCGGTGGCTATCAGCCTCCCTCGCGTGCTTCTCGGCCATTTCTTCTGCGTCTTGTAGACGACGAGATGCATTGTCAAGTTCAGCGGTCCGGTCTTCATGCTCCACACGCAGTTGCCTCAGCTTCTCTTCGACGTCTCCGCGAGCTGCCCTCTCAGCATCGAGCTTAGACTCGAGTGATTGCGCCTTTTCGGTCGAAGCTGCGACTGCAGCCTGCAAACCGAGCAAGATGGCAGAATGGTTCTGAGTCTCAGTCAAAGTGTCCTGATATTTGCCGTGAAGCTCATCCTTGTCGACTGTGAGCAGTCTGTGCTGTGTAAGCATCTCGGCATGGTTCGCAGCTATGTCGCGGTGCTGAGTTTGCGTCTCGTGCAATTCCGATCGAAGCTCTTCAAGCTCAGACGAGAGTTGCTGGTGGCGCATGTCAAGCTCAGTGACACGCTTTTGCGCTGCATCAGCTGTCTCTTCTGCGAGCTGTCTTGCCTGGCGCTCAAGCTCAACCTCACGGCTGAGACCCTCGTGCTTGCTGGTCAGAGTGTTGTGGGACGCGATTGATGCAGCGAGACGCCTGTTGAGGTCGTTAGTCCTCTCATGATCAGGCGTACTCCTTGAGCCATCCTTATCTGGGGTCGGCGATCCGTGACCTGCAAGCCTTGCTTTGGCAAAGACAGCCTCGCTGATAGCAGCATCGCGCTGCTTCTCCATATCTGCGATGCGTGAGGATGCATCCTTGCTCTGTGCGTCAATGGTCTCCTGTACACGTGCGAGCTCCGCGCGCATTTTGAGTAGGGCTTCGATCAGTGGTTTGTCGTCCTCGCTGAACACATCGGCAGACCGTTCATCCATGACAGGCGAGTCGGTTGATCGCGTTTGATAGCCAGATTTGCGGGCAATTGCCAGCTCAGATGCGTACCAGGCGTTCTTTTGCTTCACCTTGTCCAATTCTTTTTGGAGCTCATCATATTGCTGTGTGAGAGCAGGAGATGATCCGATGCCCGAATCCTGAGGTACGGCAGCATTCTTCTGTTGCAACGCCGTCACCTTGGGTGCAGTCATGGCTGGCTCGTCAATGGACTGGCGTGGAGTCTCATCGAAACGATCGACGTTGCTCATGGCGGACACCTGGTCGCGATCACTGCCAAGAGCAGAGACTTGAGCTCTCGAAGAGGACCTCGATTGACCAGAGTGTTGGTCCTGGGAGGGCTGATAAGTTTCGGGTTTCTGTCGCGCAGCGTCCATAGGGTTCTGGTAGTCCATAGAATTTTGGTATTGGTCGTCGAAAGTAGGTGACATGGGCAGACGGGTTTCCTGCGCGATTGCAGCAATGTTCGTTGGAGAAGTCATCATGTTGCGATCTTCAAAGTTTCGCGCTCGCTCGTTCTCCAAGGTCGGGCTCAAGGCGCGATCCGGTCGGGATGGTTGACGGGTTGTGGCTGCACCATTCACCCTAGGCTGGGGTGGTTGAGACTGCGGAGGAGGACCTGAAGGTGCGGGAAGCTGGCTTTGGTGGCCAGGTCGGGGCAGTCTTGAATTGCTTTCACTCCTGGCGCGAGCATCGCTACCGGTCCTCTCGCGCTCCATCAGTTGTGGCTGTTGGCCACGTCCGTTATTAGCAACGACAGGCACCGCTGCCTTCTCTCCACTTGGACGACGATGGCCTTGAATGCGCTCGTTTGTTGGCGTTTGACTCGCGCTATCGGGCGGATACCTAATCTTGGTCGTGTCCAGGAGATATGCCATGCCCAGCTCGACAGGATCTCTGGGAGCGCTGCTAGGCTCGCCAGCAAGAACAACAATTTGCTTCCCAACAGTAGTCATGCTGTGTCCAGATCGCGGGCTGGGGCTGGGTCCCATGTTCTGGAAAGTGTACCATCTGCGTGATGTGATCCGGAAAGCTGCAAGATCACCAAGGTCCGTTCCCTCTTCGGTTCGGCCACCAAAGATGTACATTACATCGCCAACCAGAGCTGCTGCGTGACCTTCTCGGGCGGACGGGATGTATCCAATGCATTCCAGTTGAGTCCAAGAGTTCGTGTGAGGATAGTAAGACCATACATCGTTGAACCAGGTGACACCGTCAGTACCGCCGAACCTGGGTGAAGTCAGTCCCCGATCACGTGCTCATCAAATGTCCTTAACTTACAAATAAAGCCTGTCGCCCCATGTAATCATTGTGTGGTTTGTTCGTGCCGGTGGGATTTGACCATGCGGTGGTCCGCCGTCGATTGTGTTCTGAATCAATACCTCCCATCTATTACTTGCTTGCTGCAACGCGTTCAAATCGAATGCGACGAGATCGTTGAAAAAGTAGCCTTCGACTTGGCCACCGAAAATGTAAAGCTTGCTACCCAAGATGTTCAAGGTATGTCCATAGCGTCCTGGAGGGCGAGGGCCTGCTGGAAGTGCGCGAGACCACTGTTTTGTTGCTGTTCGCCGTCAGTCTCAGAATCATAATGTGTAGGTTTCTCATCGAATCTCACATGTGTTGAGCAAGTACAAGGTGTCATCAAGAACATCTCCTTCATCCATTTTGGTGTCACCACCGAAAACGATGAATGCATTGCCAACGAGCAAACTGGCGTGGCCGACTCTGGGACCGGGACCTTCTGAAGTCGTCGCAACCGGGTAGCACGACATTTCGCCAGGGCCAGTCTCGCACATCCACAAATCTCCCTTGACCGTACTTCCGTTGATCAGTCCACCCATAAGGTACACCGATCCATCTCTGCTGGCAGTGGCATTGACAGCAGCGCCATATCTTGGGAACGGATTTGTGTGCGACACGGTAAAGTTCAGTTTGCGCTGCGACCACGGATATGGGGATGTATTCTCGAGAGCCTTCTCTGGAGGCGGCGTCCTGTTCTGCAGGGATCCGAGTCGGGGTGTCTGCGTTGGCTAGCGTGTCAGTATGATATCTCCAACCCATCCCATCTCATTGCACTCCGGCTGGGTGTTCACCTACCTCATCCTGGCTCATATTGCGCGACCTCTGCTCCGGACTGGGAACAACCTGCCCTCTCGCATCTGCAGCAATCACCCTCGTTTCTGCAGGAGGTGGACTCCGCATGCCGAGTTTCTCTGAGGCCAGCGAGTTCAAACTGGCACTTGCGCTTGCGCCGCCGGGGGTTGGAGAGGCAGGTTTCGCGCCGTTCGGAGCGCCATTGAAGGTGGGAATCTGGGATTGAGGGCCCTCCGCAGAGCGGATGTCGCGCGAGGCAGGCGGCAGGGCGTTGTTGGTCTGCGAACCCTTTTTGCTGGACTTGAAGAGGAAAGACATTATGGTGTAGGGTCGGGGGTGTTGGAAGCGCCGTCAGGCGCGGCCGAAGCAAGGAGACGCAGCGGCTACAAGAGCGCGGTCATAGGCTGTCGCGAGGATGTATGTATGGCGGTGGAGATGTAGAATGAGGTACGCTGGGCGCGTGGCAGATGGAGCAGCGACAGCGAGGTGTCGCTTTTGGCAGTACAGCACTTGAGTATATGGAGGAGGCTGTAAGTGCTTCTTGGAATGCGAGATGCTCTTTCCCCGGTGCCAACTTCGGCCCGTCAGATGGGCTAGGGCAGCAGCAGGGTAGGGTAGGGGCACGCAAGACGAGCAGAGAGGGTCGATATGCGAGACGAGGTGAGATGAGACGGCTAGCAAAAAGATACGCGGGTTGTGTGGGGCATTAAAGAGACAGCGTACTACAGACGAGACAAGAGCACTGTTGTTGCAATAATAATAATTATTGCATCTACATTAAATTGCGGCCAGATGGACGTGGCCAGCAAGCAAGTCCCATAATCTTGGCCTGTGAGGCTGGAGGCGGGCTGGATAGGGTTGTGATTCGAGAAGGCGAGAAGGGCTGCCGACGCGCTACACATGTCTCCACCTGGCCCGCACAGTCGGATGTGGCTGGTGATACGGCATATCTGCGAGCTGGTCATATGCCACATGGACGAGTGGACCTCCTATATGCCCTTTGATATGTGTGTTGGAGTTGCTATATGCTTCCTCTCCCCTAGCCGTCGCTCTCGCACCAAAAAATCCACAGCCCACGTGAGCACGTCGGCACGACAACATTTCTCAACATCTGAAACGAGGTAGGTCCAAGGGGCAATATCTGTAAGCCTCTAGCGCCAGGAATCGTTCCCGCGCCGATCACACTACTGCCGTCACACGCCTGCAGTGGTCTTCTTGGCGTCTTCGGCCGGCTTTCACTGACCATTTTGGGCTGCGACCTTGATTCATGATTGGAGATGCTTCTTCCTCGCATCCGGAGAATATGTTGACTAGTCCTGAAGCTGTCCACATCTGCACGCTGGTGAAAAGTGTATTCGTCCGAGTTGCTGTTATAAGAACAGTCACGGACACGATCAAATGTCATTCGCTCATGGTGTCTTTTGGCCGACAGTATGGCGTGCTGGAATACCATGTCAAGAAGTTGAAGGGTATCGGAGGGTAGAGCGAGCCTACGTACGCCATGACTCCAGGACGCATGTGAACACGCAAGCACGCATGCTGCTCATCGGACGAGGATCGCAGGCAACGAGAGTATGCGACCTTGGGCACATCGCCCTGATTGGACATGAAAAGCCACCCGTTCGTAGCGAATCGGCAAACAAAGCGATGTGCCGCCAATACGTTTAGATGGCGAATAGCAATTGTGAGAGGTGGTGCTTCCGCCGAGGCTGATAACATCTGTGTACGCTGAATAGGACCTTGTGGTCACCGTCTGGTCGTAGAAGGGTAGTTATTCTATTCCTATATTGATTTACGCAACATCAAGGAAAGCAGATTGACCATCATAGCGACGGGGAGCAGCTGCTTCGACAGTTGATGCCTGGTGGATTATTCTTCGACTCAGCTGAATTTGTCTTCGCTTGCTCCGGTCTCCAGCAGTCGTTCGCAGACACGTAGCACACGTACACGTGTAAAGTCGTAGTAGAAATATTTGTCTTCGACCACGCTCACTTGCATCTGCAGCCCACGGTCAGAACCCGACTGCGGAGCGAGCCAGGCGTTGCTTACCTAAAACCTACTCGACAAGGGACGCTGCGGTTGCTTTAAGCTTAAGCATCAGCGCGTGACTGCCCGCCCACAATTACCTCTCAAGACCGCAATACCTTACACTCCGACCCAGGATACGATCGATGCACACGCAAGAGTGGACACGGGACATGCTCTCGTGCGCCGCGCCCATCACACCGAACTGAATCCTCCTCTACCACCACCAACATGACGCGCGGGGCCACCACCGGCCTACTGCCGGACTACGAGACCAAAGATGGCCACCGCTCAAAACACCCGCAGCCGGTGCTTGAGAACCTACTCCCCTCCGGTTTGGAGGAAGGCGCATACTCCTCGCAAACATCCTCACCGCGCCGCCCCGTGAGATCGCATACCAGCTCCCTACACAACGGCGACAGCGCCTCCGACGACGATGACGGCCTGCACTTGCCACGAGCAAACGGTCGCACGAACAGCAGCAGCAGACCCACATTCTCGCGCGCGACGAGTGAGATGTCGCGCAGATCGCTCGCTACAAGAGACAGTAGAACAACCGAGGATGGAAGAGACAAGAAATTCCGCATGCGACACGGCTGGGAGGCGCAACTCGAGAGTCCTGAGCAGGCAAATCTGCTCAGCCAGACCTTTTTCATGTACTTTGAGGACAAGCGACATGAGACTGCCGGCAACCCGCCACCGGGCTTCGACCCCAAGAACATCGTCTCGGAATGGAGAATGAAGGACCGACTAAAGACTGTGTCTGCGATTCTTGCTGTATGCCTGAACGTCGGCGTTGATCCACCCGATGTTATCAAGACAAACCCATGCGCTCGTTTACAGTGTTGGGTTGAGCCCATACCTCCAGATAGTACGAACCAGAGTTCTACGAACAACAGCAATGCGCAGATCGGAAAGAACTTGCAGTCACAGTACGAGAGCCTCTCGCTCAGAACGCGATACAAGGTTGTGCTAGACCCGACCATAGAGGAGCTGAGGAAATACACAACATCACTGCGCCGCACCGCGCATGCCGAGCGACTGCTCTTCCATTACAACGGCCATGGTGTCCCTAAACCTACCCAAAGTGGAGAGGTGTGGTGTTTTAACAGGAGCTACACCCAGTACATTCCCATCAGTTTGTACGATCTCCAAGACTGGGTCGGTGCACCTGGACTCTGGGTGTGGGATTGTAGCGCAGCTGGAGGAGTCATTAATGGATTCCTGGAAGGCGCACAGAAGCACATTGTAAACCAACAAGAAGCACTGAAGAGAGACTCTAACAGGGCACAACAACAACCGACGATCCGCTGGGAAGACAGCATACATCTTGCCGCTTGCCGAGAGAACGAGAATCTACCGACCAACCCCAACCTGCCCGCTGATATTTTCACGAGTTGTCTGACCACACCGATTACCATGGCTGTCCGCTTTTTCATGCTGCAGAACCCTTTGCCTTCGACTTCAGGTATCACACTGGCGCAGGCAAGAGATATTCCAGGAAAGGTCAGCGAACGTAGGACGCCACTCGGCGAGCTTAATTGGATCTTCACGGCTATCACCGACACGATTGCCTGGAATTGCCTCGACAAGCCACTGTTCAAGAAACTCTTTAGACAGGATCTCATGGTTGCTGCGTTGTTCAGGAACTTCCTACTAGCGCAGAGAGTGATGCGCATCTACCACTGTCACCCACAGTCACATCCGGTTATCCCCGACACGCATAACCATCCGTTGTGGCAGAGCTGGGATTTGGCTGTCGAGATGATCTTGGCTCAACTACCAAAGCTGATTGAGCAGCAAAAGGCAAATGACGCTGCGATGGAAGCGACGCCCAACGGCACCATGCCTCAACCACCTCAGGAGCTTGACTATGTACACTCAGACTTCTTCGCTGATCAACTCAGCGCTTTTGAGGTCTACTTGTCCTCGGCACCAGCCAACGCAGGCGCAGCAGGCTACGCCAAACCACCTGAGCAGCTCCCTATTGTGCTCCAGGTGCTCCTTTCTCAAGTGCATAGATTACGTGCGCTGATTCTTCTTTCGAAATTCCTTGATCTGGGACCTTGGGCAGTCAACCTGGCGCTCAGCATTGGTATCTTCCCCTATGTGCTCAAGCTTCTGCAATCACAAGCCATCGAACTTAAGCCACCGATGGTGTTCATCTGGGCTCGCATCTTGGCTGTAGACCAGAGCTGCCAAGGCGACCTTCTCAAGGACTCTGGATACATGTACTTTACTGCAATTCTCAACAACGCTATTGGAATGCCAATTGGCAATGTCGCTGAACACCGCGCCATGTGCGCATTCGTAATCGCAATGTTCTGCAAGGACTTCCGCCCCGGAAAGGCCGCGGTACTGGAGAGCAACCCAGAAATTATTGAGAGCTGTCTGGGTCATATCTTGGACATGGAAAATCCCTTACTAAGACAATTCGCTTGCTTGTGTCTGAGCCATCTGTGGCGAGACTTCCCTCCTGCAAAAGCGGCGGGTATGGCGCAACAAGCGCACGCTAGAGTTCGCGATAGAAGTCACGACCCAGTGCCTGAAGTGCGTGCAGCATGTCTGGACGCGCTGACGAGCTTTGTCGCCACTGGAGAGATTGATGCGGCCACGATGCTTGAGGAGGAGACCCTCGCAAGTGTAGTAGTGGCGATGGGCATGGATGGCTCGATCATGGTGCGCAAGGAACTCGTTGTGTTCTACTCTACTTTCATCAAGAGATACGAACCTCGATTCATTGTTGCTGCATGGGAGCAACTCAACGAAGAACGCGAGAAGAAGCCAGCTGGCGAAAAGGAAGAACCACAGGTATCATCAAATGGTACAAACGGCCACGATGATGCGAATGGAGTCAATGGCTCGCGCGCCTTGCACAGACGTTCCGCATCAATGAGTGCATCGGAGTCTGCGTCTGTATCAGGCAGCACTTCGAAGGCTGCTGATGTGTCCAAGAACACCATCTACCGCGCCGTCTGGCGTCAAACACTCAGCATGTCTACCGATCCGCACCCCGAGGTTGCGCAGAACGCTAGTATCATTGTTGACTACGTTGTGAATGCACTTCTGGAGTCTCCTCTCGGTGGCTATGCTGACAAGATTCTGGATGAAATCATGCTCGAAGGGCTGAAAGGTGATCAACTCACTTTGACTGGCATGGATGTACTGGCGCGCCAGCGATCCCGAGACATGGGTCGTCCCCAGACACCTCCCAGCCCGTTGACTCCGACCGCTTCCAACAAGGATGGCTACTTTGGCTTGTCACGTACTGCGAGCGTTGCCGCCGCGATGAAGACACTTGTTGGCTGGGGCTCGGGTTCAAAGACTTCCAATGAGTCTACGCCTCCCTCGCCAACTGCCCACCGCGGCTCCATATCTTCGCATGATCATCCAGACCCACAATCATATAGATCCCGTCCGTTGACTCCTGCGGACGCTGCTCTTCTTCCCCCTGATGCGCTTGACAATGTCAACGGACCACCTCATCAACCTATGGCGAAGCTTCCACCATCGCCGAATTTGGTCGTCAGAGATATGACCAAGGCCCCAGAAATTCCGCTCAAGTCCAACTTCTTCACATGGTCTGCATCGTACTTCCGCGAGCCACAGATGAGGCCTTCTGAAGAGGATGAACCTGGCTCACTGGACTACAACGAGCGCCTGTGGAGAAGGAATCGTAACGACAAGATCATTTCAAACACCCAGCCAATGAAGGAGGCTGCCGGTATGCAGAGGTGGGATGTCCCTTGCGGCTACTTTGGAATCGGTGCTGCACCGATGAAGATGCTCTTCCATCAGTTCGAGCACCATCTCGTCACCAGCGATGACCGCGACAGTATTGCCGTCTGGGATTGGAAGGAGGCCCGTCAGTTGTGTCGTTTCAGCAACGGCAATCCTGCACGCAGCCGCGTGACAGAACTTCGATTCATCAACGAAGACGATCAGGCTATGCTCATGACAGGCTCCAGTGATGGCGTGATCAAGATTTACAAGCATTACGAAGACATGGCCAAAGTCGAGCTTGCTTCAAGCTTCCGCGCGCTTTCCGATCTCGTTACGAGCGATAGCCAAAACGCCGGTCTAGTGTTTGACTGGCAGCAAGGCCAAGGTCGCATTCTCGTCGCCGGCGACGACCGTGTCATTCGTGTCTGGCAAGCAGGTCACGAACTCTGTATCTCAGACATCCCTGCTCGCTCCGGCTCGTGCATTACTTCATTGACATCGGATCAAGTCGAAGGCAACGTCTTCGTCGCAGGTTTCGGGAACGGCAGTGTCCGCGCCTACGACCAACGTATGGGTCCTCGCGACTCCATGATCATGGACTGGGTCAACCGCAACACAGATCACCGCAGCTGGGTCGTCGGCGTCCACCTCCAACGAGGCGGCATGCGCGAACTCATCTCCGCCGAAAGCAACGGCGGCGTCCGCCTCTGGGACATCCGCATGCGCGGTGCCGTGGCCTCCCTGCCGGGCAACCCGCACAAGCCGCGCAACCTGCGCGCCCTCTCCGTCCACGAGCACGCGCCCGTCTTCGCCACTGGCGGCGCAGACCACACCATCCGCGTCTACAACACCAGCCTCAAGCACCTCTCCAGCTTCGAGCCGTACATGAGCTACCTGCGCATGAGCAACACGCCGCGCACCGCGCCCATCACCGCCACGGCTTTCCACCCGCATCGCATGATGCTCGCGTGCGGCGCTATCAACGACGGCCACGTTAACTTGTTCAAGTGCGAAGCGGTCGCTAGCGAGGAGGTCAAGGGCACGCGTGACGGTGGCGGCAGCATAGTGGAGGAGTGGCGCGAGTAGGACTCTCGGCCGATACACTGGGTGGAGTTATGGGCGGGCGCCCACTAGACGGGGTCGGCGTCGGACTTGGTGTTCCTTGCCATGTGTTGTTCTTTCTGTCTTTTTTTTCCTTTTGGTTTTAGCAAGGCGTCGGGGTCTGGCGTCGAATGAGGGTTCTATTAATTGGTGTTCGCAAGTGTGTGCGGTGGTGGCAGCGAGCGGCTTTTGTTGTGCGCTTGCCGCGTGCTTTTTGGAGATATATTTTGTATTGTTTAGATTTTGAGTGTAATGCTGGTACTACTGCTCGAGCGTTGCAGCTCTGTGAAATGTCATATGCAGACTTTTGTAGACGATTTATTGCTCGTTGACACTGCTGAGCCCTTTTTTTTAACGCCTTTCTGATTGACCCTAGATAATAATTATTGCGTGTTGTAGACTCGCACTTCTCACTTCTCACTTTAATAAGTTACTTCTCAAATCCTGGTGGAGATTGAGGTCTGCAATGTGGTTGGAATAATCGTCGGCATTTGCTATGCTCGGGTCGATCACGTTATCTTATCAGATTGTACATCTGTCCCTGTGATCGGTACGTGTGTGATGCCGTCTTCAATGCGCGATTTGGGATAGTCCGCATGTGTTATTAGCTTGCATGCATGTGAGTCTGTGAAAGGTGGAGCTGGCATACAGGACAGCGCAGCCGCCGTCGGTAATCGAATCGCTGCTTCTCGTGCGCCTTGATGGTTGTTGCTGCCCATTGCTTGCTGCGGCTTTGGACCTCGCCACATCATCGACACATCGACACCACGTATTGGATACACTCGCTAAACAACGCATTCCTGTGGAGAAAAAGGCGCCTCTGTCTCTAGCAAGTCTTCAGTATCGAGACTTGCGGATACAGCCAGCAATAATGTCATCGCCCCTCCTTGACCTCCCTAGCGAATTAGTCGCCGCCATATTCGCCCGCCTGTCTCGCGACGACCTCTGTGAACTCAACCTCACTTCAAAAGCATGTCGCACATTGGCGGCACCTCTGATCTGGAAGCATGTTGATCTCATCGATTGTCGGGCACACACATCCCCTACTACGGGCCATCGGACTGTCACATACGGGGCGGGGACAGCGACACATTCTGGACGCTCGATACCACTTGGCGCGAGTCCTGGTGGTGATGAGCATGATGATACGCCTCTGATCAAAAAGTTGTGGATATTGGCTACGTGAGTTTTCTGTGGTCTTTCGTTCTCGTTACTAGATGGCAATACTGCCATGCTTCCATTCCCAGAAGCGGCCCCCAAGTCAAACATAACCGACCTCGAACACGTGAACAGCGAGCTGACCCACAACCACAGTCAACCATGGCTCGCGGCTTCGGTGGAATCTGTCACGCACCGCTGCCACCTGACGCCTCCGAACATCTTCACCGAGCTTCCGCGCACGCCTTTCTCGTCGCAGACTCTATCAATAGATCCAAGAACGATCTGCCTTGTCCGTCTTGCAGTGCGCAACATGACCCGTGTCAATACTCTCCGGATCGTCTTTGGGCATCCGAAGTTGACTGAAGCACTGCTGCGATGTTTCTTCGACGAGAAGAGAGAGCGAGAGAATCCTATCAAGAGGCTCTGGCTTGAAAATGTGAGGATTGTTGAGGGGACCGAGATGGTTCTCGACAGGCACAAGTATAGCCTACCACTACGCCTGGATTTCAGTGGAGTAGAGAAGTTGAGGCTGAGACGACTACCTCTGGCTTCGATGGACATGCCTCAGGAGGAACGAGCCAGGAATCCAACCATATTTGTTTACTCACGGGGGGTGACCGTGCAAGAACTGCAAAACGGTCTAGGGGGTAACTACCTGACAAGCACTAGCCCGCTAAAGAATGAGGTCATTCCGGGACATGAGCAACTGGAGCATGCTCTAGATGACATCGACCATTCCGACGAGCAGTCACCATTAGAAATGCTGATGGGCCGAGCGATTCGATACGACGACGCGATCTACAAAGCTCTTTCGCAGGAAGTCAAGTTTCCAGCGGAGGTGGTAGCTGCCACAGTCCCATCGCCGTACTGGAGGAGCATCCTAGCATACCGAGATCAATGGGATGGCCCGGTGACTGAGCTTCCTGCGGAAGGGAGTCGTGTTTTCCGGCAGATCTTCCGCACGGACATGCCAAGCGCAGCACAATGTGCAGCTTCGATGTTCGGCAGTATGGCGGCGACTCTTACGTCTTTGAACATCGACTGGGTCATCACTCCACCGGGTTCACCAAGGTTCAAACGAGGAGACTACGAACGTTGGATCAGATGGTACGCAGATCTGTTCAGCCTGCGCTTTCCGCACCTGAAAGCGTTTCAGTATCGAAACGCTGTAGCGCAGCAAACTGTCCTTCCCGAAGGGCTGTTTCTCTTTGATTACTGCACCATCTTCACTGGCAACAACTATGAGCGTCGTTGGGTGCCCGGCGTACAGCATTCGCCACCGTTCCTGATGGGTTTAAAGCCGCTGGAGTTCTTCGAAGCACACGACAATTTACAATGCCTTGCTTGGCCCATGGACCAATTCTTCTCGCCTACTCGCCGGACTGACATTGCCGAGCGTGTGCAGAGGGTCATTGATAGGCTGGGTCAAACGCTTGTTGACTTGCGAGTGGATGCTTATTACACTGGCTTTGCGGAACCACATAGTGCGCATGATCAAATATTGGATCACACAGCCACTCGTAAGTACCTTCTATGTTAGCTCGCAATGACCGCATGCTGACTTCCATTCAGAGGCAATGTTGTCGCGCCGCCGTTTTATCAAAGAATTCGCAGCGAGCATGCGCGCTGTGGAGAGCATCAAAGTCGAAGGTGGAATGCCTCTCGACGAGCGGAGAGAAACCATCAGTGCTTTGCATCGCTGCCCTATCGAGAAACTGGTTTTCATTGGCGTTGCATCTGTCATCGGCAACACATGGGGCCCCAATGGCAGCAATTACAGGGACCTGCTACTAACAAACGGCATAGATGGTCTCGAAAGCGAGGACGAAAATGCCATCCACAGCCTCGGAGGCCGCAAACCAGAGCCAGCGAAAACTGCTTTCGAGCCCTCGTACGGATGGCGGGGATCACCACCAATGCTGTACACAATTGTTTCTCAGCACAGCACCACGCTTCGTGAGCTCAAGTTCTGCGGCTATAAAGGAGCCGTGAACTTGTACGACCCTTCGCCAATCGTGCACCCAATGCTCGCGGCGCTGAAACACTGCCACGGCCTCGAGTCGCTCATCATGAGCTTCTGGCTGTCGACGATGTTTGAAGACGAGTTCCGCGACGACGAGGTCATCTCCTACTGGCTCAACAGACGTGATTCGTCTACCACGTCGCTCGTCAGCCTGTCCGACGAGCCAGAGCTAGGCAGCTGGGCGTACGAGCTGAAGTCTAAATTCGCACCTCGAGCTCTTGCGTGGGGCATTGTGCGATTCCTGGGGCAATATCTGAGCGAGACTGCCAAAAGGCGCAAAGGCGGCGTGCATGTTCGTGCGAGCTTTTGTGTGGGTGATTGGGATGGAATCTTCGATATTGATGTCCAGGTTGGGAAAGGCAGTCTTGGGAGCGATATTTGTCTCGACTTTGAAGGTCCGAGGGAGGAGTTGGAGGACAAAAGGCGGCGGGAGAAACTTGACAGGAGGCGGTGGTTCTGAGGGGTTTGAAGTGCAGGGCTAGCGTATAGATGTACATCTCCTGCCAATCGAGTACGGTCAAGATGTACTGCATTCGCGAAGTTCTCTGGCTTCTAGCCTTGTTGTAGTGTCATGCTTTTTATCATTACGCTGTTCAAGGATAAATCATCATATCGTACACAAACGCTGCACAAATTTTGTCCCAAGGAATCACTGCTCTTCTGGCAATTTCAATCACTCCTCTTCCTCTTCCTCCTTCTGTCCGCCCTTGCCAGTGAGACCACCCCAGATGCCGGAGCCTAGCGAGCCTACGCCTTTGCCTAGAAGTTTTGTCAGCTTTGCTCGTCGAGCCTTGAGTACATGTCACTTACCAACGCCGCCCACGGTAGAACCTAGGCCGCCGACGACATCACCTTTACCAAGCTTACCAACGCCATCGCCAACGCCTCCTGTGACATTGGAAACGGTGTCGCCTGCACCCTTGGTGACGCCGCTCACGGCTGAGCCAACTCGGCCGCCTTTACCTGGCAGAGCTCCAGTCACGCTGTTGCCGAGACCTTCAACTGCGCCGCCGGCTCCCTTGCCTGATCAACATCCATTAGCATGACTTGCAACAAAGTACTCCAGAAAAATCAAAACGTACCGGCTCCCGAGACAGTGTTACCAACTCCACCAGTTGCACCTCCAGCAACACCCCTCAGGTCACCTTTACCGAGAGCGCCAGTAGTGTCTCCAACAGTCTTGCTGACACCAGAGGTTGTGTTCGATAGAGTCTTGCCGACGTTGTTGGTCGTGTCGCTAACGCCCTTGCCTGCAGAGCCGCCGACTGTGTTTCCTGCTCGATAGTTAGCGGTGGATTGCAGAAAAACTCTCGAGACATCTCGCACGTACCAAGGTTCTTGCCAACACCACCAACAAGTTTGTTCGCACCCTTGCCAGCATCGTCAACGGTCTTGCCGGCACCGCTTCCAACGCCGCCGACAGTCTGTCCGGCGCCCTTGGCAACACCTCCGAAGGCACCCTTCACATCGCCCTTTGAGGCGGCACCCCAAGTGTCCGTACCCGTCTGTTTCAAGTTACCAACAGCACCCGAGGCAGTGTTGCTGACATTGTTTCCAGCCTGGCTGGCGGCGCTCGTGGCACCCTTTCCGGCATCACCCACGGTCTTCGTAGCACCCTGAGACGCTTGGTTGACCTTTTTGGACACAGGAGCAGAGTAGCCACCTGTCGCCGAGTCGAGTTTACCTGATGACAGACATCAGCATTGACCACACTTTAACACAAATATGAAATGCGTTCATTCTTCATGGCCTCGCCTCGTCGGCAGCTTTCCACCTGCTCGTGAGCCAGTCGGGAAGCCACTGCGCGATCTCGTCGGGTTGGCCACCCATGTTGAAAGCGACGGGCACGGACGTACCTGTCGCTGATCCGACGGTCTTGTTGACGCCGGATCCTGCGGTGTCGGTGGTCTTGTTGACGGCTTTGCCGGCAGTGCCGGTCGTCTTGTTCACGGCCTTGCCAGCCTGAGCAGTGCCCTTCTGAGCTGTGTCTCCAGCTAGCATGATGATCAGTATTCATTAGAAGGATCGAATGATTGTTCCAGCATACCAGCACCGATGCCCTTCTGGCCAGTTGCGCCAACCTGTCCTGCAGTCTTCTTCACTGGCGTCGGAGCCTTTCCTGCCGCAGAGCCTGTGGCCTTCTGTGCCTGACCGACTGCTGATCCGGCAGTTTTCTGTGCTGTACCAGTAGCCTTTTGTGCCTGACCAGCGGCCGGGGCAGCAGGCTTAGAAGCACCTCCTGCAGCGGGTGTCTTCTTTGCTGGAGTTACGGACTTCGCAGCACCGCTTCCACCAGGAGCAGCCTTGCCAGGAGCAGTCTTTGTAGGGCTTGATGTGTCGTTGGTGGCGGGCGAATCGACAGGCTTCTTCCTAGAGGGCAAGGGAGCAGCCTGAATGGGTTTCTTGGAGCCGATGGCCGAGCGGGCAGGCTTCGCTGCAGACCCAGCGGTATCCTTCGCAGCAGAAGAGGCCGCTCCTGCGCTGGGTGCCTTCTTCGCTGGAGTCACGGACTTTGTAGGACCAGGGGCAGCTTTGCCAGGAGCCGTCTTTGTTGGAGTTGATTTATCGTTCAAGGCGGGTGCGCTGCCAGGTCCGACCTTGTTGTTGATCTTCTTGGGTGCCGCCTTCTTGGGGGGATCGTTGTCGACCATTGTGATTTTCGATACGCCTTCTGTGGACAGGTGTCAGTTGGTGATTCAAACGTCTTCTTGGGCAACCCGGTTGATCGGGATAATCAGAGCAGCTCTCTTAGCTTCGCGAAGATGCCAGAGAGTTCGTTCAGCGCCGTCTCCTTCTCCAAAGAGCTGACGATTGACCAGAGACTGAGCACAAGAGCTCAACAGCAAAAAGCGACATACCTTCTAATTGGGCGTGTTGTTTTTTCAAATCTTCCATCTGCTTCCAAAATAAAATAGCAGCTCAGCAGTTGGCACCAGGAACAATCCAAAATGCACGATACACAGGTCTCGGGCAGCGCGAATCGCTTTATGTACGAGAGGTAATATGCAAAGAAGAGGAGGTGCCAATGGAAACAGGTTTCCACACCCACTTCCAGCCCCGAGTTAGGGAAACGCGAATGCATTCGCATGTTACCCACGTCATAAGGTCCCGTCTCGCCATCCTTCCAGCCCGCATCGCATCGTGCTGCAGGGTTGGCATGGATCAGCTTGCGGGCTGGGGAGCTTGGGGGGCGATCTCTCGCATGCCCACAGTGCCTGGGCCTGAGTGAGGCTTGAACTGTATATACAAAGTGTGTGTTGACGTGATGGCTCAGATGGTCTGGCGTGGGCAAGCCGCGAGGCACGCACGTGGCTGCAATGTGCTTTTATGTGTATACTTTCGAGACTTTGTAGCTGTCTGGTCGTGTTTCAACGGCTCGGCCTGAGACTTGCAGGTCGATTCTCACGCGCTGCAGCTTGACGGAGCTCTGTCCAGGAAACGTGCCTATGGTGTCATTCGTTTCCCTGGGCCCATCAATTCTTGCTCATATATTTGAGTATGCTTGACGTTTTGCATGAATGCTGCTCTTATTGGTCTTAAGCATGATGCTGGGAAGATGGGCTGATAACAAAGTCAATGGCTTCTGAGTGTTTCGATTACTTTGCTAATATTGATCCAGATCTTGCAGTCCGGCTTTCCATGAGCGGAATGGTGCTTCGTGGTTGTCATTTGGAATACCGTACCGTGTGCAAACTTATGTTGCTCACCACATACCCTCCTACACATCGTGGGGAATCTTCCGCCTTCTTCTTTCTACCTTGATGATGTTTCCGTCATCCTTGAGGAGATGCAGGTGGTGAAACACGTACGTCCTACCTACCCAATAATAGTACGGTCAAGAACTCCTGTCATATAAGGCGCTATCGGTTTGCGTGCTATCAAATGTGTCGAATGCAAAGCAACGCACATCGTGTCTGAGACGTGGATCGAGATCGATAAACCGAACTACACGACGACTTCGATCAAATCTCAATCACTTCTCAAAAGCGCCTTATTTATGAATGAATTTTTTTTTTCCCTCAACTGCAGCTTGCCTAACTAATCCTCGGACCTTCATACCGCCATCATTCTTATATCATTCGAGCTGATGGGCCGCTGCGTTGTAAGAGCTAGCGGCTGCTTGCATTTCAGTGTAAGGCAACTTGACTGCACAGGCTCTCGTCACCTTGCATCGGACAGAGCATGGATAACGACTTCTCGCCTCGCTGCTATCCGCACCATCCTTGTCAAGAATACGCTTTTTCAAAGATTCGTAGAGCGATGGATAACTTTCACCCGAGTCCCCACACGCGAGAATGCAGCTCTTGCTCCGAGGTCATAATACTACAAGTGTAGAAAGTATACTAGGCCTGATACCGTGTACCATCTTGATTTCGGACTTATGGAGTAGCGAATCCTTCTTGGTAATTCTCAATGAGTGCTACATATGCTTGTTCCGAACATAGCTGCAACGCCAATCAGATACATTTTGAGGCAAGACTGTGACGACTTACCGTAGATCCTGCTGCGGGAATCTTACTAAAAAGCGACCTGGATATTACGCAAAATCATGGCAAAGGAGAGCATCGTCGAGCATGTCCGGCTTGCTGCACCAGTGTACCTGAATCGTTGGTGTGACCAGTATCAGCCATGTCCTATGCTTGCGAAACTTGTTGGTCAAACCTCATGATATATGCTGCATGTCGTGCGATTGTATCATTCATCTGCAGTGCGTCTGCAATCAATTTCCTTATTTGACAGTTGTAAGTGCCAACCGGAGTGCACGGCATATTTGTCAAGATTCCATGTCCCTGATCGATGCAGCCAGACGATGCCTTCGTCGTACATTTGTGTGTACATTCATACTTGTGGTATTCTGGTGATACAATAATTTACATGCCCCGTTCCCATTGCCGACACGGGGTTCGTGGGCCCGGTCCTCGCCTGGTAACTCCCATCTTTTAATGCTCGCTAAAATGCAAATATCGCCTTCCCGCACGTCATGCGTGGCGGTTTGAAGAGGCGCTGCTCCTGGTATCTTGAGCCATATAGACTCGGTGTGCTTTCTCCTTTCATCTGATATGGACGCACGTTCAGGGCACCACCTTCACACCCAGGCTGCCCGCCTGTGCCACAATGCTCTTGACCAAGCCCTCGAATGGTGAGCCGCTCAGTCTTGTCTCAGAATGCTTGATCTTCGCAATCTCCCAAACGTGCTTCAGGCTGATTTCGCCAACGGACCCCGTGTCTGCCATGCCAGGCGCAGAGGCGTGGAAAGACGCCTTGCCCTTCGCGTCAGGGATTCTGCTGTTTGGGCCTGCTACATTGCCGGCGCCGCGGATCTTGTTCTTGGTGGCCTTGACGCCTGCTGCGGCGAGGAGTAATTGTGCGGTGGGTGGTGTGCGGATCTCGAAGTGGAAGCTGCGATCGGGGCGGACTGTGACGCGGGCAGGGACTGGTGTGCCGGCGATGTAGTTTGCTGTGCGGGCGTTGAACTCCTGTGAGGAAATGGTGTTAGCATGTTGACTATAAGATGAGGATCAGATCAATGGTATACCTTGCAGAAATCCATGGATTTGACACCTTTGCTACCCAATGCTGGGCCGACGGGCGGCGAAGGCGACGCCTGGCCGGCGCCGACAATCAGTTTGACGATTTGGTCGTTTGCGAGAGCTTTGCGCGCCATTTTGTGTTGTTGTTCATGAATATATGTGACCAGCAGTCCGCCTTCACATGCGACTCCAAGACGGAAGTTCCAAACGCCGCAACTTCCCAAAGCGGGCTCGGGAGTGAACTATAATCACGTGATATGGCTTTGACTTCATCCCACTCCAGTCCAAGGGTCGGTCAGGATCGGGATGCGGCAACGGAGACGACGTGGTGGAGGTGGAGACGACGGATAGCTGCATAAAGTATATAACTATGTATGTATCATTCCTCCACTCTGGCACGATATCCTTGTCCATAGCAGCTATATACAACCCATATTGCAATCAAGCTGGTCTTCCAGGCATTTCTAGATCGTAGCAAACACGACGGAATCGGCAGTCCCCATCTGTCGGGACCAGCCTCGCCTCGCTATGTATGCATGACATGCACGACGCCGACTCGCGCCAGCGCACCGCCCAAGGCCTCCTCTCTACCACAGGCCCACCCCTGAGCGCTGGTGGCCGTATCTACGTCCAACCCCAGTCGTCGTTCGCGTTTCACAAGCTCCCAGAAGCTTGCCACAGTTGCCGTTGTGAGACACACAGCTTGCCCACGACGCCATCCTCCTATTGTTGGCATCCTGCTGCATCCATAGCCATTTGCCGCTTCCTCTCTGCCCTGCAGGCGATGTGACGAGACGATGCGTTCGCCCACCTGTGCTGCTCTGCGCTGTCTCACCCTTCCTCTTGCATGTCCGGAGCCCCGGTCTCCCTCCTGTTTGGTACGCTTGCAGGCCTGCCCGCATGGCTGACGAAAGTTGTCCCAGCGTGTTTGCAAGTCTGTGGATTTTGAGTCTGTAGAGATACCCAAGAGGCTTTTGACACTATTTTCTGGGGCGTGGAGACGGCATGGTAAGTGGATTCTCCGTTCGCGCGCCGTTGGCCCTCACCGCCCCTGCAGATATCATGTGCTTTGCTGTCGCCCTACGTTTGTTCGACTGACACTTGTACTACTGCATAGTTTGAACACTCTTCTTCGCCTGTACCACCGCGGCTGGTGGTCCCGGGGCCCATGAATGCAAAGACTGGGAGTAGACCAGGGCTTCGAAATCGAGTGCCAGCACCGGTGCCCTCTCCAGAAGATCAAAGCAAGGCTTCGCCAGTCTGGATCGACGTGGACGACGAGCGAGCCAGACGACGTCGCAAATCTAGACAGCATAGTTCCGAAGCGTCCAAGTCCAACAGACCAGCACAGCAAAGGCAGCAGAACCATGCCCAAAGCGACATCGGACGCTTCTTGCCACGTCTAAGTCGGATTCTCGAGGCATCAGACCCGAACGTCCGTCAAAGGAGCTACCACAGTTCTGAGCAAAGGCGAGACAGTGACGATAAGAGTCAATCCTCTCGGCACAGGGATGAGAACGATTACGTCCATCGACACTCTACTAGACGTCGGACCTCCGTGGCTCCTAGGCGACCAGATCCACTCTTGAAATTTAATCCATCGTTATTGTCGGTACTGTCCAGCCTTACCGGTACTTCCGAAAGATCGAGCGGTAGCAACTCAACCATTACTCAGCAATCATACGATCGCAAGAGAGGCTTGGCTCCGAGAAGGCCTTCTGCCAGGCGAGACAAGCCGAAAACACCTGCACAGTCTGCGCCTGCAGTGATGTCGCGAACGAAATCTCCAAATGTCTTTGACTACATAGAAGACGTCTCAACGGTTGACGATCATGATGGTATGTCAGTAATATCCCCGACCTCATCGGCGTCCTCGCACTATCAGCCTTCGGATGCTGGCTCGAGCGAAGCACCAACCACCCCTTCTTCGCGGTCGACGATGCCATCGCCTACGACAACACGCAGCGTCAGTGTTGCCGAGCTCCGTAGGAAGTACGATCCGGACTATACTGCCCGTGCAGCATCATACGGGAGCCAGCAAGGCTTAGATCACCCAGCACGTGACGACATTCGTAGAAAACGAAGCCTCAAGGATGCGGAAGAAAGAAGTGACGGAAAAGGTGCTGCGTCGCCATCCATGTCCTCTTCGGCGCCAGACTTTGGTGACAACCACAGACAATCATCCCAAAGCTCTCTTCGAGTCTTGGATGATGAACAGCGCCTTCGACAACAAGAAGATGAGATGCGACGGCATGTGGCGTACTCACAACATCCTTATGGCTACGAGTTTACGTCGCCACCTGAACCTTCTCCACGACAGAGTTCTCCTCAAGTAAATCATGCCTCATCATCGAACAACCAATCACTCGAACACTACATCCACCAGCCCATGCCAACTAGGCCGAGTCCCCCAAAGCTGGTTCGAGCAACACCTTCGCCGCCTAATGATGGCAGCCCATCGCTGACTTCTCCACCTTACGCACCCGAGCCTCCCGATCTAACAAAAGTCACATTGACCGGCTACGAGCTGTTAGCTTCGCAATTGGCCTCCTCATCAATCCCCCCTACAAAAGAACCATCGTCCGATCTATCCCACCTAACACCCGTATACCGCAAATTCTCCCACCTCCACCACCGCGTCCTCCTACACCTCCAAGACGAGCTCGCCGAAATGGAACACCACCTCCGCATGCTCGACGAAGGCATCGCCCAGACCTACACCATTCCTCCCGCCGCACCTTCCACAGATTCTTCTCCCAACCCTACAAGCACCACCCACTGCCCTTCCTCCCGTCGCATCGAGCGCGATATCTCCAGCGGCCACCCCGTCTTCGCCCGCCGCACCCTCCTCCTCGGCGAAATCTACAACAAACAGCAGCAATACCACACCGCGCTCCGAGACTACACTACTCTCCTGCGCGACTCGCGTCCAGCAGAAACAGACGAGATCGCCGCGTACAAGGCCTTCCTTGCAGCCCGCAAACCCATCTGCGACGGCGAGGCGGCGTTCTTGGATAAACGCGAGGACTTGATCGTCCCCGGTGGCGGTGGCGGTGGCGCTTTGAGACGAGCGGATGATCGCAGCGCGCCTGCCAATATTGCTGCTGGCAGGGATGATGCATTGTGGGAGCAAGCTTGTTTCCTCGCTGCTCTTCTCCTCTTACCGCTGCTTCTGTCGACTGTCTTGCCGGACTTTGCGAGCAGAGCGGCCGCGACGGCTTTGCTGGGCGCTGGCGCCGGGCTGGTCGTTTGGGGCGCGAGAGTCAGGGGTCGAGCAGGCGCGTGAGGCTTGTTCCGGCTTCTGTTAAGATCGCATGCAGTATGTCCAACATGAGGATAATGAGGCAGAGCAAAGTGTCGTGTTAAATGGTTTTCCATTGGAAGCGAAACATGCGAAGGCTGCATGGCCCCACCAAAAGTCGGAGCATACCTTACCTTGTTTTTGTGTTTCATTTGGTACGCTTTGAGCTTTTTGAAGATCCTGATTTGCGTCCGAGCGAGCTTTGCTTGTTTTCTTACTTGCTGTTGCTGCTACTGCTGATTCGTGTTGTGTTGCTGTTCTGTACGATACCCCTTTGCACCGATATGGGAAGAAGAGGTACGAGCTACTAGCTGTAAGACCAGTCAGCTGTTCTAATAACATGTATGGTGATCATGTGGAGTTCTTCAATATTAAACCACGTGGTTGATTTCTCGCGATGTGGGCTCTTTCTGTCACAAACATCACTACATACGGACACCGGCGTAAGGGAAAGCCTGTTGGTACACTCATCGGTGCTCGTGACCTGTTACATTATTACAATACATTGCTTCGCGAAGGAAGTCCCTTCCGACTAGACGACCTCGTTCATGCTCCTCGCCAGCGTCCACATGTTCTCCATGCCGCTCCTGCGGAGCACTTCTCTGGCCTCACCGTCTGTCTCGCACACACGCGAGTACCAGCGCTTGAAGCTCTTCGCCCGCTCCTCGCCCTCCCACACCAACTGGCAGCGGTTCTCACTGAGATCCTTCAGCGAGCCGTCGTCAGCCATAGGGTTAAGCCATGAATCGCGCGCGTTGCTCTGCTTGCTTTCCTTGCCGTCTGCCGGACCGGTGAAAGTCGTAGGCGTGGTGGCGGAGAGCGGCAGAGTGTTTTCCGACCATTTGATGCGGTTGAGCATGAGTTTCTTGTACGCTTTGATGCTGTGCGCGCCGCCTTCGACGATGACGAGGTTCATGGTCGGGTGCAGGACCACAATGCCCATTAGATTGTTTTGCTTGGCGTTGATGTCGACTTGGTAGCGGTGCTTGCCGGATGAGAGGTTTTCAACGCGGAAGACGCAGACTTTGACGCCCTTGGCTTCGTCCGCGGCTTGTTGCTGCTGCAGCTTTTCGGCGCGTTGCTCTTTCGTGAGCTTGCGGTCTTCGTTGGCGACTTCGTGGTCGTTTTGTCGTTGGGCGATTTCGCGGTTGACACGGGCTTCGACGGCCGTGGGGTCTTTGACTGCTTGCTCGCCGAGGACGCGCATCATGTTGCTCTTTTTTACTTTGGGTGGGGGTGGTTCGACAAGGCCTAGTCGGATCTTGGCTTGCTCTTCTTTCATGTCGGCCATACGGCGTTGGCGACGTAGTTTCTTCTGTTCGGTTTTTGTGAGCATCATTGGCTTTGCTCCAGGCTGGAACGCTTCTTGTGGTGCCTTTAGAAGGACTGGGTGCTGGACATAGATTGTGATGATGGTATCGTCTGATTCGATCCGGTTGCGTCCGGGCTTGTCCCAGTCTTCGTATGTGTTCTGATCGGGTGGCAGGAGACCTTCGTCCCACCATTCGACGTCTGGAGGTGCTTGTACGAGGAAAGCCTTATCGCCAGCTTCCTCAATTTCCGTCTTTCGAGTCTCCATTGCAATCCTCTTCTTCATCTCTTCGATCCTGGCTTGCTGCTTGAGCGCATTCGCTTGGGCAATGAATTTGCCCTTTTGGTTGAATACGAGCTCCCTGGTCTTACGGTCTCCGCCTTTCCGTGATGCCAGTGTAGGGTCGTAGATCTCTTCATCGAATTTGGTATCTTGCTCCTGCAGGGAAGCCGGGAGATATGGGTTGACCTTTGCTGGTTGCTGATTTCCCTTCGTTGTGCTGAATTTTGGTCCTTGTTGTGACTTTGCTCTTGACGGCGCTCCAAGATCGCCCATCAACGAAGGATGGAGACCGATCCCCAATCCTCCTCTGGCACCTCGTCCCTCCTGCCTGGGAGGTGGCGGAGGAATTGCTGGAGACACGCCAGGCGCCCGATTTCTGTTGGCCAACTCTGCTGCCCTCCTCCGTGCCTCTTCCTTCTGCTCTGCCAGACGAGCTGCCATTTCACTCCCTGGACCCTGCTGCATGGGCGGAGGCACACCCATTCCTCCCGTCGCCGGCGATCCTGATGCGCCTCTGGCGGCTGCAATCCTCGCCTTTGCCTCCTCGAGCTTTCTCATGGTGGCAGCCTTCTTCGCAGCTACTTCGTCCATGCCGTTGGCTGCTGGTGGAGGGCTGGGAGCTGCTGCTGATGCCGGAGCCTGTCGTGGTAGAGGTGCCTGAGCAGGCGCTGATGGTGCTCCATTTGATCTTCCAGCAGCCATTCTCGCCTTCATAGCAGCAATCTTTGCCATGGCCTCTGCCTTCTTGCGCTCCACCTCCGTCTGTGGAGGCGCGGGCGAGCCATTGTTGGAGCGCACCCGTTTCGCATCGCCATCGTAGGCAGCCTCATCGTGCGGTCGCTTGCCGCTCATGGCTGTGGTGTTTTTCGCGACGTGGTGTTGTTGGAGTTGTTATTGTCGGCAGCTATGAATTGCCTAGTCGCGATGGATTAATGTGACGCCAGGCTGCTTTGCTCTGCTTCTCCAGGGCGCTAGCTCAGCGTGAACTTTGGTGGTGCTGGTGGAAGCCTGGAGGAATCCTCGCAGCCAACCGCGGCAGAGGCTGGCAAGCGGGCGCTAAACTCTAATTTTTCTATCTTTCGCGCGAACTTCTTCAGCAGCGGCATTGAGCTCTTGCTTTCCTCCAGGAAACATCAGTGTACGGTGAGGTGCACCTGGAGCCCATTCACTTACATATACCCACATCTCCACCACCAACATGAACATCTCTCAGCCTGTGGGCAGCCAGATTGCTGGCGTGTCCTTTGGCTTCCTGGCCTCCAAGGACATCCGCGCCTTGTCTGCAAAGCGCATTACCACTGCAACCACATTCGATACCCTGCTCAACCCTGTACCTGGCGGTCTCTACACTCCCGAACTCGGTCAGTTCGGCGACAATAACTGTGCAACATGCGGTCTCAAGACACCACAATGTCCCGGTCACTGTGGTCACATCGAGCTTCCCGTGCCTTGCTATCACCCGACCTTCATGGACCAGGTGCTTAGGCTTCTACGAGCATCTTGTATCTACTGCGGCAAGCTGAAGCTCAGCCGTGTGCACGTCAACAGATTTGCCTGCAAGCTCAGACTAGTGCAGTACGGATTGATCAAAGAAATCGCGGATCTGGACGACATCACTGCCCAAATGGGGGCCAAGGGAAAAGCCACAACGACCGCTGCTGGCAGCTCAGACGATGACGACGATGAGATCTCTGGAGACGCGAAGGAGCTTGTGGAGACCCGCGATCGCTTCGTCAAGAAGGCCATCAAGAAGGCTCGTCAAGAGGGCAGATTGACCACCCACAAGACCGAAGCTCTCACCAATGCGCGAAGAGTGATCATCCAGGAATTCATGGGCACCATCACAAAGGGCGTCAAGTGCTCAAATTGCCAGGGCATCAACCACGGCTACCGTAAGGACCGCTTCGTCAAGATTTTCCGCAAGCCTTTGAAGAAGGAGCACCGCAACAAGATGATCCAGGCCGGCCTCAAAGCCAAGGACCCGGTAGTAGCCATGTACAAAAAGCAGAAGGCGGAGAAGGAGCAGGGTCAAAAACGAAAGAGGGACTCGGATGAGGGCATCGCAGACATGGATCGTTCATCCGAGGAGGAGGAGAGCAGCGAGAGCGAAGGCGAGGTCGAGATTGCAGGTGGCGACATGATGGACACTGGAGCTGTGGAGAGCACTGGCTCAAAGACCACATCCGAAGACACCGAGGTCTACATGAACCAGAGCCGAGTTTACGCCCAGCTGGAGCAGCTTTTCGAGAATGAGCAGGAGATCATGGGTCTGATCTACGGTGCTGACGCAAAGAAGGGCACTTCTGCTGGCATCTCAGCCGAGATGTTCTTCATGAAGGATGTCCTGGTCCCTCCGAACAGGTTCCGTCCTGAGGCAAAGACCGGCGCCGACGAAATCGCAGAAGCACAGGAGAACACGCTTTACAAGAACATTCTTAACATTTGCGATGTTCTATCACAGATCCAGCGCGAGCTTTCGGGATCAAAGGAGCGCGATGAGCGTTACCGCGCGAGAACATACGCCGACTTCGAGAACACATGGGCGCAACTCCAAGATGCGGTTAACAGTCTGATTGATCGCGATCGCAACCCCCTCCAGGGTGCCGCTGGCAAGCGTAATGCCGACGGTATCAAGCAGAAGCTTGAGAAGAAGGAGGGTATGTTCAGAAAGTACATGATGGGCAAGCGTGTCAACTTCGCCGCTAGGACAGTCATTTCTCCCGACCCCAACATCGAAACGAACGAAATTGGTGTTCCTCCTGTCTTCGCCGTGAAGCTCACATATCCCGAGCCTGTCACCGTCTGGAACGTTGAGGAGCTGCAGGAGGCAGTCCGCAACGGACCTCACGTCTGGCCCGGTGCTATCGCTATCGAGAGCGAGAGCGGTCAGGTCATTAACCTTGAGCGCAAGAACGCTGAGGAGCGCACAGCACTTGCAAACCAGCTCCTTGCGCCATCATCAAGCACACGCGGCACAAGGCCTAAGAAGGTCCACCGTCACCTGAACAACGGTGACGTTGTCATCATGAACCGTCAGCCGACACTCCACAAGCCTTCCATGATGTGTCACCGCGCTCGTGTACTGCCTGGAGAGAAGACACTTCGTATGCACTACGCCAACTGTAACACCTACAACGCCGATTTCGACGGTGACGAGATGAACATGCATTTCCCGCAAAACGAGATTGCTCGCGCCGAGGCGCTCAGCATTGCCGATACCGACCACCAGTACCTTTCTGGAACCGCTGGTAACCCTCTGAGAGGTCTGATTCAGGATCATATCACCATGGGTGTCTGGCTGTCTAACCGTGATACCTTCTTCAACCGCGAAGACTACATGCAGCTTCTTTACGCTGCGCTGCGACCAGAGAACGGACACTGCACTACTGGCAGAGTGGAGACAGTTCCACCAGCGATCATTAAGCCTATTCCTCTGTGGACAGGCAAGCAGGTCGTTTCTTCCGTCCTCAAGAATATCACACCTCCCGATCACCAAGGTCTGAGCATGACCGGTGTTTCCACCACCCCCAAGAAGCTTTGGGGTGAGAACTCTGAGGAGGGTGTTGTGGTGTTCAAGGACGGTGAGCTCATGCAAGGTGTGCTGGACAAGAAGCAGCTTGGTCCCTCGAGCGGTGGTGTTGTCAATGCTGTTTATGAAGCATACGGTCACACTGTCGCTGGTCGTCTTCTCAGTGTTATGGGTCGTCTTTTGACCAAGCTCCTACACATGCGCGCACACTCCTGTGGTGTTGAAGATCTGATCTTCACTCGCCAAGGTGAGGATATGCGCAGAGATGCACTGTCAGGTGCTGCCACTGTTGGTCTGGAAGTTGCTGCCAAGTACGTCTCTCTCGAAAACGAGAACCCGACTAGCGACAGCCGAGAGCTGAAGCGTCGTCTGGAGGACGTTATCCGTGACGATGAGAAGCAGCAGGGTCTCGATCAGCTTACCAACTCGCGGACACGAGAGCTTTCCTCCAAGGTCACCGCAGCTTGTTTGCCCGCTGCGCTCATCAAGGGCTTCCCGAAGAACCAAATGCAACTTATGACATCTTCGGGTGCTAAGGGTAGTGGTGTCAACGCCAACCAGATTTCTTGTAACCTTGGTCAGCAGGTTTTGGAAGGTCGCAGAGTTCCGGTCATGGTGTCAGGAAAGACCTTGCCCTGCTTTAAGCCTTTCGAGTCTTCGGTACGCGCTGGTGGTTACATTGTCGACCGTTTCTTGACAGGTGTACGACCTCAAGAGTTCTACTTCCACGCCATGGCTGGTAGAGAAGGTTTGATTGATACCGCCGTCAAGACATCCCGTTCCGGTTACTTGCAGCGCTGTGTGATCAAGGGTATGGAAGGCCTTAAGGTTGAGCACGATACATCTGTACGCGACGCAGATGGCTCTGTCATTCAGTTCCTGTACGGCGAGGATGGTCTGGACGTGTGCAAGGCCAAGTACCTCGACAACTTCAAGTTTGCTGCCGACAACTACATGAGCTTGTTCCAAGGCATGAACATGGCAGACGACTTCGACAAGATTGTATCAAAGGAGGCACAAGAACACACCAAGGTGGCTGAGAAGAAGTACCGTAAGACTGGTGATCTCGGTGCCATGGATCCTGCTCTCTCTGTCTACTCGCCTGGTGTGCACGCTGGCGCCATGAGCGAGAAGATGTTCGCAGCACAAAGGGATTACATCGACAACAACCCTGACAAGCTCATCAAAGACAAGAAAAAGAACATTGAAGGCACTGTCTCGAAGAAGACCTTCCAGTCCATCAACGACATCCGCTACCTTCGTTCCGTCGTTGAGCCTGGTGAGGCTGTTGGTGTGATTGCTGGTCAGTCTATTGGTGAGCCTTCGACTCAGATGACGCTCAACACTTTCCATTTGGCTGGTCACGCCGCAAAGAACGTGACGCTTGGTATTCCTCGTCTGCGTGAGTTGGTCATGACCGCAGCAACCAACATTGCCACACCCACTATGACTCTCAAGCTCAACGAGGAGATCACTGTCGAGGAGGCGAAGAAGTTCGCCAAGGGTATCAGCAAGCTCAGCATGGCCGAGGTTCTGGACACCGTGTCTGTCACCGAGTCCACTGGACCCGGTACTGCATACGACGAGGCCAAGACCTACCGCATCAAGCTTGACTTCTTCCCGAAGGAGGAGTACCTGCGCGAATATGCCATCACTTCTGAGGATGTGGCGGCTACTATCGAGCACCGCTTCTTGCCCAGACTCCAGGCCATGACCCGTAAGGAGTTGAAGAAACGTGGCGACGAGCGCAAGCTGAAGGCTTCTGCCAAGAGCGACGCCATTCCTGAGATTGGCAAGTCTGCAGGCACAGTCGAGCAGCAGTCAAGCCGCGGTGAGGCTGAGCGTGAAGGTGGCGACGACGACTCGGACGACGAGGGTGACGATGATGCCACTCGCGACAAGTCCAAGAGCAACCGCCAGCAAGCCGGCTACGAGGCACACGAAGACGAGGAGGAGAACCTCCTCGCAGCTCGTGCCCAAGCGCGCGATGCCACTCCTGAAGCCGACGAGTCCTCTGAGGATGAGACATATGGTGGAAGCCCACGCTCCAGCCCTGAGCCCGAGGACTCTGGCAAGAGCATCAAGTCCCTTGCCAAGGACCGCGAGAACCGCATCCGTAGCGGTAAGAACACCAACGACGTCGTCTCCTTCAGCTTCGACGACCGCACCGGCGCCAGCTGCACTTTCACCATGGAGTACGACGCCAACACCGCCAAGATCCTCATGCTCCACCTCGTCGAAGTCTGCGCCCGCCAGGCTCTTGTCCAATCCGTTCCCGGCCTGGCAACCTGCGTCGTCGACGATGAAGCCACCTCCAAGACCAAGATCGCACACGTCCTCACCGCTGGTGTCAACTTGCAGGCCATGTGGGAGTACCAACACATCATCCACCCCAACTACATCTACACCAACAGCATCAGCCACATGCTCACACACTACGGTGTCGAAGCCGCGCGCGGCAGCATCGCGCGCGAGTTGCAGGGTGTCTTCGGCGGTCACGGTATCAGTGTCGACCCCCGCCACTTGTCGCTCATCGCCGACTACATGACCCGTGACGGCGCCTACCAGGCTTTCAACCGCATGGGCTACCGCGGCAACACCAGTCCTTTCATGAAGATGAGTTTCGAGACCACGCTTGCTTTCTTGCGCGACGCCGTGCAGGAGGGCGACGTCGACGACCTTACCAACCCCAGTGCGCGCATCGTTGCCGGCAGAGTCGGCCACATGGGTACTGGTGGCTTTGACGTCCTCATGCCGCTTACCGAGGCTGAGGTCGTGGATGGTGATGGCGATGTCGAGATGGAGGAATAGCGAGCTGAGGAAGAGGGGGAGGGTGAAGGAAAAGGAAAGCCTTGTGTTTTGTATGATTTAGCCTGATCTTTTATCAGGATCTTTGTATCCCTGTCGCGTGGACTTTGAACTTGCGTAGGCGCTTGTTGCTTTTTTTGTATGGTTTAATGAAAAAGGATATAAATAAAAGCTGATCGTGCCATTACTTTACTATACACGTCTTCTGGTCACGCTTGCTGTTGGATAAAGTGCGATCAACTTGAGCCGACGATACTTTATACAATATCTGTATTCGAGCCTTGCCTCTTCTGAGTTTGCTTTCGCGTGGTTCTGTCGCTTCCGGCCACGAGTTCGTATATGTATTTATTGAGAGGTTAGGAACTTGAGATTCCGCTCGAATTTTGCATTTTCCACCCTAACCCTGCCTACCCCATCGTACTGTATACGGGTTCGGGTTGGGGCGACCTGTCTGAGCGACAACTTGCATTAAGTTCTTCATTTTGCTGGTTTGGCATTTGAAACTTGGTGTGTGTCCGTATAGATGGCTTTGAAGTATAACTGTAGTCTCGATATCATGGAATAGTACCTGTGTGCTGTGTTGTGGCTGCTTGGATGGGATTTGTGAGCTTCGATACTCAGCTTGATATCAACCATATGAAGATGATAGTCAAATCTACAATCAACAAGTATAGAGATACAAAACACTCAACTACAAAGACTCATCGCAGTATCAAGAGCAGAAAACCGATAGATGTCCATTTGTAGATCCCATGCTCATCGGTATCAAGCACGCACAACATCAACGAGGCACTCTGAGAAGTGGTCGTCGACGCGCAGCGAGAGCCTATCAACAACAGAACATGGTGGTTGATAGTATAGGAAGTCCATACAAACCACAAGATCTCACAAGCAACAATTGGAACCTCAAATTCCAAAGGCTAATATTATAAGAGGACGAACGTAAACCAGACCAACGTCCTGACATCGGCATACTGTAGTTACGTCTGACCGGGCACGAGACGAGACGCCACTCCAGGCACACGCACATTCACCGACACTAGATCCACATCAGCAAGCAGCAACGACCATTCCTCCAGCCAACGCTGGCAGTTGCCAACACGACAGCAAATACTTGCAAATTCGTCTTGCCGTGTGAACGTGCCATGCGTGACTCCCTGCTCAAGTTTCGTTGCCAGTGCCAACATATTCCGTAGCAGGTGCGTGCTTTGCGGCGCTTCACGACGCGAGAACGGGCGGCGGAGAGGGGATTTCGAACGGCAAGCCTGCCCTCAACGCGGTGGAACTTGCGCACGCGCAGGGAAGAACGCGTGACGAGAAAGCGGACGAGACAAAGAGAGCAGAGCAAGGAAGAGACGAAAGACGCGAAGAGGCGGTGGGAGCAAGAGACAGAAGATTGGTTGATGCATATTCATTTGATTGATTGGTGTCACTGTGGTGAACACTCATAGTGGGCTATTCTACACTTGAAGCCTCTGGCCGTGGCCCTTTGCTCTCTCTCTCGCATCGCACTCAAAAACTAAACCCAAAAAGAAAAACCGATGAACCCATTCCTGATCGCGCCATACCCTCGCCATGTGGGTGGATATCTGATGTTGTGTCGTGATGATTGTTGTTGTGAAGAAGGTTGATTGTTGTCGAAGCAGTGGGATGAGCTGCTTAACCACCGAAACCGTAAAGGGTGCGGCCTTGACGCTTGAGAGCGTAGACGACGTCGAGGGAGGTGACGGTCTTGCGCTTGGCGTGCTCAGTGTAGGTGACAGCGTCGCGGATGACACCCTCGAGGAAGGTCTTGAGAACACCGCGAGTCTCCTCGTAGATCATGGCCGAGATACGCTTGACACCACCACGACGCGCGAGACGGCGGATGGCGGGCTTGGTGATACCCTGGATGTTGTCGCGCAAGATCTTGCGGTGACGCTTGGCGCCACCCTTTCCGAGACCCTTGCCGCCCTTGCCGCCTGAAGAGGATGTCAGTGAGTGTTGATGAGGAAGAAGATGAAGCGCGTTGAAGGCGCCGATGGGAGGAGGGAATACTCACGTCCAGTCATGTTGATTGAGGTTGGTGGTTTGTGGAAGTGGGAAGTGGTTGTTTGATGGAGCTGATGAGGCTGAGTTGTAGTGGTGGATGGATGATGTGGATGCTGAGTGGATGGGAGTTGAGAGAGGATGGGCGACGCGGGGAATAAGTAGTAGTTTGGGCGGTCGCGGGCAGCGCGCGTTTGATCTTGCAGGTTGGTGATCCAAAAGCGCGCTAAGCCTAATCCGCGTGACACCACCAAAACATGGCAAGATCAAATCCGAGCACGAGCCAGGTTGCGGCCTAGCGTGAATGAGTGCTTTGCATCGTTACGAGTGCTGGAAAGCGCGCTGCTGAACGAGTGATTGTGAAGTCGCCCCCGCGCCTATATCTTTCTTTCGCCTTCCGCTCCTACATCTCCCTCATCCACTCACATCCACACCTCCATCACCAACAACTATCTCCACCATCAACACACAACACAACACCATCCACACATCCCACAATGGCCCGCACCAAGCAGACCGCCCGTAAGTTAACACCATCTCCATCATCATCATCGCCTCCACCTCCACCGTCGCAATCTGGCGGCGCGTTCGCTCGTCGCGTTCTGGCATCGCGCCACGCACCAGCAAACGCGTCTTGCCACTTGCACACCAACAACACCCCCTCATCGCGTCACTTCACCACAATACCATCAACATACTGACATCCCTCATAGGTAAGTCCACTGGTGGCAAGGCTCCCCGTAAGCAGCTCGCCTCCAAGGCCGCTCGCAAGTCCGCCCCGTCTACCGGTGGTGTCAAGAAGCCTCACCGCTACAAGCCCGGTAAGTTCCCACACCATCACTTCACTGTCTCATCGACACCATCTAACAACATCATCAGGTACCGTCGCTCTCCGTGAGATCCGTCGCTACCAGAAGTCGACCGAGCTCCTCATCCGCAAGCTCCCCTTCCAGCGTCTGGTTCGTGAGATCGCCCAGGACTTCAAGTCCGACCTCCGCTTCCAGAGCTCCGCCATCGGTGCGCTCCAGGAGTCCGTTGAGGCCTACCTCGTCTCCCTCTTCGAGGACACCAACCTCTGCGCCATCCACGCCAAGCGTGTCACCATCCAGAGCAAGGACATCCAGCTCGCCCGCCGTCTCCGCGGTGAGCGCTCTTAAGCGTCTCGCTTCACCACCTTCACAACAACATGATCTCCACCACGACCTCCCTGGCCTGGCATGGCGGTGATGGGCGGTGGTAGATCATAAGGCATGGCTTTTCATAGGGAGTTTGGTTTTACCACAGGCAGAGGGTCATCTGCACAGGAGTTTTCATTGGTTTTGAGATATCACAAGAATCGAGGTGCACCAAGGTGGCACGGCAGTAAGGGTTGTATCATAATGACCATGGTGCAATGAAACAACATCAAACATTCAAATCATCTGTCTCAATCTCTCATCATCGTGTCTTGACTTCCAATGTACTGTAACTTTATTTACTTGGCCAACTCTTCTCGCAAGTGTGTCCGACTGCCTTCGTAGCGCGAACGACGCGACGCACCCGTGGCCTTACGCGGTAAATGCAGCAGAGACAACTTCAAAGAACACCAGACCTTGTCAGAGTAAGGCATGTCCACACCCAAGAAGTCATTCGACCAGAAAGGCCAATGTGCATACATGCAACGAGTAGAAGCACGTATTAGTTATACTTCACCATGCCCGATTACATTTGACTGGAGATCCCAAGACAACGCACGACAGCTTGCCAAACAAGGAACTAGAAGGGTCAGAAACTGGTCTGGTATTTCGCTTTTTCGCAGGCGTGATCAACCATGATGGTGGCTCGATTCATCTACTCCCTTGATCTTGAAGCAGATCTCTCTAAGCCAACGCCACCTTTATCGGATGCGTTTCCAATACAGCAACAGAAGCCGAAGCACCTACCGCTCTGGATACTCCTAACTCCCTCCTACTCGAATCTCATGAGGTGGTCGAACTGGCCGCCGATGAACTGCTTCCACATTTCGTCTCCTTTCCTCGACTGAACCTGGAATTTGCCTCCGACCAGGCCAGCGGCTCTCAGACGCTCCTTAAATGCGTTCGGGTCTTCGCTGCTTGGGATGCGGAACGCGATGCTCACGTGGTCGATGTCCCGGTGGAGCGGGCCCATGAGGGCTAGCCAGGTGTCCTGTGTTGAGATAAGTCAGACAATCTCTCGGTCGTGGGAATCCGTTCTTGAGGCGGGAAGAAACTGGACAGTGAAGACGAAAGTGGCGACGGTATGACTTACCGAAACACCAGCACGAGCAAGCGCCAAACGCTGCTCATGCTCAATGATCTCTAGAGCTGCGCTCGCCTCGGCCTTCCACGACCGGGCCACGATCACTGGAAGGTCGACCAGGCTGACAGGACTTGGCGTGAGGAGCAGGTTGTAGTTGTGCGCGTGCTTGTCCTTGAGAGAAGCTTGGGCGCGAGCTGCGGCGAGTTTGTTCATGTTGCGTAGGCCCTCGGTCGTCAAGATCTCGTCGGTCCAGCTGTTCCTGAGCTTCCCTGAGAGAGCGTCTTTCAGGTTGATCATGTTATGGTGGTGGGTTGATGAGGTGGAGAAGGTGCGTGAGAGGAGGATGGGTTTGCTGGCGAGGCCAGCGAGGCGGGAGCGCATGGTGTAGCTGAGCATGATGGCTGCGCTCGATGGTGTGGTATTTGGGCAGAGTATACGAGGACTAAGTATTTCTAGGCAGCGTAGTGTGAGCTTTCTGCGACCTTCGACAAACGGGCTTGTGCGACATTAACAAACGGCGTATCCCGGCAAATTCCGTCACCTTTGAGGCGTGGAAGGGGTCGGTGAAAGCTGGAAAGGGATTCACTTGAATGGTAGAAGTGTTTGCTTCGGAGATCTATCTCTACTTTCTTCACACATCGTTCCGTCTCAACGACAGAAGTCAAAGCACTTGCGACTCTATACGCTTTGGCGTAGCCTTTCGAGGACCTGCTCCCAGAAAGAGACGTCTGTCGGTGGCACCATAACTTCAAACTGGCCTGTAACCAGACCTGCGGCTCTTATACAGTCGTGAAATGCCATCGGATCTTCCTCTATCGGGAGACGGAACGAGATGCCCAATTTGGAGTATTCATGATGAGTGCCGTGCATGAGAACAAGCCAAGGGTCCTGTTCAGAGAAGTCAGTCGATCGAGTACTCAATCAAGCTCTTGGTCATAGTGTCTATATCTTACAAAGATGCCCGCACGATGAAGCGCACGCTGCTGGTGATGCCCGATGATCTCACGGGCTGTGATAGCCTGCAATTGAAAGTCGCCGTAGCCTTGTCTAGGCAGGCATTCCAAGATCTCCATCGTGTAAAGTAGTCTGCAGTTGTGGGCAGTTCCTGCTTTGAGAGACGCGATGCCGCGAACGAACCTTTTGGCCTCGCAGATAGGGATGTGGCTGTCGTACGCAGCAACCCTATTGATGCCCTCCATGGTCACGAGTTCGGGCGTCCAGCCGAGGTCAACCTTGCCTTCCACAGCTTTTACCAGGTCGATGGGTAGACGAGAGACAGGTGCGGTCGAGAAGACGCGAGAGTATAGGCGTGGTTTGTTGGCAAAGTCGACAAGCTGAGAACGCAACTTGGAGGTGAGCATGGTGGGTACACTTGGTGTTAATCAAGTATGTATGAGCGACAGAGTACACAGAGATGAGATACATTGGAGGATGGAGGCTGGGACTGGAGCCTTGTGCAACCTTCAACAAGCGGGCGGGAGTCTTGTGCGACGTCAACAGACAGGGGTTCCCGATAACTCACGTGACTTTCGAAGCGTCGAAGACAATTGGACCTCATGTGATATCTCAATTAGAAGTGTGGTTGTTCGATATATACGTACAGTGATGAGCGGCGATTTACAGCAATATCGCAGGTCGGACTCCGGAAGCTTTTTTTCGCTCCGTACAGTATGCATCCGACCAATATCTTTCGTTCATTACTTCCAGCATCTTGGCCATTCGCGAGAAGCAAAAGCAGGCGTGCCATTATATCAGCATTCGCTTGTTGACCAATACTTCTGCTCCCTGGGCAGCCGAAGCAAGAAGCGGTACCACCACTCGTTCATGAACCTCCGAAATGAACCGTCAGGCGTTTCATGCATCGTCCTCAAACCTTTGCGCCTGAGCCCTTCACGGCGGAGAGCATCGGCAAATTCGCACGTATCCTCGGTGCCAGGAACCTTGAAAACGATGACGGATCGTCCGTGGTGGTGTCGCGTTGGGAAGGGCATTTCCCGGGACCAATTGAAGGTTGTTAACACTACAGGCCACTCTGTCTGCCAGGAGTCAGTCATGTCTCGATGTGATGAAATTGGTACAAAAGCGGCTTACTGTCTTGCCTGCTGCTCTTACGTGCTTGCCCAGCTCGCGGTTCACGATAGTGGCGTCTTCAGTCCAGATGTAGGACGAGTCAAGATACCTGTCCTCGGTATCTATGAAGGCAAGGCAGTGTCGAGCGTCTGGGTCGCCAAAAGGGTTACTCTTCTCAAAAGTGCGTTGAGCAAGAGAAGGCTCAGTACGCTGCTTGTACAGAGATGGACTTCCCAGCTTGAAATCGGTATACATGATTTTACGTAGTCCGTGAGGGCGAGTGGAGAAGGCGGTCAATGTTTCCTTGAGAGTAATGCTAAGCAGCAGCATTTGGGAGGGGCGCTTGGGTACAGCGGAAAAGACTGTCTTGTGGGGACCAGTGTGTCCTCTGCTTCCCCCGAATATGCTCGCTGGTTTCGAGATGCCCAGAAGGCGAGCGCCCGCCCGAATACACAGCATGACAGTTTGTGGAGGGTATTGCAAGTTGCGAGTCGCAGTTGAGCGATAAAGCGGAGATCCAACAGTCGCAATAGACTGAGCTACAGGCAGCGACAGACAAACGTCGCCCCGTACGGATAAGGTAACTGTAGTGGGAAAAGACGTATCACTTTCACTCACTCTGAAAAGACAATGAACGAAATCGATCTTCGATCCGCCCGCCCACCGGTTCTTCAAAGCTCGAGTTCACCCAAACTTGAGCTAGAGCTAATTCTCGCCCATTGAGTATTGCTAGTAGTTCCTCGATCGCAGTAGTTGTAGGCTTCCGTTCTATGAGCAAAAGCAGCGGCTGACACCCATCGACTGCTACATGTAATTTTGGCTGTTCCAGCTTCTTCCAAGATTGAGAGCTCCTCCACATCAAGGCTGGGTTGGAGTGATGGTCTCTCCGATATGTTAGCGTTTCGAAAACTAGAGGCGTCTTGACTCGTTTGTCGGCAGATGTATACAGAACGAGCAACGAGGTGTGGTCTCGCTTCCGGTTCGCTTCCCCACGGATTGATCGGCTTCGCCCTTCAGCCCTACGAGCCTCGAGCATGGCGAGACCCTGACGTGATTGCAGAGCCCCAACATTACCCGATCCGAGGTTCCGTTTCCAGCATTTCCCTTTCTTACTCTTTTGCGATAGTCTTTCTCTCAACATTCTTCACTATGGCTGTATCGACATAACAAGCGATTGCGCTCTTTCTTACTCTTAGGTGATCCTGAAATATTTTCCGCCAACATGAGCGCCCTGAACATTTCCGGACGATCTACACTCCGACAACTACACCAATCCGTTCAGCGAAACATCCTCCGCAGACACCAGGCACGATACGAGTCCTCTACGCCAAATCCCAAGAAAGGTTCTCGGAATGCTTCTTCTCTCGCCAACGGTGCCAGCCGGTGGGTGCTGCCCGCTCAAGCACAAGCCTGGGTTGAGCCCTTCATGAGGCCCTTCCACGGCTACGCCGCGATGCAGAAGCGCTCTCCTCTGCTTACCCAGCTGGAATCGTCTCTCATAATCTACTTCCTCGGTGATCTCAGCGCGCAATACGTCTCGAACAGCGGCAAAGACGACGCCTCCTATGAGCCCTCCCGCGGCCTCAAAGCGCTCATAATCGGCGGACTAAGCTCAATACCTTCGTACAAGTGGTTCATGTTCCTCGGCACGCACTTCAACTACGCTTCACATACACTTTCGCTGGCCGTCAAGATCGTGATCAACCAGTCGGTCTTCACACCAATCTTCAATACGTACTTCTTTGGCATGCATTCGTTGCTCAGCGGTGCGACTTGGGCGGAGGCGAAGCAAAGAGTTATCGATACTGTGCCTGTGAGCTGGAAGAATAGCTGGAAAGTTTGGCCGATCGTCACTGCATTCTCATTTACTTTCATCCAGCCGCAGTACCGAAACGTCTTTGCTGGTGTTATTGCGATCGGATGGCAGACTTATCTGAGCTGGCTGAACAAGAGCGCTGAGGCGATGGAGGCTGGAAAGTCGGCACTTGAGTCTACGCAAGGAGAGGAGAATACTGTGTCACAGCGCGTGAAGGCTGCTGCAGGTGCTTGATGGCAGCGTTTTGGGTCTTTTTGGGGAAGATAGTACCACGCGGGCGGCGAGTATGGGGTGCTCTTTACCAGCAGTTATGTACTGCTCTTTTCATTTGTCGAGCTGGCAGATCTTGTTTCAGAAGCATTTCGCACATAAAGGCGTTTGGGACGGCAGCGCATTTTGAAGATACCCATTTCGTTTCTGAAAGGGAAATATATAAGCTTAGATACATATACACACATATGCATACATGGTCAGACTACTTCTACTTTGCCTTCCGTTTCTATACGTATCGGCGCTGATGTTATCGATTCTTTCGTTCTTGAGTCCAGATATGACATCCCCTCAACGTCAACTCACAAGCGGGATACCAAATCAACCATACCTCATAGCAGACCCGAACAAAACTATAGATGTAACATCATCTGATATACTACATACATTATACTAAATGGAAGACCACTCTGATAATATTTCAGCTCACCAGCATCACAGTGTGGCGAGAAATGCTATCCTAAAGACCGAAGTCCTAACCCTTCCTACCCCAACTAATGTTTTCG
Source organism: Cladosporium velox (assembly GCA_024604135.1). Taxonomy (NCBI): domain Eukaryota; kingdom Fungi; phylum Ascomycota; class Dothideomycetes; order Cladosporiales; family Cladosporiaceae; genus Cladosporium; species Cladosporium velox. The sequence goes on along the minus strand of JANIIF010000008.1, from coordinate 1,147,548 downwards.
AATGCGTCGGGCTTGCATCGTGCAAGGATGTCGACAAAGACCACATGACTGCGGCCTGTTACGATATAGAAAAGCTCGGGAACATCTCAGCTCTCCAATCATCGCAATAGAGATCCTTGTGGATGTTACATCTTTCCGTCCATTGGACACGTGACCGCGCGTATTCAATGAGTTAAGCCCACGCGTTTGATGACCGCACTATCGCCGCCTATACAGCGATAACACGGACTCTAACCATAGTCCATGACGTCCGCCCCAAGATCGCCACCGACCAAGAATATCTTTTCAGCCATGCAAACATGGCAGTATGGTGGGCCTTAGGATCCCTCAGAATGCTACTGGCCCGGTAGCAGCACCATCAAGCGACTACGGCTCCGATCTCGACGACGAAACCGCGAACGAACTGTTGTCGCAAGCCGAATATCTCACCCAGCCTACGGTCCTCCTGAATCAAGAGCTAGAGCAAGACCCGGTCGTTCAAGATGCGCCTCCTGCGCTACAGCGTACGGTCCTGCTTAAGCGGTCCATCGAGCAGAGCGAAGGCGACCTTGGTACCATCACTCCAAGCGAATCGCTTCGCGGGCCAAAGATCGAGGTCGAGTACTCCGAAGCTAACCGCTCGACGTTCTCTCGTACGTGTCTCCTTGCTCCCGCGCTATCAATGTAGGCTGACGCGGCTGACACCCAGCGCTCTGCAGCAGAACCAAGCACAAATGAAGCGGCAGCAAGTCCAGCTCGCGATGCGACTCCCACAGCGCCAGAACAGCCGGGCGAAGACCCTCGCGCGCCGATTGAGCGCTTTCGCGCGAAGAAACCGCTCAGCGTGACGGATCTGATCTCGCCGGCTTGGTGCGAGCAACAGTACTGGTACAGCCTTACGCGGTTTGGGCGCGTGAGGAGGACGAAAGCGATGAAGCAAGGGAGTTCGGTGCATAAGGTGCTGGAAGAGCAAGTGCACAAAGAGGTCAAGATCGATGTTCAGACGAGGGAAGACATGTTTGGGCTACGAATCTGGAATGTGATCCAAGGGTTGAGAACGCTGAGAGCCACCGGCATGACACGAGAAATGGAAGTCTGGGGTGTGCTTAATGGAGAGGTGGTCAACGGAATCATCGACGAGATCAATATGGCTTGTCCTGATGAGGAGGCTGAGGAAGCCATGCTGCAGAAGGAAGAGGCCGCGAAGGACAGCACATCCAAGAGCAAGCCATTGGAAGCTGGTCAGAAGACACTTGCTGGCTTCCTCCAGAGTTCACAGAATGCACACATTCTCGAGGAGCATTTCCGAAGTGCTCCAACATCAAGTCACGACGAGGCTACTCGCACATATTACCTCTCCGACGTCAAAACCCGGCAATCAAAGACTCTGCCACCCAACGGCAGCCCATCAAAACCCGTCTATATGCAGCTGATGTTGTACCGCCGTCTATTCGCCTCGCTTGCCGCGAACGAAACCCCAGCCGACAAGGTCTTCGAGCGCTATAAGCTGGACTCGCACGCTATATTCAGCGACACATTCATCGCTGAGATGAGCCAGCTCGACTTCAACCTCACAGACACCGACTCTTTACCAGACGACGAAAGGCGAAGTATGTTCGAGAGCAACCAAGACGCGGTGACAGACTTGCTCGCGCACAACTCGCTCTCCAGCCTCTGGTCGTTCATGATAGCGGAGTTTGCGCGCACGATCTCCTTACCGATTCCTCCGTCGCCAAACGTCCGCTCTTCCATTTCGAAACTCTTGGTCGCCGAGTACCGGAGCGGAGGCACAGGCGCATTGATCGGCAAGAAGGCTTTTGTGCACGACGATATGGTGCTAGATGCATATACCAACGATGAGATCAGCTGGTGGCGAGGCGAGAGGCCTACCAAGGGTGTTGACATTGAGGACGCTTCGAAGTGTAGGATTTGCGAATTCGCTGAGGGTTGTAGTTGGCGGCAAGAGAAGCTTGATGAGGCGACGAAGAAAGCGAGGCTAAGGAATGGTCGGAGGAAGAGCGAAGTCTGAGGTGGTGCCAGCGATCTTTGTATGCTTATATGAGCTGGCACTGGCTTTTCCGAAGCCAATGAGAAGCGTGCCTCGCACCGACACAATGAATACGTGTTCGTCGGGTAAATCATGCATATGAATGCTTGCAGGCTCCCGCAACGTTGTCGCTGTCGAGTGCTTCGACGAAGTAAATTACACTACACCGAAGCGTCTGGGTCTCAACAGCACCGTCACTAAAAGTGTGATCGGAGTATCATTTCCACGATATACACCTTTGACCTTCACATACACAGAGATAGAGTTCAGCTTCGCGAGAAATAAGCATCAGATCTTCGGGTCTCGGCACGCGATCTCTGAGCCCTGCAGAGACATCTCCTGCTTCAACCTTGACCCCGCTCTGCAAAAGCCATACAATCGACAACACTAGGTCCGTCTTGCAGTGTGCGATCCCATGACAAGGCTTGCGCTCGCCGTTTGTGGAAAGTCGATGTGTATCGCCTCCGCCGTTTTGAGGCTAAATCTTATGTCGCGTGGGAGACACCTGGTGCTGCAACCATGTGGGAGTACGTAAAAGTCCACCTATGGAACCCGGGACATGAAGAATACATTTTCCACTACAAAAGTTTTCGACAAGCGTACGAGCTCATCATGAAAGTCTTGACCTCGTTGACATGCGTCGCGGCTTGCGCACAAGCTCAACTACAGGCGCAAAATAACACCTTCAACTCCACCTTCACGCTCACCGCCGCACAGATCGAAGCAGCCAACCTCTCGTCTGCCACTGCTCACGATGTTGAGATCGCCCTCCGGATCGAGAGGACTAACAATGCAGGCTACCTGACTCAGGATGATCCTTTTTACAAACTGCCAGAAAACATCTCATTCTCAGATCTTCCTCCTTCAGGCTCGATTCTCAAAGTCGAGGAACACTCCAACAACTCGCTCTACACTCTACCTCCAACCTTGTCGCTCTCGCGTTTCCTCTATGTATCCGAAACTCTCAACGGCTCCAAAGTACCAGCATCCGCATACGTTCTGTGGCCATTCACACCTCGCAGAAACCGCAAGTCGAAGTCTACCTCTCCTAATGTGTACGAGACAATCGGCCAAGCACATGGAACATCTGGTCAAGCAACAGCATGCGCGCCGTCTGGTCTCCGTGACCTCTGGGACAACTTCCACGGTCCGTTCGCGGCAGCCCTAGCGGGCTTTGCTGTTGTCGCCACTGACTATGTTGGTCTCGGGATTCCCCATATAGACTCGCCTTACTTCGTGTTGCCGTCACAAGCCAATGACGTCTTCCATGCGGTTGCTGCTGCACAGAAGCACTGGTCGACCCAGCTCAGCAAGGAATTCGTTATCATGGGCCAAAGCCAAGGTGGAGGAACAACATGGGCAGGCGCTCAGAGGCAGGCACAGAGGCCTGTTGACGGCTATCTTGGCACTGTTGCCGCGTCACCTTTCACGGACGTGCTGGCGGACATTGCTGGGCAGAATTCCGGTCAGGTGAACGCCAGAGTTGCTGGAATCGCGCAGGGGTTGAAAGGTGTCAGAGACAATTTCACGCTGTCAGAATGGCTGACTGATGCTGGCGTCGCGAGGACAAAGCTGATGCTAGAGCTCCAGGCGTGCGGATCTGTAGCCGGGCGTCTGTTCAGTCCTGCCGAAGGCATCCAATTCCTCAAGCCAGGCTGGAACGAGACAGAGTCTGCAACGTGGTGGAACAACATAACTTCCAACGGAGAGCGTCCATTCGCTGGACCTATGCTGGTTGTTCAGGGAGATAAGGATGGCAATGCCATCGAGAAAGTCACCACCGCTGCCGTGAAGAAGACCTGCGAGATGTTCCCGCAAAGCAAGCTGCAGTACTCCATGTACGAGGGCGTTACGCATGCGCCGATCATGTTTGCAGCTCACAATGAGTGGATAAACTGGATTTCTGACCGCTTCGATGGCGTCGAGCTGGAGTCTGGATGCAAGTTGGAAACGGTGCAAGCTGGAAGGGGCGCTGACAATACGATCAAGGACCAGAATTGGTTCATAGAGTATGATCTGTACTGAGATGTTTAGACATCCTCCGTAGATCAGGCGAAGGCTTGAGAATCGGGATATCGATCATCGCGTTGCCATTGCCTTGCTTCGAAAGCATGTCAATTCTCTCCATCTTCAGCATGAAGGATTCCGACGACTTCCGTGGTAATTTACAACGTTCCTCGAGATGCACTGCTCACGCGGTGTGACATAGTCTTGTCAGCCGAACTTTGTAATTGAGTCAGCTTAGAGATCGTATTCAGGAACTCAACCTCAGTAGTTTCAGCGTTATAAGCGCTTCCGTGATGTTTGTAAGCATTGTCGCTCCGCACAAGGGCCGCGAAATCCTGCTCCACTCGCGTCATCATGGGCCCCGCCCTGGGCCGAGGCCTATAATATTCATTTAGATAACAACCTCAGTGGTAGCTACCTGAACACCCCACCAACGAACCATTGCATCTGTTTGGGCGAACTGCTTTCAAAACGATATATTGAACCTTCAGTCTAGCAACATTTTCTCAACATCACCTTGAACTCAACAAACAGCTTCGACTCAAGATGGCCACCATGAGAGCTATTGGTGCGTACTCAACCAAAGAAACAGAAATCAACATCACAGCTACCATAACAATCGATCTAACTTGGGACCACAGACATCAAAGGTGGCAAAGGCCCCATCGAAAACATGTTCATCAACGACATTCCCAGGCCCAAAATCACCAGCGCCCAAGCTCTCGTTAAAGTCAAAGCCTTTGGCCTCAACCGCATGGATCTCTTGCAGCGCGAGGGCCAGTACCCTCTTCCCCCTCAAGCTCCGGCTACCATGGGTGTCGAGTTCTCCGGCACGATCGAGGAGCTGGCCGAAGGCAGCGAGTGCGATTTCAAGAAAGGCGATGCCGTGTTCGGCCTTGCGTACGGTGGCGCTTACGCCGAGTACATTGCTGTTTCGACGCACATGCTCGTTCACAAGCCCGAGGAGCTGAGCTGGGAGGAGTGTGCTGGTATTCCTGAAGTATGTTGTTCTCCACCCTCGGAAACGCACCTATCCCGCCATTGAGCTGCTCAATCTAACCCTACCTTCAGACCTGGATCACCGCCACCCAAGCAATGTACCTCATCGGCCGCTTCGCCCCCGGCAAAACCATCCTGTGGCACGCAGGCGCCAGCTCCGTCTCCATCTCCGGCATCCAGCTCAGCCGCGGCGACAACGCAGCCGCCGTCTTCGCCACCGTGCGTTCCGACGACAAAGCCGCCTTCTGCAAAGAACAGCTCGGCGCAACAGGTGCCTTCAACACCAAGAAGACCGACTGGGTCGACGAAGTGCTCAAAGCCACCGATGGCAAAGGCGTCGACGTCATCGTCGACTTCATCGGCCCGTCAGCTTTCGCGAGCAATTTGAGGGCTGTGGCGAAGGACGGCACGATTGTGAGTCTGGCGACGCTTGGGGGCGCGGTGATGACGCCTGAAATGGAGATGCCGAATATGATTCTTTTCTTCGCGAAGAGGATTAGGTTTGAGGGCAGTGGGCTGAGGAGTCGCGATGAGGAGTACCAGGGTAAGCTGAGGGATCAGCTTGTCGAGCACGCGCTGCCGAAGTTCAAGGATGGGTGCTTCAAGGTGTTTGTTGAGAAGGTATATCCGTGGGAGAAGATCCAAGAGGCGCATGCGCAGCTGGAGAGCAACCAGACTAAGGGAAAGCTGATCTGCACCATCTCGTAGGGGGCATGTGGCCGCGAGAGCGCAATACGAAAAGTCTCCGTCGAAGGGACATACTTCATTAATCTATAACACTCAACGAGATTGCACCAGGAAGTCTCCATGTCCAACGTTGAATCGTGTACCGATAACCATTAGGATCCGTTTGAAAATCGATCGGTAGCTTCAAATTTCCATGCAGTAAGCGTAGAAACTAGGTTCCTAACAATGCGCGGGAACCATCTGTTGTACTTGAAGAATACATTGCGTGAACAGAGAACACATATATAACAAAGTGATTGCAGTGACAGTATTAAGTTGAAGGAGTTTCATTTCCATTAGCTAGGGTATTATGGTTCATTGGCAGAATTCATATCCGCACGCTTTCAGTCCATGGTACGCTCACGCTTTATGCGGAGCCAGAGCGCCCTGCCAACACCGTCAGTATATCATTCGATGGATTTTTTAAAATCCGACCACAAGTGAACTTACATTGCTCAACCTCGCTCGCCTCAATGTGCCTAAGCTTGTTGACCTGAGCAGTCTCGCCAGTGACAACGCCCTTGGCGAACTCCACAGCGCCGCCAATGGCAGTGCGCCTGCTGACGGCGTACTGCGCAGTCTTGCTGGTGACCTTGATGAGGCCGATGCGAGGGTCCTGAGGACCGCCGTCGTGCTTGCCGTCACCGAGGTCGCCGAGCCAGGCCTTGAGGGAGGGAGAGTAGTACTTCTCGACGCGGGCGCGGTCGGTCTCGATGGAGGCGGTGCCGGAGATGCTGGCCCACTCGCCGGAGTTGTTGAGGAAGGCGAGGTTGATGTCGGAGTTCTCCTGGAGGTCGTCGGTCTTGCCGGACTCGGTGTTGGTGTGGAAGATGAAGTCGATGCCGTTGTCCTCCTGCGGTGTTGTGTTAGTCAGGCACGGTAGTTTATGCGGCGCCGTGTAACTCACCCTGGCGGCGACAGCCATGCACCTGCTGGCAAGGAGACCATCCTGGGTTTTGGTGGTCATCATGCAGAACTTGCTCTTGTCGACAAAGCTCTGGAGGTCCTCGACCTTCTCCTTGAGGGAGGGCTCCTGGAGGTTCTTTGCGGTGTAAGGGTCGGCGGGCTTGCTGCCGGTGTCTGCGTTGGAGAAGGAAGACATTTTGAAAGCTTGTTTGTTGATAGTTGAAAGGGTTGGAATTAAAGGACGGGCAATGCTGTGAGGAGGTCAGTCAGCAATGTGTCTGTTGAGGCATAGTTGACACGCTTCGAATGACGTCGGCAATAGCAGTGGTGGAGAGATTGCCACTAACCAGCCACGCATGGAGGCATATCTAGAGAATGAGGCCAACATACCAGTCGTGAAAGCGTAAATCGTTCGATGTAGAAGGAGTTGAATGTGAGGAGGAAGAAGAATGGTTCAGAGGGAGCTGCTCGCGGTTGTTCAATGTTGTCGTTTGATGCAAGACCCCCACTACAACGTCATCATGGATCTCATCTTGGTGGGTCTGTGCTCGGACCGCGCGATCACATCAGAGTGCATCTTCCGATGCACCAGCACAGGCAATCGCCGCTCAGATGATTTGTTCAATGATCTTGGTGTCCGGATTGAAGTAATTGTCTCGAGTGTGGACAGATAGTTTGGAATTGCCCAAATTGAGGCATTCTTGAAAGGTATCATAAATATACATCACGCCCGTCGATCAACGACATCGAGATTCGCTATGGTAGTAGTAGTAGCAAGCACTGCAAAAAGATACAGGAACGTGACGGATCTTAATCGACCTTGAGCGAGCCGTAGATACGGTGCACAAATATCCAGCAGGCCACAAAGCCAATGGTTCCTGAACATATCGTTAGCGTCTGGCGCTGTGTAGAATGACGAAACCTCAAACTTACCACTCATCACGAACCACATGAAGCTCAGAAGCGCCGAATAGCCCAAGTAGAGCATGCCGCCTGTCCATGAGCTGAAGCTCAGCATTCTAGCCCAGTAGAGCAGACTGTACGCGAAGACGTAGCCCGCGCTCGCTCCGCTAGAGCCGAAAGCACGCCATTGCCAGTGGTAGTTCTCTGCACAAAGCACGAAGTAAATCATCAAGATCGCGCAAGCAGCCGAAGTGACAATCATAAGGCCGTAGCACAAGAACAGGAAACCAAACATGTAATAAATCCGGCTGCTCCAGAGCGAAGACATGATGAAGTATAGCTCAACGAAGATGGCACCGAAGGGCAGCACACCAACGAGCAGCATACTGGGCAGCGGGCGCAGGTATCCAGAGGCTTGGGGGATTTGGCGAGGGATTTGGTTCGTCCGAACAGGCGGGTCTGCCTGTGCTTGACGGAAGCCGAACCAAGAGCCCAGGATGGAAAGTGGAACAGAGATAATGAACCAGATGCCCACAATTACGAGCATGGTCGTGAAGGGAACTGCGCCTGACGACTGTCGAGCCCAGACCAAAAGGTTGAGCAGGAAGAAGGTGCCGAAAACGAGGGCCGGGAGGGCACTTGGGGTGTACACGAAGAGCTGCTTCCACTTCTCGCCACGGAACGACTTGTATACACGCGCGCTGGCGTAGCCGCCGACGAAGCCGAAGACAGTGTAAAGCAAGATCATCACAGTGGCAAGGCTACCGCGGTTGGAGGGCGAGAGGAAGCCGACAACAGCGAACGCGATGGTGAAGCCTGCCATCATGAACAGCTGCGCGCCGTTGCCAACAAGGACAGAAAGAACAAGTGGGTTCTTCGGCGGCCTGAAGACATCGCCATGCACAAGTTTCCAGCCACTGTCCTCTTGAATGCCATCTTCGACGCTGGTTCCGTTGAGGTCATCAAGACCCAGCTGGTCGAGGCGGTTGTAGCGTGCGATGTCCTTCCGGAGAGTACGTCCCAGTACTGTGCCAACCATGCCGATCAGGAACATGACAATGACAGCACTGTTGATGAGTGAGAACCAGTGGATCTTCGCATCGTACACGTGCAGGTATTTGTCCCATCTTGTCGCGAATGGCGTCTTCGAAGGCCGCCAGTAGATGCTGTAGGTGTATGTAACTTTTGTGTTTCCTTTCTCTGACAGCACCACGGGCTTTCCAGAATCACAGCCATCGGCGCTGAAATCATCTCCCGATCCTATCCGCCTTGAACCAGCAGATGACTTTGGCTCCACCAGAATACCGACAACGCGGTATTGGTCGGCACTCGCCTGATGGTAATCGATGTAGATGTCGTGGTGGTTGTTCAGTTGCGGTATCTCATTCTTGATTTCTCCCAAAGCGAAACCAGGCTGGTAGTACTCCGTGTTGGTTGTTGGGTCCAAGTAAGGCTGGCCAGCTGGCAAACCGTCCACGAGCCAGTTCAGGTTGTAGTTCTGCCATATCCTCTTGTTCACAAACTTCGCGTCCCGCGGCTCCAACTCCTGCTCATCACAGACTGCTTTGCAAGTCTCGTTCTTTCCCAGGTGTAATTGGAAGGGCGAAGTCAAGATCCTGTCGCCGAACAGAATGCTGCCTAGCGACTCGGAGATGTACTCGGCGCCATCCTCTGGCTGGCAGAAGTGGAAGGCGGGATAATAGTAGTCGAAGGAGAAGACAGAGCGTGTCTGGGTGTCGCGCTCGGATTGCGAGGGTGTGAGTTTGTTAACGTTCAAAGGCACGAGATCGCCAATGCGATAGTTGGTAGGGGTGATGCCGGGAAGGTAGAAGCCTTGCGCCAGGCGGGAGCTGAGCAGCAGCAACGCCAGCGAGGCCGGTAGCTCATGCGATCGCATCTCTGCGGCGCAATCGAGAGCAAGTGTCCCGGTATGTGTGTGTGGTTGCGGGTAAAATGGCGCGAGTGTAGGGAAGCTCTCGTGGTAGTTGTCCAAGTCGGGATTGGCAAGCTATCCTGATCGTCAGCTTGGGCCCTGCAGCGTTGCGTTCAGCCCAGCTGCGTCGACGCGACGCAAGCACGTCACTGAAGACTTACGAACACCGCACCTTGAAGCTGGCAGCAGTTCACGACACATGCAAGAAGTCCATTAATGTCATTGATAGAATTCTAGTATTTGCAACACTGGCCAAAGTACGAGTTCCTTGCAAGGTCTAAAGCGGTAATCAGGCTCGTAGGACAAAGGAGAGACTGCCTCAGGACCACACCAGCCTCTCATCCCAAAAGCAATACATACACTTATTATGCTTAGTTGAGAGACTGTTATCAGCAGATATCGTGCAAGTAATGTGTTGATTGAGTCCTTGGCAGCAATACTTAGATATGCCGTGTTTCCCATAGCTACCGCATATGTGTGCCTTGGTGTTGCACATAGCCTGCCTCCCTTTGTTCTGCCTTGCAGCATCTCCTTATACATATAGTGCGTGATACGGCAACCTTGGACATCATGTACCCTTTTCCTCCCATAAGGCCTTCGGCTTGCCGTAACAGCCACATGCATCCACATGTTTGTAATAGCGAAACATAAGACAAGGTCATCAGGTCCAGTCCGTCGGATGGTGTCAGATGAGACCTCAGCTAATTGGAGATTTCAGTCCGACACGACAGCACACACATACAGCCTCGACAGCGTAACACTGCCAGACACGTCAGATTGCTGTCGGCTAGGCAACGATTTGTAGGACTGACAGCAAACATGCTCCGTCGTGGCAGTCTGTTGTATCTGTCTTAGACCACCTTGAGGTCCAGGTTGTGCTACGGTCAATGTACTGTCATCGCGTTCACAGCCCCAACACTGCTGACGTAGACGCTCGCGGTAGTCGATATTGCTGTATCCCCTAGTCGGGAATCGGCGCTCTTCTATACTTTACGAACAGACCTGATCGACCCGAGGACACGTCTTCGGTCTGCAACAGTGCAACCCCGGACAGGAGGCTAAGGAGACCTCCACACCTCGTGTCAGCACAGTGAGCACAGCTCGTGATTTGAGTTGGTGACGTTGCCTGCAGCCATACGCGCCGTGGTCCAGGGCCGCATGAAAGGTGAAACATGCGAACCAACGTTCCTTCGCGTGGTAGAAGCCCTCGAAGCCTTATAGGAGCGGTACCGAAACACACCACGATGAAGCATCATTGTGACCTTCCACATTCGGCCATCTACAGTAGCAATATTGACAAATTCCGCGTGATGAGACAGAAGGCCTGTGGCATTATTTCTTACAGGTTTTCAGCCATCCAGCGCATCGCTCAAGGCAGTGCTTCGGCAATCTTTGCTTTGCAAAAATCGTTGAACGCACGAGGGCGCAAGGGCATCTCCACCGCGCGGACAAGAATCGTGGCTTTCGGACTTTCGCAGAAGAGTTCGAGAGCGTGAAGATCTTCTGCAGGAACCCTTCTCCCCGTCGCTGGTGCGACCGCTAACACATTTACCCGTCTATACTGTGGGTCGGCTTAATTTCGAGCCTCTCGAGCTTCCAGCGAATAGGCGCATCTTCTCGACCAGATACGGCGACTCTTTGTATTTTGCACCCGCGCACAACGCCCACTGAGTGTCAGTGGACCGCCAACCGCAGCCATCCGTCTCGCGTGCCGAGGGAATGGCGCCCCTGCAGAGATGTTTCCTCGACCTCCTGCGCCAAATCATGTCACCCTTCGGCCTCTTTCTGCCGGTTCTTCGTTGAATCATGGCCCATCTACGGCCTATAGTGGCATGTGCTGTGCTCACCTCCCCAGCCGTGCAGCTGGTAGGGCAGAATGCTTGCGCGTTCAACGTCGGGCGCTAGACCTTTGCACCGCTGCTAACGGCACGTCACCCACATGTCCAGCGTAACCGCCCACCAAGATCGTGGCCAGACTCTGCTGGCTCAGGTAACCGTTGTCACGGTGGAGACGAATGCATGTGAGTTGACGGAGAATCCGCCGCGTGTGCAACCTCCGATCGCACATGCGGCCTGCAGTTTTGACAAAACCAACCTCCCTCCTCGTTCCGTGCATTACTTTCTCCTCCTCACGCTATCACACTCCACGGACAGTTGCTGCCTTTCCCTACGAGCATTCGCTCATTGCATTCCCTTAGTTCTCTCGAGAACTATCACATTCTTTCACAAGCAATTGCCCTGGTTGGCTCAGCATCTCTAGCGCTCTAGCAGCAGCTTTTTTGACATCCAACAACTCATATCCCAATCACCAATAAGCCGGTCTTACCAAACAACACCATCAAAATGGCCCCCATCAACACCATGAGCGTTCTGGCTTTCGCCACCGCTGCCTTCGCCGTTCCTTTCGCAGGTCACGGTCACGGTCACGCCAAGTACCACAACAACAAGCCGTCTGGCTTCTCTGCCTACCCTTACCCCAGCGCCAACAGTACTGGCCTCTACCCTACTGGCACTGGCCTTGCAACTGGTGCTGTCATTGCTCCCGCCAGCGAGACTGCCGTCGTTTCTGACGTCGTCACTGATGTCGTTTCTGAATACGAGACCACCACCGCCGTTCCCACCACCTACGCTGATGCGACCACCACTTGCACCAGCGATGTCACGGTCACCACCACTGTCAAGAAGACCGTTACTGTGACCCCCGGCGCTGCCTCGTCCACTGAGGTTGCCAGCTTTAGCTCTTCCGAGGCTGCTCCCGCTGAGTCCTCTGTCGAGTCGTCTGCCCCGGCTTACCCTGCTGCTTCCTCTTCCGAGGCTGCTCCTGTCGAGTCTTCCGTTGAGTCCTCCGCCCCGGCCTACTCTGGAGCACCCACTTCCTACAGCACCAAGGCTGAGGCCGTGACCCAGGCTTCTGAGTCTGGCCCTGCCGCTTACTCTTCGCCCGCTCCCACCAGCTCTGCTTCTTCATCTGCCCAGGAGAGCTCCTCCGATGCCTCCCCTACTTTGACTTACTCTGCTGCCGGCAAGGGAAACGTTGGCATCAGCATTGGCTATGGCTCCTCTAGCTCTTCCAGCGCTGCTCCTTCTTCCACCAGCAGCAGCTCTTCCGGTTCCGGCAAGACTGGCAAGCGTGGTGTTGCTTACAACGATGCCAAGCTGACCGACTGCCTCGTCTCCAGCCCTGCTGTCTCTTGGGGCTACAACTGGGGCTCTTCCAGCTCCGGCCTCTCCGACTCTGTCAAGTTCATTCCCACTCTTTGGGGCCCTAAGTCTGAGTTCACCAACGACTGGTCCAAGAACGCCCAGAGCGCCATCGACTCTGGCTCCACTCACCTCTTCTCTTTCAACGAGCCCGATCTCGGCGAGCAGGCCAACCTGAGCCCCTCTGAGGCCGCCGCCGCCTACAAGGAGTACATGGAGCCTTTCGCTGGCAAGGCCAAGCTCTGCGCTCCCTCCGTCACCAACGGCGGCGGCTCCATGGGTCTGAGCTGGCTCTCTTCCTTCCTCGAGTCCTGCTCTGACTGCACCATCGACTGCATCAACATTCACTGGTACGACAGCGCCGAGAACTCCGAGTACTTCAAGAAGCACGTCAGCGACGCTGCCGACACCGCCCCTGGCAAGCAGATCTTCGTCAGCGAGTTCGCCGCCACTGGCTCTGATGACCAGATCTCCACTTTCCTCGAGGATGTCATGCCCTGGATGGACAGCAACGACGATGTCGGTGGTTACGCTTACTTCATGGCTGGCGAGGGCAAGCTCGTCTCCGGTAGTGAGCAGTCCACTATCGGCAAGGTCTTCGCCTCCTCGTCTTAGATTGCATCATGCACGACAAGACGGGTAGAGACGTCGCTATTTCCTTATCAATCATTCGGAAAAGCAAAGGGAACAACAGACCCATGACTCGACCACATTACGACTCTGGGAGGTTTGGATATGGACACGGAAAACAAGATCTCGGGATCACGATCTTCTGGTCACACTGTTGCATTCGCTAGATGCCTTCTCTTACTTTTTCATTTCTTCTGTGCCACTCACGGTGCAAACTTTCTTTCGGTTCAAGCTCACAAAAATTTCAAGCGCACCATCTGCCTCTTCCAGGCTTGGTGATATATAGACATGCCATACCGATTTCAACGAAAGACATGAATATCATAAAATCATCGCACCACTACTTTCATAACACTGTATCATACGATAAGGTAATGAAGATGGCTGCAGAGCAGGACCAACACCTTCTGATGTCTAGTATAAACCCGACGGAATGGTTCTGCTCTACTTCCGGTAGGGCAGGATCACATTCCTACCACTAGAACAACCGACTTTTCCAACGGCTACAAGGCTGCGAGGCCCGTGACTCGCTGAAGCTTTTGTGAGAATGGATCCGGCTTTTCTTGGGCGAAGGCTTGTGCGTCGGAGAGGCAGGAGCGAGCTCCGATGTTTGATTTCGGCGGTTCGCGATCCGAAATAGTTCACAACTTGGAAGGCTGTTGCTTACTATTTATTCAGAACAACCTAGCTGTGATTGTGGTCGATCATCTTGTCAGCTCCTTTGCGCAATCACGCGAAGTATTCATCTCCCAGATGTGTGGCATGACAGAGAGATGACAATGAGACCTTATCGATAAGAAGACCGATTACGATGACCGTCGTCACTACTTCATGTGATTTGGGGACTTTTGACGTTCAAGGGACGGTTCCACACCTCCATGGAGATGGGCAAATGGAGCCGTGTTCACGAAGCGCCAATGGTATGCGGTCTTGTGAGCGGCCGTCTCGTCGATCAGTGTCGATGTTGATGTCACCGGGCAAGAGTGCCGTTTGTTAGATAAACCTGGTATTGATCATGCGAGATCCCCAAGGCTTATTATGTTCACAATATCGCCACTTTCGATTTCTGATTGATATTACATACATTCCTCTATCAGACACTCTGCTAAAGAGCTTACAAAGACTGACTACGAATACTATCATCACATCACCTAAAACAAGTCCATCATGTCCGTCGAAAGCCACGCCGGCCACGAAGACAAGCGGAACGAAGTCCTGGAAAAAGCGCCCAGCGTCCAGATCTTCCTGAGACCCATCGCACCCCCTGCTGCTCTTGGCCTGGCTGGGTTCGCGGGCTCGACATGGATTACCGCCAGCCATATCGCGATGTGGTGGGGCTCGAGCGAGAGCCCGACGATCTTCTTCCCGTTTGTGGCAATGTTTGGAGGTTCGTATATCATAATAGGTTTTGTTGGTTGGGTTGGCGTTATGGATCGCTAACGGTTTCGGGATAGGTCTTGCGCAGTTCATTGCGGGCATCAAAGGGTTTGAGGCACGAGATACGCTGGTGACGGTTATCAATACGATGTGGGGGAGTTTCTGGTTGGCGATTGGAATTCTCTATGCGTTCACGGTAGGTCTGATCGCTCGCATTCTTCACGGCATATGCTAATGTTTCTGTAATAGGCCGCCGGTGCCCTTGAACCGCACTCAGTGCACACGCATTTCCCAGAACTCGCCTCCTGGTTCGTCGTCCTCACCGTCTTTACCTGGTCCTCTGCGCTGGCCGCTACTGCCCGTGACTTGGTACTCACAGCTTGCTTGACCTCGCTCGCCATCGGTTCAACGATTGCCTGCTGCTTGTTCTCTTACAACGGAGGCACCTCTGAGACTTCCGGCTCTGGCGATGGAGAGGTCGGCGGTGTGACCATGGGCATCAAGGCAGCTTCGTACTTCTGGATGTTCTCTGCGCTCTGCGCTTGGTGGAGAGTCACCGTGTACTTGGTTGAGGAGGCGTATGGTCCTGGACATTTTGTTACGAAGTTCTTCCCGATCGGCAGAACTGCACAGGAGAAGCGTGCGCCGCTTGTTATTCCTGGGCTTGGTGAGCCTGGTGTTAAGCGTGGTGTGCCGAAGCCAATCTAAGATTTCGAAGATGGGATGGGAATCGGTCTCGTGTTTGCGAGAACGTTGATATGTTGTTTATCTCTCAAGAGATCATATCGGTTCTTCCTTGAGGATAGCTCGAACTGGAGCTCAGACACGATGAATGAATACTTGAATCAATCGTCCTGTGCGACCAGAATATAATTTTCCGTGCTTTGCTTCTCAATCGTGTAGACTCTCCACCCAGCCTTTGGCAAGTCGATGTCCGGGTCGCCTGTCAGGAACTTCATGAAAACACCATGAGTGAAAACAACAATGTCCTTCCGTGCTTCATTCTCGAGGCTTTCTGCTGTCTCAAAGAGATTCTTTCTCACTCGCTCTGCACGTTCCCGTACAGCATCGTCGTCAGGGGCATATCGACCAGATTTCTTCAGCCATTCCTCACCCAAATCGCCAAAAGATAAGCCCGGGAAAGCTTTGGCTAATTCCGAAGCAGATGATCCCGTGTCGCAGGGAAGGTCGCTGCGCTCTTGAAGGTCCGGGTTTAGGGACAGTGTTACTCCTTTGTCGATTCCTTGTCCAGAGCTCTTGTCGCAGTATTGCTTGTCCAAAACGGTCGAGAAGCCTGCGAGTGTGGTCTGGAGCGCACGTCGCAAGGGTGAGCTGATTATTATCGCTATATTCCCGGCGGAAGGCAGCTTCTGCGAGATTGATGAAGCCTGTTCGACACCCAGAGAGGTCAAAGGCGGGTCAAGCTGGGAGAAGTCTTTGGTAACATTGTGGACGGATTCGGCATGCCGGACGATGATAATCTTGGAGACCATTTTCGGACTTCTAGCTCTAGATTTCATGTACCAGACTGTTAAGGATTATACATATGAAGATGAATTGAATTTGAACGGTTTTTGTGAATAAAGATGTTAGTCCTCCACACTGTGGCTTGATAACACCATCCGAGTGCTGAATATCGTGCTTCTGAGTTCTAGCCATAGACTAAGCGGCAATACGTCCTGTTGTACAACTATACCGGAGGCCGGAGGTATCTTATCTTGCTATCACCGCCACAGCCTTTTTACCCTGCCACACTTGTGTTACTTTACTCAGCCTCGCCCGATGATGTGATTGTCCTGGATGCTGCTCCCCCCGCTTCAGCCTTGGCTGTGTGACCTCAGCCTCGCCAGATTCCACTCTGTTCTTCAACAAGTCGTCGACTTGTATCTTCACGTACATCTGTCATCGTTACCGTACTGTACTTTGAACCTCATTCACAATGTCAAAAAAGAGCGGGTTGCGGCTTGAAGAGGCCATCAAAAGCCCAGTTGAGCCCTCGACCTCAAGCTCACAGCACAAAGCAAGAAGGCGTGCCAGACTGTACAAGGCTGCGTGTCTCTACTTCAGCATCGTTATGGCCAATACATTACACAAGTATGCTGTCGCAACCTCCCGGGATGACCAACAGGCACGTTGGAAGGAGCTGATCGCTCCCGTGAACGCGAGGTTGTCGCCATGGATATTGCTATTCTCCGTTAGTGAGACCCGCACAGTGCGGCTATCAGAGAGATCAAAACTGATATGACATAGGCACCTCTATCAGGGCCAAGTAAGCCTTCGTTCCTGGACACGACCTGGTTCTTCATTGCCGCCATATTCTCGTACTTCGTCTACGCCCGTTTCTACTACCAGTGGAACCAGCAAAACGACAGATACCAGCTACCAATATTGACAGTAGCAACCCTTGTCGGTCTTGTTCCGGCGCTGAGCCTCAATTTTGGCTTCATGATCAGTGTCTTCTGCGTGACACCGAAGGTCGCTCTGTTCGGACTGCTCGTTAGCGATATTATCCACCTGGTCTTCCAAGGTCCCTGGCAGGAGAAGACCACCAAAGAGCCTGTGGCAGATGCAGAGAAAGGTCTGCAGTCTAGTGTCGACGCCTACAGTAAATCCCAAGAACATGTGGTAGGCGTGAAAATGCAATCTGATGACGAAGCCTACCGACAGAGAGCCATTCAGTGGTGTGATGGTGCGTTGGCTATGAAAGACCCAATGCTGTCGGCCGCGCTGCAAGCTTCCGAAGAAATGGCCAAGCACATGGAAGACAACTGTGCGGCGATGCACCAGGCCAGGAATGACTCGAGTGGAGGGAAAGACTCCTGTGAGTGCCTCGCTCGGATTGATCGCTATCGAACCGGTGCGGCCAAAATACGAGGCCTCCCACAGTTAGATGACGACCAGAAAGTGAGAGAGTTTCAGAAGCATCAAGATTGTGCAGCATTTTTCGACCCTCTTCTCAACACGGCCTTTCTTCCGAACAGCCTCGCAGCGTCTCTGTCCCGCGAGAAACCTCGTCTGGAAAAGGCGAATCACTCAGGTTGCCAACAAATATGCTGCTGGCACCTCGATTCTCCTGACAGCACGAATGAGAACGCTTGATCGCTGAACAATTCTCATGATTTTACGCGATCGGATGGCACATCCTGATCGAGCTTGACAGGCAATCTTCATGTGACGCAAAACACATGTGCTTATCACGAGCTGGGGCTGTCCGCGTCTGGATTTCATTCACAAATTGAGGGATCTACGGCGTCTGGGTGTGTGACAGGTCTGATGTCTGTAACTCAAGAGAACAGAGTAGAACGTCTCTCATTTCAGTTGGGTCGTCCGTAGGAGTTTTCACATGCACTGTGTGAGCCTTCGCGGCTCATTTGGTCCGGTTTCAATCTTTGATACACATGTCCGGCTCTGTGCGAGTATCACATGCGCCACCCATTGCCACATGGCATGTGACTGTTGACTTTACAATGAAAGATGTCTTTCAAAGCAGCTTCGTACACGTTCCGGGATCGAAAATTGCTTCCTTTTCCCGCTCGCCAACCCTTTCGGTATCCGCTTGCAGCAGCTCATCCACACCAACAAGTCCAATTCATACTACGGAATCCGACCATGGATCCACCAGAATTATGGAAAGATTACTTCGACAGCCCGACCTTCTCGGACCTTACCATTCGACTCAGCGATAGGGTGGTGCTTGTCCACCGCATCGTGCTATGTCGTGGATCTGAGTACTTTGAAACACTCCTCACAAAGGGATTCAAGGTAAGTCGCTCACGCTCAGAGTAGTAAGTCTGCGTGCTCTCAACTGACTGCATACCAGGAGAGCGGAGAAAGCGAGGTCTCGCTACACGAAGATGACCCCAGAACTGCCGTCGAACTGCTTCGATTCATCTACGGTCTTCAATACGGTCGGTCCCACGTGGACTCTATGGGCTTGGTGCAGTTCCTTGCTGCTACATATGTCACCGCTGCAAAATATCAGCTCGTGGGGCTCGAGGACAAAACCAAATACATGATGAGAGGAAGAGTTATTGAGGAGCAGATTCGCATCTGGGAACCAAAACGGATCGACGAATTCTTGATTGCCACGGAAACCGTTGTTGCTGGTACCACCCAACAGGACGAGATGCGAGAGTTAATGATTGATTGCTGCTTCTGGAACCGCCCTTTCCTGAGCAGCAAGGTTGCCAGGTTCTCAGCATTGCTCGCCGACAACACAGGTCTAGGATTTGAGATCTTCACTCGTTTTAATCTTCATCTCAGTCCATATGAGGGATCTTGGTACTGTGGGTCAACAATCGGCAAGTCGCACCCCGACTCAAGGCCGTCGTGCCGAGAGTGTGGTGAGCCGTTTTCCAAGCGATTCATGCTATTGCATCGAAGCCAGGAGGAATGGAAATGCCGAGACTGTTACCATCAAGGTCAACCGTGTTGTTCCGATGAACTATGCGCCACTGGGACAGACTCTGACATTGTCCCTGTCTGGTGGGTGTGGAACACAGAGGATCAGGAAAATTGACGACTAGGAACACTTTGAGAAGCATAATCAGATGATCTTGTCGATGTGTTGATTCAGTCTCGGGAAGTCAGGTCTACGTATCGAGAAGGCGAGATTGAAATGCGAGGAGGGAATAAGTGCAACAGCTCCCTGCAATTACTACAGTAGGTGGTGGCCCTGCTGGTCGCTCATCCTATCCTTGTGTTCCTTGTAGGTCTGATCCGTGGTTGCTCCATCTATCCCGCACTTCACCTGTGCAAAGAGGGCAAAAGTGCTTCAAAAGCGACTTTGCATCAACAGCAATGCTGGCGGCCAGCCATTGATCATGCCGACCTCAGATCGCACTATGCGTTGCGGCTGCCAGAAGACGCTGGGCGCTAACCCATTAGCTTTACACTCTGACTTGAAGGGTTACATGGGTCTCAATCTGGACATCTTGCTCAATGAATCGGTTCATATGATGCCTCGGCCACTCACTGTGTCGTTGTTACCGCATCAGAATTCGCCGAAGCTTTTGCAAGGTCGCGCTTTCCATGTTCGTGCCTTCCATCACTCGAGCGCCAAGCTGTCGCCTCAGCATCTCTGTCACAACTCACGCAACTGCAAACAAGCAACTCAGAACAACCAGCACCGCGCAAAGCCAACAACATGATCATGAAGTGCCGAGCATCCGACGTTTTCAAGGACTACTTTGACGACCCGACATTTTCGGACCTCACGATACGGCTCAGCGACAGGTCTATCCATGTCCACCGCATCGTACTATGCCGGAAGTCAAAGTACTTCAACTCCATGCTCACTGGGAGCTTTCAGGTACACCCACACTGCCCGCAGACCAATGTACGTATGTCTAACTCAGAATGAAGGAAAGCGGTTTGAATGAAGTCGAGCTCCATGACGATGATCCGGCAGCAATGGTCGGACTACTCCGCCATCTCTACGATTTGTGCTACGGCGCCAGTTCTCAACTTGACGATGAAAAACGATGGGACAGCCTGATGCCTCATGCCGAGGTTTTTGTGGTAGCTGAGAAGTACCAGATGGAGTGTCTGCAGAACGAGGTCTGCAGCAACATGCGTACCAGGCTCGAATACAGTTTCCAAAATGGCCAATTCTCCAATCTCGACGACTTTCTCCAAGCTCTTCGCAACATCGTTTCCCATACGTCCGACAACAGCTACGCCAGGAGACTGATGGTGCGCACCTGCGTCATGCATCTGCGCGAGCTACAGTATGTGCCGGCGTTCATCTCGCTGCTGCAAGAGTTTGGACATCTGGGCGCCGATATAATTGGACATGAGGATCTTGAGTGCGGGATCCCAGGTGCTTGGATGTGCAGCAAAGGGTGTCCCGATGACGACCCGCCATGGTGCTCGGCTTGCTCCAGGCCCTTCGATGTTGATCATGCTTGGGCTAGCCGTCACAGCGAATCGTGGTACTGCGATCACTGCGAGGAACGTAAGCGACCAATTTGCAAGATTTGCGATGAAACGTTCGAATGGATGGAGGGCCGCATGATGCGCTAGAGTAACTACCATCAAGTTCTTCAGAGCTGCAGGCTGAGCTGAGAAACGTTGGCCGGGCTGCGTGTCAGTCCGTTCAATATGAATAATCAGAGAATGTTACTGTTTGCCGAATAAATGTCTAGTTATCCACCGCCCCTGACTACCTAGAGATAATAGCAAGTGGGAGATGTTGAGCGGATACATCGTGGCGTTACGAGCAAAGTAGCATGAGGCTTTCACCATTTGCCGCACATGGTGGAATTCATCAAGCAGCCATAGGCTAGGACTATAAGTCTGACGGAAAGGATTAATAACATGGCTGGGAAAAGTATATTGTGTTTACCGCATGATTTACATACTAAACAACCTTCAGCTGCTTAATCGAAAGTCTGTCACCCCTTCCTCTCAAGTCCGTACAGTGGCTGAAATATCCCACAGCCACTCTCAAAGGATATCGCCGTTCTCTCCCGCCATTGATTGATCCCCTGGTGGTCAGCCATTTCCCAACTCGACCCCATCTCCTCCAATCATGGCATCATCCACAGACAATGACATCTACAAGCCCTACTTCGACGATGCGACGCTTTCCGATCTCACCATTCGTCTCAGCGACCGGACCGTGCACGTTCATCGTATTGTTCTATGCCGTCGGTCTAAATACTTCGAAAAATTAATCCTTGGTAGCTTCAAGGTAGGATAGTGCTAAATGCTGCTGGGACCGCTCTCAGCATTGAGGTTGACCAATCTCTTGTCAGGAATCTGGCGCGAAGGAGATCGAGCTTCACGAAGATGATCCTCTAGCGATGATGGGGCTTTTCCGCTATATCTATGATATGTCTTACGACGATCTCATAGACGACTGGGTGCTACAGTTCCATGCAAAGGTTTACGTCGTGGCCGAAAAGTACCATGTCAAAGGGCTCCACGAGAAGGCTACTGAAAACATGAAAGAAATGCTCTGGAACGCCACCAACTGGAGCCTCCTGGTAACGGAAGAAAACGATGCTACCGACTTCCTGGCCGCTGTGAAAACCATTCTCACCGAAACCCCTACGGAAGACAATATGTTGCGCGAAGCCTTAGTCGAGTTCTCCGTTTCGCACATCAGTGATCTGAACCAACTACCCGCATTCGCAGCGTTGCTGAAAGAACATGGTGATCTGGCCGCCGAAATGTTTGCGCACGAGCGCCTTAGCTTGATGCTAGAGGGGACTTGGTTGTGCGATGGTGATGAGGACAGACGTGCTATACCGCGCTGTCCTGAATGCGAGGACGAATTCTCCATCTCAAAGCTTCGAGAGTACCGCGGCCAGAGGCTCTGGCGATGCCAATTTTGTGGGCAGAAGGTTTTGCCAGTGTGCTCGAGACATAGCGGGATGCCTCAGAAGATCGAGTGGAAGTGGGAGTGAGGAATGGATTACACTAGTGGCCAGTCGCTACTGTTCACGTTACGACAGCAGGCAATCCGGCTGTGCACATCTACATGCTCGGCAGCTAGACATAATTTAGGACCTGATAGACTGATCGGCGTATTGAACCAATGTGCCGTCTATACGTTGACAAATTGGCATCTGAGATTAAGGGAAACCAGAAGAGCCGATTCTCGCGGGAGAAATATGGATTACTTCGAGATTCTGAGCCAGCAGGTTTTCATCAGCCAAGGAAAAGAGTCATCGTAGCATTTACCCAATTGTAATGCGTGGTCAGTGTCATACCTTATTTGGTCATCTGGTACCACCCTTGCCTCTTGCCCTATGCAACACTGAGCATTTCACTGACTTTGATGAGCGCAACGGCTACTGGCACACGCCAATGGTTCATCCAGCGTCACAAAGTGAACACTAGGTAGTGGTATCGATGGAACGTGCCAATCAAGCTTGCTTCTGCCTGACTTTCACATGGCTTTCACATGCGTGGCACCAATTCTTCAGGCTCGTGACAGGCGACAATGCGGATAAAAGCCTCTTGGAAGACCAACTTATATAACAAGCCTGCATCCTCGCTTTTCTCAACACCACTTCCTCTTGACCCACCAGATCCAAACCAAAGCGACCGCTTGCGGCAATGTCGCACTCACCACCGACACGATTTACTCCAGAGAGGGAGCCATTGCCTCCCAAGGTCTTCAAAGACTACTTCGACGATCCGACACTTTCAGACCTTACTATCCGCCTCAGCGACCGCTGTGTGCATGTCCATCGCATAATTTTATGCAGAAACTCGGAGTACTTCAGAAAATTGATCCTTACTGGATTCAAGGTAAGTGATGCGATCGCAAGAGTATACAAGTGTTTGAGATACGACATACCAGAACTCGGGCTGACGAAAACGTGGCAGGAGTCCGACCAGAAAGGGATCCAGCTCCACGATGATGATCCCTCGGCAATGATTTTGCTCCTGCGATACATCTACGACCTGCCTTACGATGATGTTATCAAGGACGAAGCGACCTCCATGAGCTTTCTTGCGAAGGTCTACGTTGCGGCCGACAAGTACCAGATCGAAAGCCTCAAGATTGAAACCCACTATCAGATCCGGAAACACAAGCTGTGTAAAGACATGACAGACATTGATGACTTCCTGAACGCCCTGGAGACCATCGCCACTGGAACCGCCCCGCAAGGTGACGGTGCGCGCAAGACCATGATCAACATCTGCATCAAGTGGATTGCACACCTGCGTCGCGAAGCCAGCTTCTTGGAGCTTTGTCGAGAGCACGACGATGTTGGCGCCGACATCATTGCTCACGACAACCTTGGACCCATGACCGAGGGCATGTGGTACTGCCACGGGGTTCCACATGCTGGGGCTGAACCAAGATGTGTGCTTTGCACTGAATGGTTCTCGGATTCGTACATCCGCAGCCACCGTCACTTGCGTGAATGGACATGCAACAGCTGCGAACACACTTCACCTCCGTTGTGTACCAGGTGCGAGGATTTTTCCGGCGCTTACGCTGATGTCGAATGGCGGTGGAACAACGATGAAGACGATTGATTCACACGCAGTGCCCGCTGTATGTCGTCAGGATTCGCCCGAGCCTTTGCGTGGACTGCGATAATACACTCACTTCGCATTGAAGTGGCTGGATAGTCAAATTTCCATTGACGAGAGTTACTCAGCGGAGCCACCAAACCTACGACATTGGAGTGGCCTTGGGCATTGCAGAACAAGAAAATGGGGACTATACCAGCTGTAATTGAAACTGCCGCCGTAACGCCGCGTTCAAATGCATACCTTTCAAATCAATACGACAACGGGTGGACACAAGGTTGACACATTGAGTCGGGGTCACGGGGTATTATTTTTGCTCTGTGGGTGGGAATCAGTACACTATAACATGAGACTTCATTACACTCTCAATATGCCTCGACAGAAGTCTCACCTTTCATTGTTTCATATCCAGTCGCTCGTGTACTGAAGCCGCTCGATAAACTGCAGAGATGAATATGCCCTCTCACGTATAAAGAGTGAAGGCAGAATTGGCTGTTGCCTAGCTTCTGTTTGTTGTCATGGAGTCAAGAGTACGGCGGCCTACAACTGAAATCTATTGTAGGATAGCTTACTAACAATCGACTCAGTTCACTCTCGCTTACCACGACACTCCCTCTTCACCACCACCACCACAGCGGCAACGAAAATTGCTGCTTCCTACCATGGCGCCATCGTCGGGAGACATCTACAAGAACTACTTCAACGACTCGACACTCTCGGACCTGACTATACTACTGAGCGATCGCAAGGTGTATGTTCATCGCATCATCTTATGCCGCCGCTCAAAGTACTTCAACAAGCTCATTCTCAATGGCTTCAAGGTGAGTGAAAAAATTATAGCACTGCTGTCAGACACAAACTCACCTTTCTTCCAGGAGTCCAGCCTCAAAGAAATCCCACTGCACGGCGACGACCCTGTGGTGATGATGGCCATGTTCCGCTACATCTATGACCTCGACTACGACACCCTACGTAAGGATTACACAACCATATGGCAATTCCTCGCCAACGTCCATATCGCAGCCGACAAGTATCAGGTGGAGGGACTTGGCCGAGACGTCACTGAAAGCATGAAATACATGCTGTGCGACGAGAATATGGTCGACATCGAGTCTTCGAGGGCGGAAGACTTTTTGGCTGCCGTAAGGATTGTCTTTGACAACACTACCAATCAGGACGGGATCGGCCGGCCAGCAATGATAGACTTTTGCGTCTACTGCATAAATGATCTGATCGAGCTGCCCGAGTTCAAGACGTTGCTGAACGAGTGTGAAAATTTGGGCGCTAGCATTCTTGCGCACGAGAGACTGAGTCTTATGCTGGAGGGAGACTGGGGCTGCCTTGGTCGTGTATCGCATAGAGGCGTGATACCGCGTTGTCTCTTTTGCGCGAATGTCTATTCGCCGTCGGAAATTCGAAAACATCGCGAAAAATCAGACTGGGTCTGTTCCAATTGTCTTGAAAAGGCGGATCCGGTTTGCACCGAAGGCCATGCCCCTACCTCATGCAAGTGGTTCTGGTACGAGTAATTGCAGTCGTGAACATGCAATGCCAGACAATTGCACGCCTTGCAGGATCTGATGATCCAGAGTTCCGTTCCATAGAAGCGACAGCCATACGCCAAGTCTTGAGATGGGGGGAATGTCAATCATACCAGCTTTTGTTTAAGCTCCAGCGCCGCTGTAACGCCGCGCTCAAATGCATACCTTTCAACCATCACTGTCCTCCCACGACGCCATTGACCAAACCCTGTCCCTGCCCAGGCTCAGCAATAACCCAATCCTTAACCGCACCCTTCCAGTCACTGATCCTGCCGTCCTTGATCCTCACGACCACAACTTTCACCTCCTCATCCTCAATATAGCTCCCCCGTCCACCGTCTCCCGTCCTCGAGTTCGTCGGACTCGTGCCAAACAACTGCTCCGACCCCGCGGACTGTCCCTCAAAAGTATTATTCGCCAGATGCTGCTGCTTGCACCACTTCTCCTCCTCCGTCCCACTTTCCAAGACCTTCGCCTCGCCATTGATCGTCGCCGAGATCGACGAAACGGCCGCCGAGTTCATGTTCATGAGCATGTTTGCCAGACTGCTGCGACCCGCGCGTGCGCCGACAGGGCTGCGCTCGCGGTCTGTGTTCATGTTTGGAGGGCGCGAGGAGACCCAGTCGTGGGCGAGCAGGCTGACGTTGGGGTTTTGCACGAGGTTGAGGGTTTTCTTCGAGGCCGGGTTGGTGGTCATTATGATTACTGGGCCTGGGCGGAGGGTCTCGGAGGAGAATGGATGTGAGGGCAGGTAGGTGTAGTTCATGAGGCTGACGTGGGGAATGTTGGCGGTGCAAGTTGCGAGGTGGAGCTGGAGGGGTCGTGTTAGTTTCTTGTGTCTATGAATATTTGATAGTGTGGATTGCACGTACGAAGCGAGCATTTTGCAGACATGTCGAGACCTCTTCGGGGACATGCTCTGAGATGGTGGGGTTGGTGTCGGCGGACTGCTGCCAGGTGAGAGGAGGTTGTGCGTCAGCCATGGTGTGTTGATGTCTGATATGGTAGGGATGGTCAGGTGATGCGAGGTAAGTGAGGTGTTCACGTGTGGTTGGTGGTGGTGTAGTAGTTTGATCAAGAAGATCGGCAACTTCCTAATCGAGCGGGAAGCTCTCTGGATCGACTGACTGACTGAGTCGTGGCGTCGATTTGAGTGACGTCTTCGGAGCGAGGCTGAGGATTCTCTTGTTAGAGTGACTGCGCCACTGAAGACGACGAGTCAAGTGGTTGGTGGATCAGGGTTCGGGGACGTGGAGCTTGCGTCAAGCTGGGGCCCTTGGGCCGACACGCGAACGACGATGGTTGTCTCATACACCACTCACATACCACCACCGCAATCTAACACAATTGACACTTCCCCCACGATTCACCAGACCCTAGCAAGGAATGCACACTCCACCTAAGGATCCTCAAACGAGCACAGTCACCATGTCGGGCAAAGACAGCCTCGACGAACCCAACGGCGACACCCTCCACGTCGCCAATGGCTCAGGGCCGACCAGTCCGGTGACCGCGAGCCAACCCTCACCTGTAGTCGCCAACGATGCGCCCAAGGGCCCGCCCAAAGCCGTCGACGATGTCATGTACTCTGACATCGGCATCAACACCCTCTTGAACCGCCTCAAGCAGAGCATCGCATCGGCGCGTGACTTTGCCGACTTCCTTCGTAAACGCTCCAGGCTGGAAGAGGAGCAGGCAAAAGGGCTGAAGGGCCTTGCGAAGGCTCAAATGGATGCCGCTCGTAGGCCAGACTCCAAGAGCGGGAGCTATGCATTGCAGCTGGGCGAGCTGTTGCGCGTGCACGAGCGCATGGGTGACAACGGGATGCAGTTTGCGCTTTCGCTGCACCAGATGCACGAGGATCTCAACACTTTGACTGCGGAGATCGAACGGGGAAGGAAGCAGCAGAAGCACGAAGGCTTGGATGCTGAGAAGAAAGCGTTTGATGCGGAGCAAGCTATGCAGAAGGCGAAGGCTCGCTACGATACCCTGGCTGAAAGCTACGATCGCGCCAGGACGGGCGATACCAAGGGCAGCAGGAGGTTGGGCTTGAAGGGACCGAAGAGCGCCGAACAGGTTGAGACCGAAATGTTGCATAAGGTTCAAGCCGCCGACAGCGAGTACGAAGAAAAGGTGAAGCAGGCGAGGACTCAGCGTGACCACCTCATAAGGATTGGAAGACCTCAAGCTGTCAAAGCACTGCAGTCTCTGATCAAAGAGTGCGATCAGGCTCTTACCTTGCAACTGCAAAAGTATGCTTCCTTCAACGAGAAGCTTCTTCTTGGAAACGGTCTGGCTGTGAGTCCGTTGACCGAAGGCGATGCGCCTTCTTCGCAAAAGAGTTTGCGCGAGCTTGTCATCGAAATCGACAATGAGAAAGATTTCAACAACTACATCGCCAGTCACAGTGGCAAGGTGCCTCCAACACCAAGTGAGATCAAGTACGAGAAGCATCCAACGCTTGCACCAAAGCAACAGCAACCCAAACCACAAGCGCCGGCACCGGCACCAAGTGTTGCGCCAACATTCTCTACCCCAGTGCCATCTGGTGGCCTAGGACTGGACAGCATGACTTCTCAGACGACGGCATCGGCAAACAGCAGATACAGCTCCATGCCTTCTTCAATCACAACGGCGGCGCCGTCATATCACACACATGCTGCGCAGCCTCCTGCAAGCGGATACAACATGTCACAATCTCCTGGCGGACCTGGCGATGCTTTCCCGTACGATCAGAAGCAGAATCCATACAGCCCACAGGCTTCGACAGCACGAGATGGTCCTGCCAATCCTCCCTATCCCATGCATCCTTCAGAACGCCTAGTCTCGCCCACTTCTCCGGGCTCTGGTTATCCGCCAAATCAAACGACTGGCTCTATCGCCGGAGCAGCCAATTCTAGTCCTCTCGGCACCTCTGGCTTCCCCCAGCCACCAAAGATGTCGAACAAAGCACCCTCGCGCCCTGTCTTCGGCGTCAGTCTCGAAGAACTCTTCGCCCGCGATCAGTCCGCCGTTCCCATGGTCGTCTACCAGTGCATGCAAGCCGTCGACCTCTTCGGTCTTGAAGTTGAAGGTATCTACAGAACTTCCGGCACGGCTACACACGTCACCACCCTTCGTGACGCTTTCAACAACAACGCCCCCAACCTCGACTTCCGTAACCCAGCAAACTTCCACCATGATGTTAGCTCTGTTGCCACTCTCCTCAAGCAGTTTTTCCGTGACCTGCCTGACCCCTTGTTCACCAACGCAGCATACGATGGCTTCATCAATGCGGCAAGAGTTGAAGATCCAAGTGCCCGTCGCGACGCGCTGCATCAGCAGATCAATGACCTCCCGGACCCTAACTATGCTACACTGCGTGCGCTCGTTCTGCATCTCCACCGCGTCATCCAGAACGAAGGACGCAACCGCATGGGCAGCTCGAACTTGGCCATCTGCTTTGCGTAAGTTGCTCCACAAATCACTTATCGAAATCGCTTGCTAACATACATCCCCAACAGACCAAGTCTCCTCGGCGCAAACACCGGCTCACAGATTGCAGACTCTGGCCTGCAAGCCAGAGTCATGGATACAATTTTGATTAATGCTACGGCGATCTTTGATGAGGATTAGGTTAGGTTTAATGGTGATTCTGCATGATCTTTTGTGCTAAGGGACTGGCGACCTGCATTCTTTCTTTGACGGCTGCACGCACGCGAATACCCTTCTGACAGATTGTGTTATCATTGAAGATATTAGATACTTATGCTTTGATATGAGGTTTTGGTTTTGGTTTGGTGGTTTAATGAATACTGATGTTTCTAATTTGAGTGTTTAGTGGATGGTGAGATCTGTGCTGACTTGCTCTGAACAGCACGTCGTCAACGCCGTAGGGGTCAAGGCGTTGTTTTCTTGTACAAGTGACTGTGATGGTCAGTCCATGTAGGAATGAGGAGAACAAGAAGTCGAGACGATGACGGTATCTTGCAGCGTGTGGCGGTTTTTGCACGCTCGGTAACCGTCCTATTACCATGCCCAGTTCAGCCCAACCGGAGGTGGCTTATAACACCGCCTCTCTCACTGCGCGCGTGCTGTTGATCATTCCATCATTTCGTATCTTGGATCCCACGACTACCAAAGGATATGCGCCAAAGATTCGGCTATGGCGAGTGGCCAACCTTCTCAAGACGAAGACGCAACGACTAGCGAGCCCGACTCGGCTGCGAGCCTCTCCATGGACTATGCGCAGTCAAGAAATCGTGTCTCCGAAGACCAGCGCACGATCAGCACGGTTGGCGCATACACGAAGAAGAGGAAGATAACAGATGTGCTTGGACAAGATTCGGCAGAAGATACGAGCAGCGAGCTTGTGAAGCGAAAACGCTTACTGAGCGCAACGACCAGTCACCAACAGTACGGTCTCCGCGTCGCACTCGATGCAGGACAAGCGGTTCGCCATGGTCACTCGTTCAGTCAAGTACATACCGATGGTAACGCCCGCGTGCACATGGGCGACCGCTTCGGCGACGGAATCACAATCAACCACAACTATTATGGACTATGCGCGGCGATGAACCTGCGTCTGACCCAAGATATCGAGCCTACGGAAGAAGCTGCCATCCTTCGCCTGGCGGCTGTGATCATTGTTGCGGCTGTCGCGAACATGATAGTCCAGCCTTTCCTGCTCCTACGCAATGCACTGCACCTCGCCGCACGAAATGCCGTCCAAAGGCGTGCAACACCGCTGTCGAGTTTGTTCGACTCTCGGATGGTACTGTTCGAAGACGCCCTTGGTCGCTTCGAGCGTATTGACGTTGACGTCGTGACCGACTGGACCAGCTTCCACTACAACCTTACGCGCGCTTTTGCGGACCAGCCAGGCCATAGGCGAGTCGCGATAGCGGAATATCGTCTGTTTGACCGGGCGCAAGGCACTCATCCCATCGACCCAAGACGCCCGCCTTCCTTCGCTAGCGTTTTTATGCGGAACAAGCATGTGCGCATGAGCATCCACTTCGCGTGGGATGAGGTGTCGCTCGACTGTTGTCCGAAATGCGGGTTGAAGCAGATATGTGAGCTTGACAAGGAGACGACATGCAAAGCCAAAGCTTGCGGCTTCAATTACCGCGGATACATCAAGGATCTTCCGATTGTCGAGCTTGGGGACGACGACAATGATGGCGTGAGTCAAGGAGGAAAGTCGAGATTGGAAGACTCTACGGGGCATCATGCAAACCCACAAAGACAACTTCCGAAGAAAGAGCAAGAGAATCCTGCCTGGTTCTCACGGATCAGTGTCTCCGGGCAGCCTGAGGAGGTTGCTGTTCTCAAGGATAGCGAAGCACGCGTTGATTCCTATAATTCTAACATGCTCGCAAATGCTTCTATCACTCAACTGGTAGATACGGAAGTCCATCACCCTCAATCCCTGCTCGAACATGCCGATCGCAGCCTTCCTTTGCTTCCATCACCACCACCCGTCCCACGATCACGCCACTACTACACCCTGAAACGAAGAGAACGGGAGCTGAGAGATAGCCTGGACCAACTACACGCCCAAGCCGCTCACACGCGACGGAGTGCACAAGACTTCATACGAGGCGCGAGTGAGGAGCATGACAGCGACCCATGGACCGAGACTGCTAGTGTTGCGCAGTCCCGTCGTCCGGGCTTGCAAATACACCGTTCACGCGGTGCCGATGGCAACTCGGACTCCTCTGTTAACATCGATTGCACTGACGAGGAATACATAGAGCAAGCTGAAATGTTCGCCCGTGAAATGTACTACCATGAGTTAGCCACACCTGAGGGCCGCGCCCGCATCTTTTCCAACATTCCGGATGCTGACCACCTCATAACGCCTATCGACGTCGGCTTCCAGCTCATACATGACGCACTGAACACTAAGGAAGGTCGTGAGCGTGTCGCAAACATTGGCGGCGACGATGCTATTCATCGCATGACACGATCAATGCATCAAAGGAATACAGGCTCGTGGCTTAGAGATTAGTGATTTTGCTGTTCTTGATCGTGTACAGGTCGCCGAGTTTAGGCATCACTGGAACACGAGAGATGCTCACTGTGCCTTTGGATATGATGCGAGGGTCGATTGGAGCCTACTGGCGCTCTCTAGTGTATAAAGAAATTACGCTGTATTTATAGAATGCTTGGAGGTTACACATCACGAGTGTGATCATCAAGCATCAAAGGGATCCTCGGGATGCTTTCCTTTTGGTCGTGCGGGGGCGGAGAAACCGTGCTCACTCGCGAACGAGATTCAAACTCGGCGTTGGTACTCGAGTGGTACCGCTGACAGTACGAACTTTGAAGCCAGACGGCGAGCCTCATCACATTGTCCCGAGATCGGTGTCCATTACATCTACCTCGAACAAGCTCAAGATCAACTGAAACTGTAGAATGGGCAACCATCTGTAACACCATCACTATTTCTAAGCCTCTTATTTGGCCGTTCTCGTCATCCAGTAGCCACCAGCCCCCGAAGAGCGTCCGCCACCGAGCATGCCCACACTTATGCATGGCGTGATAGCTGGGTCTGCAGTCGTGCGCGATGCGACTCCTCTCGAGTACTCGTTATGGCCGAGGTGTTGAGCCCGAATGCTCAAAGATGACACTCAAGCTCGCATCTTCATCTCCTTCCGTCTTCGACTTTCCTCTTTACCCCCAACCAACGTCAATCTGACCAATATCGCAATCATGCCCGGCGCAATCCTCTCTCCATACAAGCAAGTCCCCGAGACCAAGGCAGATCGTGCGTACAGTGGCTAAACTCTATGCACGTTACAGCTGTTGACACAACATCACAGTCGACTGGGCGGAGCTTGTCACTCTAGACCTGAGCCTATTTGACACTCCAGAGGGCAAGCAAGAGCTCGCTAAGCAGCTCACCTACGCTGCTCAACATGTCGGCTTCTTCTACGTCAAGAACTTCAACATAAGCCAAGAAGAAGTCGACAGACAGTTTGCTCTTGGCCGCGAGTTCTACGAATTGCCGCTTGAGGAGAAGCTGAAGTACCACAACCTCGAGGACTTGCACAATGGCGAGTACAACGGTTACCGCCCTGCTGGACTCAGACAGTATGTCTTGCCTACTTCAGAGTATACGACGAGAACCTTATTGACCCCACAGGTTGACCGAGACGGTCGTGGACAATGTCCAGGTCTACAACCTCCCCAAGTTCGACGGATATCATGAGCGTGCTCAGCCTCCCGTTCTGCGAGACCACATCAAGGAGATCGAGAAATTCAGCAGGAAGTGCCACTCAGAAGTCGTAGTCAAACTTCTTCGCCTGTTCGCCATCATCCTCGAACTTCCCGACGAAGACCAGCTGGTCAAAGACCACGAGTACGACGTCAAGGGAGAGGATCATCTCAGATACATGCATTACGCTGCTCGTTCGCCTGAGCTAAACGCGCAAGTTGGCGAGCTTTACTCACCCGGACACACCGATCTTGGAAGTATCACACTTCTGTTCCGTCAGCCTGTTGCCGCATTGCAAATCTTGAACTCGGAGCAGCAGTGGAAGTGGGTCAAGCCGCAAGACGAGACCATTACCATAAACATCTGTGATGCGCTGCAAGCCCTGACTGGCAACTTCCTCAAGTCTTCCATTCACCGTGTCCACACACCGCCTGATGACCAGGCTCACATTGACCGTCTTGGCGTGTTGTTCTTTGCTAGGTATGTTGACATTGCAGACACTATGTCGCGATTCCCGTCCCACACGTGTTTGCTAACGTTCAGTCTTAGACCCAACAACCACGTTGTCCTCGACCCAATCTCCAACAGCCCGCTGCTGAACCGTCTTGGCCTGAAGGACAACGACTTGACCAAACTTGGGCAACATCTGACAATGGAGCAGTGGGTCAAAGCACGTCAGTCGCAGCAACAGCGCCGCACGAAGGCACCCAAGATCGATGGTCAGAAGTACCAGTACGGCGATAAGGAAATGGAAATCATCCCTGGGTTGTTGGCAAAGGTGCACAATTGAGTGACGTCGACCAATTGTCCTTTACCTGTCACTCAATCTGTTTGGATACCGAGCTTAGATCCACTCCGTATAGCCCAGCAACACATTCAATCTAGATCTCTGATACCTCAGGTTACAGAACATCTTCCTATATGCTGACATGTATAAGCGTGTCGGGAGTAATGTGTAGCACTGGCTTGACTTTTGAAACGACACAATCGACGTCGTATGGATATGGCTTCCCGGAACGATTCTCATAATGTGCACGGAATTTCCAGGTCGACGGCTCGGGGCTTGGTTCGAAGTTGTGCACAGTAGACTAGTATAACACCATGCATGCGCCATATAAGCCGACGGATGCCTGCACCTACGCCAAGGACAACATGATCTAGCAAATTGCCCTAAGTACATGTACGTCAACGTGAGCCATGCTGAGCCACAACAACAACGCTTACAAACCTTGGAACTACTTCTGCGGAGGAAACTCAAAATCCTCCTTCCTTCAATGGTACCTTATTCATCATCGCGCGAATGCGATGTCCGGACTTTACGTTTTCCCCTCCGTGGGCCGTACCCACTTGCTAGTTTTCCATGGATTTAAGCAGACGCTGGGCTATAGTCAATCGAGCTTATATATATGTAGATCCGCACTCTCGAGTGGCTTCCTACTATCGCAAACCATCTATTCACAATGAAGCGAAGTGTGAATCCATCGCTCATTCTCCTGAGTAGTTTAGTACACTGCATCTACTCTGCCGCCGCGGCTTCACCTCTTGTTGACCTAGGCTATACTGGAGTCCAAGGCATTCGAAATGATTCTACTGGGTGAGCCGATCTCATGATTCTCAATACATCCTCGTTGCTGACAGCTTGGTGTAGCGTCGATTCGTTCCTAGGAATTCCATACGCAGTCGCGCCTGTGGGGGATCTACGATGGTATACCAATCTTCTTTTTATCATAGGTATAGCAATTATTGACTAGCTCACAGGCGTGCTCCCATTCCGATCGAACTCGGTAACTCTACATCGTTCGGCAAGGCTCTGAACGCGACAACGCAAGGCCCACAGTGTGTCCAAGGTCAACCCGCCTGGATCGCTGCACTGTCCACTGTCTACGGCGATGCCTCGTCTGCCGCTGCCGTATTCCCCTCCAGCGAAGATTGTCTAATCCTTGACGTGTTCGCTCCATCGAACACGGAGAACGAGAACTTGCCAGTATTGTTGTGGATTCACGGTGGTGGCTACACGATTGGCAACGCTGCTAATGCTGGTGGCCCCAATTTTGTCAGCTCCTCTAATGGCAGCATAGTCTTTGTATCGATCCAATACCGGCTGGGAGCGTACGGGTTTCTGGCAAGTGATGAAGTTGCTGAGAGCGGGACGCCCAATGCTGCGTTGCTTGACCAGAGGGCGGCTATCGATTGGGTGCAGCGGCACATATCTGCTTTCGGCGGCGACCCAAGCAAGGTGGGTGCAATCGTACGGAGTATTTTTTGGATCCGGGCATTGCTGACAGTCTTGCAGGTCACCATCTGGGGTGGAAGTGCTGGTGGTGGCTCGGTCACAGCCCAATTGATCCTCAATGGCGGAGAAGAAGATCCGCCTTTCCGTGCTGCCATCCCTGGTAATGCCTTCTTGTACATTCTACACCCAGGAAATTCGCTGACGGCTTCCCTATCTGACAGAATATCCCTGGTGGCAATCATACAAGAACCAAAGCACCTTGAACAGCCAATATACCGATTTGCTTGTAGCGGCGAACTGCTCAGATCTTGCATGCCTTCGAAGCCTTCCGTACGAAACACTTGCAAATGCCACGCAAACCACGTACCAGACCGGCTACAAAGACGAGAGATACGCGTACGGAGACTTCTACTACGGACCAACCGTCGATGGCGTTACAATTCGTGATTATCCGCAGAGGGAGATTGAAGCTGGTCACTTTTCTAAGGTCGCATTGTTGATTGATCATTCAGCATATGAAGGTGAGCACGTCGCCTTCACATTAGTCCTCCTTAATTGGCGACGCTAATGAATGTACAGGTGTCGCCTTCACGAACTTCAGCATCTCCACCTGGGACGAGACAGTCGACAATCTCAAGGTCCTATGGCCAGAGGCAGGATCCATTTTCTTCGACCGCGTGAAGCAGCTGTACCCGCTGTCCGACTTTTCCGGAGCATACTTCGACGACCCGTTCTTTTCGTTGCAAACCACGGAAGCCCTCGAGTCGCGTGTGAACGTCTCCTTCGAAACAAACCCCGAGTATTGGCGAGCCCAGCAGATCTATGGCGACTACGTCATCAACTGTCCAACCTACTACCAGGCCATCGCTTTCAGCGAGCACGACCTGCCAGTGTACAAGCTCATCTTCAACGCTGGCAACGAGCTACATGGCGCTCCGCAATCATTTTTCCAATTAGCGCCATCTGAGACGCCCACGCCGGATCTTGCACGCGCTATGCTTGGGTACTGGTCGTCTTTTACGGCTGCATTAGATCCGAACGCCATCTCTTACTCTAACGCTAGCAGAGCTGTGTGGCCGCAATACACCGGAGGTAACGAGACAGGCTTCCTCGTCCTGGAGGTTTACCCAACCTCTTTCCAGGTGCGGTCGGATTCTGATGCAAACGAGAAATGCGAATTTTTGTACGGTCGCTCCAGGGTGGTATATAATTGATCGATCACTCGGCGGGACTTATGAATTGAGCTCTTAACGCAGACTTGTCGGTTCAAAGTTATGGCTCTGGGGGCCCTCGAGAATGGCCGACCTTAGACGAATTCGGCGTAATCTATTGCGATGAAACACATGCCAGATGTGAGTATCTCAGGCTTGGTGTGCCACTGTGAGGGCCGATCGATTTCCTGTATCCGTAAATGACTGTTAATAGCAAAGGCAGAGCCACATTCAGCACACGCGGAATGTGTACGTGAAGATGGGTGCAGGAACAATGTCCGATCTCTCCGTGTCCAGACTTTCCACCTCGATCGGCTGCGGTCACCACATTTCTTTCACTGACCGAATAAACCCAGACAAGGAGTCTTTCATCAGACTCTTCGCAAATGTGAAATCAAAAGTGATAGTAGAAGAATCAACATGTGGGCTCTGGCCTGGGCAACGGATAGTTTGCAGTACAAATTCGTTCCGAATCCAGCCAAACTGTACATGACACATCCAACCATCAAACCTGGAACGATCGAGACAACAGACGTGGGAAGTGGACCATGTCAAGAAGTACATTCGTTCCTAACCCCTACGACTTTCCAAACATTTCCATCAAAAGTGAGTGTGTTCGTCATACATCATCGTCGTCCACCGGGACAAGAAGCGTTGGCAGAAAAGAAACATTTCTACTCCCACTTGCCACCCTCCATGCACTGCTCCTTGCGCATGTCGAAGACCTTCAGCGCCTCCTCAGCAGCCTTGACACCACTGAGAGCCATGGCACCGAAGGTGGGACCCATGCGGTTAGCGCCGTCAATTTCGGAAAGCTCCATGCCGCCAACAATGAGGCCGGGCGCAACCTCACGAGTGCCCTTGACGATGGCGTCCTCGGCAACGTTCATGTCGAGGCCGCGCATACCACCCAAGGCTGGGATGGCTTCCATGGCGACCATGCGCTTGACGCAGAAGGCGCCGAAGGGACCGTCGTGGCCAGTCGTGGAGACGATGATGGGTGCGTTGATGGTGTTGGGGTCCATGCAGGACTGGTCGTCGTGGTGCATGGTGACGAGAGTCCAGTTGGTGACAACACCAGCAACGCGGATGCCGCCGTTGGCATCCTTGCGGGTGATGAGGTCCTCAACAGTAGTGGCGTTGAACTGTAGGCTTGGTTAGTATGAGGGCGTACGATCAAGGGACATCGTCGACTTGCCAATTTGACGTTGTCGAACTGGAGGACCTTGCTCAACATGGTACTGGTGAAGAGAGCGGCGTGCTTGACAGTGACGTAGTTGGAGTCCTCGCCAGCATCCTCATACGGCACACCGACCTCCCTCAAGAAGGCATCGGCAGGCTTGCGCATGATCATGGCTGAGAAGAGCTGACCGCCGAGCCAAGCACCGCCACCAGGGGAGACGTTGGCTTCGACGATAGCAATCTTCAGATCAGGACGGGCCTTGGCCAAGCAGTAGGCAGCCGAAAGACCGCAGCTGCCAGCGCCAACAATGACAATGTCACTCTCGGCATACTTGTCGAGGTCGTTGAAGTAGCGACGGGTCATTTCACGAGAGACCTGGCTCTCACGGATCGGCCTGAAGCTGAAGTCCTTCCACTTGCCTGCCATCTCTTCGACGGTGGCTTGGGGCTTGACAGCACCAGTGACCGGCACACCAGAGGCGTGCGGGACAGCGCTCACCTTGGTGGCGACTTGAGTAGCCTGGCCATTGGCGGCGGGCTCAGGGTAGACAGCGACGGGGGCCATTGCGGTGGTGGGGTGGTATGATCTGCCATCGTTAGTCCTCCCGCTCCATGGCGAGCAATGGAAGAGGGAACAATGAGTGCACGATTCCTTTCGCAGGTATTATCCTGATCAAGTTGGCCGTATAATCTCAGAACGACCTCTACGGAGCTCATGCCGGACCTTCTCCGACGCATCGTCGATGGCATTGGCAACGGCTACTGAAGCGTGAGACATGTGTCTCGACACGATAGCAGCGCGCAAAGTCATGCTGACGATGTCGTGGGGTGGAAGGCTGGTCATGACTCCGCATGAGGTGAACACCGGCAGTGCACATCAAACTCTTATGATGAAGTACCTTGATCATGGTGGCTAGAAGCCCATTACCCATGTGGAATCGAACCCATCGTCGAAGTACGGCGTACCGATTGGGTATCCGGTTCAGCTGTAGGGCAAGTCAGCACACATTGAACAACCTCCACGTGGGACAGGATTGAGTACGCTTCGAAGTGGATGATCGGCGGTGATCTTGGATTCGGAAGTGTGAAGTTTGGGAGAGGAAAGACAAGTGATGTGCCTGGTTGTCACAACACAATAAATACCTCTTCGGCCGGAAAAACATGAGGTCCTTGGTCCCCTTCTCAAGCCCCCAAGGATGAAGGACCCCACAGCGGGGAAGCTATTGAGCACGATGGATGCTAAATTGCAACAAGGTGTCTGTTCTGATTTGCTGGATAACAAGTCGTGACATCCCGCGCCTTCCCCATTGACTAAGCCGAGCACATCGTCTGGAGTTTGGGCTCCTCTTCGTACGCGTAGCTCCAGAATCGCTTATGCCGCTGAGCACTTTCGCGGCGCTGCCCTCGGTGCTATTTATCCTGAATGTTTTGGCATGCATCTGGCGACCTGGTGAAGACGCCATTGGAGCCGACATCGGATCATAATGATCCTTCAGCAGAGCCGCACGACGTATTTCTCTGACGAAGGGCAGGGCATCGTCACGTGCAAGTTTCAACAGCTTCCTGGTTCTAATGCTCGCGCATATTGATGACACGTTGCATAAACATGCGTGAACAAGCATCACGCCACAATATCGAAGTCATCTCTTGAGTAAGGCTCTGCGTATCCCGTAATCAGATGTCAAAGGGCGATCGGTCAATGACGTTGGCCGGCAGTGTGTGTGCTGTAAGTGTTGATGTGCCGATCTGCGGCTGGAAGGATTTGGACTTTCGACCAAACCATGTTTTGAGAATTGCTATCCCGACTTTTTAACTCAAGCTCGGCACGTGAGCACGAATATCACATGAAGCCGAAGAGACCCGTTTTCTGTGTGTTCAGTTGTGCCACTCAGGACACAGAGGAAGAAGGACAAGGGGAGCTTCTTCCGAGAGATTTGACAAGCTGCTTATCGAACCTATCGATTTTCACAGCCCAAGCCCACCAAAGACCGATCAGAGCAGATCCATTCCGGGTATAGGGATCTACCCGAATGTCAATACCAGACAGAAAGAACACATCGCCTACGTGTCAGTTCTAGACGTCCGTTTCGGCTAATAGAGTCTGCGGCTGCAGCAGTCGATGCTTGTGTTGGGCGAGAATCTGGGACGAACGACTGCGAACGCAAAGGCAGACACCGCACTTGCTGTAGACACTTAAGGTAATTGCTCGTGTTATCAGACACGAGTGATCGGCGAGTTATATGATAGTACACTCGAGCACCCGATAGTGGTCTTGCACATCTCGAGCTCCCAGCATCAGCCTCGCCTAGGCGCACCCCTGCTTTGTGATCTCGTCTGACACGAGTTTCGCCATCAGCTCGGTGGTTGGAGAGCAAAGTTCCTCTCCACGATCCATCCGTCGGACTTCCGCAAGACACGGCCAATATCTTGCCTGAAACTGACACGCACGTGCGTTTCCGTTCGGCGTCTGGGGCCGCCAGGGCTAGGGCTTGGAAGTGCCTTGCTGTAGATCGTTTACGGATGTCGTAGACGACGGTGACGATGATTATGTGCCTCTGTAAGGCTATGGGCAGGGGATGCTTACCGGCAGAGCGCAGGCGAGCACCCTGTGAGCATCGCTGGCATCTCGCTATCCAGCCTTGATCGAAGAGAGAGCAGACGGGGGCTGCCTGATGCACCGCTCGTTCGAGCCTCTCCCCATCTGCTTGTCCGATATTCTTGGGTCGCCCCACTCGCTAGCGTGTGCTTCATGTCGTCAAGACATCCTCCACCACCTCCATCCAGCCAGCCATCCAGCCAGCGCATGCCATCTCAGACCCGCCGTTGACTTCCAGCAGCAGCAAAGCAGCCGTGATGCCATACCAGAGCTTTGCCGTGTAGTCCGGATGCAAAAGCAGCCGTGCCCTGGCCTGGCCTACGATGACCTGATCTGACCCGTCTTGACCACTACCTCTCTATCTCCGGCATTCTGATCTCTCTGACATACCCATATCCCACATGCTATCTTCGTCGTGCACCACTACTGTTCTCAGCTGCCCTCCCGCTGAGAGGCAGCATCCGTATCATACTGCCATGCCAAGCACCCAGTACCTCCAGGTGCCCAAGCTGCTGCCACACCGAAAGTCCCGCTCACGCTCCAAGTCACGACCACGGGAAGTGATATCAGTCGAGGACAATGTATTGCCCCCAGTACACGATCGCCGCCGTCACCATTCACCGCCCATGACTGCGGCTGAGCCGCGCAGCAAACCCTTGCTCAACGCCTACTCACATACGTACTCGCTGACCAACGGAACCTCCAACAACCCATACACGAAAGCCCTATCAGTCTCAAGTCCACCACCACAGCCCAAGACGCCTATTATCGAAACCACGAATTACGAAGATCTCAACGGCGACATGTACACCCTTCGCGACAGCTCGACTCCCCCACCTGAGCTGCCCTTGCGCCAGAAGATCGTTGGCGCCTGGAAGCTCGAATCATATATCGCCTACCCAACGCCCGAATCACCCATACAACGGCCCACGTTCCCGATGACCAAGAATGTCACCGGATTCATCATGTACACCCCAGACGGCTACCTTTCCGCCCAGATGTTGATCCCAGGTCAGCAAAGCTTCAAGCGAGGCGAAGGAGAAGAGCCACAATGGGCCGAAGCTGGCAAGAGATTCTTTGCATACTGTGGACCATATTATATCAGTGATGAAGGCGCTGGTCGTGAGGAGGTCCTACGGCATACGTTCCAGGTCTGCAACCTGCCCGGCTGGATTGGCGACGTGCAAGTGCGGACACATCGGTTTGAAGAGGACGGACAGGTGCTGGTTCTCGGCAGTGAGGAGCCGACAGAGATCAAGGTAAGCTTTTCGAAAAAGAGGGAGCATATGCTAGTACAGGCAATGTTCAGGCAGCTGTTATTGCGAAACAACAGCTTCCATCTCACCTCGACAGAAACTAACACATGATGTGCCTCCAGGGCGACCGACGCATCCCTGTTCTCAAATGGCGAAGGGCTCGTGATAACACAACCGGCACGCCACCTAGACCTACGCCACAGATCAAGATCTCCGGCCCGGGTGAGCCGTGACTAGGACGACGCCACTCGTCTCGACGCGCAGGTCGCTCGAGGACACGCTCACGATCAAGCCAACGGGGCCGCTCTCCGAATCGAAATTGAGGGACTTTCAGGGAAAACTAAAGTCTCTAGGATATTCTGCGGCTCAACATCCCACTATTTCAATGAGGGCTGGTGGAAAGACATCATGGGCACGCCAAAGAGTGTGTCACAAGGGAGGAAAACAATACTTGCTTTTTTGTGGAGTGGCATCAAAAATCTCGCACGCGTGCGAGATTTTGGAGGCGCTCCCTCTGACGACGTTAACAGCGAAAACATATACCACACAACATGACGGGGAGTTTTTGGATTTGGGTTTATGTTGTTTCATCCTTCTCTTATTGGACTCTTCGACATTCTTTAAAGACGGGTCTGGGACTCTGTATAAGATGCAAGCCACGACGGCAGAAGGCAACGACACCAAGCGAGAGCGAACGAAAACCTTATTTGGACGAGCTGTTGGTGGCAGAAAGAAAAATGATATCGTTTCGTCCCAACCAAAAAGTCAATATACCTGTCCTCGCCTACCTAGCCCCATCTCACGTGTCTAACTCCTCTTCACTCTCCAAACTGCCAAACACACATCAGCTTATCGTAGAAACTCGTGCTAACAATTGTCCTCTGTCCTCCCTCTTTCTCACGCTGAACAGGCTGCACATCACTTCCATAGTTCATGCTCTTGTGCTCTTCGAACTTCGCCAACACGCTGAAAGCCCATTCGCCTGAGGAGCCCTCAGCAGAGCTTCCGGGCGATTCGAGCCGCACGACCCGCGACCCGGCGTGCATGCAGCTGGCCATTAGCGTGTATGATTTGTGCTCGGGACTGTGAGGGAGGCGTGTTAGCTGCCGTTGGGGCAAAGAGGCAAGAGAAGCATCGTTGGGTACATGTGCATAATGTTGGAGGGTACAAATCGAGGTAGTTCAGTGTATCAAAAGGTATGCAAGTGGACTTCTCGCATTCGTTTCTTGCAATCGCCCGGCTCCGAAAGATTCGCGATCGACGTATGCATAGTACCTCGCTTAGGCCAAAAGAGCAGTATGTCTGCACGTAAGACTCGGCAGACGGCAGGTAGCATTCTCGCTCGGTAAGGCTGGAAATCATTCTGAAACGCCCGCTACCGAATTATTGCCAGCTTTTGTGTTGTGCGAGCTTACTGCATGATTCGGGATATTGGGTAGGAAAACAGGACTTTGATTGTGACTTACCTGTCATTATCGGCAGCGCTGCTGTCATCGAGCATCCGTAGCCTCCACACGCCGCCGCCGAGGTTGAGCTCGGCGAGGACTTGTCTGCGGCCTACGGGAGGCGCAGAGATGAGACGGATGTTGTCGTCGTAGCTGCCGGTGATGAGCAGATCGTTGGCGAGTGGGAGGATGGCCGTCACGCCTGCTTCGTGCGTCCTGCGATCTGTCCAGAGAGTCGTTGAAGAGGGACTGGCGTCTTGGTCAGGTTCTGAGTCACAAGAAACCTGCATGGACTGAAGCACAGCGTCGTCTCCGCCGGAGAAAACATGGGATGTATCAGGCGAGAAAGCAAGAGTCCAGGGCTCGAGGGAGTGAGTTGTGAGCTCGGTGATGGTAGTCTGACTGGAGGAGCTCCATGGATTCGTGCTATCGTCGCTCTGGCACAATGATACGGTGCCATCAGAAAGCGTGACAGCTATGATGTTTGCCCTGCTCGGGTGCCACAGCAGGTCCAGGACGAGCGTCTCCTTATCGCTGACTTGCTTGCTGCTCGTCTGCTCGAGCTTTTCGGCCGTAGAATCGAATGCGAAGAACTCTAGTGAGCCGGTTGAGGTTGCTACGGAAAGCGTTGATCCAAGCGTTGACTCATGCGGTGTCCACTCAATGTCCAGCACTGCTGAATCCAGAGGTACAGTCTGTACATGTGTGCTGAGAATGCTGTCAGTAATCTACACGTCTCCCACC
This sequence comes from Cladosporium velox, assembly GCA_024604135.1. Taxonomy (NCBI): domain Eukaryota; kingdom Fungi; phylum Ascomycota; class Dothideomycetes; order Cladosporiales; family Cladosporiaceae; genus Cladosporium; species Cladosporium velox. Next base: position 1,104,434 of record JANIIF010000008.1, on the reverse strand, counting down.
CTGCGAGTTTCTGTCGTTCGCATGGCGCGGCGGAATGGTCTACCTACAACTCAGTCCCTTCCAATCGATAGAGTATCAAAGTACCAGTGCGTTTCTGCGGTACGTCCGTAGGTTCTCCTGGCGCCGTGGGATGCAGTAAGTATGTCCCAACGACATAATAATTCGGATGCGAAGGACAGAACGCCACTGCACTCGGGGGTATTTCCAAGTTGGTAGACTGGATGGAGACGACGTCCATAATTCTAGTGCGAGTGCTTCTCAATGATGTTGCTGAGATTCAGGCACCGTGAGAACTTCCGAGGATCAGTCTCAGATTTTCAGTGCTATGAGCAGACCTCGTTAAAATTATCAACACGTTAAGGCCGGTTTGTATATGAGGGTGTGGCAGAATATGGTTGTGTTTTTCTTCGCAGCATTGATTCTAATGCGTCAAGGGAACTTTTTCGCATGGAATTCGAGCTTCCGAGACTGTGACGGCGAAACATCAAAATACTGTGGAAAACATGGTCAACCCCAATCTGCATCCATGCAACTACCAATCAAGTGAATGAAGAATGACACTTATACGGTTCGCGAATAAGTTGTAACGCATATGGGTTTCCCCGCGGACACAATATTACCGTGACATCAAAAACAACAACGATCTCTGCCGAAGGCGTAGGGAAGACAAAGATAGGTCAACAGAAGCGCTGATTGGAATAAATCAAGGCCCATATCCAATACAAAACTGCCAATTCGTGTATACCCATTTTTCATGTGCTCTGCCATCACCAAAAAAGAACGAAAAGAAAAAGAGAAAAACGCCAATGCCATCTATGTATCGCTTGCTCGCTCGCTCACTCGCCGCCCAAGCTGTCCCAAGAAGTTAAAACCGTATGCGCTTCAACACACACTCGCATCTCGCCCAAGAAGATAAATATGACGATAGAGATAAGAACAGGGTATTAAGAAACACCTCACCACAACTTCCGCCATCATACACAAACATCACACTCACACTGCCCCCAAAGAACAGTTCCCTTACACGATACCGTAGACCCTCTTCGCGATGAAGTAGCACGTGATGCCAAACGCGAACAGGCCGGCGGTAATGCACCAGAACCAGGTCAAGTCGCCCTCGTATTCCTGGCCCGGCACCCAGACGTTCATGCCCCACATACCGGTGACGATGTTCATGGGCAGGACGATGGTACCAAGGACCGTAAGCTTACCGAGGACATCGGCGGTTTGCTCGGCGCGCTCGTTCATGCGGATGTTGATTTGGGCGAGGTAGTTGCTGTGGGCGCGGGAGAGGAGGCTGTGATTATTGTGTTAGTTTTTTGTTTTCTGTTTTTTGTAGCCAGGAGATGGTAGATACTTACTTCTCGTAGTGACTCAGGTTGCCTGTCATGGTGACGATGTGATCCTGGATATCGCCCAAGTACAAGCCGATCTCAGAGCGAGGTGCGACTTCCCAGTGCTCGTTGCAGCGCTTCGCAAAGCCCTTGATAACATCTGCCTTGTTGCCAAGCAGGCGGTAGAGACCCATAACCTTCTTTCTGCACTCGCCGACACGACGCAACATGTCGCCACCACTGTCACCAGCAGTCTTTTCGCCTTCGCTCTTGACGGCACCCATGTCGCCTTGTGTGGTTGCAACGGTCTTGTCGTTGCTCTTCTTGTTGGCATCCTTGGACGAGTCGTCATCGCCAGAGTGCTGGTGCATGTACAAGATCTCATCATCAATCTCGTCGACTTCGTCTTCAATGTGCTGGACCATGGGCGCGTAGGCGTCGGTGACATCGTCGATGATTGCGTAGCTGATCCAGTCGGCTGTGGGGCTCATGTAGTCGTTGAGTTGGCGGATACGGCGGCGAACATTGGCTGGGTGAGGAGTCTGAGAGTGGTGGAAGGTGATGACACCATCGCGGAAGACCACGACGTACATGTTGATAGGCTCCATGTAATCCTCGTTGTCTTTATCTTGCTCGAAAGAGCGGTAGTTGACAAAGTAGTAAGACTGGAACAATTCCACCTTCTCACGAGGCTCGTCCATGAGGATGTCCTCAATCGTCAACTGATGGATGCCGAATGCCTTAGCAAGAACCTTCATCTCAACCTCGGTAGGACTAAGCACATCAAGCCAGAATGTCGGCCTTGCTCCATAACGCTTCGACGGCTGAGGGTTGTTGCCCGGGACAGGCGTGGGTGCTTGCGAAGCAGGACCGGAAGGAGTACTAGTGCCTGTACTCGGTTTCTTGCCATTTCCGGAGTGCTCCTTGGCAACATCGCCTTGAGGGAAGACTGCAGGTGCCCTCGGTCCGCCATTAGCACGACCGTGCATCGCATTCATCGATGGTCTCTCCATGGGGTGGCCTCCAGCCTCCTCTTCAAAGTCGTCATCTCCGCTGTCGTCGCTAAGCTCCACGGGATCCGGGATGAAGAGTTCGCGGAAGGAACCACCGTCCTGGCAGAGATCGCTAATCGTCCGCGCGTGAATGGTCTCGTCAAAGAGCTCGTTGAAGTAGGTGAAACGGAAAGGAGCGTCATCCTCCTCACGGTGCCACACTGCCTTCCTAGGGCGTAGACGACCGCCAACCATGACAGGCTCTGAGATCTTCTTGGCGCGGATGTATTCCTGTTGGGTACGTTCCTCCTTTTCCTCGCGACTCCACTCCTCCAGAATGTCAAGATCAGGCCACTGCTTCGGTCTACGGCGCCTGCGTTGGCGGGAACTGTTGTGTGAACGGTGATCAACCTCCTCAACATCCGAAGCATGAGCAGGGAAGCAGACGTCTCTCTCGGCTAGATCAGCAACAGTGTGTCGTCTGCGCATAGCATCTGGGGAGGAGCTCTCGAAGCGGTCATCCTGGTCGCCATCGAAATCAATGTTGATAATAGCGTCGCGTCCTCTCTCTGAGTGACTAGCGGCCATGTCCGTGACCATGACATCGTCCAGAGATCCGAGCTTGGGCGAGCCAGGCATGGAAGGCGGGTTGTTGACATCGTAGTCGTCGTCTTGGTCGTATCTGTCGCGGTGGTGCATTGCGACGTCTATCTTTTTCTTCGAGCGCTTGGATGAAGCCTTGGAGCCCACAGAGGTACGGCGGTTCTTCGAGAGACCATTGCTGCCGTAGTGCTGGGTGGAGTTGTCGCGAGACACTTGTGGCCTTGGACGACCGAAAGAGTTTCCGAGCAGCGGCGTACGGTCGTTTGTATCGGCTTCATGGTCTTCGTCGTCTTCGCTGATAGCAGCACCGTGAGAGGAGCGTGCCAGCCGAGACTTGGGTCCAGCACTCTGAGGCAGAGAAGTCTGCGAAGGGCGCTGCTTGTCGCGACCGAAGGGCAAGCTCGGCCTCGCGAAACCCTGCTGAATGCTCCTCCGCCTGGCAGTAGGTGTGCTCTGTTCTCTGTGGTCTAGCAGCGCTTCACTCTCCAAGCTGGTGTTGCTCCTATTTCCCTGGCGCAACCTGTAGAAGCTCGCTTCCTGTGTAGCTCTGGCATCTGCGATACTGGGTCGGCCCTCGCCTTCGACAGCTTCGGAGACCTCAGACTCGGCGACGAAGCTAGGACGTCTCTTTTTGCGGTTCTTGCCGGCGCGGTGGCGCTTCTTCTTGGGCTTTGCCTCGCCATTGGGGTTCGTGGATGAGGTTGCACGGCTGAGTGGCACGCTCGGCGGGTTGTTCAGAGAGGGCTTTGCCATGGCCGCTGGGCCGGCGACGTTGGAAACGTCTTGCGCGTTGGAAGACATTGCTGCGCGTGATACTTGTTAGGTCATTGGCGTAGTCGCGTGTCGGACGTCGATGAGTGGCGATACAGGTGTAACGGCAGCGACTCGCACAACGCGTAGATGTGTTGGTGATCTCAGCAGAAAGAGAATATGCATGTCACTGGGGCGAGCGGGCCATGGGCGATAAGTTCAAGGCTGGCGTGGAGCTAAGGACAAGCGAGCAATGACGCACGCGAACATCAATTGGCCTGGACCACCGTTGGGGGAACCAGATGCCTCTTCTCATCCTTTCAGCCGATGAATGTACTGTACAGCAATATTATAGTCCTTAACCATTTCATGGAATTGATTAAAGCATTCATGAAGATCTCACTAATATCTTAAGCGACTATGCATCGCTTTACTGTCGGCACTCACCAACTGCCACTGTCGCGTGCTCTCTTGCCGCCTTGGCCTTGGTTGTGAGTGGATCCTAAGCCACGCCTCAACTTTATCGCAAGGGATATCTGGCCTATCAGAAGGCTCGTATTGTGGCATCGCGATCAACTGAGACACCACGCATCATGGCAAGAGATCTGTGCTGAAACCATAAACACATGCTTTGCGGCTGAAATAGGGAAAGAACGCCATGATATAGGGTATCTCGAATCGGCCAAAAGTACATAAAATCAGCATTGCAAGCACTTCATTGGCAGCTCGCAAAGTGTTTTTATAGCACACACCTCGCATATCCTCTCATCTCATCGCTTGCCGAACCTGCCTCTGCTCTTCGCCGCTTTCTGTTTTGCACTTTGGTGGCTCTTGATGTTCATCTTTTTGAAGTTCTGGCTCACCTTCTGCGCCACCTTCTTGATCGGATTCACCGATTTCTCGGAATTCTTGTCAGTGTCTTTCTGCTGAACGTCCTCGACAGAAACGCCTTCCGGATCACCCAGTTGCGTCTCTCCCACTATCTCCTCCTCGTCATCGGTCTCAGCTTTCTCCTCCAGGTCAGCAGCCTTCTTAGGTTTGTGAAGCACAGGCTTGATGTTGGTTTTCCGAGTCTGTCTCTTGAGACCTTTCTTCTTGTAGACTTTGCGCGGCAGACCATTCGCACCCAATGCAACTTCTTCTTCGCTCTCACTCTCGCCCGGCGCGCGATCAGGTCCAAGTGGCATTACCACTAGCTGACTGTCTGTCACCTGCACTGGTTCTGACTGCTTCTTCGGAGCTGCTGCGTCGTCGTCTCCACCTTCGATCTCATTCAACACGTCCCACTCATCCTCCATACGTTCCTCCTCTTGATTCTTCAATTCCTGAATGATAGAGCTGAAGCTTCGTGAAAGCGGTTTCATCCTGCGCGGTGGCAGCATTGCATGGCTGTCGTCCTCTTCGATGGGCGCCATGGGGTGTGAGACTCTTCGTAGGAATGAAGGCGTAGCAAATAGTTTCTTCGAGCTGCTGGGTGTGCCGACTTCGTCATCTTCGCGCTTCCGCTTGCCTGGTGTTGTGATGAAAGCGTCGAGGAAATAGCGCTTGCTGGAGGACTGTGGTGTTCGTGATAGTGCGCCGTCGATGGCTCTGGTAGAGTTCTTGCTGGGTGTCGCGTGTACTGCGTCGCCGTGTTCTTCTGACGGGCTAGGTGATCGCTTGCTGGGAGTGCCGTTCGGTAGCATGTCGAAAATACCAAGCACATGGCCATCTCTTTGTGGCGTCGGTCCAAGACCATTGCGAATAAAAGCTGGTGTTGGTTGTTCTTCTCTGACTGGCGACAGTATCGGCGGTTGCGACTGCGTGTTGTCGAGCGACTTGAAGGCCCTCCCTCGAGGTGTAGTTGTCGCTGCGTTTGGTGCACGCTCTCTCAACGCGTTATCGGGTACACCTCGTCTACGCGAGCTCTTCTTTGGCGTCTCGACAGGAGGTTTGGCGTTTTCGGGATATTTGAGGGAGCTGAAGCGTTTGTATTTGGCGGCGATTGCTGCGTTGCTCTTGATGTCGTCGCGTGAGGGTTTGCGGCCATTGTCGAGTTTGAATGTGTTCTCCCATATCTTGAGCTCGTCTCGCAAGATGCTCGTCTCCGTCGCCACCTCTGACATGTTGTGTGTATAGTATTGTTAAGTAGAAATGTGAGTGCGAGAGACTTCAGACGGGAAACGCGAAGCCAAATTGATTTGCATCACGAAACGCACGCGCTGCACACAAAACATGGAGGAGATGTGGGGTAAGATCGGCACCATCAGGCCTCAACAAGCCGACTATCGACGGCAAAAGTTTGAATACAGAATAGCAACTGCTTTCAACATCGACCTTCAAACTATAGTCAGTCTATCTAACTCAAAGCTACGAGCTTGCCACCGATATCAGGACCTCTTTCAAGCTCAGAACCGCTCCATTCAAAGTAAGAAGTAATTTGCTTCTGCTACATATAAGACAAAGGCTTCAATTGCGACATCACTCGTATTGACTCAACCTTTCCATCAAACAAGGTCGTGGTTGTTCTGTACGCTACAAGCAACCACTCTGACCACCTATAAACTGCCAGACGATGCAAGACCAGATGGAGCATGTCAGTCCCGCATTCGTGGCACTCGGAGGTATCTGGCTCGACGAGATATGCACACCTGGCCAAGAAACACTGTTTGACGTTCCCGGTGGCTCAGTGGCATTTGGTAAGATACTCGTGTCATTCAGTGCGAAGTAGATTTCCAAGCTGACCACGATATTCCGACAGCGACATTTGGCGCCCTGTTATACTCGCTTGCTACACCAAAGTCCATCGGTCTCATCGTGAAAGCTGGACATGACTTCCCATCTTCTCTCGAACAAACGTTCGAGCAATGGAACGTGAATTTGCACATCATACGAGAAAGCGAAAACCCTTCTTCGAGAGGCCGAATTCTTTACGGGAAAAGTGCTTCTGAGCGCACATATCAGCGGTTGACTGCACCACTGCCTTCGACGACCACGGACATTGCCGCAGCAAACATGGTCTCCGCGGCTTGCTTTCACTTTTTCGATATTCCTGAAACCGTGAACGCTCAAATCGACGAAATGACGGAATTGCGTAAAGGTCAGAGTCTTGACGTCCGGCCGTTGTATGTCTGGGAACCACAAGCCAAATCTTGCTCTCCACAAACACTCGAGCACCACAAAGCGGTTGTTGAGAAGGTCGACATATTCTCGCCAAACCACACGGAGCTCGCTTCGTTCTTCACAGAGTCATCAAGCGGCGCAGTAATCTTCGACAAAGCAACAGTCGAACAACAAGCCCGCGCTTTCATGCCTGCCTCTTCGCCACACCCATTTTGCATCATCGTTCGATGCGCCGAGCACGGCTGCTTCGTGCTCTCTAAATCTTCGAACACAGAGGAAAGTATGTGGCTACCAGCCTACCACTTGCCTGGCTCGAACGGTGTCGTGGATCCTACGGGTGCAGGAAATGCATTCTTGGGCGGAGCTGCTATGGGCTACTTGCAGCATGGCGACTTTGCAACGGCAGCTACGTACGGGAGCGTAGCGGCTAGTTTCGCAGTGGAGAGAGTCGGTCTGCCGGATATCGCGGACTGCGATGTGGAAGCACGGCTCGAGGGGTATGTAGAGCGTATGCGTCGATCTTGGGATTGAGAGTAAGCTCAGCCAGCCTGCGAAGACTACTGCTTGAACTGTATTGTCAAATCCGCCGGGCTTTCCCAAATTCCCCATGCGACCGCCCGTAATGTAGCGCCAGTGGGAGGAAGACTTTGCGGCCTTTCCTTCAAGATTGTCCGTAAGATTGATAGATCTCCAAATTGTACCTCAAAGAAAGTTACTCCATCACCATTAGTTTTCAATGTTCCCCCAGACCACCAGCCAGTCTCTGCTCCCTTGTCCAAGAGAAATCGAAGCATGTCGTCATTTCCGTCACGACTAGCCTTTCCCACAGCGCGCGCAAGAGAAATACCGTAATGTGAGCATTGGGTGTCGGCTCTCGGGCGCTGCCCCAGCAGTATGCGAACAAGTTTCAAGTCATGTTTCCAACAAGCTTGATATAAAAGGTCGCTCGTTCTTTCGATCGTCGCGTAGGATCTGGCGCCATGCTCTATCAGCAACTCGATAATACGCCAATACCGAACTCCAATCGGGCGATCCACAGAACGCCGCTCGGCCCCACGGCAGACTGCATATTCGATGCATGAGCCGGAAGTTCTCGACGATGGTGCATTCGGGTCTGCCCCAGCCTGCAAGGCGATTGAGACACCTTCATCGTCGTCCTTATCAATGAAAGCACATATGATTATGCCCCATTGCAACGAGTTTGCCTCGAAAGGGGTGTGAATCTCCAACACTGCCTTCAATAGCTTCAAACACCCGGAACTGGCCGCTGCCAATGCCTTGTTCCGCGGCTCGCTGTTCGAAGGTTCGCTGTTCCACGGCTCGCTGTGGAAAGTCTCATACTCGACGCGGAAATAAACGGAGAGCATAGTGCGCAGTATGTTTAGCTCTCTCCCAGGCAGTGCATCGATGAAAGCATATTGAGCCAAGCCAAGGTCAAGTGCGGTGTTCGCATGCTCCATGACCCCGATGACTGCATGTGCAATGAACGGGTAAGCTGTCGAGATTCGACCAAATCGCTCCATCTTTTGCTCGTCGAGGAACATTCGCTCGAATTGCGTTTGCACATCGAGTTCCGGATTTATCGATCTGTAAGTTTGCGATTTGTCTGGCTTACCCCATGTCACACCTGGTGTCAGCCATAGTGAGTTAATGACTGTGATGACTTGCATGATATAAGCTAGACAACGCTCTTTGAGTTGATCGTGACAGTGAGCAGTCATTGCCACACACTCCTGAGCTCCGGATCTGATGATGTCATTGCGAACACGGTCGATGACTGTGCTGTCAATGAGGTGTACGACACCGTCCCCAAGGAAATATGTTCTCAGGGACTCGTGAATGAATTGGACCCTGGGCCACGGACCGGCTGTTATTTCTGCCAGGCCCTTGGAAGCACTCAAGATAAATTTTGCCAAATCTTTATCATCGAGGGTCGGCGGTTTGAGATCGGTCTTTACGATATCATTCATCAGGATGCAATAAAGATCCTTGGGCTGTAAATCCCTTGTATTGAAAGCGACCCATTGGAGCAGCGGACGGAAGTGGTTGCTGTTTGTACCTCGTCCAATCAACTCATTGAATAAGTCAGACAGCTCGGTAGGGATGCGGTCGAGGCGCTGGTAGATCTCAGCTGCGTTGCCATATCTGTCGTCCTGATTCACTAAGGCCACGACGAGTACGACCCACAGGAAGATGCCATACGCTTTGGATCGTATCGCTTCTGCGAGGTCTCGTTTCAGTTCCATCCTGTCGATCAATAGCCTTTGATGGATGTACTGCTGAAGATCTTCGTCGTGACCGTCTTGGTCTTCAAGCACTAGCTCTACACTCTTGCTGGATCTGAGGTTTGGATAGAGGCGGCTGGATAAGCAGACATAGAAACGTTTTCCCTCGGCCACGACAGCGTCCCCAAGGTTGTCGAAGTACTGAATGATGACATCTATGTCGTTCTCGTGGCACTCATCCATGGCGTCAACATAACAAGTCACCTGTTCCTGATTTAGACTTAGGACAGCTTCCCGAAAAGCATCCTTCAGCAGTGTAGACGACCAACCTTGCCGCTTTGCAAGTCCAAGTCGCCGTTTGTTGAGCGAATTAAACACTGCAGGGACCTTCTCCAGTAGTTGGTGAAGAAGCGAGCGAAAGAGGCCGTCTGTTGAGGTTTCGAGTAACCCTCCTCGGGCATGGAAGAAGAAATTTAGGATATGTTGTCTAGGTGAACATCTTGCTTCTGCATAAGTAGAAGCATGTTTCATGAGAGTTGATTTGCCGGCTCCGGCTTTTCCTTTGATCCAAAAGAAGCCATGGTGTGTAGACATTAGTTCGGGATCCATCCAGCTCTTGTACTCAGGCGTTTCTGGCAGCCACTCGCAAGTGCCAACGAGATTTGGGTGAACGTCGACAAAACGAGCATCCATCTCATTGAACTCTAAGGATTCCATCAAGCCCTCACGTCCGGATCCTTTGACAGGCACTGTAGTAGTAACAGGTGTAGCTGCAACATGCTGAAATGTGACTGGAGCATAGAAGTTATCGCCGATTTGTTGGCGTGCTTGATCTGAAACTGAGATGTGGCTGTATTGTGATACCTTCGCGCCAGCTCTCATCAATGAAGTGACATCGTCGACCTCAGTCCTAGGTATATCCGACGAAGATGGTACCAGGTGGCCTTCGAGCACGTCGTCGTCGGCCTGTCGAAAGGGCGATCCCATCTTGCCCATGCGGTTGCTTCTGTGCCTCCGTCCGCCACAGTCAAGCCAGTCCTCTCTTCCTAGACCCAAGACAATAACGTGTGGGTCTTCTTTGAACACTCGTCAGGCCTTTGTACCAGCTGGCGGTCTGTACTTTGCTTTTTCAGCCTCGAGACAAGCGCTGCAAGGCTGCAAGCACATGTGCATGCGCCACCACAGCCGAGCCGCGCATCTCTCGCAACATCGCCACAGAGGGCCAGGCGTCAAGGAGCAAATCAATCCGCATGAAAGTCCAAATCAGTCGATGAAAGAACTACGAGTGATAAGTTCGAGCTCAATACTGATGCGAGTGCTCTGACAGTGATGACACGAGTGTGTCAACACTAAAAGCAAACGTAAAGGCGAACAGAAGGTGGAACCTGTGAGTAACCCTTACCCTAGTGATAAGGCAATGTGTATATGTACATGTACATGTGTGAATACAAGTACATGTACTTGGATACACGTAAAGATCAATGGTGGATATATTTTCGTTACTTGGGAATACATGTATCAGATGATATCGGTACTTCAAGGGGAGAATCGGTAAAACGAGGATCAAAGCGTACGACATACGCACGTCGTGGAAATTAAGGACGGTCATCAGCAATTGCAGAGCAAATGTAGCATCCAGAATCGCATCTAAGCATGGAGTATTTAGGATTCAAACAGTAAGATTTGAGTCTGAGAAGTCGTTACGGATTAGCACGGCTGTTTCTGCGAGGACCAGTCCGAACGATGCAGACTCACATTACTTGTTCCTCAGCAACACTATTTAAATCCTTTTCGTCGACGATGTGATTGTTGCTTCTCAGGCGCGTGAAAGGCCCTTGATTGAGCCGAGTAACCGTCATCTGCCAGCATAACATCACGTCTTATCCTGACCGTCGTGATCCCGCCAACTCCACCATCAACAACACCACCCGGCACCCGGCACACCCAACCCATCCACCAAGAACAACAACCTACACACCTAAGCAAACACGCCAAAGCACATGACTCCACCACGCTCAGCCCTATCTCTTGCTCAAGACTCACATGATAGTGTGCAGAAAAAACGATGTCAGCCAAGCGACGTTGCGCCCAGCACGCGAACGTTGGACGAACATTGGCAACGCCAATATCGAGAAATCAGAGATCGAAGAGGAAAAGGCGGTCGAGGAGTCATGCGGGCTGTGCTGCACGTAAAGTCGATCAGAAGCGTGTCTGATGTACATCGCGTTGTGAGTACTGTACCTATATGTTAGAGAATAAGTCAGATGATGTGCTTGGGCAACACAATTCGTTCGCAGCATCGACATTTAACGGTCGGAATCCAAAGACTAATGCCACCATCTCGGATACTCAGTGTCCGCGACAATGATATGCGTCGCTACCATGCACGAAAAGAACCACCACCAAGGTCTTGCTCGGCATGTGTGTGTGCGCGGTCCCCAAGAAAGCCGTAACTCGCTTCCGTCCAGATGGATGGAGAGAGCCGAGAGCAGTGGCGCTGCCATGGCAGGCTTGCCTGCGAGACCTCGCGTGCCCAGCCCATCGCTTCCAATCAACCAGCATAGGCTTGTGAGGCTTTATCGGCTATTGCCTTTCTCTGTTGATGAGCAGGTTAGGTGTCACGCAGCCCAATGTTTGGTCTCGCTCAGGTCTTGGGGAAGTCTGTCTTGTTGCAGCTGCGTCCTGTTGTAAAGTCTGAGCCAGCCACACTTGTATGTGCAACAATGTCAATTGGTGACGCGATGTTGTGAGGGGTTGACGCTATGTATTTATCGTTTGCGGGCTTGTACGAGTACGACCGACGGATATGGTTTGCTACAATGTTCGTGAAGACATCAGCCGCCGTTTGTGAAACATGATATCGTATGCACGTTGAACTCTCTTGTATCTGTAGAAACTCAAAGCAAACATACATAACAGAATGATCGAAAGGAGTGCCACGTGGTCCAAGAAGATGGAGCCAAGCCAATACGGTTGCGCCGAATTCGCGCAGCTCGAAAGCCAACACAGGCAACAAAGCCGCAGACCGTCCTAAGCAGAGCAGCATAGGCAGCCACAGAACCGGAAAGTCACTCAAAAGGCCAAGCAACCACAAGCACGACAGTGCTTGGACAGAGCGCCGCGCCCACTTGGCGAAGTGGTCCGCAGTCAAAGCAAGCAACTCGCCTGACGGGCGAGCTGATAAGCTTAACAAGGACTTGGTTTAGCGTGACCCCGCTGCAAGCGAGCATGGCGCTTGTGGCTTGGGTTTTACTTCATCCTCGCGTGGCAGTGGAGATTTTCTGCGCGGCGCGACCCCGTCCTGGGCGTTCTTTTCGACTTGTCTGGATCCGCATGTTCCGGAGTGCCTGCTTGGGAATGACACCTGGCTGAATGGCGAGATAAGGATGCTTGGTGTCATACGGTCAGTTGAGGACATCGTTGTAGTGCTCTAGATCACCGAGCCGTGTGGTCTCGCTCATCCCTCGAGCAATTCTGCCTGTCCGACGCTGTTGCCGATCGGCATATAAGCATAAACCCAAGGAAGGCGGAGAAAAAATCGCCCAGGTACGGGCTTGTAGGCTGAATCGGCCAAGGTAGGCTTACGCGGACCCTTGGCCCCAGACGCTGGTAGAAGACACAAGACAGGGAGGCGAGCTGCCTCGAATTGACAAGCTGTGCTAAGAGGCAGCCAATGTATTCCTATCAGCTGACGGGTGGGCTCTTCGTCTCGTGTTACATTTTACTCCAGCTTGTGGTAGACGGGTTAGGGCATCCAAATTCTGCCGGCGACTCCGCATTGCGAAATCGGCCGGTCTGACTTACCTTTAACATCTTGACCACTTAGATACGGGAATGTCGTGCATCGTGGCAACACCACAATCGCGCGGACGATACGCCCAAGGCCATAGTCCAAGCCAAACGAAACCGCCACGAGTCGTGGCTGTCTCTCGGCCGGCCAGGATCGGGATAAGCTTGAAGTTCCAAACAAGACTATCAGCTTGGCGCCGTTGCGACCCGCTTCTTTGGGAATCTGTTAGTAGGGACCGCTGCTGCCCTACAGCCCGGCACATTCGAAGCCGCGGAGAGAAGATTGGCAGATAGCAGGAGAAGGTTGTTACATAAGTCCAGACGCTCCGAGGGCGTGCCTTTGTCATGGGACGGGTTCTAGTCAGATGCGACGGGCGCAAAGTGTCCTGAGTTACATGATCCTCCGCGGTACGCTATGACAGGCCAAGCTTGCACAAGAAGCTTGGAGTGCTGCGCCTAAGGCGGCGGCTTGGTACGAGTCTTGGGCGGGCTTGTCTTTCGTCCAGACCCCGGTCCGTTTCGCCTGGGGAAGCGAAGCATGAGTCTCTCGGATCTTGGCATGGGAGAGGAAGTGAGTTGCTGTACATAATTTGTACGTACTCGTACAGGAGGCTACACCAGTCGGCTGCTCGGGACGATGGCAGCAGCAGTGTCTCTCTCTGTCTGTGGCGTGACTGTCGAGCGGCGGTGGTGCACGGAGAATACAATTCCTGGCCGATGCTCGCGTGTCTGCTGTGGCCAGCGGCGAGTTGCACAGGGTAGTGGAGTGGTGGAGGGCAGGCGGCCGTTGGTTGGCGGAGAGTTTGGCTGTTGGCTCTGCCCAGGCGGCTTGGCGCACTGTTGGACGTGGATGATTATTTAGAGTTAAGGTATTCAAGGTTAGCGCGCATGGCGGCGTGGATCGCATTCCTCGGCTCGCTTCTTGTGCGCTCATCAACGACCTGCAAGCAATTCCCGTCCATCTCGCCGTGATCGCTCCTTCCTGCTTTCTTGCAGTGCAGCTGACTGACCGAGACTAACCTTGCACTTCACTCTGCCACCTGGGACTTCACTCCAACTACATCGCCACTGATAATCTCCACCGCCCACCCAACAACATCGCGAGCATACCTTACTCCCTGACACAGCTCTATCACTCCGCAAAGTTTCATCAGCCGCGCAGATTCATTCGAGGTATGCCTGCTGCCTGCTGATAATCCCACCTTGAAGACACCACTAACAAAACCCAGCATCTGCTCATCATAATTATCACCACTATCACCGACCTCGCAGTCTAAGCACTGCGTGGCCGAAATGGAAACCTACAATGGTCACGTCCGCACACCTGCGGATGCGATCATTCTCTTTGAAGCCTGCCGAATTGGCCTGTTGCCTCGTGTGCAGCGACGTCTGTCCGAGAAGGAGAGGCAGTCAATCAAGTCTGGCTCTGTCTTTGTCTGGGACGAACGCGAGGCTGGCATGCGCCGATGGACTGACGGCAAATCTTGGAGTGCCAGCCGCGTGTCTGGTAGCTTCTTAACTTACCGCGAGATGGAGGGCAAGCGAGGTGGCAGCAGCTTCGACAAGAACGCCACCCAGGCTGCAGCACCGCCTAGCAACGACCAGGACTCAGATGGTGGACCAGACGGCTACCGCTACAAGCCTGATGGTCTGATGAAGCAGTCTTTCTCAATCACCACCAACAATAGCCAGCACCTGCATCTCATCAGCTACTACTCTCGCTCTTCGCAACAGTCGCAACATCTCATGCAACCCACCAACGACCCACAGCTTCGCCACATCCGACCCGAGAAGGGCATGTACCCGGAATCCACTGTTCACGAGCAGAGCACCATCCCTGCTGTCACCCGTGGACCCATGGGCTCTCCAGGCTACACTCACGCTGTTCACCAGCCTCCCATGTATGGCAGACCTGGCTACGGCTACCCACCTCACCCAGGCGCCTGGGCACCTCCCAGCCCGATGCACACACCACCACCACACCCTCACTATGGTCCTTACTACCAACACCCTGGACACCCGGGCTACGGGCACCCAATGGGCTACCCACCTCATCCCGGCTATGGACCTGGTGGTTACGACAGGCCACCACCACCTCACATGGCAGGTCACCTTCCTCCACCTCCTCACCACTATGGCCACGGACCGTCGCCACCAGCAGGAGCTTACCCTCCAGCTTACGGTCAAAATTATCCTGGCTACCCTGGCTACCCACCTCCGCCAGGAAACGCGGCGTCCTTCCCTCCCTCAGTCGCTCCCTTGCCAGCAGCATCTGCACCTCCCGCAGCAAAATCGGATGCTCGTCCCATTCCGCCGCCGGTCATCATTCCCGAGCCGAAGAAGGATGAACGCCAGGATTCTCAGCAAAGCGGTCAACTCAAGTCGCCCGCTCAGTCGACGCCTGAAGCCCAGGCGCAGGCCGGAGCACCAGCACAGTCTTCAGCTGCTGCCCCTGCTGCCACCACTGCCACTGCTCCTGCTCCTGCTGCCAGCTCTGGACAGACCATTCCCAGTATTCACGCAATGCTCAATGCAGGCGAGAACGGCCAGCCACCAGTCCGCTCTAGCAGCAGGAGCCCCGGCGGCAGCCGTATGGCGTCCGATATCCCCATGCACAAGCTCGGCTTCGAAGCCAGCCGCGACGTGCAGGCTCTCAGGAACTTGGACAAGACGACGTTCAAGGCCTACTAGACTTGGACGCATGTGTATTTGATTCATGTTGATTGCGATTTTAGCGTAGGCGTTCATTGGTGTTGCCACGAAAGTTGGGGTTTCTCGCCGGGTTTTGGCTTGTTTCTACGGCCGCATGAGATGAGGAGGATTGTAGAAGAAAGCTTATCTTGAAGCTCTTGGGAACGAGAATTTTGGAAGTCCACCACGAGAAATCATATCACGATTCAAAAGAAGACATTCGACTCAATCTTGCCGTACACACTGTCACTGTAAATCTCACCATCGCGCATAATTCTGAGATCTGAGTTCGAGCCTTCCAATTAACATAACGCAACAAAAGCACGCGTGTCTGGCGAATAAACTGCGCTATCTCGTCATGACATCGGCATCCGACGTTTTCGCATAGTATGCAAGCTCCGCAGCACTATACACGACGTGCGCGGATCGTCGATTCTTGGCACAAGTCCACAATCACATGCATGTCTTGCGCGTACCCCGTTTACATGCATTGGTGCCCGAGACCGCCCACCTTCAATCAAGCCAATATCGAACGCAGTCCCAGTGCCCTTGGACCGAATTCCGCCGAATGTTTGTGCTGTGTGAACCTCCCGCTGGGTTGGAATGGCCGTGTGATTTGGGGTATCAAGTAGCAGTGTGCAGTGTGCCGTGTTTTGCCCGTTGTAGTGTAGAGAGTTGCAGGCGCGCGCGTGTGTGTGTTGATGGTGTATGTTTCTCTCGCAATGCGCAAGCGCTTCAACTACTTCTTCGAGCGCAACGAGCCAGACAGCGTGCGCGCCGAGTTGGGACGCTGCGCCAGGCCGGGGTTTGCTTCGTTCCAGGTGTTGACCAGGACTCTGTTGTGCGAAACACATCTGGTTAGCATCTCTACTTCCCGCTAAGAGGTTGGTTTCTTTTGGGAACGATCATACCTCTGCGTCCTATCCGCATACTCCTCCGCGTCCATCTCCTTGACACCGACTTTCAGCCCGCCGTCTTTCGTGAAGGTCATGTTCTTCTTCTCCATGTGCTTCTGGCCGCGGTCGGCGAGCTCGTTGCTCCAGAGGTAGATTTGGTAGCCGAAGTAGGCTGCGCCGCCGACGACGGCGAAGAGGATGACGAGCGGGAGTAGCGAGGTGAGGCCCATGTTGAGAGAGTTTGTGTGCGTGTGTTTGTTGGAGAGTTGCTGGGAAGAAAGGTTGCTTGCTTTGTTGCTAGGATGATCCTGGGCTGAGCTGAGGGGGAACGAGGGTTTCGATACGAAGTCTATAGGTAGGCAGATAGAAGTGAGAGGTGAAACGAACAAGCAAGTGACCCTATGTCACGGAGAGACACGAAACGGAGCACACGCACACACGATCTGGCCTGCTGCTGCTGCGCCACCAAAAGCGGTCGATCGTGGTGGGGTTTTGGGTGGACGGTCGACCTTGCAAGGTGCCAACGCGTGGGGAGGATGCGCTTGGCGAGGGTTTGAAGCACTTTTAAGGGGTCTGGACCAAGGATGAAACATCGTCTATACGGCTTTTTGTAGGTGTAATCTATATCTGGCTCCTTTCGCATGTTACGAGTTGATGAAGGCGATGTTCCGCAATGCTTGCGCAGAACAAGACTAATTCGCGGTTTCAGACCGCCATTGAGCGGGATGATTGCGTGTTGAGATACCACAGTTACCACTACATCTACATGTTGGATCTGCTATTATCTATTAGATTCTCGAGCCTACCACGCAGCTTGTTGGATCTTTGCTCGGCTACATTCGTCTGGCGAAGAACATCCCTTCATCAGCTGAGCCTCTGTGACTGGCTCCCGATAACATTGCCCAGGCATACGGACTTCGACAGCGTGAACGGCGAGGATATCTCCCCTGCGTGCTCTCTGGAGATATTTGTGCGACCAGGAAAAAGAACATGTATCTAGCGACAGGCATCTCGCCCTTCAGTACTGCTAACAAACTTGGCTAGTTCTATGTGTATGTTATGCATTACTCGCTACCTCTAGTCGACAGTATGCGCACATCTGTCAAAGCTCCTGCCAACGCCTGAAAGGAAAATGCAATCGCATGGCCAGCGCGGCGTGGCATTCTGTCGTTCTGTCTACCTTGTCACAGCTCGCACTGGGCACATGTATTGTTCATATAGTGCAAGCTGCAGGAAGCAAGCATACGAACACATGGGAAGCTCACATCGTCTGCGCCCGCTCAGCCCGTTTCTTCCTCGTCTACCCACGTGCTGAAGCTCCAGGAGCCAACATTAGGGTCGACGGTCAATTTTAGGCGTTCGACGAACCACTCATCGTACATCCGAGCAGCAGCCCTCATCGCCTGAGCATGCCCTGGCCCGGCACCGCCGCGACGAGCGTCTGCACGATTCCGCCATAGACCTGCGATTGAATGGTTAGATAAACGTCACAACTTCAATCAGAGGCGAATACTCACAGGTAGCCAAGTTCCTTCCCACCTCGTTTGGCGTGCCAAACCAGTACTTCAACAGTCCACCTCCCTCAACGGCTTCGAGATGTGCTGCTTTGTCCAGCTCGCCAAGCAGCTCTCTGTCGGCGTGCTTGTTGACTCTGGAGCGGAAGACGATGACGTAGAAGTGCAGGCTCTCAAGTTGTTCGCCTGGACGTTCAGTTCGCATCGCGCGAGAGAAGATATCTGTGATCGAGTCCCAGTTGAAAGCCTTGGGATACGGCGCAGTGGCGAACTCGGGCGTAATCCATCGCATAGCCGTCAAAGCCTCAGCGAAGAGTTGCAGTGGTTTTGTGAGAGTTGTGAGATCGAGCAGGTGCTCGCGATCGCTGTACGGCGAAGCCTGGAGAAGGTCGTGATTTTGAGCCGGCGGTGTCGCGAACGAAACAATGTCCTGAGCCGTGAAGTTCTTTGTCTGCGACAATTTGTGCTTCTTCAGCGGCCTTGGATTTTCGATGTGCAGAACTTCTTCTTTCATGATTTCGACCGCGCTTGTGTCGACGATATCCAGTCCCGGCGCCATTGTGTTAAGCGAGACTTTTTGTGGCTGGCTGGCTGGCTGATGTATTTCCGTACCGCGTACCTGCGTTTCGAAGACAAGCGAAGGATGGATGTTTGCTTTTTTTGTGGTAAATCCGGAAGTTGTCACTCGCTACGGTTTTTGCTGATTGCAATTGTTTTGTGTGCATGTTTACGCACGCCGTTGGTCACTTTGCATTGGTATGGCGCGAGATGGCGTGATTGCGAGCACGCAACGAAACGTGTTTCACTCGTGTGGCAAGGGAATTTTGCTGCACGACATTGTAGGAGAAAGTACGGAAAGTCTACTTGCCTTACTAATAATAAGAAAATTATTGCTTCCGAATAAATGGTACACCTGTATAGACGTGCGTGGAAGGACTTCGCGGATTGTCGGCGAATTCGACCCTTACTAATCTGACGGTGAGCATGAACAATCTCCAGCGACTTGTGTACTGTTCGAACGATTTCGAACGATTTGATCTGTTGGAAATAGTAAGACTTGAAACCTCCGCATCGCTTTTTTGCAACTGTTTATCCGTCACACGAGTCGGTTCAACGCCTAGAGGATGCTGTCGATTCGTATAGCGCAAGGCAGATGCCTAAAATGTGAACAAAGTTTGACAAAATCGGGCCAAAGGGTTGAGCCAACGTTTGGGCGCGAGATTAGATAAGCTCTTGGCGAGGTACGACTGCTCAGGAGCACCATGCGATGAGGCAGTGCAGTGAGGGCTGTTCTGCGCGATATCGATGTTCTTCTTAAAGGAGGCCTCGTGCGTAGGTTCTGAACCCTACTTGAACCTTTATCACACTCGACTGCCAAGTGAACAACGTCATAGTCCACCTCGCAGTCATGCGGAGATCGTCCTTTTGGAGACATTGAAGTTCAAAATGCCGCAGGGGTTGGGATAAACACTAAAACCATTAAAGCCATGCTGCTGGCCAATTTTAGATTCTTTTAACCCATCTATCATTCGACAAAGTCCGTGACCTTTCAATTGGGCTGAACAGAAGAAGAATACGGAAACGCCATGTCATCAACTGACAACACTGCATCCTTACCCTACCACGAGCCAGGAATCGTGACAATCCTCATCATAGCTTCTTTCCTGCTATTGTTGAACGCGATCAACTATGTCCTCGACAGGATTGTCTACTGTGGGTTGGTGGGCCAGATCTTCATCGGTATCGCATGGGGAATTCCTGGTGCGAATTGGCTATCAGCAGATCTTCAGCATTCGATCGTTCAACTAGGTTATCTCGGGCTAATCTTGATTGTGTATGAAGGTAAGAAAAAGACATGTCAGCCTCGTGAACCAAGTGGCATCTGCTGACTTTATTCGCAGGCGGTATTTCAAGCAATCTGAAAGCCTTGAAAGCCAACCTTTTCTTGTCTTCAGCGGTAGCTCTTACCGGAATCGTGGCACCTATTGGCCTGTCTTTCGTTCTCCTTGGGCTTCTGCCACTCTCTCCTGTGCAAGCGTTTGCTGCAGGTGCGGCGCTGTGTTCGACATCACTGGGAACTACATTCACTGTTCTTACTACGAGTGGACTTACGGAAAGCCGCTTGGGAGTAGTGCTAACCAGCGCCGCAATGATGGACGACGTCGTAGGTCTGATCATGGTCCAGATCATATCGAGTCTCGGCGCAGGCTCATCCTTCAGCGAAATTACAGTCATTCGACCTGTGTTCGTCTCGATCGCATTTGCGGTATTGATACCTTTGATCTGCCTTTACGTTGCGAAGCCCCTCATGCTTGGTGCGAACGACTACTTGCGGCAACCACATAACATCAGGTACAGAGCCGTCTTCTGCTCCCCTAAAGCATCATTTGTCTATCAGACGGGCATCTTGCTGGCCATGATCACGGGCGCAACATACGCTGGAACTTCGAATCTATATGCCGCATATCTGGCAGGCGCATCGATAACATGGCTGGACGGCTGTCTTGCGAACCACAAACGTGAACAGCAACCAGGCATCGACATCACAACAACACAGACCGCAGGCCAATCACCAAGGCGATCATCATCTCGTCCGCATTCAAATATACCAACTTCGACAGCCGAGCACTCTGGTGGCAACACCGACATCGCTCCCCCTGAGCACTCTGACGACTGCTCCGGTAAAGGGATATACGAGAGATACTATTCGCCTGCCGTCGATTCAAGCTTACGACCTCTCTTTTTCGCATCGATCGGATTCGCCATCCCCATCACTAGGATGTTCACTGGGCGTGTGATCTGGCGTGGACTCGTCTATACGATCCTCATGGTTTTTGCCAAAGTGATCTGTGGCTCATGGCTAGTGCGATTCGCTTCCATGCCACGGGCCAAAGCCATCTCCAAAGTCTTGCCGTCCATAAAACTGACGACATTTGGATTCAAGAAATCCTCATCCAACGGCTCGGACGCAACGAACGAGGAGACTTCACGAATTGCCGCCGCCACCGCCGCCACAAACCAGCGGCCACAGGATGCAGTGCTGCGACAAAGCAATAGTTCCTTACATGGATCCCCAGTCGTGGATCCCACCAGCAACACACCAAGCAGTGATGCCTCTGCAGTAAACACCAGGCCCGCTGCGAACACCACTCGCAAACGCACCACGCTTCCGAGGCCCAAGTCCCTCTACCCAGCTGCTATCCTGGGCAGTGCAATGGTATCTCGAGGCGAAATTGGATTCCTGATCAGTTCTGTCGCCGAGGCGAACGAGGTCTTCGGCGCGGGTGGGAACACGGAAGAGTTCCTGGTGGTCACTTGGGCGATCTTGCTGTGCACTCTGATCGGACCCATCACTGTAGGTCTTCTTGTGAAGAGAGTTAAAAGACTACAGCAGGCTGAAAGGAAGAAGTCGAATGGCCAAGAGGATCCGCTTGGTATTTGGGGCGTGCTACCTTCCAGCAGCACAGCATGATTCGGGACATAAGCTGCATCTGATACATGTGTATGAGCTCTTAGCTGAGTGTGGTTACACATCCCACAGAAAGTGCATAATAGTTGTTGCACCCCACTGAAAATATAAAGAGTAGGTACACGGTCTCACGCTGCCCTTCCGACAAACGATGCTCTATTCATAATAGTTCTCCTACACTGCCTTATCTAATCCTCGAAATAGCTAGAGTAAGCGTTCAGAGCCGGCTGACCACCCAAGTGCACGTAAAGCACATTACTACCGGCAGCAATGCTACCCTCCTTGATCAGCTGGATCATACCAGCCATACTCTTTCCTTCGTAAACGGGATCGGTGATCAACGCATCGGTTCGCGCTGCGAGCTTCATGGCTTCGGTCGTGCTCGGGCCGGGGATACCTGAAGATGTTATTAGAAATGTCGTCAAAAAGTCGGTTCAAGGGCAAGGTCCTACCATAGACGCCTTCATGGAAGCGCTCGTCAAGAACGACAGCTTCGTCCGGGATCTTCAAGTCGGCATCTAACAGTGAAGCGGTCGCGCGAGCGATGCGAGTGACTTGATCCCTAGTCGCATCGCACTTCGCGGAAGCGTCGATGCCGATGACCTTACGCCCCTTGCCTTCGGCAACAGCTCCCACAACTAGACCAGCATGCGATGAGCCCGTGACACTACAAACGATCAGAGTATCAAAGAAGACACCAAGCTGCTTCTCCTGCTCCGCAAGCTCAACAACAAAGTTGGTGAAACCTAGGCCTCCGAGCTCGTGGTCACTGGCGCCGGCCGGAACGTAGTAAGGCTTGCCACCCTTCTGCGCGACGTCGTCCATAGCCTGCTTTGTGGCGGTCTTGTGGCCGATGTGGAACGGCTCGTTGTTAAGACGGACGTCGCCGCCCATCAGACGGGAGAGCAGGATGTTGCCGGTCTTGTCGTAGAGAGGAGGGTCGATAGGGACCCATTTCTCTTGCACAGTAACTGCTTTGAGACCCGAAGCGGTCGCTGTAGCAGTAACGGCACGTGTGTGGTTACTTTGTACGCCTCCGACAGAGACGAGAGTGTCGCAGCCTTTAGAGATGGCGTCGGCGACGAGATATTCTAGCTTGCGGACTTTGTTGCCTCCGTAGGCTAGGCCACTGCGTATTGTTCAGCAATTGCATCTTGTAGGATTAGACACGTAGCAACATACCTGTTGCAGTCATCGCGCTTTGCCCAGATCTTTACGTCGCCGTTAGGAGATAGCTCTTTGGATAACCTCGGAAGGAATTGGACAGGTGATGGACCAAACAGGAAGCTCTGCTTTGGGATGCTCTTCAGCGTCTGGATATAAGTGGGTGTGGTAGTGGTTTCGGACATGTTGAATAACTCAGTATACGTATAGAAGATCGATACTTGCTAGAATGAAGGCAATACGTCGTCTCTAAATGCTCGCGATGTTAATCAATTGCTGGACGATGTGGAGCCTCCCCGGGCGACGTTCGACCCACCCGGCCGCAGCCGACATCGCCGCCGTGCCTATCTTACAGATAGCGCAACTCTTCCCAAGTATAAGCATGACACACCGAGGACATGGATGAATATCGGGTGTAGGCCTCCGATGTAACATTCTCCTCTTCATGGTCACAGGTTCACAGCACGATAAGCAACGGTAACACTTGGCATGATTGGGTGACCCTATCTAGTTCTCGTATCCGATCACGCGTTGGTGTGATTCCAATGCCCTGGACTTTAGACAGGCTGATCTCTTGGCCTTGTCTGACTACCATCAAACAGTCTTGTTATATCAGGATGGAAGTGCATGATCTAGAAAAGCTAGAAAGACTATCTCACTGGCCAAGATGAAATGAAGTGAGCCGTAGTAGAGCATTGTACGTAGTCAATTGAGTGGGATATACAATTTTAAGGTGTTTTGCGAGTAGTCACCGTACCGTAGTACTCCAGCAGCCTATTCGCAGGTTCTCAACTGCAGTACCTTGAGCTGCTTCGACACATCCCAGGCGGCTTTGACCTGCAACGCGATGACCGAAGACAAAGCGAGAACGATACTTCCAGCATCCGTGGGATGAATCCAGCCGACATTGCCATTCCATGCGCTGACTGACATGAGGATGATGTTCCACGTCCCGTGATAAGCAACTGCCCGAGCCAGCACTCGCCAAATAGCAAGCTTTTCGCCTCGAGCATCTCGTCGGATGGATTGCAAACCTGTCAAGAGAGCCATGATTGTGTGGCCCAAGGATGCAAGGATAACGCGCTCGAACAGGCCAAGTGCGATCATTCCGCTGGTCTCGTCCCCAGTGATGGATGCATAAGTGACGAGAGTGTTCTCGATGGTGCCAAAGCCCAGGCCGGCCAGAGCAGCGTATATGAGGTACTCGTGTTCGTGCCTTGGGCGAGCGCGGCGGACTGCGAGTCGTAACGCAAAATATTTGATTCCCTCCTCGAGTAAGGCAGACCCTATGTACGAGAATATCGTGAGGCCAAGGAAGTATCCTGGGGTCCAAGCCATCTGTTGGCGTGCGCGTATGATATCCATGGGCACATTTTCGAGTGTGACACGCTGAAGTTCTTCCATGTAGATGCTGGCCTTGGCTCCGAACAAAGCTTTGAACATGAGGCTACATAAGCCCAATTGTAAGGCTCCAGCAGCAGAAAGGCCAAGAATACCGGTTCCAAGATACGTCCAAGTGGCCACCTTAGAATTGCCCGCTTCTTCGCGTGGCAAACGGTGGTATCGCCATATCGCGAAAAGGGTAGGCGACAGCACAACAGGAATGGATGCTGCTGTTAATGGCGAGTAATATGCCAGGCCAGCGAAAGCTTGTATCCCAGCCATGTAGAATATTTGCTTCGCGTAAGACATTGTATTGGCGTTCGAGGGTGTTGTCTGATATATGTCTCCAACGGGCGAATAATTCCGAATGTATGCGCAAGTGGCGAGATGGGAATGCTGCAGGTGCTTATGAGTAGGAAGAAAATCGCGTGCGCGATAGATAAAGCCATATGTAGCAATGTTCGCACAAACCAGCGCACCTGAGCTGCTGACCACGAGCAGCCCTTGCCGTCACGCGAATACGAGGAATGCGAAGGTAGCGGTACATCCTACCAAATATGTATAAATATGTCAATACCGGATATAATGCTCGGTGAAGATTACCTGGTCCGGTTGATTCTCAGGTCAAAACATAGAGGCATATGGTGGTGTTCAGGCATGTATTGGCGATCTGGCATCGTTTACATCTCATCGGCATCTGCATTGCTTCGAGATGTGGCGGCTGAACACGGTTCCAGAGCGCTGAAGGATTCATTGCGACGGTGCTCCCGAAGTGGCTGAGAGGTTTTTAACAAGCTGCTGACTCACACCGACATCAACCTTGCCCGCCTCTTTGGTCGCTATGTGATGTTAGCGAATGAATCAGAGTCTCGCAGATGGACAAAGAGGCAACCCCAGCTGGGCGGTCTATTTCACAGATGCACCGCATATGGCAGTATGGTAGGCGCATATATCATCATGCTTGGTCCCCGATGCGGCCCCTGTGCACGGTGCCTGCAATCGTTTCGGATAGACTGTCATCAACTTGTGATCAACTTGTGACATTCAATATCCGCTCAGCACAAATTGTTACTTGGAGCTGCTCGACAGGAAGCGATACGCATATAATTGGAATGGGTTTATGAACCTCCAACAAACCACGTATCTCATGCTAACATGAACGACCAATTTTTGACACTGCAACAACTTTGGAGTTCTCAATATTGTTCTGGCGAGATCTCTGTCAAGGCATCCAAGCGATTCATGAGATATGATGCCATCGCTTATCTTTGCGTGACAGAGTCATCTGAATAGCGCTCATTTCTGAAGACGAGCTTCTGCCGAGGATATATCACGGCGTCTCGATTGGAATCACCTGGATCATATGCTATGACAGCGCCACCACTCTGGTCCGACTCAGTCGTCCACCTTGTATGGATGGGATATCTTGAGCCTGCGGACGCAAAGCCGGAACATATTTGCATTCACAGACATGCATCTAAATGTCAGTACCCTCCACTGGCAGCTCCTACATCATGTAAAGTATATGCAGCACATGTCTACATAGGGCCGAGGGTTCTCGCTTAAGCCTGCGAGAGCTGATCTTGTTCCATCTTCACGTCTGCCCTGACTAGCCTCCGCACAACATGCATCATGTGCAGCCCTGGACGTTTCACCACCTATATGGAATCTGGGGTATACTACTCTATTTCTCCGTCGGGTTTACCTACACCAACCTACGGAGACGGGTCCTCCGGCGCACGACCGGAACCACTAGTTTGGAGGCCCTTCCGGTTGGTGGAAGGTTGGAACCGCACCTGTGCAACGATTCGTGGGAGTTGACGACACTGCCTATCCTGAAGCACGTGTAGCTGCATTGGCAACAGACTCTCAGGCCATGTGCTACCGCTGCAATCTAATAGAGCCTTGTCCTAGGCGCCGACGGACATGAATCTCCTAACGCACGATGCGACGTTATTTGCAGCGGACATGAGGGCATTCGCAATACTGTATCACATTGCGACTCGGACTGGAGGGCTCAGATCGTTCAGAAACAAGGTATAAAGGGGACGAGCAATCCTCAGTCTCACTATTTTTCAGAAGCACAACATAATCCACATACCCACTTCACTCAGCCTTACTTTCACAGCAATGAAGTTCTCCACCTTCGCCTTGACGGCGCTGTCTCCCCTGGCCGCATTTGCGGGTGCTTTGATTCCTAGACAGAATGCTGGCCCCGTTGGCTATGCTTCGTTGAACGGAGGAACTGGTATTTATAATAGTGTCTGCCCGTCTGGACAAACATACTAACAGCTTGGCAGTACGTCTATCGATCTCACCTGATATACACTCCCCTTGAAGCAAATTGTCTTGAAGCAAAATGTCTTCCAACGTACCAATCCGCCTTGCTAACACATTATCCTAGACCGGCGGTGCCGGAGGCAAATCAGTCACAGTCACCACATACGCTGCCCTCGCCGCCGCAGTCAAAGACGACGCCGCAGCCATCGTCTACGTCAAGGGCAAGATCTCCGGCAGCACAAAGATTCGCGTCGGCAGCAACAAGTCCGTCCTCGGCGTCGACTCCTCCTCGGGCCTCACAGGCTTTGGCCTGTTTGTTCGCGATGCGAAGAACATCATCATCCAAAACCTCGCCATCAGCAAAGTCCCCACCGGCGACGCAGGCGGCGACGCCATCGGCGTGCAGTCCTCGACCAACATCTGGCTGGACCACCTGGACCTGAGCTCCGACCAGAACTCGGGCAAGGACTTCTACGACGGTCTGGCGGACTTCAGCCACGGCGCCGACTACCTGACCGTCTCCAACACGTACTTCCACGACCACTACAAGGCCTCGCTCGTCGGCCACAGCGACAACAACGGCGGCGAGGACAAGGGCAAGCTGCGCATCACGTACGCCAACAACTACTTCAAGAACATCAACAGCCGCATGCCGTTGCTGCGTTTCGGCACTGCGCACGTTTTCAACTCGGTGTTTGAGGGTGGTTCGACTGCTGTCAACACTCGCATGGGTGCTCAGGCGCTTGTTGAGAGCAGCGTGTTCAAGAGTATCGAGAGGGCTGTGCTGTCTATCGACTCTAAGGAGGTTGGCTACGCTGTCACCAAGGACTTGCTCTTGAACGGTGCTCTTAGCGACGCTCCCCAGGGCACTCTCAACAGCGTTCCTTACAGCTACTCGGCTCTTGGCTCCGCGAAGGTGGAGGCTGCTGTCGTTGGCAAGGCTGGCAACACTCTTAAGCTGGCTTAAGTCTGTGCACTTGAGCTTGCGAAGTGGCAATTAACCGGTCGTTACCGTCAGACAGTATTACAGCTAGCTCATTATCATCATTACTTCTATCGATCGAATTCATCATTCATGCATAAACTGCACGAACCCGTTCCTCCAAGAACCACAATCCAAACCCAACCAACTACCTCACTTCCCTCCGACCCCCTCATGCTTCCCCTGTCCACCAACCTCCTTGATCTTCTCCTCAATCCTCTCCCTCCCCACCTCCTCCCCCCTCCCAAGCAACCACCCAAACCCCTCCAACGTATCAACCCTCGCCTCCCTCGAAGCCTTCAACCCCGGATACAGATTCGCATGCCCATGCGGCACGCCCGGAGAAACCTTCAGCCTAGCCTGCACGCCATGCTCCCTCAACATCGTCCAGTAGATAATCGCATCGTCGCGATACATATCCATCCCGGCAGCCTGGATGAACGTCCTCGGCATCCCGACGTGCGGGTTCTCAGCGTTGACGGGCGAGAAATCGGGACTGAAACCATCGGCTTTGGACGCGGAGCGGATGTATTGGATGGCTTGTTTGGTGAGCAAGCCTGGGGCATTTTCGTTCTGCGCGTGCGAGATGTACAGGTGCTTGTACTTCTCGGGGCAATTCTCGGGTTTCGCGAATACCATGCTGACGTCCATCCAGAGACCTGTGAGAGGCGCGGCGAGTTTCTCTTTCATGGACTTCTGTGCCAGCACGGCGGCGATGTTCCCGCCAGCTGAAGACCCGCCGAGGACAAAACCCGCCTCCGTGCTGGCGCCTAGGGAGGCGGCGTTCGCGGCGATCCAGACGAGGTTGTCCCAACCATCATGATGAGGTTGGGGCCAAGGGTGCTCTGGAGCGAGGCGGTAGGAGATGCAGACGACGGTCGCACCGTAGAGGTCTGTGAGAGCGCGTGCGGTGGGGCCCATTTGGAGGCAATTGCCCATGAAGAAGCCACCACCAAAGATGAGGACGACTAAAGGACTGCCGGTCTCAGGAGGAGACTTGGGGCGATGGATGCGGATTTCGCTCTCGTAGCCATCGCGCATGAGGATGGTCCGAGACTCCTCGTGGCGGCCAGAGGCGATGGCTTCGGCGGTTCGTTGCTGTTCGATAGCGAGGCTTCGTTGGCGTAAGACTTGGACGACGGGGTCTGAGAGTTCGATGGTGGGCTGGGGTGTGTTGGCGAGCAGCTGGGTCGACTGTCAGTGGGAGTATCCTCTGGAATTAAACATAAACGTTGACATGATAGCATACCTCAGCGAACTCAGGATCCGGCTCAGCCAATTTAGCATTCTCCTCAGGCGACTCATACATGTTGACGTTATCCATATCTCTCCACAGCTCAATACAATTAGCAGTTCGTATGATGGAAGGCGTCGTGGTCAAAGGCCAGAGGAATCAATCGGTTTGGATGTTGAACAAAAACAAGATATCGTCATGAAATAAACACTCTGGTTATAAGTAGCTATATGTACAAACGGCACTCACAGCAACCGCAGCCCCACCCTGTGCTACAACAACATGACCGCAGCTGAACAGCTCAAATTACGCGGTGTCCGCAAACCGCAAGTGCTACCTCCTAGATCACAAGCGGGCGGGAATCCTTCAATCCCAAACCGGCTTCTACCGCGAAGCCATCCTATCCAAGACTAGACACCGCCAGCCGCAATCAAGCACTGATAGTCAACGAACAAGCATCGCGGCTTTGTGCATACCATGGGAAGCGATGAAAGGATTCCACGGATTCTTGCCGACAACACAGCCACGACAAGCAGCACGGAACACTGCCTTCCGCGGGAGCTGCATTGAATCAAACGAAGGTGAAGCGAAGTAGTCTAATTCGTTGATTCACAGGATTGCAAAAGGAAAATTAGAAAATCAGAATCTAGTCGTGGAAAGAGCAAACAAAGCTCTCTCAAACCCCCCAGAGTCGTTCCCGGCCGCCCGTCCGTTCATTCCCCAGCCATCCCATACCGCCCATCGTGTGCTCATGATAGTCGTTTCGTGTCTCGTCAGAAAACCGTGTTTCGTTCATCGTCAAAAAGCCCTCGCGCAGTCGCGCGACTTTCCAAGCTCGCCCACACTAATCAGAAGCACGCCGTCTCCGACTCGGCCTCCGCCCCTCTCGATCCTCCTCCTGCGTCAAGGTGCCCGCAATACTCTTGAAGAAACTCCCCGCCGAAGCCCTCCCCAACAACAGATCCTGCAAACGCTCCGCCAGCTCGTCGCCCATCGAATCAGGCTTCCGGTTGCCGTGCTCGTCGAACCTCCTAGGCAACTCGACCGTGTCCTCTGAATCGGAGCCCTCGCGTGGCGGACGATCGTACTTGTCGTTGAAGAGTTGCGAAGACGGGTCCCGAGATCTGTGGCCACGGCGCCTGGATCTGCGCTCGCGGTCGTGGCGGCGTGACGAAGTGACCGTTTCTTCGGAGTCCGAGTATGAGCGGCGGTCATCAGAACCGGCTCGGCGCTGCTCGTGTGGGAACTCGATGTTGGAGTCAAGGTCGAAGCGGACACGGCTGTTGGAGCGGGTGCGATCAGAAGCAACCGATTTTGGACTTATTAGACCATCTGTCAAGAGAACAATATATGTCAGCAAACATTCTCTCGCAACGGATACAATTATACTCGAATCGGGCTGATCAACGTCCAGGCACCGACATACCCGCATCATCACTTGTTTCGTTGCGAACCGTAGGTTGCACATATCCGCTTTGTTGAAGGGTGGGCGTAGCACCAATAGGTGGGTTATTGCCACTCACATTTTCGGGGTCTCTGCCGCCGCCGCGGTGTCGGCTTCTGCTCCTGCTCTGGCTTCTGCTTCTGCCTCTGCTGTCGTCAAGACCTCGCGACCTTGCCTCATTTCCTGGCTCAGGATAACGCGCATCACCCGCGAAAGTATCGTTGGGGTATGGCGCGCCTAGAGTAGCATTGCTGTCGCCATATGCACCGCGAGTCTGTTCATAAGGTGCATGCGAGCTTTCCGGGGGATAGTCTGCAGGGTTGTACTGTGGGTAAGGGTTGTATGCGCCCTCCTGTTGAGGAGCATATGCATCTGCCGGGTGATTGGCGTGGTCAACTGGCGGAGGAGGGAAGTAGGTGCCGCCTGGATAAGCGGCTTGAGGTTGATCGTAGCCGACAGTGCCGTGTGGCGGAGGCGTGTAGTCACGGCCGTACTCGTCGGGTGTGTAAGGCTCGCTGTATTCATCGTCGCGGCCTACATTCAGGTCAGTTTTTTTGTGATTCGACAAAACTTCAATGGTCTGTACTCACGTCGTTCTTCGCTGGCATTACGTTTGCGCTCCCTGTTCTTGTTATACGCATAGCCAGCAGCACCCACAGCACCAGCAGCGAGGCCGGCTTCTGCTAGGTGCCTTCTTCCGCTCTTGCTTCTACTTCTGCTTCCACGCCTGGTGTCTGGGCTGCTTCCAACCGAGCCTCCTCTGTGTCGCCTCCGATACATACCCGGCTCCTCGTCGCTGTGGTATCCGCGGGCGCCGCGTTCAGGATAGATAGGATCTTCGCCGTAAGCTATCATAGGGTCTTGATCAACACCTCGTCTTCTCCCATGGTCGGGGTAAGGTGCAGGGACGGACCTACTCCGAGATCGACTGCGAGATGAGCGCCTACCTCTGCTCAACTCGTCGTCGATGATAGCCTGTTTTTTGGCCGCTTTGCCAGCTTGAGTCTTCTCGTACAAGCCAGCGAGTGCTGCGCCACCCAAGCCAGCGGCAGCGATAGGCACACCCGTGCGGATCCTGCTCTTGCTGCGTGAGCGCGATTTGCCATTCTTGCCGCGACTCTTAGATCTCACGCGCTCCCAGATGCCTGCTGCTGCAGCAGAAGCTAAGCCAGCCTGTGCTATGCGCCGGTTGCGATGCTCGGGATCCCTGGCTTTGCTTTCGCTCCTGGTCGGGCCGTCGCTCAAGTATCCAGACGTGACGGTATCGAAACTTCCTCTGCGGCGCCTGGAACGTGAGCGGCGAGGAGGAGCGTGGTCCTTGATGATGACAGTCTCATTGTTCTTTCCACGGTTCTTCAGAGCGTAACCGGCGAGAGCCCCAACAGCGGCAACAGCGGCGAGGCCACCAAGTTGTCTTGCACGAGACTTGGAGCGTGCTCGTGACTTCGACCGTGATCTCGAATGATAATGTCTGCGCCTACGACGTCCGTCGCGAGAACCGCTGCGAGACCTTGACCAAGAGCGAGATCTGCTTCCCGAGCCACGTCGCCAGCTCTTTGCGCGGCGCAATGCTTCAGCACCGAGAGCTCCGACGGCAGCGCCACCGACGATAGAGCGACCTCGACCACCTGGGTCCCGGCCTTCTCTCTTTCGGTGAGCACGAATGATTTCCGCGCCAGCGACACCAGCTAGGGCGCCACCAGCCAAGTCTCGGGCACGATGACGAGATCCTTCTCTGCTGTCGCCTTCAATGACACGTTCGCGGCGAACGTACTCGTAGCTGTCATCGCTGCTGTACTGCGAAGCGCTGTCCCGGGGTCGAATATCGTCCTCGTGGCGACGGCCGCGATCGACCTCGCGAATGCGACGCTCGTAGAAGTAGTTCTCCTCTGGTGGCTTTGGGGCAGGTACAACAGTCGGAGCCGGGGGTTCCTCCTTGCGGACCAGTGACATGCGCTCGTCCCGTACTTCTTCCTTTTCAACAAATTCGTAGTTCGGCTCAGCTTCTTTGCGAATGATGATCTGTTGGGGTTCGCGACGCTCTTCCCTGATGATCACAGGATCGCGACGTTCCTCTCTTATTATGATCGGAGGCTGCGGTGCCGATTCTCTTATAATGATGGGCTGGGGCTGCTGATAGTATTCAGTCTCCTTCCTGTATCTTTCGATCTCAGGACCTCGATCCTCATGGTGGTGGTGAGAGTGATGTGTATGGTGTGAATGGTGTGAATGGGGTGGAGAGTATTCACGCTCGCGCTCGAACCTATACTCGCGGATTCTCTCTTGTGTGGGTGGGGAGGGTGCACGAACGGTCTCTCGGTCTCTTTCTGAGAAGTGGAAATTGCTGCGACTGGCAGAGATGTTGTCACGCTCGATCACACGGTAAGGGATGTCACGCCTCGGCGCAGGCGCCTGGCTTTCCGTGATACGTTCAGTGACATGCCACTCATCGTCGCGACGCCCGTAGTCTCTGCTATCACGCTCGGTGACGCGGAAGTCGATCTCTGTGCGCGGCTTGGCCGGTGGAGGGTCTTCTCGTCGCTCGCGCTTGACGATGATCTTGTCGTAGTCGACTTTGTCTTCCTCCCAGTTTCGGTCCGGGACTTGGTAGCGCTTGACGGTGGTGTATGAGCGGCGTGTTTCGGGGTCTCGTTCGGTCTCGCGACTGCGTTCGCGCTCGCGGTAGATGACGCGCTCGCCTCGGACAGACATGGTGGCTGCCTGGAGGTTGGCGGGTGGTGTATGGTATTGTGTGAACAGCAGTGATTAATCGGAGTGGTAGGGCAGACGGCGTGTTTCGCACAGCAGGCTGACGTCTGAAATGTGGGCAGCAGCCGTTTCGACAGGCTCTTGGTGGTTCGAGGTGGGTCGGGTGGTCAGTCGGTCAGGTTGTCAGTTCAGGCTGTCACTCGTCGCGGGGTTGACCGGTCGCTGTCGCGCAACTGAGCCTCGACTGGCGCTGTTTCTCCGACAGCAGGCAAGCAGTAGGTCGAGTCAATATCGGGCTGAGCGATCGGCGGTGTGTTGTTGTTGTGTGGTCGAAAGCTGCGGGCGACGGCAGAAAGGCGCAGGCCGTGAGAGCCGCGGGTCCTTGTTCTTGGTAGTGGTGGGAGAGTGAGTTGAGAGAGCTTGCTTGCTTGCGACGGTACCGATGACGTGTGTAGTGGTGGGAGGCCAAATGAGAGCGACGCGGTGGCTGGCGGTGCGGGCGGGCGCGAGGAGAGTGGAGGCGCACTGGGCCCTGCACGATCCAAGCAGCGGTGATGGAGGAGAGTGCGAGGTGATAAGATAAGGTGTAGAGCGGGATGAGAAGGAAGATGCGTGCGAAATGGGTGCTTTCGTGGCACACTCGACAGGCCAGTTCAGCCTCGTCAGGCGTGGGTATCGAGTGATGTCGAGTCCGCACCGCTACAGAGAGTCAGCTGGCAAGGCGATGCAGCCTGGCCTTAGGCGCAGCAGAGCAGGTGCGAACGCCTGTTCAGTTCCATCGCATCCATAGCACCATGCAAAGTGACGTAGGTCCCAAAGAAGAAGAAGAAACACCCGGTCGGACTCAACCTCCATGTCACGTCTCAAGTAGTGGTATCGCCGGGATCAGAAAGTGCATGTACACAACAAGGTAGTGCAGGCAACGCCATCACGAGCGATTGCCTCATCTGCAGTACAACCATCCTTCAAAACCACCTGCAAGATCCTTCCATGTCGCACGGCATGAGCACTGCGGACTACACATCTACATAGAGTGCATGTAGCAAACAACCTTCAGAGCGTTGATGAACTCAAGGCATGCTCTCTCAACAACGAAGTCGGGCAGTTGAAAAGAAAGTGTCCGCTAAGGATACTGAAACACAGAAGTAGTCGTATATGCCGTCTTTCATTTCATGTACCCATGTTCCTCATGCGCTATACAGCTATATGTGCCCTTCCGAAAGTGGTTCGCCTCTTCCAGTCATGCAGTCTCCCACGCCGGACTCGTGGGCAGACCTATTATCATCCTCCGTGGAAATCCCCCAGCATATCGCGGTCGACCATTGCTTCTGTTTGCAAGTCGCACCACAGTCGACCAAGACACTCACCAACGCGGCCGTCGACATGTTGCCCGACAGCGTTGCGTTGTGGGTAGCATGCGCCTCGAAGTCCATCTTTAGTCGCGTTGCCATGCTATGCTCTCCTCTCCATGCTCATGATGAGGTCGCCCTCGTGTGTCTGTGTTTGTGTGCGGTTTTGCCAGAACTCCAGTCCCCAATGCTGTAGTGAAGCGTGCGAAAGGGCGGTATACCCAATACGACGAACAACCCGGAAGAAGAAGGATCCGACCTGAGCCGCCAGGCCATTTCCAATAGCCGATTACCAGCCCAAGAGAAACTCCAGCGCCGCGTCTGTGGTACGCAGTCGTCCTCCCAATTCCGTTTTCATGTAAACCCAGTGGCGACGAAAGTTGGTGAAGAAAATCCAATCCGCCCATCCATAATGCCAGCAGCGTCAAATCGAGTCAAACTCACGAGATGAAGGGAGCAATCCAGCCAGCCAGCCAGCCTGGCAACTAGTAAAGCCGAAACAATGAAACAATGTCCAAAAATCAAGTGATCAAAAAATCCCACCCCCTCCCCTTGATAATCCCCTCCCAATCCCACGTCTCCTCCTCCCTCCCCTCGTCCATCAACCCCCAAACCTGCCCCACAATTTCCCTCGCATACCCAATGTTCCCCAGCCCACTCCACTCCCTCAACCGCTCAAAAGCGTCGCTAATCTCCGGCCTCTGCTCGGGCTCAAAAGCCGCACACCCCAGCAAAAACAGCGGCATTAGCAGTATAGACTGCGTCGAACCGTCCGGGGTGTCGGGCAGCATGCGGAGGTAGGACAGGCCCTCGTCGACGGCTTGCTTGAAGGCTGCGCTGGGGCGGGAGAGCTGGATGGTGCGGTGCAGGTAGATCCAGGCGCATTGGCGGTAGAGCAGCGAGGCGGCGTAGCGGGGGGAATCGGGCGGGTGGGCGCAGGTCCAGGCGCGGAGGGCGTTGTCGATGGCGAAGGCGTCGTTGATTATCGGGTCCGCCCACCAGTTATGCAGGCCCAGGGCGCGGCGGGAGCGGATTTTGTCGCGCAGGGCGCGGATGCGGGAGATGAAGGCGAAGAGGCCGTCGAGGACGCCGAGGAGGGTGCCCTGCGGCGCGGGTTGAAGTTGCGGACCGAGCATGTTGTATTCTGGGAGGTGGAAGTCGGCCATTAGGTCGAGGCTGCGTTGGTCGAGGGGATAGTCGGAGGCGGTGATGCTGGCGCTGTAGTCGTGGTAGAGGAGGAATTCGAGGATGAATTGGCGGAGTTGTTCGTTGGGGAAGTTGTGTTGGCGTTGGGTAAGCATGGTTTTGAGGGCGTTCAGGTGCACGCGATAGAGGCCGGTGCGGTCTCCAGAGCATACGGTCTCGAGACATAGGATTAGTGTTTGGGCGATTGATGGATCGCTCACGAGGCTGTCTTGGTTTGGTTTTGCTTCGTTGATGTCTCTGAGGTCCTGCGTCAACAATCCCATGGCTTTGCCGCCGTGATGCATTTGACGGTCTTCCCATTCCCTGTTGGCGTTGGGTGATTTGGCTACCAAGACACTTCCAGAGAGTGATAGCAGACTGTGCATGAGTCCTGCATGCGACATTGACATGGGTACAATGTGCTCCAGGAAGGGATTTTGATAGTCGTTGACCGATAGTACTTTGCTGACATTGCAAGTAAAATGTTGGAAGAAAAGCTGGTCGACCTCTCCATCAACACCGTTTACCAAAAGTGGCAACGAAGGTGGGATCTGGTGGTTGGCTCGAATGGCGACAGTCCTCTCCTTGCCGCCTCGCCATTGTTGCTTGGGCTCGTAACCCTCGCACACGACATTGTTCTTTTCGCAGGCCAGGCACCCTGGCTTTCGCTCGTCGCATCTCTTCTTCCTCCGTCGACACGTCGCACAGCCAGTCTTGGATCTGGTATGTGCTGTCTTGCGGATTTCCGATACTGGGTGCTTTCTTGGCCGTCCTCGTTTGCGCGCAGGTGGGACGCCCGTATCATTGGTAGTCAGGACCTTTGCTTCCTCTATGCTATTCAGTCCATGGACGCCATTGTCGTCTAGCTCCTCGATTTTGGGGCCAATTGTGATATCAGAGCTGTCATTGCTGTCGTCGCTCTCCGGAGTGATGACCGAGTCGGCGTGCTCCGGACTTGAACTCGACGCAGTCGAAGACCATTGGGAACTCGTAATGTAGCTGGTCGTCCCGCGCTCCGTGAAGTTGCTCTCCGTGGGTGATGAAGGGTCCATATCCAGCAAAGTTCGACAAGAGAGCGTCCGATATTCGGTTCGGGAGGGTGCGGTACGGGGAGTGGTCTCGTAAGCTTTCTGGTGTGCAACGCTCCCGTCGCGGATCGTGCAACCCTGACCTAAATGCGACGACGACGAGCGCGACGACCATTGAGATGCGGGCGTGGATTGAGACATATGTTCAGAGGCCAGGATTGTCGCGCTCCTCGAGCACAATCAGCCGCAGAAGATGACAAGAACATGGGCTCACGCAGCTGACGAAAGCAGCCCAAAAGGCAGATGGGCTTGCCTAAAGCTCTGGGTGGTCAGGTTGGATCTATCGGCCTAGTGAAATCGCGTCACAGGGAAGGAAGGTTCAACGCCTTAGCACGAAGGGCACGGCGCTCGGTGCAGATCGAGCGTCCAGGGTATCCCGCAGCCGGTGGAGAAGAGAAGAGCAGTACGCTCCGCTCTTCACGACCAAGGGAGCCGGCCGCGCACGTCAAGGTGGCCGGGTGATGGTCCTGGCCGTCTCGCACAAGGCACTTGTCGACGATTGGTGCCGCTAGCTTCATGCGAGGACTTTTGAGCAGCACAGGGATACGAGTCGTGGGCATGAATGATGCCTGCCTGGGAAGCAGCCAAACGGCGACGACGAGAAGGGCAACAAGAGGCGTGCATAGGCCGAAGACCAGCCGCCGCGTGACCGTCTTTCTCAGCACCTGAATCGGTATGGCTGCGATTTGCCAACTAACCAAACCGGTGTCGTGGAGGCAGACGAGCAAGCAGGTAGCGTAAGAAGGGGACGCATCCCTGCCACCTCTCCCCTCGCCTTCGCCGTGCCCAGTAGTATTACTTGGACGCTCACATAGTAGTCGAGCCGTGACAGAACAGAACGACGAGGGACAAGGGAAGAAACCCAAAGCCCCCACGCTGCAACTGCAACTTGCTGCACGCCCTCGCTGCGCACTGACTCTCCTGCGTCGGATCTCGGCCAGCGTCGTTTATAGTCGCGAAGCCCTCAGTGCCTCACACTCGCAGGTCCCAGAACAGGATAGACGTGTCGCAATCTGCGAGCGGGGAACGCGAGCCAGACGACAACCATCAATCAATCGAGAAGTATAGTAGATTGCCGTGGTTTAGACGTGAAGCCTAGTTCAAGCCAGGCTCCACAAGTGTCGGCAGATCATGTTCGCGATACAGGTAATCTAGACCGAAGAAGGCGGTGGCGTTTAAGAAACTGGCACCCTTCCTTCAAAAGGGCCAGACGTTGTTTTCCGATCCACTATACCAACAACTCGATAGACCCAGTATTACTGAATCATGACAATGCTTGGTTCCCACACCCTGCGGAGCATATCGGCACTCTGCTCAGTCATCCATCCATCACATGCCAGGCGGTGTACCCGCTACGTACAAGAATAGTCTTATGTTGACGCGGCGGCGTAGAAGGTGTGTGTATGGGTGTGAGTGGGTGTAGTGGGCGAGAGTGGGTTGCTCACACTGTGTATGCTCGACCTCTGCGATACCAAAGGGAGTCGACCTCTCAATGGCACAGTGTCGTGTGTGCAAAGCCAATGCGAGATGCAGTAGTCCATGGCAATGTGGCCCCACGCCGGGACTATGCTATGGCGATCAGTGCAGTGCAGAGTGCAGCACATCATGCAAGGCGAGACGGCATCAGGCCCAGCTTGCCGTCGTCGGGACTTTTCAGAAGGAATGGACGAGTGTTTGTCGAAACGAGGAAGAACCGCGCCGACGATACGCGCGCTCATGCATTAGCCTGCTAACAAGTGTACCGGCTGTTCTATCTATGAAAAGAACCCTCTCTCACACCGCAATGCCAACTTTTCATGTCCAGTATCAACACCGTAGGTAGCTGTCTGTCTTGCTCGTGCCCACTCGTGCCCGCCCGCCCACTCGTTCTTCAAAGCAGCCGAGACCAGCTGAGCAGTCTGTAATGCGGGTCATCTCTGGCCACCAACCGCCCGCGTGTGCACCACCAGGACTTCCCATCCCGTGGCGTGAGGTAATCAGCCCTCCCTGGGCCACCTCTTGATACCAGATATGACCCAATTCCTCCGTCTTGGGGCGCGCGCGCATAACCCCTTCTTCCAACATATGCAACACCTCCCACGACGCCAGCCGCTTCTTGCCCTCATCGACACGGCTCAGAGCCCCAAGAGTGGACGAACACATACCGAACCACCGTTCGTACTACCCGACCTGGGCCATGCTGCGTGTCATTCACCCAGCGACCTGTCCGTTCCAAACCAGCGGTATTCCAAAGTCGCACACAAGTCTCAAGAGCAAAACTTAGACGTTCGCCCTGCACTAACTCCCCAAGCCACAATATATGCGAATCACATCCCCAGACGCACCCCAGTCTCTGTCGCCATCTTCGCCGTTATGTATGTCTCGCGGCCAAGGCGATCGAACAGACGCGGAGAAAAGCGTGGGATGGAGGGTGTGTGTGAACCGTGTGTGTGTGCACCGCACCGCCCATGCAGCTCTCTCTGAAAACGCCTCCGCGCTGAGCCTAGCGAAATATGCGAGCGCGGAAGCTTGTCTTACGAGGCTGGCTGGCGCTGCTCCTGTCAGGGCACTAATCGTCATATAGACCGGGCCTCTCGTCTGCTATTATGCATGGCCCTTTCTGTACGTACCCAGCACATGTACATGTACGCTCAGTGTGGGTGAAACTCGAGAGAGAAAGAGAGTTCTGTTTCGCTGCGCCTTTCTCATGCATGACGCACTCGCGCGTGAACTCCTTCGGCTCTGTGCAGCCGATGGGAATTGACTACCATCCCTTATTTCACAGCCATGGGCGAACTATCGCATCGCATTGACGGCTTACACACCACAGGCTCCTCGCGGAAGGAAGAGTCATGTCAGCACAACCCATGCCTCCAAAACATCTATTGCCAATAGTGCCGTCTCGCAAGTTCGATCACAAGATCCAAGCGCACCGTTCGGCCTCTGACTCTGACCATCAAACAAACCCCCTAGATCGACATCAGCGTGTCGTTCATCTTTGCTAGCCCTCCAGCCGAGGCCTTTCAGGGCAAATAATCCCACGATGAGATAGATGGCGGACGCATCTCCGAGTTGCCAACCTTGTTAGGCTGCAAAATCTCATTTCTTGCGATCCTTCGTTCTTTCCAGCCTCCGACCCTTATATTGCTTGGTTTCGCGCGGAGCTGCGGCCGTGAGCGCCATGACCGATCATGACCCTTAGTCTGTATGACCCCAGGTAGCTGTTCGCTTGGTGAGTGAGATTGGCGGCATGTTCCGGGCTGTGAAGAAGTTGGCAATTTGGGCAATGATATGGTGTGTAGGCTTTGTCTGGCAGAGAGTGAATGAGGGTGTTCGGAAAATTATTAAGTCGATGATGAGCTAATATCCATGGTCAGATTGATTGGCGCCACACGATGCAAATGACTGAAATGCCCCGAAGGGCGGGTGTTTCGTTTGCATTTGCTGATGATTGCTCTGATGATTCATCAACTTATGTTCAGCCGCGTGCTACTGTAAGCGACTTCGATCTAGTGCAACGGCTTCGACACACGAAATCGAGGATATCTTGGTTTCCATTCACAGTAAGGCATCCGAGCCGAGAGCAATCATGACATGCTCGTTGGCAGGCTATCGCCGCAAGAATATGAAAAGGCACAATATCGTGACCTCGGTCCAGTGACAATACTACGTGTGACTGGGCTGGCGGTTCACGGTAGTTGTACTGAGACAAGCGATACTGTTTGTGTAGCGTGGGTGACGATTATCGTCGGCCTGTCTTCTCTCCCTGAGCTCATCCGTCTGAGCTGTCGGAACTCACGACGTCAAGACTGGAAAAGGTGTTACCAACGAGATAGCAGCATTCCGAAATGACTATTGCTACCAACGCAGGCTACCGTTTTGCGTGTAAGAACAATTCGACAATGTAGTCAATGTTCGACAGCAACGACATTGACCATAACATGAACTACCGTCCAAGCTCCTCGGCGCGAGCAAAGGTCGACCCGTTATTTCCTTGCCCAAGCAAGGAAGATGATACTCAGCACAGTCTGGCAGTGCTCATTCATGGCAATGCTCGGAACATGTCTCAACCTTGGGTACAACATGGCCATTTTGCCCTATATCAAACAAATTCAATAGAAGTTGAGGTTCTGCGCAGAACAGGAAGGGTAACATTCCCATTGAGATCCTTTGGCCGGGCTCCGTCAAGTCCCGCTGATGAGTCTACGAGACAAGCCCAGTGACTGTGTTTAGATAATGCCGTCTGCGATCTCGGTTGCGTGAAGGGAGTGCTCTCCATACTGCTGTTGTTATTTTACGAGGCCAGAAGGCCTGCAATCACCACTATGCTAACGAGCTCCGATCAGCTACCTAATTTACCGCGGGAGCTGTGGAATATCACTTGTCACGTACCTACTTCTATGCCGCCCTATATGATCTGTATCTGCTGTAAGCTATATCATCCCGCAGTCCTCCGTTCCGTCATCCAGCATGTGCAGCCAGAAAGCTCTCCTAGCAAGACAAGCGTCTCAAAAGCCCTCTCCAACAAGCACCGTCTCCCCACCACTACCATACCACAACGCCCCCTTCCTCACCTCCAAACCCTTCTCCTCACCCACAACCCACTCTCCACCATCCTTGATTTCACCCTCCTCCGTAGGCCAAAACTCCCTCTCCAACCACACATTAAGCTCACCAACAACCCTCATCAAAACCTCCATCTCAAAATCCTGCGGCTTGATAAACCGCGCAATAGTCAAATGCGCCGACGGCACAACATACCGACTGCCAACCTTGACACCTCCCGCATGAGCCTGCGCGAACAAATCCCGGCGCAGATGGTGGTAGCTGTACCTGTCCTCGTCGAGCGATCTGCCCGGCTCGCCAGCAGCGGGCAGGAACGACAAGGCGAGGGCTTGGGCGTCGAAGCTGATGACTGGTTTGATCAGGCGGGCGCGGTGGGTTTTGGTGTGGTTCGCCATGGGCGAGAGGATGGGCTGCATTTGGGCGACGATGGCTTCGATTTCGGGCGCGGTGAGGGAGTGGGTGATTTCCAGGGCGGTCATGTGTAGGCTTGTTGGGGGCATTGTCCACAGGGCTTTGGGGTGATATGTGTTAGTCGATGCTTACTTTTCTTACTGAGTCGTACTGTGACGGGGGATGACACTTACAAGGTGCTACCTCGAGCAGTTTCGCCTGAACTTCAGCGATCATAGTTCGCACTTTGGCCGTTGGGCGAGCCCAGAAGACGAGGCAGTTACGCCAGTCTTTATAGTCTGGTTGAGTAGGGTCTTCGAGATTCGCGAGGATCTCGTCGATTGTGACGCCGGGGAAGTCGGGGGACAGCAGTTTCGACTTTTGCTGCGCGTTGCGGTTGGTCCTATGGTTGTTGTAGGTGGCTTGGATTTGGTGCTGCGAATATTTGAGTAAGAGGCAGGCAAAATGGGGAATCCAGTTCTTACGGGGTCGTTCTTGCAATTCTCGATCAGACCATCGTAAGGGTTGTCGGAAGTATTCGGGGTCGAAGTGCCGGAGTAGTCTTCGAACGTGTAGTAGGCGGCCATCTTGCTTGTCTGTGACGGTTGTCGGTTGTAGTCTGCAGACATCCTGATCAGCTGTCATGTATTCAAGGCAACTGTTCTTGATGTCTTATGCAACGGATTGCATTGAGCAATCTTGAGGTGGTGGAGTCTCGTGCTGAAATTGAAGAGAGCGTGGCGAGAATTCTGGAGAGCCGCCATTATGCAGCCGGTTGGCTATAGTTGGAGTTGGAAAGACTCATATTGCACTCTGCTCACGTACCTTGAAAGTCTTGTCTGGATCGGAAATGAGAGATGAAAGAATGATGAGCGTGTCAGGCAGCGAAGCACTATGATGGCGTGATCTTCTGAGGTGAGAACAGACAAGTGGTTCGCAAAGGACTTTGATGTGTGCGGCGTGTACAGAACAGAAGCAAACGGCAAAGTGTGGTGATAGGACACACACTATTTATATACAACTCGTTTGAGGCCAGATCAGTGGATGTATACCAGCAATCGCTAGCGTCGCGACATCGCTTCCAATTCAGGCCTAGCCGCCTATAGCCGCTTCTCAACAATGCCTGAGGGCTATTTCTTAGCGAAAGAGATGAAAACAAATTTACAAATGCTCGGTAACGTTGGAACATCGACAAACTTCGCTTCAAGTGCATTTGACATTTTTGCCAAATTCGGAAGGCACGACCGTCGTTGTGAGGAAGGCACGTTTGGGAAGTGAATGCGATCGCGGGTGCTCCCATTAGCGTTGTTCTCATCTCGACGAATCACAGTCTCGGAGTCAGCACTCACAAGGGTTGGGGTTAGAGTTCTCAGTGGCACGACGAAACACCAATTTCCACGTCGGCCAGCATCAGATGACTGCGGAAATGGCTAGATATATGATGGCACTACAGTTGTATTGATGTCTACTGTTCTCAGGAACTTTAATCAATACAGGGTGTTCTACATAGCTTGCTGCTATTTTTGAATCGTGCGACATGGACGTGTTTAACACAACATCTCCAGCAATCCACGCCAGCACTTGGTCACTTTACAACGGAAGAATTGCTAAACACAAATAGCATGTCTATAATTCTTGATAGACATCTGTATCAGCCAAACGCTACAGGTAACATCTGTACACAATTACAAAATGAATATGTGTCGAGAAATGTAATTCCCAACCAAACGATGCTGATGTGGCTCGTCTCCATGTCCCCGCGTGTGCCTCGCCGAGGTCCACCTCGAGCAGCTAGGAAACGACAGGGCGCGCAATATCTTGGTATCTAAGGCGAAACTCGTCATATTTTGCTGTACTAGCTTGATCACATTAGAGAATTGTGACAACCGATCACTTCCATTCTACGCACTCTTACATTTCATTCAGCCGTGCAAACATCATCATGGCCAAAACAAACGAGCTCAAAGCTCTCTTCTTCGACATCTTCGGCACATGCGTCGACTGGCGTAAGACGGTCACGGAAGCCCTCATCGATGCTGCAAAACAAGCTGGGGACACCAAGATGGTATCATATTATGAACACGATCCTTACAGACGTCATCGCTGATCACGTTCTCGCAGTCCCGTGACGACTGGGCCGCTTTCGCCCAAGAATGGCGCACATCTTACCTGACATTCACGCGCGCAGTAGCTGCAGACCCATCATTGACCTGGAAGACTGTAGACGAGCACCACCTA
Organism: Cladosporium velox; assembly: GCA_024604135.1. Lineage (NCBI taxonomy): Eukaryota > Fungi > Ascomycota > Dothideomycetes > Cladosporiales > Cladosporiaceae > Cladosporium > Cladosporium velox. Next base: position 1,061,078 of record JANIIF010000008.1, on the reverse strand, counting down.
GACTCCCTGCGTGAGCTTCTCGCAGATCGTGGCCTCGCAAACCTCTGGTCCAAGGAGCAGGTCGAGGATCTGAGTCTGATCTGGCACCGTCTGGAGCCTTGGTCGGATACCAATGCTGGCCTCGCTGCTCTCAACGATTTGGGACTGCAGACTGCGACGCTCACCAATGGCAATCTGACGTTGATCAGGAATATGGTGAAGCACTCGAAGATGCCTTTCAAGCATGTTCTCAGCGCGGAGATGTTCAATTCATACAAGCCGAATCAGGCTGTGTATCTTGGAGCCGCTGAGAGGCTAGGTCTGAAGCCAGAGCAGTGCGGGATGGTAGCTGCGCATTTGGGAGACTTGGAAGGTGCGCAGAAGTGTGGGTTTGCAACGATCTACGTTGAGAGGCCGGAGGAGGAGAGAGAAGAGCATTTGAGGACAAAAGAGGGATTGGTGGATGTTTGGGTAGAGATGGATGGTAATGGGTTTGTGGAAGTGGCGGAAAAGCTTAAAGGAGCCTCGTAGTCTGGCATCAATCTCCATGTGGACCTCTCAGCAGCGAGACGAACAGTGCGGACTCTGAAGCTAGATGGCGAGAGAGCGAGTGATTAGGCGTGCATTGGAATGTATGCAATAAGAAGTAGTCAAAGTGGCTAGCGGCTCCATAGCCCTTTGTTTCGGGGGGAAAGAGCAACGTCACATGATTGCCGGGATGTTACCGTTAAGATAGTTTAGGGTTCGTCGTGGGGTATAAATGGCGGAGAGCTGCACCTCTCAGCGGCCCATGAAATCGCGTCGAAACACCTCAGGCCGCAAACAACACCCATCACCAATAATTGTCGAACGACCCGCGCCATAACAATTCACTCTTGGAACCCTTGTCAATTCTATTTCCTCTTCCAACAACACGACCGCGTGATAGTAGTGCTGGTGCTTTTCTTGAGCACGCACGCGACTTGGAGCTCATCCACAAGCTCCGAGCAAAGCAGAGCAAAGCTTCTACACATCCGTAGCATCTGGCAGTGATCACTCTCTTTTTGTGAATGAACGTGCCTCTTGCATCGTGACGTAGAGATAGCTGTCGCCTGGCTTCCTTAAGCCCGCCAACAACCCCTCGCTCTACTACATTCCAGTCGCCAAACCAGATGCGCCAGCCAAAGCATGTGACCGCCCAGTAAACTCCAACACACCCAACACTCCCACCACCAATGCATCTATACACTCCTCCCGGTCTGCTGTACCCCATCAAGGTTACGCGCCTGTTGCGCGAGCCTGGCAGCGAGATCGTCGAGAACGCGCCGCTGTTCGACTACGAGTACAAATCCAAGGTCACAGAGGGCGTCTGGACCGAGAAGGAGGGCAACGTCGACCGCGAGGTTGAGCGCACATGGCCCGCGACCTTTGAGTCGGAATTCGAGGGCACCTTGAACTCCTTGAGCGTCAAAGTCGGGCAGACCATCACAGGCAGAACCCTTGTCGCGGACGTCGAGGAAGCCTGCAAGCATGAGGTTCAGTTCGGAGGGTTATGCGCCGACTGCGGCAAGGATATGAAAGAGGTGAAGAGCTACAACACAACCGTCAAGGGCACAGATCGCGCCACGTTCAACACAATCCACGACCGACATGGCATGCACACCGTGCTGGTCAGCAAGGACGAGACAGAGCGCGCGGACCAGGAGGCGAAGCGCAGGCTATTGGAGTCGCGCAGGCTGGTCCTGGTCGTCGATCTGGACCAGACTGTCATCCAATGCTGTGTGGAAGAGACCATCGGAGAATGGAAGAACGATCCCTCAAATCCAAACTACGAGGCGCTCGCAGACGTCGCGTCTTTCAACCTACCGCGCGATGAGAAAACCTACTACGTCAAACCCCGACCTGGCCTCAAAGAGTTCTTGGCTGAGGTCTCACAACGCTACGAAATGCACGTCTACACCATGGCATCCCGCGATTACGCCGAGAATGTTATGCAACTCATCGACCCAGACCGCGCGATCTTCGGCAACCGCGTTCTTTCAAGAGATGAAAACGGACTGAAGGAGATGATCAAGGCGCTTGCGCGCCTGTTCCCAGTGGATACAAGCATGGTTGCGATCATTGATGATCGTGGTGATGTATGGCAGTGGGTACCAAATCTTGTCAAGGTGAAGGCCTACGATTTCTTCGTCGGCGTCGGCGACATCAACAGCAGCTTCTTGCCAAAACAGCACGTCATTGAAGCCGCGAAACCGGCAAAGGTGCAGGTCGAGAATACAGACAAGACTGATGCGCCAAAGACTGCGAACAACGACACAGACAAGGAGAAAAAGGCCGACTCACCACAGCAAAGCGTGCCTATGACTCCCGCAGGAGCGAACGGCGAAGTCTCAGCTGTCGATCTCATGGTTTCGATGGCCGGTAACGAAGATGACAGCACACTGGAAGAGAAGAAGCATGAACACGACGAGACACTCGCGAACCAGCTCGCCGAGAGACCACTGCTCCAGAAGCAGAAGATCCTCGATGCTGCAGAAGAGGAGGCCAAGGAAGTCAAGGACTCGCCAGCAGTGGAAGAAGCTGCGGATATCCTCAAGGAAGATGGATTGGCGAAGAAAGAGTCGACTCCCACCGACCACCCTAAATACCGACACAACCTTCTGCAAGACGACGATACGGAGCTTGAACACCTGGGCAAGAACCTATTAGGTGTTCACAAAGCCTTCTATGAGCAGTACGAACAAGAGCTGCCTGCAATTGAGAGTGGCCGTGTCGCTGAACTCCGCCCGGGACAACACAAAAAGCAAGATCTTCACGATACAAAGATGAAGATCCCAGACGTTGCGGTCATTATGCGCGGAATCAAATCTCGCGTCCTTGGTGACGTCCACTTGGTCTTCTCGGGCGTGGTACCATTAGGCGTGAACATCCACACCTACGATACTGTAATTTGGGCAAAGAGCTTTGGTGCCAACGTGTCCGAGAACATCACCAAGAAGACTACACACGTCATTGCCAGCCCTGAGAGGAGAACGGCAAAGGTCCGCCAGGCTGCTAAGAAGGGCGGCAGGATCTCAATTGTTAACTCAGGATGGCTCTTTGCATGTTTCTCACAGTGGGTCAAGGTCGACGAAGGACCCTACCGCATTCACTCTGACGCGCCTGTTAACGGCCAGCCGGCTCTGCCCGACAGTTTCGAAGAAAAGGAACTTGGCACACTCTCGTCATCAGACGAAGAAGCTGCGCTCACTGAAGCCGAGGACGAGGGAGGTCGGGATGCCGCCAATGGCAACCATCTCACGTTAGACATAGATACCGACGAAGAAGAGTTGGCGAAGTACGCCCCACAAGATGGACGCGAAGATGGCAGCCCTACCGAGGATCAACGACCCGACGACTGGGACTCAATAGACGCCGAGCTCGCAGACTTCATTGGGGACTCTGACGTCGAAGACAGTGACGCCCCGGATGCTAGTGAGAGCGAAAGCGAGTCGGACGCTGGCAAGAACACCGCAAACTCAACACCCACTGGCAACAAGCGTAAACGCGATGCCACTGCTACGGACGTTCCGCCGACTTCTGACCCCGAAGAAGGGAGCAGACTACAAAAGCGCAAGAAGGAGGCCCTAAGCAGGACTACGAGTCTGACTAACATGGCTTCCGCGACTGGTGGAGACGTCAGTGCTGTAGACGCCCCAGAACCAGCGAAGCTTGACGGTGTAGACGAAGAGGACGATGACGACGATGATGCAGACCTCGAAGCTGCGTTGGCTGCTGAAATGGAGAAGGACGAGGACGATGGAGGCGAGGCAGAAGGAGAGGCATGAGAGAACGATATCAGGGAGGCGGCACGCAAGTCATCGTCGTGCATCTACACGTGCAGATTTCCAATCATCAATCAAAGCGAGGGAGTTAAAGCGGCGTTTTCAAAAAACACGGCTGTGATCTGTCTGCGGACCTTGAGATTTGCAGCTTTGAAGATGGTCCATAGGTACCTCTTTTGGATCTTTGGGCTTCATCATGGGCGGAGTCTTTTGCTTATTGGTTTTCTTTGTTGTATCAGATAGCGCTCATGCTACCAGTACTACTGCTACTTGTCACCTCTTCCCACGCCATCATGCTTTTCTCATGTACTTGAACGTTAAGCTGCTTGGAATATCCTTTGGCTTTTGAGTTGCCTAGGCATGCGAGCCGCTGATCTTGCCCTACGCAGCGGGCGCTGAGGAGGACCTCGGCTTCTGGTTCTGGTATGGCTTCAAGAGCCAGTACATCAATTGTGCAACACCATTGATGAGTGTTTCATAGACCTAACAACTGTAGACTAATTTCTTCGATACGGAGCTCACAAACAATCATGGGCAACTCAGACCCCAAAGATGAACGAGCTTCATCGTCCTCCAATGATCAAACATCAACAGCCAACGAGCGAATAGCCCAAGTCAACGACCACTTAACCCAGTCCTCCTCAACTCAACAACAACAAAAACCCAACACCGCCCGCCGACGAAGGAAACAGAAAAAAGACGACGCCCTACCAGCAGACTGGAGCGACGTCCTCGGCCAACTTTCCACCCTCCGCACCCTAGCCGCCACCCCAGACACCACCCGTACAGGCTACATCCGCCAAAAGCAAGCCGGCAAACTCTGGGTCCGCGAGCGCGTCGAACAACTCTTCGACGCCGGCAGCGTCAGGGAAGTCGGTAGCGCCGCCGGCTCCGTCGAATGGAAACAACTCGACGCTCTGCGCGAGGAGCCCAAGGCTTTCACGCCGAGCAACAACGTCCAGGGCTTCGGCAAGCTGCGTGGGCGAGAAGTGGTGTTCACGGCAGATGATTTCAGTCTCCGGGCTGGACACGCCGACGGCGCGATTTGGGCGAAGACGATGTATCTCGAGAAACTGGCCGTCGCGCTGAAACTGCCCATCGTCAAATTAGTAGACGGGTCCTCGGGAGGTGGCAGCGTGAGCACGATTCGCTCCGAAGGCTTCTCTTACGTGCCCCCTTTCCACGGCATGGATTCGATCATGAAGCAGCTCAACGGCGGCATCCCGAACCTGGGAGCCGTGCTCGGCCCTGCGATCGGATTGGGAGCGGCGAGAGTCGTGAGCTGCCACTTCTCCGTCATGGCGGCTGATATCGGGTCGCTGTTTAATGCCGGACCGAAAGTGGTGGCTGGCGCGACTTTTGAGGAGGATTTGAGCCTGAGCGATCTGGGCGGGCCGGGGGTGCATTGCACTAATGGCACGATCGATAACCTTGCTGCGGACGAGATGGGGGCTTTCGAGCAGTTGAGGACTGTGCTGGGGTATTTGCCAAATTGTGGGACGAGAGTGCCGCCTGTTGGAGAGGTTCAGGATCCAGTGGATAGGCGTTGTGAGGATTTGCGATCAATTATACCGCGGAGGCGAGAGAGGATGTACGATTCGCGCCGGCTGATTTCTGGTGTTGTGGATGAGGGATCCTTCTTTGAAATCGGTCCTCTTTGGGGTCGAACTGCTATCGTTGGGCTCGCTCGTCTTGGAGGCAAACCCATCGGTATCATCGCCAATAACGCTGAAGTCCTTTCTGGAGCTCTGGACGCTGCGGGCTCACAGAAGATCTTACGGCATCTGAAATTCTGCGACGTCTTCAACTTGCCAATCGTTCAATTCGTCGATGTACCCGGCTACGCCATCGGCACCGTGGCTGAGAAGCAGGCGACTATGAGATGGGGCGTCGAGCTTACGAAGACCTACTACACCACGACTGTTCCGATCTTCTCAGTCATCGTTCGCAAGGCGTACGGCGTGGCAGGAAGTTTGATGCTCGATGCGAGAGATCCACACATGCGAGTTGGCTGGCCGTCTGGCGAATGGGGTAGCCTTCCTTTAGATGGCGGCATCGACGTAGGCCATTCTGCCGAGCTGAGTAAGATTGAGAAGGAACACGGTGTCGACGCACGCAAGGCAAGGTACAAGGAGCTCGATGAGGAGTACCGCCGTCTCATGAACCCTGTGCGGACTGCGAACCACTTCAACATTGAGGAAATCATCGATCCGGCGGACACGAGGGCGCTTGTTGAGCGTTGGGCAAGGCATATGTATGAGAATGATCTGCCGGAGAGGGTGGCGCTGAGGCTGTGCGGGAAGCTGCAACCGATTTATGCTTGATGGTAAATACAACACGAAACATACAAAGGGGACTCAAGACTCAGGCTACCTCTGGAGAATCATCAACTTCGATACTGCTCGCTCGTACGCTAAATTAATGTCTCAGACCTCCTCGCTCAAGTTTAGCAATGTACTGTCGGTGTCGCATGCTTAGGTACTCCTCATCTTCGTCTCACCAACCACATTCGAGCTCTCAGTCTTTCCAGCCTCGCTCCCGACCGCCGCCGCACTCTCCTCGCCATCCGTCGTCTCTGGGTGGTTCCAAAAGTCAAATTTCGGATCCTTCCTCATGCACCCACCGAAGTCGAAGGGATCCAAAATCTGCACCCACCACTTGCGTGGATCTCTCCAACCTGGCCCTTTCAGCTCTGTAACTCCATCCCGTGCAAGATAGACTCTAGAGTCTTGAGGCAGCAGGCGACCGGGATGCATCACGTTCAACATGACAGAGTTGGCGAGCATGAGAACTGCTTCGAAGACGTAGAAGTATGCTTCGTTGGTGTTCCTGTGATGTTGTCAGTTAAGGGACGGACCTGCCAGACCTGTGTTGATGCTGTCACTTACACTTCGCCATCCCAGCCCTCGAAGTATTCCGCAATTCGGTATATGCAACGCACAGAGATGAGCGTTGCGCTGGCATACATCGTCCAAACGACTTTGCGCAGATTCGGAGACAGGAGATTCGCACGCTTCGCTCGCCTGTTCCAGATGACAAGAATGACCAAGTAAGCGGCGAAAGTGCACGCTTGCAAGATCAACGCGACCTTGATCAGGATCTCACCGGCCATGTGTTCGGCGGCGCTATTCGTGGTGTTTGCCGCTTTGGCTGCGCCGTTGGCGACCATGACCTCGATGAGGAAGTCTATACCGATGAAGGTTGTCAAGACACGTCCCGGATGCAAAGGTGATAGCCAGGGGATGTAATATAGCGTCCGAGCTAGGATGAAGTAGGCTGCGCCGGAGTATATGGGACTACGTCGATGGTCAGAATAGCCGAGACGAATCGAAGTGCTGTGGTATCCACTTACGGGCCGGACAACAGAAGGACGATGCTTGCGATCAAGATGCCAAGGTTGTCAATGTCAAAGGCTCCGATTTCTCGCATGATCAAGCCAGCAGTCATGAGGAGAGCGCCCCATGGTATGAGAAGTGTGATTCTCCATGACTTATATTTGCTGTGCGTCACGTTAGTCGCAGCTTGTTTCGATGGTTCATCGAGTCGACCTACTGTGTCTGCCAGGCATGAACGGCGCCAGATGCGAAATAAGCTGCCGCAAAGATTGGTGGAGCAATTTTGTTTGGTTGATAGTACCAGACACTGCCGGGAACTATGTCGCAAAAGTCAGTGATGTGACAACGAGAGCGCAAAGTAGATGTCATATTCACCATAGTTTTCGCCCAGATAAGGAGTGGAATCGTTCACAAAAGATCCTTTGCTCATGTTGAAGGCCCTGAGAACGCAAAGTCGGTCGAATTCCTCGCGCTAGATATATAGGAGTTCGCACTTGAAGTTATCATTTGTGAGTAACATCACATACTTGGGCAATGTCCACTCAATATATACTCCCAAGGTAGCGAGCCGTACCACCTACGCATGTTGCCACAGCCATCTTCAAACCGGTGAGCTACGCAAGGCAGCACCAATGGTATCAATGAATGACCACATCGAAATGAACGATACGAGGCAGTGCTCGAGGTCGTGTCAGGCCACTGAACAACCATGAGCGGCGAATAATTCCGTAAAGAGCAACAAAAGTGGGGGTCGCGCAACTAGAGCGCAACGAAGCGCGCAGTCAGGGCACCTCAATATGTAGGTTCAAAATACGTACTACAGCCTCAGGATTGCGACGGGCGTTGCGGACTTTGAAGATAGAACACAGGTGCGCGCAACGATGAAAGCGAAAGCGGAACAAGCCTTCCTTCGGCGCAGATGGTCGAAGTATGCCTCAGTGCTTGTTCCGTGCAATCGATATGCTTTGAGCGGTGCGAGCTCCACTGCGATGATGACTGTTGCAGATTCCTACGGATGTCGGCTCGCGAGACTTTGACGGCTGAGAGCAAGGTACAGATGACGATGGAAACGCAACACAAGGGAACCCACGCTGAGGTTATCCTTTGAGAGGATTAGAGATATAGCTAAGGTATCGTTTCTTCTGTGGTCATCCTACCTGTAGGTTGTCCATAAAGAACGTGTTCTGATGTCATCAGGCAGTCACAATGCCTCAAGGTAATTGATCGCTTTTCGTTTCGCGCCAGAGTCAGAATATCATTGAGCAGAGGTTGAGATCAATTCATGTGTACTAGCTGCGTGTTATACGTAGTATAAGCGTGCTTTGACACGCAAGCATCGAAAATGTCTCCACTGACGAGTCGAAATCCTGCTATGAGAGTCAACAAGGCCTTCAGCTAGAAATCACATCACTCCTCCACCTCCATGTCTTCCCAGTGGCCCTGGGCTCAACTTCTTCCTCAAGCCACTGCCCTTCCCTCTCCCTCCCCTCCCACACAAACGTAGGAATGCGAAACGCCTCCTGTCCATCAGGATCAACCACACAATCCTCACCCAATCTCGCAAACCCGATCCTCTCATAAAACCCAGTAGCCTCAAGGTTAGACTCCAGATACAGCGGCAAATCCTCTGCAACGGCTAGTTTCTTGCCCCAGTCCATAAGCATCCTGCCCACACCTCTCGTCTGCGTCTTCGGGTTGACGACGATCAGATGGCAGTGCAGACAGCTTGGCCGCGCGGGTCGTTCGCTGCCCAGGAAAGCGGCCATGAACCTGTCGAGAAACTGGTAGTCAACGCTCCTGTCCGTGACGTATCGACACCACCATTTCTCAACCAGGATCAGCTTCTCTTCAATGTAGTTCATCCATGAGCTTTCCTTGAGCCATCGCTTGTACAAAGCCGTGTCTGAGCCCTCGACAGCGAATGATGCCTGGCCTAGAATTTCGCCACTCGTGGAGTCCACGGCAACGATGGTGCGTAAATCTGAAGTCGCGAAACGCTGGCGGATGATGTTGAGACGCCAGCGATAGTAGTCGGATGGGAATTGCTCTTGGTGCAGCGCGATGCGTCGGTGGAGAGCCGATTGCGCGTTTGCGGCATTGGCGATAAGGGCCAGGTCTGAGGTGTCAGAGCGCGTAGCTGGCCGCAGGATGATGCTGCCCGACATTGTGATATATGCTGCACTGTGTTGTCTTCGCGTTTGTGGTTGCTTCTCATGCGATTTTAAGTTGTTCTGTGCCTTGGAGTCATAGAAGGTTGCTATGAGTCCGACCCGACCCCGCGAAGGAGGATGATACCTTGCTTGAATGCGAGACGCACATCGTTTAAGCTTGCCCTACGCGGGCGGCGTCCTCAAATGTACACCGAAGATATTGGAAGACTGTCTTCGAGTTATTGTGAATGTATCACGAAAGACATCTGGTCGTCTTATAGGCTCACGTTTCGAGACCACCGATGTTCAACGTTGAAGCTCCACCTCACTCCATGTCATCGAAAACACAAGCTATCTCATCAGAACGCATCCGACCAATAATTATGCAGACTGCTCAGTAATGTTAGATAGCAAAACACATTCTAACATCGCCCATCACGCATGCTGTGATACTTTTCCATTCACTGCGACTGCTGAGAATACTATGGCCTCCGCAGCAATAGTGATCACATCGGTACAGCGAACAGTATCCAATCAATCTGTCTACCATGTCAACCATCCTTGCCTCGAAGAAGCCATAGATACCAAATCTGGCTTTCTTCGAGCCTCTGCTATTTTCTCATAGCATGCCATTGAGAAGTCCCCAGACCGGACAACTGAGGAACATGGTCCCTTCACCTCTTCGCCATCTGGAGGTGGCAGATGTCATCCAGCCTTCATCAAAGTGCAGTGTGTTCTGCTTTGAATGTCGGTCTGACGTGCAGCGTACTTATCTCATTAGGCTGGAAGGCGAGGCGTAGAAGCGACCCAATGCCACACATGCTGTGGAGGGAAAACCCACAACAAACCGGGCGCCGACCGCAGCATCTCGTATCGTGGTATGCACCCGATGGTAAAGCCAAGTGCCTGACCCTACCGCGACTGTTTTCTTCCTCTCTCACGATTCCTCGGTGAGAAATCAGGAAGCGACCGTAACTAAACTAGCGAAGCGCGGATACTGCACCAGGTTACTAGGCAGTTGATTGACCACAAATCAACAGGGTGTAGTTCGGCCTGCTATGATCGTCCAGCGAGCGGTTGTGGGGCTCTCATTCTTGAGCTCGTTCGCCTGGCGCTGTATTGATAGCGTGGACAATTAGGCGAAGCTAGGCTCTTGGTCGCTGGCGCTTTACCACACACTCTTGCGACAAGGCACCTGGACTTTCGACTTCTAGCTCGATAGCCTGTTCTGCGCCAGCCAGCCTGTTACTGTTCTTGTTGTATCGGTGCAGTCTGGCCATGATTCAGCTCTGCTGCGGGATGGTGTAATATGGTACCCCTTAGACGAGGCTAAGACACAGGGCATCAGAAGCGCAGCGAATGACAGAACCTGCTTGCGAAAAAAACTTGTGACCTCCCAAAGAGTGGCCTTCCAGTATCACCGCGTCTTGATCAAGCCTTTGAGTTGCGGTATCGAGGCAAAAGAATGCTCCGCAACACTCCAGTTCTCCATGTCCAGACACCACGAGATGAACTCAGGGCTGATTATGCGCTTCCCAGTCAGGAGGTCAGTGGAATACAGCTTCGAGTCCCCATGCGGCCACGAGACAGAGATACTGCTCATCACAGCCTCGACGAAGTCTTGAGGGTGTCTGGCAAGATATCTGCGAGCGGACGGCCTGGCTGGTCAGCAATTGCAAAGTCTTGGAGGGCACACTGCTTGCATACCAGATTAAGATGTCCAAGCATGCCATGTGTGGCACAAAGCGCTGGAAGTCAAGCGGTCGATACCAGTCCGGAATGGTGTGGTACGTCTCACTGGTTGGGCAGATTTGCCACTGCACACCATCAGTAGAGTCCAGTGGACATTAAAAAGATAAAGCTTCCGCCAAACAAAAAAGCTCATACCTGGAAGGTGACAAATATGACAACCCAGCAAGCCAGCCTGTCAGCATGGCTGATGCCAGGGAACCTTTCCACGAACCGCGCAGCCCATCGCGAGACCGTCCAGAAATCCACAGCGTTTTCTTCGCTGGGGCGAGGATTTGGATATAGTGAAGGGCACGTGTCGCCCATGATCGACGAGACTTCCAGGCCTTGCTGTGCGAGCCACCGGCCCTTGGCTCGCATCTCGCAGAACGTCCTGTTCACCCACTCGATATGGTAACCGGGCACTTTCTCGGCTTCGAGCCATATTGAGGACGAAAGGTACTCGGGCTTCTTGTGGTTCGAAAGCTGAAGGGCCTGGATCTCGGGCGGGTAGAGACTGCGGTTGGCGGCGCAGCTCAGGCTATGTTCGTTAAGAAGATTGCCAATGACGAGGTCATTGGCAGTGGGTTCTGCGTGCGTGGAGCACTCGGTCTTGATGCAGATTGATGAACCTGAGGAGCATTCACAGGGTGGTTGTGCTTCACGCCTTTCAGGTGGGTCGCTCCATAACGGCTGTGCACTCTCCTTGGACTCCGGTGGTGCCCGGGAGGATTCCTCTTTTTTAGCCCTGGAGAGCTCCGACTCTAGCTGGGAGATGTGCTCTCGCAGCAAGCTAATATGATGCAGCTTGTTGTAGTGGCAGGGCTTGAGCGAGCCTCTGGCCAGGCAGCGGTTACAGATCGGCTGCTCGCCATCACACTGTATATGGCCAGATGTTATTAATCGACACACGCAATCTCCATTTGCGGGCCCAGCAGCAGTCCAGAAGAGGCTTTCCTCACCTTCACCTTGCGCTGGCGGCAAGAGTTACAAGCAACCTGGGTGACGCCCGTGCGTTTCTGAGGCATTGGAGGAAGGAGACTACTATACTATAGTCTATAGCACAGACAGACAGAGCATATATGGGGGAGCAAAGAAGCTTTAGCCTTAGCCCGGCCGATATATATTGAAACAGACCAAGGATCAGGAGACAAAGAGGCGCATTTGCGGGCGTCGGCCCACTCGGTTCGGCCACCGTGCTTACGTGCATTTACCATCTGCACGCTGCGCCTGTGTGGCCTTCAGGGTAAAAAGTGTAACCTCTCCGCGGCATCGCCATGCAGGCGAGTTTGCCCGAGTTCCACCGATATACCGCCTTCGGAACAAGCACAAGCAAGAGGAGCTGAAGGATGCGCTTCTCCAAAACCTTGAGCACGCCACAACAAGTCTGGGCCCATGCGAATGGTATGCTAGACCACACGGAGAGAGCGCGTTAAGGACTAGGATGCATCGGCAATGCAGGGATCTGACACCGCGACCCGAGCCAAGATGCCGATACTGCATTCTTGTATGGACGAGTTTGAGAGGTGAGGTGACTTTGACAAAGCGAATACATGTGTACCCTGCGGTACAAGCACTGGGTGGAAGCTCAGCGTGAGATATAGGAGGAGATGGGGCCCTTTTAAGTGGCAACACGCGCCTTCGTCTCAAGTCTCCTGGGAGGTAGCTCCGATTTCATTCCTAGGTGTATGTGCTTGCTGTGTCCACGAGATCGTATGTACCGAAAGTCAACATCTGCTTTCTGTCAAAGACTGTCTTTCAAATTCAAGATCTATTGCTCGCTGGATGCAAGTTGGGTATCATATCGCTCTGATGTACTGAAAGTCAACATTGATCGTTCTATTATAGACTGTTTCTAACGCTCGCTCGCTCATGACCCATTCCATTCGATCCCATTCCATTTCATCACATTATAATCAACTTTCATCAATTCGTGCCCAGCCATTCAGTCTCTGATATCCCAAAAAGCAAACCACGCTCGAAAATGCCCAAAAGGAAAAAAACTCCCGCCAATCCAAAGCTCGTGAAGCACCTCGCCACTATACCTCCAAAACAACACTCGTCAAGATCGAACCACACTCTGTGCAATAACTCCCACTCTATTTCTCCGCGTCCTTCTCACCCTTCGCAGCAGCATACCCACCAAACGCCCCCAAGAACCGACGCTGCTTAGCATACGCCTCCCAGCCCAGCGGATCACCAATGCCGGCGCCAGGCTGGCCAGCAGCATCAGCGACCTCATCGCCCTGCAAGAATTGCCACTCCTCCTCTGCGCCCTCGTCGTCCTCGTCGTCTCCGAAAGTGTCCTGGTCGTCTTCGTCGTACTCGGCCACCTTCTCGCCCGGCGTGGGGAGGCGCTTCCCAGTCTTGCGCTTAATAAGCCTTTTGGCGTACTCCATGTCGCGGTACAAGGCGTTGATGGCGGTCTGAACGCCGTTCTCGGCGCGGATGCGCTCGCCGAGCAGGCGGGCTTTGGTGATGATGCGGTTGTCGTGGGTGGCGATCCAGAGGGCTTTGCCCAGCGCGTTGGGCGTGATGTGCTTGACGCGGAGGCCGACGCCGATGTCTTCGACGCGGGTGGAGAAGAAGAATTGGTCGCCGAAGAAGGGCTTGATGATTGTTGGTTTGCCGGCACGGAGACTGGCGCCTGTGGTTCCGGCGCCGCCGTGGTGGACGACTGCGTCGATTTCTTGAAAAAGCCAGTCGTGAGGGGCTGAAGCAATCTGGAAGATCGAAGGAGGGAGAGGGACCTCCGGCTTGTTTGGCTCCCTGGCGTCGAGACGATCAGACCAGCCCTTCGAAAGAATGCAGCGTACGTCGGCCTTGAGGACGGCGTCGATGATGTTCTGGGTCATTGCCTTTGAGTCTGACACAATGACAGAGCCGAAGCCAATGTAGACGAGCTTCATTTTGTCATCTTTGGCTTTCTTGATGAAGGCAAGCAAATCAGCAGGCGGCGTCCAATTCTTGGCCTCGTCCAGGAACCAGTATCCAGTAACGTGCACCCAAGCACTGAAATCAAGGGGTGGTGCAACGACGTTAGGCGAGAAGTTGTACAAGAAAGGAACTTCGTTCTGCTTCATGTGGCCAAGGGTGGTATTGTGGATGCCCATCGTCTTGCGTCGCCAGCTGTTAATCTGTCGAGCGGTCAATTGCCAAAAGACGCTGTTGAAGACAGTGTATGTGCCGATGTTGTAGTTACCACCGAACTTGAAGTTGAGCGGTGCGAACGCATGCGGATAGGCGCGAGTCTTGGTCCAAGGCATGGTGAAAGCTCGGAAGTATGGAATACCAAGCGCCTCTGCGATGTGAATGCCGGCCATGGCGGACGGGCTTTCAATCAACACCTCGCTACCTTGACAAGCTTCCCAAGCACTAACGAGCAGATCGTCAAGCCAGCCTCTGAATTTGGAGTTTGTCTCGGTAATGAACTTTGGAGTGAACATGCCGTACTCCACGCACAAAGCCATCAACTCTGCCGGATTGCCTCCAACTGGTGCAAACTCGATACCGTGACTCTTGATCCAGGGTCCAAACTCCGCGTGTGTGGCAATCTTTGGATGATGACCGTCGGCAATGAGACCTTTGCAAAGAGCGATGTACGGCTGTACATCACCGCGAGAGCCGATAGTGAGGCAAGTGATACGCATCGGCTCCTTAGGCTTGAAGTCCAGCATTGAAGCACTGCCATCGTCAAAGACAATCGGTGGCCCCTCTTCTGGTAAATCACGTATGACTGGATCAATTTCAACACCACCGTCGCCGCGAGCCTTCTGCAAGAGTTCATGTTCTGCAGCCGCAGCTTCTGCATTGAGGGCTTCCTGCTCAGTCAAGAGGGTCGATCCGTCGAGCTCTTCAACCACAGTCAGGGCGCGTAGAAGACCAATGACGCAGACATCTCTGTCATCAGCTCTGCCAAATTCGAAGAAGACCTCTTCGTGGCCTTTGATGGTGACCACCATGCCGTAGGACCCGTATCGATACCCTTTGCTCTTCTCCACATTCAAGATGTCCTTAAGCGGGATGACCATCTTCGAGCTGGTTTTGTTAAGCAGACTGCGGTAGCAGAACCATCTTGTTCCGAGGTAAATCTTGCCAGGAAGCGGCAGGACTCGGTATAGGGAAGCAAAATGTGAAGAGACCAACTGCTCAGACTGTGGCAGCGAGAAGTGGTTACGGAAGCTTTCAGTCTTCTTCTCGATGTCTTCACTGCCTTCGATATCTTCAGGGGCAAGACCCTCGGACTCGACGTAGTGACGCCGCCCGCCAGCCAACGCCCCGGATATCTTTTCGTAGTAGATGCCTGGGCTGCTGCTTAGGAGAGATCCCATGAGCTTGCCTTGATCACGGACATAACTGGCGACTTTCGATGCCTGAGTCAATGGCATTGCAATGGGGCGTGACGCGCGAGATACAAGCGTAGCACTGGAATCGTGAGATCTCAAGCCATCCTTCGACGGACGAGTCACAGTATCGACGCTTTTTCGACCATGGACACTTCCCCCATCGCCGAGAGATTGCTCCGTGTGCGCGCGTGTCGGTGGTTGGATGCGAACCTTGTCGCTACCGACGCTTGGCGAACGTGATGCGTCTTGCAAGTCGTTTCTCAGACGCTCAGCCGAGGACTCGGACTCTGTACGCTTGGGCACTGGCATCCTGAGAGTGGGCTCGCGGAAAGCACCATCTCCAGTCAACATCACACTGGCGGACATGTCGACGTCTCCGGGGCCAACAGAGGGTGAGCTCATTGGATGATCGATTGTAGTCGCGAATGAGTCAGTTGACTCATGAATTGAAGGTGACTCGGGCGATCTCGGTACACGGTGAGGCAGAACATTTTGAGGTCTGTCAGAGCGTGAAGAGCCATCTCTGCCTCGATCCAGACTCGAGTTTGATTGGTCAAGACTCCGACGTGAGGTTTCTGTACTCGCGCGCCCGAACTCGCCGCTGCTCCTTGGACTCTTTGCTGCGGGGATGGTGAGTGGAGAAAGTGTCTTGCGGACGCTCTCCTGCACGAAAGGTGCAGGTGATCGAGATAAACGTCGCGTAGTGTTGCCCTCCAAGTCACTGTCTTTTGATGGCGATGAGGAAATGCTGCTAGGCAGAGCTGCGGGATCCTCGTTGGCAGCGGCGGCCTTCTTGACCTCATTGTTCTCCGTCAATTTGGTCAGCAGCCCCAAAGCATCATTGCTTTGAGATGCGAACGTGAAGAAATACTCCTCGATTGCGAAGATCTCTGCGTTGTCGACTGTGCTGACACTGACGGTATTGGCGCCATCGACGAAAGGAGCAGCTGCGACATCAATGACGTTGCGCAAAGGTAGTGAGATCTTGACACTGTCGCCGTCGTTGTGGCTGCGGAAGATTACTCTTTGGAGTTGCTTGACCCATTCTTTCGCACTCGTCTTGCTGTCCGCCTTGAAGTAGTATGTGCGGTTCTCTGTCGTGATGGTGAAGAGGGAGGTATCGTTGCTGGATTTGCCCTTTTCAGGAGCGAGAGACGCAGTGATGGCGAATCGAAGATCGATGCTCCCATGAGGGAAGTAAAGATGAGACTTATCCTTGTAGTACGTCAAGACATCTCCTTTGAGTGTGAACCAGTAGCGAGAGTACCAAGGGTCCCTCTTGCCCTGCTTGGCCATGTATCCAGATTTTAGTACGGCCCCCTTCTTCTTCAGATATGCGTAGAAGCAGATGTGCTTGTTGGTGACATAAAGATGTCCCTGCAACAGCACTTTCTCCAGATACCAGCATGACCAAACCGCCAGGACCGCTTCTGGCTCATCGAAATTGAAGATCTTCGCCACGGCGTTGATGAGCAGCTCTCCCTTCTCGCCTGGCTCGGGTTCCTCTCTACTCTTCCGCCGGACCGTAAGACTTGATGCCTCCATCTCCGCATCAGCTTGCGCCTGTAACTTCCGTTCGATCAAGGGCGTCTCGTCGCGCAGCTTAGGTTCGGCACTCGCAGGGCGCTCGGGTACATCCTGAGGCGGTTCTCGGGGAGGCAGGAATTGTGACTGTGACATGGCATCCTGAGACTCTGAGTCGCTGCGCTTTCGTATGGGCTTCAGCAGAGGTTTGAGTAGCTTGTTGTCCGACAGCTTCTTGCGGTGGCCCTGGCTCTGACTTTGAGCAACGACGGGCTCCTGCTTCTTATCCTGCTCTTGTTCATTCTCCGACTCACTCTCTCTTCCTTGGTCAAGCTTCGGCTTCGTGCCGGCTTGTGAGAAAACGCCGAGTATGCTCTTCTGAAAGACTGCACGATCTGCCTGATCTCCGTGACCATCGTCCTCCTCGTCCGTGACATTCTCGAACCTAGCAGGCAGCTTCACACTGAGACCCATCCTTGCCGACGCAGACCGTTGATGTTGGCGAGCGAGGCGTCTGCGCTCCTGCATCTGCGCGTGGAGGGTCGGCGTCTTGAAGCCGGGCGGCTGCTTGGAAGCCATGGCCAGTAACGGGAGAGCTTTCTATCGTAGTATAGGTGTAACAAACAATTTTTGCGCGATGAGAGGTCCAGTTGAATCCGAGTCCAATCAGCGCCTCCGGGTCGGTAAATGGCGAGTCGCCCGCTTGCTGGTGCTTTCTACCTCCAGACAATCTGCGTTGAGGTGGATTGTCGTTCTCTGGCTTTGCCTCGCTCGCCTACCTCACAGAGATGGCGTCGGCATCCATGTAGGCAGCTGAGCAGGCGTGGAGTAGTCAGAGACAGAGAGGGCGTGGGTTGCTGGTTGGTGGAGACCCTGATGCGTACGAGTGCCTGACAGCTTCGGTTAGCAAAGTCGCCGACGAACTAAGACACGGCAGCACGCGAACAAATGGCAGAAACAGTAGTCAGCGTGGCAGCGTGGCAGGCGACGATGGTGATGATGTACAAGTCTAATCACGTCAAGGTGTGCAAGATACGTGATCAGTCTCTCGGGTCATCAAACCTTGAAGCGTTAACCAAGTCAAAGGTAGATCCGTGGAGCGACTTGGGAGGCCGTTGATACACCAAAGTCGCGCTCCGGCCCGCGATGCACATGCCGATGATGAATCACATGTGACAGTCACATATTGGCGACCAGGCAACAATCTCCAACCCTCACTCTTACTCTCATCTCACCTCGGTATAGAGAGGTACAACAGTTTGTGTATGTCCTATTTTCCAGCTGTAGTTCTACTGTCCCAACGTGCTAGTACCAAAGGCGAGATACACATCGCCGAGTATGCCGACTATAGAGATATTATTCGAACGCCCTTTGAAACTAGGAGCGGGTGCTAATATCGTTGATCATGAGACACGAAGAGGGTGTACTTGCCACCGAGAGTCTGTACGCGGACTCGAGCGCAACAGCTATACAACATTGCACAACGGAAAGAGAGCATGCGTACTTATGGATTCATTCATTCAATCTGGATGCCTAATGCTACACGCGAGACGAGCAAAGCAAATACCGCTTCACAAAGCCCGAAAGCGTAATTACAGCCCTGTCCAACTCACAATGTTGAACGCCGAGTTTCCTTCCCTGGTGTCATACATCCTATCGCATTCTCGTGTCGTCGTCGACGCATTTACTTGGCCTTGGCAAGACCAACGGCGTTGTTGCCGACATCGTAGACGGAGTAGTATTTCCTGAGGAAAGCGTCACCGAGGATGACGAGGGGACCAGCAGGCTCAGGGATGTCGAAGCCCATGAAGGAGCTGATGCAGCTGCCCTGAACCTCAAGGATATAGTCGTAGGGGCCGATGGTGAAGTTGTGGCCGGTGAGGGTGAAGGTGAGGTCGGGGAGAGAGTCACGCTTCTCGCACTCAACGGTGTACTGGCCGTTGTAACCCTTCTTAGCACCAATCTCCTTGTTGAGCAGCTCAGCAAGAGTGGAGGGAAGGGCAATGAGGGAAGTGCCGGTGTCGAGGATGGCACCGGTGTTGTCCAGAGAAGCAGACTGGTCACCGAAGGTGATCTCATCGAGGTCGACCTCCCAGTAAGCCTTGCGGCGCAGGGGAATCTTGGTCAGCTCGCCGGTGTAGTGGTCCTTGTTGATACCACCGAACAAGGCCTCGCTCTCGGCACCCTCATCGTTGGTGTCACTGAGGTAGAAGCTGAAGACGGGCTCGTCGAGAAGACCCTGGTTGATCATGCTGTAGAACGGCGGGACAATGCCGTTGACGGAGATGGTGTCATAGCCAAGACCCATGATGCCGTCGAAACGGCCAAAGGCGAAGGCAAGACCGGGCTCAGAGGTCGCCTCAGCGAAGAGCTGGTTCTTGACCTTGAGGTCGCCGATCTGGACGGTGTCCTGGCTGACGTAGCCCTCAAGGCTACCGGAGCCGTACCTGATGGCAAAGTCGGAGCCGTTCTTCTTGTAGGTGGACGACTCGCTGTGGTCGTACTTGGAGTGGAGGTAGCAGGCAATGGAGCCGCAGTCGCGGCTGGGAACCCACAGGTTGGAGCTGCCGGTGTCCAAAACGACCTTGAACTCTTGAGGAGGAGTGCCGATGGCGATCTCAGAGAAGTACTGAGCGTTGAGGAAGTTGCTGACGGGAACGGGGTGGCCACCCTTCTCGGGCTTGATGGAGGTCTCCTTGAACATCTCGTCGGCATGGCCCTGGGGGCGGATGCCCATGTACTTCTGGCCAAGCGCCTGCATGTGGTCACCAATGTTGGCGTTCTCCTGTCAATGTGTTAGTTGCTAATCCCGATTGCCACCATTGATAGCTTATGCGATCGTGAGTAATAGAGCTTACCAGCTGCTTGGACAGCGGGACCTTCTTCAACGGCATCTTGTGCACGCCGGCGGAGGCGGTGCCAGCCGCGATAGCGGTGGCGAGGAATGTGGTTCCCTTCATGATTGTAGTGGTATGTGGTTGATGGGAATATGGTGTTGGGATGGAAGGACGAGAGGTGGAGGAGAGAGAGGCGACGATAGAGCGTCCCTTCCGTTGGTGCCTGGCAACCGCGCGCCAGCCACTGGAGCTCGGGCGCTCCTTCCCTCGGCAGGCACGTCATCTGGTTTTGAGCAGAAGTCTGAATGTTGGTTTGCTATGCTCTTGGCTGGAAATGCCGTCCACATTGACACTGTGGTGATATATACCCTGGACATACTATCTATATGTGATAAGAGACGGACAGAATATCCTCCTCAGTACAGATATCCTGGTACTTCCAAGCACATTGACGCGATGAAATGGACCACTCTATCGACCACACGCAAACTTATGAAAGCGTCTAAGCGCCGCCTATCTCTCCAGATGTCGTAGTCCAAAGGCCGCTTCTCCGCAGTCCAAACCAACTAGCCCGAGACAAAAACCCACTTCTCGTTATCGCGTGACCGTGATGGCTACTCGGTCGCCACGGCCGGCCGTGGACTCGTACCACTTTGTCATGTCGCGACCCGTGATCGTGGTATGCTCACGATGGTCGTCTTGAAAGAGAGCGAGAGCAAACTTGTGGCTGGGAGGCGTTGCTCAGAGGAGAGTGCGGCTCATCCAAGCAAGAAGTTGTCGCCCAGATGACTAGGCCGAGTATGATGATGTGGCGCATCTGTTTGGGTTCATCACACGCCGAGGCGGCACGTGTTCGAGGCTCTGCTTTGTGAGAGAGGCAAATAGTTGCAACCTCTGGAAATGGTCTGAAGGTGAGCAAACCGGAAAGCATTATTGGTGGTACTTTGTGACTTGAAAACTCTTGTACGATGCGAGGATCAAGTGGTCCACAGTGCGTTCGCCTAAGTTTGTATACAAGCCAGTGATGTGATGTGATGTGTTGCATCCTCTCTGCTCTTGTTCGCTACAGCCATGGACGTGAGCGCGTAGACCGTCGAGACATTATTGATAGTGCCCATTGCTCACAGAAGCCAACATACTAGTACCATTAATCATATGGACTGAATGATCTTGCTCCCCATTAATATTCCTGGCACCAACCTGGAGCAACGTCTATACTTCGAAGGCAGGCTGGAAGAGCGATTGGTGGGACCAACATTGGGCAGATCGGACCACACGTATTCAGTAGTGTCCAGGCTTGCATTAACTGAGATGGTAGTGATGATAAATGCTCGTCGCATATCGGTCTCCACAGGGAAGATATGTGTGGAATGACCGTCCCCTACAACCTCAAGCTAACGGATACAAACACTAGGTCTCTGTTTGACAAGTTTTGCCGTAGTACGTTAAGCATGCTTGGTGACTAGTCGTTGGAAGGGACTAGTATGCTGTCAGCATTCCTTGTCATCAGTTGTAAAAACCATCGTTCGTAGTGCTTCCGTGTCCAAGCATGCAGCTGAACAGTCATGCAAGATGTTCGCTGGCGCTTAGATGTCCAGCTTATTAGCTCTTTTCGTTGAGTCCTTGTTCTGTCCTCGCTGCACAAGGGAGCACAAGCTTAGGAAGCCCAGTTCTGCTATATTGCCTTCTCTCACGCGACCGACCGCCGCTATTCGGAACCCACTCTCCTGTCGCTTTTAAACCTCGCAGTCTAGGTCTAAGCTCCATACTGGCATCTCAGCGGCAGGTTGAGCAGCACGGAATTTGAAGCCAGATCGCAAGCTCGTCTGCCACTTCACACGCAAGCTATCACAGAGATGGCTGTTTTGTGCCAACCTCATGACCTCTCTTTTGGGTGGTGTCTGATAACGATCGCTCAGGAATCAACCGCTGCTTGTATACTCTGGTCTACCAAGTAGAGCACGCTGACGAAGTATTGGCTCTGGCTTCTCGCTCACATTCGAATGGCGCAGCACTATATGAAGACACGTCAAGCGCATAATACACACCTCCTGTGCAACCAAAGGACGTTGTTATTCTCCTGGCGAATTGGCATCCGCCTTCGACCACGTTCGGCCGTTATGCCTCCCTATAGCATGACGATGGCAGCCACCAACTCACTGGCGGAGAGAATGACTACAAGCCTAGCTATACGGTAACATACGATGCCACCGATAGTCTCGCCGCCAGCGATTCATTCTTGATTATTTGGTGTGGCAGGATGCTGGTTGATTGTCGGAGCAGACATCCGTGTCACAGCTCTGACAGATGTCACTTGGTAGGTAACCGAGCACCAATCCTGCGTGGCCTGGACGTTTCCCAACCAAAGCATCTCGGACCACGATTCCAATCGTCGCGCAAGGGTGACCTCGTGCGCCACTATACAGTAGGTTGCTGCAGTTATCCATGTGATAATATCGAGCGAGGGATGGTGTATTGACTTTGACAGCCAACCATATTCATTTCTGTCGGCACGCTACCCCATGTTACAACCCTGCATTCCAAACGTTCGTTCGGGACGAGCTTTCGCAACTGGGATTGGGATTTTGCTTCCTTGCGCGCGCTCTCAGAGGCCTTGTATTATTGTTGTGGTACCCTCCCTTCCCATTGTCTTTTTCTCTCACTCGTTTCTGGATGTAAACTACACTATACTACGCTCCTTTTCGCGCCGCCGCCGCCGCCACTGTTGCTGTCCGCCATGAGCTACTATGCCTGGATAACCCGATGCGTACCGGCCTTCAGCATATGCGCCGTCGCCATTCTTCTGGTCCTCGCATTAATTGTTCAGCCACACGGAAGGGAAGAGGAGGGAATGTACAATGGCGAAACTACATGGGCGCAGCTGGTACTCAGCGTGTACACGGTATTGCTACATATAATGTCTATTGCGTTCCCGCTGCGCGTATGTTGGTCCATGATCGACATGAACAGACGGATGAAAGATGCGGCTGCACTCATGCCCAATATTCGGCGCCGAAGGGCTGGCAGCGTTAAGAGCGATGAAGGCGACTTCACATTCCCGATTCCGCTATTCGTAATCATCATACCGGCCTACAAGGAAGAGGTGGAAACTCTGGAAATGACCTTACGGGTACTGGCTTCTCACCCACAAGCGCGCCATTGCTATCATGTATGTCATCCGTCTTGAACTCAGTGTTGGAGGGTTGGATATTGCCATTGGCAGCTATCTTTGCGTTTTAAGGCCAAGATGCTGATTCTGTGCAGATCTACCTAGCAATGGAAGAGAAAGAAGATAAATCCGCTTTCAAAGCCCAGAATCTCATCACTGCATTCGAGCAATCGTTCTACAAGATGAGCTACACGATCCATCCGACGGGTATCCCTGGCGAAGCTCAAGGAAAGAGCAGCAACGAAAGCTGGGCCGGCAAGCAGGCTTGCAAGGACTACCCGGACGCGGCTCTCAAGCAAGATATCATAATGACAACCATGGATGGTCAGTGGGATCCACGTAGAAGCATGTGATGTTTACTAACCGTGTGTAGCGGATACACACCTCTCGTCGCGTTACTTTCAGCAAATCGCCCGCATGCACACCGAGTTCGCTGAAACCAACGAATCGACTATGTACGTCCCGCCTCTGGTATTCGACCGCAACCTACATCGCGTGCCAATCTCGGTCCGCACGGCCGATATGATGTGGGCCGGCGCTGGGCTTTCCAGTCTCTACCAGGGCTCTTGGGTCTGCATCCCGACTTCAGTCTACTCTCTACCCATGACGCTACTCGAGCATGTCGGCGGCTGGGATACAGGCCCAGGTGCCATTGGTGAAGACATGCACATGTACCTTAAGTGCTTTTTCGCGCTTGGCGGTAACTTGCAGGTGCGTATTGTTTACTCCGCTGCTAGTCAGTGCAACGTCAGCAGCGACATGAAGGGCATCTCTGGTTATTTCGACGGCCTTCGGGCTCGCTACAGACAAGCCTTGCGACACATGTGGGGAGCACTCGACACAGGTTACGCGATCAGGGAGAGCGTCAAGATGGTCAATCGCCACAGGCAGGCCAACGCGCCACCAGAAGAATTGCCGCTGAGCGCGTCGAAGTCAGTCTTCAAACTCTTACAGAGGTATGGGTCCAGCGCACTAATGGCCTGCAGCGCGAACTGGTCCGCGTTCTACACATCCACCGGCTTGCACAAGTCTCTCATTCCCAGACTCGCCGAGACCGAGCGCGCGCCACCCAAAAAGATCAACAAAACGAATCTCATGACACTGTACCACCGCCTGTTCGAGGCGCATTTCCTGCCTTCCCACCTCGCCGTCATCCTCACCACGTCCAGCATCTACGACCTCTGCTACCCCGACTTCATGGTTCCCAAAGTCCTGCACTGGGCCCTCGACTTCTCCGGCTGGTGTCGCCTCGCCGGCTTCTCCCTCATGATGTGCTACTTCTACCTCTACGCCCAATACCACCACTTATGCATCGGCCTGCGCCAAGAAGAGATGCGCCGCGCCGGTTTACTGGAAGACATGGTCGAGCACGACGGCTTCAGCACAAAGGTCTTCCAGGTCGCGGGCATTTTCGAAGCAGTGCTGTTTCCCATTGGCGGTTTCGTGTTCGGCGCTATCCCGGCGATGCATGCGGAGGTCAGCCATCTGTTTACGGACAGGCTGACGTATGTTGTCAGTTTGAAGCCGCAGTTGACGGTCAAGAAGATGACTGGCATTTCTACGCCTTGATGCATGGTTTGCGTGGGCTTCAATACTTTCATGTCAATCAAACGTTCAAGGCATAAATTTGGCATTTTTCGCGGATGCATGGCCCGGCGTATCTATTGTGCAAGATCACAATCGTATACAACATTGATTCATCTAAAAGTACATGCAAAGTATCAACCTAAACGCCACTACAACATCCGATCACCGAAACATCATAATCAACTTGGCCACAACCTCATCTGCGACTCAATGCCACTGCGTCAAGGCTGCGAACCTCCGCGCTTGGGTCGGGCTCTTGCGTTTCCCAGGATATCGCCTTTGTATGCGCCGGAAGAATAGTACATACCGGCGCGGCGCCACCGCTCTGCGCCGTCTCTGTGTCGTGAAGACCATTTCTCCCATTCTGCGTCGCGTCTTCGATGATGACGCCGTGAGCGAGAGGGAGACCGGGTGGGCGAACGGCTTCGCTCCAGGTTCATGTCTCGTGCCGCTGGTTGCTCTTCATGAAGAACTCCTGCAGTGTCTTGATCTGGGACATTGTTGGCAGCTGGCGTCTGACTTTGTCCGTGCTTGGACGGAGCGAAGGAGACGCGTGGCGGGCCCGGCGGATCGTTTCCCGGTGTATCGTTGCCCGCTGAGTCCTTCTTGGACTTCACCGAGTTTGCAGAAGAATCACGCTTTGCCTTCGGACCGGCATTCCCTGCTCTTCTACCCGAGCCACCGCCCTGCTGAAGATTTCCAATGACAGCTGCTTGGATATGCTCACGCTCCTTTGCGAAGCTTTCCATTTGATGCTCGTCATACATCTTCAGCGACTCTTTTAGGATTTCCTCAAGCTCATCTTCAGATGGATCGACGTAGTGGGGCTGGTGCTTCGCTGTCAGCTCCATGACTTCTTTGACCCGCAAGTCAAGAATTCTGTCGTTGTAAGCCTCGATGTGATCGTGTGACATGTCCGCGCCACGGTTCTGCATAGCATGGGCTTGCTGAGCGCTTGCCCCGGCTGCTTGGACGCTGTGGAGGGATGGTACTGGGGTCCCAGCAGGAGGCCTGGCTTGTGCAGGCGATGTAAACGGAGATCCTCCGTGGACCGATTGATGGACACTGGGCGGCGCAGGCGGTGGCATTGGAGCTCCTCCATGCATTGACTGCTGGGCCATCGGGGGCGCCATCGGGGGCATACCTTGGTGCATGGGATGCTGAGCAAGTCCACCAGGGTGGCCTGGGCCCATCGGCATGGGCATAGGCATGGGCATAGGCATGGGCATGCTGCCAAACGGCGCTTGCTGCTGTGGTTGCATGCCGGGCGGCAACGGAGTCTGTGGTGGGTGCGGCGTATGCTGTTGTGACGGATGAGCAGGCTGCCCAGCAACGCCGCCAAAGCCCAAGGGTGTCCCAGCTTGCGCCTGCTGAGCGTGCTGTATAGCGCCTGGTGGCACTAGCCCCGGCGTTCCTACAAGGCGTTGCGGTCCCGGCGACATCATCTGTTGATCGGCGAGCGGGAATGGAAACGGAGGAGGCCCTTGTTGGCCGAGTGGTTGTGGGAATGGCTGCTGCGGCTGACCACCTGGCTGCGAGGGAGGTGGATACATGCCGTTCATCTGAGGGGTGCCCGCTGTGGCGAACGCTGGAGGGCCTTGCGGATGTTGAGGTCGAGGACTCTGGAGTCCTGAGGGCTGTTGCGGCTGCTGTTGGGGCATCGGGAATCCAGACATTGGGTGCTGAGGATGCTGTGGCCCGGACATAGGCGGCTGAGGGCCTTGAGGTCCAGGAGGGAAGGGTGGCATATTATGCTGCTGCCACTGACCCTGCTCGTTTTGCGGCGGCCCTTGCGGGTTGAACTGCGGGAACTGTTCCGGGTTCATGGTTCCTTTACTCTCGTGGGTGTGGAGGACCAGGTTGATGGAGAAATACATCAAGAGGTGGGTGGAGGAACGCTTATGAAGGACAGCGTCGTTGTCCTTGAGTAAGTCACGCGTTGAATAGGAACCATATACGTAGGAGAGCTGAACGACGACGTCAAATACTGTTTGAAGCCCAGCATTCAATGAACGACATCTCATGATTTTTGGTATATAATGATGGCCTTGTATCAGTAGGTACGGTCGTCGATGGGCAATGCCGTATGGGTTGTGCGTCACATGTAAACCGACCGAGTCTCGCCATCCATCACTAGAAATTTTATATACCATTAAAAGAACAGCATCATTCGTCATGACAGTCGGGTATCTCGTGAAGTCGTCCCACTCGTGCTATAAAATAGAAGGTCCAAAGCAAGCAGTCCAGCAATCAATCAGGCAAACAAAGCACACGATAATCGAATGATCCGCAACGAATGACCAAAACAGATTGCTCCCGTACCCGTTAGAACTTTTCCACACGCTCAATCATCCTCGTCAACAGTGAACCCAAACCTCCCATCCATGTCTCCTCGCTCGCCCCTGCATGGCAACCTCGCTTCCCTTGAGAGTACGAAGTCGAGAATCTCGCTCCTCGGCTCGAGATACTGCCTCGCCAACCAGCCGACAGGGGCTGCGTATACGATCTTTCCGCCCTCAGCGTCGAACGCGGAAGATTTGATGTACAAGAGTTGGTTCCTAGAGTCTTCGCGCTCGTAGATCTTATCGCTGATACCGAACGCGATCAAGCGAAGACGCGAGTACGGGAGGAGAGGCGTAGATGCCGCTTCTGTAGCTTCAGCATCATCTGGTTGGGCTGTGAGGGCGGGAGAGTCAGGCGGTGAAGGTGTACGCTTGGCTGCTGAGTCGAACAGGTGAGTCGCGACTCCCTGTAGGAGGTACTCGTAGACCGAACGTGGAAGCAGCTGTGAGCCGGGCTTGTTGCTCGGCCAAGTAGTGATTTGCAGCGTCACCAGTTTTCGTAGTTTCGACACTGACCTCTCGAACGAGCACCAGTCCTCGTTTACCGAACGCGTAGTCAGGGATCTCTCGGGCCAGGCGCAGCTCAACTGCTCAAGCTCGCCAGCCGATGAGCAAAGCTTTTCGAAATCCTCTGTGTCAAAGACGAGCTCTTCCGCATCACTGCTCACATCGCCCATTATCGAAGATGCTGGCTTGTTAGTACAGTGGACGTTGAGAGTCTCGAGCGTCTTTCCGTGGCGAATGATGCCTGCCACGCCTGGTAGGGACTTCACGTTCGTGAGGTCGATGAGTAAATCAGTCAAACCAGATGTGAGACATAAAAAGCCGTCCAGCGCAATAAGAGCCTCTTGGTCGGAATTGTCCTTGTGCTGCAGTTCCAGAACACGCAAGACCTTGGGCAGATGTGCGGCTCGACTGAGTTGTCCAAAGAGCGCATCCACACCAGGACAGTGGAAGACACGGAGATTCTGCACTTTGCGAAACTCGATGGCCTTGCACCAATTGTCTGCACAGTATCGCAAATTGACCTCATGTAGTCGAAGGGAGGTCAAATTCTGGAATGGAGTACACGTTTCGAAGGGCAACATATGGGCGAAGAGAGTGCTTGTCAGTAAGCCTGGTCCAGTGGCGGTATCGTTAATCTCGCGAACAGTCAGGTTATTTCTAACTGGACTATCGTCGTCGATATTCAAGAATCGCGTATGGACGATCAACTCCTCAAGCTTATCTTTGGTTTTCTGAACGTAGTAGCCTGCGCAGTCCAGACTGTCCCGATTCTCGGGGTAAAGGGCCAGTGTTCGCGCATTGTCAAACAGACCATCTTCGACTGCAGGATTCTTCTTCAACTCCGGCAAGATTGAGCGGTCCATGTCCATAGCTTCGAGCCATTTCATCTTCTTCTGCCGTCGATAGAGTAAGATGAGGTTGTCTGCCGAAAATGGCCGCCATGGGCACCAGCTGTGAGCATTGTGGTCAGCGAATTCTTCACACTGAGAGTGCAGCTCGGCAATCTCTCACGTCTCCATGAAGCCGCACCTGAACTCCTCGAGGATATTCTCAGGTAGAAATTCCAGAAGCATGCGTGTGGCGAAGGTCGCTTGCTGCTCTTGGTTGCATCGGTCTGTGACGTGTGCAAGGTAAAGATGGATCTGTCGGATGTATTTGAGACCAATGTTGCGAGGGCTAAGGAAGGATGGCATGAGGTTGTCCTTGAAGCTGCCCAGATCGAGGCTGATGCGGTGGTATAGGAAGCGCACAGCGATGCTGTGAAACTCCTTTGAAACCAAACACATCTTCTTGAGTTCGCTGGGTCGTTTGATTTGCTCGATGATACAACTTTTGACGTCGTGTGGCAGCGATTGGAAGGTTTTGGTGGCCGGCATGCCTGCTGTGGACTTGTCCATGTCGTTGGATGCTTCCTTTGGTGGCGATAGAGCGACAAGGACTGTCTGTTCTGACATGTTGCTCTTGATCGCGCAGCGCTTAGCTTAGAGCTCCAGGCAGTCAACTTGCTTCGACTTTCTTGCGCCAACAAACGCAGGAGAATGGTATGCACAGCGGATGCAGAGAGAGTGGTCTGGCGTTGCAGAGCTCTGGGGTGCAGTGAGTAGCACGAGAGCAGCGATACGCGAGAAGGAATATGTGGGATTAGTGGTAAGAAGAGGAAAGAGTGCAGTACTTTCACAACAGAAGTTGTCAGCTGGGTAGAAATGTGAGGCTTTGCACGGCTCAGCCCGGTTCACTCGCATGGGTTAGAGGTACACGAAGACACGAAGATGCTGCAGGTGAAGGTAGGCGCGGAGTGAGAGGTCGCTTCATTGGAAGGGAACAGCTCCCGGCATAAGCGGGTGGGGGGCAATACACAGCTCATGTCGCCAATCACATGCACTCAATGTACCCGGTATATGCATGTCAATGGCGTCTCCGAATGCTCCGTAACGATGTGAAGGCAGTACATTCACTGGGTACGGAGTGGTGAATCTCGTTGCCTTGTGCAATGTCACCGAAACCAATCATCTCAACAGCTATCGTTATATTTCTCTGCTGATATCGATTGATCTGGGTTAGAGCAGACAGTAACGACAAAGGCATAAGTACGTTGTATCTGATAACCGAATATCCATTATTCCAATTATCATCGTGACACTGCTCTTAATACAGCCTTGGTCTTGAGGTCACGCTCAGCTGTGTCTACGACTCCATAAGCTTCATCAGTCTGCCGGCATATATCTTCCTGCCACTTCTCACCAACAACAATGTCGCCAGCTTTGACATCCTTGTCACTGGCATCCCAGCATTCCTGAACAGTGCCTCCAATCTTATCCATGAAGCTTGCCAGACCACCCTCCCCACCACCAGCGTGGTAGCTCTTGAAGGGGCCCGCCACCGTCCATCGCGGTCCCATCGAAGCCTGTACTACAGCATCAAGATCCTCAACACCTACCACGCCCTGCGCAACAAGACTACATGCCTCACGGAAGAGCGCAAACGCAAGACGGTTTGCTACAAATCCAGTGCATTCCTTACGGATCAGCACTGGCACTCTCCCTAGATTCCGCCAATATTCCAGTGTCCGATCTATGACTTCTTGCGACGTCGACGGAGCAGGTACGACTTCCAACAGCGGCATAATGTGTGGAGGATTGTACGGATGCACCACCACCAGCCTCGTCTGATCTTCCATGTCCATACTCTGCTCGGAAGCTGGTATCCCTGACGTGCTCGACCAGAAAAGAGCATCTCGCGGCGCATTAAGTTCGATTCGAGACCACACTTTCCGCTTGAACCCGGCGTTTTCTGGTCCTTGCTCTTGCACGATGTTGGCATCGGCGACTGCTTCCGCCATGCCGACGGTCGTCGACACACGGCTTGTACACTCTGCCGCGTCCGCGTCGACCAGGTACTGAGGCAGTTTGGCTTCCATGTACTCTTTGAGGTCTGCTCGGGTGTCGTAGATGGTGACTGTGCAATTGGGGTTCTTCATAAGATGGAGAGCAGCGAAGGATAGGCCGATGGTGCCGGCGCCGACGATGGCGATTTTGACTTCTTGGGCGGCCATTATGGAAGCGATTCGAGAGGAATATGCGGATGGTGATGGAAAACCTGCGAACGCTTAGAGCTCCAGTTGTAACATCACTGACACCTTACGCATATAGCTGCCTGCGGTGGGGAACTGAAGTCCACTAGGGACTCTTTCAGCAAACATGCCTCCCATCATCACATCCATAGCGCCCTGGACTGGATAGAAAGTGCATTTTTTCTTGAGACGACTAGAGAGATCAGATACCGTACAGCCACATTTGAATGGTCAACTATCGAATGTCCTGATGATACGAACCTGCTGTGTGTCTTGTCGCGGCTGGAAGCTTCACTTCTTCCCCGCCTTTGCCGTCTGTCGTGTCTCCGCCTTCTTCGGATCTTCGTGCCGCCCTTCTTCTTGGACGTACATTGTACTGCTGGCCGAGGCTCTCGAATGCGGCACCATGCGTGAGTGGCGATCATGTCGATAGCTGCATTATGTACAGGTTTGTTGTGGTATCACTGCATGTTCCCAATCATCATCTTCATCGTCTCTCCAATCGAAGCTATCCCTAACAGTGAAAATGCCGTTCAAGAGCTTGCAGAATGACATTCTTCGTAAGCTATATGTGCAGCATAGATGATAGACGAGCCATTGACAACAGCGTACAGTGCCACGCGACCTCACGACCTGGCAATGGCTCTTCGAACACCCCACCTACTCACCCATAGCACGATTTCCTGCAGACCAGCTCGCAGGCTATACCAATGCCATCACCAAAGAGCGCTTGAACTGGCTCGAAGTCAAAGAAGCAGCCACGCATCTCAGCACGGCTCTCGTGAAACGCTATGGTTTCAAAGAAGGCGACACCGTGGCTCTTTTCAGCCAAAATACCATTTGGTACCCAGTAGCAATGCACGCCACCCTCCGTGTTGGAGGCAAAGTCTCTGGTGCCAGCCCGGCGTACAATGTTGAGGAGATGACTTATGCGCTGAAGACTGCTGATGCGAAGTTCTTGATGACACACCCGAATAGTATGGATGTTGCTGTGCAGGCTGCGAAGAATGCTGGTATTGCGAAGGAGAATCTGTTTCTACTGGAAGGTGAGGCGGCGGGTCATACGACTATCAAGGAATTAATCGAGGTGGGGAGGAAAGAGAAGGAGCAAGTACCCTACTTTACCATTCCTAAGGGCAAGACGAACTTCGACATCTGTGAGCAAAGGATCAACTTACGTCCGAGCAGCACTAATGATCGTTGCAGGCGGTTTCTTGTCGTTCAGCTCCGGCACCACGGGTCTCCCAAAAGCAGTAAGTGTATCGGGCACCTGGTTCGACGTTGATGGTCTAATGGAGTCGTCAGGTGATGATTGCCCACCAGAACGTTATCGCCCAGTGTCTGCAGGTCATACAGATCACTCCATCAGACCTCAAACGAATTCTGGCAGTCCTACCATCCTTCCACATCACGGGCCTCGTCCACGCTTTGCATCTGCCAGCTCTGATAAACGCCGAAGTAATCATGCTACCCTCATTCACCATGAAGTCCATGCTCGACACGGTCGTCGAATACCAGCTCAAAGAACTCCTCCTCGTTCCGCCAATTCTGATCCGCTTGGTCCGAGACCCGATCGTCGACGAGTACGATCTTAGCTTCTTGCGCCGCTTCTCCAGCGGAGCTGCGCCTCTCAGTGAGGAGATCATCCAGTTGCTGAAGAAGAAATTCCCGCAGACAGGTTTCAAGCAGGGCTACGGCATGACTGAATCCTGCTCGTGCATCACTGCTCACCCACCGAGCTTGTATGACTACAAGAACGCTCACGCAGTCGGCTCCGTGGTCGCCAGCACGACAGTCAAGATCGTCAAAGACGACGGCACAGAAGCTGGTGTCGGCGAACCGGGTGAGATCTTGGCTAGAGGCCCGCAGATCGTCATGGGCTATCTCAACAACGAGAAAGCAACACGGGAGTCGTTCGACAAGGATGGCTACTTGCACACCGGCGACCAAGGCGCCATCGACGAGAACGGCATCATTACTATCACAGACCGAATCAAGGAGATGATCAAAGTCAAGGGCATTGGCGTTGCACCTGCTGAGTTAGAAGATCTGCTCCTCGGACATCCCAAGGTGAGCGATGTTGCCGTACTCGGTATCAACGATGAGTACTCTGGCGAGGTTCCGAAGGCGTATATTGTGCCGCAGAGTGGCGAGAAGGTTGGGCATGACCTTGGGATGGAGTTGATTGCGTATGTTAAAGAGAAGAAGGTGAGGTACAAGGCTGTCAAAGAGGTGGAATTCATTGATGAAATTCCGAAGAGTGCTTCGGGTAAGATCTTGAGGCGTGTTTTGAGAGACAAAGAGAGGAGCGGGGCACGGGGAGTGGTGGTTAGAGAGGTTAAGGCGAAGATGTGAGGTTCGTTGCGTGAGATACTAGTTGTGTTGTGAACTTGTGAAATGCCCATGCCACTCGTGATGCCAAAGCAAGCTCATTTCAGTCTATGTATGGTACCAGTTGAAACAACACTGTCTTCCTCCAGCTTGCAATCAATCTGGGAGCTGGGTGTATTGCGGGATGCTTGTACGGAGCAATTGGAGCAGATGTATTGCTCAAAGCTCGAAAGCATTAGGATACTCCAGGTGCAGAGCATCACGTTTCTCGTTGAGGTTGTAGTACGCGTAAAACATCTCCAACTCCGAAATGGCCCCCAATTCATCGATACTCAGCTGCGACGTGTGCGACTTACGTCGATCTCTGGCCAGCGTAGTCTTCAGAATCTTCTGTAGGGTTATTTCCACACCTACGAAGTCGTTTTGTTCATCCTGCAAGTAGGACAGAAGCCGCAAGACAGGAAGCAAGCCCGCGCTACCTCTGTCGTTCTCACCCTCGCATTGCGGCAGGCATCTTTGTAAGGCATCAGAGGACTTCTCGTACTGACCCATCAAATAGTAAAGTAATGCAACGTCACATAGACGCGCAGAATCGGTTGCTTCAGTCCGAGTAGCAGCACACAATGCGTCGGCATATGATCCCATTGTTGCACCCAGACCAAGCTTGAAAGCAGCGATGTGCATCTCAATGCGAAACGTGAAAGATGCAGCTTCGCCACCACATTGCTTCATGACATCGGAGCCTATTTCGTACATCATGACCAGCTGTGACGGAGTGATGTTGTTGAACAGCAGCTTTAGTAGCAATAGCGATGGGTGGGTCTCTGGAAGAGCCTCGATAGCTGCATTGACAAGAAATCTCGAGGTTTCATAGTGCCAGGGGCTGCGATTTCGTTTGACTGCAAAGTACGACAGTACGGAGACGGAACTTAGAATTGTCAGTGGAGTGCATGTTACCATGAGGCTTCGGAGCTTTGCACTCGTTGTCCAGAGACGCGCCGTGATCAACCGGAACATGGACGGAGTGTTGTCGCTTATAATAAGGTATCGTGCCATGCTTACGAGCAGATCAAAAAAAGTTTCAAGGTTGTCCAAATCGACCGTTGAATGTTCCACGTGCTGCTGCCAATTCAGGACGCCCTTGAGTGTGCGCTGCAGTACCAACGTCTCCTGTGGCGTTTGCAGCAGGCTGTGTATGTTCCAATGGTAAAGCATGGCGGGACGTGATGAGTTGCGAGTAACCGTGTTGTAACGTGGACCGGGCTTGGAGCTCTTGTCTCCATTGCCCTCCAATTGCAAAGCTCTTCGTCTTCGTCTTGGTATAGCAGCGCTGCGTCGATTCTTGTCATTCATGCCCCACTTCTGAAGATGGTCACGAAAACTCTTCTCCCTGTCTCAGGATTAGCCTTTGTGTTTGACAGATATGTAATCAACATGAGCCATCTGCGATAGTACATACGTGACGTGCAGACCTTCTGCGTTCATCTCGCCTATGAGTACGCGCGCTGGTACGCCCTTGTAACGTGCTGCTATCGTTGGCTTCCATCGCTCCCAATCGAAGGGTGTAGGGTCACGATGTGCTCTTGGAATAACAGCTGCTCTGATGCCATTGGCCTTGACGCGTACAGACAGACCTGTCGCAAGTTCCATGGCTTGTTGTATGCGGCTGTCGGGTCAGGGAGCGTCTCGAAAGGATTGCGAACTGTTCTTGAAGGACTGTGAGTAAAAAATTCGACTTGGAGGCTCCGACCCTCTGGAGGCCAGGACAGTATATGTAAGGCTGTGATGTCAACCTGAACCTCCAGCTCCCACGTGCTACAACGCTAATTCATACCTGCATAGTGGCGTATGGATGATTAGACGAGGCCAGCCGCGCCACGTAGGCTGATGCATGCATGCGAGCCGCCGCGCTAAAACATACCCATCCAATCAATCGGAACATGAGGATGGTGTCCGAGCGTAAACGCGCCAAAACATACACCGCATTCAGGCACATTCGAGGACATGCAAATATGCGCAGCGTCAGAACCAAAACACTGGCTGATCGGTCTCCGCCCTTTCCAGTACCATCGATACATGTATGCTGCGCGGTGGGGCTGTCATACTAAAACATACCTGGCAGCCACAAGCACGGTGCCTTTTCTTATCAAGATGTTCCAATACGCCAGGTATTGATATCTTGACGCTGCATGGTATGTTTTTGCTGGTGGCCATGAGGGCGACGTCAAGCTCCTCACACCGTACCAGGCAAGTCACCAAGCGAACCAAAACATACCATGCTTACAGTGCCCGGAATAGGAGCGGCGGCGAAGGATATAAGTCATGAGAAGATATCGCTGGTTCATCACTTCTTCGATCATAGTCTCAATCCTTTCCCGCATTACTGCTCACCATTAAAGACTTTGCCTACCTTACTCTGGCACCCAGAAGTGAGTCAGTCAACATGTCGAACCCTACCAAGCAACACCATGATGCCGCAAGCGACCAACGCGCCTGGTCCACGACTGCCACAAACGGCTCTGGCGATCAGAACGGATCCGACGTCCATGGCACCAATGCCACAGAGAGTAACAGGAGCAGCTCCGGTACCAGCACTCCGTTTGCCATCCAGCGTTGGCTCGCCGAGAAGCCACATGAGGGGCCATGGAACGGCATGACCGTCTCCAGGAGACCAGGCGAACAGGTCGTCAAAAGAGATTAAGCCCAAGCCCCTTCGGTGAGTCTTCATCTCGCACTTAAGAAATCATGCTTCAATGCTGTCCATGGAGAAGCCCTGGAACGACTAACACCACTCAGGCCAAATGCGGCGTTGTGATGAGCCCTTGTGCGGTCTGTCACTTATCGGAAGGCGCTTTTAGGATCGGGTCAGATGTGGCCTTGGAGTCTCGGTGGAGGAGAAGAATGCAAGTGTCGATATCTACCATAGCTGGCTAGATTTTCAAACATCCATACTTTGCTTGTGTCATATCTCTATATGATCGTTCAATCATGGTGTGCTGTGGCTGGATAGCAGCATTTTGCCAAGATCAGCAATACCACCAGCAGGCCAATCAAAAGGCCATCACAATCATTTACGTGCAATTCGCTTGATGGTCGATGGTTCGGTGAGGGAATGTAGAGTCATGTTCGAGGCAATACATGTATTCATGCATGTACGTGAGAGCGAGAAGGGGTGCAAGGGCATGTCATCGAAGTTGTCAGACAGCTTGGATCGTCGGCCGGGCCCACCCGTCCCGAGCACGCTTTGGAGAGCCATCGCAAGTCACCACACGCCAACAGCTGCAGCAGTACGCTCCCATTATATTCACACCTCTCCACTCAACACCCTCGCACCCGCCGAGACACATATCCAAAATGAACGCCGTCGCCCGCAGAGCAGCATTCGCCGCCACCCGCGCCCCCGTGCGCGTCACCCGCCGCCAGGCCTCCGGCGTCACCTCTGGCGCCGTCCCCCAGGCCGAGAGGCAGCAGGATGCCAGCGCCGTGAAGAAGGGTGCTAAGAGGGATCCCGAGCTCTACGTACGCCCTCCCCAGCCTTGTGCGAGCCATTGGCGCTCTCGTGCGCCGACGAGAGAAGCTACGAAGCCAGCGAATACTGACCCGAATCCCGCGTTCCACAGGTCCTTCTCGCGATCATGTCTGGCGCTTTCGGCCTTGCCGGCTGGCACTTCAGCTCCAACCCTACCTCCTCCAGCAGCGAGAACAAGATTGGCAAGGCTGACGGCACCGAGCCCTGGAAGACCGGCCGCGACGCCGCTTACCAGTACCACCCCCACGGCGACCCCAGCAAGCCCCGCAAGGACGCTCCCAGCGCTCTTAACGAGGTTATCATTCCCAACGTCAACCTGCCCAAGGTGAGTCTTGCCGGAAAATGGGGACGGCGCATTGGAGTGTGGGAGGATGTGCTTGGTTTTGAAGGAGAGGGCTGGATTTGGATACACGAGGATAAAATGCTGACTTATGACTGTAGTCTCTTCACGAGAAGTACAACAAGTGGGGCAAGGAGGGCTTCTAAGCGTCTCGTCTCTGAGAGAGGAAGTTGTGTAAATATCAAGAGTTTTGAAGGCCGAATAGAGCGATTTCTTTTGTCTACCTGACCTGGAAGAGATGCCCCTCGCTCACAATGTGTCTCCTTGAAAAAGATTGTGTACATTGTAGAGAAACGCAGATTTCCCAGCTTGGAGCTGACGTGGATATGGGCTGTAAAGATTATGCTTACCATTGGGTGTCTTTCTACTGGTTCGTATCATAAACATATGATGAGCAGACTGATTTTCGAACAGATGCCACCTGGAATCGTGATAGTAAGCTGATGTGCAATGCTTCCTCGCTTCTTAACATTTGTCGTCCTACTCCTTGACATCTTCAGCCTTTTGGTCCTAATTACTGGCATTTATTTGGAGAGGCTTCTTCTGGCTTTTCGTTACTGCACAGTCTACAACGACTACTTTTAGTTCTATCAAACACCGTTATTAGCAAATCTGCCGCAACTTTGCGATTGACGAGCTTTATGGCTGGTTTCTAAGCACTGACTCGGTCGGTCGTAGACCAACTACAAATCAGGATGAGCCTTGCCACGTGATGTTCACCATCTGCAGCTCTTTAGGCGACAACGAGGTTTTCTCGGTTGAACAGGATTCTTCGTGCGAGGGGGTCGATTAGCGAACATGGATCAGTAAGCTCATGGTGAAAACTAACATTGCACAGCTCCTCTCAGGATTCTTGAAAACCGGAAGGTTGCCATCGATTTTTTCAACGACACGATGCACCATATATACTGATTGATCCTCGCTTTTCAAAAGTCGGCGCGTTAAGGATGGTTACGGTAGAGCCACGGGATTGGGGCTCACCATAGCAATCCGGACACATCGATTATCGGAGGGTTGCGAGCAGACATGTGAAGATATGTAACACGCTACAGAACCTACGAAAGAAGGCAGAGGGGGAGTGCCAGCTGTGAGGGAGAGCTGGTTGTGACAAATGCAATTAAGATTACCATGTGCACTCAGGATCAGTCAATATAGCTCGCCAGGTCGATCAATGCATAAGACACGTACATGTATGTAGTCAAACACTACCAGAACTACACAATCGATAGACCGAAATATGTCCAGAGGTCACGATACCCGCATGCCAGTGAGCATCTCGGCAATATGGAATGCGGAATGCAAGTGTACGGGTCAGACAAGAATTGCGTTTAATTGGGTCACGTTAACATGGGGGGCTTGCACGCGAGCTGTGATTGCTTTCCTCTGCCTTACCCATGCTTGCTTTACCACTACCTCACACAGTCACAATCGACAAAGACATAACGTGATAACACACTCTCAGTACTTCTCCTCTTCCAAAGAGGCTGACGGAGAGCCACGGCCTACACATTAATTATTCCCTTCCACCACTTTATCGAACATTCGACTCGCGCAACCACTTTCGCCCCACTAGCCGAACAACGCGTCTCGGTTCGCGTTGCTTCGCGACCAAACGGGCACAAACAACTCCACATTGACACTCTGTCGCCACCCTCCGACCTCCCAAGAACCTCATGGCGCGTCAAAGTGCTGCTACTGCAATGAGTCGTGCGCCCTCCGTTGACTCGTCCGCCCCATCAACAATCCAGGTCGCTTCCGCCGACGCGTTGGACGAAGACAGCTTCTCCGAGCGTGTCCCGGCTTCCACGCCTCCCACCAGCCTCGCCGAGACTAACAGCAACGCTGGATCAGTCAAGAGTGCGAACGCACCAGCACAGCCTTCGGCAAACATGGTTGCTCTCGAAGAGGAGCAGGCTGGCGGTCGTAGAACGCGTCGTGCGAGAGCCAGCGTCAACTACAACCTCGTCGAGCTCTCGAACGCACAGGTGGTCGAGAGTGCGCACGCCAGTCGCAACGTGTCAGGACTTACAGGACACACACTCGTCGACACACCAGGGAAGTCTGAAGAGCACCATGAAAGCGCCGACTTTGGCGACAGGGTCGAGAAGGCCATGAATATGGATTGGGAAATCGAAATTCCTGACGAACTACCACCACGACCAGCTTCCAGTGCTCTCAAACGCAAAGTCAGTGTTAAGGATCGCGTTAAGAAGGCGGCTGGCAAGGTTGGATCGGTTTTGGGCAAACGTTCACGCGAGATGATGGAGGCAGGGAAGCGGAAGGTCGAGGAGCTTAAGGGTGGAAACGAGAAGAGCAGCAAGTACCTCAAGGAATTGGATATGGGCGTCAAGGGAGTGCTCGACGAGATGGACTTCGATCTGGACGACGAGGAGGAGACCGCACAACAAGAGAGGCCAAATAAGAGGGCGAAGAAGGAGAAGAAGGAGAAGACCACATCAGCAGCAAAACCCATGGCACCACCATTGCTCAAGGCTACGAGCGCATCTGGCAAGGTCACCGCGAAGAAAGGCAAGCGATGGCAGAGGGAAGGTCTTTACGTCGGACAAAGCATGGACAACGACCGCACGCAAGCTGGCTCGAAGAAGCTAAAGAAGGAACGTCCTAGCTCTTCGGGTTCTGCTACTTCTCAGAAAACTGTGGTTCAATCGACAAAGAGAACCATGCTACCACTGCCCATGTTCGGCTACTTGGGAGACGACAAGCAAGTGGATTTCAAGATTCCATTCGACGTCTTCGCGCCTTCTTTCAAGAAGGGCGATCCCAAGCCCAAGGACTGGAACGCCAAACACAACCGCACAAACCGTATCGTAGGCGATGCCAAGGACATCTGGTACAAGAAGAGTAGCCTCGCTGCACACTCACTCTGTATCTGCCAACCACCAGAGGACGGAGAGTTGGGCTGCGACGAGAACTGCCTGAACCGATTGATGCACTACGAATGTAACGAAAACAACTGTATGCTCAACGGATCGGGCTGTAGCAACCGTCCATTCGCACAACTCGCAGCTCGCATGAAGAAAGGCGGTCCTTACGACATCGGAGTCGAGGTTATCGGTACCAACAACCGTGGATTCGGTGTGCGTGCCTGTCGTACCTTCGCTCCCGGCGAGATCATCATGGAGTACACAGGCGAAATCATCACCGAGTACGAGAGTGAGCGCCGCATGATTGAGGAGTACAGCAAGAGCAACAACTACTACCTCATGCAATTCGACAAAGGACTGGTGATCGACGGAACGAAAGGTAGTATGGGTCGTTTCGTGAATCACTCGTGTGCACCGAACTGCGAAGTCCGCATGATGCGCGGTGCCGACGACAAGGCACACATGGGCATCTTTGCTGGAGACGAGGGCGTCATGACTGGCGAGGAGCTTACTTACGACTACAACTTTGACAACTTTGGCTCATCACAGCAAAAGTGCCACTGTGGTTCCGCAACCTGTAGAGGCTTCTTGTCCAAGCGTCTGAATGCCGTGGAGCAGAGACAAAAGGACAAGGAGGAGCTCGAACGTCAACGTAAAGCAGCTGAAGAAGCGATGAAGAACGCCGAAGCCGTTGTTCAAGCCAAGAAGGAGAAGTCTGAGAAGGGCCCAGGATGGACAGGGTGGTTGGACCTGAGCAAACGAGAGGTCCGAGAGCAACTTAAGAAGGAGAAAGAAGCGCGAGAGGCGGAAGCCAAGAGCTCCGATCGTGCCAGACGCATGGCGGCTCGTAACGGCGAGGAAGTACCGCCTGCCCCTACTCCCAAGGTGGTCGAATCTACGGCTAAGACCACCACCGAGGTGAAGAAGCCGGCCCGCCGTCGTCACACTTCTGGAGAAACCGTCAAGACGCAGAAGTCTACTATTCGCAAGGTCCCTTCCGCCGAATCATCGCTATCTGTTCAGGCAGGCGCAGATCGTCCATCTACAACGCCCAAAACCAAACGCCCAACATCATCCCGCAGTGCCACGACTACTCTTCTCGAGCGTGCGCTCTCCGTGCATTCGAATGATGACGATGACGACACCCCAGCCGGCAAGAACGCGCTGACTAACGGCGACATCGCACTGAAGGACGTGTACGACGGCCCAGAGCCAGAGCTCGACACCATCGTCACATCATCGTCCAAAGCAACCAAGGTCAAGAAACACAAGCTAGGCAACATGCTCAAGGGTGCGGCCAGTGCTGTTGGCATCGGTCGCAGCAACAAGGCTGAGAGCTCGAGCAGCAACAGCAGAACTCCAGGAAAGCTGAGGCAAAGCACTCTGAGTTTCTCAAAGTTGATCTGAGGGTCTTCGAAGCTCGGGTGACCGACCTTCGGTGCAGTTTTTCGCCACCACATCCTGTTCAACACTCGAACAGGCAAATTAGTGCAAACGCTTCACCGGCAGCACTGTCATGCAACACACACATTGTTTTTTCTCCATCCTCGCATATCATTATCGATTTGTGTTTTTTTCGGACGTACAAGGCGTTCAGGTCGGAGGCTCTGGGTCGTTTTCTGGTTGCTGGTCTCGGTCTCGACGAAGATGGAACGTGGCTGTCAACGACCGGCTTTCTGGATTTTCGGATTGTCAATTTTCATTTTCTTGATGCTTTGC
Source organism: Cladosporium velox (assembly GCA_024604135.1). NCBI lineage: Eukaryota > Fungi > Ascomycota > Dothideomycetes > Cladosporiales > Cladosporiaceae > Cladosporium > Cladosporium velox. The sequence continues at coordinate 1,019,897 of JANIIF010000008.1, read as the reverse complement.
GGATTCGTTCTCGCATCTGTCACCCCAGAGGCTTGGTTTGGTTATGCGAGCTTCTTTGGGGGTAGAGTATCGTTATTACAGGGTTGGGCATAGCGTTAGTTCTTTTTATAGGTCAGAATTAAGTTCGCGAGAGTGCGTGTTTCATTGCTTGTGCGTTCCTTTGTCTTGGTGCGTACGTACAGGTCGTCTTGTAATGTTGGTCTTGAGAGACGGATCGACGCTGATAGCAAGCATGTCAAATCCTCCAGTGAGTTAGCCTTTCATCCACTGCGTTTGCATGTGATTGATCAAATTCAGAGATCTGGACGGTGTTTGACGCTGAATTCAAAATTGAGGGCGATGGCATCAGCAGAAGTAGTTCATTGTGACATAGAGCGTCCGAGAAATTGAGATGTTGGTCGTGCGTGCAGATCCATTCGAAAGACGACGACAAACGACAATATCGACTCTTCCGTCTGGACCTGACCCCCTGCTTCTTCTTCTGATCATGCTGATTGCATATGGAGTTACTTACCTCGTAATTGTGCATCATGTTCATATTTCCAACGATGTCGAGTCTATAATGCTAACAGAGCAGGGTTAGGGTATTATGGCTGTTGTACTCAGCTTGTACCGAGGCTCTATAAGATATTGAATTACATACATGTGTAGTAACTATGATGAGGTCGCGACTTGACACAAACGGGCAATTGCATCCGAATAGTTTAGATCACGCTTGTTAGGGAGCAGTACTTTATCTTCGAGGCGGCCCAAATGGCTAGCCTTTAGGTTCAAATCAATGAGCTTGATTTTTGGCCTACGCTGTAACAGGCAAGTTTAAGGGCCAGCTCTTCAAGCCCGGGACTTGCTTGCCCTGCATGTCATAGCAACTGTTGGCCCGCATCCTTCCACGAGCTGGCGTATCGAAGCATAACCCCGCTCTACCACGCCACTATCAAGGTGAGCAAGGCTGGCTTTGGCAAGTTGATGGGCAACTGTGGCCTTTGATAACGCGTCCGCGGTCCGCGAGGTTGGAGCTCTCTCCACCTGTGCGGTGACACTGGTAGCTTGACTTCCGAGTTGTGTTCTTAAGGAAGGGCAACACGCTGTTAACTCAACAAGCTGATCAATCTCAAACTGTTTGTTCTGCTCGAGAAGATAATTGTACCAGGAAACCAGAAGCCATGGCTGAAACCCTCGAACTCACAGCGCCAAATGGCACCAAGTACCCTCAACCTACAGGTATTGTCTTCCTTGACACTTACTTTATGATGCCAAGTAACTTATGATATCACCCAGGCCTCTTCATCAACAATGAATTCGTGGCTGCTACCTCCGGAGAGAAGATCGAGACCATCAACCCATACGACGAGTCCGTCATCGCCAAAGTAGAAGCTGCTAGCGAGAAGGACGTCGATGCAGCAGTCGCCGCAGCCCGTGCAGCCTTCAAGACTGGTTCTGAATGGCGAAACCTTACACCACAGGAGCGTGGTGTCCTTCTCTGGAAGCTAGGTGACCTTTGCAAGCGTGACGAGCACATCTTGGCCACAATTGATGCGTGGGACAACGGCAAGCCTTTTGACGTTGTTCTTGGGGAGGATGTGGCGGAGACTGTTTCTGTGTTCCGCTACTACGCAGGCTGGGCAGATAAGATCTATGGCCAGACCATCGATGTTGGAAACGCAAAGCTTGCTTACACGAAGCATGAGCCGCTCGGAGTGTGCGGCCAAATCATTCCTTGGAACTTCCCCGTCATGATGGCAGCCTGGAAGCTAGGCCCTGCTCTGGCTTGCGGTAACACAGTTGTTCTCAAGCCAGCTGAGCAGACACCTTTGTCAGCGCTTTACCTTGCGGGTCTTATCAAGGAAGCCGGCTTCCCTGCAGGTGTTGTCAACGTCGTGCCCGGGTACGGCAAGACTGCTGGTTCTGTCTTGGCTGGTCACCAGGGTGTTGAAAAGATTGCTTTCACTGGAAGCACAGCAACTGGCCGCAACATCATGCGCTCAGCTGCTGTCAACATGAAGAACATCACCCTTGAGACAGGTGGCAAGAGCCCACTTGTGGTGTTTGAGGACGCCGATCTGGACCAAGCCGTGAAGTGGTCACACGTTGGCATCATGGGTAAGTTGCATCTTGATACGAGGAGGCTGACCGTTAGCTGATACAATCTTTTCTAGCAATGGCGGGACAGGTCTGCACATCGACTTCCAGAATCTACGTCCAAGACTCGATATACGAGAAGTTCCTCGAGGAGTTCAAGAAGTACACCCAGGAGAACACTACCATTGGCAGCCAGTTCGATAGCAATGTGACTCACGGCCCTCAGATCAGCAAGTCTCAGCAGGAGAAGATCTTGAGCTACGTTGAGTCTGCCAAGTCTGAGGGAGCCAGGCTCATTTTGGGTGGCGAGGTCTCCAACGAGCAGGGCTACTTCGTCGATCCGACTATCTTTGCCGACACCAAAAACGACATGAAGGCCTCGAGAGAGGAAGTTTTCGGACCTTTCGTCGTGGTTCAGTCGTTCAAGTCCGAAGATGAAGTGATTGAGAAGGCGAATGACACAGAGTACGGTCTCGGCGCGGCTGTGTTTACCAAGGATATTGTCCGTGGACACCGTGTTGCAGGCGAGATCCAGGCTGGAATGGTTTGGGTGAGTAAGACCTGGAGCATGCGATATTTGAGCAGGGCTGATACAGTAGCAGATCAACAGCTCACAAGATTCACACTTCGGCATTCCATTTGGTGGTTACAAGCAAAGTGGCATTGGTCGCGAGCTTGGGCAGTATGCTCTTTCTGCGTACACTCAAGTCAAGGCTGTTCATGGTAAGTTCTTCGCGAATGACATTATACCCGATATGGTACTAATCAAGACTTCCAGTCAACTTGGGAACATGGTTGTAGTTTATAATATCTTGTCACAAGTAAACGAATCTTACGTCCACAATGACCGGCTCATGCTATGGGAATATGCCAGAGTGGTTCAACGAACGATCAGTCGTATTCATCACCCATCCTTGCCAGACTCACATGCTGTTCCATTACCAAGGAACCAGACGTTGTGGAACAATCCATGCACTGTGTGCCTGCTGCTGTGGCGCTTTGATGAGATTGACAGGGGCCGCCGACGCGAAACAGACCTGCATGACCATCCACTTACTGCTACACAATACAGCAAGCCGATACCAGCCGTAGAACAACATTTGTCACGTCGCATACGCCCACTCCGTGCCATGTTTCAAGAACGGCCCATGTCTTCGTCCATTTTCGGACAATTTTCATTCCTGTATTGATATCAAATGTCGCGTTCGTTCTAGGCGACTTCGTTGTTGATGACCAGATGACTACCGGTTCGTGGCTCGCTAATGCAGGACGCTCCCCCGGGCTGCATCGAGACAGCCTTCTTGTACTCCCGTCGGCGCGTTGGCATCACACAAACCGCCAAATCAACACCACCTGGGCACCCCACATTCGCTTAGCGCCACGTGTGGCGGCTAAAATCGTTTGGTGCAACTACCTTAATATCAAAGTAGGCACTCCTAACTGCTCTAATCACGGAATGCGGAAGTACGGAGCATGGCGTTGTATCAGCTTGATGGCGACAGTAGGTCTGGGCTAGACGGACTCTGGCCCTTGCCTTCGACCACACGGCTTGTGGCAGTCAGTCTGAAAACGATATATTGCCCATGTCGCGGGCTCGACTGGCAGAGATGATTGCTCTTGGAACGATACGCTGGACGCATCTCAAGGATTGTCAGTATGCTTTCCGTTCTCTGGATCATCGCTTTGCTGGGCGCCACTGTCTACGGGCAGGCTGGCTTCTCATACACTGAGCCTAACTCCAAGGTCAAATTCTGGGAAGTTCCCTTCGGCGCTCAGGCAGGAACCAATGGACTGAACGTGGGTATTGCTTTGCCTGCGACGTCGCAGTCCAGCTACCAGGACGAGTACATCGGTCACATTGTCGGTGGTTTGTCATCCACTGGAGGATGGGCTGGTATCTCGCACTCGTCAGGCATGACCTATAGCTTGTTGCTCACCTTCTGGCCCAATGCTGGTAAAGTGCAAGGATCGTTCAGATACGCTACGTAAGTAATTGTGTACTCAAGAGTCCGATCGCCAACTAATGCCTGTCTTTTAGTGCCTATGTCTCGCCTGACATCTACACCGGCAATGCTACGTATAACATCCTGCACCAAAAGGTCAACACCACTCATTTCGAGGTCGTCTACCGTTGTATCCACTGCTGGGTCTGGGAGCAAGGTGGCCAGCCTGGCGCCCAGATTCCTCCCACCGCGACTGATGCCAATCTGGTCTTCGGTTGGGCCAAGCACACTTCGACCCCTACCACTCCGGCAGACCCCAATGTGTACCTCGACCAGCATGCATACTACGGTATCGCTGTTCAGCCCGCTGCGAGCATGAGAAACTCGGCGTACACTTCTTGGATTTCAGGAAGTGGGCCTTCGACAACTACTACTGCAACCACGACAGCTGTGCCCACTACCACATCCGCAGCATGTGCCGCGTCTCAGACTGTAGGATCTGACACATATGACTACATCGTCGCTGGTGCCGGTGCCGGTGGTATTCCAATCGCTGCAAAGCTTGCCGAGAGTGGCAAGAAGGTTCTCCTCCTCGAGAAGGGACCGCCATCATCGGGACGCTGGGGCGGCACGATGAAGCCTGCGTGGCTAAGCAGCACAAACCTCACACGCTTTGACGTCCCAGGCCTGTGCAACGAGATCTGGCAGGACTCGGATGGTATTGCCTGCAGAGATGCATCATCAATGGCCGGCTGCGTGCTCGGTGGAGGCACTGCGATCAACGCTGGTCTATGGTGGAAGCCCACCCCAGCGGACTTTGACCAGAACTTTCCCTCCGGCTGGAGGGCAGGAGAAATGCAAGGTGCCATCAACAGAGTGTTCCAGAAGATCCCTGGGACTTACGTGCCTTCGAAAGACGGCAAGACTTATCTTCGACAGGGCTTCAACACCCTCGCTTCGGCACTCTCGTCAGCTGGGTGGTCTAGCGTCGATGCCAACAACCAGCCTGCAAGCAAGAATAAGGCATACTCGCAGACTCCATACATGTTCTCCAACGGAGAAAGAGGCGGACCGATGGCCACCTACCTCCTCGAAGCATCAAAGCGTGACAACTTCAAGCTGCTTACAAACACTGCCGTCAAGCGCATTGTTCGTACTGGTGGCAAGGCTACTGGTGTTGAACTGGAAGCTCAGAACTCTGCTGGCAAGTGCGGTACTGTGAATCTAACTGCAAAGGGCCGTGTGATTGTTTCTGCAGGCGTGTTCGGATCGTCGAAGATTCTGATGCGCTCTGGAATTGGTCCAACCGATCAGCTCAACGTTGTCAAAGCCAGTGCCGATGGTCCGTCCATGATCGCTTCGACTTCATGGATCAACCTGCCCGTCGGCAAGAACCTCGATGACCACACCAACACCGACGTCGTCATCGACAACAAGGATGCTGTCTTTTACGACTTCTACGAAGCCTTTGACAACCCGATCCCATCAGACAAATCACTATATCTCAACCAACGTTCCGGCATTTTGGCCCAAGCGGCACCAAACATTGGACCAGTCTTCTGGGAAGTCATCACTGGAAATGACGGCGCTCAGCGCCAGCTTCAATGGACGGCACGCGTTGAAGGTGGCCACGGCGTCACTGCCAACACATCGATGGTGCTTTCCCAGTACCTTGGCCGGGGCAAAACCTCCAGAGGTCGCATCACAATCACTCCAAGCTTGAGCATGACTGTCTCTGAGCTGCCTTACGTCAACACCGCTGGCGACGTCGCCGCGATCGTCCAAGGCATCAAGAACTTGAAGGATGTCATTGCAAAGAACTCCAAGTTGACCATGAAGTACCCCACAGCAGACCAGTCTGTTGAGGACTTCGTCGCAGCCCAGCCCAACAGTGTTGGCGCCAGAACTGCCAACCACTGGGTTGGCACGGCCAAGATGGGCACTGACAGTGGTCTGAACGGTGGTACCAGTGTCGTCGACACAAACACCAAGGTTTACGGTACCGACAATGTAAGTGGCATTTACCCCGACTGCTTTCGATATGATGCTGACATATATCATAGATCCACGTTGTCGACGCGTCGGTGTTCCCTGGCATGGTGACAACCAACCCATCGGCTCTGATCGTTGCTGTTGCCGAGAAGGCATCGGAGGTTATCTTGGCGCTTGGCTAGATTTTTTTTTTCAATAGTCACGTTTTCTGCATACCCAGTCAATTCATTCATTGCAACTTTCCGTCCAAACTCATTCTTGTACTTACGTCGGTAATTCAGCCTGCATGCGTGTCAGCAAGCCAACGTGTGTTGTGATGCCTGGCACCCACCAAAGATGGCTTTCATCAATGGTGAATCTTTTGCTATGCATGCTAGGAGTACTTGTGATCGAACGATCCAGCATCGTGTGTCTACGCTTTGGAAATCATTCGTCGTTACAACCGTGGGATTCGTAGCTCAGCATTCGTCAAATCGGTAGGGATGGCGACAGATGGAACGGAACGAGTAAAGAACGGCAGGCCGACTGGCAATACCCTGACGCCATCCCGTCCGCCACGTCTAGGCTGCTCCCAATCTACCTCGCAATATATCGGAAGCCAACTAGCTTGACAATCATCAAGCACCAATCCGGCGATCTTCCGTGACGGACCGCGGCTCCGCCTTGATCGATCTTATACGGACTCTTTCTCTCCGTCAGGTAGGTTTCGACAGCCACGACTGCAGATAGATGGCAGGTGATGTTCTGGATTCCAGTGGCTGCTTCATCAATAGTAGACGGCAGCAATGATTATGCCTCCTCGTCGGCCAAGCAGACTCCGAGCATATTCACGCCGGAGCGGAAAAGTGATCGCGAGAAACGGAGCGTCGACTGTGGTGGACATCGACCAAGAGAGAGGAAAAGGCTCTTTATATCTGGATCTTCTCCCCCTGCCTCTCAAACTCACTCAAACCTGCGCATCCAGGATCATCAAGACCATCTATTATAACATGCGATCCGTACCTTCTTGTCTCGCCGCCCTTGGCGTGCTAGTTCAGTTCGTCCCCGAAGCCTCTGCCCACGGTTTCGTCAACCTCATCAAAACCGGCGGCAAGTTCTACCCAGGCTGGGATCTCAACTACTACTACCAGTCCAACCCTCCCGCCGTCGCAGGCTGGAGCACCACAGCCCTTGACTCCGGCTTCGTACGTCCTCAGCCCATACCACAAGTCTCTTCACCAATCACTAACAGACACAGGTCTCCCCCGACAGCTACCAATCCCCCGACATCATCTGCCACAAATCCGGCAAGCCCGGCAAAGCGCACATCCCCGTCGTCGCCGGCCAAACCATGCAGCTCTTCTGGAACACCTGGCCGCCCGGCCACAAGGGCCCCGTCCTCGACTACCTGGCCCCCTGCGCCAACGACGACTGCTCCACCGCCGACAAAACCGCGCTCAAATTCGCCAAAATCGACCAGGTCGGCCTCAAGAGCGGACCCTCGCCTGGGACTTGGGGAACGGACGATCTGGTCGCGACGAATAACTCGTGGACGGTGACGATTCCGTCGAGTTTGAAGGCGGGGGCTTATGTGCTGAGGCATGAGATTATTTCGCTGCATGGGAGTCGCAGCGATAATGGGGCGCAGAATTACCCGCAGTGCGTGAATTTGTTGGTTAGTGGATCCGGGTCGAAGGTTCCCAGTGGTGGTGCGAGCCCGACGACTTTCTACAAGAGGACTGATCCGGGTGTGCTGATTGATATCTACAACAACCTCAACAGCTACACTGTCCCTGGTCCTGCTGTGCAGGCGTTGTAGGGAGGAATGATGAGCAGGATGTCGGATCGATGGAGAGAGTCTATAGCCATTATCAGAAAAAGAAAGCTCCAAGTAACGAACAATTAGTGACAAAGGACCTGAATCAATCGCTCATAATCTCCGACATTTGTCAAAGCATCACTCCTCGATCACCAAGGATACTGCCCCTCAGCATGCAAAAACCCATTAAACTCCCCATCCCTCCCCCCCTCCACAATCCTCAGCAGCGGCTCCACAGCCTCATCCGTAGCCTTCGCCCCATTCTCCGCCTTGTTCTGCGGCCCCAGATTACTCACCGTGAACCCCGGACAAACCGTGAAAAACTTCACATTCCCCTCATCCTTGAACTCGTATATCAGCTGCGCGGTAACCATATGCAGCGCAGCCTTGCTAGCGCGGTACGGCAGAGCCGGAATGCTAGACGTCCAGTGGTTGTGGTCGAGTTTGAGAGCGACGGAGCCCATGCCGCTGGAGACGTTGATGACGCGGGCGGTGGGGTTTGTGGTTTTGAGGAGGAGGGGGCGGAAGGCCTGCGTGACGAAGTAGACGCTTGCGGCGTTGGTGTTGAAGTTGGAGAGCATATTTTCGCGGGTGGGCTCTTCGGATGCGATGGCGGCGTTGTTGATCAAGACATCGAGGCGACCGTAGGTGGTCTCGACGAAGGTGGCGGCGGCGGCGATGCTGGCGTCGTCGGTTTGGTCGAGGTGGAGGAGCTCGCAGGTTCCGGGGTGGTTTTTTGATTGGAGTTGGGAGACGGCAGCGTTGCCTTTGTCGGAAGAGCGGGCGCCGATGAGGACGTGGTAAGGGCCTTTGGCCATTAGCTGGGAGGCCCATTCGAGGCCGATGCCGCTGTTGGCTTTTGGGGGGTGTCAGTGAGGTTGTATACTAGTGGTTATTGGGATTGCTCCTTACCGCCGGTGATGAGGACCAAGGTCTTGTCTGTAGACATTGTTGCTGTGATGCTAACTGAAATGTTTGGAAAGATGGATGGAATCAATGGAGATGTGCAAAGGCTTGCGGAGGTGCAGCGTGTTGCTGTCAACAAGCAAGGGATGGCGAAGCTCTTATATACTCAATCGACGTGTATAACGACCGCATACACAAGACCGGTATGTCCACATGCATACATGTAGCTGACCAACTGTTGTTCTTGTTGCCTAGAATTGGTATTAGAGTTGCTCCGGGGACGGACAAGGACAAGGACTTAAAAGTCCTTAACTCCACACCATGCATTGAATGCCCAGAACTTTCTTTGTAAAGCAAGGGAGTACGAATGCGAACAAAGCTTTCATAAAACGCCAATGGTGATTGAGACATGGCAAAACGCGTCGGTGCGATGTGTGATTGGTAATTGGCGGGACGATATGGTTGCTGATCATGTAGAAATACCACGAACAGCTGGTCGTCTTTGTGAGATCGAAACATCATGCAGACACTGTAGACGATGGTTTGTGTGGAGGTATTCAATACTACATGAAGTTCATCCTGCTTCTGCTGTACATCAGCTGCGTCGGCTGTGTCGAGTCCTCTGCCCAGACTAAGGGACTGCAATGCCCAATCTGCGCGGCTTGACCTTTGGAGCTAAGGGTAAACGCAGCGTCAAGCATGTGTAGCGTGACTGACGATGTTTCTGCGGTTTGTCACTGTGAAGTGAGGTAACTCTGCAGTAGATGTCTGTACAGGCCAGGCTGCCCCCAAAACCTTTTGAGCATGATGGTCATGGGGTTGGCCGAAAGACAGCAGAGTTGATGCCACATACTCCCCTCAAGAGTTCACGTTCCGCGTGGTCCCTAGTGTAGTGATGCCATAACGAACGCGCCCTTGGGTAGCCGTCGTATATCAGAAAGCATATGTTCGATGATTTTCCCGTCTTGGAACGATGTTTTGAGTCTGTTGCCCTCAAGTATCACATCGATCAAGCATTGCATCGATCAAGAAGTGAATCGATCCCGTAAGAATCTCAAGTTCTCGTACTGCTATCACGAGATCCAGGAGGTCCCCCCTGTGTGTTCTCCGACAAACCAGAATGCGTCCTCGGGGGAGCAGGGACGCTCTCGTTCGAGCTCGAGTACTTCTGTCGTGATGAAACAGGCGTGAGATCGGAGACTGAGTTAAGCCGAGATTCCCGGTCTTTAGCTCCTGTGCCCGAAGACGCACTGTCGCTGAGCAAGTCGTCCAAAACCATGGAGTCGAGGCGGTCGGATGATGTGAAAGATTGCCCGGAGCCCAGATTTATCAGGCCCTTCTTGGATAGCGGCTGGGTTCTTGCGAAACGTTTTGCCGCCGTCTCGATGGCGTCGATGATGGTCTGACGCTGTTGCTCGCGGCCGACGAGGTGGGTTGGTAGTTTGAAGAAGCAGGATACATCGTTTGATGCGATCTTGAAGTCGTCGAGGGCTTTGGTGTCGCCGTCTGTGAGAATCTTCTTGAGGGTCTGGAGATCGTGTTTGACGCCAGATGCACTGTTGTAGCGGTCGTCCATGGATTTGTGGGTCATCTTCTGGACGATTGCAGACAATGCGTCTGGAACGTCGGGCCTGATACTGGTTGCTGTAGGCATTCTTCGTGAGAGGACATTTTGCATGATCTCAAGTGGTGTGCTCCCGGCAAAGGCAGGCAGTCCTGTCAGCATCGTCCAGAATAGAATACCCAAGCTGTAGATGTCTGTACGACTGTCTGGCTCTGCTGGCAAACGACCAGTCTGTTCTGGAGCGATGAATTGTAGCTTGTGCTCAACGCCACGCTGAGCAGTCAGACTCGACCAGCCTGCAGATGTCAAACCATGCTCGAAACTCCTAGCACCCGAGCCGAAATTGATCAGGCGCACATGGCCGGTGTCTTTGTTGTAGTGGAACGCATCGCCTCGCAGCTCGCCATGTACCATTTCATGTCCGTGGTGAAGGATCTCGCAGCACGCGCTCGCACCGATTGCAAAATCCAGGAATGTCAGAAGAGGTGTCTGCTTATTGCGATCCGATCCTAGCTCAGCTGGCGAGGAGGCCTTGTAGAAGTTGGGTCCGAACTCGACGATGTCGAACAAGTAATTGCGACCGGGCGCTTCAATGATGCTGACAGCGAGAGGCTTATCTCCTGGCTGCTTCGCCGGCAAGCGGTAAAAGTTCATTGGCTTCACGAAATGTACATTGTCGTCCTCTGACAGCTTCCTCAGCGCAATGGCTTGCTTGTACTCGCGCTCCAAGCGCAACGCATGCTTCGATACCCGCGCAATCACCCATACATCCTTCTCCTTCTCACCATCTGAACCAGGGTCGGCGAAGCTCGCAGTGCCATTCTCGGCTTGTGAATAGTCGGAGCGGGTACGTGTGCTGGTCGGCCGGGACGAGCTAGCTGGGCTTTTGGGGTCTAGAGAGTTGCTTGTAGCCTTGGGCTTGCGCTTGCCAAAGAAGTGCCAGTCGTCGTAGCTGGAATGAAAGGGAGTGACTTCGTCGGAAAAAGTGTAGTTCGGGACGCCCTCGCGCAAGCGCTCGTACATTCGTGCGACACGCTCGGGCTGGACGTTCTTCGGCTTGAGCCTCTGGATCGTGCGTTCGTCCATGGCTGTGATATGATGATGTGACGATGATGGGATTGTGATGGCGACAAGGGAAAGTCAATCAGGGAGGTAGAACATCAAAGCATGTCTTGAATGCTCTCATCGGCCGGCCGTACTCAGCACAGCACAGCACTGCCAGCCTGCCAGCTGCTTCCTCAGCGCGAGCGATCGGCGTGACGCCAGCGACCGTTGAATCAGCAGGAAGAATATCAGTAATGCCTGAGGCAAGTGCGTGTGAAGAATTAGGTGATGGCGAGTGTGATATGGGAGTGGTGGTCGTCAGCTCAAGTGAATCTTCCCTACGTGTATGCAGATATATTGATGGAGGACTACTGTTGTTACATATAGCCAGGTAGACATTCAACTAATGCATGCTTGCATGCTTGCATCCTTGCTTGCTCTCAAGCGGAGAGGCAGTCGCTTCCGCAGAGTGGGGGTCCAGTTGATTGTGGCAGCTACGTAAGGACACACTTGAATGCCCAAGGACTCGATCCACCCCTCTAATAACAATACACTCGGATACGCCTCACATCACAGCCACTGCATTCCAGCTTAAGTCTCTGCCACGCGACCTCTCACCTCCTTTCACCGAAAAGGCAAGCTTCACCGAGCCTCTGCGGACCTGGACTTAGACATACGATGCAGGCGTCGTTGTCCTGAACCGTACCACAATCCACCAAAGGACTGGCCACAATGGCGGATCACCAACCTCCCGAGCAAAGGGCATACGACAGTCCCTCAGAAGATGACGAGCCAGTGCTCAAACCACGAGAGCTACCTCTGGATCTCCCTCGCTCGCTGGACGATCGCAAGAGCGTTCCGAGCTACAATCAAGAGACTGAATACTACGATGCATGGCAGGGTGAGCCAATCCCATACGTCTGACCGCCTGTGCAATCCATGAGACTCATTCCCTCCAGGCCAGTCGCAGTTCCTCTCCGCTCCTACACTCGCGAAAACCACAAACTTCAACCTCTCCCTCCACGAACCAGACGATGGCGACGCTTTCGGCGGCGACGATGAGGCGCACATGGCTCAGATGCTGAACCTGCAATCCCTCCAAGGCGATGCCGAGGATGCTGGCGAGGCGGCGGAGGAGGACGTTCTGCGAGACGAACAACTGTCGCGTGACCAAAAAGCGAAGGCACTACAAGACTTTCTGTTCATGGCTGCTAGCAACGGTGACGCGCAGCGAGTACAACGGTTAGTGAGAGGTGCTGCTTCGGATCTCGTCGAAATAGACGCAGTGGACGCGGAAGGAACACCACCGATCGTATATGCGAGTTGCTTCGGGCATAAAGAGGTGGTGCAGAGCTTGCTGGATGCTGGTGCGACGGTGGATCAGCAAGACAGGAATCAGTGGACAGCGCTCATGTGGGCCATGACGAACCGCCACAAGGATATCGCCAAAACATTACTGGACCACGGAGCATCTACAGAAATCAAGTCTTCGAGCGGTAGGACTGCGCTGGATTTCGTCTCGCCGAATAGCGAGATGTCGGACTTTTTGCAGCACAGCGGATACTCTATCGGCAATGCTGGAGTTACGGACGACTTCTACAATGCTGGCTTTTCGCAGGACAGATTTGAGGAGGAACTTGCTGAGACCGAGATGAGGCGAAGGATGATGATGGAGAGCGCCATGAATTTGGAGGTGGACTTGGGCAATCTTGGGCTTGATGAGCAACCAGAGCCCGTGGACGAACTGGAAGAGGCGCAAACCTTCGTCTGGGATCGATGTTTGAACGACCAGATGTTCGTCTTCATGGAGAGCGATATCGACCACATTCTTGACATTGTTGTTACCAACATGACGCCCCAACGGACGGCGTCGCAAAAGCCTGTACCGGCCAACATCATCTTCCTGGGCGCAAGATATGCATTCTATCATGCAAGCAAGGAGCTACTAGCCGATTGGCTGGTGTCGGCACAAGAGAAGGTCTATGCAGTCGTTGACAGGTGCCAGTGGGACATGACAATACTGGCATTCTGGATTTCAAACGCCACACTGCTTCTTTACTACTTGAAGAAGGATACAGGTCTAACCCAGGAAACGACGCATTTCCAAGCACAGATGGCAGAGCTCATCCATGAAATCTACATTCTAATAATACGGGATGCTGAAAGGCGCATGGACAAAGTTCTGGACACGGCAATCCTCGATCACGAGACCATTCCAGGATTCGAAGACATTGCTTTCCAGAATGAATGGAAGTTCCTCCGGTCAAAACCTAAGGTCAAGCCTGAACCTGCAGACAAGCGTTTCCGTCCTCCCTCGCCCAAACGCAAAGCTCAAATTTCTCCTCGCAACATTACTTCTCTCTTATCCTCCACATTGTTCGTTCTCGATTTGTACGACGTCCACTCCGTCATCACAGCGCAGATCCTCTCGCAGTTGCATTATTGGTTGGGCGCCGAGATCTTCAACAGGATAATGTCCAACAAGAAGTATCTTGCCAGAACGAAAGCAATGCAGATCCGAATGAACATCTCCACGCTTGAAGACTGGGCGAGAACAAACAACCGCCAACCAGAGCACTACGAAGGCGGCATGACAACACCTGTCGGCGAGACGACGATAGATTCGGCGCGGAGACATCTGGCACCTGTTGTTCAGCTCCTGCAATGGCTGCAGTGTTTCTCTTCCCTAGGTGACGACGAAGAGGCTATGGAGACCACCATTCAGCAATTGCCTACCCTCTCGACCATGCAATTGTTGCATGCCGTCAAGTACTACCGTGCCGAGGTTGGCGAGAAGACTCTCAGCAAAGCTGCAACAAAGTCCGTACAGGACATCAAGAGCAAGTTCAACAAGAACGCAGCAGATGCTCAAAATGCCAGTCCACAAGTCCCAGGCACGCCGCAAACGCCCGTAACAAATAACGGCAACCATAGAGATGACGACGATTTGCCCGAGAGCAATTTGCTCAATCCTGCACTTCTTCTGCCTTTCCACTTGCCCACGTCCACGGACATGCTGGTCAGCTACGGCGCCGGTTTCGGCGGCATGGATAAAGAGCGCGAGCGCCGATACATCCCATCCGTGCCACAGGAAATCCTGACACGATTGGACCCCAACGGCAGCCAAGGAACGAAAGACATCTACGAGAACGCCAGATGGAGTAATGACAGCTCTTGAGCAACAGTAGTCGAGAAAGTCTAAACGTACGAATGCAACGCTCGGCCATGCTCTTGGCGATATCGGCGAGCTCCGGCAGGGCGTTTTGCTCCACATACCCCGGCCGACACCTGAGAGGATCGAGTAATAAGTTATCCTATCCTATCTTGGTGGGGGTGCCCAACGCCCCGCCAAATAATATAAACACTCGGTGTTTCCTTCGAGCGACATAGCGACATTCCTCCATATACACTCAAAAATCCTACTCCCATACCATTTAGGACGTCTGTTCAACATGTCGGATATCAAGCAAATCGATGCCGAGTCGATCGACAAGACGTTTAGTGACAGCATAGGTGTGTTTCTCTCAAACATGTATGACCATCCTTGCAATCGACCTGACACCGTAAGACCTCGTAAACAGGGACCTCGGATCGCGCATCCTCTCCTTCTCCGACGAATGGTTCGCCGCCGCCGAGAACCTCTACAACCCCAAAGAGCCCATCCGCAAGCCAGGCGTCTTCACCTACGCGGGAGCATGGTATGACGGCTGGGAGACAAGACGACACAACACCGAGCCTTTCGACTACGTAGTCTTCCGCCTCGGCGTCGCGTCCGGCAAAGTCAAGGGCGTCGAAGTCGACACGGCCTTCTTCAACGGCAACCAAGCCCCCGAGGTCGCCGTGCAAGGCTGCTTCGCATCCGACGACAAAGAGGAGGAGATCAAGAGCAAGGACTTCGCCGGCTGGGAAACTATCCTGCCCAAACAAGAATGTGGCCCCAGCCAACGACACGGCTGGGTCTTGCCCACCAGCACGGACAAAGCATACACCCACGTGCGTTTGCAGATGTTCCCCGACGGCGGCATCGCGCGCTTCCGCCTCTTCGGCTCCGTCGTCCCCGTGCTGCCACAGGACACCAGCGCGGTCTTCGACCTCGCGGCCACCGTCAACGGCGGCGTCGCCGTCAAGTGCTCCGACCAGCACTTCGGCCGCATCGCCAACCTGCTGCTGCCCGGCCGCGGCGTCGACATGGGCGACGGCTGGGAGACCAAGCGCTCGCGCGGCGAGCACGTCGATTGGGCGATTATCAAGCTCGGCACGCCGGGTGTGATCGAGAAGGTTGTTGTGGACACGGCGCATTTCAGGGGCAATTTCCCGCAGAAGGTGCAGGTGTTTGCTGCGCCGGCGAGTGAAGAGGTTCCCGAGCATGAGAGTCAGGTGTGGACGGAGATTCTAGCGCCGCAGAAGACGGGGGCTGATAAGGAGCATGAGTACGATGGGCAGATTCTGAAAGATGTTGGGCAGACTTATGGTTATGTTAAGATGGTTATTATCCCTGATGGTGGTGTTAAGAGGATTCGTGTGTTTGGACGGAGGGGTTAGATGGGATGGATTGGATTCGAGATAGCTTACGAGGTTTATAGATGCCAAAAGTTCAAGTCTACCATCACTAATTCGCAGACACCACGAACTGGTCGTACCATTATTTATCAGCAGTGAATATTTACTAGGATTGGTCTGATATGATACAACTGATTCAATGCCCCAGGGCCCCTAGTACCATGCTGCTTCGACGAAGCACGGTAAGTTACTGCTCATTTTTGATTTGTGAATACATGTACACAACTGACTTTAAACCCGAAGCTCAGATAGAGAGACCCATGTAAGTCGCTCTCACTGGCACAGAAGAGTTTTCTGACCATCGTCTCAAGTTCTGTTTCTGGGTTTTTCTGTATCTACGACCGACCTTCATACCACTCTGCCGGATCTTGGAATTCCTGTCTCGTTTCTCCCACGGCTAACGTGCTCTTCATGCAGTTACCCTTTGAACAAACACTGTTCTTCAGGTCAAACGGCTGATTTCCTGGAGCGGACATACAACTGGGATCCAAGGACTTTCCGAAGCAAAGTCTATTGCTTTCGCAGCGAGCTTGCAAGCCTGGACAATGGCAGCTTCTGGACCATGCAGCTCGGCTTCAAACGCCACTCAAAGCAAACGGGAGTATCTTTGTTATTGGTATGCAGGGCGGTGTGAATCTTTGGTGGTGTCTCAAAGATGCAGCAAGTCACTCCTCAAACGATTCCCTAAAGCAGACATGGCGTTCTTTATTGCAGACAAGCAATTCAACGACAGAACCTGGCGAAAGTGCTTGCCTGGGTCTCAGCGATTGTCCTAGATGGACGATAAGAAGGTAGTATTCTCTCGTCTTCATTTCTGGGACTACCACACCCCGTCAGCAAGGTCTGCCAGCTTCCAACAGGGACAGGTACATCGCGATCTTGGGGTTGATAGCCTCTGGCTTCCTCATCAGTCTCGGACTCCGGGACATCTTCCCATCTACCCAACACCGCGACGCCAGATACCTGAGCTGTAGCTTGATCCTCATCCTGGTCCTTCTGGCGGATTGCAACCACGACGACGATGCAATGAAACTTCTTCTGGTTGGCTTTGGTGTCATGCTCAGTGATCTACTCGCTCTTGCTATGATGCAGTCTAGCGCACCAAGTCCCCTTGACGACTCTATCGGCGCCGGTCAAGTCGCATCACAGCACGGTAAATCGACTCTTTCCACGCCCCAACGGAACGACAGCCGTTCAGACGGCACCGGACACTCATCATCGACCCAGGACACTAAGAATGATCCTCAAGATCAGCAAATCAACCTTGGAAACGATCGTGCAGTCGCAACCCTGCAACGGCCTGCCGACGAAAAGTCAAACCCTGCAGAGGGTTCCAAGACTGCAAAGCCTGAGCAGCCTGTCGTTGAGGAAACTCAATCCAAGCATGCCTTGCATGCTTACAACGAATGGGTGATCAAGGGCGCAGCACCTAATAAGAACATCCCCTCTGCAGCTCGGGCACTTCCAAACAAACGTTTGAAGGACGCCTTCCACGTCAATAATTGTTTCACAGAGGGTGCACTACGTTGTGTAGAGTTCCGGAAGCAGGTTGAAAAGGTACTACAGCCCGGCAACGACGAAAAGAACTGGCTTGACTGGCCTGAGTTGGTCGAAGTGACAAAGACGGTGGCCACATTGGCTTTGTCGGCTCCAGTAGTCGAACTAAATCTCTTCGATGCCATACATTTGACTGCCATGAAGACAATGCTTAAGGTGCTCTTCGGCAAGTTTTTCGAGGGCACAAGCAAAGACCACCTGATATTGAAACTTGCGAAAGGCGTCAATGAGCAGTGGATCCAGTCAAAGAAGCGTGTGGTCCCGGGTGAAACACCTGAGTGGGAGTTCGAGCGACAAGGCAGTTTGAAGGCAGTCGCGGAGGAGATCTTTTCCGGTTGGGACTGGGGCGCAGACAACGTCAACAATCCGTTCAACAGGATCTTGCCGGGCTATGAGACCATGTGGCGAGTCGTTTTGCGCTCAGTTCTAGAGATTACATCAACACGCCACCCTGCCTCCACGACTCACGCCTGGAAAGAGCGACTGTCGTCGTTTATCCGAAACCCAACACGCGATCAACTGCAGAACCAGAAGAACGACGCCGGTCTGACCGCCGAGCATCTTTCTTTCGAGGTGCTCCGGCTGTACCCTCCGACCCGACACGTCGCAAGAATGCACACGGACAAGATTGGCAGCGAGCGTATCCTGACCGCTGACATGGAGCTTCTGCACCACACGGCACCAGTCTGGGGCGAGGATCCCCTGACCTACCGCCCCGAGCGATGGGCGACTCTCGACGGCATGGAGCAACCCGGCTACATGCCTTTCGGCTGCGCACCCTTTAACTGCCCCGCGAAACAGCACAGGAAAATTGAGATTCCATTCGGTGTCACCATGATTGCCGTTCTGACTGGTTGCTTCATCGAAGCCATGGCCGGCAAGTGGCGCCTAGGTGAAGAAGGGATTCCGCCCATCAGTAAACCGCTTTGCAACGGGCGTAAGAGCTACGCCGAAGTATCTCTGTATCGACTCAAGTCGAAAGCAGCTGACATCACGTCGAACGTGGTCGGTCGGATGGAGAAGGCTGCTACAGTCAAGAATGAGGCAGAAAACACCAACGCAGACAACGCCACTCCAGACAGTACCGCCGCAGGCAGTTCCGTTGTAGCCGACACCGATTCAGGCGACGCCGATGCTGACAAGACCAAAGAGAACAAGTCCGGCGACGGCAAGATCGACAATTGTAAGACCGGCGATGACAAGACTGACGATGAGGCGAAGATGGAGTTGAGCGAGACGAAAGATTCAATCGGAGAGGACAAGAAGCAGACCAATGCTGTCCAGCAGTAAGTCAAGCGTGTGAGTGAAATGAGAGCGACCATTGGCAAGGAAGTGGAGGTCTCTAGCAGGCACTACGCTCCTGATATGCCAAACAGTCTAACTAGGCTATGTTATTTCCTTAACGAAACGATGAAACAGATATGTGTTCCCACCCTAACGTTTGTGGCATGACTTGCTAGTCGCACTAAATCCTTCAATTATAGGGTTGGTTCCCGATGCCATGGAGCTGCTTGCGTAGAATCACAGCAAGCGAACATATTCACAGCTGTGATTGTTTGAGGCACTCCTACTCCACAGAGCTCTGCTCCTTGGTAGCCATTCCTGGCTTTGCTACAGCTCTTCCTTCTTTCCGGGTGTTCTCCTCGGTGGAGTAAGACAAATCGTGTCTCCGGGTATCAGATTTGTGCAATCCCTGTTCAGGTTCGGGTTGAGCGAAATCACTTTTGTCCACCTCACTCCATGTTCTTTCCCGATCGAGAAGCAGGTATCGCCCTTCTGAACGCAGTAGGTGTCGCAAGATTGGGGAAGGCACCTGAGAGCAACTGTCAGCTCGGAGCATTCTGGAGAGCGTGCCTCGACTTACAGTTCGGTGTCGGGCTGGAGATTGGCGCAGTCTGCGTACAGACCGTTCAGGATTGCTAAGAGGCCGGTTGAAATGCTATAGTCCTCCGAGATGGACCTGCAAGTCTCGTTTTCTTTGGTGGTGTGAGTCTTTCCTGAGCGGCAACCGCGTGGTTTCGCGATTCCTTGTTCGGCTGTGGTGACTGAAGCGCCTTTACCTGCAGAAGAACCGCCTTTGCGATGCTTGTTTGTGGCTGGTTTTGGCAGAGACGTTTCGCATGGTTCGATGGAACAGACTACCCGATGTCAAAACAACCCAAGCACGGCAGACTCTGATGATAGTGCTGACTCACTAGACTGAATCTTGGCCCATGATTTGGCCATGTCTCCATTGTAATTCCCAAAGCTAGAAGCCTGACTTTGCTTGAATCGAGCTATCATACAAGGCGAACAGACGACATCTTGAGGCAGGTCTTCAAAACGCTCGCCCTTTTTTCTCGTGATGTTGTTGGGCTTGTCTGACATCAATGTCAGTATTGAATTGCTCGATGCGGTGGGTAGTAACATACTAATGCAGAAGTCACCCGAGGGCTCCCGCAAGCAAGTTTGATTCTGATACGCCCATATGAAGTCGACGTTGTAAGTCGCCGGAAAACCTGGCACGACCTCCGTGGGACCACACTGTCTCACAACATTGTTGTGGTAAGTAGCCAAGCTCGAAGCACAAGACTGGCAGCATATGGTGTCCTCGAGGACAGCGGGTTTGATGGAGCCCACATATCCTCCCGAAGCATATCGAAGCAACATCGGATCGCACTCAATGGGGCTGCTTAGAGCTTGCCGACATCCCGACGACACGGACGAGGGAATGCCTTGTGCGGACGAGTTGAAGAGCACCACGTGCCCTTCGGTCAAAGAGCAGGCGAGCAGGATGACGAAAACAGCACTCAAGATACCGCTCATGGTGGGAAGCGAACCGATAAAAGGGTATGAGAAAATAGAGGTGCAGACGTTCGAGCGAAGTTAGTGATTTTCTGTCTACTATTCACTTCGGAACCGACGAATTGGCATCCTAGCGGGAGCATCGATCTAGCCGCGGGCAAATTTCGCAATAGGAGTTGATCTGGCGCAAGATATGTTTCAGTACTATCCAGCTCTTTTCCTAAGTCATTTCACAGAATTGTAAAATATGACAGGTTACTCTTGCAAGTTGCGGCCGTTGGACCGTCAGACATGGTTTAGCCGCTAAATATGTACCGGCCGTTGAGCTTGAAACAAGCTACGAACAAGCACGAATCCTTCGCGGCTCGGGATTCCACCTTGACAATGGCCCCTATAACATTCGACAGGCATCATGTCTGTTGTACGGTAAATCTAGTCATTCGATGGTGGTAGCTGCTTCCGGCATTCCCACGGCGCTTCTTTACCGCGTCTTGCGCGGAGGATCAGAGGTATCACGTACAATCCTTCGCGCAAAGTTGATACAATATTGGTTGCGAGACGCTCTAGTCCACTAGATATGGCTGAAATTATCCAGGAAGTAAAGTGTGCTCTTGAAGACCGTTGTTTGAGGATCGCTCCAAAGTAGCTCATTGACGACGCCCTTGTATGCGTACATGAGTCTCCGCAGCTGTTAAAAGCACTCGACGATGCTGTGAACGTCCTTCATCTCGATTTGACCCATTGACTTTTCCATCCCACAAAGATAAGATGATGATTCGTCTGGTTGTTCAGACGCTATGTCTCATTTTATCGGCACCTTTCGTTCGAGCAGCCGATCCTCCCACTTGCGACGGCATCTCGGCAACTCGAAGAATAGTTGGATACTATGATACCTACTTCGCCGGCACACCCTGCGGTACGCCAAAGAAAACTCTTTTGGCTCAGACTCAGGCGCTGACAATATGCAGGCACATATCCAGAATTTCTGAAGCTTGCAGGCTATACTCATGTCAACGCTGCTCATGCTTGGATCGATCCAAGCAACTACACCCTAGATATCGCCTCAGTATACAACCCGGAGATCTGGAGACGTCTGGTGACTGCCAAAGAAACTACGCCTGGCTTGCAAGTTTGGCTGTCCGTCGGAGGATGGATGATGAGCTACCAAAACGAAGCGACCTTGGAGACATTTAGCGAGATCGTTTCCGGTGAAGGCAAAGATGAGCGGCAACGTGCCTTCATTGATTCACTCATCACAACCTTGCAGGAATATGGGTTCGATGGCGTCGATCTGGATTGGTGGGTTCTTGTTACTTCATATTGTTTAGGATGGAGCTAATACGTTTACAAGGCTTCCTGGACGAACTAATCACGACGGTTATACAGATTTTCTGTCATTATTGAGGCGAGATCTGGAAGAGACAGGCTATGGGTATGGCTTATCGGTTACCACTCCACGCTACAGCAAGCGCTTCGATGGTTTCGACCTTGGCAGGATTCAGCATGTTGTCGATTGGTTTAACGTAATGACTTACGACATCAATGTAAGTTGTGTTGCAGGTAACGAACAATACTGATTTCGCTGACCATGAAAGGACGCGAAATTGACGAGGAAATCTATCAGCGCCCATTCTAACATGACAGAGTTTGATGATGCCCTCAGTCAGCTCTGGGTGAATGACGTTGATCCAGCAAAAGTCACTTTAGGGCTTGCATACTACGGCAGGAGTTACACACTCGAGGACGAGTCTTGCAACGACCCCGGCTGTGCAACATCTGGGTTCGGCGCTTCTGGTGTATGCTACGACACACCGGGCTACAAGACACTGGACCAAATCAATGACGATATCGAGAGAAATGCGACGCTTGTGTATCACGACGAAGTGGCAGCTATCAACGTAGCAACATACGACTCTGACCAGTGGATCGCGTACGACGACGAAAAAACATTTGCCCAGAAAGTCAAGTATGCGAACGAGCACTGTATCGGAGGTAAGACACGTCAACGGAGATCAGCAGTCGATCATGAGACCTGACGAATATCCAGGTATGAACGTCTGGTCCATCGATCTCGACACGAGTGGCGATGCGATCGAGGCTTTGAGTAAAAGCACCGGTCAGCTTGAAAGAGCTACGGCAAGTCCTCCAGATGCATCGGATTCAACTTCAGAATGCTTTTGGTCAGGCTGTATCGATCCAGCAGGTACTTGTTCCGGTCGAGGTCTCGGTGGCGCTCCAGGACAATCGGGAACATGTCAGGAAAACTGCCCGTCCGGTACCTCTGCATCGTTCCAATCCTCTAATGAAGGTCTTTGCGAGAAGGGGCAATATCAGCTCTTTTGCTGCCCAAACTCCGGAAGGCCAGATCGCTGCCATGTCAGAGAAGACCACGAGAAGTTTGATGACACTCGCTGCAACGGCCGTTGCTCGGGCAGCGAGGTCAAGATCGGTACAGATACTAATGAGTGCTTGACGGGATGGAATGACGTCTGCTGCACTCGCGCAGAAGCACTCCATTCTCAGCAACAATGTTGTAAGTCTTTCGGACCTCCTAATAATACGCGATCTCATGTACTGACATAACCTCAGCTTGGACGACCAGCTGTTCACAGTCTCCGGAATGTCCTAACAACAGACCTAATCTCTTAGGGACATCTCCTTTCGGTGATGGCCCACTAGAAGAACCATGCGCAGGAGAAGAATCTCGAGCGTTATGCTGTGATGAACCTAATCCTTATGGCGACTGCAAATGGGAAGGAGAAGCCTCCGACATGGGCTGGGGACAATGCTCGGGCGAATGCCCTGCAGGGAAGACATTGGTCGCTTCATCAACAGAGGGCTGCAGTTCGGGCTCCAAGATACTATGCTGTGGCCGTGGGACGAGTACATTGCATCCCACTTCCCATGATATAGACAGTACTAACTGTTTTCTCAGGCAATGCTACCATGGCATGGTATGGCTCCGTCTTGGATACTTTCTTCCAAGAACCTATATGCCCGTCCACCTCGACAGAAGACGACTTCAAAGACAGCGATATCGATCCGGATGCTGTGAGTACCCTCATTCCAAGAGATTTTATTCCGGACAAGGATGCAACGATAGGACTGTCGGACATCCGCTTCCTGGTGGGAGCACTAAATGGAGCCAGCTGGCTATCAACACAAATCCGAGACGTCTATGATGATCATGTCGCTCGTGGGAAGCCCGATAGTGGAGGCATGATCGATGTCATTGCCTACGACGATTTGCAGGATCCTGTTTCGGCCGCCATGGATGCTTGGTGTACGGAGGCAGACACCCTCCAGATGATCGAAACGCAGCACATCTCTGATAGCAGGTGTGTTCTGGAATGGAATAGCACAGACACAACCAAAGACCTGGAAAAGCGTCGCTTCCAGGGCAATAGTGTCGGTCGGGAAACCGTACGAAGTGGAAACAATGCCCGTCCTAATCTCGGAGCCTTACTTCGGCGGATCCTAGACACTGAGGACCTCACTTTTCTTTACTCCCGCGTTCTGAGTTACACAAACCCCCAGACCCCTACACGGGAAGCTAGGGATGAAGTAAACCTTGAAGGTATGCGAAACAGAAGCACTGGTGTGACTTAAGCTGTCAGTTTCGCTAACATTTTCGCGCTAGTCGCCTATGAACTTGGGCCCAACGCGAATGACTTACGAGAACAGGAGGCCGACCGATTCGTTGTCTTTCATTTCCATATCATCGGGATGGACCGTCATCCCGTGAGAGCTCAAGACCAAAACGAGGCCAGAGACATCACAGCTCTTTTCCCGAAAATTGAGTTTGCTCATGTCTTCCATGGTCAGTATGTATTCAACGCCTACGCAGCCGGCAGCACCCCAGAGTTGGAGTGGCGTGTAGATTGGGGAAGACGGGGCAACACGGTGAATGGTAGACCAAACGAGAGATCGGCCATCGTGCGTTGCCCAGAAGGTCGCGCCTGGTTTGCTGGAGGTCCTGTACCTTCACAACGAGACCTGATCGAGGAATTCGGAGATCATCTTTTCCAGCAAGGTAAGATCAACACACGCGGATGATGTCAGCGCACGAGAACTGACATTTAACAGGTATCTTAACCTCACGAACACTCCGGAACTGGGATGAAGATGGGCAGAGATGGCTCTGGGATACGGAACGTCCAGTGGGCGGTCAAGGACACGATTACTCTAACATTGGTGCTTCACCTGACGAGAATGGGCCTGCGTTCCGTCCGGCAGACATGCGACCATCAGCAACTAACGGATACATCGCTTTCGATAATGCTTTGCACTCACCTCCTGACGCAGGACAAGGAAGTGGTGCTTCTAGAGGGAGGGGAAGAGGCAGAGGTTACAGAGGCCCTACTCCAGGCAGGCCCGGGCAGAACAGAGGTGGTGGCGAAGCCGGTAGAGGAGGTAGGGGAGGAACTGGTAATCAGGGTGGTAGAGGAGGGACAAGGGGAGGAGGTAGAGGAGGTACAAGAGGTGGAAGGGGATGAGGAACCTTCTATGCAATAATGCAAAGCATCAGTTGTTCTGTAAGACACCAAACTTTTGAATGACACAGATCTTCTCGTGCGTCTCGTGCGAGTCGAGCTTGAGGTAGGTTAAGATGTAGTTGGGAACGTTTTTCAAGTTGGAAGAAAGAATTGGTTCTCAGCGGTTTTGATAGACTTCAGTCGTGCGTTCCCATTGGTCAAAAGCCACTCATCTGCTCAAGCCGCTTGTATGGCACTGTATAATTATACGATAGTCGCGACGAAACCCCCAACGTGTCAGACTATCAGAGATCGTCTATGCTGAGCACCCGCTCTGACGTGCAAGCCATGACTTGTTGCTCGCACTAGTCGCCCTAAGTACAGGTTGATCCTCGGGTGCTTTCTGTCGGCAGTCCATTGTTGTATATGACGGCTCTCCTCTGTCCACAATATTACCTTAATGCTCTTGTCGCAATGAAATCAATGGATCCTTACGAACGAATTTTCGACAGCGATACGGAGACCTTGTCGTATGGAGAGCTCATGGATAGCCTTTGGCCTGCAGGCGAATCTTCCGATGGGCCAGTCATCGCAACGGCAGGGCTCGAGGATCCTTCCAAGCTACGCGAGCTCCTCGACCGAGCTGCGATGCTCAACGAAGATGATTACTACTTCTGCGTGATTGACCAGCCGCACGATTACAAGTTTGTCTCGCCTCTGCTACGTGCGATTGAACGGCGGCGACTCGAGAACGTATCTCTCTTACTCGAGCAAGAGGCAAATCCGGACGGCGTTCCGTACGAACGACAAATAACCTACGCTCGCCGTTATAGACGATTCTGCTTCGAGGACGCTCTCGCTCTGAGAGACTGGGAGGTAGATGTTGACAAAGAGGCCGTTGGCACAGTCGCGTCGCAGACAGAGCCGCCGTATTTGACTGATGGCGAGCTGGCGGAACGTCGCACGACCATAGCGCAGTTCTGGACGAGCCCAGACAGGATCATCATCGATCACTCGCAAAACATCGCCCAATGGCATTCTCTTGTCAAAGCAGGCGCAGCTACTCCGGAGATTTTGGATCAGCTCTTGGATGCAGGCGCGGACACCACAGCGTGGCGTGACCCCATCAGCGATTCTTTGCCTGAAGAGGAGGAAGAACTCGAACCATCGCAACTCTGCATCTCTACGCCCATTCATGCCGCCGTTGCAGCAGAAAATCGTGCCATGGTGCAAAAGCTTATCGACAGCAGCATCAGCCCGAATGCTCGCGCGCTCATTGCAGGGGACCAAGCGCTCACTCCCGTGCAATACGCGGTCATGCTCGGAGATCTGGAAACCTACACTCTGCTCCTCGAGAATGGAGCAGATGCTTCGATCTGTACCCCCGTACTAAGTGTGCATGCCCTTCACTTCGCAGTGGCCCAGCTCCGAGTCGACCTTTTCGACGCGGTAAGACTGCATTCGTCGGGGCCCGCTCCCGTGACGAGTATGGGACACACACTCTTACACGTTTCCTGTCTCCCTTTCAATGAAGACCAGATACAACGTTCCGCGCCCAAGATCTCACAGTCAATCCACGACATCCGAGCCATGAGCCCCAAGTCCCGATGGAGCTCAAGATTGGCCACCACCTACAACGACGTTGGCGAAGAAAACGTCAAACTGTCCCCACAATACCGGGAGATATGTTTCTCGGGAGGTGTTGGCGAGAGGAAAGATCCAGTCTCGCCCTGGCAATGGGCTCGAGACCCCGAGAAAGATCACGCAAGGCAGGAAGCCATTTGCAGACTCATCGTCTCTACTTTTGGAGACAGTCCGAAGGTCTCGGATTCGGATAAGCATGGCAACAACATGCTCCATTACCTTGCCTCAATTCGACATCCTAACAAGTCTCTCATAGACTGGGCTAAGCAGCAAGACGGTGGCACCTGCGCCTGGGAAAGTGATCGAAATTACTGGGGCTTTACTGCACGGAATTTGTATGAAGAGGGCGAAGCTGCAAGGTCCAAATGAAGGGAGGCTCGAGTCGTACAGGCTACTGTAATTATTGTAGTGAAGTAGCTCGCTATGGATGCTACGAGTTTTCATGTTCGTAGACATGTCGCCGCCTTCCATGACACTAGAATAACCCACCAATATCAAACAAATTATACTATCGTTTGCCAATTTTCCCGGATTGCTAGGACTGTCGTTTCGCACCGAGCGTCCGTCCGCAGCAAATAATACCACAGAGTGGCTGCATGTTCGCGCAACAATCCCTCGATGTCAGTAGGTACACCAATGCACGCGCAAAGGTCAAAGAAATCACCATTATCTCAGACACCGAGAGACATACAACCGATGTCGGAGACGAAGAAGAGAGTTGGAAACAACATGTCAGATTTCAAATAATTCTCTGAAGAAAACGCCGCGATCCGCTATCTCACCACCCCCAAGCCCGTGTAGTTCTATATCCCCAATCACAAACAACGCTTTTGGTCGTTCATATCGATCAGATATCACATGCCACTCCACCAACAATCAAGCCAACAAAGCGCAGACGCTTACACAACGGTCCTGAAACCGCTTCCGCCACCTCCAACAGTGCAGACGTCGCAGACCTTGCACACGGTGCCGCGGTACTTGGCGTGATATTGCGTGCCGTCGAAGGGACACGAGACGGCGGGTTCGCCGCCGGGGTAGATGGGAGTGTGGCTGGCGCCGCAGATGGCGAACTCGGCGAAAGTGTCGAATTCGACGTCGATGGCGTCTGTGGGCTGGCGCTCGGCGACGGCCTTGAGTTTGCGGGCCTGGAGGTGAATGGTTAGTTAAGTGTTCGGTTTGAGAGGTGGAAGGGCGTGAACTTACAGTGTCCTTGAATTTCGCGTTGGTGCCACGCTCAATGAGGGCGTTTGCGAAGCCTAGCACGCTGCCGAGTTGCTTGTTGCGGTTGGCGAAGTTCATGGCCGAGAACCATGCAAGGGTCTGGTGCTGCGGATCCATTGCTGGGACGGTGAAGTAGGCACTCAGTTCAAGTGCACGCTTCTTGGTTTCGTCGTCAAAGGAGCTGAGGTCTGTGGCACCACCAATAAGCTGTCGGCGCTCGAGCTCGACAGACATGGCAAGGACATATGAACCGGCGCTCTGGATAGCGGCGGCAGCCTCCTCTGCCTGTGAGTTGAAGGTGGCGGCGTTGACCATGAGCAGATGGAGAGCCTTCTTGAACGAGGCAGCACCGTCTTCAAGCTTGTTGGCCTTCATAGCATTCTTACCAGCGACGATCTCGGCAGAGAGAACGGACTCAATGTCCCGAGGGATAATAGGGAGAACGCGACGTGAGTCGGTCTCGGTGAGAGTACGGCGCACGTGGTTCATCAGCGGCGCCATGCCGGCATTCGCAGGCAGGAGTGTGCGAGACGCAGAGTAAATCTCAATGAAGCGCTCTTCAAGTGGCTTGAAGTTGACAGCACCAATTTGCCTGTTGAGGAGGTTCATGGCTGTGTCGAAGCTTCCGGCCGCTGCGTGGTCTGCCGCTAGTGGTGAGTTGCGAACCCAAAGATCTGCTTCGCTGCTGCCTGCGCCTGTGTCGGCGCTCTCGACATTGACAAAGTCATCCTCAACATCCGCCACAGCATCGTCGCCCATGTCCCATCCGGCGGCGTCCTCATCCTCGCCATCGTCATCGTTGCCGTTGAGATCCGCAGCCTCCTCCTCGCCCATGAGGTCCTCTTCATCGTGGCCGTTGACGTCGGCTGCAGCACTGTCGTCGCCATCAGCCATAAGCGCCTTCTCGAAAGAGCTGATGCCAGAAGACTTTGAAGGCCAGTTAGACTGGAATGTGGAAACAATGGGTCTAGGAGGTGCCGCTGGCTTGCCCAAGGAAGGCAATGTGACCTCATCTTCAGTAAGCCCGCTGGCCTCGAGAATAGCTTGTGCCTCTTCTTCAAGACCGTGTGACTTGGCAGTGAGGTATGCCATGGGGTATTGGTCGACATCCTTCAGCATCTCAATTCGGCTTTGGACGTCACCAAGGTAAAGCGAGTTCTGGAACATGCTGGTCATGTCGCCACGGTGCTCCGCAATCTTAGCCATACGGTTTAGCTTGTCGTGATCGCCAGTGGTAAGGTAGAGGAAGGAGAGTTTGTCGAAGTTGCGCAGTTTCTGATAGGTCATTTCAACGATTTGGTGGTTTCCGTGCGCGAGTGCCTCGGTGCTGAGACGCTGCCAGAGCTTGGGTCTGTCGAGCTCCTTGGCCATCTCCACTGCAACGTCGAGGTTGCCGCACTCAATGGCAAGTTCGAAGCGGGTCTGAGGATCTTGGACGAACTGAAGGGCGATCTCAGGGTATCCCTTCTTCTGCAGATATGAGATGATGCTCTGTCCGACCAAGCTTGAAGTCTTGATGATGTTAAGCATTTCATCGTAGTGGCGCTTGACCAATGCCAACTTGAAGCGGTACTCGGTGGGGTCGATAGTGAGCACCTTGGGCTTAGCGGCTCTGTCAAGGCAGTACACACTCTTGCCCTTGACGCGGACAAGGTAGACGGTGTGCTCCAGGGTACGAACGATACCGTTGTCGCCGTTCATAAGTGTGTATTTGATGTGGTTGAGAGTGGAGTAGAGGAGAACGCCAGCGTCATCCCAGCATGCGCTCTTGATGCGGATGGTCTCATGCAGGGTGCTCACCTGTTCGAGAGACTTCGTAATAATCGTAACATTGTGCTTGCTGAGGAGAGCAGCGTACAGACCGTCAGTCGACCAGACAACGTACTTGACACCAGCAACGGCAAGCTCGGCAATCTGCTTCTTTTGTTGGATGTCGTAAAGGTAGACGTGGGTCGCTGTGATGAGAAGAAGGCAGCCAGTGCCACCGAACACCATATCAGTAGTACCATGGGGAGGCTTGATAGTCTTGGTTGTCGAATTCGACAGGTCCTTGATATCAACTTGCTGGTTGGCTTGGTTGAAAACAGCAAAGCGGTTTCGCGCAACGAAAACGGCCGATGATCCAACGCCACGCATGGTGTTCGTAGGCTCAACGGCACCGGAAGCGTCTTTGGGAAGGTTGACCAGCTCGTAAGAACCACCGTCGGAGGGCGACGTTACAAGAATTGCCCGCTCTGCAGGGTTGTATGACAATGTGCGAGGAGGTGACCACGGACTGCCAAGTTTCTTCAGCGAAAGCATGGAAGGGCTCTCGATGTTCTTCGTAAAGTCGTATGAGCGGACGTGCTTTTCCTTGTTGATGAAGAAAAGTTGGTTCTGGTGGACGTTGAACGCCGGCCTTTCGCGCTCAAGCTTGAACACCATCACACCGTTGTCGTGGCCAGCGGCGAACAAGTTGATCTCGGGGTGAGCGGCAATGACCCAGAATCGGTCGTTTTCGCGCTTGAAGCTCTGTACAGAAGTGCGCTTGTTCAGGTCCCAGACACGAATCGTCTTGTCCTCACCAACGGAAAGGATCAGATCTTGGTGGGGGTGGAATAGAGCTGCCGAAGCGTTCTGGAAGTGTCCTCTGCAAGTATCCACCTCCCATGCTTTGGTCTCGCTCATGCGCCAGAGCTTAACCAACCTGTCATCACCAGCCGAGATGATGAGCGGCAGCGTGGGGTGGAAAGAGACCCAGTTCACACCCCTGTCGTGTCCCTCGAGTACAAACTTGACCACCGCATCTGTGTTGCCGAACATGTCGGCCTGGTTCGCTTGCGATCCACGCATCTGGTCCTCGAACGAGGACTGCGTCGGCGCCGAGTGCTTCTTGCGCAGACCCGAAATATCCCATACTCTTACGGACTGGTCGAGCGATGCAGAAACCACGAGATCCTCCTTGGGGTGGAACTGTGCGCACATTGTGTAGTGGTTGTGGCCAGTCATTGTGCAGATGAGCGAGCGATTTTGCCAGTTCCAGATGCGAATGGTTTGATCGTCGGAGCTTGAGATGATCCATGGCAGCTCGGGGTGGAAGAAGACGGTGCGCACGTAGTCCAAATGTCCGTTGAGCGTGAAGAGACACCTCCTCGTCTGGTAACTCCACACCTTGATCTTGTAATCGTCACCTCCTGAAACGAAGATAGGCTGTGTCTTGTGGAAGTCGATGCCTCGGACTGGGCCGTCGTGTTCCTCGAAGCGGTCAATGAGCGTGCCCATACGGTAGTCCCAGAGCTGGATGGTGGAGGAGTGTAAGGAAACGAGGATCCATGGTCGCTTGGGATGGAAGGCGATACCCTTCGCTCTGGATGATTTGGACTCCTGTAATCCGCTCTGTCAGCGCTCGGTACTAAACAGAGTAAAGCAACAAGGTGTACTCACGAATTTAGTGAGCATGTTCGGTGAGGACTGCATGTTTGGCTAGTGTATGAGAGCCTAAGCTCCAGGCATTGGCAGTGCGCAACTCCAAGGATTAAGAAGCGGTCCAAGAGCCCGGAAGAGAAGAGGTAGGCGGGATTGGGTTGCGCGGTGGAGGCAGCGGTGGTGGTGGTGGTGGTGTTGTTAGAGCGGCGGCGTGTTAATGTTTAAGCTCACTCCTGTCTGATCGCTGCTTCCCATCGCGGCCAGTTGGCTTGAGCTGGGGAGGGGACCAGACGTTGCTGATGCCAAGAGTGTTGTAGGGTTAGTGTTACAAGAGATTTTCATATGTCTAGATACGAAGATGTTGAGACGGTGAGAAGATGCCATACACCTGGGTGCATCTCACCTTGATCTCAATGGACAGCTTTCGATTTCAGCATTGAGATATTAGAAGGCGGCATACTTTCAACGTTCTCAGAAATCCATCCAGCGCGATGATGTGTCGTCTTATCCACTGCTCAGGCTGAAACCAAGACCAAGACCAAGGCGTATCGTATACATATATACGTGCAGGCGTTGCATCCTCTCCATCACATGCTCGCACCCTGTCCAACTTCACACCTCATGGCCTTGTGTTCGGCACAAGTGGACGCACGGCTCCTACTACCACTACAGCTCAATATCGGTATGGCGACCTGGGTACATGCCAACCAGTGGTGCTACGGCCCGGCGTGGCCTGCAATACACGCACAGGACTACCGACTACTGCACGCTGCCTCTTAGCCCGCGCATTGCTCCGTCCGAAGTTCTCCGCTGCGCTGTCAGCCAGCTCCCACTTGTCCCAGTCATGTTGAAGCTATCCATCCACCTTCTTGCGTAGGTCCAGTTGGCAGCTCTGCTCTGCTCTTTTCTCCCTCGAAAATAAGCTACCCTCCTCCTCTCCCACCTGACACTCTTCCATGCTATTCTCATGCCTTCTGCAACAGTGTAGGCTCCAACAACATCCACTCGCAGCCAATCGCTACTGCACCTGCGCCATCGCTGCCTGACGCCGCCACGAACCATTGCTGCCCAAGCAAGGAGCCGCAGTCAGCGATATACCCCGTCTCCCTCTGTCTCTGCCGCTTTGCAATCCTCCCATCACCTGTGCCACCTCACTTGCGGGCCGCCGGTAACCTTTCCACCAACAACCTCCCATAGCAGCATCGCCATTCGTGTCCGGATTAGCAATACAGCTTGCCACCGCCACTAAATCCACCAAATCAATCCAAGCAGTAGCACCATGATATTGCTTGGACTGCGCCGGGAAAATCACATTGTCAAACACCACCACTGGCCACACCTGGGAGTTCCAGCTCCACCTGACTCACGCTGAATCTACCCCGAAACAACATTGCCACTGCCATTGCCATCGCTGTTCATCAATAAGCGATGGAAACACTTCTTCCGAAACTAGGCTTTGCCTCACAGACTAGCCTCCACGCTGCCCACAAACCACCAGCAACGCCACCCTACACCCCCGCCAAACACAAGCGCCGTCTTGAAAGATCCGACTCTCCTGCCTCGTCCATACACCCCACCGAAACTAGCTCGCCAGCAAAAAAAGTGCTGAAGCGTACTCCATCCGATAATGTATTAGTCGTGGAACTCCCCGACGGCGAGATTGTCTCACTCCCCGAAACCGATATAGTGTCCCCTTCAGAACTCGAAGAGGCCGAAGACTACCTGAGTGAAATCCACTCTGATGATCATGCTGTCGAACCCACCTACGAGTCTGACCCCGATGCCGACTCTGATTCCGATTCCGATTCCGACTCCGGAATTTCGAGCCGCTTTGCCAGACTTGACTGCGAAGACCAAGAGGAAGAATCCGAGATGGCACAGAAGCGCCTCGAGCGACGCCTCAGCAAGCGCGTTAGCATCCGCGTCTTCAAGCGTCCTCACAGTCAGAGTGCGGACGGTGATACCGTAGCCACAGACACCGACGATGCAGACGAGCGGAACGGCGACGTGAATATCAGACGACTGAGACGTCGCGTTCTGAGTCCTGTTGGTGGACCCATCGACTGGGAATATGCGACAAGCTCTCCAGAGCCTGATTCGTTCCCGGTGTTGGGTTCTCCTAGGCAAATGCCCAGTCTGGATCAGACAGTGCAACGCACTTACGCGTCTGTGTTGAAAGGTGACGAGGATGACTTATCTATGGAAGTTTAATGAGCATTCTTCTCGGCCCACGATTTTCAGCCCCATCTCAACCAACGCCAGGATTCACATGCCTAGAGGACAGAATCCGACTAGCTGCGGCACCACTGTTGCAACAGCACTAAAGCACATCGACGCAATCTATACATACCGCTCATTTGTAACTGCAGTCTTCCTTTTGTCGACATCTGGGAGTCCTGATCTCAGTCTTGCTAGAAGATTCCATTTTTTCGCTATCATCTTGATGGCGCAGAAGCATATTCCCAGACTCTCGACCAATTATTTCAGCACAAGGACAAATACGGCGGCGAACATCCGTGGCTTCATGATCAACAACGGTGTCCTGGACCATCACAATGTCCTTGCCGAAGATGACAAGGCTCGAGGACGCCACGCGCCACCGGAAACGCGTCGAAACCTGTTCCTAGCTGTAAGCTGACTTGGCGTCCTGTATCAGTGAACATTGCAGGCCCCCACATCACCGCGTGATTTGTATTGGGGGCCCACTCCGATGCTTCTGTTCTGGACCGGGAGCCGTCGACCGTCAACAAAGCTTCTGGGCGTGATCCCTGCAGTATGAGACGAAGACCAACGTTAACTTGACCAAAGGCGCGCGTCGCAGGATGTCCCGAGAGATTATGATACATGCAGACTGTATCGTGGGATGGCATTAGCTACTACATGGGCCCTGCTTATGAGACGCTTTCATCGAATGACCACATTTTTGATTTTTGCATGCGGACGAATTACTGAACCTGTTTCAATTGTCCATGTTTGATGCGCAGCAATGCTTGTCATGCCGAAGCTTGGTGATCAAATGCTTGATTTTGCTCAGCCCGTCAGCCGGCAACGGCGGAGCACTTCAACACGGCGCTTTGAAATATCGCAATTGGTTTGTTGCATAAAATATTTCGCCTTTACGTGCATCAAGGCATTATTTGTGGAACTTCGCTTAGAGATGTTGGCCGCCCTATTTTGGATGCCAAAGCCTCAACTCGCTCGTGGCTAGCTGAATTCGGCGACAGCGCTTACATGGCGCAGCACAACTACATCCTCCCAAGGCCTTGGTCAGTGAGATCTCACGTGGCTAGCGTCAGCTTTCAGCTTGCTATAGGTCAATAACCTCCGTGCGACGGCGGTGCAGGATCGAAAACACACACATAGCACTGCTCACATCAGCGACTTCATTTCAGGCCCCCTCATCTGCAAGCCAAGTCATCCTCTTTGCTCAGCATCAATTCGGTCGCCGGTTTGACGAGTCCGCTTCCTGACATCAGCATATGTCCGCGCAAGCATGCCAACACTGTAGGAGCGTAGAGCGTGATGCACCAACACCACGCAACCTGGTATAAAGGTAGTATCCCTCTACTCGTCTTCCGGATCTTCTTTCTCTCTCTCCATCACACAGCAATCGAATACCAACCAACCTTACAACACTCCCAACCCGCTTTTCTCTTATCTCCTTTGTTCCTTTTTTCATTTGTATCTCCTTCCAGTTATCACACACTCTTTCCGCCAAAAGGAAAACTCCAGCAATTTTCGTACAATTCAACCAACTCACAATCATCCAAAACTTCAAAACAACATGTCTGCCATGATGAAGATCGCCATCGCTGCCCTCGCAGCCGGCATTGCCCAGGCCAAGCCTGTCAACGTCGCCTCCGGCCCTAACGCCTTCACCAAGCCATCCAACTCCTGGTCGTCGTCCTCGTCCATCGCGAGCTCTTCCTCCACCTCTTACGCCACCGGCTCCAGCAACGCCGGCAGCCAGACCACCGGCTTCCCCGAGTTCGTCTCTGCAACCGCAGTGCCATCCGCCGTCGCGGCTCTCGCCAAGGAGATCAACGCCGACTTGACCCAGGTCGATCGTCTGCAGCAGCTCCTCTCCGTCGACAACGAGAGCAAAGTCCCGCTCACGGACCCCAAAGCCGTCCACGATGCCATCGCCTTCGATTTCAAAACCGCTCCTGTCGGAGGCGACGGCGGCCGCATCCTCGTCGCCAACGAGGCCAACTTCCCCTTCCTCGTGGGCGAAGGCATCGCCGGCGCAGTAGCCTTCATCGAACCCTGCGGCATGAACTCCCCGCACACCCACCCGCGCGCCACCGAATTCCTCACCGTCGTCGAAGGCCAGCTCGAAGTCGGCTTCGTGATGGAGAACGGGCTCTTCAAAGACGCCGCCAAGGAGATCAACGCCCTCGCCTTCCCCTTCAACACCACGCTCAACCAGTTCGAAGCCACCATCTTCCCCCAAGGCAGCATCCACTTC
Organism: Cladosporium velox; assembly: GCA_024604135.1. Classification (NCBI taxonomy): domain Eukaryota; kingdom Fungi; phylum Ascomycota; class Dothideomycetes; order Cladosporiales; family Cladosporiaceae; genus Cladosporium; species Cladosporium velox. The sequence goes on along the minus strand of JANIIF010000008.1, from coordinate 984,457 downwards.
CAGTTCAACCCGACCTGCGAGCGCGCGATCTTCACCGCCGCCCTCAACAGCGCCGACCCGGGCACTTCGCAGATCGCGCAGAACTTCTTCACGCTGCCGGACGATATTGTTAAGATCACGCTCGGTGGCAAGAACAAGATTGATCCCAGCAATGTCGACCAGTTCCGCGCGAACTTGCCGGCGAACTTGGTGTCTGCTGTGGACTCTTGCAAGGCTCGCTGCCACTTGTAAGGGATTCGTTTTCTCTCATGCACGTTGTGTGACAGCTCACTGGCTTCGCTGGTTCGGGATGGGGAAAGGGCTACGATGATAGATTGGGGATATGATTATGATCAATGGGTTTGCATTTGTACGGATTACTGACGGTCTTTTTCTTACACTTGGCGTTGAATGTCTGGTCTTTAACTACCTCTTCTTAGGGGACGAGCACTATTATTTGAGAGAGAGGGATTGGTTCGCAGAGGATATATAAGAAAATACTTCTCACGGTCTTTACATGAGGCTTGCTTCTTTTGTGTCATTTTCCAGTGAGTTCATCTTCTCCGGGAAGTATTGGCAAAACGTCTGCTGGGCATCTGTCTTGATGGCAGGTAAGAATGCAAGAGGGAATGACATACGCTTAGAGATAATTACGCTACTTGTGCCACGTCCATACGTCCATCCCGGTGATCATCGGACGCGATAGGACGACGGGCATCCTGGTCAAGGTTGAAAGCACAATAAGCCGATCAGGTGATACACGGTAAACCTAACGATTCAATAGACGTACAAGGCAACGGCTAAGCCTTGCTCAAACACACTCCACCCCATCCTGCGGCCAAAACGGCACCAATTGCCGTCCAAGCCGTCGCTTCAGCACCCAAAAACCCTTGAGCGTAGCACCAAATTGCCCCCATCGCGTCGAGAGAGTCCACAGCTACCGATGCGAGCAAAAGTGCCCTGAAATTCGACGCGGACGGGGTGGTAGCTGTTTGTTTTTGCCCTGTTGTTGGTGAGGGAGTCGTTGTTGCTCGTCGGGCAGCCCAGAGTAAGCATCCGAAGGCTAGCTCTCTAGGACCGAAGAATCGCACAAGCATGGCAGCGGAGGCTGGGGCTGGGAGATGAAATACGGAGCATGTAAGGAGGGGTGCGATGGTGGCGAAGGCGCCGAGCGATACCTTGGTCGCGGCGAGACAGGTGGTGAGGGTTGACATCTTGTTGGATTGGATGTGCGAGTCAAGTCGGATCAGAGAATGTTTGGAGGAATCCGTCGATTTGAAAAGAATACAGAAAGTGTTGTGAATAACCGAGACGTTCGAGTTGTGGTGGGCTGGGTCTGTTGATGCGTTGGTGTACAATTGCAGCATTAACGTGCACTCACCATCATGATTTATAGCCATCTACGCCCACATTGGGCTCACGTTATGGCATATTTAAAAAGGGTCGGCTCATCCAAACAAGATAGTGCCCAGCAGTGAGGGCGTAGGGCTTTAGCCACATCCAGGCTAGCCTGCTGGGGAGCATAACGTTATGGTGGAACTTTGCTTACTCGCCACTGCAACACCGTCACTCTCTCCTTGTAACATAACGGATAACGCTCAAAGGGCACAGCGAATGAGGAAACCAGGCTGCTTCAGTGCTCAGTGACCTCGAAAATGCCTAGGCGCGTTACAGGAAGAGACTCGTTACTTCTCATGTCCCCGGCAGATCCGATAGAACGCCCAGACGAAGGTGGGCGTGAAGTAACGGATCGATCTGAGCGGAAGCGTATTCTAAACGTTCTTGCTCAGCGCAGATATCGTGAGTGGTGTAGTCGTTGTGGGAAACTCCAGTCTCACTGAAGAAATTCAGGTCAGCGTCAGAAACAGAAGCTCCAGCTTTACAACAGCACATGCACACATGGTGGAGAGCCAGTCACCCCGGCTCAGAGTACGACGCCATGCATCGTTTCCGCGGATGCAAGCTGTATCTTGACCGGGGACCTAGTGCAAAGTACATTTAGCGGGACCCAGACCGGGGAGCACGATGACTTTCCTTCCAATCTCGGGTTCGGCCTACTTACTGGCAATGGTGATGCCGAGTTCGATACGTTATTACCACCATTTCCACCTGTCACATCACCAAGTGAAGCGCCTGTAATCAACGGTAGTTCCACCTCCATTCCCGCTCCCAGCAGTTTGGTGGAACATGAAGCTGGCCCATGGCATGGCTTCCATGACTTCACCGTCATGTCACCCTGGCTGCAAACCGACGAAAACGCGAGCTCAACCTTCGCAGATGACCGCACCCTGGAAGTCCCATTATTGAACTTACTCAACGCAGCTCAGATACTTGCCGGTCATCTGCGGTGCCTCGACGGCTTGTTTGACCTTTCTGCAACCAGCATCTTCAATACTTCTACCCGCGATGAGAGCTCCTGGTCATTATCTCTTCCACAGAATCTACAGCCCATTCCCGCGCAGTTCTCGATACAACACCACCCATCTCTCGACCTCCTACCTTGGCCATCGGTCCGCACGAAGCTCATCTGTATGCTCTCAAGGTCCACGGCTAGCGACTTGAGGGACCCGAAAGACGGCTCCGTACTTGATTTTCCGAGATTCGCACACGATGTCGATGAGGGAGGCTTGGTGGTAAGCGGGGAGGAACCTGCTAGAACGGAAAGCTGGGAAATCGGGAGTGAAGAGTTCTTGAGGACGTGGTGGTGGGCGTTTGGTGGTGACGTGCTTTCGCAGACGAGTGCGAAGAGGAGGAAGAGAGGTTTGCCTGCCTTGACATATGTCCCATCAGCTCCAACTCATTGATCCCGAGAAGGCGCGATATGTGCTACGACGATGACCTTGAGCGTCCGTTTGACCATGAAATGCCACTTTGACACTCGACATTTCGTGTAATGGAGTCATCCGGCCTGGGAGAGTGTCAGATAACACCGAGGTGGTTGTTTTTGCTCATGCTGTCGCTTTTGTTGTTCGCTAAAAAATGATTCATTGTGCTTAATGCACCTGTCCCCAAACATCAACGTCGTGACTTTTCTAGTAGTCATCATCCCTGCCCTCATCCCTACCCTGATCATAAGCATCGCCCAAACTATCACCATAGTTCTCCACATCATCGCCGAACCTCTCCACGTCGCCGACCTTCTCGCCAACCCAGCCCGCGACATTCTCGGGAGCATCCTCGACGTCGTCCACGGCGTTGTCCCACTTGCGCTCGACGCCGTCACCGAAGCGGTCGAAGCCTTGCTCCACGTTCTCGGGGATCTGCTCGACTTCGCCCACGCGGCGGCCGGTCCATTCGGCGGCGTCTTCGGGGAAGTCAGAAGCGGACTGCTCGAAGCGGGCTTTGTCTTCGTCCCAGTCTTGCTCTGTGATTCGTGTTAATTTGATCGGTCATGATAGTAAGATGGGAGAAGGTAGTGGCGTACTGATATCCTCGCCCTCGTGCATAAGTAGAGCACCAGCGCCTAGACCGAGCGCTGCGCCACCAATGCCCCATGCAGCAGCATTGCCGTGGCCTTTCTTCTCCTGGCGTTCCTCAGAAGCGTACTGGTTCTGCTGTTGATCGTAACCGCCACCGTACTGGCCCTGCTGCTGCTGACCATATCCGCCTTGAGAGTACTGGTTCTGCTGGTGGCCATACTCGCCACGCTGCCCGCCACCATAGCCCTGGTTCTGACCCTGGCCCGGAGGCGTCCAGCTGCGTTCGCCGGTCTGCTCGTTGATGTAGAAGTAGCGTTGCTCGCGGTCGTCCCAGCGGGCGACCCATGGGTAGGGGACTTGAGGCTGGCCACTGCCGTAGTTTTGCTGGGGTTGACCTCCGTAGGAAGACTGCTGCTGTTGCTGCTGCTGGTGTTTGTCACCGGTGAAGGAGTCGAAGAGCTTTTCTACGAAGCCAGACATCTTTGCTTGTTATGAGTGTAAGTTGGTTCTGTGAGAGTTATGTTTCGTGTGGCAAAGAGAGGAAAGAGGGTCAATGGTCAGTCCACGGTACTTCTGGTAAAGTAGTAAGAGCAGGAAGCAGGAGGATCAACACAAGGTAAATAGAGCCCTGAAGCTTGGTAAATGCTTGACAGCTGTTAAGTGGAGTCTGACGCTCAGGGGCAGGAAGTCAACCCTGAATCATGAACTTTGTAAACGAGCAATCAAGAATAGAGAAGGCACAAGCGTTACATCACTGCATGGACTGCGAACTAGAACTTGCTCATGGCGTCAAAGTGGCGTGGCATGGATTGCAGGCATGTGCAAACGAGTGACGCGGCCCTTTGACACGTGTTCGTGAGCCAGCGTGGGGTAGCTTATATGCTTGTATGCGCAAGGCGTAGCGCCCGCCAAGCACCTGCCAAGCTGTCTCTACCTTTGACGGTGAGCGTAAGTGAGGTACATATGGAGTATCCTGTGGGCAGTGTTCCCTTCTTGTATTGATCTGGAGATTCAACCAGTCCTACGGATAATCCAGGATCCTCGACAAAAGTGCCTGCCGGGCGCATCATTTCCTCCTGCACAGCCAATCGACACGGACACCAACTTCATGCGATCAATTTCACTGGCGAGGTTGATGGCTTGCGGATGCTTTGGTGCTATACTGCGAATGTAATGCAAAAGCTCTCTCAAATCTAGAGAAGCGCCTTGTCCTTCTCCAAAGCAGCCTGCAAGTCGATCAAAGTACCCTCCGGAATTCCCAAATCCTTTGCATTGACAACCTCAGACTTGTAAGCATCCGCCCAGTCGGAAATACTCTCACAAGCCTTGAGCATAAGTCCGATCTCCGTGCCGTAAGGGCCCCAAATCTCCTCATACTTCTCCAAAGTAGTGGACACGAAAGTCGTCCTGCGGCCGGTGACGTTGATCCATGCTTGCAGGTAGTCCTGGAATGTGCCCTGGGAAGTGTACAGGAATGCGTACTTCGCGGGAAGAGAGACCTCCGGCTTGGCCAGGATGGCTTTTACGAAGTGGCCGGCGTTGTTCTCGACATCGCCGGCGAAGGGGATGGGCAGTGTTGAAGGTGAGGGCTGGATGTAGACGTGTGCTCCGCCGGAATTGGGCTGTCGAATATTAGCTGCTGGTCGTCTCGCTTCGTTTGACTAACTTGTGCTTACCAGCTCTGTGGGCTTCATCATAGGGTATGCATGGAAATTGGTGCTGAAAAAGCCAATCCAGAAGAAAGTTGTCTTCTGGGCAACAGATGGCAGAGTCTCTTTGATGATATCGGCGGCTTGGTCCTTGCCCTGTTGTATTCGTCAGTCATGGGTACTACCAGGGACTTATGCTCGGAATCGGAAGCTAACTTACGTCGAAGTGAGGAACGAAAGTATCAGAAAGCTTCTTGCCAGCCGGCAGGGTGTGTAGGATGAGATGTTCCAGGGAAGGGATCTTGCCAGCCGCAGTGGCAATGTTGACAAGCTGTTGTCTTTCGCGCGCAGCAGCGTCCTCGGGGCTCTTCTCAAGCAGGTACTCGAAAATGTTGGTGATACCGAAAACTGCATTGCTGTCCTGGGGATGTGTGAGCGAGATCTTCCGATCACTATCATCAGAAAGGAAGCATTCGCACCTTGAAAGCCTGCTCAAGCGAAGCCGCATCGTCGAAGTTCGCTGAAACAAGCTGCGCACCCTGCTCGGCGAGGGCTTTCGCAGCAGCAGATTCAGTGTTTCGAGTGATAGCACGAACACTCCATCCTTCTTTCAGCATGCGTCGAGCTACGCTGCCTCCAACGCCTCCTGTCGCGCCACAAATTGTAATGAGCTTTGCCATTGTGTCGTTTGGGAGAGACGTCTAAGGAATAATGAAAAGAAATGTCTTTCGTGACTTTAACAAGATACCTACAATGAGTACTTTTATACCAGTGCTAGACATTTCCCAAGCTTACGTTATTGGCAAAGCCAATCGCTACGGGCTGGTTCCGTCATACCATACCGCTGGTCTTTGCGCGCATCTCGAACACACGAAGACTTCGAACGATTACAAAGGTCTCCATCGAAAGCGCTTCGGAAAGCCTGCGCATTGGCATTTGCGGAGCTAAGCCGCAGAGCACGGATATAGCGACTTTTACCTCCAGTGCGTCACTCTCCTTCACTGTCCTCAGGCAGGATAGTGGAGAGAATCCGTCTCAATCAGACCGTATAGAATACGTCGGATATGTGTGAGTAGTCTGGATAACAGGGGAGACTTCGACTTCCATACGGACATATCGACTCTCAGTATCAGCCCCTCGCACGACCAAACGCGTCATTAAGGCCGATGCCGACAAGCCCTCCTATCACGTGACAAAAGCAGCATGCGAAGAAAAATGAAGACCCTTTCCTTTAATCGTTAAACCTGAAAGCATGCCATTCTCGCTAACGCAAACAAGATAATCTAGGTAAAGAATAGAGGGAAACACCGTTCACTTCGCAGACTTGTAGTTGCGATAGCGGATTACTACTGCTTCGGATTCCCTTAGGCAGGACTAGCTGTAGAGCAAGCACGGCGTGCTCGCATATATCCGTGTATATCACATCACAAAGACCAGACTAATCACGCTTATGCCCAACCCTTCCAATTCCTCGCAATCCCCAAACACTCAGAACCACTGTGAACACGATGCAAGCGAAGCAGAACCACCAAGTAGCCTTGTAGCCTTCAAGCAGCGCCTCGGGGCTCTTCTTGTCTTCGTATGGAGACTTTGCTGTGATGTCGGCAGCGATGACTGCGACAAGTCCCAAACCAACGGACTTTCCGATCTACGGACGTTTAGTACTCACAAGCAGTTACGGGGTGTGTTGATATCTTACCTGTGAGACTGTATTGAATACACCGCCGGCCAAAGCCTGGGTCTTTGCGTGAAAGACGGACGTGATCAGCAGATTCGAGATCGTGAACAGAGAGTCAGCACCAGTGGGGTTAAAAATGTTCGCAAGGAACGCTACACAGCCGAAGGTTAGCGTTGCTCATGATGTTGAAGACATCACTAGACTTACATGTAGACCAGTAAATCGAGTTCGGTGTCGAGTTCACCATAGCGAGCGGTGCGCCCAACGAAACCACACAGCCAACGATCACGAGCCAGTTGGCCGGTACCCTCTGGACCAGATATCCCATCGCCAAGTTACAGATCACTCCAGCGATTGGCGCCGGCAGGAAGTAGATCGATGTCTGAGTCGCAGAGTACTTTTGCACGTCCTGGAAGTAGAACGTCATGATCGTCTCAAGCGCATTGAAACTACCCCAGGTGAAGAAGACGGCCACGCAAATAGTGGTGAAGATCCGGTTGCGCCAGAGCGAGTTTGGGATGATAGCTGGCCGCCCCAGTTTCTCTTGACGACCGACCCTATAGATGAAGACGGGGATCAGCAGGATGGCCAGCGCAAGGAGCACGATGCTGGAGGGCTGCCTGATCGACGAGCGGCTTCCGGCAATTGTGGCGAAGACGTATGAAAGCATTGCTAGAGAAGTGCTGGCGATGATGGCACCGATCCAGTCGATCTCGGTCTTCATGCGGTGCCATCTCTGCTTCCAAGTTGGTGGGCCTTCATCTTCGCTGAGACCCGCATTGTCGATGGACGATGGCAAGCCCCAGAGGGCGACCGCAACAACGATGGTGTTGAGGATAGCCGCAAGATAGAAACCCCAGCGCCATCCAATGCTGTCGGTCAAAACACCACCAAGGGTGAGACCGATAGAGAAGCCCACGGGTTGGCCTCCGCCCATGGCGGCGAAAGCAAAGTTCCTGCGCTTGCCGTCAAGAGTGGAGGTGATGATGCTGACGGCAGAAGGCAGACAGAAAGCGATGGCTATACCGCTGAGAGCCCGGAAGATAATGATCTCGTTAGCATTGCGGGCCAGACCACAGCCAAGAGTAAAGAATGATTGTAGTATCGAGCCGGCCATGTACATGAACCGTGAGCCAAGTGCGTCCGCAATTGAGCCGGAGAGAAGAAGAGCGCAACCGCATGTCAAAGCCTGAATGGAGGACGGCCTGTATGCGAGGTCAGCAGATGAGCAGGAATGATACATCGTGGAGGAACCCATACCATAGCAAAAGATTATCAGGAATCTCCAGATCGACAGCCATAGTAGGCAGGGTAACAGTAGTCAAGCCACTGAGCAGCGTACTGATACCAGTAATCAGAGTGACCGACGCGATCACGATAGCAGTCGTAGCCTTCGAGGTCGTCGTCCGCGCTCTCTCCAAACCGCGCAAGGTCACTTCATCGCTTCGAGCGTTACTGGCGATTGTTGACGGCCGTCGCGTGCTGGGAGTTTTGGCGAAGACCGCTTGCGGCACTTGAGGAGCCGCGATCTGATTCAACTCAATCGAAGTTCGCGACATGTTGGGAATCAAGCCAAACACGTGAATCGATGGTTTAACAAGGAGTGCAAAGATGAAGAAGCGATCCTGAGGGCCATTGAGAACAGAAGTGGCTACCCCAGGTATACCTATCGCATGCCAAGGTCAAGGCTGACTCTCTGTTGGTAAGCTCCACCTATCACCGAAGGCTAAATGAGGTTAGGGCAGACTGGATGCGGAATACATGCCATACCTCCAACGACAATGGCAGTACTCGCGATTTATTCTAGAATTTTATTTTGAGACTTGAAAATCAGTCACCAGGTTTCTTGTGAACATGTAATGTAGTATATGTTGCCTAAAGATAATACTGGGCGCCACTCGATTTCGTGTACATTGGCAGCGGCATATCTTCCTTCCGTCTTCAATGACAGCATAGACGGCTACGCGGCTTGTCTCGCTTGTAGATGGACGCCAGGCACCAGGCCTCTATCTGTGTCCAGCACGGGTTTGTCGTAAAGTCATAAAGTACTGTGTGCCTTGATGAGACCCGCTCATGCAAATGTGGAATAATCCCTCGCCTCTTCGTCCCTCCTCGGCACGCTTTCAATGGCATCCGGCAGAGCGCCGCCCATGATGTCCTGCGTCCTCGGTCCTTTGTACTTGTTTCGAGCGCCCGCGAACCACCAGATGATAGAGAACATGGCGACAAAGCCAGCAACGACGATTGCGTAGTTCATGTTCTCGGCAGTCACTGGCTTGCTTGTTGGGCAGAACAAGACGACGCTGATGAAGACGACCCAAGTGATGGCGGTGATGTTCAGAGTCTTGCTGACCTTCAGTGGCTTGAGCATTGTGTCGAGATCGAAGGGGCCTGGAATGAAGTTGACACGCTTGCTGTACCACAGATGGGCGCAGATGACAGCAACGTAGCTCAAGTCCAAGCACGGTGCGCATAAGTTGAAAATGGCGGTGATGGTCTGCGTCGAGCCAAGGCCAATGAGATTGAGGCAGGCGCAGAAGATCACTACTAGCCAAACAGAGTTGACTGGTGTTCCGGTCACGCGGTTGATGTGACTGAAGAAGCTCGAGAATGGCAGAGCTTCGTCGCGAGAGAAGGCGTAGGTCATGCGTGCGTTCGCCAGAAGTGCGGAAGCTCCGGTGAAGAACTGGACGAGGATGACGAGGAACAGCATCGCAGTGCCACCACTGCGACCTCCAGCGTTCAGAAAGATTTGCGCCACTGGGAAGCCAGTCGGTGAGTTGACAATGTCGTCCATGTAGTTCTCTGTCAGACAGAATCCGAACGTCACGTTGAGAATAAAACCCAGAACTCCAGTCACGAAGATCGCATTAACGATAGCGTACGGCCCTCTAATAGCAGCATCGTGGGTCTCCTCAGACAAGTGGGTCGTCGCATCGTAGTCAGTCATGACCCAAGCAACGTTGAGGAATCCGAGAAGAAAAGACCAGCCTTTGTTGCCCCAGCCCGAGCCGTCAGTGAAATGTGTGAACACAAACGATGCGCTTCGTTTGTCCGGAGTACAGACCAGAAGAGCAATGCAGATACCAATGGTGGCCAATATGTTGATTGGGGCGAACCATAGGATGATCTGATGCAACTTCTTGGTCGACAAAGTGCATATGATCCCAAAGATGACCAGAACTGCTAACGACAGAAGCACAGTATGTATAGGCGTTCTATATCTGGTCAGCATACGCATAACAATCGACGAGCAATCAAACTTACGGCGAGTACTGATACCCAGCCTCCGTGATCCCCGAATTAATACTCGCCGCAGCAAGCACCATCTGCCCAATCGTATAAGCCAACGACGCAACGCCAGCCGCTTGTCCCAGGAAATTCGCCCATCCAATCACCCAACCCCAGATAGCTACATGCTCCGGCGGTACGACGTGCTTTGTCACGAAATAGATGCCGCCTGCGGTCGGATACGCGGAGACCAGCTCAGCAACGGAACTCGCAATGATGGCTGACATGCATGATCCAACAAGCCATGCCCAAACTGCCGTTGCCGGTCCGCCGACTCCGAGGGGGACACCGTATGTGGCGGGTTGCGATCCGAGGACGCCTAGGACTGAGATGGCGTAGGATACTGTGGACCACTTGTTGAACTCGCGGCGGAGCTCCTGGAGATGAATGTCAGTGGTCGTCTAGTCTGTGAGATATGAGGTGTGTTACGAACTTGTTTGTAGCCCAGGCGGGCAAGAAGTTGCTCGTCGTTGTTGCCATTGGTAGTTGTGTCGACATAATCGGAATATGCAGGCGGATCGTTCGAGCCCGTGGAATACAATGATGGCTTCTCCGATGTCAGTCGTTTCTCATTAGCCCGTGTGGGACCCATAATGAAAATAGCGTGATGAATTGTAGACAACCGAAGAAAGAACAAAACACCGAAGACAGGAACTTGATATAGAATCGCGCAAGCCGCCGTGAGGATCACAGGGTCAAAACCATCCGCAACCCTTCAATAGCGGTCTGACCGCGGACAGGATGCGGCATCGGTCCAGAAGGCATTCCTTTGCCGGGTTGGTGGAACAGTGGATTTCCAACCTTCAACGGCAGCCCGGACAGGGTGGTAGGGATGGCCTCACACAGACAATAGTTCTAGCGCGGCGCGGACCAGCACAAAGCTACGCTACCAGCCACGACATGACACCTGATGTATCCTAGGGCTGAAACGAAACAGAAAAGTGAGCAGCAGCATACCGGAGCAATGGTGTGGTATTCCCCTCTCGAGTCCGCTCGTCGGAGGAGGTGTCGGGCTTCGCTGACGACAGCGTTAAGAGCCATATCTTAAGATGGACGTGCTATTGGAGAAAAGTGACAACTGACAAAGAGCTTCCCTCGGGCTGATGGGTCGCTCTAGTTATTCGCTAGGGCCGAGGAGATACGATATGTACATCAGACGGAGGTTGCGCCTGGTGTGAAGACTCGGTTTTCGGGGCATCAGCCCGATACAAAGCATGCTTGGGGGAACAGATGGCGTCTGCGCACTGCGCTCTTGGTGTTAGCCGCTACGACCGGCAGAGAAGTTTAGCGAATCAGTAAGATTGCCGTGGTCCTAGGCGCCAAACGGCTCCGGGCGGAGAGACAGAGAGTTAGTACAGCAAGTATCGAGGATTTTCATGACGAGGAAGGGGGCTAGGACAGGCCGTTGGAATTGGTGGCAGGACCGCGCTAGAAGGTTGTGGTCGGACGGTGTTTCAGCACGCGTTTCCTGTTACAAACTGTCACTATACAAACACTTAATTAGCCAGACGGGCCATGCCACGGTCGGTGCAGGGTTTGTGCAAAATGGTTTCGTGTGAGGAGTGCTGCACCATCGTTGCCCTCGTGTTGGAACCCTTTCTTTCCCAAGGGCAAATGCCCTAGCCAAGGGACGACGAGCTCATGGTGAGCCGGCTAACTAACAAACCTGCAGCGAGCCAGCGGTGAGATGCATGGACACGTCAAGCAGGCGATAGACGGCGTGTGGTGACGATGCAGCTATCGTGGTACGCCGTTGCACACACGCGCACGCTTGACAGCTCGTGGCACCTCGGGTGCTAGCATTTGCCGGCATGTTAAACCTTAACATATGCTCATCTCCACGACTACAAGCGTATGATGACGGCTAGCGGCATGAACGTGTGGATGATTGCATATATATGCACGTAGACGAGGTATAGATGCAGAGAGCGGTCAGCCTTCGGGTATGATATATTGCTGCCCGAACCCTGTTTTATTCATGCAGAGTCAGGTGCAACCGGTGAACGACTGCAGGATATCTGCGCCGGTAACACGGTCATGCTTCTACTTATAATTGGGAGCTCGTATCGTCGGGTTACCCAACCCAGCACAGGGTAATGGAATCGACATATGGCCGCAGATGGTGACACGTGATGCAAGTCAATTGATTCCGTCTAACATGTCGCTCTATCGAGACTTCAAGTAAAATCATGATGCAAGTCGATCTGACTCGCTGCTATGTCGAGCTCATCACTCAAACCTTTTTCCTCGGCTCCAATAACAGCCTGCCTTCCGGCGCAGCTTTCTCTCCAAAGCCTCCGTCTCTGGCGTGCACAAGTCGACCCCTCAGCCAAGTCGCCTTTGCAATGCCCCTGAGCACTTTACCCTGGTAAGGTGAGCACTTGTTTCGGAACAGCATTGCGCTCGGTTCCACCTCAAACTCCGCCTCAGGGTCAAACACCGCAACGTCACCGTCCATGCCGACCTTCAAGGCACCTTTGCTGGCTTCAAGCCCGACCTGCAGAGCGGTGTTTTCGCAACACCAGCGGACGATGTCGAGAAGAGTCTGGTTCTCGTCGAGCTGTCTGCGACGGGTCTCGGTCCATAGAATGCTCAAACCAAGGCCGACTGAGCTGATACCGCCCCAGGCAGAGAAGAAGTCACCGCTGTTTTGCTCAGCACTGCTGATTGTCTTGCTGTCCAAGCTGCCCGGCACATGCGAGGGTAATAGCTTCAGCTCAGGCGTGCAAGGAGAGTGATCACTGACAACTGTCTTGATCACACTGTCTGTCTCATACATCTCGTCCCATAGCCCATTCTGGTTCGCTTGATCTCTGATCGGCGGACAGCATTTGTGTCGCGTATCACCCTTCTTGATGGACTCCGCCGCAAGAGAGAGGTAGTGGAAACACGTCTCGGCCGTCACCTTGACGCCCTTCGCACGAGCGTCACGCAGCATAGGGATCGCCTCCACAGCGCTCAGATGGACGATGTGTAGTGGCAGGTTTGGCGCTAGATGTGCGAGCGACAAGATCTCCAGGATCGCGCACGTTTCAAAGCTGCTTGGTCGCGAGTCAAGGAAAGTCTGATACGCATCCAAGGGCCCGGATGGCTCGAGGGGCGGCAGTGACGCTTGCACGTCGTCGCCGACGGATGCTGTCACGGGAGGAATCATTTCGGCGTGGAACATGACCGTCGTCGGCTCGTCGGCCAATTCCTCGAAGACTTTTGTGATGTCCTGCGACGAGACAGCCGGGAATTCGTCCACGCCGCTGTCGATCATGAAGCCTTTGAATCCACGCACACCGGCCTTCACAAGAGGCTTCAGATCTGCGGCGTTGCCAGGTATAATGCCGCCGTAGAAGCCCACATCGACCCAGCACTTTCCTTGCGCAGCGGCTATCTTCTCTTTCAAGTTCGCAACCGTAGTCGTGGGAGGGATAGCATTCAATGGCATGTCCACAACCGTCGTCACTCCTCCAAATGCGGCCGCCTGTGTCCCTGTGTAGAAGCCCTCCCATTCTGTTCGTCCTGGCTCGTTCAAATGCACGTGTGCGTCTACCAGTCCAGGTAGCAGTACTGCCGGGCTGTAGTCTGTGTAGGATGTGCCGTGCGGGAACTCAGAGGCAGGTAGAACGGACTCGGAGATCGATGTGATCTTGCCAGTGGTCGTTGAAATTGTGATCGTGGCTGGGGTGAGTCGATTATTGATCACGGCGCGAGAGGATGCGAGGACAGTGATTTCTTGGGAGGTGCCATTGGGCTCGGAGCCTCCTGTTGCGTGGGGTGCCATCTTTGCTGTTCAATGTCGTTGACTGCAAGGCCTTGCTTGACAGTCCGGCGTCGGAGTGGCTGTTCTGGGTGAGGACTTGGTTCGGTGCTGCGTGTGAGGAAGAGGATATGAAATGTTGGTTCGAGTGCTGCGACAAAAGAACTGTGATCTGGAGTAGAGTTCGAGGGGAGGAGAAGAAGTCAAACACAAACCTGGCCTTCAAGATGATCGGTGAATAACACTTCACACGTGCATGCGAAACGTGGAGACCCCAATGTGCCTCCACCTCGACCTAATGGTGGTACTCATACCTCCGGTGGCAGAAGGTGCGGGCTTAAGAGCGGTAGCATCTTCGGAGCTGGCCGATATTACTCGATAGAAATGTATATCTAGCAGAGCGGGACTCGAAAGCTTACTCGATTAGAATAGGTACAGGCTGTGGGCGGGCGGTCAGGGCACGGCTATCAGTCAAAGTATGAAGTCCCGCCGTTGAGGTTGAGATAAGAGACTTGGCGGCGCGTTGCGATTGGGCCGAGGCACGCGAGAATGCATGTATAGTATACATAGTACAGTACAGTACCTGACTGTTCGTGGTCACAGTATGTATCAGCGAACGAAGATTATCAGTTTGTTAGATAAGTTGGAGTTGTTGGGCACGCACAGTGTTTCAGTAGCTAGTACATGTGAAGCCAGCACACTCAAAGAGACGAGCAAAAGATCATCGTTGGACTGGTGTGCCAGTCCCGAATCGAACCATTTAGACGTTATTCTTAAAGTGCTCGTCAAACGACGTGCAGAAACACTCATGATCAGAAGGATAGACGTACGGAACCTCATCGCAGTGCCAGCACCGTCTCGTAGCAACATGCACCCACAGCAAGCAAAGGGTGTCAACAATCATATCCGCACCGTCTGACCACGCCCAGATGGTCGATACAGTACATCACGAGTCGAGAAACCCCTCCATCGCCCCGTTCTTGGTCTTCAACCTCGTGATCACGCCGTTCTGGTACCTGACCTTGTCGTCGCGTACCTCGTCACTCGAATACAAGCTGGCTCGAAGTTTGTACGAGTTGTTGGACTCAATCTCCAGGTACGTGTATGCGTCGCACTTATAGAAGATCTTTGCCACAATGCCGACTTCGTTCAGGTTGCTCAGTACTCTTGTCACGTCGGTCAGATCTGAGAAGTTTTTGGTATATACACAGATGAGTGTGGCCTTGGTCACATGGTCCGGCTCCCAAGTCCCGACTTTGCTGCACGGTCCGAGCTTGCCTGCAGCAGTAGCCTCTGCAACTAGGCGCCACACACGCGGTAAATCGTTCGACATGGTAAAGAGCATCCATTTGCCAGAAGTCAAGCCATGGTTGGTTGCAGTGTTGAGCAGGTCAATCTCAAGCTGGTCTCGATAGGGACCCATCTTACGAGTAATTGTGCTGACAGCCTTGCCGGGGTTCTGCTCCTCGACAGTCCTCCGCTGTTCCAACAGACCATCAAGTAGTGGCTCTGCAGTCTCCAAGAACGCAGCAAGATCATGAGATTGGTCCCAATCTTGCAGCTCCTTCGCACATCTGACCCAGAGCCATGGGCCAATTTGAGCGGTAGCAGGGCCTCCAACAGGCACTCGGCGAAGGAATTCGAGGATCGTCTCATGTTGTTGCTCCCATGAGTCGGGCATAAGAGGTCGAGAGTTCGCTGAGGGTCTAGCGACTTCGCG
This sequence comes from Cladosporium velox, assembly GCA_024604135.1. Taxonomy (NCBI): domain Eukaryota; kingdom Fungi; phylum Ascomycota; class Dothideomycetes; order Cladosporiales; family Cladosporiaceae; genus Cladosporium; species Cladosporium velox. The sequence goes on along the minus strand of JANIIF010000008.1, from coordinate 968,973 downwards.
CATGTTGTTCATCGCAGCAATCTGGGGCCTCGATTTGAGGAAGTCGAGTGCATTCACTGGTTCCTTCGTAGATGTCGATCCTGATGTGCCATCATCCTCTGGATTCTTTGCACGCTTCGCAGGCGTGGTAGAGGGAAGCGGCTCGGCAGATCTCTTCAGCATTTGTGCAGGTGACTGCACAGCGCGGGTAGTTCCTGTATGCGATAGTTATAGTCACTGATCTTCACTTGATGACGAGAACGGTTATACCAGCAACATCTTCATCACCAGACACATCAGTGGAGCTATCCGAAACGTCGGTCGAACTGTCTTCGTGGACGGTACCGGCCATCGTAGCGTGGTGTGACAGATTTTGCGGTGTCGTTTAGATTGGCGGAGCCAACAAAAGTTGGCTTTGATGCATACGCGATGGATAAATGCAAGTGATGGGCAAGCTGCGGTGTCCATTTATGTTCCTATCGAATTGGTAAGAGCAGCGGGGTGACGAGGTCCGAGCTCAAAGCAATTTACGCGTCGCGCGTCCACTCTATCGCGTTGCCCGCTGCTGCAATTCAAGAGACCCAACTGATCCAACAGAACAAACTACATACTCAACTCAACTATGCCACACGCCATGGATACTGAAGATACCGCCATGGACCATGCCCCTGCGCAGCCCCTCAACGAAGAGAGTCCCGTAGACTCATCCATGCCTGATGCAAGCGCCAAAACAAACCTCGAGGGCATGTTTGACGACGACGACGAGGATGACGAATTCACTTCCAGTGCCATTACACAACCCGCACAGAGTTCTCAGCCGGAGCCAACATCACAGAAAGCAGCATTCTCGGACAGCAACATCCTCACACAATTCTACCAACGTCTTTTGCCCTTCCGACCACTCTTCCAATGGCTGAACCACTCTGCTACACCGCAGCCCGACTTCCAACACCGCGAGTTCGCCTTCACACTTCCTGGTGGCGGCTATGTACGCTACCAGTCCTTTGCAAGTGCCGAGCTGCTTCGGAAGGCTTGCGTCCAGCTCGTGCCGGAGCGTTTCGAAATCGGCCCTCAGTACAGCATCAACCCACGCGACAGAAAGACAGTCTTGAAGGCTGGAAGTTTCCGTCCGATCATGAAAGAGCTGGTGTTTGATATCGATATGACGGATTACGATCCAATTCGAACATGCTGTTCAGGAGCTGCAATTTGTCACAAGTGCTGGCAATTCATCAACATGGCGATCAAGGTGGTGGACACTGCGCTTCGAGAGGACTTTGGCTTCCAGCACATCTTGTGGGTCTACTCAGGAAGACGTGGTGCTCACGCTTGGATCAGCGATAAGCGAGCCCGTGAGATGGATGATGCGAAGAGACGCTCCATTGCCGGCTACCTTGTCGTTTTGGCAGGCAGTGAGCACGGAAAAAGAATGGGTATTCGACGACCACTGCATCCCCATTTGGAACGCAGCCTGAAACTCCTCAACCCTCATTTCCAGTCGGATGTTCTCGAGGATCAAGATCCCTGGCAGACACCCGAGCAGACTCAGAAATTGCTCGACCTACTACCCGATACAACGCTTGTCGCAGCGTTGCAGAAGAAGTGGGACTCAGCACCTAATCGCACAAGCGCCCAGAAATGGGCCGATATTGATTCCGTTGCTGCAGCGGGCAACCTATCATCTTTGAACACGAAGCAACTTGTCGACGTGAAGCAAGACATTCGCATCGAGTACACATACCCGCGCCTCGACGCTGAAGTGTCCAAGAAACAGAACCATTTGCTGAAATCGCCCTTCGTCATCCACCCCGGCACCGGTCGTGTTTGTGTCCCCATCGACGCAAGACGTATTGAAGAGTTCGATCCTCTTGCTGTACCAACAGTCACACAACTGCTGCAACAGATCGACGAGTGGCACACAAGGAACAAAGATATGAGCGAAGAAGAGAAGGCAAAGGTGGCAGACTGGCAGAAGACGGATCTGAAGCCTTATGTGGAATACTTCAAGGGCCACGTCGCTAATCTGTTGAAAGAGGAGAGCAGAGGCAAGAGGGAACGAGCAACGGACAGCGGCACTGAGAGCATGGAATTTTAGGTATCACGAGCTGCTTCATTGGGAATGGGATAGCGTTGGCGTTTGGGTGTTGAGGGACTGTAGTCACAAGACAGTCGAGGCTTATCATGTACATACCGGAAATTGCCGATTTCTGAGAACAACCAACCCCTTGTGATGCATCAACGAGGCAGTGCTTCGCGGGTATTAGATACAGGTGGTCTTTGTATGAGGCAAGCTTTGTGATGGTGGCAGTGCTATGCTCTGCAAGACGGCTAGCGGCTACAATTCCCTAGCGCATCCTTCGCGATGTCATCCAGTCCTCGCTTGCAGCCTTGGTGGATCCAGCTGCTAACAACTATGTAACCTGTCACTCTTTGTAGCTTCGTCTCAAATCGTTCTCTACACTCTCGACGACTTGCACACAATCTCTACCAGACCTCATGTTGAGCCTGACAATATGGAATCTGCACCACCATCCTACGAGAAAGCCACCCTAGCCGACTACCTCGATCTAGTCGCAAACTACATTCCATCCAGCGACCTTTGTGCAGCCGCTTTGGTATGCAGCAAATGGCATGCCACCTTCTCGCCGCACCTATGGGGCAACCCTGCTTCGCACTTCGGCATAGAGAATGATCGCGTGTACGTCGCTCTGACCAAATTCAAACGCACGCTCCAGACAGCACGACTGCTCGTGAGATCGCAAACACACACCTTACACCTCCCACCGGCTCATGCTGAGATTTATAATGGACCTCACTCGGACTGGCTGCGAGACATTCTGTCCAGGTTGCCCAATTTGCAGTCCTTGATCGTGCGGGGTCTGCCATTCTTTGACCACGGCGCTTTGATGGCACTTAAGCAGTGGAAGCCGAATGCGAACAATCATGCCCAGAGAGATCCGCACAGCTTTGCAGTAGAGCTCCCTGGCTCGACGGGCTCTATCTTTCAACCGCCACCCGACGCCATCCCATCATTCGGCCTCCGGCTCCTTGACGCATCGAGGTGTTCAAATGTCACATCGAGCGGCCTCGCACACGCCTTGACGCGGTTTGAGTCCCTGATGTATCTGGACCTTTCGCACACGTACCCTACGAGAGATGCCAGTGTCATGCAGGCATTCCGCAAGCTCTCTGGGTTGCAAGTTCTCAAATTACGAGGGATCAGCCTTCGTGATGAAGAAATTGAGGTCCTGGCTTGGGCGATTGGCCGACGAGTACGCAGTCTTGACTTGCGTGATAACTATGTCACGGATCGTGGCGTACGCATGTTGCTGGACGGCTGTTTCACGACTCATGCTTCCTCGCCCAGAGACGGAAACGAGAACGTTGCGAATGGAGCACGATCGCCGTCACTTCTCTCTTATTTGGGCGCCGAAATGCTGGAGATCTATCAGAGCGACGAGTTCGAAGGGTTCCTTCGAGGAACTTTCACCGGTGCTTTCGTCAGCAGGCTTGCTATTGAGGATGCACCTGAAGGTGGCATCACCCATCTTTACATCTCAAACAACAAGGTCTCTGTTGAAGGTGCGTCTGGCCTTATTCGGTCAGGACGGCTGCACGTTCTCGATATTGGCACCGTTTCGGGCACCATCGAGCGCAATCTTTCGCCTGCAGGCGATGAGCAGAACAACCTCGAATTACAATTGCCAGGAGCCGAAAAGCTAACTCCAGTGCTCTATGAACACGCCAGAGACGGCTTGACCTATCTCAAAGTCGGCCACAGTCTTATCACAAAGGACGTGCCCAACATATACTCCGACGAGGTGGTACCTGGGCGTATCGAATTAGCCAACAGCGAACTACCAGATCTGCCACGCGACGCATCGGAACTCGATGGCAATCGTGTCAGCCCAGAGACGTTCGAGCTCCCGACTGATGAACAGACTCCACGCTATGAATTGGAAGCCGATCCTATGAACTTCATTGTGACTCCCGCTAAAAACGAGGACCGAGCATGTAAAGAGGCGAGAAGAGGCAGCGCTTTTGCGCCAGAAGTGTTCGATGACCTTGCCGAAGATGTGGACACCATGAAACTCCTCAGTCCCACTTCTCCGTTCACCGAAGGTACGCTCACTGCGACAGGATTTGGGACTATGAGCTCTGTGTCGCCTGTCCAGACACCGACTACAATCTTCGCACCAAATAATCCACTGCGACCACGAAGCTTTTCGGGAGTTGCCACCGAGCGCACAGCTCGTCTCAATGCTCACCGTTCGCAAAACCACAATCTGCATCCAGCAATGCTTCCGCGTCTTCGTACACTAATTATCAGCAACTTCCCTCCGTTTTCGAAAGATGGAGAAGCAACCGACCGCCTGATCCGCTTCATTAAGAATTGCTCTCAAGAAGCTCACCTAGCACGTGCCCAGGCCAAACTGGATTATTCGCTTCCTCCAGGGCGAAGAGGTCAGACTTCCGCTTTGCGACATTCGGCAGACCGCATTTTCGCACTGAAACGAATAGTACTGGAGATGGCCCCGGAGCATGCTAAAGACGGGTTTGGTCAGGCAAGCCCATGGCAGCATTTGACGACCCGATCAATGACAGAGGACCGAGACAGCGAAGCCTTGTGGTCTGCTGCGGAGACCGACTTCAGCTTTTTTGGTGAGGAAGATGAATGCGCATTTCCCAGCATCGAGTCAGGAAGATTTGTAGGACCTGCAGCTTCGGCGGAAAAGGAAGTTGCCTTTGGTAACAACTTGGGCAGTCCATCGCCACCTCGCCAAGCTAGATCGTCACCGAAGCCACGTATTGACAACGTCGCTTTACTGTCTGCGTTCAGGCAAGAGCGCAAGCTGGCACATCAGAGGAGTCTCGCGGCAGGTGTAGCTGAGCCAGAGACTGAGGGCTTCTGGGAGGGCGCCATTCAAGTTGTCAGACCTTCACGTGGATTCAGGGATGGTGAAGAGCTGGATTACTATGGCAACAAATTTGAGAAGAACTACCTTTACAGGTGAGATGCCGAGAGTACAAGTGCCACATTAGATAACGCCAGCTATCGAGCGCTTCTCAACAGCGTTCAACCCCCGTACAAATATGTTCAATCTCGAGTCCGTCGAGAATCAACTTTTGCAAGATACCTCCCGTCATCTTTTTTGATGAGATCCGCTCCTTTTTCCGCAACTGCGTACGTGGTCGCCATAATATTGCCACTTACGTGGCCAGGGAAGACCGACGCATCGACGACACGGAGTCCGTCCACGCCTTTCACCTTCAGCCGGTCGTCTACGACTTCTCCCATCGCGCACCTGTGGGATGGGCAGTCAGCAAGATGCACGCCAAAAGATAGCTTGACCTGTGCCATCATTTGTCGAGGAAGGGAGAGACATACGTTCCAATAAGATGATACTGCGTCGAGATATGTCCCCTGACGTAGTCCATCCTCTCTTCTTCAGTCTCAATGCTCTTGTCCTTGGGAGGTAGTATTCGATCACCCAGACTCTTTGCGAGCACAGGCCTCGATGCGACTTTGTCCATCCATTTGATGCCTTCGGCGAGGATTTTTGTGTCGACTGGGTGCTTGAGGTAACCTGTGTCAATTGAAGGCGCCTGGAAAGGGTCGGAGCTGTTGATATTGACGCTGCCCCGGGACAGCGGATGCTCTAGGCAGACGAGCAGGCTGGCGCGAGTCTTGCCTTCTGGGGGTGCGCTGAAGAATTCGATTTGGCTTTGTCCTTGCGAGACGTCGAGTTGTGCGCCAATACCTGTGCTTCGCGTTAGCGTCTATCGAGGATGGGATGGGAAGGCTGCATCATACAGAAAGTCTGAATGTTGGCGAAAGTTGGGTCCGAGAGCTGCTTGATAATGATCTCTTCCTGGGCTTTCTCAAACTCGGTCTCCGCTACGGAGTGCTCTCGGACTTCTGCAATAGTACGTTCAAGAGTTTCTTGATCGACTAAGGATGCATAGCTCACGAACCCCATGAGCATACCCGGACTACCGTAGGGGCCATTGTGAGTCTCCTGGTAGATCTTCTCCTGGGCTTTGGCGTACTCGACACCATGTAAAGAGTCTAAAGATGTCAGTCCATCCGCAAGATCGTACAGCACGCCACCGAGGACATGGTCTTGGAAGTTTTTCCCAACTCGCTTGTTGTCGATCTTCGGCACTACTCCTGCTGCTTCCAGCACCTTCGGGTCTCTGATGCCTGACAGCTCAAGTAACTGTGGGCTTTGGATGACGCCTGCCGACAGGACGATCTCTTTTGAGACATGGACTGTGTGCCTCTTGCCGTCACGCGCGAATTCTATGCCAGTGGCGACATTGCCATCCAACACAATCTTAGTCGCCATGGCCTCCGTCAACACTTTGAGGTTGCTGCGGCTGATGTTGGGTAGAAGATATCCCGTGGCAGCGTAGCTTCTCCGTCCAGGATCCGTGGTTCGGTTGACAGCTGCGAGACTTGAGTAGAAGCCCATGTGGTCACCCGACCAGGCGTCAACGAGTGTGCTGGCTTTGCCGCCGACTTCGTATGCTGCTTTGCAGAAGTCGTACTCAAATGGCTTGCAAATGTCAATGTTTCCGTTAGTAATACAGGACGGCAGGTGCGCTCACCTCGTAGTAGTCGTTGAAGCTTGTGTGCACAGGACCATCGTTACCATGGTGATTCTCCTTTGCAGCATATGGCATGAACTGAGGGTCCGGGTGCACATCGCCGTTCGGGTCGTAGCATTGATGCTTGCGGAAGTAAGGTGCCATGCCGTCCCAGCCCCAGCCCTTGTTGCCCAAGCTCTCCCACCCATCGTAATCCGCACGGCTTCCTCGCACGTACATCTGTCTAGCATCAGTATTGAACCTGCGGTGGTACAACGAGAGCGTCTTTGCATGTCACTCACAAGATAGTTGATTCCAGAACTCCCACCGAGAAGCTTGCCTCTCGGCATGGAGTACTTCTTGCCATCTGCACTCTCCTGCGGCACAGTCTCAAAGCACCAGTCGTACTTCTCGCGACCTATCAATGTAGGATAGAGGCTTGGAGTGTAGACTTGAGGGTCATCGATTCTGTTGCTACCCGCTTCTAACACTCCTACTTTGACATCTGGATTTTCCGTGAGACGAACGGCAATACAAAGGCCAGCAGTGCCGCCTCCGACGACGACATAGTCATATTCGTGTCGCAAGAAATCGTTGAGAGAGCATAGGGCGGAACCTGATTCGGTGGTCGTCATTATGTTGGACGGTACTTGATGTTTGGCAGTGGAAAAATATTGATATGAGAGTTATCCTAGTACATTTGTAATCAACAGAAGAATTATCAACCTGGTCGAATATCACCTTGTCTATGTATACATCCGGCGTAATGGAGGCTCGCTAGCCATCCCCGCCCGTTGATCCTTCTCGAGCTCGATTGGTACAGCTATACATATAGCTTCCCCTCAGACAGCCTTATACGTAGACCAGACTGGGCTCGTTGGAGCCGTGTCGTGCGGGTCCATCATGCGCAATTCTAGTGTAAGGTTGTTATTCCCGTCTTCGTGTACAGCGAGTAGGTGTGGCTGGTAGGTACCGGAGGTGTAGCCGATGGTCGAGAGCTGTATATCATATCTGGAGTTGTGAAGTTTGGGATCTTGTAAATGCAGCAAAGAGGCTTCTGTGAGGCTGAACTTTAGTGTACGGTATGCTGATAAAGTTGTACCAGCTCTCACCAATTGGACAATCGCATATATTCATAGCGCATTGCTGCAAATGAACTGGTCACCATGTAGAGCTGACGGACTACTTGTCCAAAGCTTTGCGTACTAATGATCTTTACATTAGTATCAACAGGACATCTTCTCACGGTCATCACGAGGGCTAAGCAAATCCATGATTGCCTCATGCGCAGTATGCGATACTTTGCCTCACGGATATCAGTATGCCGTAACGTTGTGACGGTCATACAAAAGCAGGGACTGTACGACTCGAGTGGAAGGAAAGCACGCTTCTGCCAACCACACCGATGCGGTCTTTATGCTCAGACCACGGTGCAAGCAGACGCGGAGAAACGGTGTTGGCGCTCAGCGCCATCGTTGTCATCACACAAAATCTTCTTCAAGCCTTTGGTGAATTTCGTGGGTGCGAGTGTCGAAAGAGTTGTTTGTCTGTGTGGCCTCTGCAGCTCAATTTCGCTTGCAATATTGCACCAAGGATTGGTCTCTTATCTGTTGTGTTCGCTATGCGTGAATGTCCGCAGAAGTCGCGTCGTGCATTGCAAGGGGCAATCCGAGGGCTTGGAAGAGAATCTATAATGCCGTACTTTAGCAACCAACCTTCAAGTACGCATACATTTCAGTGTGCTTTCAGTCTGCAGCCCCCCGACCAATAGTTGCGCCACTGGCCTAGACCGACCACGAAAGCACGAACGTGGCTCCTGGAGTGGAAGGTCGGTTGTCCCAAATATGGACTGAAAACTGTTCAAATCACACACACACTCCATCTCCCGACACGGCACATTGTTGAGACTCGGGTATCGCCTGAGCGACCATGTCATCGCCCCATAGCCCTACAACCTAAATTGCCGTCGTCGCCCCGATCTGACAAGTGGTGCAGGCAGGACAGGGTTTAGGGTCTAGGGGTTCAAGGATCCAGCCTCCTAGAGACACACACTTGGAACATTCAATCCATTCATCAACAGCATTATGTCCATATTCGAAGTACAAAGCTTATTTCTCAGGACTTGTATTCCAGATATCGTACTCTGTCTGTGTTACGCTCGCAATTGAGATAGAAAGACCAGACCTCAAACTTCCAATCGTCCGGAACGATGACGCCGAAACGCCAAGTCTGGATCGCGATCTGTGCGCTAATGCAAGCACTAAGAAGGGGGTTCAGATCTGAAAGTGTTCGCGTCACCAACCAGAGTCTCGCGTAGTGATTAACGCGTTCAGGACCAGATCGTACCTGTCGATGGTTTTCAATGGCTGTCTGTGCCAAAGTCATGACGACACATACAGATACATTTTTGGCTCCAATGCGATAATGAGGAGGCGCGGTGCTTGTGTATACAGTATAGGTAGGTGGTAGAAAGCAGTAGTCGCTTCTTGTCTCCATTTGTCGTTTACTGCTGCATATTTTGACCTGAAATCAAACGGGATCGCATCAACTACTCTACCTTACCGTCCACTATCACCAATATAACATCATGGCTAGGATGGAGGACACTCCTCACCACGTGCTCGACTTCCTGCTTGACGACGAGGATAGTTGCGCTCTGACAGTCTACAGAGAAGACAATGTGCGGATCCACATCATAGCAGATGTCGACAAACTCAAAGGCACTGCGAAATCGTCTTCGACCAAGACGTATGATGCATACTCAAGATTGGTCAAGGCTTTCAAAAATGGTAGCGACGAACAGAGCGTTGACAGCGGCGTGGAGCTACCAACACAATCCAAAGACGACAGCGAAGTGCAAGTCGCAGAAGATGCCGAAGAGAACCTCCAGAATTGGATACTAGGTCCAATTCGGCAACAGATTTCGAAGAACCGCCAACAGCCTACTTTGAACGAATGGTACGAAGCCGATACACTGTTTTTCGAACTCGAGGTTTCGAAGGCCGATAAGTTATGCGCTGTCGAGATCGAAGCATCCAGCGAATTGAAGCGAAGGATTTCCAAGCTGAAGCCGGAAATATCGTTGCCAAAATACATCCGCGACATGGATTATCCATGGTTCGACTCCAGGAAGTTGACAGTACTTGCTGGCAGTGGATCTCCTCCACCATACCATCCTACACAGGTGAAATGTGAGGAGACCGGGAAGACGTACTTCTTCAAAGCAGTTGACTCCGACGCGCCGAAAACGACGAAACGCGAGCTTTGGCACCTCAATCGCATCGCCCAGCCTGATATTGTCGACAAAATTTGCGCACCTCGATTAGTAGGATTTGTCGCAAAGAACAATTCAAGAACACACGCCATCGGCTTCCTGCAGCAAGATATTCCGGACCCCACACCGCTGACGAATTGGCTTGAGGCCGAAGTACCCCAGGAAAAGCGCGAAGCATGGGCATCAGAAGCCGAACGCATGAAAAATGTCTTGCACGAACACGATATCATCTGGGGCGATGCCAAAGCCGACAATTTCTTGGTGGACAAAAACGACAAGCTCTGGATAATCGACTTTGGAGGCTCCTGGACCGAAGGCTGGATAGACCCCGAGATCAAGGAGACGGTTGAAGGCGACGACATGGCGATGGAGAAGATCACGAATGCGCTCCACGATCCTGTCACCAACGTGGAGGGCGCGAGCGAGAAGGTCACACGCCAGGAAAGAAGCGACAGCCCCGAATCAAATACGGCACAAGGCTTGAAGCGCAAAGCAAGCGAGTCAGAAGCCTCAGACTCCGACAGGTCAGAAGACTCGTACCAACATCGCAACGGAGACACAAAGAAACACAAGCCCGCCGACGAGCCAGAAGAAGAAACAACACGAGAAGTCACACCACCAAGCGATTCTGCAGACGAGCCTGCAGAGGTACCTGCATCCCAAAAGAGACGGAAGTCGACAGTGGAGAACCAAGACCAAGAGATATATTGTTATTGCGACGCACCCAGCGCTGGGCCAATGGTCGGATGCGACAATCCAGACTGCGAGCGACAATGGTTCCATTTCTATTGCGCAGGTCTGAAGGAGTCGCCCCCAGATGATATGCCATGGTTCTGCCGGGACTGCACAGAGTAGAATTGGGGTTTGCTGGGCCACGAGAGGCACCCGACACGCATTGGAGAGGATTGGCGCTTGGGAGGATAGCATTGCATTGTCGCATTTGTGCGTTGTCCTACGGACCGGGACGTGATCGAGCTTTATATGGGATCTGCAGCGTTTTTAGCGAAAATCTGGCTGGATACATTTGTCTAGCTTGAATGGTGTCAATTCCAAGTCTATCGTATTTTCAATCTCATTGTAGTCGCCTTTACCGCCGAAGTTCGTTGTGCCCATGTTGGTTGGACATGGTAGACCAGTGTTTTGTGTGTTGTGGTTACGCGGTGGCACCATGTGAGGTGGGGAAAAGAGGTACGAAGGCAGTCTCTACGCCGCATCAACCTATCCAGGGGTGTTTCAGTCAATGTACAATGTAAGCATGTCGGTAATCACACATGCTAGTGATAGCCGCTGTAATATACGAGGTCATGCTTCTGCCACAGCCACTCAGCAAGATGCGCTTGCTTGCTCGCTCGAGGGTGAGTTGCGACTGACTGACCCCGCACGCCAGCTCGTCTGGTCTTGTCTGACCAAGGTCAATATTGACTCCCACGGTCTTAATATCAGAATGACTATTTCCCCTCATCAAAGATGACGAGGCTGCATTTTTTCAATGCTTAGACCTAGATCCACCTGAGGATGGCCACACCGCTAAGAACTTCACACTCAGCTTTCGTAAGAAGTTTCGGCATCAGAGCACGCTGAACTAACACTAAGACAATATGCCGCGAAAAGATGCCAGCAAAAAGCAAATCGAATGGGAGAAGAAGCAAGAGGAGATAGCTAAGAAACAACAAGCCGAAAACATCAAGCCGTCCGAAGATGCAACTCCAGACCTAGATGCTGCACCAACACTACCGAAGAACTGGCCTGAGGAGATCACTTACCTCTGGGATCACACATATTCAGATGCAGTCACAGCCGAACAACGAGCACAACTAAGTCGGACCGCCGTCGAGCTCGAATCGCACTGCAAAGTCTCCGCCACACAGCTAGCAAGTGCCTCCAAAACATGTGCCATCACCTTCATCAAAGACGAAAAACATCCGGCTCACGGCCAGCGAGGTCTCTTCGCCGCGGAGCACCTGGAGCCAGACCGATTCGTGTGTCTTTATATGGGCCATGTCCACAACAACACCGCCTCAGACACAGATCCAAACAGTGACTACGATCTCTGCTTCGATCGCGACATCGATTTGAGCGTCGATGCCTCAAAGTCTGGGAACCAGTCCAGATGTGCGAACGACTACCGTGGTATTGCCGACCGGCCCAACGCTGAGTTCCGCGACTGCTTCATCAAGGTCCCTTGCACGAAACGAGCGGGCGGTATGAAGTGGGAACGTCGCGTCGGCATTTTCGTGCTGTCTGCCGGTAAGGCAGGGAAACGCAAGTACGGAATTAGAGCAGGTGATGAGATCCTGATTAGCTATGGCAAGCAGTTCTGGGAAAGTCGCAAGCTTATGGAGCAGTTCCGCGAGAACTTTGAGACGCTGAAAGTCGCAGATGCGGCAATGGAATGATAGTGGCGCAGAGATAATGGTGCAGGAGAGTATTGGAGGCGGTATCTGTTATCGATTTTGGCTGAGCAGGTTTCAATAGTTCTGCAGACGCCACACGATAAAGCGCGCATTCTCTAGTGGTGTCACCTGAGTATCAGTTCCGTGGATTGATGAAAGTAATGTTCTGCGATTGTTCCAGGTAATATATTTGATTTGATACAGGTGATCGCCATGTCGTTCAGACAGGTCCCACGTAAATTAGGGAGTACCACGGGTAGCCACGGCCGTCTTCACATGAAGGCTGCCGCGTGTTCAAGCCATGGGGAAGCAACTCCGGGATTGCGATCCAATATCAACGTTGTGGTCGGATCGCAAAATGCCAACCGAAATGACGGCTAGTGAACGACACCTTCGGCAGTGAGAATCCCTCAGGAGAACACACCAAGAACGATATCGAAAGACGAACTCAGCACCACATAGCTGTACGGAATGGCAGCAAAGGGGAAGGGCATCAAGCTCTTAAGACCAAAATAGCCGCATCTAGCGGAAGCAAGCCCATGGTAGCGGTCTTCAGGCCTCCGAATCGGGACAGAACGGGACCGTGGTGAGAGTCTCGATCCTCGCCTCGTCCCCACATACACGTGCGAAGCGCCCAATCTCAACCCTTAGTCCGTTTGACAATCGTGATGAAGCAACCGCTCGCGCAAATCACGTCGTCTGCTGCCAACCCCTAAGGCGCCTGACGGCGTGCTTGCGTCCTCATCGTGCGATTGACCGCTGGGTGGCTACTCTACTCTTAGACTTTGCTCCCCTCTTCCGTAGAAAGGACGCAAGGCTGACGTGCATTTGTATCATTTGAACCCTGGCTATACCTACTTTTTACCTTACCTGTTTATCGAATGATTTCAAACACTACTCATCTGCTCGTCAACTATATCACTGTACCGCCTCACTTGCCTCCATAAAAGCTACAGAGGAAACCCACACATCAATCAACACAACATCCGTACCTCTCACAATATGGACTCCCTCCCACCATCAACAATGCCCTCGCCACAAGCAGGCCCTCAAATCACAAGGAGTTCGACTCGCATTCCCAGCATCCCCGAGAATGAACCTCTAGATCTCCCAACGTCACCCTCATCATCATCGCCGTCAACAGACTACAGCCACGAAATGTCGCTCCCAGCCATCATCACAGCGGAGACAATCCCCCATCTCACCGAACTCCTCAATCGACCTGGTGTGCGACACAACGAGCAGAAACGCGCCTGGGTGCAAGCCAAGCTCATGGATGCGCAGCTCGAGATGAAGAGGCAGCGGAGGGGCAGGAGGCAGCGCAGCAGTCTGCCGATGGGCGACTTGTGATCTGCAGTACCGAAACAGGGCTGGGTTTGCCGCTGCTCCGATGGCCCTGCGACATTTGATCGCGACTTCTGTAAATCCTGCTGGATTGATTGTTATCTTCCGCGAACTTGAGCGCCAGGTGGAGGGTTCTTTTGATTTATTTTGTCATTGCGCTTGGTTTTTCTTTTGCTCTGGACATTCCCTGCGAGGGTATTTAGCGAAGGACGGCGCTCCTTACGGCGTTTTTGGTTTCGTCACTTTGAGGGCAATCTGGACTTTGAGAATGTCCTTGGGATCAGCACAAGTTTTGCAATATCGAGCCGTCAGCGCAGCTCTTCCCTTGTTCGAGAGTATGCGTAGGCGTTGTTGGTTGGTTGTATTCCGCGACACCGAGTCGAAAGATTTACTTCGTACATAATAATATACTTTTAGACTGGCTGACAAACTGGCCTTTCGAATGCAGAAAGCAAGAAGCAACGCCTGAACTTTGTCATTAAAATCGTGGTGAGGGTTAATCCTGTCTACAATAAATTCATCCTCAAATCATCGTCTGAGCCTGAACAAACATCTAATGCACAAGTCGGCCCGTTTCGTTCCCCCTGTACGACACCACCACCCACCAAATCCGCCGGATACCATCGACGGAACAGTGTGGGCGTGTGCACCCACATAATCCGCATTTCCGCTGGCTACGAGCAAAAAGTGCCGCCTTGCCAATATGTGACCCTTAGTCATGTGACCGCCTCCTCCTGCGTAGCGCGGAGATCCTCCGCGTGGCTTCATCTCGCTTGACCATGCGCCGCTCGCGTGGGAAATTGACAGGCTAAAACCGCAAGCCACCCGCGGCGATAGGGATAATGAATCCTCTGCGAGGCGAGTTGCAGATCTGCCTGGGCTCGTGGAAAGTCGAGCCCGCCGCGGGCTCCAGTTGCCCATGGCGCGAATAGCCAAAGTCAAGGACCTGCGCAATGACATACCGTGCAGCCTGCACTCCGCACCAGTCGCCACGTGGAACCGAAAGTCCCGGTCGACCAGGACTATGGCCGTGGCGGGTGCTATGGCCGTCATTCCGGAAGGGCATGGCATAAAGTGCTGATCCGCACAGGCATGGAAAGTGAGTCTCGGTTGGAGTGCCCTCGAGATTGTTGACGCCCAACAAATGTTGCGGGGAGACCAGACCCCCTAGCGAGCGAGGGCAATGCACGAGACACACACACAGGGTGCCTTGGATAGCACCGAAACTCAGGCCGACCTTGAAGTCTTGGTGTACTCTCGTGGAAAATGAGCGTGGATCATAGGACGACGCACTTGGAGCCGCGCTCACGGTTCTTTCGCGGCCGGCGGTAGCGGGTATCCTCCTTGCGGTCGTTGTCGTGATATTGGTCTTTGGCAGGGCGGCTGCCCTTGCCCGCGGATGCATTGTAGCCCTTGGAATCACGGGGTGGTGGCGCGCTTGCTCGTTGTTTGCGCAGCTGTCGCACCACGTTGAAGAAAGCCGTTTCCACGTTGATGCAATTTTTCGCAGATGCCTCGACAAACTCGCAATTGAGCTGTTTCGCAAGGGCGCTGCCTTCTTGTGTAGAGACTTCTCTTTCCGTCACGCGGTCGCACTTGTTGCCGACAAGCATGACGGGAGCTGGTCCGTAGGAAGCGTTCATGGTCTGAGAAAGCGGTGAGCCTGGGTAGGTGGGCGATCCGGCGCCGGCGGACTCCTTGACTCTCTGGATCTGGTGGTGGAATTTCTCGATGCGGGCGAATGATGCTCTAGAAGAGATGCTGTAGACGAGCACGAAGCCTTCACCGTCTCGTATCCACTGGTCTCGTAGTGCTGTGTACTCCTCCTGGCCGGCTGTGTCCAGAACCTCGAGCATGCATGACTGCTGGTCGATCACGACTTGTTTGCGGTAGGAGTCCTCGATGGTAGGGTCGTAGGTCTCGACGAAGTGGTTCAAGCAAAGCTGTGAGGGTTTAGTACTTGTCCTTGTAGGAAGAGTGGAGAGATACGAACCTGGATGGTGAGGGCCGTCTTGCCCACGCCGCCGTCGCCCAACACCACCAGCTTGTACAGGGTCATCTTTCCGTGCGACATCTTGAATCAGGTGTGCTTGTTGAAAGGTTCGCTATGCGCGGTGCAGCCGTGTGCGGGTGGCACTACCACGTCTCAAGTATGGCAGAGGGGGTGCTTGTTGCCTCCTCAAATTGCAGGCGTAACGTCGCTCAGCGGGCGAGGTCACGTAAATCGCCCGTCCGTATCTCCAGAAGGCGAGGTCCCTGATCAACGGGCGAGTCCTGCGGGCCGTTGGGTCTGGCTGGGTAAAAGGCGGGAATTTGTCGCGAGGAGGGCAGAAGAGCAGTGGGTTGTTGGCAGCAGGCAGAAAGACTCGTCTCGGTTGGTGGAAGAGTAGAAGGGTAGTGGAAGGAGGGGTTCCTATAGGCAGCTGGTGATTCAACCGAAGCTTGCTTGCTTGCTTTGGAGTAAGCAGAGAGAGGTGTCTGGGCAAGGACGCGCTGCGGTGCAGAGTAGGTAACAGCACGAGCTCCTCGCGACCATGTGCTTTCGGGACTAGGCCGGGTACAGACTTGCAGTGGAAGCAAGCAAGCGATCGGCAGCGCAGAGCCTAATTAATCACACGCCGTCGTCGAATACCGCCTCGATCCGACTCCCGGGTGCCGCCGTTGGGGTGCCGCCAGCTGGTGTAGCTTTGGAGGAAAGGGGGGCAAAGGGCAGTAGTGTAGTCAGGGTTCAGGTGTTGAAACTACTACGGGAGGCTGCGCGAGAGGATAGGGTGGTGGTGGCAGTGGTGGAGGTTGTTGGTTGTGTGGTGGCGGTGGTGGGGACAATGTAGATAGATAGGTAGAGGGGACGGTGGTGGAAGTATGGCAAGCAGTACGTATATCAATGACAATGGCAAGATGCAGTCGGGCAGCAGTACGATCTACTGCAGTCGTACAGTAGTAGATGCAGCAGGGCAGTGCGGTTGGCGGCGGCGTGTGTAGTAATTTTTTTTCACCATCCATACCTCTAGCACATGCATATGCGGCGCCGTTCTCAGCGCCCTGCAACTGGGCTCCGCTCTTCGGCAGGCCCTCTTCCATCTCAGTCCTTGGTCCACTCCAGACGGCAGCGCACCCTGGCAAAGCACCAAAGGTTGGTGGGCGCTCGTCCTTCTTCTTACTCGTCTGCCTCAGCATCCATCATCGTGCACAGCCGCAGGCAAGGGTTGCGCCCGTCGGGCCACGTGCGACCACATGGATGCTGTCTGTGTGTCGATGCCTGGAACACCTCCATCGACTGCGGCTACCTGCCTGAGCCGCCTTGCGGGCGCGCCGTGTCTTGTTATTATCGACAGGTCACACTATAGTCGACGAGATCGGAAGGCATTCGCCCGTAGCGGCGAACTCAAACAGCAGTTGCAGGGCTGGCATGGACAGCTTAGCGATATGGCGGTATGTATTTCAATAAATGGCCACCCAGATCACGAATCCACAGCTTCTCGACTTTCTATTCGAGCTGCTTCCTCGCAACCAGGGTGTGCCCACGCCTCGACCCTCTGCGGCTCCACACTGGCTTGGACCTTGCAAGGACTCCTGCAATCCTTTCATGATCCGGGCTGCAGACTGCACATCCTCCGCTGCGAACCCAGGTGTGCGATGATGCATGTATCAGCAGTTGTGATCCGGTGCAAGTCTTCACTTTCCCGGACAGTGACACCAGCGCATCAGGACGCGTGCAGATGTCGCTACATTCTGTTGGTATACACATGGGCCCCGGGATAGCCCCCGTGCCAATCAATTACTTGACAATTCTGCAGTAGTGACTTTCATGGTCCTTCCCTCCCAGACCAAGATCGATCTCCGTGCTTCCCCGTGGCTGGTAGGTGTGCTGCCGACAAGGCGCGGGTCTGCACAAACCTGCCGGTGGATCTGTTGTTGGTCGATGGTGCGTGGCGTTTGTTGTCGCTGTAGTTGTATGTATACGTTGTCGAGACGGCTACGTGCATTGCATGCGTACCCGCCAGGGTCTGCCGACTCGTCATTATGTCCAAGTATAGCTGTACCGTGAACGTGTTTGTGCAAGCTATTCAACTGGTCTCGATCGTATAGCTATCAAGCTAAGGATCAAGTGGTCGGCGGCCCGATCAGAGTCGCTGCGGCACATTCTTTGATTGAAGTTTGAACAACGGCAAAACCCTTGATTGCCAGGGGTTAGGACCACTGATTGGTGGCCTGAAGGTTGCTGGCATTCACGCAATACAACGTTAAGACTTTTGCTCGTTACGACGGCGGTTGGCTCCGCGATCGTAGGAGAGCTCTCCGGTGGTCCAAGTCGTGATAGCAGATAGTCCGTCTGTTCATAGTAGGTAGAGCGACTACTTTCTTCAATGCGGTCTTGCAATTACGTTCCGGGGTCCAACGCTTTTTCAAACAGTGGTTCCTGACCCACAAGACTATTGATTGATCGCACGACTCTGCAGAATGTCACCCGAACAGCACGTGGAAGACATCACGGTTAGCTCTGCGCGACGCCAGCGCTTTCAATGACAAAGCTATGAGTCTTGCTCGCACACAAACCGCTGGCGTTTTCTGCAGGCTCGCATATGTTGTGATGATGCGGCGTTTCTGCAGCGTGGGATGCGCCACGAGAGGGGGGACCGTTCGTAGGCTTCAAAGCACATTTCGAATCTGCTCGGACGATTTCTGTAGCCCTACGCCTCCTGCTCAACCCGACGTTGCGTGTTAGTGTGGCTCGTCGGGGCTAGGAATGCTACCTTGCACGGCAATCTAGAGTATTATGTGTGTGCCTTGACACCAAGCATGGGAAATGCCGCGTGGGAAGATCGTCATCTGCCTTGGAGGCTGCAATCCCACGGGCGGGAAATGCCACCACGGCGACCTGCTGAAGCGAGACCCGGTAGGCGAAGCAAACCCCTCGCGTCGTCGTTCTGATACATGTATCCCACACTTCAGGCTGCATAGGAGCCAAACGCGTGGTACGGCTCCTCCGGGTACCACCGTTCCTGGACCCCATTCGCAGAGATGCCGCATGTATTCCACGGGTAAGCGTTTGACCTCAGCAGCGCGGCAAGCAAACGAAACACCGGAAGAGTGGTTTTTGAGCTTTATGCCATGTCACAACGCGATTGAGGGAAACGGTCAGCTCTCGCTCCGTGCGTAAAGACTGACAACATTGAACCCACTCGCGCGCAGTGAGCGCAAGTCATGTGACCAGACACAGCGAAAGCAACACAGAAGCCACGAAAGGCTATTCGCATAGCGTAGCAAGTCAAGATCTCCAGGTTTCGGATGAAATACCAAGCCGGGCCTAGGCGAGTGATTGTGGGCTGCTTCCTCCAAATGTTATTCAAAGCCAAAGGATTGCGTTGGGACATTCATCCCACGTCCCTCCACGATAGACCTCAGATCTGCAGCTTCGCGACGCAGCGCTGCGTTGGCGTACCAGAGATGTCGGTCTTGCAATTACAAACTGCTAGTAGTTCTGGTCGCCTCGGCTGCAGAGCAGTGCATAAGATGTGGTGTTATGCTGACTCTAGAAGCAAACAACTCGCGGCATGTGGGCACGGTAGCGCCATTGAGGGGAACGGTAAAGTATAATCTGTCGCCATTTGCTTTTGACACGCAATTGCTCCAGGGTGCCCAGACAAGGTAGAACAAAACTAATAGGGGCGTCATTACAATTGGCATGATTAAGTTTGCGCGTATCTGGAAGCATTTCGGGCTTTGGCTTCGTGGCTTGCGTTTGGGTTTTGAAAGATCTCAAGAGCTCAGAAAGGTTTATCGCATAATTGTAGTCTATCTACGAACGGCAATCGCACACCGTCGTTGTAGGGCTCGGGCGATGTCACTGTATCCTTCAGCACAATTGAAGCTCACGAAGCCTCCCTCTTGCTTTCCAGCTTGGCTTGTCTTTCACCTCGCCATGCAATACCATACTTCATGATCACCAACAAACCGCCGCATGAGAGCAGGAACATCAATGCAATTGTCGTGTACGCCCAACCATCGCCCATAGCGTCGCTCATTGGCAAAATGGCAGCTGACGCTGCGGCTCCAAGCAGGCACCGTACGACGTTGGATGCTGCAGTAGCTGAAGACGCCTGACTGGGATAAAGATCGACCATCAAAACATTCAAGCTCTGGAAACCAGCTATGAGTCCATATCCCAACAGGAACAGCATGACGATGGGCCCAGCTACGGAGAGGTTGAAGTCGATGATCCAGCCATACCCGATGACGGTCAGCACGCCGAGCAAGAAACACGGTAAGCCGACTTCCACGCGTGCCCGCTCTAGAGGGAATCCTGAGAGATCCGTGGTGCGGTTCTTGACGATCGGATATCCGTTTCTTTTCGCATGACGTGCGTAGTTCCAATCCACGATTTTTCCCGTTGTGAAAGCCGAGATGACACTGCCGCCGCCAATCGACAAGAATACAAGTCCTATGTGGACCTCGTCGTAGTGGTACACCTTGGAAAGAACTGATGCCGCGCCGGTAGAAATTGCGTAGAAGCACACCAGGGAAAATCCAGTGGCAATGAGGACTAGGTTGGCTTCCAGGCTTGTAAAGATAACGAGCGTGCTCATAGGATTGGGAAAGCCGATTCGCATATTTCCGTGAAGCTCTGCGAGTTTTTCTTTATCGACCAAAAGACCTTTCTTGGCCCTATTCTTGTGTCGTATGGTGTCTGCTAGATTCCAGCTTGTCCAGGGCGGTGGTATGGACCCGTCTCCGACTAATTTCCGAGATGTTTCTGGAAAGAACAGAAAGAAAGGCACGAAGAAGACTCCTGATAGTATCAACAAGAACCAAAAGATCCAGTGCCAGTCGAGGTATTGACTGAGCAAGCCACCAATGACAGGAGATAACGTTGGTCCGAGCACAGAGCCCAGCGAGGAATAGGCAATGTACTGCCCTCGTTCAGATGATGTGACCAAGTCACCCACCAAGCCACTTGCCAATGCAACAGTTCCACTACTGCCAGCACTTTGAAACAGACGTAGGACAAGTAGAGCAACGTAGTTGTTCTGCAAGCCGAGTGCGAGGTTGGAAATCATGTAGATGGTAAAACAGAGGATATATGCTGGGCGGCGTCCTGCTGTGTCGGAGAAGCCAGCGATCATCATCGGTGCCAGTCCTTGCATAATAAGATATGTAGTGACCGTGATGCTCATCGCGGAGTCCGACACGCCAAGGTCTTCGCCGATGCGGTCCAATGCTGGGAAGTATATACTACCAGTCTATTGCTGGGTCAGTCGGTGTTCATTGAGAGTGGAGGGATGTATACAACTTACCATTGGCGAAAACCAGGCAGCAAAACTTCCAGCAAAGATGATGGCTCGTTTTTGTCCGACGGTAAATACTGAATAGTCTTCGGTCGCCACCAAGTTTGAGCGGTGTACTTGCTCGGTGGCGGGCTCACCGGTTACACTTGGTTGAATTGCATCTTCGCCATGATCCTTTGGGGTTTTGGAGTTGGAACGTGTGCTAGTTTTTGGGTCGATAGACTGTCGTGAGGGCGATTTCTCTTGGGGGTCAAGACTCTTGCTCGGAGTCGTCATTTTCATGGAGTCTTGAGATGCTTTTTGCTGCCCGTTGAAGAAAGGAGCGCGTCTCAGACTATATAAGTCGTTATGTGTAGCATATTACGCGTTTCAGGAACGAAGTTTTTGGCTTCTCCTGCCTGTGTGTGGTCCGCCATCGCAACTGCAAGTCTGCGAAGCGAACGATGTTTCCCTCCATCTCATCATGGATCATCGTGTTTGCATCAGCGAGAACGGCATGCTTTCGGATTTAACGGTTGAAAGGAAGGGTTTCGTACCCGCGCCAAGCCGACCTCGGAGCACAAGCATCGCCGACTTCGTTGCTAACCCCAAGTTAGACGGCGTTAACTACTTGTCTCTCGTCGTAAACGAAGGCAGTAAGCGTCTTAGTGACAATGTGACTGGTTTCTTAGATTTGGAGACAACATGACTCTCTATGGATGAGATGATTCATCTAACAATATGGCCTAAGACTTTAGAACAAGGCGAATAATGAGGAAGACCGGCGTCCATTAACAAGTTGACCAATCGAGGTTATTCAAGTTAGCACAATGAGCTCACTCACAGTGCTCACAGCCCAGGCAAAAATTTCACTCAGCACCTAAGTATTTGCTGCTAAAAGAATGACATCGTCCATTTTGCAGTGTCAACGATGATTGCGTGAAGATCAAACGTGTAGCAAAACCCAAGAGGTAGGCACAGCAACGACGCCCCCCAAACGTTGCGAAAAAATAGAACAGGAAGAACTTCTATACAGATTGATCGCTTATCACAAATCATTAAGTCAAGGCAAAATGCCATTCTACATGCAGATGGCAGATGGCAGATGGCATTGCTTGCTTCATGTAAGCCTCAACGACCGTATCATTAGCTGCTGCGGAAGCGCCTGTAACAATCCAAGAGATATGCACGCTCTGTGGCAATTCTGTAATCATGGTCAGCATTGTCAACATTTCAAGCTGATGATGGCAGACATACACAAACGCCGCGAAGACAGCTCCGACAGCTCCAACATGAACCAGGTCGCCGAACAAGCCGTACTGGCGAAGCATGCCTTGAGTCCGGCTCAGCACGCTGGGGATGACAGCAGTAGCAGCAATGGCGTAGAGGTTCGGCACAATATCCGCAGCGCTGAAGTTCTGGAAGAGAGTCAGCGTCAAGCTCAATAAGATCAGTCTTCAGAGAAAACTCACTATCCCGCGCTCGGCAAAGTAGCGCTTCACAAAGCTCAAGTTGAAGATGATCCGCGAGACCATGTTGACGCAGTTGGCGAGCACAAGACCTTTAGCACCCATCTGCAGCACGCTCAGGAACAGATACGCGCTTGCCGCAAAAGCGACGGAGAAGCCGCCCATCCAGATGCTCTGCTTTCGGAGTTCGCTTGTCGAAGCTGTGGCAGAGACGAAAGCTTCGCTGACACCGTTGACAGCGAGCAGTGGGATGTAGTAGCAGTATGTTCCCAGAACATCACCAGCTCCGGTATCAGACCATCGCGCTCCGGCGACTAGACGAAGGAGTAGTGGAGCAGCTGCAGGTCCGACAGCGAAAGCCACAAGAGAGACGAGGCCGTATACACGCAGGATGTCTTGCAGGACATTTGCAGCTTGCTTGACGTTGTCGCCGTTTTGCTTCGGCTCCGAAACCTTTGTGACGCCACTCACTTGCCTCGATTCTCCAGCATCTGAGCACAGCTTTGCGAACAAGTTGCGTGAGCTGTCCTCGATGGGTCGGAAAAGCATACGGGCAATGAGACCGCCATAGTTTGCAGACAAGGCGTACATGCCCGTGTCTTTAAGAGTAGCGAGCGCAGAGATGAGGTACTTGTCGCCTTCGGTGAGGACATATTTGATCGCAGTCTGCAAATACAAAGAGAAACTCAAAGAGAGCAGAGGCTGAGAAAACAAGCCGAGATAATACTGCACGCCATTTCTGTACGAGCGATCAATGGAATGCACACTTACGGTTGAAGGCAATAGATACTACGCACCTTCCGGACATTTCACGAGGAAGCAGTGAGAAGCCTTTCTCTCGTGCCACAGGTCGCACTGACAACACGTACACTACAGCCAGGGTCGCGCCGTATGCGAACTCACCAGCTGCGAAAGGCAATACACCCACATCGATGGAGCGATGGCGACTCCAGAAGACAAGACCAGCTGTGGCAAATGTCTTCATCAGAACTGCTGCGCCCTCAGCTGCGGCTCGAGTCTTGTAAAGCATGATCTGCTGTACAGCCGCAAAGCTGGGCTCTGAGAGGAGCTCGAGCATCGCAGCAAAGTGGCAGATTTTCATGGATACATGTAAGTATGCCACTTTTGGTGTTTCCGTTCTGAGATATGCTTGAGCAAGGGTAAAGCCAATGGGGCCACCAGCCAGGATCGTCAAGTAGGAAATGTTGACAGCTGCTTGAACACCACCATCTGATCGTCTTTGGGCAGCAATACGCAGGCTCTCACGAGCGAAGTATAGAGTCGAGATGACGAAGAGCTCCATCTGGACAGAAACTCCTAATAATTCTGGCGAGAGAAAGCGAAGGAGAAACTGGTTGAGGGCGAAGGTGACGGCCCTTGACCCCATCTGCAAGAGGATGAGGAAGGTTGCACCTCTTGCTGAAGCCGAGACTGCATCGTCGGCCATGCTGAGGAGTATTGCGATGGAAGTTTGGCGAGATTGTTGATGTTGTGAGAAAGTACCTTCCTGATATTGTGTCGCTGTGGTGAGCTGTCAACTCTCAAAAGCAACCTCGGCACGTCATCGGCTTTTGGCACATGCGACGAGATGCAGGTGTCGAGGACCAGCACGAGCTACATGTATCTTCTCTCTCTATGCTTACATTCACTTTTCGTTAAGAGACCAGCCCATGTACCAGTAGTTTCCTTGGCCACAGAGCATGCGCGACAACCACAACATCGTCGTCACCTACCGCTAAAGCACCCTCCACCATGCTCGAGTTCCGCACCGCCGGCTTCAACCCATACAGCGTCAAATACTCGCCCTTCTTCGACTCACGCCTAGCCGTAAGCGCAGGCGCAAACTTCGGTCTCGTCGGAAATGGAAGGCTCTTCATCCTCAATCTCACAGCCGAAGGAATCGTGTGCGAGAAGTTCTTCGAAACCCAGGACTGTCTCTTCGACTTGGCCTGGTCGGAACAGCACGAGAACCAGCTTCTCACGGCGGGCGGAGACGGAAGCATAAAACTGTTCGATATCGGCGTGGGCGAATTCCCCGTAGCGGGTTGGCAAGAGCATGGGCGAGAAGTGTTCTCGGTGCACTGGAATCTGGTGAACAAGGATACTTTCCTGTCGAGCAGCTGGGACGGCACGGTCAAGATCTGGAACCCAGAGCGGAAACAGAGCTTGCTCACACTTCCTGTGCATTCTTGTGTGTACTCGGCGCAGTACAGTCCGCACCATCCGGATGTTGTCACATGTGTCTCTCGCGACTCGCATCTGCGGGTGTTTGATCTGCGCCAGAAGCCCAGCGCGCAAAACCACCTTACGCTTGCGATTCCTATACATGCTGCGCCAAAGATGTCACTGCCTGGAAATGTGAATGGAGGATCTCAGCCGTCGGAATGTCTAACACATGACTGGAACAAATATCGAGATTCAGTTCTTGCGACAGCCGGCGTCGATGGTGTAATTCGCACATTCGACCTCCGAGTCCCGTCTGGACCAGTAAATTTCCTAAAGGGCCACGAATACGCAGTTCGCAAAGTGAGCTGGAGTCCACATCTGAGCGACACTCTCCTCTCTGCGAGCTACGACATGAGCTGTCGAGTGTGGACAGATGGATCAACCGAGGATAACGGCGGCAGTGGCGCTGGTTTCGGCAGAGAGATCGGAAGGATGGACGCCCACACCGAATTCGCTATGGGCGTGGACTGGTGCATGTTTGGCGCAGAAGGCTGGTGTACTACTTGCGCATGGGATGAAAGAGTGCTCGTATGGGATGTGAGGGAGTTCATGAGGCGTTGAAGCTAGGATGAGTTTACGATTGCGAAGATGAATCACGAATCTACGACCTTGACGGGATCGACAAACGATTTGGCGAACTCTGGCCACGATGCTCAAGTGCAGTAAGCTGTGCGAGCCCGACAATGCGTTGAGTCGCACGTGTACAGACGTACACCACGACAGCCCAAAAGATGTGGAGGCCGATGCTAATCCCAGATACTGACTGTGTCGCCTAAGAACTCGCAGGCGGCGAAGAGCTGGCGGGATGGAAGGCTGTCTTCAATGTTGACCAGAGGAATGGCACCGTGATTTTATACTGGACGGAAGCTGCGGCACAGCATGCGCTGTGTCAGGCGCATTGTCGAGCAGGCATGCAACTCTGCTTTCAAAGCTTGTTGGCCGTGCTATCGTAGCAGCTCACAAATGCTCACCATCTACTCAAGATTCTTAGCTGTAAGACGAGTCAAATGTTATCAAGGATGTTCGGCCGTGCACATAATAACTTTTTCGTTTCTCATTATGAACAGCAGGGTATCACGCATTATAAGCAAAATTTGAGCGACTCAATCTCGCGACATCGTTTGCACCGTCCTGTCTTCATGTTCATTTCAACCTTGAGTAACAAGCACTCCAGGTAGCCTAGTTGTCTTCCTCGCTTGTCGCCTCGTGGTTGGCCTTGTGTTTGAACTTGTCAAGTCGGCCAGCCTTGACAGGCTTCACGGGCTCTTCCTCATCACTGGCGTCCGCAACAGCCTCCTTGTCTGGCTCTCCTGCATCCTCGTCTTCATTCTCCTCGTCTTCCTCTTCCTCATCTTCATCTACCTGTTTGGCAGAGCTTGGTCCATACTTCGGACGAGGAACTGAGATGCCCTTGGCTTTGAGGGCTTTCTCGATAGCTGGGAGCTGTTCCAGGAAGGTGGTAAACTGCTCGATGTTAAGGGAGATTCCCTGCAGCTTGTGTTAGCTTTTGCGATGCCAGTGACTATAGCGATTCGGAACAAAGACTCGCCTTCTTTCCTGGAAGCATCTCTTCCTCCTTCTCGTAGAACTCGCGGATGTCGACTAGCTGCATGCCCTTGAACTCGTTGAGCTGAACGCGGCGAGTACCCTTGCTTCCGAGCTGGACACCGAATCAGTTCTGTGACCTGTGTTGACGTGGCCGTGGTTCACGAACCTCCCAGTATTGAGGTTCCGAGTCTTGTGATTTCGCATTGCTCTTTGAAGAGGCGGCTTTCACGTTGCCTGCTGCTTTGGTCTTCTTGCTCTTCGGAGCATCTTCGACGAAGCCACCGTCGGCTTCGTATTCGTCACCGGCAGGGCGTTTGCGTGTGAATTGTTTCGGCATAGCGGATAAGTGATGGGTATTCTCCGATGGGTCGAAGTGAGTGCTATCAGCAACGTTGAGCTCCTGACCTTCACATGCTGACAAGACAGGAGCGTTTGCACGCGTTGGGGGGACGCGACTGCCACTTCAGCGTCTGACGTCACCGCTGTGAAGCACCGCAGATTGCCGATCACTCCATGTCACTCACTTCAGTTCATTCACCTAGCTATTGTGAGCCTTACTTCGGTCTATTGAAAGGAGCGACTCATTCACATGTAAAGTCAAGGTCAGTTATTGATGGCACATGTCGAAAATTCCCGTTTGTTTGCATGTGCGTTTGTTTACAATGGCTTCAATCGATGGCCCACGGCCAATAGCCGAGGGTGGAGAGATATAGATCCGACTAAGGTGATATGGTTGCACAGCTCATCGCCTCGCTCCTCGTTTGCAAACTCATATCATTGCAAGACTCCTTCACAATGGCAGCTGTTCAGAAAGTAGCGTTGATTACAGCTGGCACTGCCGGCCTTGGTGCTCAGATCGCTCGAGCCTTAGCACCAGACTTCAGATTGGTGAGTGAGGTTCACCTGTGTAACACGACCCCTATGCCTAACCTGTCTAGGTGATCAACTACGCCAACAATGAGACTCGAGCTCAGGAGCTGCTGAAGGAACTACATGGAATCCCGCAGATTCCGCAGACAGCTCAGTCCAATGAGGTACCACGATTTGCAGCCCTTCGTGCAGATGTGGGCGACAAGCCTGCTCTGCAACAGCTCGTCAAAGACACGGTGTCTCAATTTGGACGGTTGGATGTGGTAGTCTCTAACGCAGGCTGGACCCGCATAACGAATTTCAATAATCTCGACGAGGGGATGATTGACGAAGATTGGGACAAATGTTTCCTGTACGACTGACCCCGTTTGTTTTCAAGCGCAGCGCTGTTCTAATCAATGCGGGATCAACAGATACAACGTCAAAGCTCACCTCTGGCTACTGTATGCTGCTAAAGAACAGCTCGAGAAAAATGGAGGATCATTCATCACTACTGCCAGCGTTGCAGGCGTCAAACCGAGTGGAAGCAGCTTGCCTTATTCAGTCACGAAAGCCGCAGCCATTCACTTGAGCAAGGCTCTGGCCGTCATCTGCTCACCATCAATCCGCGTCAACTCAGTCTCACCTGGTCTACTCATGACGGAATGGGGCATGAAGTTCCCCGAGGAGAAGAGAAAGGCTGCGAAAGAGGCGACAAAGCTGAAGAGGTTTGCTACGGTTGAAGTGAGTACTCACTCGGTCCCGATGTCTTTCACTGCGCTAACAATTACCAGGATGTGGCCGATCAAGTGAGACTTCTTGCTTTGTCGAAATCGATGACAGGACAAAACATCGTGATCGACAGTGGCACGTCCTTGTAGGTAGCTGCAGGCAAACAGTTCACGTGAATGTCACTTCACTTTTACTCTTATCACTCCGCTTTGTGCTGGCGTTTGCCATGACAAACGCTCTGCTCTTTCTTCCTCACCGGTGTCGGTATTGGCCACCCAACCTCGTGCCAAGAGCCTCGTGTGTTTATTAAGGCATAAGCTGCACCCTTTGCCGTTTCCAAGTGCATCACCAGTTCACCACTTTACCTACTTTTTCTTCACTCAGCCCAAAAGCCACTTCGCTCTCATTGCCACTATACCTTTCCCGCACTCATCGTCACTATACCTCCTTCACCTCCATCACCACTATACCTCTTTCATTCTCACCAAACCCAAAATCTCATCCTTCAGCATGGATTTCTCCCACTTCAAGCAGTCTTCCGTCGTCAACGACACTCCGGCCTCCGACCTTACTCCCAAATCCTTCACACCGTATAAACCTCAACCTACCAAGCTGTACAAAGCTTTCCTCGACGACCCGACACTTTCGGATCTCACGATCCGCCTCAGCAACAGGAATGTGTACGCGCATCGTATTGTACTCTGCCGTGGCTCAGAGTACTTCGCCAACATGTTCACTGGGCGCTTCCAAGTAAGTCAGATGCCAACAGCTCCACCCAACGAAGCTCCGAAACTGACTTGGAAAAACAGGAATCCGCCACCAGTGAGATCGAGCTTCAAGAAGATGACCCAGATGCGATGTTGGCACTTCTGCGCTTCTTGTACGACCTCCCGTACGACGCCGAAGCCAATTCAAAGTGGATCACCTCTTTGTATCCGCACGCGCAAGTCTACGAGGTGGCCGACAAGTACCAGATCGGACCGCTAAAGTTAGCAATCGCCGAAAACATGCAAAAGGTCATCACAGCCAAGCACTACACCCACAAGATAGGTTTCCTGTGGTACTGCGATTCATTCAAGCGCTCCGACGACTTCTACAGCACTCTCCGCATCATCCTCGAAATCACCACGACAAGCGACACCCTGGCCCGCAAAGTTTTGGTGGATTTCATCATCCAGAACATTGACTTCCTCCGGAAGCAGGAACAGCTGCTGTCAATCTTCAGAGAACATCCAGACCTCGCAGTCGAGATCATCAGCCACAAAGATCTCGAAACAGAGGCCGAGGGTCTCTGGATGTGCTTCTCCGACGATTGCTCGACCAACGTCCCAAGTTGCGGCGAGTGCAAGGTCCCCTTCGAGCCGCACTACCTGCGCAGATACCGCTACGATGGCCATTGGGAATGCGCGGCCTGCAAGTTCGTCGGCGAGCCGACCTGCGTGGACTGTAAGGCCGCGATCTGGTGGGTCCCCGACCCTGCTTCCGACTCGAACGAGGAAGAGAGTGGCGATGAGGGAGAAGACGCCATGGACTGTTGACGCGGCCACGAAGGCCAACAGGTGGCAAACAAGGAGGTGAAAAGAGAAGCCATCTTCCACGATGATCATCGTCGCCGAAGAGGAGCAGAGCAAAAGCCCGTTTGTGGACAGGAAGAGCTGGCCATCAACGCCGTGTAACATTAGCCTCTACTGGTGCGATTCGAGAGAAAAGTCAGTAGTCTTTATCCCAGTTAGTTAATCACGGGCCAAATCATCAGAGTCTTCCATCAAAGTCATTTGCCCACTTCAGACACCACTGGCACATTGACAGTTAACTTTGAGAGCAATGCTGCTATTGAAATTATGACAGGCTTCTGTCTACGCTTTTCACTTCTGTCGCCCTCGGGAGCAGCTTCTCGCGCGGCTCGCACTTTTCTTCCCAACAGTCGCATTATCTTTCCACTCGGACGCTCAACTGCAAGCTCAACTTCCTACACACCGTGCTCAACCCGAGCAACAAGACCTTCATCGAAAAGGAAGCCGCTACTCGACCTAATCACAGATCCGACCATGGCAAACCCTCAAAACAACCCAGCTGAGGGGTCAGACTTGTACGAAGCATTCTTCGACGATGCAACGCTTTCCGACCTTACCATCCAATTGAGCGACAGGAGTGTGCGTGTTCACCGGATAGTACTGTGCCGCAAGTCCGAGTACTTCACCGAGCTCCTTACCGGCTCATTCCAGGTGTGTTAAGGTCAATTTGGCAGAATTAGCGATGTGGACTGACATGAAGAACAGGAAAAAGGTCGCAAGGAAATCGAGCTCAAAGGAGATGACGGGAACTCCATGGTGGCACTCCTCCGCTACATCTACGGCCTTCCCTACTACGAGTGCTTTGGCGACCAACGCGGGCAGCTACAACCCCATGCCGAAGCGTATGTCGCGGCCGAGAAGTATCAGGTCGAAGGACTCAAGCTTGTCATCAGCACAAACTTGAGGCGTATGATTCACTCTGAAAGAGACCTTCGGAAGGAGGGTACTGAGGAAGCGGACCACGAGCGCGCTGAATTCCTAGACGCGCTCAAGATCATCGTCGCTGGCACACCTGCTCATGGCAACAATCACGGCAGGAAAGTGATGGTGGAGGCGTGCGTCTTGAACCTACGATTGCTGCAACAGATGCCCGACTTCTTGTCGCTCCTGAGGGAGTCATCGGATCTAGGCGCCGACATCATTGGCCATCCTGACCTCGAGTGTGGTCTTTCGGGAGATTGGGTGTGTGAGGGCAACTGCGACGATCAGTTGACGGTGGAATGTGGCAGGTGTGCGACGCGTATTGAGGACCTGAGTGCCGTGGAGAATCGATACAATCTTCTCTGGCCATGCGAAGGGTGCGGAGGCGCATATAAGCCAAGGTGCGTTGGGTGCTCGGATCCCGTCAAGTGGAAGCGCAGAGGGCTCTAGTAGAAAGACAGGCTTGAAGCATGCTTCTACCTGTGGTCACTGGCGAATACACATATTGCTATGAGTGTGGTCAGAAGCATGGGACAACTACTCACTGGTCAGCTCACACAGCAAGCCTGGACGGAAAGATTACCCTATAATGTGGGCAGTGTTGAGAAAGAAGAAATACCAAATTGTCAGGAGACGTACCACGGAGCATAACATATCGTTCTATGATACCTCTTGTAACTCTTGAGGCAACCACTCGAGCGGCGATACAATCAAGGCAGTCGTAAAATCGTTATAGTATATATACCTGTGGACCGTACTTCATCGGACGCGGCAAAGAATCTCGCCGCTGGGAATGACGATGAATCGATCATCAGTCTTGCTCCACTCGTCCCACGCTTTCGAAACCTCCTGGATCTCCTCATCTGATGCCAGGCCATGCTGCTTCGCGCCAGTAGCATAGCTCGAATGAACTGCACGATCGACCCAAGAGGCGCCGAAGGCTTTGCCCGCTTCCTCCTGGTAGTTCCATACACTCCAGGAGAACTGGACATCTTCGCTCGCGAAACCCGCATCTCTCGCCCAAGATGGGAGATATCTTCCAGCATTTGGCTCAGCTCCGTTGGCTTTTGCGATTTTTTGATACAGAGATAGCCATTTATCGAGCCCAGGGTGCTCCGGGAACCATGCGAATGCCTTGTAATCGGCGTCTCGAGCGGCGACCCAGCCACCCTGTTTGGTGACACGACGCATCTCCTTCAGAAGGTGACTAGGGTTGCCAACGTGTTGCAATGTTTGATGACAGTAGACGACATCGAAGGTACCATCGTCGAAGGGAAGTTGATTGCCGTCCATCTGCTGGAAAGAGACATTCTCCACTTGCCGCTCCTTCGCTAGGGTTTGTGCTTGCTGCACAACTGCAGCCACCGCATCGCCACCGATCGCCTCGCCGTCAGGTACGACCAACGCTAAGTCGATGGTGATTGATCCAGGTCCACATCCGAGGTCGAGGATTTTGTCAGTACGCTTGATGTGCGGGAGAAGGAAAGCAGCGGAGTCCTGCGCGGTTCTCCTGGCATGGGTTTTGACAACGGACTCATGGTGACCATGGGAGTATGTCGCACGCTCAGTAGCCATGTTTGATGATTTGTTACAATAGAATGATATATTACATCGACATGGAGCAACGAGTGATGAGCTCTTGATCAACAACATATAGCTAGCAATGTACGCCGATATCGGAGTCCGATCTCGGCGCCAAGTGACCTGGAGCTCCCATAGCGATCACGTTCGTGTAAGTGACAGCCATGTAACTACTAACAGGCTACTATAGCATACTAGTTGGAATTGGTTCCTGACAGTTGTCCAACATCAAGGATTGAAAGGGATTATCGGAGCGGCAGTGAAGCGATCCGCCTTTGGACTACGGTCATCATGGGATGGCAGGCTCGCTCTGCGTACGTCGCATTCGCCCTACACAACATCCCCTAATTGGCAAATCTGTCATCACTGGTTTCATTAACAAATATTATCACAGTCGCAAGGAGAGTGTCCAGAACCCAGTATATACATCTATGTGGACGCCCGGCCCTCTTTACCTCCAAGTGTTCCTTACTCCTGATCTATGGAACGCAGTAGCCACCATCGACAATGAGGTTCGAACCGGTAGTGTACGTAGAAGCGCTGGACGCAAGGTAAGCATAAGCGCCTTGCAGCTCATGTACTTCAGCTTCGCGTCTGCGTGACAAAGTTAGCTATCGGTGCCAGAGACAGAAATATCGCACAGACTCACCCAAGAGGAATCTTGTCCTTCCAGATCTCCTTGGTCTCCTGAGGAACAAAGTTCGAGATCTCTGTGATGATGTATCCAGGTGAGACCGAGTTTGCGCGCGCGAACTGGGCCCACTCTACTGCGAGGGACTTGCAGAGGTGGATCACACCGGCCTTTGCTGCGTTGTAGGCGGCCTGCAGCTGAGGGACATTGACGATGACGCCGCTCATGCTAGCCGTGGCGATGAAGCTGCCGGAAGAGAAGTCCTGGAGCTGGCGACCTTCCAGATCTGTTCCCTCCTGCTTCTGGCGCTTCCAGTGTTGTGCTGCTGCCCGAGCGCAGAAGTATGTGCTGTCGAGATCCGTTGCGACGACATCACTGTAGTGCTCGACCGGGCCGTTGATCATAGGTCCCTTCGTCCATGGGATACCGGCGTTTGCCACGAAGACATCGAGACGTCCATTGAACTCCCGGACTTGGTCGTCAAGAGCCTTTTCAACCGATGCATAGTCTTTGATGTTGACTTTGAATGCCTTGCCTTTTTCTCCATTAGCTGAGAATCCGTCATATCGCGGAGGATTCGGGACTTACACTTCACGCCGTACTTCTCTGAGATCTCTTTGGCCCTGTCGTGGGCCGACTCGTTGCTGTTGTACCAGATAGCCACATTCGCACCCAGCTCAGCGAACGCCTGAGCCACCGACAACCCGATGCCACCGCCTGCACCAGTCACGACAGCAGTCTTGCCTTTCAAGGAGAAACGATCCAAGAGTGAGCCGCAGCTGAGGCCTGGCCCTTCTTGGTGGATGAAGTTGCCGCCATTGAGAGGTTGAACGAGGTCAGTCATTTTGTACGAGTTCGATTAGTGTGATTTGGTTCATCGCCAACAAGCAGCGGCGCATATTGCTATATATCATCATTCTGTCGTGCTTCTGTCGTGCTCGCACTTGCGCGTGGACCTGCGATACCATCAATGGCCACGCAACAACATTGTTGAAGGCGGTCTGCGCAGTCCACATCCAGCCGTACAGCCCGGGCGTCTCTACTGTATAGAGTATAACCGCTGGAGCTTTGACTTTCCTATATATTTGCCCTTACCATCTACGTGGGCCATTGTCGGGCCGTTGTTGTGTTCCGTCGGAACCGGTAAGTGTTGTTGGAGATATCGGCTCCTACGGAAGTGGTTTGTGCTTTGTGGCAGACGCCGACAGCGATACCCGATCGGGTCGGTTCCGATACTCATTCGCATATGCTATGTAGAACGAAAACCATTCGTGCCATAGATGAAGTTGTGCGACAATGTTCATTGACCTGTCTTGTTCAATCGAAAATTGCGTACACCAAGTTCTCCTCCGGCGTTGGGAGGCATTAAACATGTGCCAGCTATTTGACAGTATGACATATAGTTCCGAAGACATTATTACATTGAATAGAAAAACATTACTCATACAAACATAACCCATCCTCATCTCCATCACTTAATACCTGCTCCTTCCAATACGCGCACCACCGTGTGCACGACCAGTAGTCCCGCCAAAGCCAGGACCAGAGCTCAATCCACCACCCGTGTGTCTTCCGCCAGTCATGCCGCCGGTCATGCCACCAGAGTGCCGACCACCGATCAATCCACCACCTCCAGACATCGGAGGTTGAGCTTGATGTTTTCTGCTACCACCCGTGAGTCTGGACATGAGCCCTCCTCCGCTGCTGCGACCATTGGCCATGCCGGCATTGACGCCTTGCTGGTAGCCTTGCTGGTAGCTTCTGTCGCGTTTGCTGGAGCCGAAACACATGGTTGCTTGTGGTGTTGTGTGTATAGTCCTTGTTATTAATGATGTTGAGTGTGGAAGCAATTGTCGGCTTCTGAGGTCGGAGCTAGTCGGTATCGATCAATTGACTTGGTTGCTGAGGGATGATTGTTCTTAGTTTTGTGGCTGGATTGCTTGTGACTGCTGGGAGAGAGATTGACGATTGTTTCGTAAGATCGTAAAGGTATGTGATCAAGATCAAATCATACAAGCCATCAACAGGTGCCACCCACCTATATAGCAACTGCATGTCGATCCAATACCATTCTCGAAAGTATGCCAGGCAGGTTTACAGTCTTGCCCAGTCTGGTATGAAGTCACCCTGCCCACGCGACGAACATATCAAAACAGGATTCCCAGCCCTGCCAGGCTAACCGGCATCCTTGGCGAATGCTAAGCTCTTGGAACGTCGGCCATTGTGGTCTTGGTAGTACGCCATAGGGTGTAAGAAGGGTGCAACTTACAAGGCTGCTGTCGTCAGTCAGACCCTGCGATTAATGCGGTGCTTGGGGACCTTCACGTCAGAGCGATCTAGAGCGAGTTGCTATCCTGATACGGGAACTTTCAAGAATTGAGAGTGGCTTGCGGATGCTGCGGATATGATGGAGTAGTTTGGGTCTCGTCGTGCTCGTTTCCACAGATATATTCATTTCACATTTGTGTACATGTACCAATCCCGTTACCTCCTATATTGTGCTCACGAGCTCGTGAGTGTCCTTTCATTACATCATCATCGTTCCTTCGTACTGATCTCCGATTTTCATATTGCCTCGTCCTGCGGTACCATCGAGCAGGGCAGCCAGGGCGTCACATAAAGACAAGGAGCACCCAACTCTTATCTCGACGCCTCCAACCTCCAAACAATTTATCGCACATAGGTCGTGCTTGTTCGCGAGTACTCAACGTTCCTGCCACTGCGTCTGGGCGCATAATCATAATCCACCCTTCTTGCACTTCCCCTCGGCTCAACGTCGATGTAACGTGTGCGCGAGACACTGCGCCTCGGTGTGCGCGAATAGTTTGCGGAAGTGCGGCCTGCAGAGAAGTTCGAGATGGGTCGCGGCGCAGGACCGCGGTACTCCTTGCGCGGTGTGGTGATTAGGCACATTTTGGCGCTTGGGGGTGAAATTGAGGTGTTGGTGATTGGTTGGATGTATGTAGATGATTGCTTCGGCGGTTGAGGTGGACGCGAGATAGCTGTTTCTGCTGGGCTTGTTCCTGGCTCTGTGACGAGTGCTGTATATGAAGATCAATAGTTGGTAACGATAGGATGTGTCGCTGGGTCTCTCTCAAGATGTTACGAGAGCGCGCG
This sequence comes from Cladosporium velox, assembly GCA_024604135.1. Taxonomy (NCBI): domain Eukaryota; kingdom Fungi; phylum Ascomycota; class Dothideomycetes; order Cladosporiales; family Cladosporiaceae; genus Cladosporium; species Cladosporium velox. The sequence goes on along the minus strand of JANIIF010000008.1, from coordinate 933,479 downwards.
GGCTGGTGGCTTGCTAGGCATCGTCAGCTATGATGATGATGATACACGGCTGACAGCTCCTGCGAACCTTCGCGGACTGAACCTCAGCCTCCTCCGCCGCGTGGTTGTGAAGCTCGACATCCTTGTTCCACCTGCGTCATCCTTCCGCTCGTTCCCCGATGAGGATCCATGGATGTCCCGTGCACAACGTCACGTGTTCGTTTGCTACCTCAATAAGTACTCCTTCATGTTGGGATCGAAGCTCAGTATATCACCACCCAACATGCATGATATACACTACTAGAGCAAAGACGCAGATTTCATCGACTGCCAATACCATCCAGGCCACAGCCTCACGTTCCCTTCGCGCTATGGCCTACTTGAATTTCAGCGCCTCGATATGTATAGCTCCGGCTTTCGCCAACTCTCTTAGCTCCAGAAGCCATCTGATCAGCCGTCGTACCAATGCATATGTGAGTATACAACCAACGGTTGCACCAAAGACTATGCCCCACAGCTTCAGAGCCGCCCACCTGCTTGGAAGCTTCTCGTCTGCATTGATCTCGGAGATGTTCATACCGAAGATCCCGGTGACCAAGGTCATGGGCAGGTAAATGGCGGCAAGCAATGCCAAAGCCACCATCCACTCTGTCTGCCGTTTCATGGTCTTTGCATCTTCGACCTGTACCGAGCCGATCACGACCTGGATCTCCTGGTTGATTGCGAGTGTCATAGCGCTCATTCTTTGCTCCATACTCTGGAAAGAGTCAGGCAAATTTCGTACGTCCATCGACTGCGCACGTCTGAAGATTGAAGTGGTCGGCGCTCCTGGTCTGCTCGACCAAAATTCGTCTGCACTGATGACTCTTCCGTTGACGATCCAAAGCCCTGTCTCTTTGGCAGCCCGAGTGAAACAATGCTTCGAATTGGAGATGAGGTCCTGAGCGTCCGCAACCTGACGTCGTAGGTCTGTCAGCATCTTGAAGGATTCGTCGCCTGCAAGCTTCATGACACTGCAACGAACACGCTGCCATTTATTTTCCAGTTTCGTGATTGCAAGCTGCCATGACGACTCAGTCAGCAACCAAACGATGATTTGGCGCTCGCCCCGCGTTGCGCCAAGTTGGTGGGAGTGCTCATCGTGAATGACATCCCCGAGAGCAAGTGAGAACTCCACGCCATCACGCTGAAGTCTGAGTTCCCCAAGTGCCTCGTTGAGGGGCACAGCCACAGGAGCAAATACAGACTGTACTGTATGATACTGGAGGAGCTGTGCGATCATCGATCTCAAACAGTTACCAGACCCTTCCCATTCTACATTGTTTAAGGTCAATCTTGACTGCGTCCGGAGATCGCAGGCGTCAATTCTAGGATCCAGCAGTACTTGGTAAGGACTTTCTTCCACCATGTCACAGTTCAGCTCTTGGAAACCTGGCGAGCTATCGACAAGGACAAGATCTATCTGCAATCAGCGATAGGCCAACACATTCAGAGACAAGTACTCGATCTTACAGAATTGCTCACCCAGCTGGCACCGCGACACCCGTTGACTAGCTCGTCTCCAATGCTCGGAAGCATCTTTTTCGTAGACAGTCCGCCTTGTGCCGCCTTTGAACGAATAGTCCATGGGAACGCGTTCCAATCTCGCGGTCTCGAAAACAAAATCAATGTGCAGACCGTCATGTTCGGGCGATCGGAACGGAAAGCCAATGTCAATTGCGAGACATTTGTCGCTGAAATGTTCCGCTTTCAGCCTCGCGTCAGGGCAGATATTGCCAATCTCCTTCCCCAGTTGACTCAAAGATGCTTCTGTGATCGAATCTTCATCGAGCCGAATCATGTGTTCTGCGAGAAATGTCGTGTGTACCGATTCGGGAAATTCGGAGTGCAGGATCTCAGCCCAATCGTTATTGATATCCTGTATGATCAGAGCGCCACCCGTTGATGCATTCGAATCAGCCAGCAAATCTTGGAGTATGTCGTTTTCCAGGCCGCGAATCTTACAGCCGATAGGATATCGTTCGGCGACGAACAGGCCTTGGGGTTTCCTGTCTCTAATGGACCGCATCAAGACCGACTCTTTCGGAATGTATGCACTGAGCTCATCAATGAACGATACGTCGACGGACTTATGCTCTTGTCCTATTTTGTTTTCTTCGCTGTCGTCTGATGTGACAGACTTCTCGCCATCGTCAGTACCAGCTTGCGTGTTTCTCGTGTCTTCCTGGGGTTTGGCCTTCTCGGCGTGTGGTTCCTGGCATGGAATCCTGACAGGAGCTAATGATGGCGCAGAGTGTGCTGATCGACCGGTGAGTATAGTTGCATTTTGAATTCCAATTGAACGACAGAGTTCCTCCATTAGATGGTCGTGGGATCTGGAATGGCAGGCAACTCGTCGTGGTTAATGTCACGACAGGAAATATGCCTTTGACGTCTCACAAGACGAGACAGGAGCAGAAATAACTGTTTTCGAAGGCAAAGCACTGCCTTGCGCTATTTTGGGCATGTCTCTTGGTTGTTAGAAGTGGCTAAGTCACACGCTGTAGCGCAGCGCGATCAAGGTTCCAATTCCAATCGCTTAAGGACTTTCCTGCAGGTCTTGCTTCAGTAGCCGCCGGGGTCCACTCGGTGTGAGGTTGGATGCGCAGCAAAGTAGACACATGGCGCTGCCCGGATGTAGGTGAATAATTATTTGCTATTATTTTTCCTCTACTATTAGACAAGTTGGTTCTCATCGATGTTCCGACTATCAAGTTAGCTGAACGCTGTTCTTGTTCATAAGTATGGACACTCAGCATCTTCTTGTGTGAGACCTGTCGAGAGACACTGCGGATGCGCAATAACTTACCAGTATAAGTCCTTTGTGGAAAAAAATAAAAGAATCTCCATGAATATTCGGCTTCGACCGACCAAATGAAGGTTCTGAGAACCTTGGACCACTTCCAAAAAATGGAAAGATATATCAAATACTGTACGTAAACTTCTGAGCGCTTACTTTGAACGCCTGGTGGTATCGCGAATCGTCTGAAGGCACGCTTGCGAAGCGATGATCCAGTCTACATTTGACCCATCATTCCTTCCAAGTAGATGCTTCCAATTATGGGTCCAAGATCTCTGTTTGGATGTTATATAGTGGTGGACAAAAAGCATAAGATAGATAAGCTTCATCGAAGCGCTGATGCATTCAAGCAAGCTTCCGGCAGCATCCACCGCCATTAACGCCCATGACGCGGCCTGCAGTCTAGATCTCTAGTCAATACATATTCTGACCGCCTCCCTGGTTCATGGGCCAAGGTAGGTAGTATCGACCTACAATGGATCGCGGTTCTGTCAAGAAGTCCCTACTGATCGGCATCAACTACACAGGCAGCAAGCATGAACTGCGCGGCTGCCATAGCGATGTTGAGAATATGGCAGAGTTCCTGTCGTATCGGGGCTACCACAGAGAAGACCAGGTGATTCTACGTGATGATCTCCAAGGCCCAGCATATCCATCTCGCGACAACATGCTGCGCGCCATAAATTGGCTGATCTCTACGCCAGGCACGACTAATTTCTTGCACTACTCTGGTCACGGCGGTCAGGAACCCGACGACAACCGATCCACCGGCTACGACGATACGATATGTCCTGTGGATTTCGAGCGAGCCGGGCAAATCAACAGCACGACTCTGCATCAAATGCTCGTCTCGTCTCTTCCTCCGAACAGCACTCTCTTCGTCGTGCTAGACTGCTGCCACAGCGGCTCCGCTGTCGAACTGCCATTCGTCTATCGCACAGACGATGATGGCAAAATCTCAGTCATGGACAACCTGAAAGCCGGGCTAAACTTAGCACTGGAAGCTGACAATCTACTCAACGGACGTTACGGCCTGAACAGCGTTGCAGCAGCGAAGCAAATGCTCGGTGACGCAAACAACTTCTTCCAAGGCTTCCGGCACCAGCACCACGGCCCCGCAGGGCTCGAATCGGATACTACTGGAAGGAACTGGAGTCATGAGCAGAAATTCGTGACGATGTATAGTGGTTGTAGGGATGAGGAGACGAGTGCTGTAGGTTTGATCTCGCTCTCCCACGTGAAGGGTAAGGCTAACGGGGCGAACAGGATGCTTATATTGCCGGCAAGAACTGCGGCGCCATGACTTGGGCGTTCTTGGAGACGATGAAGCGAGATCCAAACCCGTCGTACATTCAGACTTTGCAAGACACAAGGACAGTACTGCGGAGCAGTCATTACAAGCAAGTACCTCAGCTCTCAGTCGGCGTTCAATTTGACCTCAACCAACCGTTGAGGTTATAAGCACTGCACGTCTTTTGATTGTCGGCCTTGCCGAAGCTCACAGAAAGCAGGGTGGGTTTTGACTATAGTTAGAATACAAGATAACGACAGACAAAGAAGATAAAGCTGATTGATATAATGTCATGTGCATTGCTATGTAATTGAACATATCGTCAGCCCGATGAAAGTATCAGAGTATCATAATCCCGTGTAACCCAAGCAAACTCCAAGTACGCCAAATCATCCATCGCATCCTGGTATCTCTAGAATTGCATGCTTCCCTGTCTCGAAATAAGACTCTGCTTACTCCTCCTTGGGTCATCAATCTCCATCGCTCCGCTCATGACTCTCACGACCTTTCTGCTCTTGCCGCTGTCGTTGTGCACCAGTACTTGAGCGGGGCAGACAACAATCTCCTCTTCGCCTTCGCCATACTCATCTCCCTTCTTCACCACCAGAGGGAACAGCACGATCTTGACGATCGCACGCTCAGCTTCAAGTGCCTCATTTGAGGTGAAGAGGCCTGATCTCTCATTCATCAAGCTCGCGTTGAAGTGCACTTTACGCACAAGGTCGCCATTGGTATCGTACTCTGGCTGCAGCGGCGGCAGCATGATGTACTCCGCGCGCTGGGTGCGCATCTCGACCGAGAGGCTGACAGCCACAGTAATGACTTTGGTCAGAGATGAAAGCAGCTGCTGCTCGGAACCGGAGGGTGGGGTCAAGAGTGCAGAAAGCACACCGAAGATCTCGTGTGCCACGGCTTCTGTGTCAAGTGCACATTGCTTGGAGAATGCGGGACGCTTGGCGAGAAGCGTCAACGTGGTTGCACGCCATTGTGCAACAGCGCGAGGTGGGCCAACTTCGCTCAGTGTCTTCTCCAGAGCCTTGAGCTTCTGGCGCTGTTCTCGGTCCATACCGAAGAGGTAGCGAGTGAAGACGTACTCCCAGACCATTGTCATGACAACGGACATGAAGACGTCGCGGCGGCGGACGCGGTCGCCAAGTAGTTTGTCGACGTCCATGCCATCAAGGAGCGCATTGTCAAGGCGCGCTTCGATCTTCTCATCCCTTAGGTCGCTGGAGAGGCGGCAGATGCGGTTGTCTGACATCTTCGAGAAGCGCAGAACCCATTGTTGAACGTGCTGGCAAAGTTTCTGACAAGCGCCGTCGAAGTAGTCCTCGTCGCGAACGTTCAAGAAGTCACTAGTCTTGGAAGACTGGATCTGAACTTGTAGAGCACGAATGCGGTCAGCGGCCTCTGCCAGTTCGTCCTTAAGCTTGCGGATCTCGTGGTCCTTTTCTGCGAGAGCAGTGCTGAGCTGGGCAGCAACGGCATCGCGCATGCCATTTGATAGTCTGCTGTGCTCCTGGCGCATGGTCTCCAGTTCACGAGTAGTGTTTTGCCATTGTTGGGTGACGTTTGCGTGGTCGTTCTGCAGAGTGGCAAAACGTCCATTATTGTCGTCGACTAGGTTCCTGTTGGCCTCAGTGAGACCGCTGTTGAGCTGAACAAGTCTAGTGATCTCTTGTTGCATCGGCTCGAGCATGGCCTGAATGTGTTGGATCTCATTGTTTTTCTCTCGAAGCTCCAACTCACGAGCGTCGAGTGCTTGTTGCAGACCATGGTTTTCAGCATCCATTGAGCCACCGTCAAGGCCACGACTTTGTTGTGCCTCTTGAAGTGCACGGTTCTCTTCAGTCAGTTGTTCCAGCTTAGATTCTAGGTCCATAACATGCATGCTCTGGCGCTTGCGCATGCTCGGCGGTCGCGTCGGCGAAACTTGCGACACCTGTCCACCGCCATATCCTTGCTGCGAGGCATCGTTAGCATCGTCGTGTTCATCAATTTCATCAATGTATTCACGACTCACGAATGTTTCGGCCATACCGGCAGCGCGGGTTGCGCCGGGATCACCTTGGTCTTCGTCGTCATTCAAGGGCGGAGTCGGTGGAGGCTCAAAGGGAATTGTTTTGGGTGAGGCCCGAGCGCCAACGGCTGAGCCCGAATCACCCCGCCGATTGCTAGTGCGGCTTGCGGCCCGAAGGTCACCTGACAGGTTCGTTCGTCTCAGAGTAGGAGTGACGCTGCGATTGCTGGCACGACTCAGCGTGCGGCGGTCTTCGGGCGACACGTGCGGGTGGTTCGCGCTGAAGCCCGAACGGTTGCTCATGGCGCTGGGAGACCGTGTGTCAGAGACGACTCGCTTGAGTGATCTGTCTTCGTCGGCTACGCCATATCCAGAGATGGGATTGCTGACTGATCTTGCGCTGGATCCTAAGCCATCTTTGCTCGCAGACGAAAGCAGACTCTTCTCACGAATGGCCTTGGGTGTCTCTGTGCGCCTGAGCATCTTGCCTGCCGGTTCCATCGGAGTGATGTTGGTGGCGTCGCCAATGCTTCGCTTGTGCGCAGCATGCTCTTCGGGAATAGGGTCAAGAGCGTTTGTCGGACTCATCAACCCGGCGGATGGGGATAGTGGTCTACCAGCCGAGTCGTCTTTCACTGGATCAACGTCACGAGAGTGAAAGTAGTCTGAAGCGTCGCCTCTGTGCTCGGGGGTACGGAATTGACTTGCGTTGTTCGGCGTAGACTCCTGGAACGGTGCAGGTGATTGGAATAGGTAAGAGGCTCTGTCCCTCGACGTCGGCTCCAGTGGGGTATCTTTACTGGCCATACGACGATGGGCGCTCGCTGGTGCCTCGGATTGTGGCTCCTGTTGGGCCTGTGCGTTGTTTGAGTCGAAGGCGATTGGGCTGGTAGTGTCGACGCGAAGAGGCTCAAGAGATCTGCGGCTGGTAAGGCTGCCATGAGATGGCATCTTGGTCAAACCGCGGCCAGTATCGCCAGATTCCTCGAGTTTTGCAAAAGACCAGGTAGGCTCTTCGCTAGCAAGCGGACTTGGTTGTCTGACTGGCTCGGTCTCTTGCGGGATATCCAAGTCGCGGCTTGTGCTGTGCTGCTGCTCGGGACCCTCTGGAAGGGGATCAGTGGCCTTTTCGTTATCTTCGCCTGACACAGCTTGCATCTTCTTCTGCTTCCTCTTGTTCTTCTTGTAAGCTTTGTAGGCCTTGTCCATTTCATCGATGTCCATCTCTCCCGTAGGCTGAATAGCGTCGACTGCCACAGGATCGGCGTCTTCGACGGCAGAGGCCTCAGCAGTATCAGTGGTCGAGATTGGAGCAGACGATTCCACTGGTGTGCTGATGAAAGGATCAAGATCGGCATCTGAGGCGGCGCCCTTCTTCTTGTTCTTTTTTCCTTTCTTCTTGCTTGGCAGGCCCCATTGCTCTTCCTCTACGGGAGTAGCAGGCTGCTTAGTGGTCACATCCAGTGCGGGCGTTTCATCTTGCGGGGGTTGTACATCCAGGCTCCTCTCGGCAGGCTGGTTGAATTGCTCAGCCGTTGCAGCATTGTCGTCAACACTGGCTTCGAAAATAGCCGGCTGGTCGGGCGACGGAAGAGGATCAGTGGTAGTAGCCTGCGGCTCCTCTTCTGTCCAAAGTTGATTCTTTTTGCCCTTCTTCTTGTTCTTCTTCACCGGCAGGTCCCAGTTGTCAGCGGTCGCATCTGCGGGTGCAGGAGAGTTTGTTGCTGGATCGTCATCGAAGGTAAGCGCTTTGCTTGAAGGTTCCTCTAGTGGCACATCCCTGTTCTCGGTGAATTCGTCGATGATCATTGGGGCGGATTCAAGCACGACGGGATCAGTTGACACGTCAAGAGGTGCGGGCTCGACGTCAGGTTCGTTAGAAGCGAGCTTTTTCTTGTTTTTCTTGCCCTTCTTCTTGTTTGACGAACCCCATTCCTCTTCGGCGGGTTCGGCGACAGGTTCGGTAGCTTGGCCTGCGGCGATGACATCCTCGGTGACGCTAGCAGCGAGCTGGTCTACGCCACTCGAGGGCTTCGTGGCATCCTCTGACAGCGGTGCAGGTGATTCGGCGGCAAAGAGCGCCTCTGGTGCCATAGGCTCTGCACCTGCTGCTACAGCCGTCTCAGGCTCGATCCATGCATCTTCGTTTTTCTTGCCCTTCTTGCCCTTTTTCTTCTTGGTCGGAGCTGCCCAGTCGTCCACTGCTGGCTCAATAGCATCAGATACAGCAGGGATTTCCTGAGCAATTCCGCCAGACTCAGGCTGCTTGGACTCGTCGATATCGCGGGAAATGGCGCCAATGTCGTCAGGTGTCTCAGCAGGTACAAGGACAGGCTCTTCGACTAGTGCGCGAGAAACACCCTGGGCAGTGTCGTCCGGCTCCGACCACTCGATGCCCTTTTTCTTCTTTTTCTTCTTGTCTTTCTTGCTGGATGATGCATCCCATGCCTCGTTGACGTCCTCGCTTGTCGCTGGTGGCTCTTCCGTGTTCACAACTACTGGAAGCTGCGTCTCTGGAAGTTCGGTGTTATCCTGTGCGACAGGGTCTATACTTGACTGCGGTTCCGGGGCTGCAACATCTTCGCTCGGCACCCTGGGCTCAGCGAACTCCGGCACGGGAGATTTATCGTCCATAGCCTCCAATGCCTGGGTCTTCTTACCCTTCTTGCCCTTCTTTTTCTTGGACGAAAGTGCAGCCCATTCATCCTCATCTGGAGTGGCTGTAGCTTCGAGATTGGAAGCAGCGGGCTCGTCACTGGGAAGCACAGCCAAAGGGGTTGTGTCTAGAGGTGCCACGGTATTGTCGGGCACGGCTTCGGTGGTTTCGGTGACATCTTTGGTCGATTCAGCTGTAACATCGATGGGATCGACAGCAGGCACGGCCTCATCCAATGCGGGCGATGCCGGGCCTTGTTCATCTTGAAGATCGAATGCTTGCTGGGCTTTGCCCTTTTTCCCCTTCTTCTTCTTCTTTGAGGGTGCACCCCACTCATCGTCAGCCACGGCAGTTGATTGCTCAACGTCGGCTGGTAGTGCTGTATCAGTGGATGCGGGTTCAGCATCGAGAATTAGCGTATCGACTGGGCCCGCTGAACGATCTGCTTCGGTTGCGTTTTCGACTTCAAGAGAAGCAGGTTCGGCCGGAGTGTCCACAGAAGTCTCTGTCATGTCAGCACCCTGCAAATCTGAGTCTTGCTGCTTCTTTCCCTTCTTCCCCTTCTTTTTTTTCGAGGGTGCTGCCCATTCATCATCAACAGCTTGTTCCGGTTGTTCTACACTCTCAGGAGGGACTTCTTCGGCCGGGCCGGAGACGACTTCCATGGGATCATTCTTAGGCTGTTCGGTCAAGACTGAGGGACCAGATTGATCGTCAATCGCAGGCTCAGCAGGAGTCTCGAGAGGAGTAGTTATGCTCTCGGTATCCTGCAAATCCAATTCTTGCTGCTTCTTGCCTTTCTTTCCCTTCTTCTTCTTAGAGGGAGCGCCCCACTCATCTTCGACGGTGTCTTCGGTGGCTAGAGGAGTTTCTTCAATTATAGCGTTGAGATCAGCACCCGGCTCCATTGGAATCTCCACATTCTCGGTCTCCGGAATGGTCTCGGTCGGTGGCGCAGCAACATCTTCAACGTCAATTGAGCGATCTTGTTTCTTCTTGTCTTTCTTGCTCTTTTTCTTCGACTTTGATGGCGCCGCCCATTCATCCTCGGCGGTCTCGATAGGCTCACTACCAGTCTTGTCCACGACGTCCTCCGGTGCTGGTTGTTCAGACTCTGTGTTCAAAGCAGCTTCAGGCGCCGTACTCTCGAATGTGCTTGATTCAAGGGTTGTATTGTTTTCGATAGCTGGTACCTCGTCGAGTGGAGTTGCGAGCACAGCTTGTTCAGAGTCTTGAGGAGTTTCAGGTGCAGGAGACTGTGCATCTTCTGCCTCTGCTAGGGCTTTCTTCCCCTTCTTCTTTTTCTTGTTGGACTTGGTGAAAGAGAACTCGTCTTCGTCGTCCTTGATGTCGACAGTTGTCGGCGAGCCAGCGTTTGCCAACAGTGATGGGTCGAATCCACTGTCTTGTAGGCCTTGGGAGAGCGCAGCATCGAAGTCATCAGGGGCAGAGGTCGTCGGGGTTGGGGTATTAGCTATGAGGGGCTCGTCGATCGTTGCATCCCGTGTCTTTTTGCCTTTTCCCTTTTTCTTCTTGCTTGAAGTTGTAACAACTTCCTCGGGGTCGGCTTCAGCAACCCCAGTGGGTGGGGATGCACGCCGATGGAACACGGGATCGTCGACCACGAGATTGGGATCAAAACCAGAGTCGGCTAGGCCAGCTGCCAGTGTTGCGGCAAAATCGATGTCTTGCTCGGGCTTGTCAGAGGTCACCGCATCCGCAGACTCGATCACTTTTTTTGCTTGATCAGGTCTTGCCTCATCGACATTCTTGGTCTCCATGTTGGAGGTCTCTGGCGCTGCTGGTTCTTCGGAAGCAGTCACTGGGTCGGCACTGCTTGATTGGGCAGGATCGAGCGTCTCTGGCACCGTCTCAGTCATCTCGACTTCCTTGATAGACGATTCTGCCACCGGCTGTTCCGGGACGTCTTGAGCATCTATGGCCTTGTTCTCGTCCCGAAAAGTCTCGTCACCGGCGAGTGCGTCGATTGGAGCATCTACAACCACGGGCACCGCGGACTGGTCATTGGATACGTCCTCTTCGATGGCTTTAGCCTTCTTCGACTTCTTCTTGTCCTTTTTGCTCTTCTTTGTCGAGAGAGATCCCCACGCGTCTTCTTCTTCGAGTGGTGTTTCGGCAGCGTTCGGTGTCGTCGATTCAACAACAGGAGCTTCTGCTGTTTCGAGGCGAGTGGATGGTTGCTGGTCCTCCGCAGAAGCGGGCACCTCAACAGAAGCTTCATCGTTGGTCGCAGGCACAACCTCTTCCTCAATCTGACCCTTCTTTCCCTTTTTCTTGTCTTTCTTGCTTTTCTTGGTAGGAGCAGCCCAGAAGTCATCTGCTTCGGCTTCTTTTGGCTGTGAGATCTCTTCGGGTGCAGCAGCAGAAGCGTCTGGGATGTTGTCGGTTTCTTGGGCCACGGCACTTTCGTTGGATTCAGGGTCGACCTTCAATGCTTCTTGATCAGTAGACGTCATTCGAGCAGGTTCTTCGATGGACAGATCAGCTTCTTGAGCTTTTTTGCCCTTCTTCTTGTCTTTCTTGCTCTTCTTCGTCGAGAACGACCCGAATGCTTCGCCATCAACATCTGCAGGCTCCTCGGTGGACACCGGCGGTGGCTCCAATGTGTCGACGGGCGCTGTAGTTTCAGTCGCCACAGGATCTTGATCGGCAGCCAGGGAGCGGTCGTTGTTTTCGAAGGTATCTTGCTTGTCTGGTGACTGCTCAATGGCTGGCTCCGCTGCCGCCGGCTCTTCATCCCATGGTGACGCTTGACTGGCCTTCTTCGCTTTCTTCTTGTCTTTCTTGCTCTTTTTCGTTGAAGAAAAGCCAAAATCGTCGGTTTCTTCTTGAGGAAGCGCATCCTCCGGTGCGGGCGTCTGTTCAGGTGCAACCTCTGCGGTCCTCGATGTCTCTTCGGGAGCTAGATCGGTCGCAGGGGCTTCCAGTGTACTGTCGGCAGCGGTGGCAGCTTCTGTAGCTTCGACGGGCGCTTCAACTGGCGGTGTTACGATCCCTGGATCGTCCGAAAAAGCTGATTGGCCTTTCTTAGCTTTCTTCTTGTCTTTCTTGCTCTTCTTCGTCGTGGAAGAGCCGAAGAAGTCCACATCCTCCTGCGCGGCTGGGACCTCGGGTGTTGGTGCAAGGGCTTCCTGAGCTTCCAAAATTGAGGGAATTTCAGGCGCATCGTCAGCGAGTGCTGTGTCCTCGGAAGCTTTGGGCGTCTCATCAGGTTTGTCGGTTGCCTCACTAATCTCACGAGATATCTCCTCAACGGGTGTCGATGCCTCTGGCTCATCCCACGAAGAAACAGCCGACTGGCCCTTCTTGGCTTTCTTCTTGTCCTTCTTGCTCTTCTTCGTTGGAAAAGTATCAAAGTCATCAATCTTGATGTCTTCCTCCACTTGAGGCGCGTCGGGAGCAGCTGTCTGTGGATCGGTAATGTTAGTCTCCTCAGCCGCGCGGGTAGCCTCTTCGGGCACAGGCAAGACTTCAGTGGCCGCGGCGCTGGGTTCATCTGTGGGTTGCACATCGACAGGCAAAGCTGGTGGGTTCTCTTCAGCAGCCTCGGAGGCGGGAGCTGTCAGATCTGGCTGGGATTCGTCGACGGTGGCGCTCTCGTCTTTTGCAGCAGACTCGACTTCAGCTGCAATGTCCGCGGGCACATCGGTCTGCTCTGAGAAGTCTTCAAAAGCAGCTCCTTTTGACTTTTTTGCCTTTTTCTTGTCCTTTTTGGTCTTCTTGGTCGAAAGAGAGAGATCCTCGCCATCATTGGCCTGTACCTCTTCTTCGACCTTGGTATCACTGACAGCAGGATCCTGAGCAGGCTGGTTTTCATTGGAGACAGAAGGGGCGATTACGCTGTTCAAGATATCATTTGACGCATCGATCGGTGGCTCGTCAGCTGCCTTGCTTTCGAGTTCGGGCTCGGTGGCAGTATCGGTTGGGACGACGTTGTCCGTTTCAGTTGCGTCCCACGAGTCGATAGCGGCCTTCTTTGACTTCTTCTTGTCCTTCTTCGACTTCTTAGAGGAGAAACTGCCGAATTCGTCGACGGGCTCGGCCTCCACAGGCTGAGCTTCTTCTGTAGCAACGGGCGTAGACGCTTCATCGACAACAGGATCTGTGCTCTCCTCAGGCGCATCCCATGAACTGGCCAATGCCTTCTTCGCCTTTTTCTTGTCCTTCTTGCTTTTGGCAGATGAAACAACAAACTCTTCAGCGGGATCCGCTTCTGAAGCTTGTGTCTCGACAGGAGCGGTGTCCTCCACAATAGCAATAGACGGCTGTTCTTCTCCCAGGCTTGGGCTTTCTGGTTCTTGGACGTCCCAAGAGCTGGTTAGGGCAGCTTTCTTTGCTTTCTTCTTGTCTTTCTTGCTCTTCGTGGACGTGGGAAGCTCGCTAACTTCTTCTGCAAGTTCACGTTCAGCAGACTGCTCGCCCGGCAGATCTTTTTCATCTGGTTTGTCGGTCTCCGTTGCCAGTGGCTTGTCACTGTCGGGGTGGCCAGCGTAGTAGTCTGCTGCGGCGCCTTCGGTCTCAGCGGCCGGCGTGATCGTTTCATCGAGAACGGGCGCAGGATCAGCGGACTCCCCTACAAGGACGTCCGCGGCGGCACCTGTCTGTGGCGAAGAGGGTGCGGGCGTGTCCTCGATTTCTGTAGCTTTTCCTTTCTTGCCCTTTTTCTTGTCTTTCTTGCTCTTTTTCGTCGAAAAAGATCCGAAGTCCTCTTCCGGCTCGGCTGGCACTGGATCATTAATTTGTGCTGCGGGCTCTTCAAGAGTAGAAGTAACATCGGCCTCAGCTTGGGATGCGTCCTGGGCTGAGTTTTCGACAGTGACACTGGACTCTGCGACTTTGGCACTCTCTTCGGCTGCAGTTTGATTGTCGGTGGACTCAGGCGTGGCATTGGAAGGTTCTTCGATGTCCAGAGTTTGAGCCTTCTTGTTTTTCTTCTTGTCCTTCTTGCTCTTTTTGGTGGGCAAGGGCTCGAAATCAACCACCTCTTCCGCAGCTGGGGTCTCACGTGCATCGACCTCAACAACCGCAATGTCTTTGTCAGATGTAGTTTCTGGGGCAGGGGTGTCTTTTGGATCATCAATGGAAGGCGCTTCTGGCGTGGGCACCACATCATCATCAAGAGCAGCAGCAGGCTCTGTAGGTGCCGGTTGTTCGGAAGTGTTGTCGAGGTTGGCATTGTCGTTGGCCGGGGCAGTTTCGGTCTGAACGGTATTATCAGCGGACTGCTCATTGGCAGGCTCAGACAATGCTCCGCTTTCAGTCGTTGCAGGCAACGCAAGCGTCTCTGCAGCGACTGCATCTTGTTCCACACTTGGCTCGGCCTCTGTGGTTACCATAACAGGCGCATCAGCATCGCCCTTGGGTTCCTCGGCCGGCGGATCACTGGGCGAAAGTTCGGACGCAATTGTATCATCAGCCAGCGCAGCCTTTTTCGACTTCTTTGCTTTCTTGCCCTTCTTGCTTGTCGTGAGACTGGACCAGTCATCCTCAGGTACAACAGCCGGCTCTGTGGATGCCTCGGGCACAGGTGTGTCATCGGCCACAGCGGCGATCTGTTGCGAAGTCTCCGTGGGTAGGTCGTTGTCAGCACTGGGCTGGGGCTCAGTTGTAGCATCGACTGCCTCGCTCTGTGGCGTCTCCAAGGTTTCAGGGGTGCCCTTGTTCTTTTTGCCCTTCTTGGCTTTCTTGCCTTTAGCGGGAGCTCCCCAAAGTTCCTCGTCGTTCGCCTCTTTAGTCGCTTCCGTTGTGAGGTCATCCACAGGTTCGGTCGGAGGAGCAATTGTCTCGGTATCCTCGGCCACAGGTAATTTGGCATCAACATCTTCTGTAGGCGGGGCTTCACCGGCCTCAGCTGGGACAGTTGGTTCATCGACGGCATCCTGGCGTGCTTTCTTGCCCTTCTTTCCCTTCTTCCCTTTGGGCTGAGGAGCCCAGAAGTCTTCTGGTTCGGCTGCAGGTGTTTCTTGCTCGACAGAAGGTGTGTCAGCTGGCTGCTCCAAGATGGCCTCGACTTGTTCGGAAGGTGCGGGCTCGCTGGCTTCGGCGTCAAGTGATCTTATGACGTCTTCCGTGGGTGTTGCCTCAGAGACTTGAGGCGGATCATCTTGCACAGAATCGGAGATTTCCTTGGCAGCCTTCTTTCCCTTCTTGCCCTTCTTCTTTGAGGGCAATGCCGCCCAGACATCTTCTGCCTCAGGTTCCGGTGTGGGCTCGACCACTTCTTGTCCTGCAACGTCTGAAGCAGGGGCGGGAGTGTCAAGCGAAGGCCCAGCGTCAACGGGAGTCTCCAGGGATTCAGGTTGAGGGTCGGTGGGCGCCGTCTCATCGGCTTGGACAGGAGAGCTTTCGATTGGGGTGTCATCGGCCACGAGGTCATCCCAAGTTGCGGAGGCTGCAGCAGAACCCTTTTTGTTCTTCTTGCCCTTCTTCTTTGTTGATTGCGAAGCTGGTAGGTCCTCTGTGTCTCTTTGCTCATCAACGTTCGTTGTTTCGACCGGGTCAGCCGAGGTAAACACCGCCGGAGCTTCTTGCGCAGAGGCTTGATCAATGGCAGGTTCAGCCGCAACAGATGATGTCTCGACAACAGGCTCTTCAGCAGTCTGCTCGATTACGGGATCCGACTTCTTGCCTTTCTTACCCTTCTTCTTGCTTGGCTGGGGAGCCCAGAAGCTGTCTTCTTCAGGCGGCTGGGCCTCGTCCGTTCTGGGGGCATCAGGGGCTTGGTTGTCTTGTGCCTCTGAATCTTGTGTTACAGCAACATCTTTGTCTTGGGGTTCAATGTCTTCGACTTTGACAGGCTCTTGTGGGTCGTCCGTTGTGAGTGGCGTACTCGAACCAGACTTCTTGCCCTTCTTGCCCTTTTTCTTCTTCTTCGAGCTCGGCGCTCCCCAGAATTCGTCCGCGACTTCTGCTGGCTCAGCCGCAGCCTGCGAAGTTGGTTCTTCAGCGGCTGGAACGATGGTCTGCTCTTCGCCAGGCGCCTCTGTCTTGTCCATTGGGTCGAGAGATTGCGTGATATCTTTGTCTGCAGAGGTTGTTCCCGCGTCGCCGGAAACAGGCTCAGACAAGGAGACGTCCTCGACAGCCGGTGCTGGATCGTGAGAAGTCTCGGTCGAGGATTTCTCATCCTTGGGAAGGTCAGTGGTAGCAATCGCGTCTTGTGCAAGGGGCACGGCTGCTTCATCTTGACCTGCCTGTTCGATGGTGGCATCTGTAGCGGGAGTCTTGTCTTGAACAGGGCCCTCGGTAAGCGCTTCAGCATTGAGGATATCAACGCCAGGCTCCTTGGCTTCGGCTGGCATCTCTCGCGCCTGCATTGTCACTGGATCGACCTCAAGCCCTTCTTCGGCGCCCTTCTTCGCGCCCCAAGGCCAGGAGAACCATCCGCGAGATGATGATGCAGCTGCATCTTTCTCGGGCGCTGTTTCGGCTGCGGGATCTACGGAGGTCGATGGCTTGTCAACGCTGACGGCATCGGTTTCTGCAGCGGGTGTTGCATTCTTGTCGCCGGCCGTCTCAGTGGATTCGAGGGTTACAGCGCTCTTAGCAACATCGTCGTTGTCTGTCACAACAGGACCAATGTTGGAATTGTCGACAGCAGCTCCAGAGACTTCACGAACAGCGTCAGCTGACGGAGGAGCGACCTCAGGTTCTGCGTTTGGGGTTCGAGCAAGCTCTGGCTCGGCCAATGCATCAGCCTTCTGTTTCTTGCCCTTTTTGGCCTTCTTGCCCTTCTTCGAAGTAGACAAAGATGCCCACTCGTCCTCCGCGGGAGCAGGTTCGGTTTCAGCAGGCGCAGCAGTGGTGTCGGACACAGGCTCTGCTACGGGTGCTTCTCCTTCTTTCGCCATTGCCTCTTCGGTGGCGGCGTAGTACTCAGCCGCGGCGCCCTCGGTAGGGACTTCGAGTGGCGGTTCTTGTTCGACAGGAGGGGTTTGGACTGTTTCGTCGGGCGTAGACTGTACCTTCTTGTTCTTCTTGGCTTTCTTGGACTTCTTTGTGGCAGTTGGGGCAAAGAAGTCCTCTGCAGGTTCCTCGTGAATGACTGTCGCCGCATCATCGGGTACTTCTTTAGACGCATCGTCGATAGAAGCATCAGCTGCCGGGGTGACTTCGCTTTGAGGATTGTCGGAAGTTGACTGTTCAATCTTACCCTCCTCCGGGCTACCTGCCTCAGCAGGAGCTGATGTAGCCTCATCGACCGGCTTGTCACCCTCCATAGCCATCGCGGCGGCAGCGCCACCTGCCAGCAGAGCCGCAGCAGCAAGACCTTTGTTCTTGCGCTTGTCTTTCTTGCTCTTACGTGCAGGTTCACTCGTCGACTCATCTCCAGCTTGGTCAATGCCCAGGCCTTCCGCCGGAACGGCATCTGCAGGTGGCGCGGCCTCGGGCTCGACAGTGCCTTCAGCTTGACGGGCAGCAGCCTCGTGCATTTCCTCGTCCTTCGCGAGATCCTCCCAGGTGTAGAATTGCGGGACCTGTTTGGAGTGCGATTTCGGGGCCATGAAGGCAGTCTGAGGGAAGTCGCTCGCCTTGGGAGTAGTCTGATCGGCAGTGTCCATGATCTCCTCTTCAGTCCTGTACTGATTGGCTTGGTCCAGATCAATAGTCAAGTTCTTTCTTGCTGAACCTGGAGATTGGTACAAGTCAGGTTGAGGAGACATGTCTTCGGCAGCTGAGTGCCAGTCTTCGCTGCCCTGCACGCTACTAGCGCGGCTGGAGGGCTTGCTGTCAGGGAGATCCGGCAGTTGCTCTTCCACATCCTCGAGTTTCGAGTTACGAGAAACGAGGTAGAGAGGTCTGACTTCACGGAACTCCGAAGAACGCGGGCGTGGCTTTTTGTTAGATCCGGTGGCCGATGCGGGCGAGATGGGAGCAGATTCGACATTGGAGCCAAAGCTAAGCGATCTCTCCTTTGGGTGCGAAGGTGAAGAAGGGATGGGCCTGAACCTCAATGGTACGGCAGTGGAAGACAGTGGTCGCGGTGTCAGGCTTGGTCGCCTAGCGAACTGGTCATGGAACTGTTCTTCAGGATGCTCGATCGCATGGGCGTCAGATAAAGGGGCTGTCGATGCAGGTTCGACAGCACTGTCACCCTGGGCCTCAATTTCAGAGGATTGAGTTGTCTCTGTGGCATCTTTCTTGGGCTCGGTGATCACTGCTTCAGCCACAGAGGAGTCCTTGTTTGCCTCCTCCTCCAAAGAGACAGCTTTCGTCTTGGCAGCCACTGGAGATGCTACAAGCTCGTCTTTGGTAGTCTCTGCTACAGGGCTGGAAGGAGCAGGGCTCGAAGGTGTAGAAGATTTCGCCTGGGCAGCCTTGCCCTTTTTCGCTTTCTTGCCCTTCTTGCCCTTGATCAACAGAGGAGCTTTGGGAGTGGGATCAGTAGAACCAAACCAGTCATCGAAGTCCTCCTCAACGTTCGTCATGGGTCCACCAGTGCGCGCTGGAGTGGCTCCTTCTGCAGGTACAGCCATGGGATCAAGAGTGTGATCGACCATGGCTTCTCGAGGCAAGCTAGGTCGATCAGCAAACTCCTCATCGCCCCAAACGTCCTCGCCATTGTCAGCCTGTGCCGGCGCATCGCCCATCGGATCGCCCCAGATGTCCATGTTCACACCGCCAGGCACCGCCTCGGTGTAGACAGAGCCGGACGTCGGAGCGTCTTGCAGAAGAGGGTCATTGGTCACCGCCTGATCGACTGCGTCAGCAGAAGCAGGTGTGCCGTTGTCCTGCTCTTCCTGTGCGGATGCTGAGATCGCTGAAGTCTGGCTAAGGGGTAGAGGCGGCAGATCCTCTACCCGATCACCTAAAAAAGACTGGTCCCTCTTGTCGCCATCGGATGATTTGCGACTGAACAGCCCAAATATACCGCCTTTCTTTTCCTTCTTGCTCGAAGAGGATGAGGGCTCTGTGGCTGACGAGCGGATTGAGCGAGTGTCGTCGAAGTCCGCTGAGTCCTCGTACACTCCGCTTCGACGTTTCGATTTGCTTGACGTGCGGCGCTCAAGAGCTGGCGCAGCCGTGGCAGCCGAGTAGATCGAGCGGTTGTCGTCGAAGTCTGCTGCGTCCTCATAGACTCCGCTTCGACGTTTGGATTTGCTCTTGCTTGACGCGCGGCGTTCGAGGCCGGGCGCAGATACTGAAGATTTCGCATCGTCAGGAGACATGTTTCGAGGACTGCCTGTTTTCGGGTAGTCGTCGTCATAGTATGATGGTCCCCGTCCGCCACGTCCGTAACCGGTGCTCTGCGCATCACCGTTGGTAGATACGGCGTCGCCAAGGTAGTCGTCGAAAGCGACCTCAGATCGAAGCGGTGAGCCAGTGGCTGGCTCGTTAAACCGGCCGCTCTCCCGCTTCTTTTTCTTCTTTGATTTCTTGGCATCACTGCTTTCGAAGTCGTCCGCCGGAAGCTCTTGCGAAGGACTGGAAGTTTCGACGCGAGCGAGATCCCTGTCAGCTGCTGAGAAGTCCTTAGCGTCAGACGAAGACTCATCCCATGCGCCGGGCATGTCGCTTGGGTGTGTGCTCTGCGAGCTTTCGTCAAATGATGAGCCCTTCTTCTTGTTCTTCTTGCTCTTTTTGCCAGTGCTGTAGTCTTCCTCTTCGGACTTGGAAGCCGCATCAGCGATGGCAGCAACTCCAGCAGTAGTCATTACAGCTGCAGCAACATCACCGAAGCCAAAGCTCTTCGCTTCTTTGTCGCGCTTCTTTTGCTCCTTCTTGGAAAGCGGTGGTTCCCACGCAGCGTCAGCCTCAGCATCCCTCGACTGCTCGGCTTCCACGAACTCGTCCACAGGCGCACTAGGCTCTGAATCTTCGAAGGACACACTCTGTCTCTTGCTCTCCTTATCGCGTTTCTTCTTGTCCTTCTTCGAAAGTGGTGGCTCCCATGGCGCATCAGTCGCGGGTTCACGGTCTAACTCAACACCACCAAAGTCATCAACAGCAGGTTTTGGCTCAGGGTCATCGAAGGACTCGCTCAGCTTCTGTGCCTCCTTCTCCTTCTCCCGCTTCTTCTTGTCTTTCTTCGAGAGTGGCGGTTCCCATTCGGGTTCGGCGGCAACTTCCTGGCTTGAAACGAGAGGATCGGCATCAAGCTCCCTCGACTGTTCCAGCAGCGGGTCGCTGCGTTCATTTGCGGGTGTGTCCGAAGGTGAGTCGCCCAGAGTCATGCTCAGTCTTTGAGCCTCCTTCTCTCGCTTCTTCTTCTCTTTCTTCGAGAGAGGTGGCTCAAAGGCGGCCTCTGCATCTTGAACCAACGGGTCGATGTCTCGTGATGCGGGTTCTTCGAGAGGGGTGCTGGGCTCTGACGTCTCCAGCGCAAAAGCGTTCTTGGTGTCTTTCTCGCGTTTCTTCTTGTCCTTCTTGGATAGAGGCGGCTCCCAAGCAGCTTCCACTTCTGGCTCGCGAGTCTCGGACCAGGGCTCAGTGGGCTCTTCAAGAGGTGTTGCGATCTCAGCCTCTTGGGCGATTGCGCTGGCTTTGGCCTCCTTCTCGCGCTTCTTCTTGTCTTTCTTGGAGAGAGGAGGTTCCCAAGTGCTGTCAGCCTCTGGCTCAACGATTTCAGCTACAGGCTCCGGCTCGAAGTCAGGCACGGAACGTTCGTTGTTGGGAGAGCTGGGCTGGGA
The DNA here is from genome assembly GCA_024604135.1 of Cladosporium velox. NCBI lineage: Eukaryota > Fungi > Ascomycota > Dothideomycetes > Cladosporiales > Cladosporiaceae > Cladosporium > Cladosporium velox. The sequence goes on along the minus strand of JANIIF010000008.1, from coordinate 913,043 downwards.
GTCTTCCAATAGCAATCCCATCTTGGCAGCTTTCTCGCGCTTCTTCTGCTCTTTCTTCGAGAGCGGAGCTTCCCAGGCGCTTTCAGGCTCAGCTTGGGTGGCTTCGACTGCCGGCGCGGGTTCAGGCTCGACGATTTCGTTAATAGGCGTGCTCGGTTCCGAGTCCTCGAAGTTCGAGCTCTTCTTTCCCTTCTTCTTCTTGTCTTTCTTGCTCAAAGGTTGGAAACTTTCAACCTCCTTGTTCTCTTCGGCGACCGGGTCGATGGCGCGGTCCTGTGGCGCATCCGGCGCGAAGTAAGCATCAACACGAGGCGACTCTGGGGCGGGTGTGTTAGGCTCTGAATCGTCAAGTGACATGCCCTTCTTGGACTTCTTCTTCTTGTCCTTCTTGCTTAACGGGGAAAATTCTTCCTCGATGACGGCAGGCTCGGCGGTGATGACAGGCTCGGGTTCACGCTCAGCCTCGACGATAGGGGTTGTGATGGGTTCGTCATCGAATGTCGAGCTCTGCTTCTTGCCCTTCTTCTTTTTATCCTTCTTGCTGGTCGGGGCTGCAAAGTCATCCTGTGGCGCATCGAAAGGTATTGATCGCGACGCAGAGGCGTCCTGAATCTCTTCTTCCAGAGGCGTCACAGGTTCGCTCTCGATCACGCTCTCACGCTTGCCAGCCTTGTCCCGCTTCTTCTTGTCCTTCTTAGATAGCGGTGGCTCCCAGGCAGCCTCCTGTGTGTCAGCTGTGTCGGGGTGTTGCTGGTCGCGATACACAGAGTCTTCGAAGCCGCCAGGCATGTGTCTGGTGGTCTCATCTGAGTCGGGCGCCACATCAGCAGCGCTCTTGGAGCCAATGTTATCCTCTGGAAGGTCGGCCAAAGGAGATGGGGGAGCACTTCTGTCGCCCTTGGTGGACCCAGCAGTGCTGTGAGGCGGTGTCGGTGCAATGACGTTGAGCTTGGGAACATTCTGGTGCACGACGGGAGCTTTGCCATATCTTCCAAAGTCGTTGCCGTAGATGTGGCGGGCTTCGCCTCCGGTAGTCTGGTAGACATCGACCTCGTTGTCGCCATAGGGGTCAGCGACCCTCTCTTTGCCTTCAGCTTCCTTCTCAAGCAACTCTTTGGGCATGAAAAAGTCCTTTTGCGATTGAGCCGGCATGTTGTAGTAGTCCTCACGCTCGTGGGTAAGCTCTTCCAGCTTCTCGTTAGAGAGCTCTTCGTAGCGGCGGAAGTCGGCTGGGCTGTGTCTACGTTTGAAGAAGTCTGGGTCGGCCAGATCGTCGTCCGTAATTGGGGCGCCAGAGTGCTCGTTTGTCGGCTCGAAGGTTTGAGTGCTGTATGCAGTGTCACGCGATCTAGGCTCATCTCGTGCTTCTTCGCGGCCTTGCTTGTGCAATGCGCCATCGAGGACAGCTCCAGCAAGTGCGCCAGCCACACCAGCTGCTACAGGGCCCTTCCACGAAGTGGCTGAATCCTGCGAGCGCTCGTTGGTAGATTTGTCCTTCTTCTTGCGCGACTTCTCTTCCCTTTCCCTTTGCTTGCGCTCAAGCTCTTCGCGGATCTGGCGATCATTGAATCTCTGCCTCTCCTCTTCTTCCGCTTGACGCGCCTCTTCAGCGCGGTGTCGAGCTTCCTCTGCATTTCTGGCTTGCTCGCGTCTGTAGGCCTCTTCACGCTGGCTTGCTTCGACTTGGCGTTGGTGCTCGCGTTCTTCCTCTTCCTGCTGCCTGCGCTTGCGCTCAGCGAGAGCACGCTTCTCGTCTTCCTCTCGGGCAAAGCGCTCAGCCTCTTCTTTGAGGGCTCTCGTGCGATCTGCCCTGCGACGTTCAGCGTCTTCTTTCGCGCGCTCCTCACGGATCTCGCGGTCGAACTTCTCTTGCTGTTCGCCATTGAGGCCAAAGCGAACGTTTCCAGGGCTACCCTTGCGGTTCTGGCTTGCAATAATTCCTGCAGTAGCCACAGCAGCGCCGCCAATGAACGCAGCATCTCCCATGAAGCTCCCTCTGCTGTTGCGGGTAGGGCTCGAAACGCTTCTTCGCATGGGTGGCTTGCCGGATGGACCAGCAGTAGGCCTGAGAGGATCTTCTGGCGACGCCTGAGTGAATGACGGCTGGAAAGGAGTAATAGGCTGCGGTTGTTGAAGAGGCGGGTCTTCAAAGGCACCAGGCATCGAAGGATGCCTTGAACTTACATCAGACAAGGGCTGTGGCTCGATGTATTGCATGGGAGCCTGTGAAGTAGAAGCGCTGTCTGGCAGCCCAACATCGCTGGGTACGCGCCTTCCGTAAGCATCGAAGACAGCTCCAGTAGCCATGCCGGCAGCCGCAGGGCCAGCTATGGGGATGTTTGACATCGAGTGTTGTCTTTGATCCTGCGGATGAGTGGGGTTTCCGTGCTTCTTCTGCTTTTTCTCCTTTTTGCTGCCCCAACGCCAACCCCATGCGCTCAAGCCATCATTGGAAGAGGATGATGAGCCCACGCTGTCCATGCTAGGACGACTGGAAAGTCTCCTTCGACCATTGCCATCGTCAAATGCAAGGCCAGACTCGTCGCTCGATTCCCCGGAAGGCAGCTCGTCTATCCACTCGCCTTCGTCGCTGGGTGGCCCAGACTTGCGTCCATCAGGACCATACTGACTCACTCTGACATTTCTCCTCGCACCCAATTCGGGTCGGGGGCCGGGCTTTGGTGACTTCGAAAGCTTTTGGGCGGCAGTCAAAGCAGCAGCTGTCGCACCGATTCCGAGAAGAGTAGCTTTGAGCTTTTCATCAGAAGACTTCTTCGACACCTTGCGCTTGCCGCTTGACTTTCGTGAGAGGTTTGAACCGTTAATATCACCAAATGCCATACCAGATTCGGAAGAAGAGGCAGAGCCATTGCTGAAATTAAAGAAACCTCCCTTCTCCTTCCTCCTCTGCTGTTCCTTTCTACTGTCCTGGTAGGATCCAAACGGAGACCTCCTTCCACTACGACGAGACCTAGGCTCCGAGAATCCGAAAATCTCACCCAATCCAGGACTGTGGCTCCTCGAGCTCGAACGGCTACGGTATCGACGCTCACCATGGCGCAGGGATACCTGATCCGGTGAGCTTCGTCGGCGATGTCTTGAGGTAGCGGCTGCACCAGCGGCGCCGAGAGCAGCACCGCCGGCGGCGGAGCCTATCCAATTTGACTTACGACCAGTTGATCCAGACCTTGAGCGGTGTACCTTGCGGTTCTCGACCCTTCCATCTTTGGTGCGGACAGTAATGAACTCATCGTGCCTGTCGCTGCTGATACGACCTCTGGACGTCCTTCGCCTCGTCGATTCGATTGAAGATTGCGAGCCACGACGTCTGATGGTGGAGCTGGCGCGGTGTCCAGACTTGACGCTGTAGGTGTCGTCGAAGTTCTTGCGGTCGTTAAACATTGCCGCGCCGGCTGTGGCAGCACCGGCAACTGCGAGACCACCTGCCATGTATCCTGCGTTGGAGCTACTCTTGCGATCAGACGAGTAGTATCGGTTCTCTTTCTGCACCTTCGAGTTCGTGCGTCGAAGAGACTCATCGCTCCTGCGTCTCTGCATACGCTCCAGAGAACGCCTGCGCAGAGTCTCGAATGAGTCCTTCTTCTTTGGGTGATAATGATGTTTCCTAGGTCCGCCATAAGGCGAAGAACGAGGGTCGAAGCAGTGTTTACAGACACCGATGTACTCAGTGTACTCTTCCATCTTTGCGACATCCTCAGGGCTGGAGAGTAGGTTCAAGAATCCGTCCTTGAGTCGTGAGATCGGTCCCTTGTGCTCATGGTGGTGTTGCATGCCCATCGACACTGAATTGGGAGCTGACTGATAGTGTGGTCCGGGTCTTTCGGGGGTGAAGGGAGCGTGGGGCCCGTACTGAGAGTGGGATGCGCCATAACGAGAAGAGTTGTCGTTGTAGTGAGTGTGCTGAGTGTGTTCGGTATACTGGGTGTGTTGATGGTGTTCACTTTGTTGGCTGTATTGATTGTGCTGATTGTGCTGGCTCGCTCCGTATGCGGCCAGACCAGCTGCAGCTGCGCCAGCTGCGATGTATTTACCTGTGTTGTTGTTAGTCTGGGAAGAAGGGTACGTACCTGACTGAGCAGGGACTGAAGGAGGCAGCTCGGATGATGCGTAGTAAGAGCTTGCTGCGCCAGCGGTTGGCGGGGGCTCGGAGTTGTAACGGATGGGTCTAGGTGGTTGACCAGACATGGTAGACTGAGGTAGACCAGAGATGACGGAGGGTGGCATGGCAGAGAACTCGGAAGGCGGCATAGCAGAGAATTCGGACGGAGGCATAGCAGAGTACTCAGATGGAGGCATGACAGAGAACTCGGAGGGAGCTGGGCGGCTGTTTGCGTAGTCGTTGTGCGAGAGCGAGCTCGGTTCGTACTGAGTGGAAGCACGTGCTTGCATGTGATGGTTGGCGGCTGGTGGCGATACCGCTCTGCTTGACTTTTTAGAGCTGGAGTACGCGCCGGCGATTGCAGCTGCTGGAATGATGGAACTCTCAGCTGGAGGCGAAATGCCTCTGCTAGACTTCTTGGATGGCTTCACAGAGCTGGAGCTAGAGCTCGACTGCTTTGTTGACTTTCCAGGCTTGGTAGGCTTCGTACTCCCCGAGGGCGCCGCCACGGAGCTCGAACCGGTGATGTTGGGTGTGAATGCCCGCTCGCCAGGCTGATGTTTGACGCTCTGGCCCTTGTCTTGATAGTAGTCGGCTGCTGCGCCATGCGGGTTTGGCTCGAAGTCTGACTTGGTATAGGTGCTTGGGTTCTGTCCTGGGAATTGGTTCGGAACATGCGAGTCAAGCGCACCGCTCATTGTGTGCTCGTCGAAACGCACTGTAGACGGGTTGTTCACAGACGGGTATTGATCGATGCTGAAAGTTGAAGGCATCACCGAAACCGCATCCGCATTGTCCACGATCTCAGACACTCTCGATTTTCCATTCGGCCTTTCAGTGCGCGAACTCCTCTCGTCCTTCTTCTTGCGGTCTCTATCCTCTCTCTCGCGAGACCTGCTCCTCTCACTCCGACCGCTACTCTTCCTGGTCCAACCGTCTCTTTCGCGCGACCTGCTCCTCTCACTGCGCCCACTGCTCTTCTTAGACTTGCTGTCTCTCTCGCGCGACCGGCTCCTCTCGCTGCGCCCGCTGCTCTTTCTCCTCCTCCTCTCGCGGCTGTCCGATCTCTTGTGCTCGCTTCTCCTCTCGCTCTTCAAATCGGCCTCGTCCTCCCAAATATCGTCATCGTCATCATTGGCATTAAACGCATTGACCGCGCTTTCCGTCAGTCGTGGAATCGGCGCAGAGCCGTAGGACACGCCGGATTCGTGGCGCGAGTGGCGCTTCCTGTCCCTGTCTCTGTCGCCGTCTGTCCGGCGCGAAGTCGAAGACACCATGGACTTGTCGTCGTTGCTGCTGCGGCGGTGACGGCGGCGGCGCGACGCAGTGGATGCGGTGTCGTCCACACCTACAGTGCTGCCGCCACGCTCGCTGCGGCCTCCAAAGGCTGCCTTCCACATTTTCGCGGATGGTCGGAGTGCTGTTTGGGGGTATCAAGGGTCGTGCTTGGGTCGTGTCGGCGTGTTGTGGTGTGTCAATAAACAGTCGCGTAGGTGCGAATATCCCACAAATGTCGTCTGGTCGTGTGTTCTGGTGCGGTATTATGGTCCCGGGTCGTACAAATGGCTGTCGCCACAGTTGGTTGGCTATATGATCGTGTGGCTCGAGGTGAGCCGTGGTGGTATACAGGTCGTCTCGTCTCGTCTCGTCGCAGTACAGATGGGATGTATGTTGTTGCTATGAGGCTATACAATGCTGATTACAAGGCAACGGGTGTACAACACGAAGAATAATGCAGAGCGGCTCGTGGCGCACTCGTCTCCTCAACCGGCAGTGGTAGGCGGCGGTGGGCAGGCAGCGTGCGTGTTTTGGGCTTTACTACTGCTGCACGCACGTTGACACGGCCGAGCTCGATGCGCTGGCGGTCTGTAGGTTGGTAGCCTGGGTAGACTTCACCTAGCGCAGGGATTAAGACACTACCCGAAGTGCGGCCCAGTTGCTAGTCGACCACTCTTCCCAACCTCCCGCAAGCAAGCTCTACTTGCGGTCAGGGCAGCCTTCGGAGAGCTCAGATCACGTGCATATGCCAGCGAGCCTGTTTAGGGTTCGGTTTGGGGTTAGACGAAAGACGGCATGTTGTCCATAATCGCCCATCTTGGTGAGCTCAGGAATACTGGTCGGTCTTCTTGGTATACTAGACGCTCTTTGGTATCGTTGGTTACCTTAAAAATCATCAAGTTGGACAGAAACAAGTTTGGCGAGACTTTGTGTTGAATTTTTGGATGTGTTGCTCCGAGAGTGATGAGCTGACGATCTCCGTTCGATGCCACGGGCACCATAGGTAAATTTTGTCCAACATATATGCTTGGTATCATTTCATTCGATTCCCTTTCATAGCATTCAACTTTCGTCGACAGAGTAATAAGATCTCGATACACGGTCTCTTGTTTTGACTATTTGCATCTCTCTAACGCCTTTGGAATGATTGTAGATGTCTCCCACTTTTGCCTCATGACAACACCTCAAGTGTCCCTGCGTACCTCAAAAGTCTCAACATCAGGCACCTTCTGATCCCGCATAGCATCCATAATTCCTTCTGGGGCAAAGAGCTTGTCAACGTCTTCGAGAGCGAGACCTGCCAAAAGAGTTAGTAGCTGTAAGAACAGAATTTCTACTCAGGGCGTCAATCGATACGTACCTTTGGTTTCCGGGAAGAAAAAATACTGTGAAACACGATCAGCCACCTGCTCTTAAGATAAATTCCACGTCTCGATGCCGAACTTACGATGATGGGCACCCAGGTAGCGTTCAAGACCGCGAAGATGATATATGTCCGCCAGCCAATGTTGCGGATGGCGGGGGGAGTAATGTAAACGATGATGAAATTGCAAATCCAATTCGCGGCAGTAGATATTGAGCTTCCCTTCTGGCGAGCCTTGAGAGGAAGTATCTCAGATGGGTATACCTGTAAAGCAGAGGGTTCAAGTCAGTATAGTTCTCAGACATCACTTCGGGTTGCACCCCTCGGTAACTCACCCAGACCGTGGCTTGGAAGCCAATAGTAAAAGCTCCTTGGAAGATGAATAGCATAGCGGCGGCGCCGATACCTGCCGCGTCTGGCAGAAATTAATTGTTAGCGCCTGATTTGAGTGGATGTATTTGGTCTGGGTATGCTTACGAGCTATGCTTGTCTTGTACTGTACCTGATAGATGAGTGCGGCCTGGACTATCATCACTGATGCCATTACAGCGATCATGGATAGAAGCTGTCATGTGCAATTAGCATTTGCCACCGCGAAATACTAGGTTTTGATTTCCACCCACCAATGGGCGACGACCGAAGCGATCGATCAAGAACCAGGGAATGAACGATGCCAAGAAGAACCAGGTGTTGAGGAAACCAGCCATCAGACCAGAAGTGTTAGCATCAAAGCCGAGACTGTTCTGGAACAAGGCGCCGGCGTAGTCTGTTCGATCGTCAGGATTGTGTAGCGTCTTTGAGGGAGGAATCACAACTTACAGATCAGAGCATTGATGCCACCCAGTTGTTGGAAAATCTGGATACCGCAAGCGATAAGGAACCTTCTGCGCGTGTGTACGACTGTGAGACAAAGGTCAGCTCTATGCAAGCCACAAGATTAGCCATCTCAATCTCACCATCCGATCGCAGCAAATCCTTCCAGCTCGAGGCTCCAGCAGAAGTCTCCAAAGCAACAGTACCAACAATCATATCGTACTCTGCCTTGATCTCCATCTCCGTCATCTTGCCTTTGTGCATGCGACGCAAGACTTCGAAGCACTCTTCGTTCCTATCGTGGCCAGCGAGCCAGCGAGGCGTCTCCGGGATGATGAGGACGAGGACCACCATGGGCAGCAAGAAGATGCATTGCATGATTGTCGGTACGCGCCACACGTAGCTGGTCTCCGGGCCTTTTGAGATTGTGGAGAATGCGTAATTGATCCAGTAGACCATCATGATGCCTGTTTGACCGGGTCAGTCTTGCAGGATGAAAGAGCTTCCGATGCACCAACGAGACGTACCAAAGTTCAAGGTAGACAATTGCATGCACACGAAGCGGCCACGCGAGGACTTTGGACTGAACTCGGCCTGGATGACAGGAACAGTAGAGTTGACAAAACCCATGCCAATGCCACTGACAATGCGAGCCACGAGCATGTGTGGTATGTGGTAAGCAGTTGCTTGCAGCAGAGCACCTGGATGATGTCAGCCCAAGCATATCTAGATGTAACGCACGGGATACAAACCAATGATGAGAATGATCACACCAATCAACACAGACTTGCGTCGACCAAGTCCTTCTCCAATGAAAGATGTAGTGACGGCGCCGATGAAGCAGCCGATTTCGTAGATAGCGACGACCAGCGCGATCATATTCGTCCCAGCGTTTGTCTTCGTATCGATCCCAAGCGTTCCAGTGAAAGCAGGAGAGTTGACGAAACCTCCCATGAGGCCATTGTCGTAGCCAATGAGCAGGAAGCCCAAGCAGGTCAACGTCGTGACCGTAGCGAGGAGGGCGTTGCCTTCGAGTTGCAACTTAGAGAACATGGTGCAGATAGTTGCTGCCACTGTTCTAGACGAGTGAAGTAAAGCTGTGAAACATTGATAATAGTGACTCTGCACGTGGCTTTATAACATATTCTCACCACCACCTTATGGTTACCGAGTTCCGGGGGCCCCATCTCTCCACGCACGCTACCCCAGACGGCAATCGTACAGTATTCCAGTTTATCGAGTGTGCTGCTTCATGGAAGAACCTTATCGGACGGTCCAGACTTCTCGGGAAATGACGGCGTTTGATTCCCAAAGCTTGTCTGGCAGCGACAGCGAATCTCAGCCAACGGCTGGCCTTCAAGCAGGAGTCGGCAGGTGGTATTAAGCTTTCCAGTCGTTCCTTGTTAGATCTGTCTCGTCATTCTCGAAGGCCGACAGATGCCTATTCATGGTGTCAATGGCTTGTGATGAAGCTCAATCAGGTGCGTGGTCCGCATTGATAGCAGTCGCGTGCAAGGAGATTGATCGCACGAGCCAAAGAGCCGACGTGATACCTCCTAGCGTCGGGCGACAATAGTCTTCTACATCGCTTGAGTGGACTCGAGGCTCAAGAGGCGAGCCATTCTTGCGGACTACGAGCCTGTGAGACGGGGGCACAACGACCGCCGGCAGCCGTCGCGTGGCGTTTTCGTTCTCTGGCTCACGTGTAGATGAGCCTGTTAAAGACTCTCCATCTCAGAAACGCAGATAGATGCTGTAAGCTACAGTATCTCCACCAACAAGGCTGAAGGAAGTGGAGACTTCACACGTAAGCTTCTGTACCGAGACTAGCGTACAGCCTAGTGCTCCTCCAGATGCCGTGTGATCAATGGACAGCAGCCACCTCGTATACCGGCAATTGACGGCGACTGGTATCTACCGAGGAGGTCGTTGAATCGCCTACTGTGCAATAACCGATCAAACATCAATGAAAGCCAGTCTGGTGTTAAGCGAACATTGCATGATTTAGCGATTGGTAGATCCAAGACCGAGATGGCGTTTCCTTCTAACTGTAAGGTGAGGACATGGCTTATCGATGTATCAAAGTGTATCGCCACTGACACGGTTTGCAGCGGATATCAAAGAAACAACAAGCGGTCATTGGACAGAAGTCCACCAACACAACAGCCGAGCCAGAAAGCCCTTACTTCGCCATCTACGATGCGACTTTCGAAGACATCCTAGGACCAGAACCAAGCATCGATCTTGCCGTGGAACAAGACTGGCCTTTCGCACATGAAGCTGGTGTCTACATCCCCGACCAAGATGCAGTGTTCGTAACCAGCAATCGGACAGGCGATGGCCCCTCGTCGAGCATCAAGATCAGCAAAGTCTCCCGCGACAAAGATGGAGCATGGTCCTCAGAACAAGTCCCAACCGATGTCCAAATGGGCAACGGAGGCATCAACTACGGAGCCGGAGTTCTATTCTGTGCCCAAGGCTCAACATCAACGCCCGGAGGTCTAGTCTACATGGACGCATCTCCCCCATTCGCAACCCGCACCCTTCTCGACAATTTCCACGGACGCCAGTTCAACTCCCTCAACGACGTTGTGCTACACACCGACGGCAGCGTCTGGTTTACAGATCCCATCTACGGCTTCGAGCAAGGCTTCAGACCCGCGCCCCAGCTTAGCTCTCAAGTCTATCGCTTTGACCCAGCCTCGGGCGACGTGAGAGTAGTCGCAGACGGCTTTGGCCGCCCGAATGGGATATGTTTCTCGCCCGACGAGCAGACGCTTTACCTCACTGACACGGATTGGATCCATGGGGATGGCACCACCGATGAGGGCCGAGCGAGAACAATGTAAGATGACACTACTCACGAGGTTCTCAACTCAACGTCTGAAAACGCTGTTGCTGACTGCTTTCCTTTTGTTCAGCTACGCCTTCGACATCGTCACACGCTCAGGCTCTCACTTCCTCGCCAACAAGCGACTTTTCGCAACCGCTAGCACCGGCATTCCGGACGGGATCAAGTGCGATTTAGATGGCAATGTCTACAGCGGTTGCGGAGATGGCTTGAATGTGTGGTCTCCAGGAGGCTCGTTGATTGGCAAAGTGATATGCCCGGGAGGTGTGGCGAATTTCTGCTTCACCAAGAAGGGCGAGATCGTGCTGCTCAACGAGACCAAGTTCTGGGTTGTTAGTGTGAGTAACCGGGTTCAGGGAGCTTTATTACAAAATATGGGGATCCAAGTGGAATCACGATTGTGAACTCGTAGGTCAGTCGTAAGTGACATGAGGAGTGGTTGGACTGGGAAGGCAGAAATTATGGTATCACAGTATAATACAATTGAGCCACGGCGTACACCGAGTGAAGACAGATAAGCCGTCTCGTTGATTTGATGTTGGTTCTCGCCACAGCGAGCCTCTGATCACGCTTTCCCGCGCAATAAATATCGCCCGAACGCCTTGCTGTAAAAAAGCACGAGATCTTCTCCGTGAAGCACAACATGATTCTCTCGGTCCAATTCCGTGAGATTTTTCTGCATCGACGCATGCCTACAGAGGCGCACCCATCTGGCTCCTGAGTGCCAGGATCTGGTCCCTTGAGCTTGCATCGAGAGCCATGACCTGCTCTCTAGTCAAAGCCATGATAGTCTGCATGAGTTGCGCCTGGTCCTGGCCACCCGCGGCAGAAGGTGCAGCAGACTGCGGCGGTGGCGGCTGGTAAGCCTGTTGTTGAGGCGGTGTAGGTGCGTAGCCAGCAGGTGGTGCGCCATATCCGGGAGGCGGTACACCGAACGGCGGCTGGGGAGGATAGCCTGGAGGCGGTTGGGCGTAAGGCATCTGTGGTGGCTGTGAGGGCGGAGCAGCGGGAGCAGGCGCCTGTGCGGATTGTTGGATAAGACTGTGGAGGACGTCGGTAGAGACAAGGCGCATCAGGAGGAGTGACTGGAAGATGGCGTATCCTAGTTGAGGCGCTTGCTGGAGGAGAGCCGTGGCGCGAGCAGGTTCTTGCTGTGTGAGAGTCTTCATTTGACTGAGGATATCCAGAAGCTGTGCGGGATCGATTTGTGATAGTGTTTGCGAGATCGCGTCCGGGGCGCTGAGACCTGCGGGCAGCTGTACGCCTGACGGCAGAGGAGGCAGGACGTCTGGTGCTGCTCCATTGGTTTGGCCGGTCATGTTCATGTTGAAATGCGCGGGAGGCGGCGGCCGTCCACCGCCGTCAAAGTCTCCCGCCCCGCCCGTTCGATTGCCCTTGTCGTTGTCGTTGCTATAGTCCACCCGCAAGGTCCTCCCGTTGAGCTCGAATTCATTTAAGTTTCTGACCGCCGCTGCCGCCGCATCCACGTCTGTGTATTCCAAGAAACCGAAGCCTTTGGGTCTACCAGTCTCCTTGTCGTATACGAGGCGAAAGTTGACCACCTGGCCGGCGCGGCCGAAGATCTCGCAGATTTGCTCCTCACTCACGCCTGGTTGATTGTTAGCTGCTGTCGCATGACCGCGCAAAGCCTCCCAACAACTGACCATATGGAATATTGCCGATGAAGACCACCCTACCGCCCTTCTCTCTGCTGTGTGCCATTTTCGCGCTCTTCGATGCGTGAGCCTGCCTGGTGCTGCTCTACTGTCGCGTGCGCGCTGTGAAGCTTGAAGAAGGCAAGTCGGGCGCCGGTGATGCGCGCGCAGTGGGTCGTTATGAAGATTCGAGGATGGAGGTTTGGGAGATAGTTTGTTGTGATGTCGCAAAGGTATAATTGTTCCAATGGTGTTGGTGTTGCTGGTTGCTCGTGTGAATGCGCTCCAGGCACTGCAAACGAAGCTTGTCGAGGTGCACGGACGATGAACGCTTGCTTCACCCGCGTTCTGTAGCATGTGAATGCCAGAGCTACATCAAATAGTCCAAACACCAACGCTCGGCCTGTCGCAAGGCCCCATCACTGCATCGCTTTCTGGCCAATCCAGCTCAATCATGCGCGACCGGTAGAACAACAAACACACCAAGCGCACAAGCTCACCATGTTCACCTTCACTCCTCTGCTCGGCGCGCAATCCGCTTCGCCAGCCTCATCCTCTCTACTCGAACTCGACGGTGGTGTCAAGATCCTCATAGACGTAGGCTGGGACTCTTCATTCGCGACCTCGAAGCTCGACCATATCGCCCAGCATGTCTCGACACTGTCCGTTATTCTGCTCACACACCCGACTCTGGACCACTTGGGCGCGTACGCGCATTGCTGCAAGCACATTCCGCAGTTCAACAAGATACCCGTCTACGCGACAATCCCCGTGGTGAATCTGGGGAGAGCACTGTTGGAGGACTTATACACTAGCTCGAAGGCTGCCGCAAGTGTCGTACCGGCATCGGCATTGGGAACAGGCAATGTTGGAGAAGAGGGCAACAATGAAGGAAGCAACTTGCTTTTGCAGCCGCCAACCGTGGAGGAGATCGCAGGATACTTCAATGCTATCAACTCGTTGAAATACAGCCAGCCTCATCAGCCAATCCCCTCGCCATTTTCGCCGCCTCTAGGAGGATTGACGGTCACAGCTTATTCCGCCGGACACACCCTTGGAGGCACAATCTGGCATATACAGCATGGCCTGGAGAGCATTGTCTACGCTGCAGACTGGAACCAGACCAGGGAGAATCTCTCACCCGGAGCTGCATGGCTGTCTTCAAGCACTGGCGGCGCCGAGATCATTGAGCCTCTACGTCAGCCAACAGCACTCATCTGCAGTTCCAGAGGAATCGAAAAGGCAAATCCGTTGTCGCGTAAAAAGCGCGATGAGACTCTGGTCACCTTAGTCAGAGATACGGTTGCGCAGGGTGGCAAAGTGCTCATCCCAGCTGATTCCTCGGCGAGAGTCCTCGAGATTGCTTTTCTCCTGAATCAAGTCTGGCGCGAGAACATCGATGGTCCGCATTCGGCAACGTACAAAAACGCTCATATCTACATGGCCAACAAGACCTCAAAAGCCACAATGCGTTACCTACAAAGTATGCTGGAGTGGATGGACGAAGGTGTCATGCGCGACGCCGAAGCTGCGATGACCGGCAAAGGAAAAGACTCGGCTGTACACCCCCTAGACTGGAACCATGTGAAGCAAGTTGAGAAACAGAGCCAACTTGAAAGAATACTACGACGGAAGAACCCTGCCATTATCCTCGCAAGCGACTCGAGCTTGGAATGGGGCTTCTCACGGTTGGCAATGCAGGCTCTGGCAAAAGACTCGCGAAACTTGGTCATCATGACCGAACAGTTGACAACCGATGAACAAGGCGCAAATGGCCTTGGTGCTCAGCTATGGAGTCAGTGGCAAAACGGTGCAGCTCAGACAACGAACCATTCCGGAGCCAAAATCGTGGACTGCAGCGGCGCAACAATTCAAATCCGCCAACCTGACGTCAAGGCACTGGAAGGTGACGAAGTCCTTCTCTACAACCAATACCTTGCTCGTCAACGGCAGTTACACTCGACACAACAAGGCGACAACACAATCGCCGGCGACACCGCGGGCGCAGATTTGATTGATGACCAGGCATCAGTGTCATCTGATTCCTCGGACGATGATGAAGACGCTGGGCACCAGGGTAAAGCGCTGAACCTTTCGAACCAAATAACACAATCACACAAGCGGAAGGTCGGCATCTCAAACGAGGATCTAGGCATCAATGTCCTTATCAAGGGCAAAGGAGTATACGATTACGATGTCCGGAACAAGCGTGGCCGAGAGAAGATTTTCCCATTCATCGCGCCGAAGCATCGTGGTGATGACTTTGGTGAATTGATCAAGCCCGAAGACTACCTCCGCGCAGAAGAGAAGGATGACATGGATGGTGCAGATGCCAAAAATGAACCAGGGCAGGAAGATGCGCTTGGTCAAAAGCGCAAATGGGGTGACGTTGCACCTGCTGGAAAAGGAGGTCGAGACTCAAAGCCAACCAACAAACGCGCAAAGGGCGACAAAAAGCATGAGCCTGATGATATCGATGCTGCGATCGCAAGAGCCACAGGTGAAGCCGCTGGCAAGGATGGCGCAGCAATCGACGACAACAGCGACAGCAACGACGAGAGCGACTACGAGCCCGAAGACGCAGGATCAGAAGGTCCACAGAAGATCGTATACAGGGAAGTGAGCCTTGAGCTCCATCTGAAGATCGCCCACGTCGACTTCACAGGCTTGTTCGAAAAGCGCGACCTGCAAATGTTGATTCCTCTGATCCGACCACGAAAGCTCATCCTGATTTCAGGATCACAAAGCGAGACTACTTCACTGGCGGGAGAGTGCCGGGAACTGCTTGCCGGAGCTGGCGCGGCGGAAGTCTTCTCTCCTCTAGTGGGAGAGGTAGTGGATGCCAGCGTTGATACCAATGCCTGGTCACTGAAGTTGAGCAGCAGACTCGTCAAGAAGCTTGTCTGGCAAAACGTGAAGGGTCTCGGAGTTGTCGCACTCACAGGCCAATTGGCTGCTGAACCAACACCATCACCCGAGGATCAAGCGGAGGCCGAAGACGACTCAGCACGCAAAAAGCTCAAGCTCATCAAGCAGGAGGCTGGCGCGAAGCCTTCTGCCGATACCGAGACAGCAGCTATACCCGTCCTGGACATTCTCCCTCAGCCTACCATCACTTCACTTTCAACAACAGCTCACCACGCTACCACACATCCCATTCACGTGGGCGATTTGCGCATCGCAGACCTCCGCGCACTTCTTCGCGGCTTAGGCCACCAAGCTGAATTCCGTGGCGAGGGTACGCTGCTTGTCGATGGAAGCGTTGTTGTGCGCAAAGGTGCAAGTGGTAGGATCGAGGTTGAAGCAGGCGCGGGTGGTCTTGCCGTGCCGCAGTATCGCACACAAGGAAGAGAAGGCACATTCTGGGCAGTCAGAAGGGCGGTTTACCAGGGGTTGGCTGTTGTGGCTGGCTCGCATTGAGTATAACCGAGACACGTAAGCTATTGTACGATTGGAGATACCACAGACATTTTATTTTGCTGCCTGGATTTGCAGGTTGTTCCTTCTATCACATTCTTTCGACGTTCATGTTTCAGGCTTCCACGCTATCAGCTGACGCTTTTCCAAACAACCCTGCGCATATGATTTGCCTAATTGTCTCCAACATCCAAGCACATGTCTGCCAACCCCAGTCTGAATCTTCCAAAACATTCCTGCCTACACCACAAGGGCCATGTCACGGCCGCACACGTACACTACCTGCCAACGCATGTTCGAACGTTCGAGTCAACAGTGCATAACGCAAACCTCGTGGGCCTTCCAGAACCTCGCAGCATTGACTGCGCCGTGTTTGCTGCCACTCCCAGGATGCAGTTAAGAAGGCCTGCTTGCCTCGAGTTTGGCAATCCTCTTCTCCCACTCATCACTACTTCGCCATAGCTGCTTGCCCCGACTCCAATTCCAACTTGACCAAACATACCGACAAACCTCGACCACAATCTACTTAAGCCTCCGTCCGCCTCGGACAACCATTAACCCTAACACACCCAACCCCTTCATGGACTCAGTGCCCTTCATCTGGCGCGCAGGTACCGGCTACATCCCTCCCTTCCCCACCCCAGCAGAGCCCTCCGCCCCTCTGCCCCCAGCAGCTCCCGCCGCCGCGCCCCTCATGGTCATGCACACCCAGTACGTCTGCGTCCCGCAACCTCAACCCATCGCCTACGCCGCCCAGATCTTCAAAGCCGCCTCGACCGCTTCCAAGAAGTCCTCATCTTCCTCGGGCTCGGCCAAAGGCTCCCCAACCGAACCCCCTCAGCTCCGTGCGGGAATGAACTACATGTTCCCGGCCGAGCACACGAAGCTGCACATCTTCAACAAGTCGAGCAAGGTCTGGGAGGACAAGCATACGGGGAAGTCGTTGTGAGTATCTCACCCGCTCCGCCTTTCTTCTTTGAAAGCAAATTGGCAAAATCATGAAGCTGACGACTATGTGTAATCACAGCAACTTCAAGATCTTCAACGTCGCCACAAACTTCACGCCCGCCATGGTCATCGAGAACGTGCTCGGCGGCAAGGCCGAGCCCAAAGGCTGGGCGATCACGGAAGTCGTCGAGAAGGGCGATGGCGCATGGGCAAAGGTAAAATCAAGCAATTACTGCCTGACTTCCATTAATCAATGAGAACTCCGCTAACAAATCCAACTCAACAGGGAACGACCATCGAATACGACGGCGACCGCGCCGGCTCCTCGCTCTCGAGCATGGGCTGGACGGGCAAGCGCGGCGACAGCTTGCCGCCTGTGTGGGTCGTGGTGCACAAGGCCTGAGTCGGAGAGTGGGTTTGCCTTGCAGCTTGGCAATGGTCATCCACTGCAAATGTTCGAAGTGGAACAATTGATTTCTCTGGCCACGGGCTGGCCTTACTGGAGTTTCTTTCTCTCGATTTGACTGGAGTGCTTCGGGGGCGGTATGGGTTGCGGTTACGATCCCCGAGGGAGGGCCTTGTGGTTTTTGGACCTTTTCTTTGGCACGATCTTTTGACATTGATGTTTTAATTTTATCATTGGAGGAAAACTTCTACGGATGGCTTTGTTGTCCCTGTCTTTGGTTGCCTTTTCTTATTCCCCTCAGCGAGCGAGCGAAGCGTGTTAATCTCAATTCTCAATTCATCCGAAGCGTTCAGGAACTGTGATCGAAACGATCCAGGTCCGAACCTGCTGACCATCAACATGCTGTATCTACCACACAATCAAGCTCAAAATCGATCCCAAAAAATCTCCACAAAGAAACGAAGGAATATTATAATATGCTTTCCGGCCTGTAATCACTCAAAATTATAACATATGATTTGATTGGAGATTCACTGTCTGTCTATCTGTCTGCCTGCCTGCCTGTCTCTCTGTGTTTGTGTCATCCTATATGCTTATGTTAAAAAAAACCCACCCTCTCAACTCCACTTCTTCTCACATCGTCCTGTGCCGGAGGTACTGCTACATACAATCTGCCAAAATCTCGCTTGCTACCTGGACAGTAAGGGGAGAGTCGTGAACAACGGCTGCAATCGCTGTATGAACAAACACTTTGAGTAGAGTTTTTCGCCCGCATCGCTCACGCAACGCTCAAAAACAGGAAACACCAACGCAGAACCCAGAACCGAATGCCAAAATGCCAGTTAAAGAACACACAAACGCCAATGCTCGCCAGTTAAAAAAAGCAAAGCCCAGATACAAAACACAAATCAAGCAGCAGAATTTGCTCAGAATTCGTAAATCGTCATCCCCTCTTCCTCGTCGACGTCCGTGTCGCCGTATGAACTGTTCTCGCCACTCGCCACACTCTCGTCGTCGTCGTCGTCGTCATCATCATCTTCCCCCTCCTCATCTTCAAACCCATCACCGACGCCCTGCCACTCCTCGTCAGCGAGGTCGGTGCCGAGCACAGTATCGCCATCGCCACAGCCCAGAAGGCCCGCAATGCCCATCAGAGTAGAATTGCTGTGTGGCGTGGCGTACGCGAAAGGCGTTGTGCCTCGCTTGCTCGTGGCGCCCTGGCTGCGGGAATCCACCATGTTCACGTCTGAGTGAAAAGGTGATGGCGGTTCGCGCGAGAGGCGGGGAGTGAAGCCGACGCCTCTGCGCTCGGCTTCGGGGGAGATGGAGAGGCGGGCACGCTTAGCGCTGGCTAAGCTTGGGGGGTCCGAAGACATGGGCGCGTTGCCGAGGGTTTCGAAAGAGGCTGCGCGGCGCTTTAGGGCGAGGGCTGCGGTCTCGTGGTTTGGGAGGGAGCTTGAGATTGTTCTCTGGCGGAGTGGTCGAGCGTCTGAGAGCGGCGACATGGGCTGGTCGGGGACCTGGGGTGCACTGGAGTCGGCCTGCGACTTGTGGGAAGCACGCGAACCGAAGGATGAGTGTAAGCTTGGGACATAATCGAGCTTGTCGTTGTAAGACCAACAGGCCTCGATGGCGACATTCCTGCCGATCTTGTGACGCACTTCTCCTTGCCCATTCCGAGCAGGAAGGTCTTTCAGTGCCTTCCATGTCCACTTATCGGTTCCATTCTGCAAATACGCATGGGGTGTGGTGATATACAAGCGACGCTGTCCGTCATTGACCTTCATCATAGCACTCGACTCGAGCATGTCTGCTGTCCAAGAAGCAGATGTCACCATTTCGGCAGGGTTCAGGAAACGCAAACGTGTAGACTTGCGGACTTTCCTCAGCGGTAGGAAACGCGTGTGTAGACCTTGGTATTGTTCGAGAAGGTCAGAGTCGGCGGGCGGCTTCTCTGGAAGCACACGTCGGAATGCATTGGTGATCGTGTCCCAGATATGCTTCGATGAGGAGTTAGTGAACTCAAGATCACGGACGAGACCTCTGCTAGCAAGGCGCTGGAACACATCTCCAGCTGGTCCACAAGCTTTTGGCGACAGCCAATCTTGTGCATCTTCAGCCCATGCTTCAATCGACTCGGTCGTCCATGCTGTGGACGCTGACGACTGGAACGAGACTTTCGGAGCAGTTTTAGGACCAGTCCATTCCGCAGAGCTCTGCAAAGCGGATCGCTGAGACTGCTGTGTCGCATCGCTGGAAGTGAACCAGATGCCTCGAAGGTTGCTGCCCCAAGGGAGCAACACCACCTGTACTTCCCATGGTCGCGCAAATGAAGGCATCGCGGCGTTTTCGAGGTCCATCATACGATTCTCGAGAGCCTCGAAACGAGGTTCAAGCTCCAGGTTTGTTGCCACGGTGGCCAGGACGGCTGCCTCTGTGTGCATGGCGGCTGCGCTGTCGAACGATCCGCTCGATGAGAACGAGATCTGGTCAGGGAGAAGCCTACGTCGTTTGCTGTTCGCTTCTCTGGCGGAGTCGCTTGCTCGATCCAGAGCTTCTTGTTCGCGCTCCTGGTCGCGCTCGGTGCGCCATTGCTCAAAGTCGAGAAGGCGGTCGTCGAAGTTCTCGAACTTGTCTTGCACTTCTTCGATGGGGACGTGAGAGAAGGATATTGTTTCCAGGACATCGAGACGGCGCCCGTAGCTCTGGAGCATATTCTCCACATCGCGAGACAGAAGGTGATTTATTGCGTTGCTGTTTTCTGGTTGCTGATTTTGTGGCGTCGGCGTGGACACTCGACCTTGAGGCTGGCTAGCGGGTAATCGCGCTGGTGAGGGTCGAGGCTGATAGCCTTGAGGGATAAAGGCTTGAAGGTCTGGAGTACCAGCTACGCTCGGGGTCGCGACTTCGGTTGCGCTTCCCCCATATTCGTCCAGTCCGGCTCTCGCAAGCGATAGTGAGGGAATGCTGAGTGGAGGGCCCATTGATCGTTGTTGGAATGTTGGTATCGCATCGCCATTGATGCTAGGCACAGCCGTAGATGGGAGTTTTGAAGTGGTGATCGAAGCTGTACCATCGTCCTGGATGCGCGCAAAGCCGTTAAGCGCATCCCACATGCGAGTGTTGATAGAGCGCGATTGCGATGGAAAGTCGGCCTGCATGCCCAGTCCAGCAGATGGCTTTGGCGATGCTCCAGCACCAGCATTGTGCACGGCATAGTATCCATCGGGCGTGTTGCGACCGCGCACGTGATGGGCGGCCTCATCTTGCACTGCGCCGACCGCCGTCTG
This sequence comes from Cladosporium velox, assembly GCA_024604135.1. Classification (NCBI taxonomy): domain Eukaryota; kingdom Fungi; phylum Ascomycota; class Dothideomycetes; order Cladosporiales; family Cladosporiaceae; genus Cladosporium; species Cladosporium velox. The sequence goes on along the minus strand of JANIIF010000008.1, from coordinate 892,902 downwards.
CACAGGCGCCGAGAGTGTTTGGCTCCCAGCGTGGTGAAAGCAGGCGTGGTGTCCGCAGAAGCAAAAGTCCTGCTTGTCCTGCGCGCCCAGAGCACTGCTGCCATTCAACCAAAAGCGCTTGCAACCGCATACCGGTGCTCGGGCGCCGAGGGTCAACTCGCGAAAGTTGCAACCACCATTGGGCAGCTGCGACTGCACGCTTCCTCTACTGCCATCGTATTGTGTTGCTGATGCTCCTCCTATTTCTCGTTGGTACATAGGAGCCGCCATCGGCGGCGACACGACAGGCCACCAATGGCTGGCGTCTTCAGCATATCATTTATACGGCGCTGGGCGAGGTCGCGTGCGCAGAGGGCGGGCGGGGAGTACGTGGACAGCGGGTGGGCTCTGCGATGGATGATGTGGGCTGGACTACAGGTGCACTCGATGGGATGGCGCGAGCAACAGGGCAGGCAGGCAGTAGAGGACTCGTCAATGGGCACGCGTATGTGCAGTGCAGGTCACTGGAAGGAGGAAGAAAGAAGACAGCACAGGATAGGGCCCCACGCCATATGCATGTCGCCTAGCGTCATGCACGCAGGGATGGTTGCCTTCGATACCGAATCCTGGCCATGCCCAAGCGCCGCCGGACGAGAGTAGGCGAAGGTGTAGTGTTGCCGTGCCGCGTGTGTGACGCTACAGCTATCTTTTTCCATATATGAGCAGTGTCACAAGAGCGACGACGTGTACGACGACGAGGCAAATGCTGCCTTCTAATAACAAGGCAAGCTCGAGCGTGGAGGAGTCGGCGAGAAATCCTTCCGAGCAAAGACCACGGCGTGTCTGACTGTCTAACACGCATGCACGCACGCGACACCTTATCGCAAGCACAATCCACCCTTGCAAGGATACACATATCCGTCACGCGCTACCAAGAAGCGCCTGCACCAACATCCACAATAACACATCACCACCAAAACAACGACACCAACAAGCAACAATGGATTACGAAACACCAGACGGCTCGCAATTCTCCCTGCAAGAAGTCTTTGCCGACAGCGACGGCACCAGCAGCCCAGTCTTCCGATACACCTCCGTGACGGCCCTCGTCAACGGCTCCGCCTTCGCAGGCCAAAGCCAAGACCGCATGGAAGACGTCGACGAGTTCGAAGTGCTGAACCTCCTCCGGCCAGTCCCGCTCGAGAATATCAATCCTCTTATTCCCGACGCCTTCACGCAAGTGCCCCTCGACGCGGTGACTCACGACGCCCACTACCTAAAAGCGCCATCATTCATGTACGAGGATAGCCAGCCTAGGCACACCTTCGTCGCCGAATGCTTGCTCAACGAGGCCACCGTGCTAGAGAAGCTACGCGGCCACCCTCATCCCAATATTGCCCAGTATTTCGGCTGCGTCGTCAGAGACGGCCGCATCGCGCAAATCTGCCTCAAGCGATACCAGTGCAGCCTTGCGGACTATGCCTCGCGGCCACTTCCACAGCAGCAGCGGCAGGAGATCTTCGCGGGCGTCGAGGCTGCTGTGAAACATCTGCATAGCCTCGGTTTGGCGCATAATGATATATGCCCGCACAATGTCTGCATTGACGCAGATGGTCGTCCTGTGATCATCGACTTTGACTCATGTCTGCCATTTGGCGAGCGGCTTCTGAAAGGAGTCGCCGCTGACGCGTATGGCGGGCACCATGTGTCTTCTGCGGAGAATGACTTACAAGGTCTGGATGACTTCAAGTATTTCCTTGATAGCCTTGACGAGGACGACGACAGTCGCTATGGTTGAGACAAGCAACATATTTCCTCCTTGCTGCTACCAAGAAGCCAGTAAACTAACATGCCTCTGAGCACTGCCAGAGACAAAACTGTATTCCTCGCACTCTGTCTCGCATTGGTACAATCGAAAACTCAAATTCAGCGACAAGCTCATACATTCGACTACGAACTAGTGCTAGACGACGTTACAGCAGAAGTCGTCGAGTTAGACCCACTGCCACTTCCTGATCCGCTGCCACTGCCGCTGCCGTTCTTCTTCTTCTGCACAACGGCTTGTACAACCTGGCCAGCCTTGTTGAACACAATGTCAACAAGAGAGTTGAGGGGAGAGTAGGAGAACTCCTTCTGCGTCAAGCCGTTGCCGAGGTTCTTAGTGACACCAGTTTCTGTCATGTTCTTGGTGAAATCACCGACGATGGTGCTGACTCCGCCAACTTCCTGGACGATGTTGCCCAAGTTGTCAACGAGGAAGTTCAGAGTCGAGCCGCCCTGAGTGATGGAGCCGAGGAGACCGTCCACAACACCAACGACGTCGCCAACGACATCACCGATCAGGCCCGTGACGTTGTTGATGGTGTTAATAAGCAGAGGGTTCAAGTCAAGAGACTCGAAGACGCGGTTGACAATATCAACGAGGTGGCCTGTGTGGCAAGTCAGCATGTGCTTTTGAAGTCATCGAATAGTATATGTCGTGAAACTCACCAAGTCGTACAACAAGCTCGACCTTAGCGTCGACTTCGGCAATAGTGATGTTGACTTTCTGGATGTTGACGGACACACCAGCGTTCAGCTGGACCAGGTTGGCGACTTTGGCGTTCAAGTTGATGTCGGCTTTCAATTCCTCAACAGTCAATTCGATGCGGCCAACGTGAAGCTCGGGGACGTTGAGGTAGACATCTGGCGGTGCACCAGCAGTGGCTGCGCTGGAGCGTGAGCGTGTGCTAGTGGAGTTGTTGCCAGCAGCTGTAGTGGTACGTGGTGCTGTTGTGACAGTCGCAGATGATGCTGCGGTCTGCGCCGAGACGTGAATGGCGGAAAGGAGTGTGATGGCGAGGAGCACGAAGAGGCGCGACATCGCGTGGAAAGCCATTTTTGACGTGAAGTATGAAGCGTACTGGTGCTGACAGCAACAAAAAGAAGTGCAGTTCAAGACAAGTCAGGGAAGTCGAAGATACCCACTCCGGAGCTGATGCTGGATGCTGCACGTCTGGCCATGGCTTTGTACTATTACTCTCCACAACCAACTTCTGCAGCCATCATCCAAGATCGCAGATGCCGGGAGAGATCCACCCGCACCACAGGCATGATCACGGCCTTGCACACGGTTCTGCTCATCTCGGATAATCGACAAAAGGCATCGTGGAAGTCGGGCCAGACGCCTAGCCTGAACATCTGTTCCTGATTTCTAGCGCGGGGTGACGACGCGCTAGAGGGTGAAGTCTCTAACCTTGTCAGCCCAAGGCCAATCGAAACGCGCCTTTCGACGCCAGCACGCCACGCCGTTTCACCAAACAGCTATACCGTGTGCGCTGACTCGCTGATCCCCTGCCATGAGGTAGATGAGTGCTCATCTGCCATGCGTTGTGGCGTGACAGCTCCCGCTCGAGCAAGGATGTCGAGGATCAGTTGCGTCGCAGTGCTTCATGTATCTCTCCACAGCCTGAAAACACGAGCAAGGCAGGCTAGGTAAGTGGCATCCCATTCGAGGCACAATTGCCGTGCATCGAGATTCGAGTATTGCTAGGAAGGTATCTTCCCTCTTCCTGTTCTGTTATTTTTGACATCGCGTTCAGTTTCGATTCGCTACTGTGAATCACTCGTCGACCCGTACAATGCTGTCGCTCACTCTCAACTGCCTGTTGGCCTTTGGCCTGAGCCTTACATCTTCTGTGCGCGCGCAGAGTACTGACGTTGCCACCACTACTGCGGATTCCTCAGACTCTGGCTACGTTGGTTACAACCTCACCTTGGAAGGTGACGAAGACTCCGTCATCTACTCCACGGAGAACACTCGCTCCAACGCCAGCCTGACCTACCCGGACCCCGATGTCTTCCTCAACGCCTCCGTCTCCGTCGAGGAGATCAACATCGAAGTCGACAACCTGACCGCCAAGATCAACCTCGACCTCCAAGTGCTGGAACTGCTGCAGTTCAACGCCGGCGTCGACCTCTCCATCGACAAAGTGCAACTCCTCATCCAGAACGTCAGCGCCAAAGTCCTCCTCGAAGCCCGCCTGGAGAACCTCGTCGGCATGGTCGATAACGTCCTCGAATCCCTCGATCTCAACCCTATCATCGCGACGCTCGGCCAGGGCGTCAGCGACATCGTGAACTCCACCACCGACGCCCTCGGCGGCGTCCTCGGCGGCGACTCCTCTTCCAGCTCAAGCTCAAGCTCAAGCTCAAGCCAAGCAACCAAACGCTCCTTCGAGCTCGAAAACAACATCCTCTTCTCCATCAACGACTTCTCCGGCAACAGCCACACCAACCGCGTCCTCGCGCAGAACGGCGACATCGTCGAGCAAGACCTCGACAACGACGGGCGCGTCTCGGATTCGCGCGTCGTGGGCAGCTACCTCAAGGACATGACGTTCACGGGCCACGAGGAGACTGTCGATGGCGTGCTGAGCAAGCAGTACAAGTACGAGCCGATTCATGGCGTGCAGGCCGTTTCTGCGATTTTCTTTGATGGCAGTGGGGAGGTGAAGGGGACGCGGATTTTGAGTGAGCTTGAGGCTGGGGGGTTTGCTAGTATTGCTGCTGATGAGTAGGTGGGCCGCCAGCTTGGATTGAATTAGTCCTTGTATGAAGCAATTTGACAGAAGGCCCCATTCGCACGGTGCAACGTCTACGAGTTTCAATCTTCTTCACGCATCACTTCTTGCGTTCTTCGCTCCCACCTGAACCACGGTACCCGAGCAACGATCGGAAGACTGCATCGGCCGCTTTGTGTAACCAAGAACAGGACAAACGCAGTGCTTTCGTTTAGAGCGGTGACTCACCAAGTGAACGAGGGACCAACCGTGCGCATCACATCGAAGTTCGCAATCACTGCAGCCACAAAGGAAAAGAACAAAGTATCCTCAGGACTATCTGGATCTCTGGAATAAGACGACACCATCGACTTGCTCACGCTGATCTCAAGCGGTAGACTGCGTGACTACACCGGCTCTTGAAGGCGGCCTTTGGATACCGCTACGCATGTAACAACCAGATCAAGTGAAGACAGAGACACCAGTCACTTACACCGGTCGCTGCACAGCCCCTAACGCTGGCAGTCGCTCGGACCACTTTCGTGGATATTTAGATCCGCTCCCTTCCTCCTTCCCTGGCAGATGAAAACATCAAAAACTCGAGTGCTCCCGAAAGTAAGTTGCAACGATCAATACACGCGCGCGTGGCCCCACGACTGACTTGAGGATATACGGCCAGACTCGACATTCGCACATCCGCCACGATGGATCAATTCATGAACGACCTCAGAGCGGAGACCCCTAACATCGACGAGCTTTGGGATCCCAACTCGCCCGTGGCTGTCAACTGTTATCGACTCGCCAGCCGAGAGACACGCCCTAACCAACAAGGACAACGTCAGAGTCAGCACCGTGGAGGCATAGAGCAATTTCAAACTCCAGAGCAGAAGGCCGTGACTTCCCTGCTTGAAGAGCTCGAGAACCGCTCGCCCGCGGCTCGCCAGGACCCAGACTTCCTTCGTAGATTGAATCAGTATCCCACAACAGGACGCGCCTACACCGCAGAGTGCAAGGACATCATCGCCGCCTTGCGCAAACCGGCTTCTCACAAGTTGCAAACCCCTCTTCTCGCACTCCAGCAGCAAGTCGCGAACATCTTCAAGCACGGTCCGGAGCGCGCAACTGGAATCTTCGGAAGCCTATCTGCAGCCGCACAGTCCGGTCTGACCAAGGCCGAGATTCCTGACAGCGACCTGCCTCTCTCGTGGAAATCGTGCAAGGCGGCAGCCACACTTGTGGGTCTCCTTGCGTGCCCAGCAGATCGAGTCTACAAGGTTGTCAAGTTCCTGTCCCAGATGCTCGGCGGTCTTCCGACCTACCATGAGATCCGCAACACACCGAGCACATCCCTCCAGACCGCATTCAAAAACGCGAAGGCGCTTGCGCGTGGCGAGAAGGGCATCTCGAGCGTGATCATGGTGTCACTTACTGACGTTCACATCTTCGAGCTGGCCCAGCAGAGGACTCGGGATGGTTCTGAAGCTGACAAGTATACATCCTTTGCGCACAGCTTCGTCCTCGGCATTGGTCCCGAAGGCGTCGTCGTTTGGCAAAGCTGGGGCGAACACGGGTACGGTCTGGATCAGTGGATCAGTGGATCAAGGATGGTGGCGCGCGTGTTCAGACTTGGCAGGAGGCCGGCGACTTGGTGGACGTCTTCGAAAAGTTCGCTGCGTACAAGGTCAGTTTGACGTCCACACCTTCGATGCGTGAAAACCCTGATCCTAACTCAAATTCCAGGGGAAATGGGACGCTAAGCGCAACAAGCTCTACCAGAAGGTCTTCGACGTCGACATCTTTCAGATCTGTGGCGCCAAGGGACTTTCGAAGCCGATCGTTCCCAAGGCGGAGTCCTGGGTCAGGCTGTTGGTCATGGAGGATGTTAAGCTGGACGACATCTACAAATTCACCTTTGAGTAATCCGTCGATGAAGACCTTTGGTATGTTATCGTTGCCTTCATTGTTGGACTGTTGCCTTGTATATCGTGGGTTTACGGTCAAGCGACACAGATTGGATGACAGGATCTAGTCCTGCCGTAAAGGATATGTTCTCAATGCGATGCCGGAGGGCTGTTACAGGTCAAGGCGTGATGTTGAAATAGAGAAGTCCGACATCCAAAACACAGCAGCTGTAACTCAAGTGGCCCTTTCACACGAGACCTTGCCCATGCAGATCTAAAGGGAATTCTTGGCTGGCTGACACGCGACTTCAGCTTCTTCTGCAGCCACATATGCAGTGTGATTGTCCCACGGCGGCTGATTGGCACATTTTTTGAGGCATGAGGCTAGATCTCGATTTCACTACAAATTTGAACACTTGCACATGCATACCAGTGCCAACAGCCATAAATAGCGCCCGTCTTCCGGTGAAACCTGAACCCACCACTTTGGTCCGCCCGCAGGTGCTGACCAACAGTCCGAACGTGGACCAAATGTGGATGTACTCTGGTGCATAAACGGCTTGTCTCCCCTTTCCTCCTTGCTTTTGACCCCACATATCCTTGCTGTGAAAACTTCAGAGATTACTCCTGCTATATTTACGAGTACATTTGGGACATGATCACCACAGGGGAAAGCCTATCATCCTCAATGATCAATCCAAACACAGACGAGCCAATAGAGATACAAGTCGCGTGGGCGCCGCCAATCGTGACTCCTCGAGCCTCACCAGCCCAGAACTCGCCGTCCTGGCACACGCATACAGATGTTCTCCAAGGCGGACCTGGAAATGCCACGGATCAGAGGTCTAGACCTGGTCTCTCTAGTGAGTCTCGGGCGATTCCAGAGCCAAGATCACTTCACGATACTCTCACAAAGTGCATTCCCGAGAACTCAGACATGATGCGCTCCATCAGAGCTCGAAAGCCCAATGCTTTGCTCGTGAACGAAACTCACCCGGAAGGATTGAGCTGGTACATGGGAACTATGGATAATCATCTGAAGAAACTACATGACAATCCTCCTCGGTCAGGCGGCAGTGTCTTGATAATAGAAGACATCGACGAGCAGTTTGGTCAGGTATTGCTCACAAAATTCGGCAAAGAAGTGAGCCCCGAGTTTCTCGCGAGGCACATGATTCGTCTTGACAGCCAGTCAGCAGTTGACTATGCCACGAAAAAGCTGGACTCACTTTTGCTCGTTACCTACCGAAACCGATGGATCAAGCTTGACGATCCCCTGTTGCTTGCCTTTGCTCTGACAAGACCGTTGGACCGAGACATAAATGGGTTCCATGTAGACTGTGACTTCAGCAGTGTAGTTCAATCGCCCTCTGCGTGGGGCAGCACTCATGTGGTCACCACGACCAGTTCCAAAAAACCGCATTTCAGCTTCGACTTTTACGGTCCGGACCCCAGCGCTGGACATTCCGCTGGAGTCCAATATACCGATTCCGGGATCTTCACCGTTTATCCCGGCGTCTCGGGATATTCAAGGGTGATGAAGATTAGAAAAAAAGTGAAGATGCAGAAGACTCGAACCCGCCTGTCGTGTTGTCAACTCGAACCGGACCTCTGTGAGACCCCTCCCAACGTGTCAACAGGCTTGCATAGTGCTGACTGCCTATCTATAGATCTTGTACTTGTCGAAGCCACGCCAGATCTGAGCAGTGGCAAAAAGCCATTGTGGGACTTGTCGAATGAAGATTCATTTCAAAGATTGTTGAGCTTCAGCTTTCGTATGGATAAAGAGCTGCCGGAGGTTGTCTTGCGGTCACCAATCGTGATCGAGCAAGGAACGTCCAATTGCATGATGACAACTGCTCTTCGGTTATTCCAGCACCACACACCGCAATCGGTCTTCCAACCGAAGGATGTACCCTTTTTCAATCCGCGCGAGGTACCGGACTCATATGGCAAGTGTCATATACTAGTCTGGCTATTGGTTGAGTCGACATGGCAACTTGCTGTGGCCTCTTTGGACAGCAGATTACAACGCCTTCGTCGCAGGGCAGCCAATGAGGCCAGTGACAAAGCATTCTCTCTGCTGAAGGATTTTCGCCGCGAAGTTGCCGATGCCCGGATGCTGATTGCCGAGTTGAGAGAGCGTTACATACAAGCTGTAGGGGAAGTAGAGAGCTGGATTGTGGCGACTTCGAGTGGACCAGAAGACCGACAAGAGACAGTAAAAGTGGGCGTAGATGATTTTTGGTTGCAAGAGCGCAGCAAACCAGCGCCGGTGATCTTTGGTCGCGCTCAATCCATGGACATCAAAAATCTTCCTGAGACCTTAGAAAAATTGGAGCAACGCATCAACGCTATAACGCAAGCTGTGAATGAAGAGATGCAAGTGGTCATTGGCTCAGTGCAGATCGAAGATGCCAAAACCATGAAGCGCCAAGCAGAATGGACGGTGGTGCTAGCTGTACTCGCCGCCGTCTATTTACCTATGACACTTGTCTCGGGTCTCTTTGGAATGAATATCATTGAGATTACTACGACAGTGGGAGCACCAGGAAAGTGGTCAGTTGTTAAGGCATGGGGCGTGGCCTTTGGTGCGACGGCTGGTACGATAGTCTTCTACGCCGCCGGAAGAATGCCAGTCACGTGGGTGATGAGCAAGATCCATAAGCACCAGGAAGCACAAGCCCGGAAATCGAAAGCAAAAGCGCTGGCCAAGGAAAGGCTAGAAGACGCGAGAGCTTAATCTGATGGTTTAGAGACGGCGGTCTGAGATGGCATGTGAAGCGGGTCTGCAGATGGCCTCAGTGGCCCGGAAGTACTCAACGATAAAAAGTATAGTATACCAAGTGGAAACCCAGACCGTCAAAGCGAGTGACCTAGATCTTCCGTCTAAGATTCCAGCCTACTTTCGCTGTTCGCGCAGCTACCAGCAGAGCAGAACCTAGAAAGAAGCAGCAACCGCCCCAGCTAAAGAAAAAAGCGTCAGCGGTATAATCCATCATTCCAATCAGAACCAAAACTTACATTTGCGCATACAAGTAGCTCCCATTCCCACGTTGGATTAATGCTCCGGCCTGTGAGCGTAAATGTCAGTGGTTTGTACCGTATGTTTCATGCTTAGGAATGTATCTCACAAGAGGCGGTCCGGTCAAGCAAGCAAAGCTCACAATCGTGAAACCCATCCCCATCCTCACGCCCGCTTTCTTCAAGTCTTCCGTCAGACTCGACAGCCCGGCTGGAAACAGAGACTGCATTCCCGCAGATCCAGACCCGTAGATACCCGCGAAAACGAAGAGCGACGGCCGTGAGTGCACGCCGATCCAAGCGAAAAGCATAGTGCCCGCGAGAATTGTGAAAGGCAGCAGCATGTTCAGCGATCCAATCTTGTCCGCAAAGTAATTCGGCAGAATTCGCCAAATGAAGCCCACTGCCACCATTGTCAGGAGCAAATTGATCGAGTCCGGGTAGCTCATTCCTAAAATCTCGCGGCCAAAACTACCAACGAAGAAGAAGGCGAAGTACAGGCCCCAGAAATTGAAGAAGCTTGCTGCACAGTACAGCATGAACGGCCATTCTTTGAAAGAAGACCACTCTACCAATGGTCCAGTCTTTCGTGGTGGGAGGCGGGTGCGGTAGAAGGCGATGGTGCAGATGTTGGTCAACAGCATGATGAAGCCGCAGACACGGATTGTCCAAGGGAACCCTATACGTGGCAGCAATTGCTGAATGATAATTGGGAAGACGACACCTCCTGTACATGAGCCCATGGCAGCAACGCCGACCACTAGTGCTCGTTTCCGGACAAAGTAGGTGCTCACAAGGGACATTGCTGGGCAGAAGTGGAGGCCATTGGCTATTCCAAGACACAAGCCTTGCGAGAGGAAGATCTGCCAGAAATTGGTCGATGCAGACATTGAGAAGACACCAAGCAGTTGAAGGACCGAGCCAGTAATGTAGACTGGCCTGAAGAGGCCTGCATCCAGGGCACGGCCACTGAAGGTTCCAAGGAAGAACAACAAGAATATTTGCACGGAACCGATCCAGGAAATGGTAGACGGAGTGAGCCCGAGGGTTGTGCGATAGTATTCTTGGAACACGCCGTAGCTTGTAATCCAACCCCAAGTACTAAAGATGGTCAAATGAGCCATGGCTGCTTGCGTCCAGGCCTTCGCACCACCGTCAGGCGCTGGCCCAGGATCCCATCGCGACGATGTGGCTGATCGTCTCGAAAGTGTCCTTGATAATGGATTACCAATAGCTTTGGGTTCGTGTGTGATCTCTGCCTCGACGCTTTCGCCACGCTCATGTCGTGACATCGTCCGCTCGAGTTCGTCGTCGTCCGGAATTGGCCATGCTGCCAGACTTTCGGGGTCTTCAGCAGAAGGCGATCGTCTGTGATCTGCCTTCTCTTCACTGCGGTGAGAGTAAGGCTGTGTGGACGACATGCCTGAAACAATTATGGATTTAAGCAGATTTTACTAAAAATTGATGAAAGAGGAAAGACAAAAAGTCGGATTTCAAGCAGGAGCGGTGTCCATGCAAATAAGAAATGGGGAGCCGACTGTCATCTGGCGACATCGGCGAATGATATTCAATCAAAGATCGATATTGTATATAGTTCTGTAAGAGATTCTGTAAGAGGGATGCTAACACTAAGGGCACGCCCTCTCCGCACATAAAATGATAGGGCAAGGATTGCAGCTGGGGAAAAGAGGGAGCGCGCGCGGGAGAATGCTTGCCCGAGGTGCTCAAGACGGCTCACGGCTTCTTAGGCGATGATCCTCGTTGCTGCTCCCATTCGTGGGAAATTAGTTGTTGTATCGTTATATAATCCAAAGCTGTATGTAAAGCAGACCCTGTGCTCCAAGCTGGTGTGTGCCTGGTAGAAGCGAAAGTAATAGCTGAGCTATTAAGGTATCGCGCAAGTCCAAGTCACGTGCATCAGCTTGCTTCAAAAACTCATGTAGACACATGTTAGAGAGGCATATTGCGGCCATCTGACATTACGATAGGCGAGAGGTGCGCCGTGTGCCATATCTGACGAACAGCGGATTGCTGCCACCAGACATTAAAGGCAAACTTAGGCTCATTTTCACATGCGCCAGTATTGTACATGGCTGCGCACTGAACAAATCAAGACAACGGACCCAGTCCAGGATATTGGTCATGTTGCTGAACAGTTAAAAGATATATTTGCGTGTTTCGTAAATGCTGCTAACATTGTCCATATCCGCGCGCCGAAAAACCAAAGCCACATAACGCCTCGCGTAAAATTACATCGTCGTAAATAAGGGACATCCGCGTCGCATCCGATATGGTCGACAGAACAAGATTGAATCTCCATGAGTCGTGCTTTTGTAAATTCGTACCGGGCATGGCTCTAAGCGCCCTGCCTTGCCTTCTCGGCGCAGATCATGGCGATGATCCTGCTGAGCTCGGCTGACTGAGCCGCGTGCTCCTTGATAACGGACTCGTCCACGCCCTCCGATTTCGAGAGCTGGGCGGTTGTTGTGAGCATGCGGTTCTGGAGTTGCAGCATCTTTTGGAGGGTGTTGTCGAGGAAAGGTGCGGAGAAAGCGACAGACTGTCCGCCGCCGCCGGGTGGGAGGCGCATCTCCAGCTTGCGAGGAGCTTTCCTGCCGGTCTCTGCGACCTCCTGCATCTGCTGTTGCATTTGAGGTCTTTGACTAGTATCAGTATCAGCTCACGTGCGCAAAGCTGTAAATATGGATATTTCTTACCGCTCGACAAAGGTTATGCTCTCAGCCATCTCGGCGACTCTGTTGGCGATTCTTGAAGCCATGATGGCGTATGCGCCGCCAACGCCGTTGGCATAGTTGTCCCCACCTGCGACCGAGGCTGCTTTGTTCTGCACAGGTCGCGCCTTCTGTGCGGGTTTGGGAGTCGCCCTCTTGACGGGTGCTCTGGAAGGCGCTGCCTTCTTGGTAGCCACGCCGTTCATCTTGGGCGCACCGTTGACTTGGGGCTTGGAGGCCATTTTGAGTTTCGACGTTCGAGGATCGTGTGTGCTTGTGCGCTGGCTGATAGAGGAGATAAGAGCGCGCTGAGATTGCTGAAGTTCCCTGGCCTTTTAGACAGTCGACAGTTGTTTGGGTGGGTAGTAGTTGTGTTGTGCGGATTGAGGTAGTTGTTTGGGAGGGGGAGATTGGTCTAGAAGGTACTGCTGAGAAGAAGGGCTGTGTGCATCGATGATCGGGCGCTACTCAAGGTAACCTGCCGTGCGCCACTATGACGGAGCATACTGCGGAGCCTTGGAGCCGACCTTGTTTTCAGCACCGAACTGACAGGGATGATAGCACTACCCCAGCCACAACCCCTGCAACAGTGTCACTACGGTGACAGCCAAAGCGACATCTTCGTGGAGAGTATAGGTCGAAGCCTACGCGATAGACCCTCAACGAATGGCGACCGTTGTCTTTAGCTTTTCCTACCACGAGCGCTTGTCCGTGGGTATAGAAGTTGGCTCCTGCGTAGCGTGCGCCATGTGAAGATAGACTTTGGCGCGCCAGTTGGAAAACCAGAGTCGGGCACCGCAGGTTTGGGCCGGCCCAGCATTTTCAGCACCAACCAAACAGAGAGCTTCAACGTCTCGTCTGTGGGCATCCGACCGCACTTGGAGGTGATTCGGAGGCCGCGACGACATCGTTTCTTTTGTGCAATCTTTCATTCTGGCTCACGGTTGGCCCGCGCTACTCGATCCTCGTTTTTGTGCTACAAGTTGGCTATTACAACCAGCCCAGAAGCATGCACCACGTGCCATCGTTTAAAGATAGTCTGCCGAATGGCGTTACCTTATTTGCGGAATCTCGAACAGTAACGTGATGGCCAGCCTTGAACCATTGGCCTTTTGAGAAGCCGACACCAGGTAAACAGACGAGGACAACAATGACCGTATCATTGCATGTCATCGGGAAGCACGGGATGAGGATCTGCGTGATGCAGGGATGGTGATGTTGCCGTCCTTGTCATACCTGGCATGTGCATGTGGCGGTGCTGGGCTCGACGTCAGCGGTTGTAGAAGGGTCCAGCACGCGAGCGGAGCCATCTAGAATCTTAGGAGAGAGCTTGCTACACACCATCTGTTGTACTATCACCCTTATAGCATTCTGGGACCAGCTCGCGCTCCTTACTTGATCTCGGCACCGATCTCAGCACCGACCACTATCTACGTTGCAATCCAGCACCACACTATACATTCTATCTTGCGAGAGCACTACATTCTGCCCCACGGCATAACACAACAAGGCGAACCACAATCATGGTTTCCTACGTCAAAAACTACATCCAAGACCAAGCCATGGGCTACCTCGCCACTGGCATCACCGCAGCCGGTACTATGGCCGGCAACGCGGTGGGCGGTGTCGGAGGACTAATTGAAAGTGGTGGTCGCTCAATAGGCCAAGGTACCACAGGTCGGTTTACACCACTCCATACTTTACAACTAACTCGCGTTGATACCTAGGAATCACAGGTGCCATCAACGGCTATGGAGGAAAACTTACGGACTACGGCGACGGCATCAAGAGCAAATTTGCTGCCGACGGCTACGTGGGCGCAAGCGCATCACAGAAAGCGAAGAATGAACCCAGCGAAGCAACGAAACCGTACGGATGGAAAAGACTGCCCGACGCTTCAGCACCTGGAAATTACGTGACGAATGCCTCCCGGAAAGTTTTACCAAAGTCGATGCAGCCGGCACCATCAGCAGCTGCTACCAAGCAAGTCAGATCACAGGGTTCCAAGCCCGTAGGAGCACCAAAAACAGGCCAAAAGGCTCTGCCCGCCCCGACTCCCAAGACTGCCTCTAAGCCTGCCACTAAGCCTGCCACTTCTTACACGAAGAAGCCTGTCCCTAACGGTAGCCCGGCGCCAACCAAGAAGCCCATCCCAGCGGCGACGGGAGCCGCCAAGCCACCGCCAGCTCGTGGTATCGCAAGCACACCAAAGCCTGCTTCGGCTGGTGTGAATGCCAACAAGCCTTCTGTCACGAGTGGAAAAACCAAGATCAGCGCTGCTAGCAAGCCGAAGCCTACGATGAAGCCTACCGTCAAGCCAGTGCTGAGGTAGAGCACGACATATATTTTTACGATCAAGAATGATGGGCACTGCACAGGGATCTATGGGCGTTTAAGCAAGTCAATTTTTGACGGAGAAGAAAGTTTCAGTGTGTTTTGGATTTACCTGGCTGGAACGCCGGTGCAATTGTATTTGTTGGCTCTAGATGATATTCATATTGCAAAGACCACTCGTTTCCAACAGAGTCGTTCTTTAGCCTCTCATCTCTGAACCGTCAGGCTCGTCGTGATGTTAATCCCATACAGCATCATCTTTGCAGTCGTTAGAACAAGTCTGAGCGCACTCATTGTGTGTCTTGATTTCAATACCATTGACATCTACATGCATGTATGTGTACATATACATGTACATGTACATGTGTACATTTATCGCAAAAAAGCACTAACCCTAAGTGATCGCAACCACGCTCCAAGGGCTCCAGTCGGTTTCGGACATCTCGGTCTCGCTACCTCACCACACATCGCAACGACGACAATAACACAGACGTCAGACGCGATGCCGAGGCTAAATCACACAAAGACGCGCACAGGCTGCCAAAGATGTAAGCAGCGGAAAGTCAAGGTATGTTTTGTGTCTGGATCTCTTGCGTTTGTCCGGACTTAGATCACGTCAGGCACCGTTGGCAATAGACTCGACCGTATTACATTACTGCGAATGCTCGCGCTGTCATAATTCACTATCCGCAGAGTAGCATGATAGTAGCATTCTAGACTGACAGGGGGACTGCAGTGCGACGAAGCAAGGCCTTACTGCTCAGCTTGTGTACGCCATGGAGTGCAGTGCGTCTATACGTTCTTGCCAGTGAACACAAGTCCGGGAGCTTCGTCGACTCATAACATTGTACGCAATGACCTAAATGTTCAACAGAGTTTTATCGCCAGAGATCAGACCCATGTCACCTCCAATGAACACACCCTTGACCCCATGCTTGAGCTCCGCCTTATGCACGAATGGAACACCCAGGTCCCGCAATCATTCTCCACAGCATGGGAGTTCTGGCAACGTCAGGCTCCACTCATTGCTTTTGAGCATCGATATGTCCTAGACTCACTTCTCTGCCTGGCTGCTCTACACGCGCATCGCCGGCAGCCCCAGCAATGGCTTGCTCTGGAAGGTCGCATGGCACCGACACTCAAGGAGCAGAGCTCGACAATGATCTCTGGACCCTTCAATGGCCAAGAGAATCACCAGCCATGGAAGCTACCCAGTGAGATGGACACCTCAGAGGCCTCGGATGTGCGTTCAAGGCTCGGTATGGATCACCTAGCCCTGGAGCAACAGCGTGGCGAGTTGCTTCGCGTGGCTCGTGTCTATCTCGACCGAGCATTGGCAGGGCAGAACAAAACGCTTCCTACTATTGATGCAGAGAATGGAGAGGCCTGCTATCTTGCTTCAATTTGTGTGACGTGGGCGGCACTGTTTTTTCTAGGCGAAGACCAAGATGGTACGAACCCTTGGCTCAATGATCCGGTACAGTGGGCTCGTATCGCTCATGGGAGCCGTGTAGTGGTAAGTCTTTGATCGATACACCCGCTTCTCACTAAGAAGTGGGCGGGTGTTTGATACTCCTACTTCGCATACATAACAGGAGCAAGACAGCAATCTCAACTCATACTGACAGCCACACAGATCCGCCGCTGGGCCTCCTTCGCAGGCTGGGACTGGCTAAAATCTTCCGGCATCTTCTACGGCAAACCCGACATGAACGACCAAGCCGCACTCTTCGCCCGCCAAAACGCCACGCCCTTCGAGAAACTCCGCACCTGGGCCCTCGACCACGAAACGCAATCCGCCGACGACGCAGACACGTATCTCAAAGCCGTCAGCTATATCGGTGTTATGTACAAGGGCATCCGCGAAGGCTTCGACAGCGCCTATGCAACGGCCCGGCGGATCATGGCTATGCCGTCGATTCTGCCGGATCGGTGGATGGAGTTGTTGGAAGAGCGGCGGCCGAGGGCGCTGGTGATTTTGATTCATGCGTTTGCGTGTGGAGAGTTGATAGCTGGTGAGAATATTTGGTTCCGTGGGATTGCGAAGAGACAGATTCCTGGGTTGTGTGATCGTTTGCCCGCTGCGTGGCGGCCGATGGTAGCGTGGCCGTTGCGTGTGGCAGGCGGTGCTGTAGACAGCGAGCCTGTTGAGACGAGGGTGGAAGTCGACGAGTTGTAGGGGAAATTTACGTCTCTCATGAACGAGAGGCACTACAGATGCAATGACGACCTCACTAACAAGCAGGCGGTGAAGGGTTAGATTCTTGTATGATCGTCTCGCAGCTCTCACACCTCAAGGACGATATCTATACATCCACTCGCCCAGCCTCCCAAGTTCTCGGCCTCTGTCGAGCTTCTCCACCCTCTTCACTCGCCAAAGTTCAAACAAAAAGCCCGCTGCAACAAGATACGCAAAACCTGTGAACAACTGCGTATACAAATACCCCCAGCGGCCCATATCAGGCCGGCGCAGATATAGTGCGATCACTTCGGCGAACGTTGTCGGGAGCACGACTGTCAGCCAATGCAGAGAGAGGAAAGAAGGCACTTCCTTCAGACCTGCTATCTCAGCGCACAATGGGCCGACGCACGTCCAGTACACTGCGAAGAGGTCACATCAGCATAGTCGTCAAACTTAGAGAGTCTTCGACATCACTCACCACCCAATATCGCTCCGCTGACAAGCGAGAAGAAAATCAGCACCCCATAGGACGTCGCCGGGATCCAGATCGCAAATACAGAGATTGCACAGGCTAGCGTAATGTACGCCGCCACCTGGATCCTACCAAAACGGTCAGACACCAGCCGTGCCGCAGGTCTGCCAATGCCGGTGCCCAAGTTGAGCATTGCCGTCAGGATACCGGCTTGCTTCTGCGTAAGACCAGCAACCTGCACCGCGTAGCTCGACACGCTGTACAGAATCACAATGTACCCTAGGATGTTCGTGAACGCCCACGCGAGCAGCAGCAAGCAATCGTACCGCTTGAGCAAATGCGTCGCGAAGCCTAGCTGCGGCGGCTTAATCTGCGCATTGCGATCGCGGATCAACGCCGTCCCAATTAAATTGCCGATGAGGCAACAGATCCCCGTGATTCGCAGCGACCAAGCGAGAGAAAGTTGACGAATCATCGCATCCGTCGCGAGAGCAAACGCGATACCTCCAAATCCACTCCCGGCGCTCGCAATACCACCCGCCAGACTCCTTCGCCGCAAGAACCACTGCGGCACGACTTGCACGCTTGGGGTGAAAATCGCACCCATGCCCGTGCCCACCGCGGCGCCTTGCGAGAGGTACAGCTGCCAGGGCTGCGTGGCGAACGATGCGGCGACGAAACCTGCGGCCATGAGGAAGCAGCCTCCCGTCATGACAAGTTTGCGGCCGAGCTCACGCGTCAGGATTGTCCAGACCGGGCTGAAGAGTAGAGCGCAGCCAAAGATGAGACCGCCGATGAAAGCGTAGTCCATGGGCGTGGCGGTAGGGAAGTGCGAGCTGGAGAGGTAGTAGGAGAGGTAGACGCCGTAGGACTGTGGGTGTTAGTTAGCTTTGACATACATAGGAAACCAGTATGATACGCCAATACGCATATACAAGTGTTTAAGAGACCCACAGCAGCAACACCCCATGTGAACCCATTGATCAACGACACCGCACCGCAAACAACCCAGCCATATCCACCCTCAGGAGGAGGCTCGTCAACTTGACCTGCATCTGTGCCGCTTTCGACAGCAACTGCCGGATCGAGAGCGAGTTCCACGACTTGAGCTTCAGCAGGCGTTGTAGTCTTGCTCGTAAGCAACGAAGGTCGTCTCATTTCTTTTATTTCCCTTCAGAATGCCGACAGGGACAAAAACAATAGCCGAACAGCCCAGCGGGGTTAAGTCAGTCCGAGCGAGTGGATGGCAAAATGAGAAGAACAGCACAGCGAGGCCGACAGTCGAGAGTCTGTTCTTCGAAACATGAAGACCAGGACGTCTCCGGTGTGTCGTAGCATTCTCGATATTGAATTTCGTTGGAAAGGATCGCTAGGCAATGTGATCGGTTAAGTACTGCATGTGTGCCGCAACTCGGCAAAGTCAAGCATTTGATCGGCACAGAGTGAATTTCCCAAGCGGGAATGCCGATTTCGGCGTCGGGCAGGCCGCTTTTCAAATGGGAAGTTTGGAAGTGTTAGATATAGGAGAAAGACTCTGTTGAACTGTAAATTTAAAGAAAATGCGATGTCAAAGCAGCGTACAAAATTGTCCGATAGCCCTACAACACCCCATCAGTAACGTCGTCTTTTCGCTTCCAGCACTTGGAAATGCGATAGACTGAAGGATGAAAGTATAACCCCTAGCCGACCAAACGGATAAATGAGACTCCAGTGAACGCCATAACCTCAGCTTTCGATGCATTCCACCTCGTGCATTTCGAACAGCCGACCACTCAAGCACCGGCCCAATTCACCTTCGCGCAATCACCCATACGCTTCTTGTAATTCTCAACCCGCTCTGAGATCCATCCAGACACCCACCTCTCGCTCTCCCTCTCATCCGTCCTCCCAAGACGTATCACTTTGCCCAAATAGCAACGGCCAGGCGTGAACATCCACTGCACGCACTTGCCCTGCGGTTGACGCTTGCAAGCCGCCTCACACGCACTCGAGCTCTCGACTGCCCGCTGCTCGAACTCTTTCAGCTTGTCGAAAGGCAGATCTTCTTTCGTGGCAAGCGAAGGGGCCACGATCTTTTTATCTTGGGACAAGTTGTTCCAGGCGTGGCGCGTGACGGAGATGTGGCGTTCGATAAAGTTCGCGAAGATGTCGCGGTAGAGGTATGGCGTGTTCCAGTCGTGGTCGTCAATCCAGTCTGCTCCAAACTGCCAGAGGGTATCGATCTCGAGAGGCGTGACATGGTGCCAGCTAACGGGTGGGGTGCACCAGTGGTTCTTTGTGAAGTCCACAGTTGCAACCGTCTCGCCTTGAATCAAAGGCCACGCCATAGTCATGTGGACGCCGGCTTCGACGAGAGCGCGAGCGAGTATTTCGTCGCCACAGCATGATGCGGCGGTCTCGTCCTCCCAACGCTTATTGTAGGCTTCTTTGCCTTCTTCATCGCGCTTCTCCTGCATTTGCTTCGCAGCCTTGTGAGAAAGGACGATGCCGCTGCCTCCGTGCGCAAACGTCGTGTCGCCAATAGAATTTTGGGAGCCGAGATAGTAGGGCCTATTCGGGTCCATGGTCTTCAGCCACTGCAGAAGGTTGGTCCAGGAAATGCTCGTGTCTGCTTCCATCATGACAAACCAATCGATCTGTGGTGGCGCGGTTTCGAAGGCCTCGAAGAACATAGGGAGGAATTTCCACTTGTCGAGATTCCAGCCGCCGTCACCTTTCAGCTTGCTCATTTCCTGGCCTTCGCGTTGGTACTGCTGTAGTTTCTTGTATATGCGAAAGTCCTCGTGTCCCTCGCGGAGTTGTTTGCTCACAGGAGCGATAGCATCTCTGATAGGAAAGTCTGCGTAGTCCTGCGCAAGGTCCGAAAAGATCATGTAATGGGGAGTGCATTTGAAGAGAGTGACGAAGTGCGTTGGCAGCTTTTCGTATATCTCGGTGGCGCCGGTCTTGAGCATTACAAGCACATTATCAGCTCCTGGTACGCTGCGACAGCCTTCTGTGTGCGAATCGGGAGCATCGCTCGCCTTGTCTGCCAGAATGGGAGATTGATCCGTTTCGGGCTGAGGAGTGGGCGGAATAATGTTGTGGCGAGATTTTGCAGCTACCCAGGAATCCTGGAAGAGATAGATAGCGAGAAGAATGAGGAAAGCAATGGTCAAGCGGTGCAGAGTGAGTGTACGGTTACAGGAGCCTGCAGCCATGATTGCGAGCTGTAGTTACGCGCGCGAAAGCTGTGCGAATGGAGACTGAGAGTTTCGAAAGATATCAGACAGCCATGGCCCGAATGTCGCAGTATTGACTGGGAGTCGGCGGCCTGGCCGGCGACAGGGTAGGCAAGGTGCGAGTGCGAAGAGAGGCCGCAAACACGGCGCGACGGGTTAGGTTTGAAGCTGCGTTACGTGCACATGTGGTCAAGTGCTCAAGCTCAAGAAGGTTTGGCTGGGGGATGTATGTAAATGTGTACGCAAGGGTGTCTGTGATTGGGTGTTTGGAGGCGCTTGATGCCAGCACTCGACAAGATTGGACATCAGGAAGCAGCAAAGCCACAAAGGCTTCAACACGGAAGAAGCAGCCTCGTTGAGCGTCTTTCCACACACTACTTTCAGGAACACGGGAGTAGCACCTCGTACTTTCCCCAATGGCGTAGTGACGGGCAGGGATCTACTGGCTCGCATCGTGGCATCTGCCGCTAAAAAGGTGGAACGGTCGACCGCTCGTACGCGCAAGCTTGGTCTTGGCTAAAGCTTCGACAGTCTTGCAGATACGGACTTGCATTTATGTAAGATTGCACAATGTGCCAGTCGTATGGCTATGATGGAAGCATGTAACCGATGGCGACTCTCCGTTCGAGTATCGAAAGAACAGGAGTCGAGTCTCGTATAATTATGCTCAATTAATCTTGAAATGCAACAAGCTTTCTAAAAGAGGAAAGTGGCCTGTATGAGGCCGAGAGTTTCCGACCCGTGTTTTGAGGACTCCTTGCATGTGCTACTGAAGGCTCTCGAATGCTGACACCATAGCTGTGTCGTCTCCATGCGTTTGTACCAGCCCATTTGTGTACAAAGGAGGAATTCATATGGGACGATCGACTCTTTTGCATTGCGGGTTAGGGTTGGGGTTGCGAGACATATCCCTTTTAGCGCATTGTTCATCTTCTGTCAACGCGAACACCTGTACGGTATTCTCGTCACAGTATACGATGTCAGGGTATGTGCGGCGGTTCGTAGGCAACGTGCGTGGCTTCTAGGGTGTTGTTATAATTGTTTGCCGAAGGACGGGTGTGTTGAAGGGCGTCACCCCGCTTTGGTATTACCGAGACAATACATGTGAGACGGTCAACAAGAGTTTAACTGAGTGAGTTGTGAATGGCAGCATAGCAATTACATCACAAGTCTCATGGTATCGTGAACGGCCCATAGCAACTCATCGAGAGACCTGAGTGACAATGTCCAAGTCGTGGCTTCCCAAAGTCAAGGTAGCAGGTTGGTCCAAACCACGTAAAAGCACCACATATATACGAAGAATGGCAGTACTGATCAACATACAGCCTGCAACGTCGCCCCAGTATTCCTCGACACCAAAGCGACTGTCGCCAAAACCATCGGACTCATCCGCGAAGCAGCCTCGAATAAAGCGGACCTGGTTGTCTTCCCAGAAACCCACATCCCCGGGTACGCTCCACAGATCAAGCTTATTGATCCCAAGTACGCCTAAGTCTGATTCTATCATCCACTAGATATCCACTCTGGGCCGCGCTCTCCGCTCCCATAGACAACCACTCGCTCTTCCACCGCCTCGCGTCTCAAAGTCTGCACGTCGATGGACCTGAGATCCGTTCTTTGCAGCAGACGTGTGCGCAGAACAATATCTGGGCGCACATCGGGTTCAACGAGAGGTCGAAGGCGAGTCTTGGCTGTCTCTGGAACTCTGCTGTGTTGATCAGTGATGAGGGAAAAGTTGTCAATCATCAGAGGAAGCTGGTGCCGACGTTTTACGAGAAATTGACGTGGGCGAACGGAGATGCACGAGGACTGAGTGTCGTCGCATCGGACAGGATTGGGAGGGTTGGCGCGTTGATTTGTGGCGAGAACACGAATCCTCTTGGTCAGTCTCGCAATTGGATTGAGCACAGTGGTAGCACACATCGCTAACACGAGTGGACTTCAGCCCGCTTCAGCCTCATGGCACAAGGCGAACAGCTACACATCTCGACCTGGCCAGCTGTATGGCCTACAAGGCGGTCAGTATCAAAGATATCGCCAGGCGAACCAGCAACGAAGCAATACGACAACATCGCCGCCAATCGCACGAGAACTGCCGCCCACTGCTTCGAAGCGAAATGCTTCGCAGTAATGTGCGCTGGCTACATGGACAAGGCCATGCAAGAAACAGTAATCCAGCACAACCCTTCGGCAGTTGAAACACTGGACTCGCTCACGCAAGGGCAGAGTTGCTTCTTGGATCCTACGGGAGCTCAAATCGGAGATAGTATCCAGGGCGAGGAGGGCATTGCGTATGCCGATTTGGATCTGGCAGACTGTGTTGAGCCAAAGCAGTTTCACGATACTGTGGGATACTACCAACGATTCGATATCTTCGACTTGAAAGTTGACCGGAGACGGCAAGGAGTTGAAGATATGTTTGTCGATGATGTGAAGGCGAGCAACAGTGAGGAAGATAATGCTCTCATGAACCAAAATGAAGCGCAGGATAAGCTCGGCTGAAATGCTTTGATCACTGCGATAAATATCCACGCTACCTAGAAATAAGTGGCTAGGCTTTGGTCGGTCTATATGTGCCGAGAGAAGCACTGCTGCAATATTCTCAAAGCAATTAAAGAAGCCATCAGACAGGCCGAAGTGCGAGTTCACCCGAGGTAGCTATGCACAAGTCATCAGCAGTGTACGTATGTGAGGGAATGGTGCCCAGTGAGATATCTTCAAGTAGTCGTCGGAGTTTGCCCATTGCTCTGAGGCACATACCATCGACACTATCACAATCTTGCAGCATAATGTCAGGTGAGATGTCCACAAGCCATGCTATCGTAGTAGGCAGATGCGCTGGCCATGAAAACCAGCTGCATC
This sequence comes from Cladosporium velox, assembly GCA_024604135.1. Lineage (NCBI taxonomy): Eukaryota > Fungi > Ascomycota > Dothideomycetes > Cladosporiales > Cladosporiaceae > Cladosporium > Cladosporium velox. Next base: position 869,654 of record JANIIF010000008.1, on the reverse strand, counting down.
ACGCTGATGATTATTTTGGCGAGCATTGTGTGGGAGCTGTTGTTGGTGTTGTTCGGTGCTCTTGATGGAGGAGTGTCGATGTTCTAGAGAGAGTTATAGACAAAGCAGAACGTGAGATGAAGTATATTTGTGGCACGTGAATGCCGAAGAGCGGCAGCCTGAGTGGAGGATCACATGCTGTTGACAAGCACATGCTGTCCATGGAGCAATCAAATCTCTCTCAAAAGCTGCCTTGTCAGTCGCGCGTAGAAGGTGAAATGATAATTCTGTTATGCCGCCAGGCTCCAGCTGCCCGCCCATCATCACCGTCCACAACCAAATCAGTGACGTCTACATGGTCTAATCCACAGTCGTAATACTGCCAGTATGCAGAGGAGCCGATCTCGTGTGGCATAGCTTTTCGAGCGATCTCAACGCCGAGTGTACGTCGACCGGTTGTTCCAAACTGGCGGCGGGAGGAATAGTAGGTGTCACTTAGAGAAAATCCAGCGTTTTGGCACGCTTGCCGGAGGTATCTGTTGACAACTTCGCTGTTGTTATAGCCGTCAAACGTCACGACTAGCTGATCCTTGCATTCGGGTTTCAGTTGTAATATAAAATCATTACCGTAGAGTACCGATCTGGCAGGCGTATGATTCACGAAGAGCCCTCGGTGGAGCGCGAGTACCACCAAGCGGCGGGGAAGGGATAATGGCAGATGTTGTATATCTGCCGGTGATTTGATCATTTGCTTGAGGACATTCCCTCTGGAAGATGCCTTGTGAATATGCTCTTTCAATGGTCGGAAGCATAGCGACACGAGGAACGATTGTGTATTGCCAGCATCTCGAGTGATCTGGACATCGCCCAAGGTGAGCGGTGAGATGTTTGGAGACGTATTGGCTTCTGCATCTGGGCCCTTATCCAGTTGGTTGGTCAATATGATCGAGGATGGTCAGACTCCAGTGAGAAGGCCGAAACACCAGACCAAATGGTGTTGGAGTGTTCGTTGAAGGTCCTCGCTGCCTGTCTTTACCACACGTAGCATGTCGTCTTCAATCAAGTTAAGACAATCGTCTCGATCGATGTGACGCTTTTCTTCGCTCTCGTGAGTGACTAGGCTTTCGTCGCTTAGCTTCTGCAAGACGCGGTGGACACGAGTGAAGTATGTCTTTCTGTCTAGACGCTCTGCGTGCCGTGGTCGGGCTTCCGAAATCACCTTCCAGAGGATAACTGATACCTGCCGGAGCGTGCTGTACTTCTTCTGGTGCCTTTCACCCAATTTCTTGACCTCTCGCTTCGTTTAGATGAACAAGTACGCTTCGACATAGAACACCTGGTTTTCGGCGCTCTGTGGGCAGCGCTCTGTGGGTAAGCGATATGGCTGGTGGCATCTGTGGGTTGTGCTTGATGACCGGCGACGGAAGGAATAGTACCTACTGGACATGTCACTCCCGCCTCATCCACCTCAAAGAAGGTTGCTCTTGCTGCAACTGGCTTCAAGGTGGAGATCGCATCTTTCAACATTGAAATGGTTACTATGACATTGATTGGCGGCGAGACACCGGAAGACAGTGAACTGCACTGCACCTAGGAAGACTTGCCGACTGGAGGACGTAGGTGGCAATACATAATAAGCATTTGAACTGGCATCATGCGGTTCAGGGCTGGCGTCTGCCTTCGGGCGTGGTCGTATCGATGCCCGATAAGTTCTTGTGTTGATCTTCGAGAGACAAGCCAGTCAACACAAGTTTGGGGTGCTTCGCATCATTAAGTAAATATTCTGAATGCGTCAACTTGATGATAAAGTACTCAACCCGTGATGCTAGCTGGCCGATCTGGGTCATTGACTTGCCGTATGTCGTGAACGATAATCGTGATAGCCTGTAGACTAGAAACGGATTCAATAATCCTCTTGTGCAGAATGTAGTATCAGGAAATTGCCCAGCATGCGCACGCAGAAGAGAGCCTGGTTCTGACGCACGCAGCATGAGCCGAGATGCTTGGTCTGAGTTAGGAGAATCAGAGCCTAGCACGAGCAGTAGCTGCCAGAGTAAGCTCGCTACCTTAGACGACCCCTGTAATATCAGCCATGATCACTCGCCTTGCATGAATCCGTCTTATCAGCAGAAGACGCAAGCAGGCGAGGTAGATCTAGTACCCGCGCCCCCGGAGTCGTACTCGTGTCATGTCTGCCGGCAGGACGTGGGAGCGAGAGTTTCGGTAGACCAGGTCGTCAATCCCCTGGTCGATCATCGCATGCATGAATCCGATCATCTGGCACCGTCGAAGTATAACGCTTGCCCATGCGACCGACATGTAAGGAAGGTACGATGTCGTTAGCTTGAATTGCCTCAGGCCTGCCTCAGACGTCACCTCGTGGAAAGATAATGAGACCTGCATGTGAGCACCGCATAATACCTCCATCGTACTGATATGATTGACCTACCATGCACACCACAGTTGCGGCACCTCTTTGATTTGACACAATCATCCCGCCAGCCCGAGCATCGGCGGACTTCTTGGAGTACTTCGATCTCTCGACAACCAAGATTTGATCATCAGATCAACAACGCATATCAGAGCCCAAGTGGATGGATCGGATTCCAGCTCCGGAAACATGCGGGTCACTTTCAATCTGTATCTCTTGGTATGGTCTTGACCAGTGAAAGATTCCCAGTCGAGGTTGGCGATAATTGTCACAATATTGCCGCGCGGTGATAGGAACGTCGTCGACGCCTCGTCGCCAAAGTCGCGAATGACCCCACGAAACTAAGGATGCGCTGCAGATAGGGATCCAGCTGCGCGGCGCGGCTGCTGGCGCGAGCACATGGCGCCCAGGCGCTCGCTGCCTCCAAGGATTAACGAAGTGACGAACGGGAAGCGGGCCGGCAACGCTTGTTCTGACTGTTATCTGGAACCAACGAGCAGCGAGCTTGATCTGTACGGTGTCGCATGCTGCTTATTCGTTGCTCCGGGCATCCGCAATCGCAGCACCTCGGAGTGAGCAGCTGCAGCACTTGGGAGTTGGTACGTCGGGAAGGCCCGCTTCCCAACAGTGCCAACCTACGGTAAACCTACGACATCTCGGCCGTGGTCGGCGACAGTCGGAAGTGCAGAAACGTCGAAGAAGCCTGTGTGGAAAGGGTCTGGAAAGTTTCCAGGCTGTAAGCAGTGACGCTGCTTTTCGCGAATTACCCACGAGGATCCAACGACGGTGGCGATCTCTCGCCGCCGCGACGCAATCGGTGGAGCGCGACTTGCAAGACCGTCCGCTGGTCCTTCCTGGGAACACTGCGCCTCCGAGCAAGGGATCCGTGCTTGTGCTTTTGCTTATCGCAGTGCTGCACTATCCCACTCGCCAAGTAGAGCAAACGATTTGACCTTTCACAGCCGAGCCATACACATGCTTGGGGCTTGATGAAGCGATGGGATGGCACCGATACCGCTCTGATTTCGATTGAGAATGCCCAGTGTCTCTCGCAGTTGCTGACGAGAAGTGTGTGATGCAGGTGTAAAAACGCTTGCCTCCTTCGGGATCCTTATCTTTTGACACCTCAGCCAATCACGGATGGCTGCAGTATCAGAAAGCTAAGCCTTATCTGCCGAACCCTGATATGGATTGCTGGTATCGCCCAATCAGAGATCAGAGTGGATCGTCGACGTAACGGCCGAACATTTCTCATCGAAAGGTTAGGCTCGCGGTCGAGGAGAGCACAGGCGTGATACTGCCATGCGGCGCCAGCATTCTCGTCATGGTACCGGTGTCAACGCAACGGGCGGTAGGGCGTGTTGTTGAGCGATAACACTCGAGGGTTCGATGGGCACGAGAAGCCATTATTGTTGAAGCCCCAATACGCGTGCTGAGGAATGGGTGAAAGTAGCTCAGTAGTAAGCAGCGATGTGAGCCCTTTTCCACCGCCTGTCTCCCCTAGCGGCGATTGACTCGGCGTGGGGAAGTTAATGCTATGATCTATCTGTTCATGTCATGCAGCCCGGCAAAAGCAACTGGGGCCTTGAAACTCCATGGGGCCACTGCTGTTGCGCAGCCAAGGGTTTCCCGTTCACTACTTGCCGCGAGGGAAACACTGGATCTCGGCGCGGCCTCGTCTAAATTAGTTTCTGGGCTCTGCGCCTAGCATGATAAGGTGAGGTTACGGTCCCGGTCGGGTGGGTAGATCGAGTCGACCTCCCAAGCATCTGTGCCATTTATGACCTGACCTGCGCCCATCTGGTCTCTACCCTGTTCTAGCATCACACCTCACGCCCACCTCTCCTCATCTCCGCATCTCCTACTACGCCTCTCCGTCGTCGACCGACTGAGCTCCACGGCATCGGGCCATCTCCACCTGGATACTCTCTACCTCACACACGACATACCCACGGCCTAGGCCGTTCTACCCTCAAACTTCTACAATATGTCGTACGCTTGGGTAGGAGACCCAGTGCCATACAATGGCACCGACACCACTGGTGGTGACTCTAGTATGTCTAACCCATCGACACATTTACTCATTCCAACGTGGCGTGCCTGCTACAACAAGCTGGATATGAATGAATTTGCAGCCAAACGAATATCCGACTAACACTCTCACAGCCACTGAGAACTTGAACCAATGGTACGAAAGAGGTGATCAGGCATACATCCTTGTTTCGTCGGCAATGGTACTTCTCATGGTGCCCGGTCTCGGTTTCCTGTACTCTGGTCTCGCACGGAGAAAGTCAGCACTCAGCATGATTTACGCGTGTCTGGGCTCATACTCGATCGTCTGCTTCCAATGGTACTTCTGGGGATACTCTCTCGCATTCAGCGAGACCGCGACAAACGGCTTCATCGGCAACCTCAGGAAATTCGGTCTCATGAACACTCTCGCTGTGCCCAGTCCCGGTTCGACGCTAGTCCCCGACCTTCTCTTCGCCTTCTACCAGATGCAGTTCTGCGCTGTCACCGCTGCCATTGTTGCAGGTGCCGTCGCTGAGCGTGGTCGCCTCATGCCTTTCTTCGTCTTCATCTTCATCTGGGCCACACTCGTCTACTGCCCTGTTGCATGCTGGGTGTGGGGACCTGGTGGTTGGGCCTTCAGCTGGGGTGTCCTCGACTACGCCGGCGGTGGACCCGTCGAGATCGTCTCCGGTATGTCTGCGCTCGCCTACTCGATGGTACTCGGACGTCGCCAGGAGAAGATGATGCTCAACTTCCGTCCACACAACGTCTCTCTCATCACCCTCGGAACTGTCTTCCTCTGGTTCGGCTGGCTCGCATTCAACGGCGGCTCTGCCTTCGGTGCCAACCTCCGCGCTGCGATGGCTTGCTGGAACTCCAACCTTACTGGTGTTTTCGGTGCCATGACTTGGGTCCTTCTTGATTGGCGCCTGGCACGCAAGTGGTCGATGGTCGGCTGGTGCTCCGGTCTCATTTCTGGCCTCGTCGCCGCCACTCCAGCCTCTGGTTTCCTCACTCCTTGGGGATCTGTCATCCTCGGCATCACCACTGGTATCGTTGCCAACTTCTCGACCAAGATCAAGTACTGGATCAGGATCGATGACTCTATGGATGTGTTCGCTGAGCACGGCGTCGCTGGCATGTGGGGTCTTCTTCTCAATGCTTTCCTCGGCGCCGACTACATTGTTGGCCTCGGCGGCAGTGCTGAGGTCACTTCCGCCAGCGGCGGTTTCCTCACTGGCAACTTCGCTTCTATCTACAAGCAGATTGCCTACATCGTTGCATGCACCGCCTACGCATTCGTCATGAGCGCCCTGATTGCGTACGCTATCAACTACATTCCTGGCCTTCACCTCCGCGCCTCCGAGGAGGCCGAACTTCTCGGCATGGACGACGACCAGCTCGGCGAATTCGCCTACGACTACGTGGAGGTCCGCCGCGACTACCTTGCCTGGACACCCGCCACTGGCGAGCAGACCCAGGATGGCCACAACATCCCCCAGGGCGAGCGCCACGGCATTGTCGGCCACAGCCAAATGCTCGAGGGCAAGGAGCCGAGCGAGAGCAGCGACAGCCACGGCCAAGTCGCCCAGGGAGACAGACACGGTGTCGCGTACGAGAAGGCTGAGCACGAAAAGCACCACCCTACCCCTGCTCCTACGCAGGAGGTTTAAAGTGCTACGACAGTTGAACTCTGGCACCAGTCCCGGCGACACTTTTTCGTTTTTACTTAGTTCTAAGATACCATAGCGAGATTTTATTCCTGTCATTTTCTTCAATAGCGTTTCAGCAGGTGGAAAAGAACACTGCCGCTCGAATCAAATTGTACAAACCAACCCAAGATACTTTTTGTTCATCAATTGCTGCGCCTCTTTCAATGTTGACGTGTATTGAATCTATCAACCTTTTCTTGTTATGAAGAACATGAGCTTAATAATCGATACTCTGCTAGTTTGTACATTTCCCAAACATGCGCAATACGGCCTTCGAAGTAAACTTGATGCCCAGCATCACCAAGAAATGCAGTCAACCATTAGCTTCAACCAAAGAAAGAAGGCCAGCTCCGTGTCGAATCGAGCGGACATCGCCTCAGACCCAGCATCAGACCCCAGCCCATGCTCAGGAGGTAATGATGATGGAGGCAGTGTCCGAGACCGGCCCAAAGCAATTCGACCCCTGCTGTTATCTCTCTGATTACACATCAACACAATCTCGCGTACATCCCGTACCTCTCGTCATTGCACAGGCGGCACGAACTCGTCCTCCACCTTCTCTACCTTCCCATACCCAAGCTTCCCAGGCCCGGCCCTGCCCATAATCTCCAACAACCTCACCGGCCTCTCCACCTGCCCCAAACTCTCCAAAGTCATCCCAGGCCTCGCAATCTTATACACCAAAGTATCGCGCAGGCCCAGCGTCGGGCTGTCAAACGCATTCGCCAGCGTCTCGACGAGCTGAAACCCGCACTTCAGCAGCACTTTCTGACTAGCGATGTTGTCTGCGTCTGTTTCAGCTTGCACGTAGTCGAAGCCCAACCCACCTGACATTGTAGGCGACGGGACGTTGGCGAAGTATGTCGAAAGGTAAGCGCGGAGCGCTTCGGTGGCGTAGCCTTTGCCGGCGTGGGCTGGAGAGTTAATTAGCATGTATCAATAATACCTCATGTGGAGTCATGATCAAAACAATAGAAACCAACGCCAGAACAAACGAGTATACAACCCAAGTTTCACCAACGAGAAACAACATACCCGGATGCATCAAATACCCGATCTCCGGCCAATGGTAACTGCCCATGATCCCCACGATCTGCTCTTCTCCTTCTCCCGCAGGAGACCCATCCCCATCGTCTTTGAGCGTTATAACAAAATTCAAAACATCCTTGCCCAGCGCACGAGCGCTCAGCCACCGCTGCGCGATGCCGACGTCGTTCGCCACGAGGCCCGAAGTATATTTCATCGTTGTCGCGTCCGTGATGATCGGAAGTATAGCAGCAGCATCGGCGACCCTAACGGTCCTCAAGCGCAAGCGGTCGGTTTCGACGATGCGCATTGGCGGCACTTGTAGGAAGTCGGGATCTGTCATTGCGGTTTGTATCTGGTATTGGCGGATTGGGCTGTTATGTGTTTTGAAAAGTATAATGGTTCAAAGTGGAGAATGGAGGACGTCCAATGGACTATATATACGAGAAAGCTCCACAATGTTTTTGTTTCATACGAGCTGACTCACTCTTTGTAGTCATTGGTTGGTCAGTCATTTTCAATCGTCGCCTGGCAAAAGCAATTCATCGTGACGCGAATGCCTATACCGAAATGCGAAATTGATAACGCGTCTGTATTGCGGAACAGGCTCCTACGGGTATGACAATTTGATCAGGTCAATGCGGATGTAGAAATTTGACCATGAATGACGATGACTAAGCGCGGTAGTGTCACAAAAAGTATACTAGTACTGCTGGCTGTTTACAGAACAAGCGTCGACTGTCTAATTGAGGCGGCCGTAGTACTATCCCAATTATTTGTATTATCTCACAAACAGGAAAGTGATTTGCACCTATTTCCACCTTTTCTATACCCCAAAAATGTCTCGCAGAACCAGCGCTTGGCTTGCTTCAACAAAAATTCTCGCTTCAAGTAATCATAAAAACATTAAAAGCAACGCAAACACCACCTATGCAAGTGTAAAAGCAAACGCAAGAGCCACAGCAAGGACACTGCATGCTGTCGCCCACTGCGTGAGTCGCCTGGCTGAGTTGCCGTCTGACGAGTCTGCAGCTGTTGTCGCAATACCCGGACCGGAGTCTGTGGGCAACAGAATGCGCCCAGATGTTGTTGAGATATCTTGTCCTTCGCCAGATTGCTGGCGAAAGATCGTGCTCACTTGCAAGACCTCGCCTGCAGCCATCGGGTAATTTGAAGTTGGGCAATTTGCCGGGTATATCGTTGTGGGAAATCCACGATCATCGTAGCCGGTAGAAATGCCTTCAGCAACTGTGGCAGTGACGAGAAATCCATGAACATCGTAGGATGTGACAATCTTATAGCCAGAAGCGGAACAGTAACCCGTAGCTGAGGGCGCCAGTGACAAGGACGATAACACGGGAAGGGATGTTGACTGCTAGAGATGTTAGCGAACGCGTTCAATAGTTGCATGGCACACTGGGAGGTCCTTACTCACTGGGGCCGCACTTTGAGGAGGAACGACCTTGCCGTTGCTCGAAACGGTCCAACCGGATGGAAGTCCGGGATAGTTGGTGTTTGTGACAACTGCAGAACTGAATGTGGTGGACTGGGGAACCCATGGGTAGACAGTCGGAGTCGTGTACGGGCCTTCTTCGCTGCGGTGTGTCCCTTCGAAAGGCTCTGGGTTGCCGCCGGAAGACGTCGATGTGATTTGCGGAGCATTGGTGTCGGTGCCACTCGCGGCGCCGGCATTTGCGTTGATTTGGCCTCCCTGGGAGATAATGCTGCCCCAAGTGCCGGACCTGTCGCCGTAGCTGTATTTCTCTCCGGTGGAATAGTCGATGACGGATGCAGATTGTACAACCATTGTGAAAGGGCCTTGACTGTAGTCTGTAGGACCACGCGACCAGTCGATGGTTCCTTGTGGGTTACCGGGATCACCGCCACTCCATGCGCCAATCTTGAACTGACATGGAGTCTGCGGGAACTGTCCGTGTGCATCGCCCTCTTCCAGAACACGGATGGTCTGACCGTTGATTTGCCAGACGATTCGTTCGTTTGTCCAATCGATCGTGTAGGTGTGGAACGTGTCTTGTGAATTCTGCGCCGCGTGAACAGCTGCCCGGTCGTACGAGGTTGTTTGTCCTTTGCCGAAGTAGTTGCTCTGGACTTCGTCGGGCGCTGCTCCAAGCCACTCCCAATCGATCTCGTCCAGGTCATCCGACTGTAACACCACAGAGCTGACAATACCTGCACCAGGCGCAGCTTTCACCACCACCTCCACGTGTCCGAACATGATGTACCAGTTTGAGTTGAGCTGGGGTGCATCGCCAGATGCTGCGACCGTAAGGTGGGCGCCGTCCGAGTCGAAGACCACGTTACTCTGGGTAGTGAATTCTGAGCTCTGGCCGGACGCGAAGTCGACGTTGACCGCTCTTCCAAGCGCTGTATCTGGAGGACATTCCTGTACTGTAGGGTCGCATTTGGTATACGTCTGTTGATGTGAAGGGCGCGCGAAGAGGAGGGCGGTTGTGGTTGCGAGTGTTGCGAGTCTGAGCGGCGAGCGCATAGCCAGCATATCGTTAAGGAATAGCATGGGTGAGTGGAGATGTTTGCTACACTAGAGAAGGATGCGATAGGGACGGGTAAGTGGATTGCAGTGCTACTGGGAGAGTGAACACAAGATGGAGAGCGGGTAGGATGGATAGCAGCAGAGAGGGTAGTGCGAGGCGGCACGCTAATAGCAGAAGCTGCTGCGGACGCCAGCCACCTACTGAGAGTGTTTTTTGTTTCTGCGACACGCGCGTACGTCAAGGGGAGTGTGCGGTGTGCTATAGCTGAATCGCTGCATGGCATAGGCCCGATGCGTTGTAGCTATCCAGTGCATATGCCGCGTGGTCGGTGGCTGGACGTCCCAGGATCGTCACAAGAGATGGCTGGGAAGTGCAGCAAGCGCTTCCTTGGTGCCGAGAACGCGGACGTGCATTGCTGACTGTGGAGCGGACCCTGGAAGTCGGCGGGCATCATCGTGGTGACTCGACCAAAAAGTCGCTAGCATACAGTACGACTGCCAGCAAGCCCATACACATACATATCACAGCACACCGTCACATACTCACGGACTCGACCAAGACCCTTGCCACACGCCACGAGTGCACGTGCAGGATATCACCACCATACCGCCATGTCGCTCACCAATGCTTCTGCAGAGGACGCCGCCCGCGCCGCAAAGCTCTCATCGAGAAAGCTGGCGACTCTGCCTACATCAGCAAGAAATGCTGCTCTAGATGCTGTCCACGACGCTCTAGCGCTGGCTCGCGATGATATTCTGGCCGCCAACGCCAAAGATCTCGAGCTTGCACAGAAGTCTGCCACTGATGGCCAACTCAATCCCAGCATCGTCAAGCGACTTGACCTGTCAAGGCCGGGCAAGTTCGAAGACATGCTGCAGGGTATCAAAGACGTCAGAAATCTAGACGACCCAGGTAGGTTGCCAATACCATATTTACTTTTTTGTATCTCTCCATTCTTCTCCCTACCCTGCTGACCGGCTTCGCAGTCGGCAGGGTGGATCTTCGCACAGAACTTGACGATGGCTTGACCTTGCAGCGCCAGACTTGTCCCATTGGTGTGCTTTTGATCATCTTCGAAGCACGCCCCGAAGTCATCGCAAACATTGCTTCATTGGCGATCAAGTCCGCCAATGCTGCTATCCTGAAGGGTGGCAAAGAGTCGACGGAGTCATTCAAGGCGATTTCGACTGTCATCTCACAAGCCCTCGACAAGACCGACGTGCCCAACGACTCTGTTCAGATGATTGCAACTAGAGATGTTGTCGATCAGCTGCTTAGTCTGAGCCAGTACGTTGACCTTGTCATTCCCCGTGGCTCAAACGATCTTGTAAGCCACTGTCAAAGGAAGGCACACATGCCCGTTCTTGGCCACGCCGATGGACTTTGCCACCTCTACATTCACCCTGATGTCGATGTAGACATGGCTGTCAAGGTCACTGTCGATTCCAAGACCGACTACCCGGCTGCCTGCAACGCCGTTGAAACTCTGTTGGTCCATGAAGATGCCCTGAAAACCGTTCTGCCGGCGGTGGCAGCGGCGTTGATCGCAAAGGGCGTGACCCTCAAATGTGACCAGCAGTCCAAGGATGCTTTGTCTGCATACTTGTCCAATGATGAGATTGCTGCGGTCCAAGACGCTACCGAGACAGACTTCAACACTGAGTTCCTTGACCTCGTACTTGCCATCCGCACTATCCCGGCAACTTCATCTGATCCGATGGCTGCAGTTGACGCGGCAGTCGATCACGTCAACACTCACGGCTCTCACCACACTGATGCTGTATTAACTGCCAGCAAAGAGGTAGCGGATCGTTTCTGCAACGGCGTTGACTCTGCGTGCAAATTCTGGAATGCTAGCACACGCTTCTGCGATGGTATGAGATTTGGTTTCGGCACAGAGGTTGGCATCAGCACGAACAAGGTGCACGCAAGAGGTCCGGTCGGTCTGGAGGGCTTGATGATTCATGAGTACCGTCTGGTGGGCAATGGGCAGACGGCCGCGATGTACGGATCTGGTGGTAAGCAGTACAAGCACAAGAAGCTGCCTTTGTAAATAAAAGTAGAGTTGTATGCGTGATATGGCAATGTTGATATGCTTGTTATCAAGGGCGTTGCTTACTGAGCTGTCCACCCGTTTCACGAGACTCGAACACCGCGATGATAGCTTTGGCTCTCAACACCACAGCTCACAATACCACAATACCATTGTGAAGCTGGGCGCATGGCAGTGTCACCTTGTCATGCACGTTTTGGCCTCGTGCTACCAAAGCTGCATATTGCTTCCATGGGTGCGGGCCACTTTGGAGCAGTAGCTCGAACATGTACTATAGATGCAGCAAGACGATAGCGCCCCGCCAAAACAATAACAAATCGAGCTCCCCAAGCTGCAACACACCTCATGACGCTGAGGACAAGAGCTCCACATGACAACGCCATATTTCTTCACTTCATATAGTAGCGACTTGTTCTGCAACCCTTGCGTGCATCTGGCGTCGAGAAGGAAGTGTGTGTCTCAGTGTTACCGTAGCATCAACCTGTGACCCCGCCTGCTGCTTGCTGCTGCGCACGGCAAGACGCAGGACGCTTGGGCAAAACGCAGATCCAAGGTGGCCAGGGGAAAAACATACTTTAACTTATACGAGCCGCCATTTTCTCATATCTGGACTCTGATCCCTCCTCCTGTCGCAACTCCTCCTTCCCTTCGAGAAGGGTGCGACTCAATAATTGCCTACATCGTACATTACAGCAGCCGGACATGAATCTGCTCTGCTACATCCCGCTATTGGCCGCTACGGCATCGGCTATCTGGCCCATTCCCTCGTCTTATTCGCACGGCGAGGGTCTCTTGTGGGTCGACGAAAGCGTTCAATTCACCTACAATAGTGCCGGACAGGTATCGCATGCTACTGTACCAGTACCCAACGAGGACACCACTTACCAATACCAGGCTCACCTCGGATCCTACGGCCACGGCGGCGGCCAAAACACCTCATCTTCAAACAAAATCGTCAACAAGGCCATCGAACGCACCCTCGAGACCCTCTTCAAGCAAAACTTCGTCCCGTGGAAATTCCACCCTCGCTTCTCGGACTTCGAACCCGATGCCAGCGCGGACAAGGTCCTGATCAAGACTGTCGCGTTGAAGCAGAATGGCACTGATCCCGAGGACATCCTCAAACCCGCAACCGGCAGTGTCGACGAGTCCTACGCACTCACCGTCTCTGATGCCGGCGACGTCACGATATCGGCCGTGACCTCCATCGGACTCGCTCGCGGCTTGACGACTTTCACGCAGCTTTTCTACGAACATTCTGATGGCGGCGTCTACTCCGAACTCGCGCCAGTATCTATCACGGATGCTCCCAAATTCCCATGGCGTGGATTGAATCTCGATACTTCCAGGACTTTCAAGGCGCTGGAAGATATTTACCGTACCATTGATGCGCTCGCGTACAGCAAATTCAACCGCTTGCACTGGCACATCACGGACTCGCAGTCGTGGCCGCTGGAGCTCCCCTCGATGCCAGAAGTGGCGGACAAAGGCGCCTACATTGGTTTCCAGAAATACTCACCCGCAGACGTAAAAGCAGTCCAGGAGTACGGTGCTCTCGTCGGAGTCGAGGTGGTCATGGAAATCGATCAGCCTGGCCACACTGCTTCGATCTGGTACAGCCACCCTGAGCTCATCGCCGCTTTCGAGATCCTGCCGAACTGGGATACATACGCTGCGGAGCCGCCATCAGGGACGTTGAAGCTGAACTCGACAGCTGTGTACGACTTCTTGGAGAAGCTGTTCGATGATCTGCTGCCGCGTCTCAAGCCCTTGACCAGCTACTTCCACCTCGGAGGCGACGAGGTGAACAAGAACGCGTACAACCTCGACGACACCGTTGGCAGCAACGAGTCCGCAGTGCTGCAGCCGCTGATGCAAAAGTTCATGGACCGCAACATGAAGCAGATCACAGAAGCCGGCTTCACACCACTGGTGTGGGAAGAAATGCTGCTCGACTGGAACCTCACCCTGCCCAAGTCAACAATCGTGCAAAGCTGGCAGAGCGACGAGAACGTCGCCGAGATCGCCTCCAAAGGCTACCGCGTGATCACAGGCAACTACAACTTCTGGTACCTCGACTGCGGCTACGGCCAATGGCTCGACTTCCGCCCGGGGACGGCCTCGCAGGGCTTCTGGCCCTACAACGACTACTGCTCGCCGCGCAAGAACTGGCGCCTGATGTACAGCTATGACCCGCTGGCCGGGGTGCCTGCCAACGAGACGCACCTCGTGATCGGCGGTGAGACGCACATCTGGTCAGAGCAGACGGACGACGTCAACCTGGACAACAAGGTCTGGCCGCGCGCCTGTGCGGCGGCGGAGGTCTTGTGGTCCGGGGCGAAGGACGCCAGCGGTCAGAACAGGAGTCAGATCACGGCGAGCCCAAGGCTGAGCGAGATGAGGGAGAGGTTGGTTGCGAGGGGTATCAAGGCCGAGCCTATCCAGATGCCCTTCTGCACGATGAACGGCACGCAGTGTGCGCTGTGAGGTGGCGAGGAGTGAAGTAAGTAGTGGCAAGGCGTAGTAGTAGTAACAACAACGGAATGCAATGAAATGTCAACGAACGTGAGAAATAATACCAGCCAAGAGGTGAGGTGGGCGGGTGTGCCAGTTATGAGGGAACGATAGTTCGACAGAGTCTGCACCTGCCATGCGAACACCTTGATCTCCCCTCGCAGAAATCGCGCAGGACAGCTCCAAGACAATCGTGATTCGAGCACGCCAGCAACTCCCTGCGGGTCGGTCTACGGGCAAAGCAGGTCTCGCAGGAGTCTCAGAAGCACGCTGGCCCTGCGAGTTCGGCGCTAGACGGGTCTGCTGAATATGATGGGGGTAATCTGGGGGTAATAGGTATTAAGAGGCCTTCCCCAAGGGGTTTCTCCATGCGGACCCCGACCCAAGGTGACAGAGCCAAACGTAAAGCACGCCTTGAGTTTGATCATTCGCAGGCCTCAGGTCGGGTGCAGCCGTTGGGAGAGTCAGAAAATGTGTCAAGTCGGCACGGCTTTGACACATGGTATAGAGGAAGCGGCTTAGCGCGGGCGTCTGTGTGTCGGCAGCCGGCGGGCTCACGTGCGGCGAGGGAAGAGAAAGTCACAAAATCTGGAGCTCACGAGGCTGCGCCACGCTATTATTGGCCTGGACGAGGCGCGATCGTCAGGTACGGCTCGAGTAGCGCCCGGACGCGTCTCCAGAGTGCTACCGGTGCGAGTCGGTGCGGTTGTTCTGTTCCGGCTGGTGTCGGCCTATGATGAGGGGCCCTGGGCTTGCGTGAATTGACGCATGTTGACGCGAGCGAGCGAGCGAAAGAAAGAAATGTGAGCAGTGATATATAATGCCGCAGCCACCGCCCGAGATTGCCATTGCGTGTTGAGTGAATTATACCACCTCTGATATCGTTGCTGTCTTGCACGCACACACACACGCCTCACTCGCCCTCGCACTTTCACTTACACACAGCCCTCGCTCCTCCCTCCAAAGAGACTCGATAGCTCTTATCGCGGGGCCGCAGCTTCTTGCAGCAGATCTTTTCTTGGTGCATCGCCTCGTGTCACCACGTGTGATAAGAACGTGAAAAAGCTCGTGCAAATTGTTGCCATTGGCGAACAAACTGCCAGGTAAGCAAGGTTCCTCGCCCATTGTTGGTCCAGACGACACGACACGACACCAGAAGCCTCCGAAGGGTCATTGCTGAGGGCATGTGACTTGCGCGCGCGCACCGCTTCTGCCCCTCTTAGACGATTACTATAATAAGCACTCGCGGCCTTTCTAACTTCGCCCGCAGAGATCAACGTAGAAAGTCTCTATACCGCTCTTCTGCAGCTATAGCTGTCTGCTCTTCCCACAAGAAGAGCATTGCCATCGTTTCACAAACGATACGAACCACAACCCCCTCACACCGCCAACATGGCTTCTCCCACACCTAATGGCGCTGCCAACGGCACCGCAAAGCCCCTCAACAAGCTCCTCGACACCGTCATCCGCGAGCCTGGTCGCCAGCCCTCGCCCCAACCCACACATTTGGGCGTGCCCGGCGGTGCCACGCCTGTCCAGAACGCCCATGTCCTCCACGAGACTGGCAGCGGCTACGTCGCTCCCAAGTTCGAGGGCAAGGAGCAGCAGATGGAGGATGTCATCGCTGAGCTCGACCGTGCCGAGTTCATCCCCGAAGACTTCGTCAAGAGCGAGACCGAGTGGTTCTACAACGCCCTCGGCATCGACGACATGTACTTCAGCACCGAGAGCGTCCAGGCGATCTCCAGCCACATTCACTCCCTCTGGGCGGCCAAGGTGGCTGCGTACGCCAGAGGTGACAACAAGATGAGGGTTCAGCTTGATAAGGAGGACACCGACCATGCGGTCTACATCGACACCAGCGTCCCTGGTGTCACCAACACTTCAGGCCCCAACTACGAGTCCAGGCTCGAGTCCAAGTACTTGGATGGCAGCAGGGGTGCCAACAGCTACCGTGTTGAGACTTTCCGTGCCTCTTCAGATGCTGAGCAGTCAATCCGCTGCTACTTCGTCTACCAGTCGAGCTTCAAGAACCCCAGCCCGGCTGCTGGCGAGACCAGGATCGAAGAGCTTGGTGACGAGCGCTTCTTGATCAAGGCCACCCAGAACACCAAGGCCATCTACCAAGGTATCATGGACCAGGTCGTTTCCCGCACAGGCCCTGTCATCGACATGTACGACATCGAGGGCATGCGCGAGAAGCGTCTGATCGTTGGTTTCAAGCAGGGCTCTGCCCTCGGCATGTTCTCTGCCCTCAGTAGCCTCTACCACTACTACGGCCTTACTTCCTCCAGGAAGTACGTCGAGCAGTTCTCCAACGGCATCACCATCATTTCGATGTACCTTGCCCCTGCGCCTTCTGCTTCCAGCAGACACCCTCCGATCGAGGCTAGCATCCACCAGATCATGAAGGAGATCTCTCTGCTCTACTGCATTCCGCAGAGCCGCTTCCAGGCCCACTTCATCTCTGGCCGTCTGTCCCTCCAGGAGGCTATCTACGCCCACTGTGTGTGGATCTTCACACAACACTTCCTCAACAGGCTCGGAAACGAGTACAACACCCTCGCCTCGGTGCTTGACCCCAACAACACTGTCCACGCTGAGATCCTGGCCAAGCTCAAGAAGCGTCTCCGTAACGAGACCTTCACCGCCGACTACATCCTTGAGATCATTGACCAGTACCCTGACCTCATCCGTATGCTCTACCTCTCTTTCGCGAACACACACTACGTGCAGACTCGCGGTGACGCAGACAACTTCCTCCCCACCCTTTCCTACCAGCGCATGTCCGTCGACAGGGCGCTTCCTGATGCTGAGCTGAAGGACCTGATCGCGAGAAACACGATTAACGAGCACCACCTTATGGTGATGACCGCTTTCCGCATCTTCAACTCCGCCGTGCTGAAGACCAACTTCTACACACCGACTAAGGTCGCGCTCTCTTTCCGTCTCAACCCCAGCTTCCTGCCTTCAGAGGAGTACGCTCAGCCTCTATACGGCATGTTCCTGGTTATTAGCTCGGAGTTCAGAGGTTTCCACTTGCGTTTCAGGGACGTCGCGCGTGGTGGCATTCGCATTGTGAAGTCTAGG
Source organism: Cladosporium velox (assembly GCA_024604135.1). Taxonomy (NCBI): domain Eukaryota; kingdom Fungi; phylum Ascomycota; class Dothideomycetes; order Cladosporiales; family Cladosporiaceae; genus Cladosporium; species Cladosporium velox. The sequence goes on along the minus strand of JANIIF010000008.1, from coordinate 852,323 downwards.
AGTCGCGAGGCTTACTCCATCAACGCTCGCTCCCTCTTCGACGAGAACTACAACCTCGCCAACACCCAGCAGAAGAAGAACAAGGATATCCCCGAAGGTGGCAGCAAGGGTGTCGTCCTTTTGGACTTCCAGCACCAGGACAAGATGGTTGTTGCGTTCGAGAAGTACATTGACTCCATCATGGACTTGCTCCTTCCTCCCACCAGCCCTGGTATCAAGGATCCCATTGTCGACCTCCACGGCAAGCAGGAGATCCTCTTCATGGGTCCCGATGAGAACACTGCCGACCTCGTCAACTGGGCCACCGCTCACGCCCGTGCTCGTGGCGCTCCTTGGTGGAAGTCCTTCTTCACGGGTAAGAACCCCAAGCTTGGTGGCATTCCTCACGACAAGTACGGCATGACCACTTTGAGTGTTCGCGAGTACGTGTCGGGTATCTACCGCAAGCTCGGCCTCGACGAGACTCAGGTCCGCAAGTTGCAGACTGGTGGCCCTGACGGTGATCTTGGCTCCAACGAGATCCTGCTCGGTAAGGAGAAGTACGTCGCCATCGTTGACGGCGCTGGTGTCCTCGTTGACCCCAATGGCATCGACCGTGCCGAACTCCTCCGTCTCGCCTCTGAGCGTAAGATGATCAGCAACTTCGACATCTCCAAGCTCTCCAGCACCGGCTACCGCGTGCTTGTCGAGGACAACAACATCACCCTCCCATCGGGCGAGGTCATCAACAACGGCACCACCTTCCGCAACACCTTCCACCTCCGTAACCAGGAGCAGATCGACATGTTCGTCCCCTGCGGTGGTCGCCCCGAGAGCATCGACTTCTCCTCCGCCACCCGCCTCATCAACGACGGCAAGCCCATCATCCCCTACATCGTTGAGGGCGCCAACCTCTTCATCACCCAAGAAGCCAAGCTCCGCCTCGAGAAGGCCGGCACGATCGTCTTCAAGGACGCCTCCGCCAACAAGGGTGGTGTCACTTCCTCCTCCCTCGAAGTCCTCGCCTCGCTCTCCTTCGACGAGGCGGGCTTCATCGAGCACATGTGCGTCAAGGACGACGGCTCCGTGCCCCAATTCTACCAGGACTACGTCCGCCAGGTGCAGGCGACGATCCGCGAGAACGCGCGCCTCGAGTTCGAGACGCTGTGGCGCGAGGGCGAGGCCACCGGCGAGAGCAGGAGCATCCTCTCCGACCGCCTCAGTCTGGCCATCACCCGCATGGACGAGGAGCTGCAGGCCACCGAGCTGTGGGACAACGTCGAGCTGCGCAGGAGCGTCCTCGGCGATGCTCTGCCCAAGCTGCTGCTTGAGAAGATCGGCCTGGACAGCATTCTTGAGAGGGTACGTTTGGCTTATTTCCTTTCCTTCGTCCGCTTTTCACAACCATTTACTAACTTTATGTGCCACACAGGTCCCCGACGCCTACCTCCGCGCCATCTTCGGCTCTTTCCTCGCTTCTCGCTTCATCTACAGCATGGGCATCAGCGCCAGCCCCGTCAGCTTCTTCGCTTTCATGAACAAGCGCATGGCCAGGAGCGCTCAGGCTTTAGTCCAGTAGAAGAGTGGATATGAGGACAACGATCTCAATGTGCAAAATGGAAACAAACAACAACCGGGCAATAAATGGGAACATAGAGGGTTGGCCAATGACCCTGGCGTTTTGTGCTTCTTTGGTTCGATATGGATAACGGAATCTTGCGAGTGTGGTTTTAGACATTCACACGTTTTGCTATGTGTGAACCTGTTCTGACTCTACGCTCGGAGAATGGGATGGAAGAAAAGTTTTTTGTGTGTTGTGTGCATTGGCATTGCATTGCATTTTCGGGGCATGAGTTAATGGCAGAGGAGTGAGAGAGGAATGCTGGTGGAGATTTGACAGACGCCCATTTCCACAGGAATGTTACCCCTCGTGGGTAAACAAATGATACGAACAAGCTTTGCTTTTGAATGTTGTCTTGATTGGTGTCGCGTACATGTACTCTCGTCACGTTGTATTCTTCTCCTCAAGTCTTGGTTGTTGTTGTCGACTACTCAACGCTGTTTTGGTTGTTGTTGACTTGAGCTACTTTACCTATCGCGTCGCAGCATTCATCCATTGGCTTCTTACTCGCTGTTGATTCAAGACCAGTACGTTCGCGTGATAGTAGCCTGTTGTCCTGCGTAGACGCCGCTGCTGACTGGACTCGCTAGCATAGGAAACGAGCGCAACAAATCATCATGGCTAAAGCCCGCAAGACTGAGAACGAGCCCACCGCTCCGAAGCGACAGAGCTCTCGCATCAAGGCCATCGTAAGCGCACTTCACTCCCAGCGTAGTCGCCTTCACGCCATAACTTCACTAACCACTCCCACCACAGGAGAAAGCCAAAGCAAGCGCGCCCAAACCCGCCGCTCCCTCTCCTCAAAAGAAGAAGAGCACAACCTCCGGCGCCAGCTCCCGGGCCAAATCCGCCGGCATCACAAAGAAGAAACCAACCTCCAAATCCCCAACCAAGAAGAAAGCCGCCGCCACCGCCAAAAAAGCCGCCGCGAAACCCAAGGCGACGGCTAAGAACGCTGTCTCTGTCGCGAGGAAAGCCGCTGAGAAGCCCGAAGAGACTAAGAAGAAGGCTGCTGCTGCTACGCCGAAGATCAAGGAGAAGGCGGAGAGTGTTGCTAAGAGCGCGGTCAAAAAGGTTAGTCCGAGGAAGGCGGAGGCGGAGAGCGGCGCGAGCGAGACGGTGGGCAAGTATGTGGGCGAGACGGTGGATTCGGTGATTAGTGGGGCGGCGGCGGTGTTTGCTGGGAAGAGTCCGTTTGGGGGTGGGAGGTCGAAGGTGAGTTTTTTGACGTGGTTCTTTTGATGTTTGGTTTTACTCGAGCCTTTGAGGATGTGTTACTGACCGTACTTTCCCGTTTAGTCGAAGAGCCCAGAGAAGGAGTCGGGTTATGCTGCTAGATCCAGGGTGAGTACATGTAGTCCGTGAAGATCTTATTGGGTACTGGACTAATTATTCTGGTTAGAGCAAGAGTCCTGGCAAAGTCGATAAGGAGAACAAGAGGCAGAGCAGCAAGTCTCGTTAATTGACCAGGTGGTTGCCTGGAACGATAGCATGAAAGATGACAGAAGGCGGATCTAATACTTTGAGCAGGGCAAATGCTCTTTCTCGTAATGTCTTTGTACTCTATACCTTAATGAGAGATCTTGGTCGTTGCATGAGGCCATATTATAATTTTACGCGTTGTTTGCAAGACGCAGGCCCGGATAGAAGAAGGTTGTGCCTGAGATGAAGTGAAGTAGAGTATCCTGTCCTGAGGCAATAATGTCGATGCGCTATTATTGGGGTGTTGTGTAAGGTAGAGGCATTATTGCAAGGCAAGGCTCAGGGGCGGTGGCTGGCTGACATCGGGCGGCGAATGAAGACATCTGGAGGCTTTTGAACGCGTGATGTTCGCTCGGTCAGTCTCCTGCTAACACCAGCGACCACGAACCTGGTGATATCAGGTGCTCGATAGCACGCGACTACCAACAACTCTCCACGACCTTGCCCTTGTCAACCCCGCAACTCTCAATCGGCGGTAGTGGAGCCATATCACGTCGACGCCATCGCAGAGCCAACGGCCAACGCTTGCAACTCCCATCGCACCGACTTTGCCCGAAGACCCGCGGGAAAGTCAAGTGCAAGCAGCTGCCACCCGCAAGCCGTAGGAAGTTTACTACTCAGTCACAAGCTATTACCACATCCCATCCACTACCACCACCACCACCACCAAGAACCCATATCACCCGCCCCGCCGACCACACGACTCTCTTCCTCTCGCTCTCATCTCTTCACCGCATGACGTCCCAAAGCCTATGATATTACCACGCGACATCCAGCGCCGGCGCAACACAGCTTCCTCCCTCTAAAGGGCATCACCACATATCTCTCACGCGCATTCGGCCCTCAAATGACGCTGCGCATCTTCAGCAAACACCTCCCGAAATGAGCTCCAAACCCACATCTCCACCTCTCGCTCCAGACCCTCTCCCAAACCCCAATTCTCTCAGCAACATGTCCACACCTCAGTCCTCACCCGTCGAACCGACTCCGTTCTATGGCTTCCGTTCCTGGGTCTCACAGGTCGTCGTCGCCTCCTTCATCGCCGGCGGTACTGCAGGCGCCGTCTCCCGCACAGTCGTCTCACCGCTGGAACGCCTAAAGATCTTGCTGCAAGTGCAGAATGTCGGTCGCGAAGAGTACAAGATGAGCATTGGCAAGGCGCTGGGCAAGATGTGGCGCGAGGAAGGCTGGCGCGGCATGATGGCCGGCAATGGCGCAAACTGCATGAGAATCGTGCCTTACAGCGCTGTGCAATTTGGCAGCTACAACATTTACAAAAAGGTACGTCTTGAATTTCTTCAAAGAAGTGAATGTTGGGAATTGGGATATAAGCGGCAGTCGGCAGCAGGCATTGGCGAAAAGCATTGTATACCGGCAATGGTAGCTGCAATGGCAGTACCAGCAGTGCAGGCAGTACATTCGACTCGGAGTGAAACGCACTTGACCTCAGACTGAACTCCGAACAACAAAACTCCAAAGAAAGGTACCTCTACATGATCCCACGAATCAGACTAATCAATTGTTTAACAGGGCTTCGAATCCACTCCTGGCGCCAGCCTTTCCGCCCTTTCCCGTCTCTGCTGCGGTGCACTTGCAGGCATCACCTCAGTCACCGTCACATACCCACTCGACATTGTTCGCACGCGCCTTTCGATCCAGTCCGCATCCTTCGCATCTTTGGCTAGAGAAAAGGGCAGCTCTGCTAAAGAGGCCGCCGAAGTGGCCAGGCGCAAGCTCCCCGGCATGTGGGGCACTATGAAGCAAATGTACACAACCGAAGGCGGCTTCACAGCACTGTACAGAGGCATCGTGCCGACCGTGGCAGGCGTTGCGCCGTACGTCGGACTGAACTTCATGATCTACGAGAGCGTACGCACATACTTCACACCGGAGGGCGAGAAGGATCCCTCAGCCATTGGAAAGCTAGGTGCTGGCGCAATCTCTGGAGCCGTGGCGCAAACCTGCACATATCCGCTGTAAGTTCTTCTGTGATATCCTTGCAACACGAACGTGCAAGTGACTAACATTCGAATTAGGGACGTCCTCCGCCGCCGCTTCCAGATCAACACCATGTCCGGCATGGGCTACCAATACAAGGGCATCTTCGACGCCGTACGTGTGATCACAGCACAGGAAGGCCTTCGCGGTCTGTACAAAGGCATCAGCCCGAACCTGCTAAAGGTCGCCCCTTCCATGGCTAGCTCATGGCTCAGCTTCGAAATGACGAGAGACTACTTCCTCAGCCTCAGACCTGAGGAGGATGATGATGAGATTTGAGTTGCGCTCTATGAAGAAAGATGCATTGAATTATCTCTCACGTCCAAAAGAGCAACAAACGAACGACCCTACGGTCACATCCATCATACCAAGCGCGAACAAAGCATAACGGCGTTGGCGTTGTACCATTTGATTTCCACTGGGTTTGGACAAGAAGTTTCCCGGCAACCAGGACAAACATGCAGCGAGGAGTTTTCTGTTTTCATGGGAGAGAAAAATGGGTAGAGAAGGGCGAATGATCGTCCGGCGACAAAAAGGGCAGGCAAATTCTGGCTTTGGTGTGGCCTGCGAGCGAGGGAATGACGAACGCCTCGAGGGCTACCTTTGCCAAAGGAGAAGGGAGTTGGGTTATTCGGCGGCGAAAGACTCCGGAGCGGCAGATCCTAAGGAAGACTTGGTGTCGTGATGATGGGGCATGCAGACAGGCGACATATGTATAGTATCCTCCTAACCCCGTCACTGTTTTATGTGCCCTTGTTGCAGTCGAGATTTCATGTTCTTGTGTTTAATGTTGCATAGGTGGTGTCGTCGGTGTTTGAGCGTCTCGACTGCTCGGCAACTGGAAATGATCGTCGACTCATGTCTGTTTGATCTGCAGCTTCGTTCAGCCCTGCTTCTCCGCATGATGGGGGCAGATTGACGAGCCGGATGCCGAGGCATTATTGCTTTGGTGACCGCATTTGAGGTGTTCGATATATTTTCGCGACAACTGCGTGATTACATTTTAGAAGAACGATTCAAATAAGACGTTCCTTTGTTTTGGATTTACTGAATATCGGCTAAGCTTGACGACTCACTTCAGGACGATCTTCTCATCAATCCTTGGATACCAAATTGCGCTGGATCAATTATGTCTGATCCGCCAAAACCAATAAAACGAGTTCTGGTGGTTAACAGGTAAGGGAATCTCGTTTCTTAGGACCCATCTAACGAATCATGATCTATGGAAGTATTATCGCCAAGTTCAACACGACCTCACCTAACCATTTGGATCCTCAGAAACAAACCTCATCTCTCTCTGTCCAAATCCCATCAGAATTAACACATCCCTCCCAGAGGCGAAATCGCAACCCGCATCCTCGCCACCGCCCGCGAACTCAACCTCGAAACCTTCGCGACCTACACCGACACCGACACCAGTCACGCCTACAACCACGACGCCGCGCACGCCCTGCGCCTCCCGTCCCCAGCCTCGTACACAGACATCCCGCTCCTCGTCTCGCTCGCGAAGAAACACGCCATCGACGCCGTGCACCCGGGCTACGGCTTCTTGTCCGAAAATGCTGCTTTCGCGGCGGCGATGCGCGAAGCCGGCATCGAGGTGATCGGGCCGGGGCCTGAGATTCTGGAGCGCACGGGCGATAAGCTCGCTGCGAGGGTGTTGGCGGAGGAGAGTGGGGTTCCTGTTTTGCCTGCGTTGGCGGTGCCGACGAGTGAGGTGGGGGATGTGAGGAGGTTTGCGGAGGAGGCGGGGTTGCCGGTTATGGTGAAGGCTGTGGATGGGGGTGGCGGACGGGGGATTAGGCTTGTGAGGGAGATGGGGGAGTTGGAGGGGTTGGTGAGGAGGGCGGTGGAGGAGAGTCCGCAGAGACTGGTTTTCGCGGAGAAGGCGGCTGTTGAGGGGTGGAGGCATGTTGAGGTGCAGGTTTTGGGGGACGGGGTGGGTGGTGTGAGGCATTTGTGGGAGAGGGAGTGTAGTATTCAGAGGAGGTATCAGAAGGTTGTTGAGTTGGCGACGTCGACAGTGGGGGACAGAAGGGTTGTTGGGAGGGTCGTTGAGGCGGCGGTCAAGATGGCTGAGAGGGTGAGTCGTTTGTTCTTATTTGGGCAATGCGTACGAATGCTGACCTCTTTACAAGATCCGATATAAATCTCTAGGGACCTTTGAGTTTCTGGTGAATCCGTCGAGTGGCGAGTTTTACTTCCTGGAGATCAATCCTCGTCTGCAAGTCGAACACACCATCACCGAATCGATATGTTCTCTAGATATCGTTAAGGTCCAATTCCAACTGGCTCAAGGACTTCGTATCGACCAGACAGATTTGGCCGATATTCCACAAGACCCTATACAGCCGCCTCCGCTGCGATCAATACAGCTACGTGTGACGGCGGAAGACCCAGAGAAGAACTACTCGCTCAGTGTCGGCAAGATCCAATCATTCCACTTTCCTTCAGGTAATGGTGTCCGCGTTGACACGGCGCTCGTTCACGGTGTCCCTGCCAGCGTCGGTCCGGACTTCGACAGTGTCATTGCAAAGATCATCGTAACAGCTCGTACATGGAGCGATGCTGTCAGCAAAGCCCGTCGTGCTGTTCAGGATACATCCATCTCGGGCGTGAAGACAAACCTGGATCTTCTGGCTGCCATCCTCGCACACCCAGACTTCCTCGCTGGGAACTGCGATACGCAATGGCTCGAAGCGAACCACGCCGACCTCATCGCTCTCAGCCATGAAACCCGCGACGTCAAAGCTAAAACACAATCCCATCTTCTCGCCACACAACCCAACCCCTCAATATCTGCCACCGCAAACTCATCGTCAGGCCCCCTTTTCCGCCCCAAAGACGCCTGGACCCTCTCCCTTACACCCAAGAACCAACCTTCAGCCTACACCCAGCAACACCACTTATCCCTCACTCGCATCCTCCGCAACGACTTCCCGGCTTCCCTCTCCGCCGAAATCACCCACACTGGCCCATCCTCCGCCTCACAAAGCTACACTCTATCCCTAAACTCAACCTCCTCCTCAGCCTCTGCGCGCGGCCATCGACTCGGCTCGCCCTCCGACCCAAGCCACGTGCTGATTCCTTTCGCGGGCACGCTGGTTGAGGTTCTGGTCGACGAGGGCGATGCGGTGGCAAAAGGAGATGTCGTGTGCGTTGTTAGGCAGATGAAGATGGAATTGGAGGTTCGCGCACCGCGAAGCGGGACTGTTGGGTTTGTGTTGGAGGTTGAGGATGGTGGAGAGGTGAGCGAGGGGATGTTGGCTGCGATCGTAGTGGAGGATGAGAGTCGGGCGAGGTTGTGAGGGATATATCGGGTGTTGTCTACGCATGGTCTTGAGATGTTCCGGACGATCGATGCCGGTATACGTAGCAGTGCGTGGATGATCAAATTTGTTCGCGTCGACGATGTCAGCTACAAGTCTATCGATTGGCCCTCTTACATGCGTTCGGGAAACAGTTTATATCTCTCTCGAGCGAGCAAGAACACAAATTGCACAAATAGTTTCATTGGTTTTTACGAACGCGCACAATCGTTACTGCAAGCGGTGCGGTTTACATATGTCTTTGCCCCTATCTCAACGCACGAACGCAACGTGAACACCATTGGCCGGCTGCAAGACAATATCCGTCCTCCAGCCAGGGAACTCTCCGCCACTGCGGTCCTCAACACGGGAGAACTGCTGCAGAATCCTGACAACAGTGTACCCCATCTCGGTCAAAGCAAACTGCTGACCAATGCAAATCCTTGGGCCTCCATTGAAAGGAACGTAGGTCCATGATTTCGGCGTCCAGGAGTCCCAACGCGAAGGGTCGAATTTCGCCGGGTCGGGGAAAGGTTTCGTCGGGTCTGAGGGGTAGTGGGTTGGGTAGATGTCTTTGCGGTGCTGCATGACGAGAGTCGAGTAGCCGCATGGGGTGTCTTTGAGGACAGCAACAGGCTCCGTGCCGTCGGGGCCACCGCCGCGGGGCAGAGTGGTGTCTACGAGAGCTACGCGGACGTTGTACGGGACCACTGGGTACACGCGGAGTGTTTCGTTCAGAGTGTGCTGCAGGTAGCGCATGGACTTGAGGTGCTCGTAGGTGGGTTGGACGGTCGGGTCAGAGCCCAGAGTGGCGGTGATCTCGCGGCGGAGAGCGGCTACGACTTCAGGGTGCTGGGACAAGGAATAGAACAGCCACGAAAGTGTGACGGCAGTGGTGTCGCGGCCTGCGAGCAAGATAGCGACGAGTTGGTCACGTAGAACAGTGCGATCGCGTGTGTACGAGGCCAGAGAGTGAAGGAATGTGTAGCCTTGGTCAGACTTGGTCTTAGTCTCGAGCTCAGCCGGTGATAGAGCGAGCGCCTGGTCGATGTACTTTTCAACAAAAGAGTTCAGAACCTTAAGACTCTTGTAGAAGCCTTTCTTCGAGACAAGACCCTGGGCTGGTCCAGCACGAGCGATGATGCCCTGGATATGCTGTACTTCAGCGAAGGCGTGTGCGAACTCGGCCTTGGGGTTTGCCAGGGAATCGACGCTGTCTCCAAGAAGGAAGTCGGTGGCTGCATCGAGCGTGAAGCGGAAGAAGAGGTCGTCAACGCGAACGGTCGAGCCAGGCTGCGAGCCTTCAAGTAGAGGCAATAGAGCCTGGAAGTGAGTCTCGAAGGTGTGTAGGTCGGATACTCTGTCCTTGATAAACTGCGGTCTGATCAATTGGCGGCTGTTGTGCCACATATCTCCATCAGTTGTGAAGATACCTGTGTACAAAAGTCAGTCTTGAGGTTCTATTTACATCTCATGAAGGTAAACTTACTCAGTCCAAGGAAGTCCTTCCATTCTTTGCGGAACTGTGCACCCTTGCCGTAGCTTCCAAACTGGGTTGCCAAAATGGCCTTCATGTTTTCCTCGTCCGCGGTGAGGACGACACGCTCGCCTAGGGTAATAGTCTCGATGGTCCATCGTGAAGGACCTCCCTTGCTCGCCTTCTCGAAGTTTGTCCACCAGAACTCATGGTTGCGGTGGCGTAGCATGTGCCAGACAGCATTGTAGATGAACAGCAGATTGAATGGCGTCCATGTGCGGATGCTGTGAGCTCGCGCACCCAGACGTGCGAGCTTGATCTCGCTAGAGATAGCGGCGATCAAGAGCCTGAAGTACCAGAACGATGCGACAGCGATGATGCCGTAAGCGAGGGATAGATGTGTGAGTTCGCGGAGCTGCCACGAGCCCCAAGCCACCGCACCGTAGATGCACGTCGGCGCGCCGACACGGTCAATGAGATAGAGCAGCATGATTGATTAATCGACCTTGAGGCCTGACAAAGAATTGCTGACAAGGACGATGACCACAAGCGGAAGACGACTACACACTTATACCATCAGCGCGATCGCCTAGCATCGTTCCAGAGCGGCAGCCCTCCCTAGCACCCTGGCAGCCGCCCATCCTTCGACACGCGACAAGCCCATAGATTTAGTGTGTGTTTTGCATGCCGCCGCGCCCAAGGGGCCCAAGGCCGTTTCTTTCAGCTCGGAAAGCAGGCATCCGCTCTTCACAGTGCCACGCTAGGAACGACATAGCCAATCGCGAGTCAGGAAAAGCTAAACGATCGTGCCACGTGATCGGTTACGAAGGGTGCCTCGGTACGAACCCCGTCATCTGTTGTTGTTCGTATATCGTCTCCGCAGTCTTGTATAACTGTATGACGGTAACAAGGCAATTGCGTGACCCGGGAATCACAGATACGATGGAGTGATGAAACCACAGTAGCTAGGCTCGCTAGGCTGCAGCATTACATGTTGGCACGGGTATCACTTGCGGGTCGGTAACTAGGTTATCGCTCAGAATAAGTACCATGGAAGGTGATGCAGAGTCGCGCAAACTATACTGTACATTTACAACTGACAGGCCGCGGCATTAAAAAGTAACGTCTCATTACATTTATCACATGCCAATCATACGTCTAAGTCTCTTGCTGTATTTACAGTTACTCTTCGTCCGAAATCTTGACTTTGTCCGAGTACTCTCTGATGTTCGAGTAAACAGTCTCCTCGATCAGGTCGCCTTTACCGCCTGCAACCCGCAGGATCAGGTCGTTTAGCGAGCTGCGACCAAGAATATCCACATGGTCGCCAGTGCTGGGTCCACCACGGGGACTGAATCTATCAGGCTCGTGTCGCATCTCAACAACCTTGACAGGTATTTGCGCCGGGTTGTAGCGAGACATACGCCAGCCACGGTTGCACATGTAGCCGGAGGATAGTAGACTGACTGTGCCATCACCTTCGCCCATCACCACGCCATGGTCAACCATGCCGCCAGCGTCTGTGAAAATGGAAGTATCTGGTATACAAGTCAGCAATTGCCTTTGAGTTATGATGGGGGGTGTTACGCACCAATAGCAGCCACTGTCTGATTGCGAAGTAGATCTACTTCTTCACGGTAATAATAAGCTCTCTCTGTATCTTTACCGACGCCGTAGAAGCAGTATATCTTCATATCCGGAGCATTCGGGAGGCGCGTCTCGAGAGGATTGATCCACTTGTTAGGATTCTTTTGGTTTTCCTCGACTTCTCGTTTCGTGTGAGCAACTCCGTGGCTGTAAGAAGACTTGACAGCATTCGAGTACCAATCTTCGGTGTTGTTCCAGAGGTAGGGAAGCGCCTCATCCATAGTGAGGTCACCAGGATCGTCTTGGAAGTTCTCGCGTGCGAACTTGAGGAAGTTGCCATACGAGAAGTTCTGACCAGGTTTGTCGTCCGGAGCCCAGGTCGTGTTACCCCATACGGCATTTCCGCCAATGGGAAGCATGCTGCTGATGCCAGGCATGGCTCTGAAAATCTCTGCTCTCTCGTTCTTGCTGAGGAACTTCTCAAGGCCATAGACTGCGAGCGCGTTGAGCTGGGCTGTATCTTTCATCTCTCCAGAAAGGACCGCGGGCACGTCTTTCAACGCGCCGAGCATGCATCCCGAGATGTTGATCCAGGCTTCGATGTGATCGTTGACCCAGTTAGGTCCACCTTTACCGTGCTCCTCCGATTCGACCCAGTGCAGGAAGTAGTAAAGGACTTGACTGCCCATGCTGTGGCTGAGCAGCACAACTTTCAAGTCGCTCACTCTCTTTCCAAGCTCGATGTGATTCTTCAGGCGTGTGAAATATTGATCGCGGATCTCGAGATTCATGTAGCTGAGTCGCCAGTCGTAAGCAGCGGTAAAGGCGTTTGTGGGATCATATCCGATAGTCGCCAAGTTCTCGAGGATTTTGTTCCAGATCCAGTAGCCAGTGATGAAGAAGTCCGCGGCGTCAAAGCCCTGGGCGGAACGAAGCTTGATCCCAGGCGGATCCAGTCCGGTATCCTTGTCGAGCATGATGTGTCTCTTCCATCCTGCCTTGTCCAACACCAGGGCGCGCATCATGGTCCATGATCCCCAGAGCCTTTTGCGAAAGTATGGTCTTGACTGTTCTTCTGTTCCCCAACTCTCCAGTCCCGTAGAGATCACACCCGGGACCATGATGACTGGATGTCTTGCCTCGATACCCTGGCTTCGCGCGTGGAGTCCGACGGAAAATGAATCGTAGTTTACTGCTTCTTTCTCATGGCTCTACAGACAAAAATGTCTTGGTCAACCATCAGCCTTAAAGGTGCGGATATGGCTTATTATTCGCCTGTCTATAAGCATACCTGCAACTGTTGTACATCTTTGATCAAACCAGCCGGAAGGACATCAAGAAGGCTGTCCAAGTTCAGGTCGTTCCATCCTGCCATCTCGACCAACTGGTCGAATGAGCCCGTTGGAGTCGCAAAGATCCCCGCCGCCAGGACACCGACCAGCCCTCCAAGTCCGAATACCCAAGCATTCCTTCTCTTGCGACCGTGGTGCTTCTGTTTGGAGATCTTTTCCGCCTGTTCTGCGGGAACGATTTTATAGTCCGTGGTCTTGTCGCCAGGCCGGGGAGGAGCGGGACTGTTGTCGCGAGAGCTGCTGGGCGTGCTATCGGGCGTGCCAACGCCAAAAATGCGTCGTCGGAGATCCGCCATAGCTCGACGTACGGACCCTCAACAAATGCGGTGTATGCAGAAGAAAACAAGACCGAGTCGCTACCTCGCGCAAAAACACGCGCAGCATGTGCATTAAACCTAAAAGTCGCACTACCGCCAACGTCACAGCACAGCACAGCCCAAACGCAGGCAAGCAAGCGCCTCCCCGCGGCCAGGGCAGGCTCGGGATCTTCGCTTCATGCTTTCACATGCTTGCTGTTGCTCATCCCACGTGCCGAGCCTCAACCTCACTCAAACCTCTGTCTTGTCTCAGCGCGGAGCAGTACCCGGAGTCTACCCACCCAGGCGAGACAGCGTTGCGCTGGGTCCGATGTTGGCGAGCAGAAGCTCCAAGTTATATTCGCTGTGCAGCACACAAAAGCCCTGATGAGCGGCAATAATCCTTCTGCCACTGCAGAACCAGCACTACCACCCAAGAAGCCGACTCCCAACCTGCGATATGTATCGTATGGCACGGAGAAGGAATCGCCGTTCCTGCCGGCGATTCGACAGCTGATCTCGAACGATCTCTCTGAGCCATACAGCATCTATGTGTATCGCTATTTTCTCTATCAGTGGGGTCACTTATGTTTCATGGTTCGTCTGATATCGTGTGTACTTGTATCATTTGTAGCGATGCTAACATATATGTTAAGGCTCTGGACGATGATGATAACTTGATCGGAGTCATCGTCTGCAAGCTCGAACCGCATCGAGGCGGGCCTATGCGTGGCTATATTGCCATGTTGGCAACGCGCAAAGATCACCGTGGCCACGGCATTGCGACTTCTCTAGTCAAGATGGCCATCGAGAAGATGGTCTCCGAAGACGCTGATGAGGTAAGCCATCTCACTAGCCATTATACTGTCTCACTGGCAAATACTAACAAGCACACAGATCGCCCTCGAGACAGAAGTCGACAACATCCCATCACTACGCATCTACGAGAACCTGGGCTTCATTCGCACAAAGCGACTGCATCGGTACTATCTCAACGGTAACACAGCATTCCGACTTATCCTGTACCTGAAGCCAGGCATCCCGTGGAGGCCAACATACCCACCGGACTACCCTATGCCCGTGTCCGATCCTGCGGCCATGCAAGGCCGTGGCTTGATGGGAGAGGACTTGTTTGCGAGACAAGCTACTCAGATGCAATTTGAGGACGTGCACGGTGAGCAGTTCGACATCATGAAGGCAGCGAAGAATGACGACTTCTAAACACCGAGATTATTGCCGGCCGTCTCAGCCTTTAAAAATAATTACAAAAGTGGCGTTCCTCGAGCAAAGCAAAATCAAAATTGACGAAACCATCAGACTTTAGTGTTTCTTTGACATTAATTGCTTCCTCAGTAAACAGTCTGGTTTTCGCAAAGATGAACCTCACCACAAACAAATCAGATCAACGCATTGGCCCTTTCCACCTTCAACGGAGGCAGCATCTTCAGCTTATTCAGCTCCCCATACGCCCAAAACAAGCTTTCCAGCGTATCAACATGGCCAGTGAACCCAAAGTACTTCGCCTTGTTCATACTCAGTTGCATCGCCAGACCCCACGCCGCTGCATCACCATACGTGAAATGTGCATCGATGTCCTCGAACGGATCCTGCGTGAGGCCATGCTCGCTCATGATCTCCTTCCAAGCATCATGGTTCTCAGACTTCTTCGCCCAGTCGACCAACGTCCACGCGAAGCGCGTCTTGTGCGAAGGTCCGTAGCCCAGCGGCGTGGGAACATCTCCTGGATCGATGGTTGTGATCTTGCTCTCGTCGAGTTCGGGGCCGGTGTGTCCGGGGCTTCCGTACCATCGAGCCAATTCTGGCCACAAGCGGTTGTTCGGCAGCGGGCAGCCATCGCTTGCGTTGAACTTCTGGTTGGCGCATTTGTCTTCTAGCACGGCCCATTCGCTATGTGGTGTCAGCAGAGTTAACATTCACTGCAGATGTGACGTGTTCCCACCTCAGATAGCCGGTCAGCATAGCCGTGCTGTGCTCGCAGGTGCCGAGCCACGCATTATAGTCGCCAGGGAAATGCAGCTCTTCGTTCTTGTGTGCCTGTACGGCTGCGTAGACGGCGAGCGGGTGCAGAGCATTCATGGTGGCGTTCGAAACTGCGCCGATTATCCAGGCTGGGCAGATGACGTTCCAGTCTGCTCCGGTGGCCTTGCAGTATGTGAAGAGCTTGTCCTCTTGTGGGTAGTAGAAGTTCGGCTCGATGGAGCGGCGAGGGTCAGACTCGACAAACGGCGTCCTTGCGGGGCCTTGGTGCACCTGGGTTTCATTAGGAGGACGTATACTTAGTGTCACGCCTGCGCTGACTCACATTGTAATTCTTTGCTCCTGTCTGCAGCAAGAAGCGTTTTGGTTGGATGTTCGCTAATGGTAACGCATCGAGCAGGTTCCCCAAGAGTGTCGCTATTGGGAGACGTTAGTATCGCCACTGTGACATGCTGGGTGTAGACACCAAGGAGGCCCTACAGTTGACATCAGCCAACTCTTGCGCATTAGCCCAAGGATGAGATCCCTTGATTGTCGTCTTCGGCTGCAAGTATGAGTAAAAGAACACAGCATCGGCCGTGACGCCTTTCGCTTTCATAGCATTGGCAATATCTTCCGGCTTGCCCAAAAAATCAACAGGTATGTGCTCGACTCTGTCACGCTGCTCTGGTCTAAGCAGATCCATCATCTCCTTGGGAGGTGGACTGCGGGATAGCGTCCAGACCTTGTGCCATCGATGTGGGTTCTCGAGCAAGACCCGCATGGTGAAGAAGCCTGAGATGCCATTTGCGCCGGTCACTATGGCTGTGAGGCCTTGGATTTCGGGTGAAAAGGTAGGGAGGTTCTTGAATATGCCATTACTGTGGAGTGGGAGTGCCTCGGAGCCCATGGTGGGGTTGGATATGTGATATCAATATATGAATAGGTAGGTAACTACGACTTGACCACGAGCAACTGCTGGGAGGTAGATACGATCTGACAAGATTGTGGTCTCGAATTGCAACACAGCTTGCTTCGTTCTTTCCTTTGCTGACCTTCCCCTCCTGTTATTTAAAGAGATCTGGCACATCATCCTCTTGCCCTCGGTAGCGATATGATGTGCATGGCTCCATTGCTCCCAAGCAGCGGGGTAATGTAGTCGTTGGAACTACTATAGCTTGCTTGTAGCTACTCTCGCAGTTTAGGTTCAGACTCCGGACCGAGCCCTCAGCGGTAGGGCAAGCAGTGCGGACTTTGAAGCTAGCCTGTAAGCTACTGTACTTGATCACCAAACACGAAAGTTTAAAGTTACAGCCTACCATGGTCAAAAACAGATATAGACTTGACTTGATACATCATACGCTTTGTGGCAGGTGTAAGAAGAGCTACTTATGATCATAAAATGCACCCCACACCATCCAAATATACTGCAATGCGAGAGTGGGTAACCCTCGGTCTAGAATATGCCCGTCTATTCCGTCCGAACCGTGGTTAGACTATGTTAGGTGATGGCGTACATGTATGCGTTAGTACATACCCTTATCACCTGATAATCAGGCGCATGTGATGATATTGTTGGCGATCCGGCGCAGCATTACGGCGTCGACGATCACGTTGGTGGGGCCAACACAGTGGAGACGTAAGCACGAGTTGGTTGTGCTGTATGAGGTACAAGGTGCTTCTTAGCACAGCTACCAGAAGAACGAGGTCAAACCAACCCGATAGCTGTGTCTACTAGGGCGAATCTGCTTCGGAGATCCGACGAGATTAGCATAGCTATGTTCATGGTGTGTACTTCCGTTACGGGTCTGTGTCGATCGAGACGACTAATTCAGCGACGGACATGTGTGTTAAGTACAGCCATGAAAGTCGGCACATGTCGGCTTAAACCAGCAATCACACGGAAGCAAGTGATCACACAAACCATATCGCCA
Organism: Cladosporium velox; assembly: GCA_024604135.1. Taxonomy (NCBI): domain Eukaryota; kingdom Fungi; phylum Ascomycota; class Dothideomycetes; order Cladosporiales; family Cladosporiaceae; genus Cladosporium; species Cladosporium velox. The sequence continues at coordinate 835,312 of JANIIF010000008.1, read as the reverse complement.
CGCACACTGTGACATCGTCAATACGTCGAAATCAACACCATATACAGACTGTCAGTATTGTAGATCTTCTAATAGCTGAAACCATCAGAGATGTTGTCACAACGCGATCAGATGTTGAGATCACACTAACCCTAACAACCCCAATCATGTCACTCATGTCGGCCAGCTTGTACACGTCCGTATGCGGTCTTAAAAATGCACCAATCTATCTAATCAGTCGGAACATCGACCAGAGCGGTGAACGTGCCGCTAAACACCCCGGCTAACGGATGCATGAAGCTCGTAGGGCAAGACATGAGAAGAGCTTTTGTCCATACTCCTTGAAGCGAATCCTCACTGCAGCTAACCCGAGCATCTCCAAGCTCATGATACAGTGGTCATGATTGATTGTATGTACTAATGTTTCCCTAGAGCAGTGACAGCCTCGACGCATCCACGAAGCACACAACGTCAATCGCTCGTCGTATTCTTCACCCAGGGTTCTCCAGACCAAATCCAGGACCCAGAAAGCCATCGTCGATCGCGCCTCAGCACGGTCGTCTTCAGCGCAAGACCGCTGTTCTTCGTTCCGCGAACCAAAAGCGCCAAAACAAGGCCACCGTAAATTGCAAGGACTCCAGCGCGCATCCAAGCGTGGGTGGCTTTTTCTTCGAACCCACGCGGTGAGTGTGAACGGCGATCGGTGAAATACGGGGTCCTGGGATGATGGGAGTTTGGGCAAAGGACCGACAAACCCGCCTGACTCTGCATGGGCAAATTTGGGGCAGGGAAATCATGGCATTTCCAGACATACGGGTCTCACTTCGTTAAGCTTCAAGGGACCACCTTGAACCAGAAGAGTAGAGCCCTTCTTTCTCCCAGGTAAATCATTCAGGTTTGGATCGGGTTCAGGCTGAAACGAGGTACTGAGGGTACGCCTGAGCTCGATTGGGAGAGGGCGCTGGCCCTGGTCTCATTACGAGCGAATCAAAAAAGGCGAAGCGAGCAAGACAAGGGCAGAACATGCAGAATTGATGGTGTTTCCGATTGGTGTCTAGTGGTTGGGATTGGAAGTGAAAAGTGAGGACAGGATGACGCAGAATAACCTGCTTGCTGGGACTTTTGGTATTTGAAGGGGTGTGTTGCGCTGCCAACCAGCTCACACACGCCTCCAGCGTTGCAGAGAGAGTCATACACCGACTTGGACAGAGACGAGCAGAGCAGGGCGTGTCGTGTCCATGCCACTGCCATGCAAGGTCAAGGCCCGTGAATGGAACATACTGAGGGTTACATGAGACCGAGGGGACTGGGCGACGGGCGACGCTGGGAATCGACTAAGCCCTCTCAATGGCATGGCTGACTCGCCAGATCTCCCACCGCGACGGAGGAGTCGTGCGCAATATGTCGTGCAGTCTGTAGAGTCCGTGCCGGTCAGATCGTTGTCGTCGCCCAACTCCGTGCTGCTGGATTGCGCGCACGCGCGTGCGCCGACCTAAACCGTGCTGACATGGTAACGTGGTAACATGTCGTAAGGCCAGATCGCGGAGGTTGAGCGCACGGAGACAGACAGGCAGCACGACCAGGTTGCAACGTCCGGAGACTCCCCCAGGCCAGGAGCAAAAAACGGCAATGCTATAATCGTAGAAGGATACGTCACGCCGTTCTCGCTAGCTAGCACAGATGACGCAGGATCAACAAAGACAACAGCTGAGGCTGTGGCTTACTGTGTTCGAGGGTGGTACAGTATCGGAATAAGTAGAATCATGTCAAATAGAGAAAGAAGGATTTGACATTGATTGATCACGATTGACTAATCTTCAGCGAGGGAACAGACGGAGGGCCGGCTAAGCTTACCGCCTTGAGTAGTACGCTTGTCTGAGCTCGCACGTCGTAGTGTGCGTGCTTTCTTCCAAGGTTCTTCTTCCCTCCAAGAATTCTTCGAGAGCTGGGTCATGTGAGTTCGCGGCTAATGCGCGTCCTTTGATGATGCCGGCTGCCGGATGGGAGCTTGCTTTTGGGTAGAGCTTGCGTAGAGCTCTCGTCAGCATGGCTGCAGCTGGCCTGCAGGCAGGACCAAAGGGAACCGCAGTTCGCCTTAACCTTGGGCCGCAAGACGCAAGCATGATCACAACAACACACAGCTACAGCTGGTGCGGGTCTATATTGATATTGGCAGCGTGACATGTGTGGACGGGGAAGCCGCGGAGGCATGCGACGAGCTGTTGGATGTTTGTGATGGCCCGGCCTTTTGGCCTGGCTGCCCTGTTCTGGGCCGCGGCCATGGCCACGACCAAGGGACCAAAGACCTTCGCTGGCAGTTTCTTTTCTCTTCCAACGTGGTGGCTTTGCAAGACATGCCTGCGCGTCGATGATTTCACCAGTCTTACATGTGGCAAAGCCATTGGACTTGCGCTGTGGGCATGGAAGTCGAGCGCACAGGCATCGACGGCCCGCACAGAGGTAGATTACGAAGGATGGGAGAGAGGCGTGGGAACACTACTCGCGCATCGTGTCGCTTGAGCATGGGATCCCCAGGAGAAATGATGAGGCAATGCATTTGTGATTGCCCTGGACATCATCTCTCGGAGGCACGGCAAGGCGCGGAGGAGGACGAGAGATGAGGGTTGTAGCAGACAGGGTGCATGCACACTTCTGGGTGAGTTCAGGAGGCTTGCTGTAGACATGGATGGGCATGGGACAGGGCGCGCGGACGGCAGCCCATGGGGCACGTAGAGGGGCACTGCGAGACGGCGCAAGACAGGTATCCGCAGGTGGGAGACAAGAGAGACAACAACAGGCGTTTTCATAGACGTTTGACGTTTGCGAGGGGCGTATGGCGACGGAGTAGATCGATATTTTCAACGAGCATCGAGGGTGAGGATATAGCAGCCTGCGGTAGCGAGTGCGATATAGGCAGCGACAATAATGCTAAGAGAAGGCGTGCGGCGGATCAACGTCTGCAGCAAGTGGCTCGAGAGTGGAAGAGCTAGGATGAGCTAGGCACAGAACCTAATGGCCCACCGTAGCGCGGACCACGTGAGCACAGATCTTCTCCTGCCTTTCTCACCCAGCGTCCCTGCTTGTTTTGGCCCGGACTGATCGCGCCTGCCACTTCCCTCACACCGTCAAGCACACTTCAACCCTCTGCGCCCGCCGCTGCCATTATCCGTGTACAGTCTCACTCTCCGTCGTCTGTACAGTGTGAATATCGACGTCGCCATCCCTCCGCTCTCCGCCGCCCGCCGCCGACGACAACAACCAGCGCCTGCAGCCCGCCGCGCCACGACGCGTGTTTGGCTCTCTCCCAAACCGCATTCCACGGCACCTCTCGCCGCCCGTACACACACCACCACATCAGCACCGCCCATCCTTATCGCATTGTCTGCGCGCACATACCACGATCCCGCCGATACTCGACGACATCATCATCATCACAATAGTCGCGATCACGCTCGCCCGGTCGCAGCACGACGCCATCTGCCAGCGTTGATTCACCCTCTGACAACACATCGGCCACCGCACTTGCAACCCTACACGCCACACTCGGCTATCCATCACAACAAAGAATCCGCCTGAATAGCTGCTGCCTACATATTCAGACGAAACGTCCACCTCGCCCTACCACCCCGAGGAGAGACTGCAGCGTCTCATCAATGACGACGTAAACAATGGAGTTCGAGTACTCTCCCCGCCACCACTCCGCCAGCAGTGCTGCGCACATGCTTTCTCCCACCCACCATCATCACAACAGCACCATCGAATCCATCAGACAACTCCGCCGCACGCTTTCGCGCTCGCCCTCGAAGCCCGCACGCTTCCAACTCTACACACGCGCGTCCAACACTTCGCCCACATCGTTGCACCACGCGCCTGCATCGCCCTCAGGTCTGCGCTCATGTAACACTGAGTGCGCCACTGAGCCAGTCCCGAAAACTCGATTCTCTGTCAAGCGCGGTGCTACGCGCTCGTCTATGCGCCGGACATCACCTAACAGCCCACTCCGCCGCGCACTCAGCGACAAAGCCAACCAGCCGAATGCGCGTCCCGCTCTGAATCGTCGTTCTTCTGCCGAGGTAGACCAAGAAAACATGGACTGTGGCAGCGACACGCCAGAGAAGCCTGACACGCGCTTCGACTTCCCTATCAAGCTGGATTTCAACAAGCCTGACTTCAGTCAACCCGATTTCACCGAGTTCACTAACACTAAGAACGAGGTACCAACCAAACCTCGTGCAGACACTCTGCTTCAACCCGTGTTCAAAGAGCACGGCAATCCGCCAAAGTCTAGCCCTTTGAAGAGGAGTGACGGCGTCATGAATCTCGAAGCCGCCGGCATGGGCAGCCCTCGTGTGAAACGCAGGAGCGTGCACGGCACCCTCGCTTTTGGAAACGACTTCAATGTGTTCGAACAGACCCAAGACGGCGCAGCTAGCGAGGCTCCGACTCCCACTGGAGAGAGCGACAAAGATCGAGATAACACCTCCATCTTCTCGACTTGGCCCAGTCCTTCGGTAAAATCCCCGCAACGACGACCTTTTGGCCTCAGAAAGTCCACTCTTCAGCAGCGTGCTCCTACCCGCGCGAAGCTCTTTACCGATGGATCGAGCGAGTCAGGCCCCAGCTCAGCAGCCTTGACACGAGCTAGATCACGCATTTCACTAGACGGTGCTCTGCCTCTTCGCACGCCTGATTTCGGCTCACCTTTCCACCGTACCAATGTCACGGAGCCTCCTGTCTTGTTCCAGCAACCAACACAAAGAGCTCACCAATCCGCTCCGAAACCTCACCCTCTATCACACGCGCTTTCACCATCGTCTTCTACCTCCAGCATTACTGATGAGCCGCAAGCCTCGACATTCGTGCCCGTACCAACGATTTCGAACAAGTCTAGACCACCTCTCAACTTCGCCAAGTCACTTCCTCTTGGTGCGATGCGGCCAGCACTTCCGAGAGTATCGGTTGACAACAGCCAATGTCAGCCATCAGAGTCTTTCGCAACGCCTGACGCCTATAAGATGGTTAAGCCGCTGCCACAAGCTTTCATGTCGACTGGGCTGCTATCGAAACGCAACAGGAATCTGGATCAGCCTGGCAGCACAGGACCAATGCCTGATACACCTTGCAAGAAAACCAACATACTCTTCACCGGTACTCCGGCTTCTGCTCTTGGTAAAGTCGCTCAACCCTGCCATGAATTCGGAAGCCCAACAACACCATTCAACGGACGTGCCTCGAAGGGCTCACCAGAGACTTTCGGAAAGGGCGCCAACATCTTCGGTGCGCAGGCATCGGGCCTCACTCGCCGAGGCAGCTTTGCTAGCATTACAGGCGATGATATGATGAACTCGCCCATTCAACTTGGTGAAGGTCTATCAAGCGCCGACGAGCTGCCACCAACTCCAACAAAAACCAACACTACCTTGCCTCGTCCTCAGTCAAAGGGTGGCAAGAGCAACAGCTTGCGCAGCAGCTTGTTTGGCAGGAGATCATCTATCGGCAGCGACACTTTCAGCCCGCCAGACCCTAACTCCATCCAAGATGCTGAGCTCGAGGCCATGGAGGCACTCGCGTCCTCAAGATCTCGTAGGAAGAGTCAGCGCAACATCCTCCGCTTAGACCAATTCGCGCTCAACACTGAACAAACCCCACAAAAGGCGCCTCAGACACCGCAGGACTGGAGCTCTCCACCAGATGCCAGCAGACTTACCATCTCTGCTGAGCGGACCTCGATGCTGCCACCGAGCAACACTTTCCCGCCCGCAACCCCTACTGGTCCACGCGAATCTTTCCACCAGAGCTTTGTGCAAAGCAACCATGTCTCTTCCGGCTACTTCGCCAACGACGTTGACACATCGCTCACGGCGCGATTTGGTTCTTCCACAAGCTTTGGCCTTGGCGAGTTCTCCCAGGTCTACAGGGTCGAGAAGCCTGTACGCAACAACTTCTCCGCTGGTTCAAGCGAGACCGAGCACGCACATAACATGTGGGCTGTTAAGAAGTCTCGTCGCCCATACACAAGCAACGGTGATCGTACGCGCAAGATGCGCGAAGTGCAGATCCTCGAGCAGCTGCGCGGACGCGAGCACGTCATTGAGTTTGTAACCAGCTGGGAGGCCAAGAACCACCTGTACATCCAAACCGAGTACTGCGAGAACGGCAACCTGAAGGACTTCCTCGCACAGGCTGGCTTCAAGGGCAGACTTGATGATTTCCGTATCTGGAAGATCTTGTTGGAGTTGGCACAAGGTGTCAAGTCCATCCATGATGCTGACTTGATTCACCTGGACCTGAAGCCTGCCAACGTTTTCATCGATTGGGAAGGTGTCCTCAAAATTGGCGATTTCGGCATGGCAAGCCAGTGGCCAGCTCCTGCCGGCTTGGACGGTGAAGGCGACCGCGAGTACATTGGACCTGAGGTACTTTCTGGTCGCTTTGACAAGCCTGCCGACATCTTCGCGTTGGGTATGATCATGCTCGAGATTGCCGGTAACATCGTTCTCCCGGACAACGGAGTGTCATGGCAGCGTCTGCGTCATGGCGATCTCAGCGATCTTCCTAGCCTCACCTTCACATCGGATAGCAGTCTGGTGCGGGACGACTCAGGCGACCCTGTCGATTTGCTCAATGGACAGTCACACGATTCTTTGGTGATGTCCGACCAGGACGACGACGACGACTTGGACTTCCTTTGCAGACCGACACCGAAACCAAAGATGGACCGCGCCCAGGATTTGGTCTCGCCTCCAAACTTCATGATCGATCCTGCTGACCCGAGTTCTCTGGACATGCTGGTGCAGTGGATGATCTGCCCAGACCCAGATGCGCGCCCTACCATCGACCAGCTACTTGCTGCACCCGGTGTGCAGTGGGTGCAGGCTCGTCGCCGTGCAGGAGCAACTGTCTACGAGGGCAACTGGGGACCAGCTGACGACGTTCTCGGCCCAGAGCAGGACGTCGAGATGACCGACATCTGATCAGCCCCAAGTGTCATGTGTCATCGGACAAGCAGTCTGGGTACTTCGGCACCTGGCATGCAATGCAAGCCGACGTGGCTCCAGTGGCGCTTGCAGCTGAGCTCAGAAGGGGCAGAGGTCAGCTGAAGTAGCATGACCCTGACTTGTCCGACCATGCGCCACATCGGCATGGCTTTGAGGGATTCGCTCTTACCGTGCAACGGAACGGAGTCGATCCAACCATGTGAGATCTCACACACAACCACAATCTTTTAACGGCCGATACCTTTTTCGATTCTACCAGTTCTACGCTTTGCACTTGGGAGAGGCACTTTTGTTCTTTTAAAGCCTTTCCATTTTTAAATATACGACATGACGACCACAAGGAAAACGGGAGTGGGCGTTTATACTGGGGAGTTCTTTCTGCGATGTTTCCTTGTTTTTTTCTTTTTTGCTGGTTTATGGTGCTCGGAGTACTTCTGATGGGTGTCTTTTTTGTTTGTTTCTGAGAGCAAAACGGGAAGCATGGGTGTTACGGCCACAAGTTATTATATCACGTCCAACAGGCTGGGACTGCACGGAGGTTCTAAACCACGAGAGCATTGGGACATTGGAGTTTTTCTTTTATACGCCTCAAGAGCATGAGAGCGCGCGCGCCTTTCTTGTCGATCGGCCATTAGTTTGAGAATTTTTCTTTTTTGGAATCAAGATATACCCTTCTTCTCCAGTCTTGCTGAATTGTTGTGGTCTCACTGTGCTTCTTGATGTGTGATGCCTTGGTTTGGACTTGAGCTCTCGCCCATACTGTACCGTATCTTTTACGTTGCTTTCGCTTAGTATTACTCTACTGGAACCCGTCATCCTTTACTGTACTGTACCGATCAACCGAGCCGAGCGATCGATCGCTTGCCTGCCTGCCTACCTGCCCTCCTCCTCTCGGTAAGGTTTGCCGGGCACTACGGCTCGGTATGGATTCTCTCCTCCATGCAAGATGCACGTGTCATCGAGGTTGGAGAAATGGGTTGGTGAAACCTGGGGTATGCTGGCTGTGATATATTTGAGTTTGGCACTGCGTCTTGATTGGCAACGGTCGTTTCGTTTGATTGCTGCAGCTTTTGGGCGAGCTGTGTTAGGGGACGAGTTCCGGTGCGCTTGGCTCACGGTTGGTCGGTTTGATGAGGAGAGACGCATGTCATACTGCGGGCAGCAGAGGAGGGATCAAGGATGCTACGTTACGCTGTCGGCGCGATGCAAAGGGGAAGGTAAATTTTGGGTTCGTCGTACTGTACATATCTTATCTTACTGCGTGCGTGCGTGCATGTACTACTATGATGGCGGCGCGGATTTATGCTGCTGCCTGGAGCGAGCGAGGAGAGAAGGTAAAACTTGACGAAACAAAGCTTGCTGCGTTTTCAGGTTTTTCGAAGCAAACAGCACACGTGAACCACGCAGAGGAGACAGCTGTAGTGTAATTTATTGACAATTATAATTGGCTTTGCCGCAGCCACAACACACACCGACGGCACTGTACAGCACATAAAGGACGGCATGCCAGGCGGACGGGATGGGATGGCTCGGATGCTGATCTCGTGCCTGGCAAGAGGGCAAGCCACTTACGTTCGACGGCATCAGCCTTGCGCGGCGCCGTCGCTTCGCCCTCTCTCCCGGGTCAGTGGGCCGAGAGGCTCGCTGGGCATGGGTGTGCGGTGCCCCGAGGTGATTTGCCCTGGCACCGAGTAAGTTACACGCGCGCGCGCCGCTGGCAGGATTTTTCTTCGCGGTGCGCTGGAGCGCGGAGGTCGGTAGTTTGGCTGTTGGGTTTGGCCTGGACTCTGCTGTGTGCGTTTGAGTGAGGTGTGTGTTGTTGTGGCTTGGGCATGCGGGTGAGGTGTGCCTCTTTTTGTGCCTCGGGGCGGGTGTGTGTGCTGGGGTGTGGCGGTTGCTGGCTGCAGGTGGAGGTGGAGAAGAGATGGAAGTGATGGGAATTATTGGGGCGGTGGAGGAGGAGAGGAGGTGGAGAGTGCATGTGGGTGAGAGGAGAGGAGGTTCTGGAAGGGCGGTGTTGATATTAGTATTAATATTGCTGCTTGCAGAGGGAATGTGTGGTTGTCGCTCCCTCGCGTGTCCTTGGTCTCTCCCGGCATCGTCACAGCCACAGGAGGCATCTCATCTTGGAAGCTGGCACTGGCACTGGCACTTGACGAGTTTAATTGTTCCATAGCTCTGACGTACCTCGCCGATCCGAAGGCCTCGCCTCGTGTCTCCGTCTGTTAAGGCTGCCTGAATTCGTTCGGCTGGCTGCTGCACTGCTACCGCTGTTGCTGCCGTAGACGGAGCGAAGAAGGGAAGGGCTGCATCCGCATCATACCCGGCCGAACAAACAAAGCAACTCACCACCTCCTCCTCCCTCTCGCCATCCACATACGCATCACCGTACCGTACCACCAGCATCATCTCCGAGCACCAATATCCCGACACCCTCGCCCTGTCAGCGCGCCCACGCAGTAGCCACCGCACGCACACCGCCGCGCCCACCACGCCCGTCGTCTGAGACCATGGCTGCTGGCTCTTACGGATAGGCCCGCGTCAATACCACAGGACATCCTTGACATCACATTGAATGACGGCCACCCTCGTCCGCGCCAATTGCCCAGGAGACGGATGCCGGAGCGTCGCAAGATTCCACTACACACTACACCATGCCTACAAATCCACCCGACACGCGTGCCGCCATGAATGGCCACGCAGACCAGCCTGCAGAGCGCCCACCCGCTCCTCCCTCGCTTGGCTCTGAAATGTCGTCCGCATCCTCGACTGCCACCGTTCAGCGCCGGAGTACAAGCGCAACACGCCATAACTCTGTATCCTCGACCTCTTCTATGCACAAACCGACACTACGCAAGCAGCAATCAGCGTCCCTACTGCCAAGTTCATCATCACCTTCAGCAACCTCCAGCCCCAAATCTTCGCGAAACACGTCACCAATACGCAAGGAAGGCCGATCAGGTGCCTCGGCTAGCCAGACTTTCTCGTCGCAACCCTCTGCTGCCGCCATCCAAAGAGCCTTGTCTGCTAGCAATGTTCCTCAACTATCTTCCGGCGGATCGGTCACCGAAGCAGTGTCGAAATTGCCTGCCAGAGCTGGCCCAAAGAGTGCAGGACCTGCTTCCGGAGAAACTACACCGCAATGGCCCGCATCACCTCGATTGAAGAGTCCACCGCCCACGTCGCGTGCGTTGTCGGGCAGGCAGGCAGGCATTACTTCAGTAGCTGGGAAGAAGGTCGAAGAAGCTGGACCAGCGAACACATCATCAACGTCAACGACATCTGCACCACCGGCACCGCCTAGTATTAGTATCCAAGGAGCAACGCCGACAAACAACGCAATTCTTCCATCAAATTCATCGGGTACTGGAAAGCAAAGCGCGTCAGATGCGAGCAAGTCAGATCAGTCGTCATTGCAGGCCTCAACAAAAATGCCATCGCGAGGACCTAGTGGAAAATCGACGCTGGAAACAGTACAAGAAAACAGCTCCGATGCTGTGACAGAGCCAAGTCCTGCAGCCGTACAGGCGGCCGCTGATCTGAAGCCCGCACTACGCTCAATATACGATGATACGAGCAGTACTCCAAAGAGGGACCATGAAGACAACGAAAAGCATACAAGAACCGGAGAGAGCGAAAGTGAGGGCGGTGGCAACAGAAGCGAGGGAACGAATAGTCCACGCATATCAACCATGACACCAGGCAACCAACAACCAAAGTCGAAAACCTCAACACCGAAGAACAGCTTCCCAGCTCTGACGACAACGAAATCGCGACAACCCGAGGGCACACGAAACATGACTGTCGAAACCGAAACTGTACAGTCAATCCCTCAATCATCACTCAACGCTGGCGATCGCCTGAATGGTGGACGTGGCGAACACAGCGGAAGCGTTCGGCTAAAACCCAGCAACGAGACGATCCGACCGAAGAAAGAGCGCAAGAAGCCTTCGGCAAAGGCAAGGAGTGTTAATCAGGGCACTGGTACGTTTCGTTCTCCTTTGCTGCTCCCGCGCGATTCCATTGATGATTTGCATGGTGCGACTTGTGTATCCTCTACTGCTTCCATGTCCGAGGACGAAGGGTCTGGTTCAACAGGCCCTCGTCGTGAGCGCATTTTATCTCGTCAATTTCGTAACGTTCTTACTTCGACGTTCCGCAAGAAACCCTCCATGTTCTTTGGTGGCAGTGGCAGTACAAGATCAGCGTCTAACAGAAATACTTCTGAAGCCTCGTCCAAAGCCGATATCTTCGAGGCCAGAGTCGCCAACGCCGTCGAAGACGCGAATTCATCTGATTCCGACGAGACCTTCGTTTACGAATCAAACCCACCGGAACAGCAGCGCCGACCTAGACACCATTCGCGCACACCTAGTGTGAACTCCTCCCACTCTATTGCAGAGAGCAGGTCTGGCATTCGCAACTACAACGATGCAATGGAGGAGCGAAGAGTCAACGGCAAACGCAGCATGAAGTTCTCAAACAATCCATTTAACGAATTGGATAGCCCGAATGAGCGACAGGATGGCACAGTAAGGTCACATCAGCCTCGGCATTACGGGCGCTGGGGCAGAGGAGGAAGCCATGCATCAATGTTTGACCAAGACTCACCATTCACGCAGGCTTCGAAGCTGCGGAATAGCGCCACCAATTTGAGACACTCTCGGCCCAACTCGCCAAGAAGCCCGCAAAGCATGCAGCACAACCGCGCTTCGGGACCGGCATTGTTTAGTGGCAGGAGGAAAGACAACTCCTTTGACTTCGACGGAGAAGGTGCCGACGATGAGAGAACCCCTTTGATGGGCACAGTCCGCACGCCACGAAGTAGCCGACATGGACACTCACATTTGCATAGCAGCGCGGGGAACTCCATGGATGACTATTACTCAAATCGACAACGCTCGCGTTGTGGTCGCCTTGGTGGCTGCATGTTCGGTTTCGCAGTGTTCGTCGCTGTAGTGCTCAGCGCAGTGGCCTTCTTGGTCATGAGCAACAGGCCTATGTACGACTTGAAGATCGAAAAGGTCCAGAATGTCCTGGCTAGCGAACAGGAGATCATGCTTGACTTACTCGTTGGCGCTGTCAACCCGAACGCTCTTGGAATCTCGGTCTCGGACATGGATGTCAACATATTCGCCAAAAGCAAGCATGTCGGTAGAAGCGGCGACTTCAGCGACAATAAACCAGTCGACTTGACCAGCAGCATCTCGCTGCCTCCAACCCGACGCAAGCGCTCTCAGCCTCCTTCACCAGCCTCGAAATTGCACTACTGGTATCCCCACAAAGAGCCTGCGCCACCAACTCCCACAAATGGCCATGATCACGGTACCGACCCTGACGACAGCCTCGAAGGCGACTCGCAAACTATGCTGCTTGGCCGCATTTTCCACTTCGACCAGTCTCTCACCTTCGAAGGCTCGCCTATCAAACGCCACCCACACTTCTCCGTTGGTGAACTCCGCCTTGCACATCCTGGCAATAAGACTGAAGCTGGCGGCTCGCACCGCTGGGAAGAAGTCCTCAAACACCCCTTCGAGCTTATTATCCGTGGTGTCCTGCGCTACCAACTGCCCGTCTCCAACCGCGTACTGAATGCCGCTGTCGCTGCGAGCGTGTTGGTGCACCCAGAAGACGGCGTAGACGACGAAGGCAACATGCGCCTCGAACAACCAGACCGTCCTGATGACTGGGAGTGGGTCGATTGGGACGAGATCATAGCCGGCGTTGGACCTGGCGGCGAAAGGACTATCGCGGAAGAGGTAGAGTGATACCTTCACTCTTGTCCTACCCCTCCTGTGGCTCCTTGGAATATTTTTTCTGCTGTGTCGTTTTTTATCATATGGAAAGGCGCTGGAAGGTTTCCCAAGATTTTGCTTGGGTTTTGGCACTTTTTATTTCTGAGCGTTTTGAGCGAAAACGCACCCCCTTCTTACAGGACCGATCCTTATCTTGTTCGTACTGGCTATGCTATGCTGTGCTAGTGTTGGAATAGACTAGATAGTTGGCAATCATACTAGCAGTTCATTCGCGTTGGCAGCGAATTATTGGAGATATATGTTGTTACCGACCTCCTCTCACTTGAACGCATCTTGTGTCACCATCTGTTTAGTTGACACTACCGCGCCTAATGGCTCGTAGTGGTCATTCTGAACAGGACAACACGAATGCAATCGGTTTGCTTTATTGAAACCCATTCAGGCCTATCATCACATCAAGTCGTGCGCCTGCAATCTACCATCCCTACCACGGGTAGCTCCTCACTTCCTCCTCCCGCTCAACATCGAGCCCACCCGCAACTTGCTCCGCATGCTTCCTATCCAGATACTCCAGCAGCACGTCCCCATACCTTTCCTTTCCTTTGTACCTCGCAACATCCTCCCCCCAGCTCCGCACCGCGCTCGCCAACCGCCCAGGCACATACGGCTCCCTGCAAATCTCCGTCACCGGATGGAAATACGTCCGAATCGTAAACACCACGCCCCCGCTCCGCGGCAACCGCCGCAGCGACTGCCGCTCCGAGCGGAAGTAGTGGTGCTCGATCGCTTTGTTCTTCTCCGCCGTGAACCAGCCTATCCCGTCGGAGTCCTCGGAGCCGATGGACGGCGACCACGCGAGGTCGTCGTCGACTTGGATGAAGTAGTTGTTTCGCAGCACCGGCGCTTCGGGTTTCACCCGCCGGAAGAAAGACATCATGCCCTTTTCGAGTTTGGACTTGAAACCTGGCACGTCGCCGGAGGTGTGGATGTCGGACAAAGGCATGCCGAATTTGTCTTCGAGCCGCCAGAAACCGGCTAGCAGAATTGCGCCCGCGAGGAGGTAGTATTGGCCGTCGGCCTTCTCGAACATGATCGCGAGGTCGTCTTGGATCAGGCGCGCGCAGAGCTGCATCGGGCTCTCGGCGACGCCGTTGACGGTGAGGTGCGCGGCGCGAGTGTCGAATACTTCGCCCGTGAGCAGGTTGTCGAGGCCGATGGGCGTGCGCTGGAACATGCTTGGGTAGCGCTCTGTCAGGTAGCCGGTGAGTTCCTCGAGGAGCTCGAGCGTGCCGTCGTAGACTCGCGGGTCCGTCGCGTCGACTTTGACGCACTTGGGCGCGCGCTCGGCGAGGCGCCGGGTCTTGTCGGCGTGGAAGCGCAGGTATTGGTTGTCGACTTCGATCCATTCGTCCCAGTCCATGCTGCGGAGGCCGAGGTTGATGTTGTATTTTGGACCGTGGCGGAAAGGCCGGTAGGGGCGAGGCGAGAAGTCTGTGGGAGACCAGTCTGGGTGTGGTGGAGCTGTTGGGCGCTTGAAGGTGCTTGGTTCCCAGGCTGATTGTTCTGGTTAGAATGTATTGCGATACAAAATGATGGTGGATTTGACTTACTGCCTGGCGGCCTTTCGGTTGGTTTCATACGTTTCGCCGCGTATGTGGTGACGTCTGTAGGCTTCTCAGGATCAGGCGATCGAGAACGAGAAGAGAGCGTCGCTTTTGGTGCATTCTTTCGTATTTGCCTTCCGACGAGGTAGAGTGTTGCTGCCAGGATTACTGCGCCGTATAAAAGGACATGGGCGCTGTCTACGTGCCGGATGCCCATAGCATTGACTACTCTGTCAGTGCCGATCCTCTTACCAAAGTCTTCGACCGAGTCCATATTGCAGTGGCGCTGTATCCATGTCGTTGTAGCTTCCATGACGACCAACATCGACTTCAAGGAATAAAAATGAGCTGGAGATGAGCGCGTTGGGTGAAGGATGACACAAGATCCGGGGCAATGATATAGATACATATCTTACATACCGAGCTTCCTACCACAGACATAGGCACTATTTGCATTGATTGCAGTAGCGATAAGGAAAGATGTGGAGCGCCCCTCAGGCGCTTGAAGCTTGTGGCCGGTCTTTAATGCCGAAAGCGGCAATTGTAATGCAGATCATTTTAGATATCGCAACATCGCATCCCGCACGCGCATACACGGAAGTCTCGATATCAGTTGTTTTTGCGCTTGAGGAGACAATATTCGCCCCAGACACGGCGGTGCTCGGCTGGAATGAGAGGCGAGTCTGGGATCCAGCCCAGTCTGCCGAGGAGTCCTGTTGATGCAGCGTCAAGGAAAGGCAAGCACTCCACCTTCTCCCAATTCGCCTCATCTTGAATGTAGTTGGGCTCCAGGGTCGAAGAGACAGTACTAGGCAGGTTGCTATCGACTAGGAAGTCGCAACGGTCGAGGTCTGTGTATTTGCCCATGTCTTCGCGATTCTCGTCATTCATGCCCAAAGGCACCTTCCAGGTTCCAGAGAACGTTCCCTGACTATCTGCAAACTCACCAGGCAGCAGCCCGGAGAATTCGCTCTTGATGAACCTAGCGCGCATCGTCTTTGGCATGAGGTAGTGAGATGGGAAACGATACCATTCCTTTCCGAGGCAGAGGATGTCGCCATCGTTGGCAATGTTCGTTTCGACAAGAGGAGTGTAAATCTCCAGAGGCGCACCGAAGGCAGTGATGGTTCCGACAGTGCGGAAAGCACTCAGTCCTAGACTGACGACTACGAAGCCGAGAATAGCTAGGAGTCGCAGGTGAACAGGAATTTTCGCAACGAGGTCCTTCGGGTTTGTTGAGCCAAGATTTGCGAGGATGATGTGAAACGCGACAGCTGCGTTGAGAGCCAGCGCTGGGTATGCAGGGTACATGAAACGTTCTTCCTTGTGCGGCTGCAAGGTGAAAATAGCAAGCCAGAGATAGAAGGGTGCAAGGTAGACAATACCCCGGAGAGAGCTTGCCTTCGTTGCGCGCTTGGTACTGAGGAAGTGTTGTGAGATCAGAAGAGGCATGCTGAGCAGAGCAAGCACGGCCCATACGTGGAAGTTGAGGAACAGGTTCCGTAGATAGAAGTGCCATGGCTCCACGCCGTAGAGGTCGGGTCCGTTGGCTCCGAAGACGTTGTACCAGACGATGTTGAATGGGACAAAGACGAGTTTGCGGTAAGCGACTGTGTCGACGCCAACTTGAATGGCGACGACCAACAAGCAACGCGCTGCGGCATCGAGCAGGCGGTATAGCAGGCCGATTCTGTCCTCCCATTCGGTCAAGGCACCTAACAGCACTTCCTCAACCAGGAAAGGAATAATCATCGCTGCAGCAAATGGCCATCCGAAGCATGCACCAACAGCCATGCAGAAGATGCCTTGCGCTGTCCGGAGTCCGCCACGCCAGTCCATAAAGGCTGCCATGCTGAGCATTACGAAGTACATGGCGAAGCTCGAGGGCAAGTACGAGATACTGGCGTGGAAGAAGCCCGGAGAAGTAGCAGTGATCATCATGTAGATGATCGCCACCCGGGGATTCAACAACTGGCTGACTTTCATGAAGAGACGAGTCTCACATGTGGCACAGACAAGTGCTAAGAACCCGCGAAGAACGTAGAACTGCGCCTTGTGACCCTCTGGCAGATCCATTCCAGGTACGTAGTGGCCAAAAATTCCAGTGACGGCCGCGTGGAAGCCAGTATACGCCCAGCTGCGGATGGCGTAGACAGGAGAGTACTCCCACGTCTGGAATCCATAGTGATGGTTGAGATAGTGGGTTGGTTCCCAAAAGTTGAACACTTCGTCACAGTCCTGGATGGGACTGTAGAAGGCGGCGATTACATGGCTGACCAGAAAGACATAGAAGGCCACGATGGCAGAGAGCTCGAATGGAGCCTTTTCTGGGCTGTGAATTTTGTTAGTGATCGGTAGCAATGTAATGTAGGAGATACCAACTTGGCTTTCTTGTCCGCTGGGACATTTTGACGCTGCGATACAGCACTCATGTTGGCAGCGACTGTGGTTGACAAGAGGTGTCGACGCAGAGGCGGCCTCTCGTTGATGATATATCTGGCGTCAAGGCATTTACCCGGACTCTGGGCGCTCTCTCGCTGCTCGCATGGGCCAGGACGACGCGAGCAATCGCTAGTCGCGCGTCCCCTTAGCCAGCTCAGCCTTAAGCGAGAGATGTGTGACGGCAGAGAAGCCGATAAGGCCGAGTCGAGTGGCTTTTGCGGGGAAACTTTAATTATTTTTCAGAGCGCAAAGAAGAAGTCAGGCTGCGCGTTGCCGTGGCTGTTCACTTCAAACACAACAACTCACTCCCACAATTGTTTTCTACCACGCATCCACCGTTGCATCTTAAAGCATATCGTTCGCAGTACACCAATACTCTCTTGCGCTCTCCGAGCCTTTGCAAATCGCATTGCACACATCGCAATCCTCAAGGTAAGCACGTCATAGCTCAGGTTCGCGACAGTCAAAGGGCAGCGGCGGCAGCAGCAGTAGCAGTGGCAGTGGTGAAGTAGAGGGACAATTGGCGCACAGAAGGAGTTTGCGCATAGTACAACCAGCAACTACCAGCAACAATCATGGACATCAGTGCGAACCCCGCCAACCAGGTCGCCGAGGCCGAGATGGCCGACATCGACCAATTCCGCCCTGCCAAAAAATCACACGTCGAACCCGGCAGCCTCCAGGCGACAGAGGAAGTGAGGGAAGAGATGGCAGATGAAGACGAGGACTGGGATGACATCTACGGATCCAATGCACAGGAAGCAGAGCGCCAAAGCAAGCCTTCGGCCGTGGAGCACCAAATCGGCAGCGCTGCCGTGCTTCCAATGACCACCGAGCCTACTGCCTCTGGCATCAAGGCAGACTCGAATCAAGATGTCGAGATGACGGTGGGTGAGGGCGCGGGCACCTTGCCTCTTGCATCACCCGGTGTGCATGTCGATGCTGATGCGAAGTCAGTAGACACCGACCACACAATGGAAGGTGACTTGGTCGAGAAAATGGCCGATGCTGGTGGGGACAACGAGCTTGTTGACGAAAGCAAGACGCAAGTCCAAGGAGCCGACGAGCCATCCAGCCGTATGATCCAGGAGACTTCAGAACTAGAGCAGAAGGCAGACGCGCCTGTAAAGAAAGAGCAGGAAGCCGACCACGAGGTACCGACCATCCAGACCAACACCGAAGAGGACAGTATGAAGGTTGAGCCGAAGAAAGAGGATACCTCCGATGCCGAATTTGCCGCTGCGGCCAAGGCGCAAAAGGACAACCCAGAGGCCGAATTTGAGTGGGACTCATCTTCCGAGGACTCTTCCAGTGACAGCTCAAGCAGCGACGACGACAGTGATGAGGACATCGAGCCCATGGATGCCGAAACACTGGGCAAGATTCTCATGGCAGAGGATGGCGGCGACGGCGATAAGGTCGATGCAAGCCACCAGCCACGAACTCAGAACGAGGTGGACATCGTCTTCCCCAAGCCTGACCTGACTATCACACCCGAGATGAAGATCACCCATCTTGGCAAGATCGAACACTTCGTCGGAAACGTTGCCGTTGTGCTCGGTAACACAAGCGCCCACGACGAGGTGATGGAGATCGAGTCGGTGCTTTGCAACGACCAGCGCCAGGTTATTGGTGTCATTCAAGATGCCATGTGCAAAGTCGATGAGCCACGTTACATCGTTGCCTTCGCAAACCCGGAAGAGTTCGCAGAATTCGGGCTTCAAATCGGTTCGAATGTCCACTATGTCAACGATCACTCAAAGTCTGTCTTTACCAAAGGCCTTCGCGGCAAGGGCACTGATGCCTCCAACATCCACGACGAGGAAGTTGGCGAGGACGAAATGGACTTTTCAGATGACGAGATGGAGGCAGAATTCAAGCGCAAGAACAAGGAAAGCAAGAAGGCTGGACGAGGCGCCCTTAGTCGCGGCGCTTTCAACAGGGGCGAGCACAAACAGTTCGAGCAGGAAAACTCTCAGAGTCGTGATGGAGCTGGCCGTGGAGGCCGTGGTGGTCGCGGCGGTCGTGGTAGAGGCCGCGGTGGTGCAGATGGTCACACCTACTCCCGTGGAGCGCCAGGAGCTCCGGGTGCACCCTACGACAAGCCACAGAGGGACTTCCCTTCGGTTCTCAACTACGATGACGACGGAAAGGCTGATGCCGACGACGATGGCATGTACACTCCTCTCAAGCGCCCTGACAACATGGCACAGTTGCAACAGATGGGCGGTCCGTCTAGCGGACACCAACAACAGCGCAACAACGCGGATGGCGGTCGTGGTCGCGGACGTGGACGTGGGCGCGGCGAGGGAGGTCGCGGCAGAGGCGACAGACAGGGACAAGGTCGTGGCAATTTCAACAACAACCAGCAGCCGCAGCAACAAGCCCAGCCGCCGCCACCGCCGCCGCCGCAGTTTGCGGCTGGTGCACCTCAACCACAAGCTGCGCCAGCTTTCCAGCAGCCTCAAGCTTTCCAACAGCCCATGGCACAAGCACAGGCACAGCCCCAGGCTCAAGCTCCTTACCAGTTCAACTTCGGCCAGCAGCCGAACGTCCAGCCTCAGGCTCAACAACCATACCAGCCCTACGCGCAGCCTTACCAGCAGCCCTACCAGCAACCCTACCAACAACCTTACCAGCAGCCAACCGCCTACCCGCAGTACCCTCAGATGCAGCAACAGCCCGCCCAAGCGCAACCTGCCTACCCTCAGGTCCCACAGGCCCAAGCACCAGCACAGGGGCAACCAGCAACAGCAGACCAGTGGGAGCAGTACATGGCTCAGAACCCGGCTGCGTTTCAACAGATGCAGCAGATGTTTCTTCAGCAGTTCGCTTCCCAGCAGCAGCAGCAGCAGCAGCAGCAGCAGCAGCAGGGTCGCCCTCAGTGATAG
Organism: Cladosporium velox; assembly: GCA_024604135.1. Taxonomy (NCBI): domain Eukaryota; kingdom Fungi; phylum Ascomycota; class Dothideomycetes; order Cladosporiales; family Cladosporiaceae; genus Cladosporium; species Cladosporium velox. Next base: position 815,642 of record JANIIF010000008.1, on the reverse strand, counting down.
CGCGCAGCTTTCACGGATGAAAACTGAAGATCGATGAGTAGCGGAATGCATGATCACTGCTCTGTACTATGAGCTGTATTATAGGATGACTAAAGCCAGTCGTCTTCACGACGAGTCTGGGATTGAATGAAAGATTGACTACACCATTGGCGAAGAAGCCTGGGCCATGGAAAAGCGCAGCACAACGGATACCTGCATGGGACGTGCTAAAGACCGAATTTCACAAATCGTCCCAACGAGCTCCTTCATAGCGTTCCAGTCCACTGTGGTATCGGACGACCTTCGACGTCGGCCTTGATTCGCATGGCCAGGAAGCGAGAGTAGTAACGGCTGTGGGCATAGCCATGGCCAGTATACCAAAGGGCAGGGTCTGCGAAGTGGATTAGCACAGTGTACAATGATTCCAATATGAACAGAAAAAGTTTAACATACGCCCCGTATCCCTCCAAGCACCGCGCGTCTCCCCTTCTCGATCACACTGCCAGAACTCTTCCAAGCCCTCTGCTATCTCCGGCCCCACGATGCGTCTCGCACTGTTCTTGAGGTCCGATTTGTAGCCAGTGGCAAACACGATCACGTCTGCTTCAACATGACTCCCATCGCTGAACTCGAGCCCAGTCTCGGTATAGGCAACCGGCAAAGCATCACTTTTCACTTTGACATGTCCATCAGCGATTAGTCGTCCGTTGCCCACGTCGAAGAAATGTTTGCCTTCGTGATCGTACATCATGCCCCACAAGTCGCCGTATCGCTCCGTCTTGAAGCCCTGCGCTTCGAATTTGTCAAAGTACTCTGGACTGGCGTCTGCGCACATGCGAATGCCCTGCATGGCGACCAAGCGCTGGACTGGCAGTGGGTTTCCCAGCAGTATGCGATCGGAAATTTCAGATGGCGTCTGTGGGTTGTACACGTCGTCCACCAGGGTGCCGAAGGTGGAGGAGGGCAGAACCCAGGTTTTGCTGCGCTGCACGAGAGTCACGGATGAGAAGTCGGCGTCGACCATGTGGCCGATGATATCGTGGGCGGAGTTTGCTGAGCCGATGACGATGCCTTTCTTGCCTTTCCATGGCGCTGCGTTTTTCCAGCTCATGGCGTGGATGGCATCACCCTGGTACTTTTCCTTGTCGGCGTAGTCTGGCGTGACAGGATCGGCGCCTCTGCTGCCGGTCGCGAGCACGAGGTGTCGAGCGCGCAAGGTCACGAGCTCTCCACCACTATGGGCGGCAATTGTCCATACTTTGCGCGCGCCGTCGAACTCTGCGGACGTTACGGTCGTGCTGGTCATGACGTTGATGCCGAAGGTCTTCACATATCTCTGGAACCCTGCTGCGATGTCGTCGCTGCGCAAATGGTAAGGGTCCTCCGGTCGGAAAGATATCGGTTTCCCAGGCATTTGGTTGTAGTCTCGCGACGTGTGCAGTTTCACTGCGTCGTAGCGAGCTTTGGTCCAGATGTCGCCTACTTCAGCGTACTGCTCGATGATTGTGTATGAGAGCCCGATCGCTTTCAGGCGGCCCGCTAGGGAAAGGCCGGCTATGCCAGCACCCACCACGACGCAGTCCAAGATGCCATCGGTTTTGAGATCGGATGACCCTGGCTCCAACTTGTCAACATCAGGGAAGCCGAGTGGGTGTTCAAGGATCGTGGTGATCAGCCAGATCTTCCAGTTGCCATCGTGTGGAACGAGACCAAGTGTTCCAGAGCATGTCGCCGGACACGCGCCGCTTGTACTAAAGGAGAAGGATGCTTGTAACCAGGTCGTAGAACCATATCGAAGTACTTGAGAGCTTTCAGGTGTGACAGCTAGATCAGTGATGCTTGACTGCTTGTGACGGTATCGCCATATTTTTGCTACTTGCTCCGGAGAGTAGAAGGTGCGAAAAGTGCCAGTGAGTGCGAGGCTGTCTCGCCATATGACATTCTCGGCGAGAGCTTCGGCAGAGAGATCGAGCAGCTTGGGTAGGACTTCTGTAGCGACTGCGCCGTTATCGATATTGTCTGGTATGTCGACTTCAGGTAGAGTGGCTGGGTGATCTGACAAGGACACCGCTGGAGTAGGATACTTGATGCCGATGGAGCCCATTTTGATGTTTGTGCAGCAGGAGATGGTCGCTGTCAGATCAAGTTGTGGTCAAATGCTGGAGTCTGATACGAGATGATGGTCTCATATGACATGCCGACCATGCTCTCGGGACACATATGAAGAAGGCGAACATAGTTACACGAGCTGAGACATGCTGTCAGCCCAAGAGATCGTCGAGGTATATGCCAGAGGTGGTATGCATTCGTAGCTCTGGCGCAGCATCGCTCTCCATACAGAATGCTTACCGATGCTACTTTAGGTGTGATACTGCATTAGCTCACATTGATTCCATATCTCACCGCATGTGTGAGAAGTCCGGTTCCCGACAGCTATGGAAACGCACTGTGCTCTGCTCATGGGTGTCGCCGGGTTAGGTCACTATAGCTTTGTAAAGCACTTCATATATAATGTTTGGAGGGAAAGAACTATGATGGCGTAAATGCCCACGTCTTACATGGGTGCAACCAGGACCACTGCCAAGCAAATGGACTACCTTACCGAATCCGAGCTCCTATGCTTGTTGGGGCAACCGAATGCATGCACCCACGATGCACACACGCATCATTCAATCCAGCCATTGCAATCCAGTGTCCGCTCAGTACGTTCTCTGGTCGGTCTCTGGAAGAATGGTATTTACAACCCAGCAGACGAACACAAGTGATGCTTGTCACGCCACCGTGGTTGTACCGTCCCGTGGCCCGTCTTCTCACGGATTCCCCGCGCTAAAGGGCCCCAAGGGCAAAAAGCTCGTCGATTCGGAGGCCTAGAATGGTCAGGGCCTCCCACAACGACTGCAACGATGTTATACCCGCAATAACACAACACACCTCATCAGAACCCAAGAAGCTTGCACACATGAAGCTGTCCTTGGCAACATATGTCGTCGCCTCTCCAAGAGCAGCAACCGCCCAAGCGTCAGCGGACGGTTGAGGGCTCATGCTGGTCATGCAAACAGCGTCGCGTCAAGTGTGATCTCCAGAAGCCTTCGTGCCGAAGGTGTTTGACTTCAGGCGCCGAATGTTGCTACGACAAAGTCCTCCTACGATGGGACGCAAGGAGGAGCCGGACTACTTTCATTCCGTCTCCAACTATTGGACCTCTCTCCTTCCAGACGCCACTCGCTGTTCCAGAGAAAAAGGCACTTGACTACTTCCGTGGTCGGTTATGGCCTCTCCTATCGACCTCGGACCAGCCTTGTCAGCCACCAATATCTATCGCTCTCCAATCGCAGCCAGTCCTACAGGCAGCCTGCATTTTTGCTGAGGCGCATCGCGCTCTCAAGAACCGGGCACCATCTAATCAAAGCCTCATCAACAGGCGTGTTCAATGCCTCGCTGGCATTAGAGGGTCTCTCATTGACACTTCCATCCCAAAATCAGCTCTCCAGGCCTTGCTGCTGGCTGTCCTGCTGCTATATCATTCCGATGGCTTCGTCGACTGCCTCCAACCACATCAGTCAACACAATCGCACCATGCTGGAGTAGTCGCAATTGTGCACACCCTCGGTGGGTTCGAATCTGTCATCAAATCTGTTGGGAAAGAGACCAGCATGTTACTCTCCGAATTTGCCACAACAGATGTAATCCAAGCCATGTTGCGCGACGGTCGACCCAGTGTTTCTACCACCCTTTGGGACGACATTGAATCCGGGCCTGTCTGGTGGGAGACCGGGCAACACGGCACAGTCTCATTCGCCTCCATCTTCGGCGTTATGACAGATCTTGCGCACTATAGCCATGATATCAGAGGTGACAGCAACCCTATACTCAACAGGGTTGATCACTTTGAGCGAGCATTACAGCCATCTTACCCTGCGCTTGGAGATTTCGCGTCAACAAACGCGGACGACTCGTACGATGACAGCTCTCGCAAGGCAGCAGTGTACTCTCAAGCACTGTGTCGAGCTTTCCAGCACGCCGCCATGATATTCCTTTATCGATCAGTGTGCTGTCTACCAACATCACATTTTCTCGTGCAGCAACACGTTCATGCCTGTCTTGCATGTATTACAAGCATGGAGATCGACTCAAAGGCACACAACTGCACCTTGTTCCCACTATACGTGGCTGGCGCCCATTCCATAGACGACCATCGCCGGAAGTTGGTGATGGAACGCTTAGAAGCCGTTCAAAATGGCCTTGGCTTCGAATCAGTGATGGCAATACATCAGGCACTGGAAGAGTTATGGCTCGGAGACGATCAGCTCGGCGCTTGGGTCGACACATTCAAGAATCTCGCACAAGGAACACTTGTCTTGTGAGGACAGCAGGGCATCTGCAGTGCACCGATTCACCGCTGTACAGCCTCGCCCGGTTTATCAGGGTGCAGCGTGTGATCACTGGCTCTCATCTCGGAGTTGCAAGCCGCAAATCGCACGCCGCGGGTACCGAATACTTACTTCACGTGCGCCATCCTGCGACGTCGTTCGTGCTGCAGCCAGAGCACGCGATATGGTATCGTCGGCTGTCCGATGGGTCGGTAGAGATATCGAGCTAGAGGAACCCATGGAGCCACTCATGAAGCTTCGGGGCGAGGCGAAACCTCCATGGTAGATAGTAATGTGTAATGACTAGGTTGGATGCAAGGAAGAACATGGGAAAGGAAGATAGCCACCACGATAAGAAGTCTGCAGCAATGAAGATGCATAAATTTTTTGAGCCTATCAAGAACGGACCACTTCATCCCAGTCAAAGCGCTACAGTGTGCGACCAGCCAAGTCCAAGTGCACGGTTACTGGCATAAGCTTCACTCCGGGTATGAAATAGGCAACTAAAAAGAAGCGTGATACAATAATCGAAAATGTAAGCATGCCTATCTGGCAGATCTACCCGATCTGAAGGATTAGTTTGCGCGGGAAGCCCCAGCCGTCTGGGGTTGTCCTTCAAACTTGCCCTTTCGAGCACATAGAATTGGGTCTTGAAGACTTTGTGATCCGCCCTACTAGATAGTGGCCCGGCAGTCGAGGGTTACGAGCCGATAAGGCTTGAGGACAGATGAGGACGAAATTCTTTCCTTGTAGAGCATCGTTTCCTTAGTCTCTAACCCCGCAGAGCACCGCATCGCCATGTCGGAATAGGCAAGTCCAGCGCCCAATACTGTGTACTGATACTCGAAGATGCCGTTTATGGGATCGTTGGCATAGAGTTCATATATAAATCTTTGGCCCTCGAAGAAGACTTATTGGATCAACAAAAGTACGAATTGGTCCAGTCGCGAAAATGAGCTCCATACATTTGGAACGATTGTGGCTAGCATCCCCTGTTGCTTTGTTTGCGATCTTTTGCGCTGCGGGTGCTATAGCATGGTCATTGCTGTCGAGAAGCCGAACGTCAAAGTCAATTTGTAAGTTGGTCTAGGTTGTCTCTTTGAAGAAGCACGCCCAAGCTGTCATCGCCGGAGCGAGTCTAACAAGTACTAGCAAACCCAACAACAACATCTCCTCCACCATTTCAAACACCTCTGCCAACTCCGCTCCAGGACTTCGATCTCAATGCTTCCGAGCCGCAAGTTTATCGTCCATTCCGTCATGGAAAGACCCATGTCACGATGGGCATTCGGAAGCTCGACTGGGACAATTGGATCGAGATGGACTCGAACTATGAGCGTTACCACGACCTGAAGGTCGCCGAGCTTGAAAAAGATATTGATGCTCATGTTCAATACCACGACGACGATGTTACGAAGGACGCCTGCTTTGAGATGCTCGAGGAGTTGACGAGATACCTCACTCATCGCTATCCTCGCATCTTTTACCTGGCAGATGGTGTGCTGCATAATACTGTGACCGGAGAGAAACTCCGATACCCAGCAGGTTGGTCTTGATATTTGTTGAGAGGGTACGAGCAGTGAGTCAAGCTGACTGTGTTTCAGAGAGCCCGAAGGAAGCATTGGCTACTTCCGCTCGACTCGTTCAAGATGACCTTGTTCTTATGGTCAAGCGAGATGGTGAGACAAATCCGCGGAATTGAATATCGTGGCTTGAGGCTAATCACTAATTCTCAGATGACGAATATCACCTCAATGCTGGAGCAGTCTGCCTTCCTGGATTCTGGCGGCTGAGAGAGAAGTTCGGAATGTCGCTTGACACATTACACTTCGAAGCCAAAGTTCCGCACTATGGCGCGAAGCTCCAGAAGTCGATGAATCGTTTCTTCAAGACCATGACTCCGGAGAAGCCAGTCACGAGGAACAATGTAAGCCACCCAATCATTGCATGCGTCAGGATGCTCGCTGACCGAGTTAGTTTTTCATTCAACTCGATGACGGACTCCACTGGTCACATCGTATGGGCGATCAAAAGGGCGAGGAAGTGGCTTGTAAGTTTGAAGATAGATATGACCACTGGACGTTGTAGCTGACCACTTTCGCAGCATGGGAGAGTGCGAACTCAAGAGGTCTGGACGTCGAAGAGATTCATTTCCGATCTGAACGACAGACTCTCCGCCGTCTACCCCGATCCGGAGCACTGATGTTCACAATTCGAACCTACTTCGAGCCTATGACCTTTATTGCAAAAGAGCCTCATGTTCCTGGCCGGTTAGCGGAAGCCATCCGCAACTGGGATGAAGACACATCGGTATACAAGGGCAGAGCACATTGGGACCATCTTTTATTGCCGTACCTTGACGAGCAGCATCAACTTCAGGTGGACAGCGGAGTGCTTGAGAAGCCAGAGGGAGAATTCCCATACTAGTTATGTTCCAATTTTTTTTTTAGCTCGACATAGGTCATGGGAGGCCACTCGTAATCGTACAACGTGGGCTCAAAGAGCGGTTCCCTCACGATAGGCCCCGGTTGTTGATATGACCTAGCATGGCCTTGAGGATGCCGGGTATGATCACACTCGATCTGAACACTCGTTCTGCCTTTCATTCAGCCGACCAGGTGAATGCACCCAGTAAGCTCATAGCAGCAGCACATAGCTTAGACTTTGAGATGTTTTCAAACACCATTCGCCGTCTCCATGTGGCTCTCCAACCTCCACTCGAATGCTTTCGTGTCTGGGCCATCGTCCTGGTTGAAGTATCTTTCCATGAACATGAGCGCGATCTCCAGTGCAAGATCTGCGGGCAGCTCTGCCCTACACTCCCGGAATGACGCAGGAGTCATCGTAGTGGCGATATGATCAACAACCATCTTCCTGATTGACGAGTCTGAGGCTGTATGCTCCCACACAGTGTGGCATTGCTCGGTGGTGAGTGTAGTCTTGTCCACGTTAAGATGCCTATACAACAAGCGGAGAGCCTTGTTGCGAAGCTTGACATCCTACAAAACGTCGCCGAGGAGGTAGAACTCGACGAGTTCCTTGCCGACGTAGAAACCGTCAAGCAAGAACCCCATCTTGCCGAGGGTCATGTCGTCTGTGTACACCCAATCCATATATACCGGGAACATGTACGGTGCACGAAGATCTGGTAGACGTACAGCCATTTCTTGCTCTTCACGGCGGCGCTGGGAGCATGCAGCCTGGAAGAATTCCGACTTCTCGCAAATGATGTCCTTGTAGACAGTGAAGCGTTGCTCGTCTTTACCAACGAGGATCGTGATGGTATCACTGTAACTAGAACTTTGGATTGTTAGCAATGTATCGATCAAGTACAAAAATATGAATGCGTTGCTTACTGGTGGCGTTTTGTCGGACGGCGTATGGTGAGATCCTCTTCAGCTGGCCTTTTGGCTGGCGCGTGCTCGTTGGCCATGGCGAAAGTGGTTGTTGAGCGTATTCGTGTGTGTGTGTTGTGTGGCGTGTGCGAAGTCAGGTTTTTTCAAAGAGGAGGTGGCTCTGATATTACTTTTGGAACAGGGGGACGTCACACGACAGCGGAGAACAGGCTTGTGAAAGCATAGATGAAGTGAAGTAAAAGCGGCCGACGGTCCTTCACTTCTAATGAAACATCAGTGACCGAAACTGGAGATAGCATCGCGCTTTGTCGACACTTAATGTTTCAAGCACACGGTCGTTGAATGCTTTGGTGAATCACGTGTGTCAATGCGCTCTCAATAATGACACACAGGATGAACGCATGGCGCGCATCTCAGCAATGTTAGAAGATTCAGTCAGGAAACTTAGCAACGCCACAATAATCTCCCAAAACACTCCAAGTTGTACCTTTCTGACCTGACCTGACCTGATCTGATCCTCCAGTGACCAGTGTTGGCCACGAGCTTCGGATGTTGAGCCGAATGTCTCGCAGCACCGTGCTGGCAAGATGAGTATCCACTAACGTACGATGCATGCCAGATCGATAGCTCTCTGCATCTCAACCACGTAATCCCTCAGCACTACCACCTTCCTCAAACCTCCTCAAAATCAGAGGCAGTAGTTGCTTCCTCATAGCCTGGGGTCCTCTCCACGAGGCCCTTGAGATCTGTGCCGTTGTGACTTCTCTGATGCATGAGCTTGCACGCAAGTTGCAGCGTGAGGTTTGCAGGCCACGCAGCTTTCTCGAAGATATCGGCCTGCATGTCAGAAGCGATTTTGTCGACGACGAACTCTCTCGCCTTGTCATCGTTCCTTGACATTGCGAAGCCCCAAATGCGTATCACATACTCCTTTGCTCTTCTCTCTGACAGTTTGCGTTTGTGCCCAGCGTTCGGTCGTTGGCGCATGAGCACGACCGCGATTTGCAATGTGAGGTCGAGGTCGTAGAGGACACTGAGTCTCTCAAAGGTGTGGCAATCTGCCAGAGAAATGATCGCGTCGGCTGTCCACTTTCTCAACGGCGAAGTGGGAGGTGTTTCTTCGAAGATCATGTTGCACTCTGCGATGCTTGGGCAGATTCCGTACTGAGTCAGGGCCCTGGTTGTCACATTGCGCAATCTGACGTCGTCAAGGTAGTCACCGAGCAAGTGAAGTTTGATGAGAAAGTCCATTTTCATCGGCTCCGGCTCTGTCAAGGTTGTCTCCTTGACAGTCAGCGTGTCCGTGCGGATCCAGCTCAGGTACCTCTTGAACAGCGTCTGCGAGTGGACTTCTGGCAGACGCACCACCATGTCACAACCCTCAAGCCAGCGACCAGGTGCGCATGCAGTGCGGATGAACTTGGATTTGACGCAGAGCCTGTTCTTTTCGACGACGAAGCGATGTTCTTTCTTGCCAATGAGGATCGCGATGGTTTCGCCAGAAAGCCAACTAGCAAGTGTCAGTACCACAACAAATCAGAGCCTCATTATCGTATTTGCTTACCCAGAAGGCTTCAACTTGACCCTTGGCACCGGGACTTCAGTCGGCTCTTTGGTTGGTGGATGGTCATCGGGTCCGACAGAAGCGATGGCGACCAAGCTTGCGGATGAAATGTGCTGGCTGTTGTTGTGGTTTGCGAGAAGAAAGATGTTGAAGGGAAGAAGAGTTTGTGGGAGAGAAGCAATGGTTTGGAGATAGTGCGACATGACGAAGGGATGTGTGTAGGCGTTTGCGAATGTGCTTGTAAAAACGCGGCGATGGGTCCAAGTACTGTGTCGGTGCGGATGTAGCAGGGCGCTGGTGAAGGTGGTTGCGGATGTTTCTGCTGGGACGAAGTGGTGCTTTAAGTAGAGGGTCGGCGGGGCCGTGCTCCATTACGCCGTTCGCGAAACATTATGAATGTGAAGTGTGCGGTGGAATAAGACAAGAAGCATGTGATAGTTGTGAAGATATGACAAAGCACTTCATACTGAATACAAAGTGCTAAGTGAACTCGCACTGGAAGCATGTGACTTGCCCTCACACTTCGCAGAGTTTGATAGACACGTGCCAAAGTCTCCAACAAAAGCTGCTTTAGCCACCATGGCTCACATCATACATCCAACTCACTGGGCGGAGTCGTTTCTACCCCCATATCGTCATCCATCGCCATCTTCCTCACATCATTAGCGAAGCCGAGTCCCGTCTGAGCAGTTTCCTCGTGAAGCGCCCATCCAGCTTGAGGCCCTTCCGTAACCTGCGCGCAACCCTCGCGCACCGGGAGCAAAGTATCCAACGACTTTCCCAGTCTACTGGCAGACTGTTCGAGGAGATCGTGAAGCGCCAGCTCCATTGTGGGCATTGCCCGGCCGCTCAGTATCAACATACGGGCGGCAAGATATCCCTTGTGGGGATGGGACAGCTTCGCGATGTACTTTGGCGCATCTTTGCTGCCGTATTGCTCTGTGACGTTGGCAACGCACACATCGAAGATGTTTGTGGCACGAATTGGGCTGTTGGGAAAGGTGGTGATGAAGTTTTGAACGATGTTTGGATATTCGACAAGGGCGTTTGCGATGATTTGGCGGCGAGTGTCGCTGGAAGTCGGAAGGGTCGGAGAATGATCGGTTGAATTCATTTCGTGTGCTGCGGTGTCGTTGGGAGCAGCCATCTTGAGAGGGCCAAGATAGAGTGTCTTGTTCGGATGAGCTGTCTTTCGAAGTGTCCTGGTATGTTGTGGAAGACCCAAGCTTATATCGCAGATGGATTGACAAGGGATGTGTTTGCCAGGCGTACGGCAAACCAGTTCTCAAGGCAGAACAAACACATCACCTGTTTGTGAGGTCGGTACAAAGGTGCACGGGTAGTTGGTTCTTCTCTCAAACACGTGGCGCTTTGTGTCTTCATCGATCACAAACAAACATTCGGCAATATTGATGTAGTGCCAGACTGTGACGGGCGATACCGCAGACGTAGAAGCCATGTCATGCTGGATTTCATCACCTCATGAGTCCACCAAGATCCCTCTCCATGCCAGTTACACGGTCCTCTAGACCCCGCTTCTTCCTCTCTAGCTCTCTGATCTCTTCTTCTTCTCTCATCAAGTCTTCCTTCGTCATGGGAGCCACGTACTCTCCGACATCCGCAGCATGGTCATCAGCCTCCAACATTTCATCCTCGTCTTCGTAATCTCCAGCACCAGACGGTCTGTGCATCCTCTCCAATTCCCTAGTTTGCAGTGCCACGCGTCCTTCGTAATGCTTTATGTTGGCTGCAAGTTGGTGGTATCGTCTGCTGAGTGATGCAATCCTCTCGTTCGCTCCTGGAATCGGGTAGACAGCTGCCAATTTCTCAGCTCCCAGTAGTAAAGCCTCAACATCGATCTCGCCTTTTTGGCGTGTCGTCTCAGGAGCTCGCGTTTTGTTGTAGAGATCGCCACCCAAGACGGCAGCCACAGCCTTGTTTTTAGGCTGCCTGGGACCACCATAGACAGTGGCACGCCGTTGTGAAGGCTGTGTGGTGGAGGCGGCGGCAGTCGAAGCAAAGTCCGAGTTTGAGTTTCTTGTCGGTGGAAGTGGCGGAGGTGCCAGGTGGAACAAGGCTCTCTCGTGTGCTTCCGTGTCGCGGATCAGGGCAGTGATGTCGTGCGTTGAGAGGAGTGCATTCGTGAAGATCTTTGGTCCTTGAAAAGGCAGTTCGGCGATCGAATTTGAGCATAATGAGATTTGGTCCAGGTGGGAAGAAAGTAGTGAAGCCATGCTGAAGAATTGAGGGTGATGGTACAGTATGGCTTTCGTATCGCCTCAGCTGGAATATGTACAGGTTTGGTTCAAGCCAATGCAATCCTTGTGACACGAAATTGCTGGGCGAATACAGCACCGTGACAGATGGAGGTCAGATTCCAGAGTTCACTCCAGATGGTGGAGTTTTACAGGAATGTGCAGGTGCTTATTCTCTGAGTTGTGTGTTGTTCAGGTATTTTGTGAAGCCAAGATGTCGTCCAGTAAACACGACGGCTCTGTTTGGCGCGTCGCAGCTGCTGCCAGTGACGGTGCCAAGACGTCGGTCTCTCGCGCTCGGAGCTCATCATCGCCCTCTACCTAAGGCCAACCAACAGCAGCAACAACACCACAGCAACACCAACCCTCATTACATCCACTCCATCACCGCCAACATGGCTGACAAGATGGACGTCGACGCTGTTGCGAGCGAGAAGCAAGTCGAAGCATCCGGCCCTGCGCCTGAGAAGCCCGCCGAGCGCAGTACGTACACCACCACTGCCACCTCGGACTGTGATGGTTTGCTAATAGATCACAATAGTCATAATCGACAACTTCGACCTCCTCGCCCAAGCCGTCGAGACCTTCGACGCCCGCTTCACTCTCCGCGTGCTGCGATCCATCTCCACCATCCGCAAGTCCAAGGACTCAGCCACCGCCATCCTCATAGCCATCCGCACCGCTTTCCCCAACGCCAGCAACCCAGCAAGGAGAGTCCTCGAGGGTCTTCTTCCCCAAAATTCTGCAGCTCAGCCCGCTGCAGGAAAGGCGCCGAAGGAGACGGACGAAGAGCAGATACCTGAGATTTGGTCGTATCTCGGCGTGTTGGTCCAGGTAAGATGCGCTTGAAGAGGACAAGTGCTGTTTCAGTATACTGATGGAGATACAGGTCTACCTTTACGATAACGAGCAGTACGAGAAGGGCGCCAACTTCAGCGATAAGTTCGTTGAAAAGCTCCGCGACTTCAACCGACGAACCCTCGATCCTATCGGTGCCAAAGCATACTACTACTATGCACTCTTCCACGAGCAGCTTAACCCGCTACCGCCTTCAAAACAGTCTCCGGTCATCAACATCCGACCAAAGCTGCTCGCTGCGCTGCGATCTGCCGTTCTGAGGAAGGATGCCGACACTCAGGCCTCCGTGACCGTCCTCCTGCTCAGGAACTACATCTCGACTGCGGATATCACACAAGCCGATCTCCTCATCGCACAGACACAATTCCCCAGCGCAGCCTCCAACAACCAGGTCTGCCGCTATCTCTACTACCTGGGTCGCATCCGTGCCATCCAGCTCTCCTACACCCAAGCACACGAAAACCTCACATCCGCCACTCGCAAAGCACCCACCTCTCCCACAGCCGCAGGTTTCTACCAGCAAGCCATGAAGCTGCTTGTTGTTGTCAACCTCCTCATGGGTGATATCCCTGAGCGCTCGCTCTTCCGCCAGCCCAACCTGGAAGCAGCTCTGCACCCATACTTCAAGCTCGTCCAGGCCGTTCGCGTTGGCGACCTACAGGCCTTCGTCAAATGCGTCGAGACTTTCTCGGCAGTGTTCAAGAAGGATGGTACCTACACATTGATTCTGCGTCTGCGTCAGAACGTGATCAAGACTGGTGTCCGCATGCTTTCGCTCTCATACTCCCGCATCAGCTTGCGCGACATCTGCACACGTCTCGGTGTCGACAGCGAGGAGAGCGCCGAGTACATCACCGCAAAGGCGATCCGCGACGGCGTGATAGAGGCTTCGCTCGACCACGCACAGGGTCACATGGTGACCGTGCCGCAAAAGGACGCGTACAGCACAACCGAGCCCAGCGAGGCTTTCCACGCCCGTATCTCTGCGCTTCTAGCCATGCGCGACGAGTGTGTCATGGCCATGCGCTACCCGATGCACAAGCACCGCCAAGAGATCGCTGAGGCGACTAAGGCGCGTGAGCGCGAGAGAGAATTGGCAAAGGAGATTGCCGAGGGCGATGTTGATGCTGAGGATGAGGACTTCGAGGGTATGTGAGCAGACAGCAACAAAAGTTGTATGTTGTATCCATAGATCAGCAGCGAATAGAACTTGTTAGAGGTTCGACTCGCGTGAGCCAATGAGTCGTAATGAAAGTAATTTGCCCTAGCGCACTTAGTTGTACAGCACAAAACCGGTCGTGTCGTGAGTAGCGGACTAACCGACCAAATGACCAACATGACATTGCTGTACGATCACTATGAATGGCCAATCCATTTGTGGATCATTTCGCATTGCTGCATCTCGTTATAACTACCTACTCGCCGTGAAAAGATCACGATACTATTCTATTGCTGCCGCCGGGGGGATATCACTAGCCTTCTCCGCATACCACCATCCGTCATCAAGAACACAACATAGAGCCTGAGCCAAGAAGCCCAAAGAGCCACGATAAAGTAAAAACTAAAGAAAAACCACATTCATTCAAGAAATCACCACCTCACCCTTTCCAACTCAAATCCTCCTCAGTAAGGCGAGTTCACAATCTCGTTCCTCGACAAGTAGCTAGCACGGCCCTTGCTCCTCCTAGGAGTCTCGGGCGGCGCCATGATACTCTCGCGGGTAGGCCTCTGCAGCGCGCGACGCGCCACCATGTCGACCTCGTTCGGAAGTGCGACGACGATGTTCTTGTCAGAGCCAAAGCGGAAGTTATCGGCCTTGACTTCCTCGCTGTACCGCTTGATGCTGTAAGGGTCCTTGCGGCCGGCGAGGACCTTCTTCATGGACCAGGTGACGACGAAGGGGCCTGTGGCGGTGATGATGGTTGTCTCGTCGGCGCCTTCGCCTGTGTTGAAGCGAGCGGCTGTGAATGAGAGAGGTGCCTTGGTCTCGTGCTGGAATTGAGCAACGTGTGAGGGTGTGAGGGCAAGGCGACGGGGCTGGGGCTTGGAGTCCTTTGCGAAGGCCTTCTCGAAGCCGAGCTTGCCTTCGTTCTTGCCTGATTTCTGCAGGTTATCGATAAGGAGGAGATAAGTGCGAGTGGTTGCAAGGACCCAGCGACCGTCGGCGGAAACGTCGAGGCCAATGATAGGGTCGCCGAGCGCAGGCAGGGCGGTCTTAGCTTGAATACCAAGACGGTCGAACATACGGATGTCACCCTTGTTGGATGCAACAGCGATGTAGCCCTTCTCTGTTGTGGCTGCGGCGGAGAAGTCGTTCTTGCTGACGTACTGCTTGAGCTCAGTGTCGACGAGCTTGTTGCCCGCCAGACGAGGGTCGATGCGGTAGAGGGCGTTTGAGGAGAGACCGAGGAATGTTTGCTCGCCAGTCATCTGGGCGAATTTGTTCTCGGGAGCGAAGTGGTTGACGGGGATGTCGTCGTGGACCTTCCACTCATCAACAATCTTGCCGTACTCCAAGTCCATGCGGAAGAGGCTGTTGGGGTTGTCGGCATTCTGCATGACCATGTCCCTGTCCTCCATGTGCAACATGACCTTCTTGGGTGCAAACTTCTTGCCGTTGGGAGTTGCAACTTGGTTGATGCTGGTCGAGAACTCGAGGTGGTTGTCGGCAGTGTGCTTGAACACACCAATTTTGTCTCCACGCACGACGAACGAGCGATCGACTTTGGCGCCGACTGCAAGCTGGCTGTTGACATTGCCATCCTTGTCGAGTTCATCGGCCTCGTCCTCGCTCTCATCCTCATCGTACTCCGCGTGTCTCTGTGCATAGCTTGTGTCTTCAAACTCTTCTTCGTCTTCCTCATCCTCCTCGGCAGCCTCTGCCTCGCGCTGGTCGTCCTTTGCGTCTTCGATTACCAAATCGTTGAAGGCGTCCAGCACATAGTCCCTCTCTGCATCTTTGATCGCCTTGCCCCACTTGGCCTGGTTCTGGTTCTCCCAAAGCGCTTGCATGAGACCCTCCTGGAAACGCTCCTCGGTCTCCCTGTCCTTGAACTTCAAAAGCCATGAGTACGCAGAGCCATCGTCCGTGTAGTGGTTGAAGATGAAGCTCAGGTATTCAAAGTTGAACACCGGGTTGATGTCCGAAACAACCTCTTGACCAAGCCAATCCTGGCCCTTGCCGCTGACTTGCAGCCAGTATTTCCAGTTGCCGATCTCTGTGACTTGCGAGTGGACTTCGGCGTCCTGCAAGATGAACGTGCCAGTGTTGAAGTCGAAGAGGTGAAGCTGTAAAAGTAGAAAGTCAGCAGTGTCCCTATCGAACGAACATGAATACGTATTTAACTTACCTCAGCGTGCTCGCTCGCCAAAACCTCGCGGGTCTCAGGCGCTGTGCGAGAAGTCGGTGCTTTCGTAGGAGTAGGCTCAACAGCCTTAGCCGGCGTCTCAACCTTCTTGGTCGAATCCCGCGCCATGGTGCTTCCAATGTTCCTAATCGGCGTTCCAGGCGAGTCGACAAAGCGATTCGTCGGCGGCGAAGGCGAAAGTGCAGGAGAGCGAACAGTCGGGCTGGGAGTAGGGCTCGCGTCAGGAATGGCGGGCTCGTCTTCGAATTCAAACTCTCTCAGCTCGTCGTCAGAAGCCTCAGTGTGCGACCGCTTGTACTTGGCCTCGAACTGACACTGCACAGCAACCAGCTCGAACCCAGCCGATACCTCAGGCCTGGTAGAAGAGTCGCAGACAAACTCGAACAGATCCCCGTGGTCGCCGCTCAGATCTCTCCAGGCAAGAACCGTCTCGCCAGTCTCTCTCAAATCAACTCTGAGCCGTAGATCCTCAGATAGCAAAAAGACCCTCTCGTCCTTATCCGACGCAGCAACGCCTCCCTCTTGCTCTCCTTCCTCGTCAAGCTCGGCCTCGCCTTCCTCGTAAGCTCTCTGGATAACAAGCTGGTACTGAAACTCCTGGCCGGTGCGACGGATGAAAGCAGCAGAGTCCTTGAAGATGAGCTCGCTGTAGCCCTTGATGGAGAGCGGGCGGACGATGTACAGCTGGCCCTGGGGCAGCTCGACGATGTTTTCTTTGCTGGCGTCGCCGAAGAGGTATTTGGACAGCGACTTGATCGCAAACATGGTTTGGAAGTCGGCGGCGAGCGTTTGCCGTTTGGGTGGTGGGTGTGTTGATTGCGGGTTTCTTTCCGTGTGTTTTTACCCCGCGTGACGATGATTGCTGCTGCTTCCAAGGGTTTGCTAGGCTGCTGCTCTACGCCACCGCACGCCACTTTCACCTCAAGTGGCTGCCTAGTGAGTGGTGAAGCGTCATGTTTGACAGGTACACTTTGTTTCGTCGAAATTCTGCTGGTGACAGGCATGTGCTAGTGAAGTGAAGCCTCCAAGCAAAGGGTATGACGCCAGAATGCG
Organism: Cladosporium velox; assembly: GCA_024604135.1. Taxonomy (NCBI): domain Eukaryota; kingdom Fungi; phylum Ascomycota; class Dothideomycetes; order Cladosporiales; family Cladosporiaceae; genus Cladosporium; species Cladosporium velox. Next base: position 798,839 of record JANIIF010000008.1, on the reverse strand, counting down.
AAGCATGTGGCAAAAGTGAAGCAGGCTTGTGATGGGTGAGACTATCATGAATCACATGCTTCAAGCGAACGAGAATACTGAAATCGAAATGTGAAATGGTCTGTTCAGAATGGTATCATTATGTCCATATTCTACCTGTGCATTACAATTATGTCCGCCATCTCTGATACAATAGGCGTCCTCCTCTTTATGTTCGCACCGTCTTCCAGGCGCTCCTCTACAGCTTACAATCCGTCTCCGTCTCTTCTTTCTTGCTAGGGTGAATGATGGTCGATCGTGGTGTGGTCTGTATTCGACCACTGGGTCGGCGTCGTAAATCTTTTGCCGGACGTTTCCCCACCATTGATCGCTTCGTTGCTTCGCTCACGCGTCCTGATCCGCGTAAGTGAGTCGGATACTTCGTTGGTCGTGTTTCGTCTCGTGCTAAGCTCTCCAGACTAGCGCCGTATTGCCCATCATCGTCTGGAGTTTGCTGCTGGACCTTGACCTCCGTGTAATCCCATATCCCACCGGTTCCCTCATTGTATGTTCGTGTCGCCGTCCGCCACCGAGCATGTAAAGTCTATCATTATGTGTAAAGCGAAGTCTCTGATCTCGAAAGCCAGTGGCAAAAAGGGGCCTGGTCATCCGGTAAAAGCCAGAGTTCGAAAGTAGTTGGATGGCTGATGCCGTCCAAGAAGAATATGGGAGATTTGAATGCGAGCATTGGTGCAGCTGGCATAGTTGCTTGCTTCATCACCAATGCCTCTCCCGACCGCGACTCTCGAAAGAGTTTGAGTAGTTTAGCCAAGACTCGTCAATGGCTTCTAGCTCTTGATGCCTTCGCTGTCGCTTCCACTGGCCAGAGTATCACCCTCCCAGCTCTCATCGGCAGTCAGAGGGCTCCTGAAACCGGCCGATGGGCTGCGTGACGCAGGGCTGAAGCTCGAGCTGGATCCGAGAGTCCACTCATCGCTGTCTCCGTGGAGTGTAGGGTATGCCTCCTCGTCCAAGTCGCCAGCAAGACCGTAGGCGAAGGGCTGCTTGGCCTCACCGCGCTCGACGTATTCGTATTCCCAGCGGAACATCTTGCCGGGCTGCATGCGAGGGAGGAAAGCGGACTTGGCGACATAGTACACAGTGGCGCTGATGATACCGCCTGCAACAAGATCAACGGCGTAGTGGTGGCTGAGGTACATGGTCGCCCACCAGAGCCAGAGGGAGTACAGGACGAACAACGGGCGCAGACGCGGGAATGTGTGGGCCATGAAAAGAGCCTCAATCACAGCGGAGCCAGAGTGCAGGGATGGGAAAGCACCAAACACGACGGGCGAGGCGGTGAAAGTCGAGGTGTACAGATCGATGTTGAAGAGCTTGTCAATCGCGGCAAGACCGGCGGGCGAGCCGGGCATGCCGTAGTTCGCAGGTGCCAAACCGTACAAGTTCTCGTACCATGGCGGGGCACAGGGGAAGCAGAGCTGAATGCTGACACCAATGATGTTCATCCATCCGAACGCGCGAGCGAACGTAGGAGTAGTGCCGGGCGGGCCGAAAATGAACATGAGGCCAGAGCAGACAAATGGCGCACCAAAGTGGGTGATGCCATAAGGCAACCATGCCAGAATGTCGAAGAATGTGCTCTTGTGTGCGGAGAGGATATTGCTTAGGTTTGCGCCGTAGAGGATGTTCTCAAGTGCTGGGAGGACTCGCACCCAAATCGGAGGGCGGTACTCGCCGGTAATGAATTTGCAGGCGTAGAAGAAAACCAGCCATCCTGCAATGGGCAGGAAAGGCAGGAAGAATTGGCGAGTCAGAGGGATGAGCAGACTGAGTATGAGGAGAGTCGCCACAAAGGTCTTTGCAAACGGCCCAGGGCTCTCAATCACGCAGAGCGAGAAGATTCCGAGGATGGCAAGGAAGATGTACTGCGCATCCCAGACGCTCCACTGGTGTTTCTTCAAGCTTCTCAGGGTATCTGCCGGGTTCAACGAGGTCTCTAGACTGGTGATCGAAGATGTGGTGGGTTGGTTCGATCGTAGCCTCGTCTTGGTGGAACGGAATTTGCGACGCAGGCGGTGCGGGATGATGGTTGGTATCGAGATGCCACCGGGAAGCTTCGGGGTGGAGAAGAAGCGCTGGGTGGAATCGTCACCGCCACCGAGGGAGAAGTATGTGGCCGACATGGTGTCGTGAAGGTGTGTGCGGCTTGTCGAGGAGTGGTTGAGGTGGTCGGAGGGTCGAAGCCCTTTCTGATGCTCTGGAGGCAGCAGCCAAAAGCCAGCCAAGCGAGCTGAGGCTGTGTTAGGGTTTAGCGTTGTTGTTGTGTGATATACAGGGCTGCGAGGCGGTCGACGGGGCGATGGGGTCGCACAGAGGGCGTCGGTGTGAGTCTGAAGATGCAGCTGGGGTTGAGGATGCTGAGGTGTGAGAGTGCGAAAGTGTGAGATGTAAGAAGTGGTAGCGCGCGCGTGTGAGGCTGCTGGTCGGGCGCAGAGGCGTTTGGGCGGCAGGAAACTGGTCGCAATCTTAATTCGCGATAGATGAGCGGCTGCTATCCGAGCGCCCGAGAGAAGGGAAGCTGCTGTGCTTATGCTAGGAAGAGCTGCAGGGGACTGTTACTCTTGATCAACTATTGGTGTTGCTGTGATGATAATTTCCATGTGTCGATGGTATAGTGGAAGCTCGATGACACAGTCCACCATACATTCACTACTCGAGACGAGTATCAGACAGCAACAGCCATAGGCAAACACAACAGCATCGCCATCATGATCGGTATAATTGTGCAAATCACGAATCGCATGCATGCGCTGTATTGCACTACTCGCTGGTCCCGGGGCTTCCGCGCTCAGCTGTCACCACCGATCCTCTCCCACCCATCGATTGGCTGCTTGCAGAACTCTGGCCTGACCAAGCTCCCTCGTCTTCCGCTCTGACCCAAGCCAGATATGCCCATGCAAGGTGACCTCACTACTTGAACGCACGCCTGGCGCCGTCATCACTCGAACAACTCGCGTGCCATGCCTTCTTGCCGTGCGTGTCCGTGGTGTCCTCCGGGTCATCCTCATCATGAGGCTGAGCCGTCGCCAACATGCAACCCTGCTGAACACAGCATGGCAGTGCGGTGCAGCGTGCCACCGTCGCTCTGTGCAGCGCATGCATAACAAGTAAACCAACACCCGCCTAACTAGTCAGCCAGCAGTGCACAGTCCCAAAATCTCCCAACAAACAAATTCTCTTCTTGCAACACCGAACCGTCGCTGCCCCATTTGCTAATACCGCAACAAGTCAGGGGTTCGAGCGTCGGGAGGTTCCCACTCCCTGCAAAAGCCCTTGCTGTGTAGCTTCAGAGTCCGCTCTGTCTGACCTACCGTGGGGAGACTACTACAGGCTTTGAACATAGACCCCGAGCAAAAAAGCCCCCAGCAGAAAAACCCGAACTCGCGCTTTTTCGCTTTCGGACGGACCACTCGGGCACTTCGCATCCGAAGCGCCGGGGCGCAAAAAACGCCTCAAGCATCCCAAGTGCCAACGGCTCTTGTGCCGTGCAATATGTATCAGCCATCCGCGGATCTCCGTGCGCCGATCTGTTGACAGGCAAACTCGGGGGATGCTTGCGAGCGTGTCATGGACGCGCGCGTGATGGGAGATGTGATTTGGTTTTGTGCCCAGCCTCTGGGCGTGGTTTGGTGAAGCGAAAACGCTTGTTCGTGCACAACGCGATGATATCACTGCTGGCAGACCTGGCGCTTATTTATTGAGGTGTGTTGCTATGCTGATACAGGCTAACCCGCTAGGTTTGATTGATGGTGTTGCATGTCAGCTCGCGCGGCAGCATCCTTTCGAGTTTGTCAGCTTCTCGCATAGAGCGAGCGAGCGGAGCGGGAACGTGGTTTCTGTTTGCCCTGCATGTCCGCCCGCTAAATCCCTTGCTTACTTGCTTCACCACGCGAATGCAACGATGGACTAGATCTTGCTTGCAGCTGAGACATGTGTGGAAACAACGTGGCTGGCACGCCCATGTGCGATTTAATGACAGGTCGCTGAGTCTCACGAGTACCATTGTCACCTTTTATCAGGATAATGTACCACACGAGTCAAGTAACTATCACGAACAGACTACCATCCTCCGCGTTTCGTCGGAAACATATACACATTTTCATATACTCTCATCTCTAAGAAAATCTATACCCAATCAAAATCCACGCGCATGTCCTCAGACGCCTAAAGCTCCTGCTCAAACGGGCGCACGACCAGCCCATCCTTCTCCAGCACCTCCTTGACCTGTCTCACGGTCCACTCCCCACGGTGGAACATACCCGCGCCCAGCGCAGCGTCAACGGTCGTCTGCTCAAACACCTCCGCAAAGTGCCCTGCATTGCCGGCACCCGAGCTGGCGATCACGGGGATCTTGACGGCTGCCTTCACGCTGCGGATGAGCTCGAGGTCGAAGCCCGAGTTCGTGCCGTCCTTGTCGATGCAGTTCAGGAGCAGCTCGCCCGCGCCCATCGCTTCCACCGCCGTCGCCAGCTGCACCACGTCGAGGTCGCGAGTCTCGCGGCCGCCCTTGGCGGTGCAGGCGTACCAGCAGTACTTCTCGCCGTTGGGGCCTGGGTAAGAGGTCTCGACGGTGTGGTGGGCGGTGGCGGAGGGCGAGTCGACGTAGACTCTCTTCGGGTCGATGGAGACGACGACAGCTTGCGCGCCGTAGGCGCCGCTGATGGTCTCGATGGCGGTCTTGCCTGAGAGCTTCTTGCCGGCGGCATAGTACTGCTCTGCGGCGTCGCAGGCGTCTGAGCCGATGGAGACTTTGTCGGCGCCAGACTGGAAGTAGAGGGTTGCTACCTCGAGGGCTGGCACGGTGCGGTTAGTCTGGGGGTCGACGGTGTCGCGGATACCGCCACCGATGGTCAAGGGAACGAAGACGGTGGCTGATGCTTGACGTAGAACTTCGAGCATGGGGAGGTCTTTCAGTGGGGTGTCGCGGAATGAGGTGATGTTGAGGAATGTGACTTCGTCTGCACCTTGCTCGTAGTATTCTTGCGCCTTGGAGACGGGCTTTCCAAGATTGCGCACATCGCCACCGGAAGAGGACTTCTCGCGAACGTCGTACTGGTCACCTTTGGTGACGACAAGATCGCCTTGGTCGTTGGTGCGGACATCGAGGCAGGCGATGATGCGACGGGTCAGGCCCTGGGTTACTGCGGCAGAAGTAGGAGGAAGAGGAGATGTCTTGGTGCCCTCAAGGAAAGCCTTGAGGACTCGCTGGCCGGCAGCACCAGACTTCTCGGGGTGGAACTGAGTGGCAAGAATGTTGTCCCTGGCAATGGCGCCGATGAACTCTTCTGAGCCGTACTTGGCAGTTGCCACGGTCCATCCGTCCTTCTCGAGCTCGCCAGCACGGTAAGGAACAGCGAAAGAGTGGACGTAGTAGTACTTGCTTCCAGGCCTCATGCCGTAGATACTTTGGGTCTCGCTTGTTCCGTTTGTGGAGAGAGTGCTGGCGGAGTTCCAGCCAATGTGAGGCACACTCTTGTCAGAGTCGTCGAAACGCTCCAGGCGACCTCTGACTACTCCAAGACCAGGTACGTTGGGGTTCTCTGCTGAACCCTCAAAGAGTGCTTGAATGCCAACACAGATGCCCATGAAAGGCTTGCCAGACGCAATGTGTTTCTTCACAGGCTCGACGTAGCCGGCATTGGCGAATTGTGTAAGGCAGTGGCCAAAGTGACCAACACCGGGCAGGATGAGTTTCTGTATTGATCAGACAGCCTGTCAGCAATCAGCTACAGTTCGACTGGGTCGTGTATTTCATCTTACGTCGGCCTTTGCTACATCCTCCGGCGATCGGACCCATTCAACATCCCATCCCAGCTTCTCGATGGCATTGACGAGTGACCGAATGTTGCCGGCAGCATAGTCGAGCAAGTGAACGGTAGGCATTTTGAACAAAGCTCTTTCCACGCGGTGAAGAGAACTGGTTATTTGCCTATTTATATATAGTGAATATATGAAGTTGAGTCAACCCAGTTGAGTCAAAGCACACAGGCTTGGAGCGCAGATAGATGGAGGCCCGAGCGCCTCCCAAAAATTTGACGGCACGCGTCGAGCCTTCCGCGTTCGAGAAAGCTCAGGGACGCTTCTGCAGCAAAGCGAACATTGAAATCTCGTCTCGACCGCCACGACATTGCGGATAATCAGTATTCCAATCTCCAGGAAATACACCAGCAATCATGGTCCGCCAACTCAAGCACCACGAGCAGAAGCTCCTGCGCAAAGTCGACTTCACCAGCTACCCGTCCGATTCCAACCACCGCAGCGCAGAAATTATTCGCCGCTATTCGCTCACCAACCCCAACGACTACAGCTCTTACAACCGTCTGGCCGGCCAGCTGCGCCATCTCGCGCACCGTATTGCTCTGCTGTCTCCTGAGAGCCAGTTCCGCCGCAAGCAGGAGGACCAGCTGCTCGAGAAGCTCCACGACATGGGTCTGCTCGGTATTGGTGGTGGCGGAAAGGGCAAGCTCAGCGATGTCGAGAGGAAAGTCACTGTCTCGGCTTTCTGCAGACGTAGATTGGGGGTCGTCATGACCAGGTTGAGAATGTCTGAGCATGTCAGCACTGCCAACAAGTTCATCGAGCAGGGTCATGTCAGAGTTGGAACTGAGGTTGTGACCGACCCTGCCTTTTTGGTTACCAGGTGAGATGCGACTGCTGACAATTGCGAAATTTATGTATGCTGACTTCTGGTGTTTAGAAACATGGAGGACTTTGTGACTTGGGTTGACTCTTCTAAGATCAAGAAGAACATCATGAAGTACCGCGATGCTATGGACGACTTCGACCTTTTGTAAGGGTCTTACATTGCAGTCTCCAGCGCGCATTCTCCCTGGTCCTAGAGTTTTCACGAACAATGCGCTTCACTTGACACCCGCATCTTTGTGTGGAGATTCAAGGCTGCGTCAATGTCTCGCCACAGTATTCACATGAATGCAAGTGACTGCTAGGCCAGACGCTCGGCGCTTCCAGCTTGCACTTCACTACAACCTCAAGTGTCGGCCGGTGCATGGCTTCCACTCAACACACATAAAACTCTTCGACTACACGGCGCATGACACGAAAGACAACCGACTTTACAACTACCTTCGCCTCTTCTACGCCGACCAATACTTCAAACGCCATTGAACCGAATATCATTGTCGCTTCAAATTCTATCAACAACGCAAGCGGTCACGTATCATCAGCCTTGCGACTATGCCCACATTCAGTCTGCGCGAGCCAAGTCTACTTGACGTCGGCCTGGACCAAATGGGTCGTTGCCCTGTTGCTGCATTGGGAGCGACTTGTCTTGCATGCCTTAACGCTGGCGCTGATCGCCACCTCGTCAAGAAAGCACCACCGCATCCCAAACCTCTGCCTATACGGGCACTCAACATCAGCGTCAATCCTCACTACCCTCTGTTGTCGACCGCCCAGCACCCACTGCCATTCGTCAGACCCGCCGACGTAATGCCGCCTACAGCACTGGAGGCGGAGTTTGGTCTCGCAAGTGACAAAAATAACTTGCCCTTCGTGACTACCAAGACGCTGTCCGCGCCTGTGGTCCCGAAGAACGGCATTCATCAACTACCTACCAGAGTCTCCATCGGACCGATGCTGCAGTCGCCTGTTTCGCAGCCCACTACGCCTATCGATGGCACGATTGGCCCGCCTCCACGCCCTTCGAAGAAATGAGAGCATTGGGTGGCAAGAAGCATTGAAGGGAACAGGTCGGCAGAATTGGAAATACGGAAGAATTCATTTGTATAATCAACAACTTGTAGCGGTATTACATGTGCACTATTTCCCACTTATAACTGTCAACAGAGTAATTCGACCTACTCTAGATCTCAGGTATCTGTCCAATCGTCCTTGCTCGTCTACTTCTGAGTAAGCTGCCTCAGCATCCCAATGTCGAGAGGGAACGGTTGTCCCATCCTGTACACGCAGTTAGCAACAGTCTCCAAACCCTAATTTCAGCGAGCACTCCACTCACCAAGTCGCCCTCTGACTATGGTCCCTAACATCGTCCCCGGTATTGGGATGAATCAGCGCACTAAGCGGTCCCCTCCACACCACAAGCCAGCTCACGAACGCGCCAAACTGCTCCGGACTGAACACATTCACCTCGAACATGCCGATCGGGTGCGGGCCGATGGGTCTCTCGAACACAGGATAGATGCGCAGTTCGGGAAATTCGCGACGGATGCGCTCGTGCAGGTCTTTGGCGTACTGCGTTTGCGTGGTAGAGGTTTGCTGGAAGTAGATGTGAATATCGAAACCGCCGCGCTTTTCATTGGTTATGGGCGAGGCGAAGGAGGTATAGGCGGGGGATTTGGTGGTTGGGGTTGGGTTGATGTAGGATTTGGCGTCTGGGCCGGAGGAGACTCGGTCGCTGGAGTGGAGTTAGAAGACTATATTACGGCGATCGATTTTATTGCGAAGTGTATACTCTGATAGCGGTGTTGAGGTATCGATGCCTTCGAGGGGCGAAGGGTAAGTGTAGAGACTTGGGTCGGCCATTGCGGATTGGGCTGTGTTGGAAAGGCGTGTAGCTATATTCGAGGGTGATGACAATTCTTTTGATTGACTTTAGATCCTCGATAGATATAGCAGAAAGGTATCTTTCACAGGCAACGCTTGATCTGATATACGTTTACGAAATGATGTCGTGACTGGCAGTTCTTGGTCAGCGAAACAAGAATTCGGAATGCCTCCGCACCAACAAGCCTCGCAAGGCAAAATGAAGGTTTCGCTTGGTTAGGGCATCTTCCTCGCCAACACATTCGACTACAATAATTGCTTGGATACAAGAAGCGTACATGGCTCATTCCGAAGACTATGCAACAACACTGGAAAAGGCCGCGGCATCGGCAACTAACCACATGCTGACACAAGTGAAGTCGATCCAAGCTCTGCCACTTCGGCCTTCTTTTCGCCGAGCCCAACTCACTACCGAACTCTCCTCACCATCCTCCGCAAAGAAACCCCAGATGCGCAATGTGGGTCCTTGTCCGGGCACCAATAGACCTTGTGCTTCTAACAAGTCGATGCTGCTTAGGCGAACGACATGCATACTCGTGCAGATCTCGTACTCTTGTCTTACTTCCCCGCCTGGTTCGGTTCCGATCTCGTGGCAGGAGGAACAGTCAGGTACTGTACATGTGACTCTGACGGCTTTTGAAAGGCAAGATGCCACGAGGCGGTGATCGGAGGGTCGTGTAGATCGTACAAAAAGGTTGATCTCCCATTTCTGTTATTCTCTCTCTGCTTCTAGTTACGCACCGCCTCCATCTGCTTCACAAATCACGCTCTTCGCCGTTAAGGGTCCTGTCCCTAAAGTGGTCGGCGGGCGAACGAACTCACATCACCTCCTCCTTCGCCCAGCGAACAAGAAAGCGGAGGGATTTTGGGAGGAGCCATACAACAGCTGATATTCACCGCCCATAGCAACAAGTTGCCAATCATGGGTCCAGACCGGTACACGTTGGGCGTGGCCTTCTTCGCCGCAATCGGCACATTTCTCTTCGGCTTTGATACTGGCATTGCGACAACGACGATTGCACATCAGAGCTGGATCAGCTATATGGGGCACCCTTCCAAGAGCTTGACAGGTGCAGTGGTAGCAGTCTACATCGCTGGAGAAGCTGTCGGCGCTCTGGTCCAGACGTTCATTGGCGATCGCCTTGGGCGCATCCGCTTCATGCAACTCTGCTGCATTATCGTCACCATTGGCACGGTCGTCCAAACCGCGAGCATCAACTTGGGCATGTTCCTGGCTGGTCGTGCCATAGCTGGCGCGGCTGTCGGTGGCATGGTGTCAACAGTTCCTATATATCTGAGCGAAATCTCCAGCCCCAAGCATCGTGGGCTCATTGGCGGTATCTCTGGCTGCGGCATCTCCTTCGGAACTATGATGTCCAACTGGGTCGGAATGGCTTGCGGCTACGCACCTTATGGAGCTTTGCAGTGGCGCCTACCACTTGGCATTCAGATCCCATGGGGTGTCATTATGTTTATCGGTCTGGCTACATTCATGCCCAACTCTCCAAGACAGCTCATCAGGAAGGGCAAGATCGAACAGGCACGTATCGAATACGTACGCATCCGCCGTGACCTGGCTGCCCATGAGCTGCACGAGGAGTTCACACTCATGAGGGCTCAGATCGAGTACGAGATGATGCGTGAGGTCAAGTCCCTCAAGGAAATCTTCCGCCTGTACAGACACAGAGCGCTTGTCTCGATCGCTGTACAGACCATGACTTCGCTGACGGGCGTCAACGTCATTCAATACTACCAGACTATCTTGTACAAGTCCCTCGGCATCGACCCGACTACCATCCTGGCTCTAGCTGGCGTGTACGGAACATGTGCATTCCTTTCAAACGCTATCACGACAAAATTCCTTACGGATCAATGGGGCCGCAGACCAATGATCCTTACCGGATTGGCTGGCGTCGTCATCATTGAGATATATGCTGCAGTGATGCAACGCGAGTTCCAAAATACGGACAACAAGGTTGGCAAGGGATTTGCTGTCCTGGGCATCTATCTTTTCGTGATCACATACTGTGGGTTTAGTCTCAGCGGTAAAGACCGGCATCTTGGAGGTAGTCGCTAACAAGTTAATAGACGGAATGCTGAACTCGACCACATGGCTGTAAGTCTTGAAGACTGTTGTTGTAGCCCGTGCATTATCCTGACTTTACCATAACAGATATGGCGCTGAAGTGTTACCGATGAATTTGCGATCGAAGGTCATGGGTCTGGCGGCTGCATCTCACTTTATCGTGAACGTCGGAATCACAGAAGCCGGTCCAACTGCTTTCGCCAACATCCGCGAGGTAAGAATCACAATAACGCGCAGCAACATGAACAGACGCTTACCTACACTCAGAACTACTACTATGTGTTCGTTGCATGCGCAGCATTCTTCTTCGTCATCGCATATTTCTATTTCCCGTGAGTTTCACCTTACACCAACCCTTACCCTGACACTTTGACTGGAGCCGATTGCTCAACGTCGTTCATTATGCACGTGGGTTGCTGCGAACTGACAATCATTGCTGACACTTTCAACAGTGAGACAAGACACAAGACCCTCGAAGAGATTGCTGCAGCCTTCGGCGACAAAGTTGTCGAGGTCGGTGACAGGGAAGTGGAGGCCGAGGGCAGCGTGCTGGAAGAGAAGGCGGGTGCACGACACATTGAGAAGATGGAGAAAGTGTAGATAGTAGATTGATTCTCCGTACAGCATCATGTCATGGTAGTGAGTGATCTAGTATAGTGCCATTGTACATCCCAAAAAAATAGTTTCAGACACATCAGGTCCAGCCCAATGGTAACCAACAGTCTTCGCAACCGATCCAAGACTCTCATATCGTGACAGGAACCTGGAAAATGCTTCTTGAGCTCGCGGCCGCGACTCACGCATAAGCAATCGAAGTCTCGCAAATCCGTGAGTCGTGCAGATCTGCACTTACACTCCAACAAGCTGTCTTCTCCCAGGACCGGCTGGAACTGTTGAGGCGGCTTTGCCGGTTTCTCTAGCGACGAGATTCGTCAGAGTATCGGTTCGCTTGATCTTATGGCCACCTTCAGTTGTATTAGTCGTATCAGCTGAACGGAGATCGGTCTTGACTGATTCAGGGACCAAAGTAGCTTGACTGGCTGCACTAGGTGTTGACCAGGGATCCCGAGTAGGGAAGACACCAGCCAGACGAGTGGTACCACAAAGGGAATACGCGGTTGTTGCGGTTGTTGTGGCACTGAGAACGGACACACTGCCTCCAGTTGCATTCTGGAAGCGCGGTAGAGGATATATGACCCATGCTGCATGCAAAGAATAATCGTTAGCAGATGTCCACAAGTATTCATCAGTGACGAAACTCACTCTCGCAAGAGTCTGTGGTAGCGCCGCCGAACTTGATATACGTGTTGTCAGTTTGGCCTGGTAAGATTGCGTCAGTGACTGAAAAGATGTGATTGCAACAATGGATGGTGCCGAAGAACGTACAATTGTCGACAATCTGCCCCAGTAGCTTTTCCTTGCAGCGCATGTCAGGCATGCCGTTGTAGGTGTAGAGACCACGATAGTGACGATCGCATTCTGGCTGTTTACTGAACTCCGCGCCTACGTACAGTCCGCTGATTGAGTACCCAGTGAACTTGTATGTGATCCATCGACCACCTCTGTTATTCGTGGACATCGGGTGGCTGCTGTTCATCCACGTATCGTATGGAACGGTGCAAAAGTCGTCGATGGCAGTTTCAAGAAGACATCTCGGAAAGGAAGTTCCCACCTCGTCAGAGGCTCTCGGGAAGAAGTCGCACCAAACACGATCTGCGTCGTAGTAAGAGGAAGCCAGTTTAGGCAACTCGCCAATCACCATATCGGATTCCGCGAAGGTCGCGTTGAGTTGGTTTGTGAAGCTTGCTTGGTTGATAAACGCATAAGTAGCGACCATTGCGAACCAGCTCATCGAAGCGGCGTCGCATGTTTGATTGACGGCATTTGTGCGCTTTTGCAGGGCGACTGAGCCTGCAGGACTGCCGAAGGATGTAGAGGCCGAATGAGAGGAAGCGATTGAAGCGACTGAATGGTCCGGGTTGAGGCTAGACAAGGCAGCAACTACTGCAGTCCAGACGAGGTAAAGTAGCAATTTGGAAATCATGTTGGTTGGTTTCGTGCGTTCCAGCCGCAAGAGAGGAGAGTGGAGTGGATTTTAATGTGAGTGACCCGATCTACCAGTTGTAGAAGCAGGGTGCAGCGCTCGGATTGTGTTGGTGGACGGATGAGGAAGATGAATGATGGTTTTGATGGGATGGGAAGGGCTGATGAAAGAATGAAAGGATAAAGGATGGTCGAGGTGTTGGGATGAGAAGGTTGTTGGGAAGAAGGAAGACGGGACGAACGAAGGATCTTATGCCAGCCGATGCGTTGTCATGATGGTCCAAATGACCTTGTTGTGCGTTGGCCTGGGCCTGACACCTACCTACGTGTAACTCCGTGGCCAATTAGGACACAGCCTCAACACGTGAAGTATGTGAATGCCACTGTCGCGACGATGTATCACTAGCTTGTGACAATGCCGAGAGCATGAAGATTCCCGCAAGCCTAGTAAGTAGTGATAAAAGTGTGTACGCATATTCACGTGGTACGGTTGGAATCGGTAAACGCACGTGATATCAGCCCACGGCATGAACATGATTGTAGTTTGTCCTGTGATTATGGAGAACACGCCAGTCGGAGGAGTGATAGGATTTAGAGCCTGGATATTGCAATAGAAGGTGGCCGTTTGCCGTCTTTCCAACGTGAAGAAATGTAGAGGTCGGAAGATCAAGCCTGGCCTGGTACTGATAACAGAATTGTAAACCAAGCCAGGAGTGTAAACGAGAACATTAATTGAAGCCAAACAGATCGACTCTCAGCGGTCCACCTATAAGCTCAATCCACCGGTGTCCCAGTCAGGACCGGCCATCGATAATCTGGAAATGCCGTCGCTAACCATATAACACCACAATACAAGGCTCGAGGTCGCACCCTCTCTCATGGAGTCGCACGTAGTGACTCTGAACGGGATCCAAGATAAAATTCCTCTCTGGACTTGCCAAAAGCTGTAATAGTCGTGAAAGTCTCACCGGGTGTATTCCATCGAGTGAGCGGGACCGGCGCGGAAGTAGGGACCAATGTCCCAACCGAATTCGGAACCATGCACACTGGATCATTCCCTTGTAAATGCACAGCCCCGTCTGGGTGATTGGATATCTGCCTGGAAAGCTTGGCTGGTGACAACGGGGATGGGAGACCTGGAGGCATAAGGAATATGATCCAAGCTTTAGATGTGTTAGCATGCTTTCGAGTTGTGTTGGAGCTCTGGCAAGGACCTACAGATACAGCCATCCGAGACAGCAATACCACCGAGTGTAGCGCTGTCTTGCTGATCGTTGCCTATGTTACAAGATTAGTACGGTCGTAGCGATGGATGGATTGTATTGCAATCGCGAGGCCTACGCACAAAAGTTAAGAGGCGCTGCCAACATGTTTGTGCACTGATAAAATCTGCTGTTGGTGTTTGTGCTTTTGCCTGTACATTCCGGAGAAAATTTGCTGTCATTCGCCCTTATGCCTACCAAGATCCTTGGGTTGCCCGCCAGGCTGAACTCGTAGACTGCGCTGATGTTTGTGTTTGTTCGTGCGGTCACCTCGGGCCCCGAGGCCAAGCTCTCGACGATGAATGAGCTCGCTGCTTTCTGACAGAAGTTGTTGATGGCAGCCTCAAAGTAACACCGAGGGAGGTTTGTTGCTGGCTGGTCGTTGAACTGTGGGTAGTATCCACACTGAAAGCCTTCCCTCGGATTCTCTGTAGAAGCGCCAGACCAGCTCATGCCATAAGGTAGCGGGTACAAACCGTTCATCTTGTCGAGTTGGCTGTTCTGATCGTCTCGTGCACACAAGAGGCCCTGACAGGCTTGTGCCCAAGCCAGGAAGGAGAGGAGGACTGCGAGAGAAGCCATGATTGAATGGTTGCGTGGAGGCATCACAGGAAGCTCCTCAAGCAAAGACCTGGGATCCGGTATGTGAAGTTGTGCTATAATGTTGATTGAGGAGTGGTGTAGATGTAGCTTTTGAGTCAGTGAGTCTGTAGTGATCGGGGATACACGTAGTTGATGGTGGCGCAAACAAGGGTATGTATGCTTCGCAAATCATGGTCAGCGTTTGCTTGAGCTCCAGATCCGCGTCACTCCGACATGTGTCTGTGAACCGGCCTTGGTGCACATGATGCTTTGCTGACCAGTGTAGAACTGTGATAGCCATGACTTGTGCGAGCTCGTAACAACAAACATGCTCTGTCGTGTAATTGAGACTGTGGAATCTGAATTTACTTGCGGAACACAACCGAGGCTGCTTTGTCTGCACGAAGTGCATGCATGCTACATGCGCTGTAATCTTGACTTCACTTCTTCTCTTGAGTACAGCACAGAGCCGCAAAGCAATATCGATGTGCTCTTGACTGCTTGTCAGATAACCGTTAACTGGACGAGGCTGCTCTGGCGAACAGTTTCCGAGACCCAGCCTGGATGATGGCACATTGATCGATTGGATAGGTGCGCGAGAACAGACATTAGATAGGTCACACGATGAGTCGTAAGGCAATCTTCAATTGATGCAACAGGGCGTCCTGAGTAAATTTTCGCCCTGGGTGTGGTTGTGAAGAGCTTACATAGCGCTATCATTGGTGTCGGGTGGACAGCCCGGTGGCCCAGAGGTGCGCACCGTTGCACTATCAGTCGTTGTTTCAGGTTATCATGCCTACAAGTCTTTTAGCTAAAATACACACCCATGCACAATATCTTCCCTTCAATTACGTGAGACTTGTAGATAGTGTTATCCAATCGAGCCCTGACTGATCAACATCGCCCAGCTGTTGCTCCTCAATGGACGTCATCGTCGACCCCACTTCGGCACTTCCTTCGAATGCATATATGTAGCATTCATTCTCTTTTGTACGTTCGAAGACAAGATCATTGCTTTATTGACGATTGGTATTCGAGAGCAATTGAAGTCCAGATCTCTACTTGTCAAACAACCAAAATTGATTACACCCATTGCAAAAGCCGACAAGATGGTCAACAAAAGTCAGTAGCATCTCCATCGGTTATTGAAGATGAGAACATTTCATCGAGTCTCGATACTAACCGCTCGAACAGAAGTCCAATGCTGCATCTCAGTCGACATCGATGCTGTCGCCGGCTGGCTAGGCTCTTACGGAGGCGAAGACAGCACCAGCGATATCTCACGCGGTATATCCCATCAACAGTCTTATCAGCTTGGACAAACCAACTAATAAGTATACCAGGTCTTTTTGCCGGAACTATCGGTGTTCGCCGTCTGCTGAAGATGTTTGAGCGCTACAACATCAAGACCACATGGTTCATTCCTGGTCATTCTCTCGAAACATTCCCGGAAGAGTGCCGTATGATCGCCGATGCAGGGCATGAGATTGGTATGGAAACTGACTTGTCAATGCAAGATGATCTTTGCTTACATATGATCCCTTGGCTCTGTAGGGCTCCATGGATATAGTCACGAGAACCCAGTTGCTATGACGTTGGAGCAGCAGACTGCCATCATGGACAAGGTAAGTGTCGCCAATGATCATTTCCATTCCATCTTCGATGATCCACCGATCTCTAACACTACCTCCCACGCAGTGCTACAACCTCATCACCGAGTTCCAACACGGCAAACCCCCTCGCGGCATCGTCGCGCCCTGGTAAATGTCCTTCCAACACAGCCCAACAACTCTCACTGACCAGGCCGTCTTCAACCAGGTGGGAATCCTCCCAAGAAGGCGCCGAACTCATGCTCAAATACGGCCTCGAATACGACCACTCCTTCTCCCACCACGACTGCCAATGCTACTGGCTGCGCACCGGCGACAAGTGGATCCCGATCGACTACGACAAGCACCCCGACCACTGGATGAAACCGCTAGAAGCAGGCGTCACCACGGGCCTGTGCGAGATCCCCGCCAGTTGGTATGCTGACGACTTGCCGCCGATGATGTTCATCGTACGTATCGCCCGTCTGCGCTCGGCTACTGCGTCGGGTGATCAGTATCGCTAACCATCCTCACAGAAAAAAGCCCCCAACAGCCACGGCTGGGTGAATCCGCGCGACGTCGAAGAAATGTGGATGGATCGGTTCAAATTCTTCTACCGCGAGCACGTAGAAGACGAAGCAGGCGAGGGCTTCGTCTACCCCGTGACCGTGCACCCAGATGTCTGCGGCCACCCGCACGGCCTGATGATGCTGGAGCGGCACATCGAGAACATCAACAAATTCGAAGGCGTCGAGTGGGTGACCATGGAGACGATCTGCGACACCTTCAAAGCGAAGAACAAGCCGCCGAAGGGGGCTCTGTTGCCGGCTGAGCCCGGGGCGATTCTGAAGGATCGGGATTTGAAGCTGAAGGTGCAGGAGTAAGTGAAATTGGCTGGAGGTTAATGAGGCTCGTCGTGCGAAGAGTTCGAAGGTAGGGCCTGGCGGCCATTGCAGAGGCGCTCTGATCTGTTTCCCTTCTCGAGAAGCTGGATATACATATGTTTTCTTTGATTTTGCCCAGAGAGATAATGAGGATGATTATTCTTCGCGAGCTATTGAAAGTCAGTTTTGATGTCCTTGTAAATGAGAATTTTAACCTTCTGCATTTGCTGTTAAATATGAACATAGTGAATATCGAACACTGCCTTTTCAGTAAGACCGCTTTTAGTTCCCATTCATCGCCCACACAAAAGGATAGCACTTCGAGGTCGAGCATCTTACACAAAAATAATGCCTAATACATGTAGTAGTTGTACACACAAATGCCGCTTTTCGCAAATCGTCGTTAAGCCAAAACAACCTGGCCCTTACCCGCCCAGCGTATTTTCACCACCCTTCTAGTACTTCTTCTCCTTCAGCTTGCCAAAGTTGCTATCGCTCGAAACCCCCTGCGCGTCCTGGTCCTTCTTCAGCTCTTGCGAGCGCTTCAAGTTCGCCGCAGTCTTCTCCTGCCTCTTAATCGCCGCCTCCTTGTTGTGCTTCGCCCGCGCGTCGATTTTGCCGACCTCGTGCTTGCCGCCGGGCAGGACGCCCTCGGGCAGCTTCTGGCCCTTCTTGCCCATCAGCGCGCCCTTGGCGGGAGTGCGAGTCTTGCCGGTGCCCTTCTCGGTGCCGAAGCGCTCGCCTTTGCCGGGTGCGACGCCTGCGCCGGGGTCGGCGCCTAGTTTCTTCAGCTCAGCGATTGCTTCGGGAGAGCCCTTGGCTGCTTCGGCGCGTAAAGTGCGGCGGTGCAGCTTTGGGAGGCGTTTGGCTTTGTATGCTGCGAGGCGCTGTGCGGGGGTGGGGATTGGTTGGCGGGACCTGATGGGAGTGCCGAAGGGGGTGATGATGGATGCTACGACGTGGTGGACGGCGGTGCTGACTCTCAGGCGGTGGAGGCTGATCACGTCGCCTTGGTTGAGGGAGTTGTTGGGGTCGTGGACGAGGTGGTTGGTGTGGTCTGCGAAGTACTTTGTGGAAAAGTAACGTTAGTATACTATCGTTTCCAGGTCACATCTCGCATCACACCACAGCAGAGCGAGACAAGACAAAATCGTACCTTTCCAATCCTCGGCTCATATCTCCTTCCCGCAACTCTCACACTGACAGTCTTATCCATCTTGCCCGTCCGCACCACAACACCGACAATCTCCTTGTGCTTCTCCGCCTTCAACGCCGCATCCCTCTCGCGTCCATGCAGAACCGCAGGATCGACATGCTGCAGCAATTGCGGCCTGATAGTGTGCGGCAAAATCCTCTTGACCAGACGGTCCGTTTTATGGAGCAAATAGTCGCGCTGTGTAGCATTGAGGGCCGGGTTGTATTTGGCTGTAGTCTTGGGTTGTGAGACTGGGACTGGGAGAATGGGCGCTTGTGCGTCGATTTGTACGGGTGCTGCTTCTTGCGCCTGGGTCTGGGTGGTGTGAAGGCATCGTCGGCAGGTGTATCGCTCGGCCTGCTGGGCGACTTGTGGGCGCGAGAAAGCCCTGATGGGCAGGGAGAAGGCGCGGGCGCTCATGTTGGGTATATTGTTGGTGAGGCGGGACTGGAGGCAGTACTGCTGCCGGGCAATTATTGCTGCTGTATAATTCCCCCAGAGAGCGTGAAGCTGGACTTGAGCACGGAGGTTCGCGACTTCCCTTCTGGGACGCTCGCCGCAAAGCGGGCTTGTGTCACGTGGTGGATATTTCTTACATGAAATGAATTGTGAAATAAAATATGCAGGGTATGAATCTTTTCCATTTGCACAGCTAATTTCGTGACGCTCGTTGCAGAGCATATGACCTCCCATTCCAGGGCATGAACTGCGCACGCCATGCATTCCATTGAAACGCCTCATCGACCTGACTCCACGATCAAGCACAAACGTGCAGCAAAAGTTTATCTATGTACCTCTAATCAAAGGAGCACTCAGGTCGGTTCCACGTACTCGTAGAAGGAAACCTTCGGCGTCGTCGAGGTTTTCATGACCAGACCCTCGTCCTCGTCGTCCGACGAGTCGATACCCCTATCCCAAGACATCATGTTAGTAACGTTCAACCCGCTAACTCAAGGCACACGGATTGTTTTGACGGCTCCTACTTCTCATTCTCTTCTTCCTTGATCTGGGCGGCGACTTCAGCGCCGTGGTCGTGTCCGTTGACAGGAGTGTCTCCGTTTGTGTTGGCAGGATCCATAAGCGACAGCTTGCGGACCTTCAACTTTTTCTCAGCCTGCTCGGAGATGCGAGTGAGCTCGCTCACGAAGCTCTCGCCCCACCATGCACTGGTGTACTTGTTGACGTATTTGGCGAGCTTGTGGTAGTTGACAGCACGCTGCTCATCACCCATGGTGACCGAGTCGTGGATGGCATCAGCAAGCTCCTCAGTGTTCCACGGGTTAACGATCAGAGATCCGTTAAGACTCTGTGCGGCACCGGCGAACTCGGAGAGAATCATCACACCGTGGCGCTGCTCCTGGCAAGCAATGTACTCGTATGAGACCAGGTTCATGCCGTCACGAGTGGACGAGACAAGGCAGACGTCTGAGACGGCGTACAGAGCAATGAGCTCGTCAAAGTTGACGGACTTGTGCAGGAAGTGAATGGGTGTGAACTCGATGGTGCCGAACTTGCCGTTGATACGGCCGACAAGCTCGTTGACGACGGCGCGCAGGTTCTGGTACTCTTCGACGTCCTGGCGAGAAGGCACTGCGACTTGCACAAGGACGACACGGCCGATCCACTCTGGGTGTTCAGTGAGGAAGACCTCGAAAGCGTGCAGCTTCTGCGGCACACCCTTGATGTAATCGAGGCGATCGACACCGACAATGATTTTGACGTTCTCGAATCGCTTCTTGAGGCCCTCGACACGTTCAACCACATTGGGCTGCTGCAGACCCTGGGAGAACTTCTCGGGGTCGATGCCGATGGGGAAGGCACCAACTGTGACAAGCTTGCCTTGGAACTCGACACCATTAGGTGTGGTGGCCAGTCCGAGGATGCGCGCACATGATGACAAGAAGTGACGAGCGTAGTCATAAGTGTGGAAGCCGATCAAGTCGCAGTGAAGTACACCCTCGAGGATGGCATTGCGGACGGGCAGAATGCGGTAGATCTCCGATGACGGGAACGGTGTGTGAAGGAAATAGCCAAACTTGACGTTCTTGCGCTTGTTGGGGCCGTTGGCGAGCTCCTCGCGAAGCATGGCGGGCAGCAGCATGAGGTGGTAATCGTGGACCCAGACCAGATCGTTATCCTGGACGTCGCGCGCGATCTCCTTTGCGAACAGCCTGTTGGCCTCGACATAGCCCTCCCAGGCAGACTCGTCGAATGTGATCTCACCGGGATGGTAGTGGAAGAGTGGCCAGAGAATTGAGTTGGAGAAGCCGTTGTAGTGACGCTCGCTCAGATCCTCATCCATGAAGATAGGTACGGCATTGTATTCCTTGAGCAGCCTCTCCTTCACGTGGTCGATCTCGTTCTCCGGAGGCGCAGTGCCGGGCCAGCCGTACCACTTGAACTGTGTGTTCTTGCTGAGTCCACTGAGACCTGAGACCAGGCCACCAGAGGACATGGAGAAGTTGTATTCACCCTCATCGGAACGCTTGATGGTGATGGGAAGACGGTTGGAGATGAGCAGCAGGCGGCCCTGAGGCTGGACTGAGTCCTCGTTTGTGTTCATTATGAGGTCTAGTGTTTGACTGTCAGTACATGCTTGCATACAGTTGTCGTGGTTCAAAGGATTGCTAGGTTGATATATGCTACCTCTCAGGTCGGCGAACTCGGGGCGCAATTCAGGTGCGCTCTTGCTCGAGGCAAGCCTGTCATTGCTTCCAATCATGGTGGAGGGATTGTTCGTGGAGGTTGTCGGGCGAGGTTGCGAAGGCGTATATAGCGAGATGTGTGTCGCAAAGCGTGGGCGGCTTGGTGGGGGGATTGGAAGTGGAAGAGAGGGTGGAGGTTGTGTAGGTGCGTGCAGTGTTCGTGTAGGGAGGGTCGCGTAGTGAAGAAGAGTGTTTGGCGTACTCACTTGTGCTTTTATTGGTCAGCCGGCGTGGCACAGCTTGTTCACTAACAAGTTTGGCAGGTGCGCTTCACGGATGTCTCGTCCTTGCTCTTTCCTCGTTTGTCCTTCGTTTGCGACTGCAGGGTCCACGTAGGGCTGTTTGCTGTATTACTGGCAGTGATCGCGGGCGTCGTATCTCACGTGGTCGTCGTGAGTGTTATGGGCGATTGGAGTGAGAGGTGAAGGCGGAGTGAGGTGTGCGACAGCAGAACAGAGATGGGTGGGTACAGCGAAGTGGTAGTAGTGAAGTCTAGCGATCGGATCGGAGGGCGTGTGGCAGCAGTGGGGAACGGTTGAATACAAGAGGGCTCTTCACTAGCACACTCATACGCAAGAATGGCGATTGGGATAGTGGCAGCAAACGACACTCTTGTGTAATCGCGGGCGCTTGTGGGCAGGCGTGGAGGAAGTTTCGCCTGCTTGCGGTGTGCTTCTCGAAGCCGATGCGTAACAGTGACGAAGTTATGGGCTCGTGCGATGCAAAAAGCTGGCGTATCGGGCACCGTGCCTGGATTTGGGTGAGGATGCACAGTGAGACGGCGGTGGATGGGGGTGTGTATCAGGAGAGATGGTACAGGGTGTGACTATCCGAGTGCTATATGCGGGCACACATCCTCCAACACAAGTGCAGTGCAGCAACAGATCCTTACTATCGCAGGTGTAGTGTGACGTGCCTCTGCCGCAAAGTCAGTACTGTAGTGTCGAGTAGCGCACATGAAACGAGACGCTTTGTCGCTGTCAGCTCCGGTGCGGGGAATCATCCCGAGTCGCCTGTCCAAGCGTTGGAGTAGCTTTACGCGAGACGAGGTCGCGATCACATGTCAATACTTCGCCATTGACAACGGAACTGTGAAGAGTAGCAGCATAGGCATTTTTGATTAAGACCATCAAAGTCTGCATAGACCTCCAACAACATGTCCGATTCAGAGCTCTCAGACGCGCCCGACGCGCCACCCAACGACGACACCCTGGAGTCCACTCTCCGACGCGTCGTACGCGATGCGCTCAAGAGCGGAGACGACATCACCGTCAGGATCGCGCGTACGCGTGCCGAGGAAGAGCTAGGCCTTGACACAGATTTTTTCAAGCAAGCCGATTGGAAAGAGCGAAGCAAGAACATCATCAACGCTGCTGTCGAGGAACCGGATTCGCCTGTGAAACCCAAGCCTAAAGCTGGACGCAAGAGGAAATCCGAGGAGCCTGTGGAGAAGCCGAAGAAGAGGGCTAGGAAGAGTGCTGTGGTTGAGTCTGAGGATGATGAGATGATAAAGGAAGACGACGACGAAGACGACGACGAGGATGACTTCGAGGAGGAGGAGGAAGAGAAGCCCAAAGCCAAACCCAAGCCAAAACCGAAGGCAAAACCACAACCTAAGGCCAAGGCAAAGCCCAAGGCAAAAGCAAAGGCTAAGGCTGAGTCTCCCGTAGTTGAATCTGATGAGGATGGGGAAGAAGACCAAGAGCCGGAATCAAAGCCCAAGGCCTCAACCAAGAAGACCACCACAATCGACTCGGACGCCGAAGACGAACCCACCAGCAAACCCGCACCAAAATCACAATCCCCAATATCAGACGCCCAAGAGCCAGAACCACCACAGCAACAAGACTCAGACAACGAATCCGAAATGTCAGTCCTAATCGACGACCCACCCCCAAAGAAAAAGAAAACCGCACCACGCCAAAAGAAGTCCGCCTCTCCAGGCGCCAAACCCGCCAAAAAGGCTGCCGGCAAAGACAAAGAACTCTCGCCCGATGAGGAAGAAATCAAACGCCTCCAATCCTGGCTCCTCAAATGCGGCATTCGCAAGCTCTGGCACCGCGAACTCGCATCTTGCGATACTCCGAAAGCCAAGATCTCGCATCTCAAGGGCATGCTTACGGAGGCGGGCATGACCGGACGATTTAGCGCGGAGAAGGCGAAGAGTATCAAGGAAGCGAGGGAGTTGAAGGAGGAACTTGAGGCTGCCAAGGACTTTGAGGAGAAGTTTGGAACCGGTGGGCGTGGGAGGAGGGCGAAAAAGAATGTCAATCTCAGAGAGGAGGGCAGCGATGATGATGAAGAGGATGGAGATAAGGAGGAGGGCGCAAAGAGGCCTGGTGGGAGACTTCTGCCAAAAGGATTGGTTGACTTTGGAGACAGTGGAGATGACGGGAGCGATTGATTGACGATGATCATGCCACTTTGTATTCATACTGACTTGCTTCGATTGGAAGAGTCTAATTCTCTCATACTAATCGGGAGCTACCCAAGATACCCATATACCGAACGCCTCGCTAGCCCACTGAGATACAAGAAAGTCGTTCCTTGACGAAAATCCAAGCTGAAGAGTAGAGAACATTGCCTATCCGAGGCGTGCCAGACATCGAAATTCAAAAACAAAAGAAAGAAACTCATCGCCACTCTCAAATGCAGTCCTCGCGATCCCACCCAGCAGGCTTGTTGTGCTCAATGCCCTTGGTCGGGTGTGGCCTGCCCTCATCCTTGTACTTGCTCACATAAGGATTCGGATCATTCTTCTGATCCAAGTTTCCAAGCGTGTGGTTGACCTCGCGATGCTTGCTCTCGTCCGCGCGGATGTACAGCAGCAAGTCTCTCATCGAGCGCTTGCCCTCGGGCATATTCCAGTACTTAACCGCAATGTCCGGCGCAACCATCTTCTCCCACTTCGGCAGCCGCCCGGCGTCCAGGTCCGCGATCTCGCGCGTGTATGTCAGCACGGCCTCTTCTTCCAGGTAGCCGACGAAGCGGTGGCAGGTGCGCGGGGAGATCAGGTAGGAGACGAACATGGCGTTGAAGAACACGCCCTGAGCGCCGAGCACCATCAGTCGCATGAAGGGCCCCGGCTCGGCCATCTTCAAGAATGTGAGTAGATGCATGCGCTCGTTGTACGACTCTTCGAGCAGGGTTTCGATCCAGCCGTTGTCGCGCTTCATGCGGCGCATGCTGTGCAGGTGGCGCAGCATGCCGGCGACCATGCCCGGCACGCCGGCGACGGACTCGAGGAAGATGTTGCGGATCATGTATTTGCGCTCGGTCATGCCGTATTTCTGCTGCGCGGCTTGCGGGTCTTTCTGGCCCAGGGCGACGGCTTTGTCGTGCTTGTAGCCGGTGGCGAGGTCGAGGCCGAAGCGCAGGACGCGGACCATGGCCATGGCGACTTTGTCGGAGGCGGTCTTTGCTTCGCGGTGGGCGACGACGACTTCGTTCATTTGTGCTTCGGTGTATACTGGATGCGACCATGCTGCTTCGGTGGTGCGGATGTGTGGCGCGTCAGGCGCAGGGAAGAATTCCTTCATGGCTGCTGGGCGTGTTGTGCTGAATTGTCTGCGTGGCGATGTGATGTGCTGTGCGTAGACGAGGCCGGGCTTGGAAGCCCTGCTGGCGATGTGGGTGCCATTGAGAGTTTTGAGGACCGAGGCGGCAGACTGCCTGGTCAGGATAGAGTTGTGGCCAATTGTTCTTGTGCAACTCATTGGGACGGTTGGTGATGTTGGTAGTTGATCAGTGTGATGTGATTCTGATGGGGTGTGTTATGGTAGTCTGATGTTTGGATGGTGATGACAAACAAAGGAAGCGACAACAGACCTGAGACCGGTCTTCTACTTATTGAGAGCTGGCGCTCGGAGCGATTTACTTGCTCAGGTGATATTTTCTGTATGATGATGACTAGAATTAGCCTACGTGCATTCGCCGGTCAGATTGGTGGCACAAGCTACACGCGCACAGGAACAAGGGAAGCTATCGGGGCGATAGACGGAGCTGAGGTCGGAGCTGAGTGTCGCTTGGTCCCTTGGTCGGTCCCAAGACAGAGAGCCGCGTCCGACTTGAGCTCGCCTGCCGCAAACGAGCCGCTTCGTCAGTCGATTGCATGCGAATTCCTCTTGGAATGCTCGTATTCGACTTGCTTGAGAGCTTCTATTATGCGAGTATTGCTGTATTGGGAACACTACTCTATGCAGAGTATGAGATCCTTCATGGCAGAGGATTGCCGTCTCGGTGGCCATCCATTCACAGAGGACGCGCACTGTAGATCCGGTTGGCCTCCGCACGTGACCCGGATAAAGACGAGAATCCTTCGGAATGCGGGCAGCAACGGGTCGCTAAGGCCGTGTCTTGGTCACCAACGCGTGAAAGAAACGGTCACCACGAGCAGATTTGAGGCTCTGCTTATTACCGCCTACCTGGATTTTATTGCCGCTCTGTTCATTCGCTGGCTCTGCCGTTCAATCTATCTTGAGCCCTGACGCATGATTGCCCATGTGGCTGCTGGGTCAGCAAGCTTCTCAGCTTCTCAGACGCCGTCTCGCTGTTTGATCAGCTAGGGCAGAGATGCACTACGCGCAGTGACAGTGTTCTCTTCTTGCACTAACGACTTACAACGCGTCGTGAGGATGCTCATCGATATTGACGGAGAGCACCCAGACCCGCCAATCAAAGAACTAATCACGATTCGCTAAAGTGTTCATTTCTGACGCACAGGTTTTGATGCAATCCCTTCGCGATCGTCACGCTAATGATGTACTGGACTTGGTACCACGATGAACTTGCTCATCGCCGATACATCCTGTAACAGTATGCCAGCACATTGAGACATGGCATGGCTGTGCTGTTGAATGCAAAGATCCCGTTCATTGGTAATCTGTACTAAGACTTGTGGCTTCGCCAGTCACGATGAGCCTTATTACGCCAAGCATATCACGGTCACGTGAAATGGCTCATTGTGATACCCCAGGGCCGACGTCCATTGTTGTCGGACTCGGATGTCGAGCTCACACCGTCGAGAAGGATATATAGAGCGACGCAATGGGTATGTTTTGGCATACAATAACAAACACGGATCATCAAGAGCATCCTTCAAACTTCCACCAAGACACACCCAACACTCCACTTCTCTAACAACTCAGCCAATCAATGCCACTCGTCGGTGACATAACTGCAACAACAACAACAACAGCAACCATGGATGTCCAATCGAACTGGGATGCAGTCTCTGCTTCTCAACCGCAAGACCATATCAATCACAACGAGCAAATCGATGCCATCGATTCGCTATCATCGTTCAGCATCGATCACGAATTTGACAAATCACAATGTCTATTCTGCGGTCGATCAAGCTCAGACTTGGAACACAATCTGGAACACATGTCGAAGGTCCACGGACTACACATTGTGACCTCAAATTTGCTGGTCGACGTCGAATCGCTTCTTGCCTACTTCGATCTCGTCATCTCTTCTTATCACGAGTGCCTTTACTGTGGAACGCAACGGAATACAACCCAGGCTGTGCAACAGCACATGACCGCGAAGGGCCACTGCAAGTACGATCTCACAGCCAAGGATGCCGAGTTCAGGGATTTCTACGATCTCTCGTCATTGGAAGCAGAAGAAGACTCGCAACGCAACCTTATCGCCACACGCATATCAGATCTTGAACTGGCCGCTACGCACAACAAGTCAAGAAACGCACGGTCTTCAAAGCATTCGGACAAGCACAACCTCGATGTCACGTTCTCATCGTCAGAGCCGGAGTCTACGTCCTCAAGGCGCTTCCCAGCGCCACAAAGCGACAGCGACAGCTGCTCAGACGACAACGAGACCCTCTCCAACCCTTTGCGCCAGCTGAGCGTAAGAGAGCAGAAGCGTGCATACACGCTCAACAATCAACTATCTCAACTCCGTGCCGATGATCGGAGGAGTCTGATGCATCTACCTGTCTCACAGCAAAGGACATTACTTGCGACTCATCACAAGCAGATGGAGAAAGCGAGAAGGTCAGAGCAGACGCAACGGGGTAACTTGGAGAGTGCAGGGAACAGCTTCGCTCGTCTCGGCACGATCAGACTGATTCGAAAACCTCCGCACACGGGAAGGGTGCAGACGTTGAAGCGGTGATTAGGTGAAGATTCATAGATATAATAGGACGTATGATAATGGTTCATTGATTGCTCGATACATTATGCCCACGAGAAGTGCTCCATATGCAGGTAGACATCATTGCTCCCACCCTTCAGAACCGCGAGCTGCTCAGCAGCCACCGCGTTGGACATGTCGATCTGCATACTTGCTGGGCCGCAGACGAACACACCTAGCTGACCGGCCAAAGTCGACGCCGTCGCTTCTGCGTGGACTATGCTTGGCAGTGATGGGCGGCCATTGAGGCGCTTCATCGAGTTGGAGCGCTTCATGTCGGACGAAGAATCCGAGCCGGCGCGTTCGTTACCATCCTTGGCCTCTTCGTCAAGCTTGGGCAGCGCGTGAGTTGACGTTGTCTCGGACGCCATTTCTCCCCCACCGGTGTAGTACATCTCAATCTCCAAGTTCGCCGGGACCTTCTCCAAGCCGAAAGTGGCTAACATCTCTTGAACTGTCTCATCGAACCACTGGTGTGTCTCGGCATCGCGCGTGACTAGCACGATTCTTGCGCTGCGAGACAAGTCTGCAGCTGCGGCCTCACTTTGTTGCTGATGACGGAGGAAAGTGCTGATCATCGGGAGCAGCCATCCAGCACCAGAACCTCCAGCGACGACAAGCTGTCTGGGGCTTCGTTGAATCTCCTGTGAGCTGATACCTCCGTAAGGGCCATCGAGCAAGACTCTAATGGTGCTATTGGGGTGAGTCTCTGCGTGCTTGGCCAGTCGAGCGGTGAAGCCCTTCTGTGGACGGATGTAGAGGACCAGCTCGGATGTCGCCTTGTCAAAAGAGCTGTTCCCTGCCGGAAGCGAGCACGCAGTGAAGGGGTGGATGGATAAGGCGTGGATGCCGAGCGACATGAAGCGGACGAAGAAATGCTGTCCGACGCCCCAGGTCGAAGCCGTCGGGATGCGAACGCAGATGAAGCCGTTGGCGACAAGGCTTACGCTGGCTTTGTGGCCGATACCGTGCTCGAAGTAGATTCGGATTTGACGGTGGAGCCATGACAGGGCGAAGAGGACGCCTGTGGCGATGAAGTAGTCCCTGCGGACGTGTTAGCAATGTCTTGTTTCAATTCGAATCTTCGTGAAAGCGTACCAAGAGGATAGAGTGTGGTCGCAGTGGAAGAACATGAAGAGCGTGAAGATCAGTGCTGCCAGGAAATGAGAAAACTTGAACCACTCGTAGCCCATGGATCTGTGTGAACGTTAGCAAGACTGCCTCAGCAAGAAGGCGATCGACTTGCTACTTACCGCAGTGGTGAGATAGAGGCAAATGTGAGGTAGCCTTGCGCAATGAGCGCTACAACTCCAGTCCAATAGAAGACGGAGGTGTTCCAGTTCTCAACCATAGTTCCTTGGGAGATGTTGAATATGATGAATGGGAAGGTGTGGATAAGCGCTGTGATGAAGCAGGCGTATGATATCCATCGATGGAAGACTTGCAGCTTCTCATGGCTGACACCTGTCAGCGCAGTGATAAGATTGCTCTTGCCTGCGGTAGCGAAGATGAATGGCAGACAAGCAAGGGAGAGCCATCCTGCTCGTGTAGCGATAGGCGGCGAGTTCCCCCAATGGCGACCATCGTTGCTAGGCCAGTAGTAGGGCTTTGGCGCGAGTGTCATACAGAAGAAGTAGATAGTTCCGACTGCACCGAGTGCCAAAATGCCCAGCGGGGCCGTCGTCCAGTTCAAGGCATTGATACGGAACGCGCGGTAGCTAAGGAAGCGTACGGACGCGCTCGACAATCGAAACGCCTTCGTCGTACGGATCGAATGAGATGCCAGTATATTGAATATGTGTCCAAGTCCGAAGAGTATGATCGCGACCATGAAAAAGGCTATGGTTGGCAACGCATAGTGATGATCCGCTTCGTACCTATATCGCCGATCAGTACCTCGAACCCGATTGTGTTTCTTTTGCTAGTTGACCTACCAGAATCTCCAGTAACCAGTCTGGTAGTTGCACAGAGCAGTATCGTTGAGCTTGCATGTGTAGACTCGTCCACCTTCATCGTGCAGCGCAATTGGTTTATCCAACCAAGGCGTGCCAACGGGCATAACCATACCGTCCATGGCTGCTGTGTTGCTGGGCGTTGCAACTGCTCAAAGTTGTGCGTGAGCTAAAAAGGCGTCGCAATCAGTGGCCAGCGTTGCTTTTAGTAAGACATCATTGTTAGAGTCTCGTTGGACATATTTGAAAAGCAACCAAGCAACCACAAGCCGTTCAGGCCGCCGTTGGGCGATGCTTACTGTGTGGGTATTAGGCGAAGGGTCAAGGCTAATCGTCTCGCTCACTTGCCGCATGGAGCAAACCATTGATATCGTCCAATTGAATGGGAGAGATATTTTGGAGGATCGCGACCCTAATGTGCTCGAAAGTGCGGCAGAGTTATGTGGTTTAGCGTTGAGCAAGTTTGCGCAGCTTTGCTTTGTAGTACACGGCTACCGGCTCTTGAGCTCCACGTCACACGAGATATCGCCCTAGGCGCAACTTAGAATCATGCGTGGAGCTCGTTGTCAGTGTCTTATATACATTAAGCGTTCTGGACCGTGAGCATTGTCCCTGGTGGCATTCTGCGTCTTCCATTGCATCGGATTTCCCCATTTCCATCGAGAGAAGGCTTTTCTCCGACACAACTACACCGACAAACACAAACTCACATTACTGCCAAGATGGACATGGGAAGCATGTCAATGCCTTCGGGCTCTGATTCCACTTCTTCAAGCTCAATGGATATGTCCGGCCACATGATGGGTATGTCGGACATGATGATGGTCTTCTTCACATCGACAGGCACTCCTCTATACTCGAAAGCTTGGACGCCAGGTGGTGCCGGTACCTATGCTGGGACTTGCATATTCCTCATTCTTCTGGCCTTCGTTTTTCGAGGGTTGCTGGCACTGCGATGCCGCTTCACGGAGCTGTGGAACCGATCGACAGGCAACGACTTCTGGAGAAACACCTCGGACTTGGAACTTGGTGCTGCCGGTCAGAAGAGAGAGCCTTGGAGGATTAACAAGGCATTGACGAGAGCGATACTCGATACTATCCTTGCAGGCGTAAGCTACTTGCTGTAAGTGTTCCAGAACGTACGTCGTATCGAGCCATCTAAGCTAACTTTGCGGGTAGTATGCTGGCAGTCATGACCATGAATGTCGGGTATTTCATGTCTATTCTTGGGGGTACGTTCTTGGGAAGCTTTGTTCTGGGTGGATGGACATCTGCAGCGACGCACTGAGCGCGCTGAGGGTGATGAATTTCCATTTTTATTGCTCTCAGTGGTGACATTATCGCAGGTATATACCTTGTTCACTAATGGAATGGTCCAAAAGCATGCAAATATCCCTCATTACGGCTTCAAACTTGGGTGATTCAATGTTGTCTCTGGACAAATAATGACTGGTTTCTTCGTGGCTTGCAGGAACCCATGTGTCTCCCGCCGCAGGTGGAGCTTCGTCGGGCTCGTGATTGGCTGCCGACCCGCTATGTCATCCTCTTCCTGACGCCACGAACAAAGATGCGTGCCATTCGTCCAACACGAACACTTAATGTTACACATGCTGCATTGAGGTTGGCACAGGAGCCGGCTGTTACGCATAGCACCCGTCGGAGACCAGGTAGGTGTTGTCATCATCTGTGGAACATGATTTGTCTACATGTACACGATCTCGTAACTTTTCCTAACTATTCACACTCGATACTCGCCTTTTCCAAAACATGGCTCGACGAAAGAGGGAAGATACTAATCTTCATGATCACCCGTGCTTTAGGGACGATCTCACTAAGCGCGAGCGGATCACATTTCGGCAAGAACTGATCACACTTCGACGCGACCCGAACTTGCTTCAGCACCTTGGAAATATCGAACACTCACGCGTTAAGAGACTTCAGCAGCAAATCAACTGGTCCTGCGATTCACTTGCAAAAGTCACGGGGGTTTTCTTCGAACAGCAGCGAGCATGGCGAAGCGGAGATCAAGCGATGCAACACCACGAAGAGCGTGTTCAGGCCGG
The DNA here is from genome assembly GCA_024604135.1 of Cladosporium velox. Taxonomy (NCBI): domain Eukaryota; kingdom Fungi; phylum Ascomycota; class Dothideomycetes; order Cladosporiales; family Cladosporiaceae; genus Cladosporium; species Cladosporium velox. The sequence continues at coordinate 767,763 of JANIIF010000008.1, read as the reverse complement.
GCTGGCATACAACACCTCCGGAGAAATCGCATGCTGTAGGCAGAAGGCTTTCAGCACTGTCACTTCGATGCAGCATAGGCTACCGTCTGAGATTCTGCACAACATCATGAGCCACATGTCGTCAAGAGATGTCAAGGCTTTGCGACGAACATATACAGCCTTGGCTTCCATCGGTCTAGAGCACCTTGGTACCGAGATACCGCTAATATCGCATCGCGCCAGCTTCCGTGCTATTTCCGACATTGCCAAGCACCCTGCGCTGTCCAGACGCGTAACATCACTGTTCTATATGTGTGACCGCCTGAACTTCGACTTGTTACCCATAGAGAAATGCTGGGCTGACCTGGACCATGTCTTTGAGAGTATACCAAAACGTCCAACGTACGAGCTTCAATCCTTGCTCGAGTTGTTCCAGGCGTGTCGCAACATTCAGGAAGTCACAGTGGCGAGTGAAACAGGCTGCAAGCGACGTCTGAAGACGTCCCAGGCAGTCCTGGCTGCTCGTCGACATGCCGTTGCCGAGGAAGACAGGTATCACAGTTGGACAGGCATTGGAGTCCGCCAAACTCTCGATATCGCCAATGCTGTGGTAATTACTGGTACCAAGCTTCATAGTCTGACACTGGCTGGCGTCACCCACCGCTTGTGGGATAGACATAGCGACGAAGAGATGTCGAACCTCGGGTTGCTTGTCCGGCCACTGCGACGACTTAGAATCTTCACAATGGCCAGGATGGAGCGTGATCATGGCTTCCGCGACGGTGAAACTGTCGAATTTGCAGTGCAAAACAATGGTGTCGTCGCAGAAGATGCTATTGTGAACTCATGCAGGTTCAGAAGCATGCTTGCAGAAGCTGCGGAGCTACGCATTCTGAAGCTGCAATTTTGGCCATACAGGATCGATGTTTCCATGCATTTCAACGACACTGACAACGTATTCATCAACTTGGAGGACATACTAGGGGATTTGCACTTCTCTCACCTCTACGAGCTTGCTGTCGGTTGGTGTACTACAACACCAAGCTTTCTCCGTGAAGCCATTCTGAGACACAAAGCCACACTTCGCCGCCTCACACTGTCACACATACATTTCTCGGATCCGGATGTGGAACTATTCATCGACTCGATCGCTGGGGAGATGCCCCATCTGCGCCAAGTCACTCTGCGCGGATTGAACGATATATACCATTGGCATAACTCGCAAGACGAACGAATGGACCCCAATAATGAAAAGAGATACCGTGAGGACTTGAGACACGCGGTTGAAAGCTTCGTGCTTGGAGTCGGTCCACGCCCTATTTGGGATGACTTCTTAGATGCTGGCTGGGATGAGTTGCGTGACTATAACAAATTCAAGCCAAGGTCGGGCAAAAGGTATAAGTACGAACTACTAATTTTGCCCGAAGACCAGATAATGTCGGACGACCCAAAGAACGACTACGCTTGGGATGAGTTCGACGATCGTATGTCAGTGGTCTCAAAGAAACGTCGAGTGGTTTGATCTTGAGATGGTCTTTTGGGATGAGGCGGTACCATTGTGTTCGAGGTCGTAACGGCGGGTGGTGTTGTACGCTGTGGTGTGCCTTTTGTGTTCAGCCATATCTTCGTAGTAGATATCATCAGCAACTTCGACATGGCCCAAGAGAGTGCAGTCCTCATTCTGACTACATTTACCCGACATACACATAAAACAGTTCCATCGGAACACGAAAATATTCGAACATTGCATCGATTCGATGTATATTCAATTTTGGCGGCGCGGATTAACTACCCCAAACCCTAACTTCTGTTACAATTCATCAGGGTAGACCCCTACCGAGGCACGACGTCAAGCTGCAGGCAGCAACATTGGTGAAACGCCCTCTCGATCACATGCAACCACGCCAACCAAGTTACAAAAATTGCAGGACCACAGCAATAAAACAACTTGCACCACCAACTGGCGCAATCCAACTCTGGAGCACGTATTTATACCTTGCGTCGAGCCTCCTTGATTCACGACTACGCTCCTCCGACCGACTACAACACCTACAACACTCGAGGCAGGACCTCAACACCAACCATGCCCTCCCAAGCAGCCTCGCGCTTCATACGCGCAAACTTCACACCAGCCTTCTTCTATCCGCTCAAAGGAATCTATTACTTCGCGACCCACCGCTCGCTACACCCGCTCCTGCGCAGCCGACTACTACCATTGACTGTGCTGTCTACCGCGATCCTGGCCATACTCTTCCTGGCTGCCTACATCCCGCTCGTGGCTTTCTTAGCCCTCTTCCACTTCAAGGGTAGTGCCTGGGTGAACGCGACCTTCTTCCTGCTAGGCGCCGGCAACTTGCTCACCGCATTGCTGTTTGAAGCCATGTTTGTCGATCATACGCAGGTGGACATCTTCGACGCTGTGATGGTCGGGGAAGGATACGAAGACTTGGTCAAGAGCCGTAGGGTGGTAGCAGAGGACTACGATGAAAGCGATCCCGTCAAGCGACTTGGTGCACGAGAGAAGGGCGCCGTCTTCGCGCCATTCTCATTCAGGCAGCTGTTCGAGCTCATGATTTTCCTGCCACTCAACTTCATTCCCTTTGTCGGTGTGCCACTCTTCTTACTGTTGACTGGCTACCGCGCTGGACCACTTCTCAACTGGCGGTACTTCGCGCTTAAGGGCTTCTCGAAGCAGGACAGGAAGAGCTTCATCCAGAGGAAGAAGAGAAAGTTCGAGTACATGTGGTTTGGTTCGGTGTACATGACCTTGCAGTTGGTACCGGTGCTCAGCATGCTGTTCTTGCTTACTTCGGCGGCCGGCTCAGCGCTGTGGGCTGTGAGGATTGAGGAGGAAGAGAGGGCTGCGTACGAGGCGCATGCTGAGCGGGAAGCGATGCCGGAGGCGTATGCTGATGAACCATTGTAGCTTTGTCCTACGATCTTGAGACTCTAGCAACATAGACGTGCTCAAAACGACCCTTTAACTTCGTTTCGCTCATGTGCGTTAACAGACACGCGTGCATCTCAGTACATCCCGACATATCCGAGAAGGTGGACGACCAACTCAAAGTTTCGTTATAAGCAAGGCATCTGCTGAAACATAACTGCTGACACGACCACCAAGACAGTGTCCGTGCCGCCCGTTGCGTCGTCAAATTTCAGCCTTACATATACACTTTAGCCTTTCTTACCTGATGGACTTTTCCATTCAAATTGCCGCCCCACCCCCAAGCATACTCATGACCATTGGAGCATTTTCGCGCCAAACACCCCTCGCATCTTCGCTCCAGACTATGCTAGTGGGAGTCGAAGATCGGATCTTGACCGATCTGGTCCTCACTTTCGCAAGCGCTGTCTCACCCCATTCATCTTCGATGTCAACATCAGCTTGATGTTCGATTAACAGGCAGATAATTGTCATGATTCCGGGGCTCTCGGTTTTTGATTTTGCGGACCAGACCCCCCTGATTGCACGCTTTAACTCGAGTGTCAATCTTCCCGACTGAACATCGATTGATGGCTCCATCACGCTGGCAAATTGCCCGGGGACACCTTCCAGAGGACGGCCACTTAGCGAAACCGGTACATCCTGTAAACCTTGCAACGCTAGTTTCCAAGACTTAGCGGCAAGGTGCAGCGCGGTGCTGCCGTCACTGTCTCTGGCATTGACTTCTGCCCCTTGCTCGAGCAGCATATTTACTACTCTCACCGTCTTACTTCCGCCACAAGCTGCGTAATGAAGTGCCGTGCGGCGCTTTTGTAATTCATCGGTTGTTGCGTTCGGGTTTGCCTCGCAGTTGAGCAACAGCTCCACTGCTGCCTCATTTCCTACCTTAGCTGCACAGTGCAATGGTGTCTCGCCATCTCGATTGCAATAATCGACATCCGCTCCACGTTGAAGTAACAGCTTGACCATGGCACCGTGACCAGTGGTAGTCGCCAAGTGCAGCGCAGTCATACCTTTCCAGTCTTTAGCGTGGATGTTCGCATGGCGGTCTAACAACAGCCTGGTAACTGCTTCTTGACCTCCCACAGCCGCCAAGTGTAAGGCCGTCTGACCATCCCAGTTTTCTGCATCAATAGCGGCTCCATGATCGAGCAACAGCTTGACTATGGCTTCCCAGCCGCCAATTGCCGAGAAGTGCAGTGCTGTCATAGCTTGGGCATCTTGTACTCTGACAGGCGTCCAGAACATGAGAATCCTGACAAGGAGCTCTACCGAGAAAGCGACGAGGGAGCGAGTGCAGGATTTCGAGAGGATGTCGTTCGCCCAAGGTTCGATACCGAGCAGACAGGCCAGGCTTAGTGGTGTGAGATAATCATACTTGGAAAGTACGTACGACCGGTATCTGTGGTAAGATTGCCACCAAATGGCGCGCGACGTGTCATTCGCGCTGAAGAATAGACTCGGGTGGCAGATCAGGTCTTTCGCAAATGTGCCGCTCTCTCTAGCGTGCTGTGGCCAGAAACTTGTGGCGTATGGCACAAGGATGCTTCTGCCATGCGCCTCTTGTGTGAGAGCTTCGATACACGCTTGAGCAATCCGCAAATGCATCTCTTCTGTCACCATACCAAGGCCATTTGAGAGAACGCCATGATTTGTGTAGTCCCTGACAGACTCGTGCACCAATCTTACAGTCTGACTTGTCATTTGCAATAGGGGATAGCAATCTGCAATCAGATCTTCGACGTTCTCCTCGCGGACAGACAACTCCAATTGCGGCCAAATTTTGATCATTGCGATCAGCTCACCCAGAGTGACAGGGCGACAGACTGTGGCGACACAACAAAGAATGCAAATGCCGGCCGTCCTTTGACTGATATCGATGTTCTGCAACATGCGGTCGTATAGCGGAAACAGACCAGCAGGCAGCTCTCGCAAGGTCCTGAACACCCCGCTCTGGGTTTTCTGCTTGAGAATGTCAATTATCACGAACCCGATCCACAGGAAGCTGCCTTGAGCACGTTCGAAGAGCTTCTTCCTGATCTCGTTTTGAAGTTTGTCATTGAAACTGATTTGGTGGAATAGTGCCTCCGTTCTGACATCGATGAATGTTTTCACAGCGCGGTCGACAGATTCGCTGTGATCAGAGTCGAGTTTGATTTGACGCGAGCGTCTCAGATGTATCAGGTCTCGACTGACCACTAAGACCTTGAAACCTTTTGTGAGGTCATCAGTCCCCAAGGCCACAAGCTTCTTCGCTAGCCATTGCTGAGAATCCTCGTCGCATTCATCCAGTCCATCTATGATGCAGTAACATCGATCGGATTGTATCGTGTCCAGAAGTCGCTTGAACTCATTCCACAAGGTCTCACGCGAGGAAAAGGCGGAATCAGACAGTGTTCTGAGCCTCTCCCGTAGCATCCTCGTAAGTTGCGGATACAGTCCTGTCAATTGCCAAAGCAGTCCGCGGACGACCGCGATCGCATTGTTGCGTTTCTTGTCGTCAGCACTGCAGAAGAAGTACGTCGTTTTCGATATTTTCTCGAGCTCTTGTGATACGAAAATGGACAGCATGGTCTTGCCCTTGCCCGGTCCTCCCCAGACCCATAGTAGCTGCGAAGTGCCTTCCTGCAGCCATGTCGTGTACTCGTCGGTCGTCAGTATCCATTCGCATGTATCTGGAACTCTTTCTTCCTTGACGTCAATCAGGTTGTTCCGGTCGACAGCCGGACATGTGAGGCTGAGAGTCTCCCGAAATTGAGCGTCGAGTTTGTCCTCGTCAAGATCCGCGTGAGCATGTATGTGTTGATTTATCGCATTGTACTGCGTAGCTCTTGAACCCCCGGAGATGCTATTGCTCAACTGGTCGCCATTGCCGGAATTTATGGTGGCAGATCCAGCGCCGGTGGCAGTAACCTCAACTTGTGGGCGCAGTGGTATCATGATATCCGGTGGTCATTACTCGTGGCCGTACTGGATGATAGAGGCTCACTCAATTTCGAGGCTGTATGTGGATATGGAAACGCCATGTCGAAACGAAGATCCATAGCAAGGCTGTATGTCCAGATGACGGCCCTCTCTGAAGCTCAGCCTTGCCAGCTCATGCAACTCAAGCCACGGCGCTTACGATGGCTCGTTTGACGGGTTGTTGGGCGGGCTCGAAGCTCAGCCTCGTTTTCCAATTCTTGCTTTCAGTCTCATCACCCAAGCTGGCACGTTCCTATAAGAGGACCTGAACAGTCGCGGAAGAATCACCTTCCATCGACTGGACAATTACTCAATATGTCTGGCGCAGAAGCTGTGGGCCTCGTGCTCGGTGTCATCTCCTCCGTAATCTCGGTCATCGAGGCTACCCACAAGATCTTCGACGCCGCCAAAGATGCCAAAGGCTTGCATGAAGCCTTCAGGAAAGCAGCAGAGAAACTCCCGCTCGTCCTCCGCACCTTAAAAGCCGCAGAGCATATCCAAGAGAAGCTGGAAGCGGAATTCAAGACCTCGAGCGATGCCGCGAGGAAGCAGGAGATCGAAGCCACCAGCAATGAAGTTGAGCCCTTGTTCGAGACCTGCGAAATCAACGCGAGAGCCCTGAAGGACATATTCCGGAAAGTTATGCCAGGCGATGACGCCACTCGACGCGAAAGGTACACGAAGGCCCTCAAGAGCGTCTTGCCTGGCAAAAAGCAGAAAGTTGAGGGTTTGATGCAAGAGATGCTCGAGAGACTGCAACTTCTCCAGAACCACCACTATTTCCAGGCTGCGAATGCCGATGCCGCGGCTGACGCTCAAATTGACTTTGAGCAAATCGCCGCCGGGATTGAAGACTTGAAATCATTCAACAAAGCGTCGATCGTGCACGACGGTGACGGTGCGAATGTTCATTCGGGAACTGGCTCCATCGTTTTAAATACGGGTAAAGGCGAGCAGTACAACAACAGCGTCACGGGTGGCAAGAACAATTCGCAGCACAATGCCAAAATTCAGTACTTCGGTCACGCCGGGCCGGCTCGACACGACTCGGGTTCAGAAACCGACTGATATTTGCTGAGAACGCAACGGTACTCTCCGATGACTGATGCTCCCGGTTCACCGGATTTGACTGGGTTCATTTGTTCGTTCTGCAATCGAAATTGAAATCGACGGCAGCATGGTGTCTGGAGTGGCATGATTACATGTACTCGATCACTTGCCGAGTATTCAAGGCACTTGTAATCTAGCGGACGATTCTTACCAAGCACGATCTTTCAAGTACGTTGTACGCAGGTAATCAAACAGATGGGCCATGGATACGGTACGAAAGGGTATAGTATAACTATGGTATATACAGCAACATCTTCTCACCCAACCTACTTGCAAGCTTATCAGTAATTCCCCAATCATCTCCATTAAGAATGATACTCTAGTCCTCATCCTGGTAGCTGATCTTCCTCATCTCACCCAACTTATGCCTGGCAGCGCTGAGCGCGTTCTCGAGCTGCAGGATCTCGACCTAGAAAGCACAAACTCGTTAGTAGACTGTTCAGGAAATCCAGGACAAAACATCAAAAACATACCTGCTGCTCCATCTGGCGGACCTTAAAGTCGTGTCCGCTCAACTTCGAGTAATCAACATCCTCACCGTCATCGCGGTTCCTGTTCTCGATAATAGCTTGCACCTGCTTGACCAATCCGCGGCAAGCGCCAGTGACAGCCTTGCTGGCATCCTCAAGCTTCTCTTGTGTCTTGCTCATGAAGCTGGCCTTCACTCTGGATGCAGCGACAAGCTGGGCGGTGGAAGCGGCCACATCGTTGGAGGCAACGATCAGCTGCTCAGGGCTGTTACGGCCAGAGATGACGCCATCGGCAGTCTCGATAAGCATGTTTGTGGACATAGCGACAGCTTTGGCGGCGGAGATGAGGCCTTCGGTCCAGCGGTTGTTCTTCTTGTAGAACTGTGTGGCGCTCATGCTGCTACCGCGGCCTTGCTGCACGATCTCGGCCTGCGATGAAGCTGAAGCCTTGATCAAGCGTGCAATGGCGTTCGTGACAGCAATGGCGGCTTCGAGAATCGAGTCGTGGATCTTGAGCTCGTATGAAGTGTATTGGTCACGCTTCTTGTTCATGAGCTTGGTGAGACGGTCCGTGGCGGCGTCGATGGCGGCTGCGGCGTTGGTCATTTCACGGTCGACAAGCTCGCCGAGGTCACCAGACTGGTTGGTGACCTTGGTGCCCTTGGGCGCGAAGGCATCAGCGAGCTTAGAGAGGTTGTTGAGAGCGACCTGGACGTCGTTGTTCTTATTGATGACAACATCAGTCTTCTGCAGATCCTCAAGGTCAGACAGGCGGTATGACATGATACCACGGAAGAAGTCGACTGATGAAGATGCACTTCTGCGTGCAGCATTAATGAGCTGGTCGCCCTTCTTGTCGTCGGACGCAAAGCGAGTCAAACCCTTGGTGTTGGAGAGCACATCGGCGATAGCGTTGGAGAAGGTGTGTACAGTCCTAATAACCTCGGCGTGTGTTGAGTTAGGACCATCAGCAATGAAGTTGTTGAATGCTGTGCTGAATTCCATAGCGCTTGACTGTGCCTTTTCGATCTGGGACAGCACGTATGGACCACTTGCGCTCTGGTTACCTGCTTGCATACTGCTGTCAAGCTCATACAGAGCATCGTCGACACGCTGCACACCAGACTGCAGAACAGAGTCAATGATGTCGTTGATCTTGCGAATGTTGTCCAGAAGCATGACGTCGATCTGCTCATCCATCGCCTTGTCTGTGTCTCCACCGCCCTCGCGCAGCTCGGCGAGTTCGAGAAGCGTCTGGTCCATGCCCTGCTTGTAAATTTCGAGCTCTTCCTCCTTATCACGCAGCTGGCGCTCGAGATCGGATGAACCCTCGCCAAGCTTCATGTGCACGTCTTCCAGAGCTCTGGTCTTGTTGCGGAGTGCTTCCTCCAAGTCCGCAATTTCACGGTTGTGCCTTGAGAGCATTGCACTGAGCTCAGAGCCCTTGCCTCTCTCCGAGTTGTCAGCGCGGTCAATGGCCATTCTGAGTTCGCGCTTCAGCTTGTCAAGCTCGTCCTTGTGGCCGCCAGTAGTGCGATCTTTGTCGTGGAGCGCACGATCGCGCTCACGGATCATGCCTGCAAGCTCCAAGTTCTTCGTCTTGAGCTCACGCTCGAGCTTCTCACGCCTGTCAATGGCCTCCTGTGCGCTTGCAGCCTTCAGCTGTACACCCTTGAACTTCTGCAGCAGCTCGAGGTGCTCGTGGCGCAGCTGGCTGTATAGCTTCGCAAGCGCCTCGTACTTAGTCCGCCAGGTGTTGACCTGCTCTTGTAGAGCGCGAATCTGATCGTCCTTGCTGTTGGTTTGTTGCTGGAAGTTGGCGTTGATTTGTGATAGCTCCTGTTCCAGCGCCTTCATCCTGCGGTCGTACTGCTCAAGCATCAATTGATCATTCTCGTATTGTGCCCTTGCTGCCAGGTTCTGCTGCTCAAGCTCGGCCATGCGTCCCTGTGTTTGATCGGCATACTGCTGTCGCTGGAGCTGCTCCTGTTGAAGCCTTTGCTGTTCCGCCTGCAAGCGCTGTTGCTCCTCAAAGTCCCTCTGAGCTTGCATTGCCTGCTGCTGCTGCAGCCTTTGCGCCTCTTCCCACTGAGCCTGCAGCCGAGCCTGCTCTGCCGCGAATTCATCCTGCGCCCTCTGTTGCTCGTTCTTCCAGAATTCGTTGATCGGCTCGGGGTCGGTAGCTTGCGCAGGTGGAGGTGTGTCCCTAGGCTTCGTTACAGGCTCGTTCTTTGGTCGTGTTGGGAGCGCGGGTGCTGATTCTTCGTCACCAAGCAAGCTAGGCGGATCCTGAGGAAGCTTGGGCACAGTGATCAAAGAAGTAAGGTAGCGCAAATTGGAGCATTCGTAGTAGAATCGCACGAGGCGGTAGTGCTGCGCATCGTATCGTCCCCTGAGAGGTGACAGCGCCTCATCGTCTCCTAGTGTGGTGTGCATGGCGCGCAACATGCTAGTGACAAACTTGTAGATACCATAGCTCTCTTGCACGAGTGGCACCAGTGCTGAGATCCTGCACTCGTTGTTCGCGCCGCTACGGAAGTGCGAGTAGATCAGCTTCTGGAAGCTGTCGATCTGGTCCTGGAGGTTCATAAGATCGCTGATAGTCTCGTAACCCTCGTTGGGGTCATTGATGCTCTTCAGCGAAATGTACTCCTCGTACTCGAAGGTGCCGTTGAATTCTGGGTGGTTGCGGTGGAAGTTCAGCTTTGAAACAAGGAAGAAGATGTACTCTTGGATCATAGGTGCGTATCCTTTCATGCCATCTCCTAGTCCTCCCGCCGATCCACGCATCAAGCTCTCCAGCCAGCTGACATTGGCTTGCGCCTCCTTCAATGCTACGGGGTGTCCCTCCTGCAGCACCTTGTGTACCGTGATCAGAGCCTTGAAAGTCTGAACCTCGTCGGCTTGGATAGGCTGGACCTTCATGCCGCTCCAGAAAGACTGACTGGACTTGTGGTCCCATGTGTAGACAATGCATGCGCGAACATGCTTGCGCTTCGGGGCGGTCTCTTCGATCGAAGTGGCTTTGCGGATGTTGGTGGAGAGCTCGGTCTCAGACTTGCTGAGGTCGACGTTTCGCGTCGCATTGTATGCCATGTTGGCGGGTATAGAGGTGGTGGTGTGTTGTGTAGAAGGGTGGTGTCGTGGCCTCGCTATGAGGGGAAGTGGTACGATGCGGGTAAGCAGACGTCAATGGTGCCTTCCTCGCACCGCTGAGACGAGGAGAATGGTATGTTGTGGGTGTCGCCTTTACTCTCGGCCAGTGCCAACGCAAAACAGAGGTACTGCACAGCACGTAGCGAGAGTGTGAATAATTGCCAAAGCTGTCGCCTCGGAGCTTTCGCGTCCTTGGTGGCTGTGGCTGTGAGCTTGCGTGCGTACGCCGCAGCCCAGCGAAGCCGGCTCGTCACCCTTCAACGTCATCGTCGTTGTTTCAAGTCATTGGGCTGCGTCTGAATATTTTGCATGTCTCTGGACAGTTTCACTTATATCAAACACAATACTGTATGTCTGCATGTACCGACGATCTTCTTGAGTCCTTCGTTGGTTCTTGGCGCCTCTTATTGCTTCTCCTGACCTCAAGGCCACATGTAACCGACCAAAAAGCATATTCTCAACACGATATCAAGAACATCAGCCTTTCTTTATCATCGTGCATCGACGCTGAAACTTGACAGACCACTCAGATGTCAAACCTCTTCCTCCGCTTCGACGTACAGCGGCAGCTTCGCCTGGAATTCTTCCGGTGCGATAGTTGGTATCTGCTGAAGGGCCTTGAGTGCAAGCTCCTGCACAGACTCCGACGGATAGGCCGTCAAGTTGTCCTTGAAACATTTTCTGCCAAGCCTCGATATGACAATATCGACGGCCCATTTCCTGAGCAGCGAGTTTGGTGGGGTGCCATGCCAGATATCTTCGATGTTTTTGGCACTTGGCTGAAGCTTGTCGATGATGGCATAACTGTGTAATGCCTTCAAGGTCTTGTTACGGAGCCTGATGTCGTCCAACTTGTCCCCGAGTAGGTACAGATCGACCATCATATCGATGTTAAGACTCACGTTTGACTTGGCCACAAGGGTGTCGCTGTAAGCCCAATTGATGTAGCTCTCAAAAGCTTCCACTTTGACTTCAGGTAGGCGCACGATCTTCTCTTGGCCCTCCTTCCAACGCGTGGAGCAAGCGGTTTTGAAGAACTTGGACTTGATGCAAATCGCATCTTTGTGGACGATGAAGTGTTTTTCTTTAGGCCCAACGAAGACTGAGATGATGCTGGTGTGGGTGTAGTCGAGGCTAGAAGCACGTTAGTATCCTTTTTACCATATCGGGTTCCTGCAACAGCAGTCGATCACTTACTGTGGACGCTTTACAGCGCGATGGTCGGCGTGTTCATCGTCCGCGCGCGGACGCTTGGCTGGTGCTGGGTCACCGGCCATGTCGGGGATGGGCTGTGATCAGCTGTGTGGCTGATGTTGGAATCAAGGGTGGTGTAAGAAAGTATTTTCGATGCAGCGAAGAAGAAGGGATGCGACTTTTAAGCTCTTGTGTCATGGGGGCAAAATCATTGAAGGCGCGCTGCCGCCGGCGTGCAAGTGAAGTCGTACTAGAGGGGCAAAGCGGTCTTGATGTATTCCCGTCCAAATGTGAAGTGCATGATCAGCATGTGTTCATCGAGAGATTAGCAGTGACTTGGTCAGAAATAGCGCACTGATGTTTCGAGTCTCGAGTTACGAGTCACAGCAAATAACGAAACGTCGTAGAGCGAAGATGAACAGTCATTCGTGTTTCGCTGAATAAAGCGACCTCGATTGCTACCTTTTGCCTTTCCGCGTGTTCGAATGGAGAATGACCGCGTGGAACTACCTCCACCGTTCTTATCGCTCAATGGCCACATCTAGGACATCGCAACCTGCCGGACTCCTCGCATTCCAACCTTGTTGTTTTATGTTTTTTCGTAACCATCGAGTGCGGTGCTCCATCAGGCGTCGTCCTCCGCCTCAAGGTACTCCGACAAAGTTGCCTGGAAGCTCTTGCTGCTCGTAGTTGCTTTCTGCTCCAAAAGCTGCAGTGCAACCTCCTGAACGAGCTCCGGTGGGTAATCCGCTACGTCTCTCTCAAAGCGGTCTCGGTTGCCTCTCATAATCATCTCGCCGACCACCCACTTCCTGAGCAGTGACTTGGTCGTGGTTTCAGCCCAGATCGCCTTCGTGTCTGCAGCGTTCGGTGCTTTTTTATTGATAACGCTGAGGCTAGTCAAAGCCTTGATGGTGCGATTGCGAAGTCTAACGTCGTCGAGCACGTCTCCAAGCAGGTTGAGCTTGATCGCCATTTCCACGTCCTCGTCCACTGTCGACGCGGCCATCAGCGTGTTGCCATAGGTCCAGTCGACGTAGTTTTGGAACAGCTTCCCGTCAACTTTAGGCAAGGTCACGGTGATCGCTTGGTCTCCCTCCCATGCCGAGCAGGCGGCTTTGAAGAACTTGGACTTGGCACAGATGACATCTCTGTGAACAGTGAAGACTTGTTCTCCAGGGCCGATGAGCACCGTGATAGTGGTGGTGTAGTAACAGCTAAGAGATTGTCAGCAAAAGCAGTCAATCTTGTTATGGTCATGAATTTGGAACACTGACCGAGAACGCTTCACCGCGCGATAATCCGCCTGGTCATCACTTTCGCGCGGACGTTTACTTGAAGGCGGATCGGTCGCCATGGTGGGGACGAATCGTGTTTGGTGTGGAGCTGATGTTATCGTGAAGGGTGTTATGAATGGCGATGCGAAGATGTAGAGTTGGCGTGAATGAAAACTGGGGCATACGATTTCGTTCGTGCCGCTGCGGAGCAAGTGAATCAGTCTTCACTTGGAAATTGAGATTGTGCCGCAACCAGTGAGGGTATGAAGATCCACAGTGTGTCTCGAATCAGTCGTAGAACATTACGTATAAAGAGAATCAACACACTCGTATGAAGCGAAATAGCGACATGACAGATATGCACATGGCAAACAAATGCAATGCCTGACGACTCCTTAGAACTCACGTGGAGACCAAGGACAATATAGATTTGCATTTCTCAATGTAGCTCACTATCAGCCTTCATTATTAGGAGAGCCGTTGCATTTTTGACGACTCGCTCAGTCAACCTGCTGCCTCTCTATTCTTTGCATTCGCAGAGTCAACGTCTCGAGCAGCATTGCAACTGAACGCCATTTGTACTCCGAACCTTCAAGCCTCGTCATCCAATTCCTGGTACTCCCGAGTCTTTGCTAGAAAGTCCGCGGAACTGGTAGCCGGTGTCTGCTGCATCAGCTTCACCGCGATTTGTCGTACGAACTCTGGAGGGTATTGTGAGACGCATCCCTCAAAGGATTTCCGCCTTCTTAGGAGAATAGAGTCGAGAGCCCATTTCCTCAGCATTGATCCCTCACAGGTGTTTTCCCAGATGCGGCGAATTTGGTAAGGAGCCGGGCTCACTAGTCCTTCGTACGCCGTAATTTGGAGAGCGTCCATTGCCTTGTTGCGAAGGTCTCTATCGTCCACCATATCTCCAAGCAATGAAAGATGAATGAGCGGATTCAGTCGCGAGCCTGTCGCATTGCCGGCGATTTCGCCGAAGTAGAGCCAATCCATGTACATCTCAAAGACGGACGGTTTGACTGTGGGCAGGCGTACGACCTTTTCCTGGCCTTCTGTCCAACGTGTAGAGCAGGCAGCTTTGAAGAATTTGGAGCTAGCGCAGATCACATCTTTATGAGCGACAAAGCTTCGTTCCTCGGGGCCGACAAGAACGGATATGGTGTCATTGTAGTTGTAGCTAAGTAAGGCGTCAGTATGCGGTAACAGAAGTTCGATCGATCGTGGCACTGACCGCGGACGCTTGGTAGGGCGTTGGGCGGTCTCATTCTCGTTCTCGTTCTCGCGGGAACGCTTCGCTGGGGGTGGATCACCGGCCATGGCAAACACCGTTTGTGTTTGGGTGTGTCGTTGATGTGGTGGTGAGGAGCAAATTTGGTGCGAAAGGGAGAAGGGAGAGACACTTTATATGTTCCCATAACGCAATGGAAACAAATGAATGAGCTTTCACGTGCCAGATTCAACAGCCTTTAGCGAGCATGTGAAACTTCACAGCGGAGCATGAACTGAGCTGCACTATGGGAATGAGTAAGAAAAACATCATGTGATCGAGTCTAAAATTACTCACTTCTGCTAATACTTTTGATGTCGTTGTGATGGGAAGTCGAACATCCCACAATGTCGTGAAGCATATGGATGTCAGTCAGTACGGTTACTGGCGCTTGACAAAACTGCGAACAGGCCGAGAATGAAGCTTCTCAAGCGCCAGGGAAGTATGATTTTCTCAAAGTCTTGCAAGTTCTAGGTGGCTTCGCCGCCTCGTTGCTCTCATAGCTAGGATATGTCAAGCCCCCATTCCTCAAATCTTGCTGCAATTCACTTCCCTTGTTGAACGTGCATCAATGCTTCTAGTGAGTAAGTGTGTCTCGCTGCCACCAGATCCCGGTTACCGCGCCTTGCGACTCATGCAGTCCATTACTGTCAGATTGCCTCTTCGCAAGAATCACTCCTCGTCTTCATCTCCCGCTTTCCAGGAAAGCTTGCAAGCGCGCGGAAGGGTAAGGAAAGACAGCGGGAACATGAAAGTACATCTTCACAGCAAACTGCTGCACGAACTCCGCCGGGTACTGCTTGACCTTCCTCGCGAACTCAATGACACCCACTCTCGCCGCAACACCATCATAAGCCGCTTGTCTCAACAATGAGCTCGAGGTAGTGTGGTCCCAGATAAAGCCCACGGTCTCCGGAGTCGGGCAGAACCTTTCCGCAATGAGAAGCCTCAGTGCCTTGTCGCGAGCCTTGACGTCGTCCAGGAAGTCTCCCAGAACGTAGAATTTGACCAGCGGCAATGACTCAGTCTCGTCATCGAAAATGGGGAGGTTGAAGACCAAGTCCATGTATGTTTGGAACGTCTCTTCCTCGACCTCGGGTAGCGGAACGACTTTTTCCTGACCTTCTCGCCAATTCTTTGAACAGGCGATTTTGAAGAATTCGGATCTTGCGCAGAGCACATCTTTGTGTGCCGTGAACTTAGCCTCTTCTGGTCCAACAAGGACTGTGATCATGTCGTCGTAGTTGTAGCTAATCAAAACGTTAGCTCGGAGGGTATCGATGTGTGATTGGGATCAAGTTATTCTCACCGCGGACGCGTGCGCATGCGCAGACGCTTGGCTGGCCGCTTGTCGGCATCATCGTTGTCCTGTTCCAATGCACGTTTGGGTGCTGTTGTTCTGGGCCCACCCGTGTGGACTATCATCGACTCGTTGTCGGAGGCCATGAGTCGGGTATTGGTGAGGCGCTTCTCGTTGAAGTAGCGAAGGGCCGATAGCCGCCGAGCGATGGCGCAGTTCCAGCATCTTTATAGGCCAATGTTGTAGGCAAGGTTCCAAAGCGAACAAAGCGTACGGAGGATGCGATTTGCGTTTGCAACGTTGACCCGATCAAAGCATCACACCTCCCTCATCGTCCTTGTCTTCGCTTTCTGTTCTCCTTCTCTTCGGCATTGGTGTTGCTTCGTTTGCTCGTACATGGTTGTGCTCTTGTTGCTTCGGCTTCTGTTTGGACACATTCTTGGTCTTCTTGCTATCACGAGGAATCACCTCTTTCTTCTCTTTCGGTGGCCGCTTTACCTCCTCCTCATCAAACACCTGCACATCAACCTCAGGCCACTTCTCTTTGACCTTCTCCGCCAAGTAAGCAATCCCCCAAACCTCACAAAGCCGGTGACCGACACAAACAACCTTCATGCCTTTTTGCAAAGCGGCCTCAAGCCCTTCCTCTCTTACAGCACCAGTCAGATAGAGCAGACCGCTACAATCATCTAATGAAGAAGCGAGGCCAGCTTCAACAGCAACAGCAGCGACACGATCGACCTCTGCGGTATGAAAAGCGTTCATGCAGGCGATGGAAGTGATCTTGTTGGGTTTCTTGACTTCCTCTTCGGGTAATGCATCATCACTGTTGATGGCTTTTGGAGCAGATTCGTCGAATCCGAACCATGCGCCCTCTCCTTGAAGATCTCCGAACTGTGCGATGATCCTGCCTTTAATGTCGTCGAATTCCAATTCATCCTTGCTGGTCTCTCCGAACCCGGCAACAACTCCAATCCGTCTTCCCTCATCGCCCTTGTATCCCACAAGCACCTTAGGGTCTCGATTATCTGCTCCCAGTTTCTCCAGAAGAGCTAGGTTAAATCCCGTCGTCAAACTTTCATCAAACGCCTTGTGCGAAGTCCAGACAGTAGTGCCATGCGGTAGGCGGCCGCGCGTTAGCGACCAGGGCCGATGCAAGAAAGCAGTCGTTGTGAACTTCTCTCGACCTCCTGGTGGAGGCTTGAATCTTTGGGGGACAGTTGCTTTAGCTGGTGCTAGGCTTGCAATTCCATCCCTTGATGGATGGTCGAGTGGAGGTGGAAGCGGCGAGGCTCCAAGCGCGGTGTAGACGCCTTCAGTGGGTGTGATACTAAGGACCAGTTTTCGAACGCCAGAGTGAGCGGGTAGAGGGCGAGGTGGCAGGGGTTGCGGTTGAACACCAGGTGCTGTTTGTTTCGGTTTTGGCCTAGGTGGGAGAGGAGAGTGGTACAACCAGGGCACTTCGGCGGCAGCGGCTAAGGGTGATAGTTGTGCAAAGTGCGAGAGCAGGAAAGCAGAGAGTGTTGGCAGTGATGGCAAAGCAGACTGTGCCTTTGTCGGATTTGAGAGCATGTTGGTGGTCGTATCAGGTGTTGTCTTCGCTCTCGCTGCGGCTGTCGAAAGTGGCGGTGCAAAAGGCTGAGCGAGAGGGTCCGGTTGCATTGTAATCAATGAGATGAGCTGTTTGGATGATAATTTTGTTGCGGACCCAGTCCCTGTCTCCTCCAACAGGTTCAAAAAGAGAAGTCTGGTTGTGATACCAAGATTTGATGTATTCCAGGCTGTCGGAAACTTGTTAGGATAAGTATCCGGCAGAGCGTCGCTCCCTCAGAGTTGTAGATGATTGCTTTCGAGAGAGAATAAATAGTCCCGATTGGCTCCTTGATAGAGTAGAGCCCCAAGATTAATCCGATATCCGTCAATGTAGCAGGGTTCAGACCAGTCCAGGCAAGATGTCAAAGACAACTCGAAGACCTCCCAGTAGTCAACGATCCAGACCAAAGCCAATATAAAGTTACACGAGCCTCTAAGCTCGGGATGGTAAAAGTAATAGAAAGGATAATCTCATGTCGACGCAAACGCAACAACTCATCATTCGAGAAATGTACATGTATGACGTCAAGGCTGTTAAATTCGACCTGCCGCTTGACGACTCGATCCCAGGATCCACCATCCTTGATAGACTATAAATGCCGTGTGGGACTGATCAGGGCTCAGGGCTGATATACAGGACCCTCCGTAGCCTAGCAGACAACCTCAGCCATCATCAAGAAAGCTCGCAAAACGCCAAGTGCAGTTCCACAGTCCAACACACCTCAATCCACCAACGGGATTGAAAGCAACTACCAAGGAAGAACGCAAGAAAGCAGGCTTTACAGAACCATTAGATTATAGACTATGGATAACCTATGCACAAGGCCAAGGCTCAAAGATCTCGAAACTTTCCAGTTCCGGCCGAACGACAGAAGAAGAAACCCCCAAAATGATCCTCTCTTCCCTTTTCCCTGAACAAAAAGTGAACGCCCATGCCCAAGAAAAAGCCAAAGAGAAACAAAATAACCACTTTCAATCTCTGGCTTTTCATCCCACCAAACAGGGGGAAGCAAGAAAAGAATAGCGCTGATGTATATCAAGCCCTAGCGTGCACCTCATGTACACCCAGTAGCGTGGACGAACGTAAAGAAGAAAAGATAGAAAGACAAGGAAAGGTTCGTAGTCCTAATAGGCGGACATCAAGCGTGGTCTAAGGCCACTGCCAAAAAAAAATTAAGGAGACTCGCTCGCAGGCGGAAAGACTAAACAAAAAATGAACATGACGAGAATCCAGCTCCGCTCAAAGTTCCATCGGGTATCTCCCAGAAGGTGTCAATCCGGTCGCGACACCTCCTCCTCTGGGCAAGGGACCGCCACGGCGAACGCGGCCTCCTCGAGTTGACGGCAGGCCTGGGAGACTAAAGTCTGGATTAGCAGCAAGGACGACGTCCTCGCGGCGGCGTTGGGCAGCGCTAGCGGTGGAGCCGTTTGCATATGAGCCAGGCCCTGGTCGCCAGGCTGGGTTGATTCCTCGTTGAGATATTGAGGTGAAGTGGGAGGTGTCGCTTCCGGTTGGAGAGCGCATACCGGCAGGGAGGTTTTCATTGGAGTCACCTCCGCTGGCACCGTGCCCGTCTTCTAGAGGCGGTGTGCTGTTAAGGTGGTCAGTCTGCGTCACCGCTGGCGGCCCGAATGGTAGTGACGGCTGAGAAGTAGGAGAGTGGTTGACGATAGTGGGTATAGGAGGGTTCGAAATAGGGGAAGGCATACGGTAGGCAGCGTTGCCGCCTGGTTGCAACGCCGAGGGTAATCCGCTTGCCCGTTGGTCTGCGCCGGTATCTACGTGTGGATCACTCGCAAAGCGCGGGTCCACATCCTCGTAGTAGTGCTCGGAGCCGCCACGCACGTGGCGAGGAGCCGATGGATTGTCGTGCTGTGCTATTGGTGAAAGTGGAGCTTGAGAGGTTGGGAAGCCGTGAGTGCCAGCGAAGACATTGGACGATGGGATGGCAGAAGTAGTGTTTTCTCTCAAGGGCGGTGATACAGGGCCGTTAGGCTCGCCTCCCTGTGCCCAGCCTGCGCGTGGTGGAACGTATCTAATCGAGTTAGCACTAGTGAATATCTGGTCGAGCAACGTTGCTTACTGTGAATTGACACCGCGTGAATACATGCTGGTAGGGCTGGTCGGATCATCATGTGCGGCGAATTGGCCTGGCTGGCCGTTTCCGACTGGCTGGTCTTGCTGCAGGCCAACCATACCGCCGACATCGCTATCGCTGTCTCTCAGACCATAAGGCGAAACTTGATGAGGTACCGCGTCGGGTGGGCTGCCAGTACGTTCGTCCATCTCGATAGCCTGGCCGATAGTCTGGCTACCGCTGGGCGAAGGTCCTCTTCCAACAAACTGATCTTGCATGGGGTTGGAGCGCTGTCTTTCAACAGGAGCCAAGCCGCCTTGAGGACCGTAGTATGGGTCTGCGCCATATCCAGGTGGAGGTGGTCCGCGAGGTCCAGGTCCTTGTGGACCGTAGCCGCCGCGTCCACGGCCATTCCATCCGGGAGGTGGTGGACCGCCACGGAAGCCACCTCGGGGACCGTAGCCGCCTCTTGGTGGGCCATAGCCACCTCTAGGTCCATAAGCGCCTCCTCTAGGAGGACCGTAGCCACGAGGTGGGGGTCCGTAGCCACCTCGGCCTCTCATGTAACCTGGTGGAGGAGCGCCACCACGTCTTGCAGATCCGTTCGAACCAAGGCTACCTTGTGAGGTGTGATGCCTGAGACCAGGTGGTGGAAGTTCGCCAGCCATACCAGCTGCCATCATGGGTGGGAGAGGGTTGCCGTATTCATCTCTGCTTGGTCTTCCTCCACCCATGCCTTGGTCTGCGCCGGGACGTCCGTTCATTGGCATAGGCGGGTGGCCTTCTCCATAGCCAGGTCTGCGCGAAGCACCACCAGTGCTTGCAGAGCGGATGCTAGGGTCCCTCGCTGGGTTCATGGGGTTCAATGGGGTGCGGTCATCGTTACTTCTACGGCCACCGTCCTGGCTATTGGTCTCCTGGCGCTTCATTTCGAAAGTAGCAAACTGCGCAGCCTTCGGGTCGTCAATCTGAGTGGTACCGCTCATGGGTGGAGGGCTGTCGGCTCTTGGGAGTTGGTCGGCAAGCATGCGCTGCTGATTAAGGTTTTCGTAGTAGTTTTGGCCATTCATATCTGCATTTTCGGCGATACGCTTCTTGCGCGCCTTCCTGCTCACAAGCGTGCGGCGCATAGCGCAGGTCACGACACTGGATGCAACAATGAGAATTGTAGCCGCAAGCATGATCCAGCCGCCCCATTCTACGTGTGGCACGAAAAGTAGGATGTCAACCAGGAACGCCAGAAGAGTGATGAGCAAGGTTGGGATGGTAAGAATGAGGAGAGCCAAGAGAAATCGAGGAGAGTGTCCAGGCGCATGGAAATGCGCAGCCACGGCCAAAGAGAAACAGATCAAGACGAGCAATGCTGCAATTGGGTGCACGATCAGAATGGAAGACAGACTGGTCCGGGTCGTCGAAGGCAACGAGAAGTCATCAGCATTTTCACCTGTGAAAAGGCCGTCTGCAGGGAATGATCAGTATACGCGCGGCGATGTACCCACTGACAGCAACATCTTCTTGATAGAATGTGTCACGTGCCCATGCTTACCTGTAGTGTACCCAATCCGAGGTCCCTCGCATCTATCGCCATTGCACCAACCAAAGACGCCGAAATCATAGCCTTGATAACTGCCCAAGGGGATCTGCTTGATGATGGGCGTTGATATGGTGCTCAAGAGCAGTAGCACGAAGGCTAGGAAGAAGATAATCGCCAAAGGCGTCGCAGGGCGCAACATGATGGGCGATGTTGGCCGAGTTCAAACGAGTGTGGTGTAGCTGGAGTGGTGGTGGTAGTGGGTCGCGCGACGGCCAGGCCTGGAGCCGGGGAGATGGCTGTCGGGGCTCCCAGGACGAGGGCGAGAGCGATTAGGTGGACTGGTACCGGTGGTCGAGCATGTAGAAGAATGTGTCGCAGGGCTGCGCGGACGTGGTATATGGCGAGCGCGCGGTATGGTGCTGGAGTGAGGGCGCCACGAGCAGTCGACGGCGGGCGTTGGTGTGTCGAGTGGATTCGCAATAATGCGGCGCAGTGCAGTCCAGCCAGGCACTTTCCGGATTATGCGGGGGATTTCTGTCTAGCTCGAGTAGGCGAAGTCTATCAGTCCCGTGCTTGCGTATACGAGATGCGCCGTGCAAGCATGTGAGGATAATTAATCCAGATGGCGCAGTTGGGTGATATTGGGTATACGGGTGGTGGTGGTGGTGCTGGAAAGAGAAGCAGCCTGCGCTCAACGTATGGGAGGGAGGAACAGCGCTGGCGTGTCAAGTCGAGTCGAGCGTGTCGGCCACGAGGGAGTGCGCGTTTGAGAGATGAGGCAAAGCCAGCAAAAGGCACTCGAGCCAGGCCAGCATCCACAACGGCGCGCGCCAACGCCTACCACCGCTCCACTCCCATCTGCACCGTCTGAGGCTAATTGCGGTGCTTCCTTGATATGCCCTTGAACTACTCGCCAGTTTCACGCTTCTTTCCCACGGACGTCTGGATTATTGCTGTGACACTTGTTGCTGTACACGCACTACCACCGCTGCCCTCGTCTTGACTTCCATCTTCACGCCCATTGTTATCAGCGTGCACCACGCGTCTCGCCCGTCGACTCCCAACTGCGCCGAACTACTGCAGCCACACCATCGTTTAAGATTGCATGTCATTCAAGAACCCTGCCTACCCCGGCTTAGGTTCCCCAGCCGGCCACCATCCTCTTCCCATTGGATGTCGACAGCAGTCTTTCCTCGCCGCTGCCGTTATCATCTGGTAAAACTTCGAACGGAACTATAGCACGCAACTTGGACCTGCCATGTTACACTATTGAAAATCCTTGTGGTATCTCTCCGGCACCGCAAGCGGAGCGACCACCAGGATTCTTGCACTCCCCAATGCTGTACTCACTATTCCCGTGAACCGCTACCTCACCGACAGGCGCGATACTTGATGCAGCTCAGCAGCAGATAACATTTCCTGTTCTGAGAGATTGCTTTCGCAATCGCTGGGCCACAATTGTCCGCTAGTCACCCAGCCAGTGATTACGTGCACTGGAGAGTATCGCAATTTCTCCAAATTAGGCGCGTAATGGTGAGAAAAGCATTTTGGTGACCGTTCTGGATGTTGTGAGTGCCACCGATGACACTGTTGTTCGGTTGTTCTGACAATATTTCTGTTGTCAGGAAATCATATTCTAATACTGATACTCTCGATACATGTGATGATAACAAAGGCGTGCGCAGACTTATGAGCTTGAAGTACGTACGACTTACTTCGTCTCGGTGTGGGCCTCTCATCAAAGCAAAAGTTGAATCGACTTGTTTCAAGTGCTTGTACCGTGCCGTGCGTGACGTGTTGTATATTGGAAGGCGCTAAGCAAACCAAGCAACGAACGACTTCCGTAAATACTAGTATTGCCTATTCCTCATATATCTTATTCTGAAAATCGATCCTTCGTTCAATCATGTCCATGCTGCCGCGACCAAGGGTTAGTGGAGCAGTACAGTCGGACTCAACAACATTGAAGTCGAGATGTGACCGCCAATTCGTTCTCACTTTGTAGCATGCTTCACAAGTCCATATGCAACATTCGAAATGGCCAACATGGTAGGTCTTCAAGCTATCACCAACATCTCTTCTGCTTCATACAACTTCTGCGAAATGCTCAAAGTGTTAAACCGCATGCTGAGAATCAGCCTTGATCCACTACCAACGCACATCAGCCCCGCTCGGACCTACCAACCACTCGCACCACCACTCGCGCGCGTAAATGCTGCTGCTTCCTGCAGAGACGCGACAAAGTCACACCATCATTTCTGTTGTATGCCCGAAGATCACTTCTTGGGAGCACTCGCACGACCGTCCCGTCTGCCCCCTCCAAAACACTACCAAATAGATCGGCACATTTGTTTTTGTTGTTTGATCCCCGCACTCTGACTGAGACAGTCTCGCGGGTCACTACTTCACCATGTTTCTGCTCCCGAACGATCGTAAGCCTCGCGGACACTCCAGATCTAGAAGTCGTTCGCGTTCGCGAGACCCCAGTCGGACGCCGAAAGCGCCCTCACCGCCGTCAATTGAGGATCCACCTAGCAGATATGACTACCCGCCGTCCAGCTCTGCGGACCAAGGTTATGCTGGTAGCACTGTGACAGCATCCTCATATGAGGTTCGCGCTCCGGGAGATGGCTCTAGAGGCAGACAATCATACCCGTCGCAACGCCCAGCAGATCCAACACCCTACCCGCCGGACCACGATGACTTCACCATGGGCGGATGGACAGATTTCCCTCCCTCGGAGAGGCCCGGCTACGTGCAACCACCAGATGAGCGACAGTATGCTGGCAGGTCTCCTGGAGACTCTGATGACGATCTAGCATATGGTGCGCCAAGCCGAGGAGGCTCAAGGCATGCATCTTACAGCGCAGACTACCCTCCGCAGCCCAGCTATACAGCCAAACCTCAGGAATCATCATCTTCGGCCAAGTACCGCTACGCCCCTCAGACTACCTCTGGTGGCTCTCAATACACGACCAACTCGTATGAGCCTACGCAAAAATACCAGTATGCTCAACCTCCCGACAAGCTCACGTACACCAACAAGCCTGTGACTTCACAAAACGCACCGCAGTACACTCAAACGCCACCCCAAGATACTCGCCAGAGCCTCTCTCGGACTTACAGCCAGAGCAACACAGGCTCGTCTCAACGAGATGCCAGGGTCGTGGAAATCAGGCCTGATGGGTTGGAACCAGATCGCGATTCACGAAAGTCATCGTCCAAGTCGAAGTCAAAGCAACATCGTCTTTCCGTCAGTACGCAACAGCCGCAGGGTCTGGGAAACCGCATGGACCGCTTGAGCGTGAGTGGCGATAGGCCTGACCTCAGAGGTATGGGTGTGGGTGGCGCCCTTCCTCCAGGAAGTCCAATGCTTGAAGCCTACCACGGCACCTACCAGCAGCTCTCGCCCATGCCTTCGGCTATGCGTCTGGACAATGACAGCGATCTCGATGACCTCGCACCTCTGTCCTACAATCCAGGCCATGGCAGCAACGATAAGTTATCTCATGCAAGCTCGTCCAAGAATTCCAGGCGTGTAGTGATATATGACCCCGAAGCCGATGCCGCTACACTTGCATCTACGCTCTCATCACGCAAGCCCTCAGCCAACCCTATCTGCGACGTGTTGCCGCCATTGACCCACGACCAAATGCTCTCCCTGCGCAAAGAGTACAAGAAGCAAGTCAAAATCCAAGGCAAAGGCATCAACCTCTCCAAGCACCTCAAGCTCAAATTCCCTCCTTCGTCTACGAATTTCGGAAAAGCGGCGTATGTCACCTCGCTCGGCCGAGCAGAGAGTGAAGGCTACTGGGCCAATTTCTGGTATCAATCAGCCTCTTCACGCCGCGAGCTGCTGATAGAAAGTCTCATGGGCCGCTCCAACGCCGAGATCCGCGAGATCAAAGACGCGTTCAAAGACAAGCGTTACTCTGACAGTCTAGTCCGCTGCATGGAGAAGGAGCTCAAGATGGACAAGTTCCGTACGGCAGTGCTCATGGTTCTTGAGGAACGAAGGCAGGAGGAGCAAGATATCTACCCACCCGAGTACCGTGACCGCGACGTCGACATCCTCGCGAAAAGCATCCGTGCCCGCGAAGGTGGCGAGACAGCTATGCTAGAGATCATCGTAAGGCGTAGCGATGCTCACTTGCGCGAAGTGCTGCGCATATATCAGGACCTATACGGCGAGAACTTTGCGCGTGCAGCGCTGAAGAAGTCGGGAAACCTAGTCGTAAGTCAATATCCCCCATGCCTCCCTCAACATCTACAATATCTAACCACCACCGTAGGGCGAAGTAATAGCCCACATCCTCAACGGCGTCATCAACCGCCCCGCCCGCGACGCCTTACTCCTTCACCACGCGATCAAAGACGTCGCCGACCGCAACCAAGCCGACGAGCTGCGCTACGAGCTCCTGATCTCCCGCCTCGTGCGTCTGCACTGGGACCGCGCACACCTCGTGCGCGTGAAGCGAGCTTACCAGGAAAAGTACAAGCACGCGCTGGAAGACGACTTGGAGGATGCTACGAAGGGTGATTTGAGGGAGTTTGTATGGGAGTTGGCGAGGACGTGATGGTAGTGTGAATCAAATGAGGTGTGGCGACTACTTCGGTGTACTACTGCATGTACACTGCGCGTTGCTCGTGCAGGGCACCATACCAGCCGCGAAGGCTCGGATCATCACTGACTGGTACAATGGCGGCGATGATGGAAACCTTGCTTCAAGGCAACACCATGCCCTTAGTAGACAGGAAAAAGCATGACTTATCACGCGCAACGAAAGCGAAAATGAAAACCTCAAAAGTAGCAATGCCAATGCCAGCAATGACGCAGTACCACACGCAAAATGAGCCATACGTTATCATCACGAGCCATCCAGATGTAGATCACAATGAGTCTTCGTGATCCAGACCGTGCTGTGTTAGTCAGATTCCTTGGATAGGATAGACCCTTTACCGTAAGCAGAGAGCCCAACATGTTATAGTAGGTCAGACGATCTGTGGTGATCTTCACGGTGTTTAGATGTTCCTTGCTGGCGTTAATGTTAGACAGTGAGGATGTCGTTCATAGACGTCATGGGCAAAGTCTATCGTGGGTGGATTCAAGGGTCATGTTCAAGATGGGAGGAGTCGCGTGCCCGTGCAAAGATGGGATGAGATTGTGGGGGTTTCACTGTAGGGAGTTGAGAACGATTAGGGAGATAGTTCAGTATGGCGCATGTCGTGATTGAGGAGCAATACGCAAGCCTCTCGAGTCGTAAGCGATATCGCATCTGCAACAGCCTACCTTAGCAATCTATAACGCCATCAACATGGCCGCTCTTTGCATAATCACGTTGAGAGAACAGATCGAACGGCACCAGTTTTCAGGCTTTTGACGATCTTGTAATTTTTTGTAGGCGAATTCAAAAACAAATCCCAACCTCATGAGCAATGCATGGTGGATGGAATCATCAATGGCCTGAAAAACAATATCCGCGACATCCTCACTCTGCAAATACAGAGCTTCGCCGAGGACAATGTTTTGGAATGCACATCTCTCCTTTGCCGCAATGCATATTTCTCGTTCGATTTCGTACACCGAAACTCCACTCCAGAAGAAAGAACAAATGTGTGTGGCGCGTGCGGTAGTCCGGTTCCAACATCTTTCATTCCATTGCTGCGGCACTTGGTATCGTAAGGCCCGGACGACCCAACTCGCTGCTAGGACAGCCGTCGTCGACCATTCCCAGCAACTCCCAGGCCGTCCCAGCCGTGCCACAATCCCATTGAATGTTCCGTTGGTCGCATTCGCCACCGTTCACCACTCCTCCAGATCCATCATCGTGGCGAGTAGTTTACTTCCTGCGGAAAGAGCAGCCCTCGGTAAGACGGGCCTTGCCACCGGTGGGCTGGCAGAGGACCTGGGAGCAGCCGGCGCAGACCACGACGGTTTGGGCGTGCGAGAAGACGGTGGTGATGGTGAAGCAGCCGGGGCACTTGACGTCCATGAAGAAGGAGCGGGGGCCGGGCACAAGGGTCTGGCGGGCGATGTTAGAGATGCGACTCAAGGTGGCGACTCGGGTGTGTTTGGTGGGGTTATACCTTCAGCTTGTGCTGGCGGGCCTCGTGCTGAGGGCTGGGGTTGAGAAGGTCGACGGCGAGAACCTGTAGTAGTGAGTTAGCGGGTGGTGTCCGTGGTGGTGGTATAATCGTTCTGGCGGGTGTGCTCGTGGGCGGTGGCGTTGGTGCGCAGAGTCTGCGGTCGTGTGCTGGCCCATGTCCTCCTTGCCTCCACCACCCAGTATGCTCCCAGCTCGTGTATGCGACGTACCATATTGGCGGCTTCCTGATTTCAATTGGTGATATCGGTTGCGTCGTGAATCGTTTTCGATGGCGTCGTCGATGAACTGGTATCGTGCGTCGCAGAGCGTGGGTGCGGAGTGGCGGCTTGCTTGATGAATTTCGTTCGCCAAGCCTGAACTTTGGTGGATGCCTGAGACTTGAGGCAGCGACAACTGGCTTGCTGAGAGGAGAGTCGAGGGGTCGGCGAAAGCGAGACAGAATGGCCGACCAAGGACTTGCTCGACGGCGCTAGCTGCTAACCACAGCAAGCACAGGTGTCTGTCTCGAGCTAGTTCGCGGAGGCCCAAGCCCAAAGGGACAGCGCTGCGCTTCACCACCTCGAATAATAATATACCGCCCGCCAGCTTGTTTATGACGCTCCGCTGAAGGAGCATCCCCGTCCGCACCATGGCCTACAACAAGAAGGACGAAGACGAGAACACCGTCGTCAAGGTCGACCGCACCTCGGTCTTCCAGGAGGGTAAGCCACCCCCCGATCGAGCACCTTCGTCATCCTCCATTGCATCCAGACCACTTTGGCTGACCAGTATGGACAGCTCGTGTCTTCAACACGTCGCCTGTCTCGCCCCGGAAATGCCGCATCCTACTCACAAAGATCGCCCTTCTTCTCTTCACCGGTGAGAAGTTCCCGACTCGCGAAGCCACCGACCTCTTCTTCGGCATCTCCAAGCTATTCCAGAACAAGGATGCCTCCCTCCGCCAGATGGTCTACCTTGTCATCAAGGAGCTGGCCAGTACCGCCGAGGATGTTATCATGGTTACGAGCAGCATAATGAAGGACACGGCAATGGGAAGCGATGTCGTATACAGAGCGAACGCTATCAGGGCGCTGTGTCGCATAATAGACGTAAGTACAACGGTTTGGTGGCATCTTGGTGGATGGAGATGCTAAAGATTCACAGGCATCAACTGTGCAAGCAATTGAGCGCAACATCAAGACGGCGATCGTGGACAAGGTTCCCTCGGTTTCGTCCGCCGCACTGGTTTCCTCATATCACCTTCTCCCTGTCGCAAGGGACATTGTGCGAAGATGGCAGAGCGAGACTCAGGAGGCAGCATCGACAAGCAAGTCATCAGGCGGTTTCATGGGCTTCGGCGGATCCGCCTCCCACGCAATGGCCGCATCCAACACAAACTACATGACACAATACCACGCCATTGGTCTGTTGTACCAGATGCGATCACACGACAGGATGGCGTTGGTGAAGATGGTGCAACAGTACAGCGTACAGGGAGCTGTCAAGTCACCTGCAGCACGCGTTATGCTGGTCAGACTTGCTGCCAAACTTGCTGAAGAGGACCCTGGTCTACGGAAACCCATGATGAAGCTTCTGGACGACTGGCTCAAGGACAAGAGCGAGATGGTCAACTTCGAGGCCGCAAAGGCTATCTGCGACATGCCAGACCTTACTGATGCCGAGGTCGGCCAGGCCATCCATGTCTTGCAGCTGTTCTTGACTTCACCACGCGCTGTGACCAAGTTCGCTGCCATTCGCATCTTGCACCAGTTTGCTTCCTTCAAGCCTGATGCTGTGCGCCAATGTAACCCCGATATTGAGAGCCTGATCTCCAACACCAACCGCTCAATCGCCACATTTGCTATCACCACTCTCCTCAAGACCGGCAACGAGTCCAGCGTCGACAGACTGATGAAGCAGATCAGCACCTTCATGTCCGACATCACAGACGAATTCAAGGTCACAATCGTTGAGGCTATTCGCACACTTTGCCTCAAGTTCCCGTCAAAACAGGCGGGTATGCTTGCCTTCCTTTCCGGTATTCTGCGCGACGAAGGTGGCTACGACTTCAAGCGCAGTGTCGTTGAGAGCATCTTCGATTTGATCAAGTTCGTCCCTGAAGCCAAGGAGGAGGCTCTTGCTCATCTGTGTGAGTTTATCGAGGACTGCGAGTTCACAAAGCTTGCCGTTCGTGTGCTTCACCTGCTTGGTGTGGAAGGACCCAGGACTGCGCAACCCACAAAGTACATCCGCTACATCTACAACCGTGTGGTGCTGGAGAACGCGATTGTACGCGCCGCTGCCGTTACCGCTCTGGCCAAGTTCGGTGTTGGACAGCAAGATCCCGAGGTCAAGAGCAGTGTGCACGTGCTACTGACCAGATGCTTGGATGATACCGATGATGAGGTCCGCGACCGTGCGGCACTCAACCTACGATTGATGAAGGAGGACGACGAGCTTGCGGGCAAGTTCATCCGTAATGGTATGCATCTTTGGTCTGTTTCCCTGGAATATCAGCACACTAACAACATTTCTCAGACTCTATGTTCTCTCTTCCCATTCTCGAGGACCAGCTTGCGCACTACGTCAACGGCTCTAACGCCGAAGCCTTCGCCGATCCTTTCGACTTCTCCAACGTCCCTGTTGTCACTCGCGAACAGTCACTCGCCGAGGACCGCACCAAGAAGCTCACCACCGCAACTCCCACACTCAAGGCTCCCTCAGTGGGCCCCAAGAAGGTCGATGCCGCCAGCGCTGCACAGGCCGCAGCCAACGCCACTGTTGCCTCTCAGAAGTACGCCCAACAGCTACAGACCGTGCCGGAGTTCAGGGAATACGGTGTCTTGCTCAAGAGCTCTCACGTCGTCGAGCTCACCGAGTCCGAGACCGAATATGTTGTCAGTGCTGTCAAGCATCTCTACAAAGAGCACGTCGTCCTCCAATTCGACATCAAGAACACACTCTCAGACTACGTCCTTGCCGACGTCTCCGTCGTCTGCACACCTTCTGCCGCCGACGAAGAGGATGAAGACGCTGCCTCCGAGCTCGTCGAAGACTTCATCATCCCCGCACCCCTACTCAAATCCGACGAGCCCGGCACTGTCTACGTCTCTTTCTCGCGTCCTGCAGAGCCTGCTTTCCTCGCCGCATCTTTCACCAACGTTCTCAAATTCACTCTCAAGGAGATCGACCCCACAACTCAAGAGCCCGAGGAGTCTGGCTACGAAGACGAGTACCAAGTCGAGGACCTCGAGCTCGCTGGTGCGGACTACGTCCTTCCCGCTTTCGCTGGCAGCTGGGACAACATCTGGACCGGTCTTGCCGACGCGGACGCCGCGGAGGAGACTCTTCAGCTTAGCAATGCAAAGAGCATCCAGGACGCCGTGGAGCTGCTCGTCAAGACGCTCGGCATGCAACCGCTCGAGGGCACTGAGATGGCTCTGTCCGGCTCCACGCACAGCCTGCGCTTGTACGGCAAGAGTGTCGGCGGCGGCAAGGTCGTCGGACAAGTCCGCATGGCGTACAGCGCACGCAGCGGCGTGACAGTCAAGATCTCCGTGAGGAGCGAGGAGGAGGGTCTTGCTGCGCTGGTCGTTGGAGGGGTGGCTTAGGAGGCCTACGAGGTGTCACAAGGCGCGCGATCAGACAGTGTCGTCGGCTTGCAAGCTAGTAAGAGTGCACTGCCTGTACTTCCGACGCCGGACTTGAACGCAAGGCTGGAGGAACTCGAGAGACGAGAGCAGCGCTTGCGGCTTATCATGGGTGGCGGGGGCGTTCAGAGGCGCTGAATGGGGAAGGTCGTCATGGTGGCAGGTATGGATGCCGCCTGCACCTTTGCTCTTGATGTTTTAGCATGTCAATTGGTCTTTGATATTTACACGACAGGAAGAGCAAAAAAGGCATTGGAAGGGACTTTGAGATAGAGAAAAGTATGAGCCTTGCTGTTGTATGTCACGTCTTCTCGGTCTTCGATAGTGAAGTTCTTTTAGTCTCGACGCGACGAGGATTGACCTCAAAAAAATCAGGTAAGCAAACGACAATACTCGGCACGCATTTTGCTGCGCTGCCCTTGACCCAAGCGGGCTTAACATCTACACCCAAACGTTCTGCGTCCGATTTCTGCATCTACAAACCGCTCTGGCCAGTGATCTTGGTGAAGGCCTCGCGGTACTTGCTGGCAGTCTCGGCGACAACCTCCTCAGGCATGCCGACGCCATCCTTGCCCTTCAGGCCGGAGTTGGTCAGCCAGTCACGGAGGTATTGCTGTAAGTTGTCAGCTTGGATTCGAAACGTCACATGAACAATGGTTGAGATGCTTACCTTGTCGTAGGAGGACTGGCCCTTGCCAACCTCGTACTTGTCCGCGGGCCAGAAGCGCGAGCTGTCGGGAGTGAGGACCTCGTCGACGAGCACGATCTCGCCGGCCTCGTCGAGGCCGAACTCGAACTTGGTGTCGGCGATGATGATGCCGCGCTCTTCGGCGTACTGCCTGGCCTAGGAAAATCAAGTCAGTATCTTCGAAGTCAACATCGATCGAGTAAAGGCCTACCTTCTCGTAGATCACCAAGCTAGCCTCCTCAACTCTCTTCGCCACACTCTCGCCCACAATCTCGACCGCCTTGTCGCGGGAGATGTTCTCGTCGTGCTCGCCCTGCTCGGCCTTAGTAGAAGGGGTCCAGATGGGCTTCTCGAGCCTCTGCGACTCCTGGAGACCCGCGGGCATGGGCATGCCGTGCACGGTGCCGTGCTTCTTGTACTCGGACCATGCGGAGCCGGTGATGTAGCCGCGCACGATCGACTCGAGGGGCACGATGGTGTGGCGACGGACTTGCATGCTGCGCCTCTCGAGTCCGGAGCGGGCTTCTGAGGGGATGGTTGAGGGGAGGTCGGCGCTCAGGAAGTGGGTCTTGAGGGAGGGCATCCAGGTGGCGATCAGGTTGAACCAGTGGGCGGATAGTTGTGTGAGGAGGGCACCTTTGGCGGGAATGCCCTGTTATAGTGTTAGCATGCAATTAATATTTCTTAGGACTCGATAAGCCCTTCACAATGGCCATTTGCGTGTCTTGATCTCATGTGCATTTTGGGGTCCGAGTTGATCAATGGCGATTGAACAATTCTGAGAATATTGCTTCTTCCATGCCATGGCACGACCTTGCGATGGACAGCAAATAAATCAAGTACTTACATTGTTCAAAATGACATCGTATGCAGAGATGCGATCAGTCGCGACAAAGAGCAATGTCTTGTCATCGATCTCGAAGATTTCGCGAACCTTGCCGGATGCGATCTTCTTGATGTTGTACTGGCTGAGATCAACCTTGGTGACAGCTGCGTTGGAAGCCATGATATGCGATCTTTCGAGTTGTGTTTGTTGTGTTTGTTACAAGATGTTGTCTTGTGTTGCGTGTTGGTGGGTCGTGCGACTCGGGCTGGCTAATGACTGGAGTCTTGATCTTTCTTCGTGCGAAGTCGGAGAATTTGCGTCACTGTCACTGGCAGGGTCTCTCCAGAGCGCCTCGCAACATTCAATGTTGCACGTCTCTACCCTTCACGCATTAGTAGAGCCCAACCATCAAGTTAATGGTATATGGACACACAAGACAAAGGACTTAGTCCGAGTACAAATTCGTCCGGGTCGTTTTGTCTTGAAACTCGAGACGCTACGAGGTTTCTACATCTTTTTTCGTGCTGCATGAAGCTACTCATCGTACGCCTCGAGATCTAGGCCATCGACGACTATGTACGCCCTACCAAGGCTAGCAATATCTATGTCCCTGACCCCACGATACTTGCTGTATGTAGTCTCTGGTCGCTCCCATGCGATATCTACAGCTTGCAGCCGGCATTCAAGCCAGACGCGAAACTCTGCCAATTTATCCCCATCCTCGCGGAAGGTCAAGTTTGCGAGCATCTGGACATTTTTGGCATTCAGCACAAAACAGACTTTGTTGTGTACAGATCCCACCCAAGGATGATGCTGCTCATCATCGTCAGTGAGCTCGAGACTTCTGACATGGGCGCGGAAACACGCTCGCACGCGGTCGAAAGATGCAGATTCCAGAGCATCCTGGTCTTCTACCAGGTCAAGTCTGAAGCGTCGAAAGACTTCGTCGGCATACAGATTGGGCGGTGTCGCATCTGCGCCTTGGCTCCGTCGTGTAACCTCGACCAAGTTCTCCATCGCACGCGGTAAGCTATCTTTCGTGATCTGATCATAGTCCGTCAAGAAGACATAGTATCCCCAGGTTGGCTGCGGGGTAAATGTTTCATCCTCTCGCCATGAACATGCTTCGTTATGCCTGAGGTCTTCCAGCAGCCGCGCGTTCTCGTACAGGTCTTCGCCGAGGCTGGGTGCAGCGACACGCTCGAATTCCTCCCAATAAGCCTTTAGCTCATAGCCATTCCAGTTGTTGAAGGCGGCAGGACTCGCGTCGATCGCAGTCCCGGGGCCAAACGACCGGACTGGAAAATCTTTCCTCCGTGGAACAGGACGTAAGGTCAGCGTCGGGTCTGTTGGCGTCGTTGGTCTTGGAGGTGGTGCGTGGCGACCAGTCATCTTGAGTGTCCTTGTATAAAGACTGATGGAGATTCTTGAGGGCCAGTCACGTGTGCATGGAGGAGGTGAATGTGATTGTGGGCACTTTAAAGGGGCCGCTGCATGACGACGCTAAAGCAGGGTTTCCTGCGTCTCAAGAAAGGCGGTGGGCACATTCCATATTTATCACATATAGGAACCACCCAACGCATATCAGTAAGTCGTCTGGGGCTCCATGCGTACAGTTTGGCTAGATAGCCACATTACGCAAGCGATGGCTCAACCCCAAACAACTGTGGTTGCCGCCTTACTCACACCCGTCTCCCATCATATCTAGTGACAATAAGACGACTCCCTCTGCAATCTGCCACGCGTGGTGAACCCTGATACTATACTTTGGCACTGTCACTTATTGCTCTCCATGGCTGGTGATAGTTCGGTGAAGCGTCCATTGGAATCGAGCAGCTCTTCTGGAGAACGCGCCTCGAAACGTCCTAGGTTAGCACTCCTCAAGATATCGGCCATGCATGATGTTGATCGAGATTTAGCTACGACCACCAGACCATAATCAGGGTCCTTGTTGGATCGGATGAACATCGTTTCGCTGTCCACAAAGATGTGATATGTGCCAAATCTAAATTCTTCCGCGCTGCTTGTTCGACCCGTTGGCTGAAAGAAGGAGAGCGGGTCATACGACTTCCTGATGTTCAGCCACTGGAGTTCCAGGCGTATCTTCATTGGTCGTACACCGGCAATCTGGTTGTCGAAGACGATGCGACGAAAGCAGACCGGGGCATAAACCTCACGAGGATGTACATTGTTGGCGATATCCTGGACGATGTTAACCTCCGCAACAGTGTGACGCGCCTCCTAAATGCTCTGGTCGTTGCGCAAGGGTTCTTTTGCCCACGCGTGATCCGCTTGATTTGGCAAAATACCACAGCTTCTGCGTCTCTGAGACGATGGACTGTCGACACTGCGATCCTGGCCATCAACAGAAAAGACTTTGCGAAGAATGCTGCCCGCTATCCGGCTGAATTTATGTCAGCGATGGCATTGGAGGCTTTGCAACACATTTCGCCGATTGCGCGCAATGAGCGGGAACGTGATTTCAGCCGCATGTTGTCAAATTATCTCGAATCGGAAGACGAGACTTTGGAGGCAGCAATATGAAGCTTCGTAGATATTGTTTGGGTGCTGTTTTCTTTTTCTTCGCAGCAATTTATGATACGAGCCTTTACCTTGTCCATCGTCCCGCACTCGTGCTGTCGGTACAATTTATTAGACTATGGCTCTACGTACGCAACTTCCATTCTTGCCAGTCCACCGCCATGCACCTTCTTTGCCACACTCATGCCTTCCTCGAGACTCTGTTTACAGCATGTCTTCGAAGTCACCGGCTCTCCTCTTTCATTCACTCTCTCACCTGCACACAGCATTCTCCGCGGCATCTGATTGTACATATTGAAAACATACAGACACCCTCATCACCTCCTGGGCGGCGACTGCATTCTCCAGACCCCTACACACAGCATCCTCTGCAGCGTTTTACACGTTCAAGACACAAACACAACCTCATCATCTCCTGGGCGGACACCACACACCCCGCGTATCTACACCTACCAGAGACAACTAGACGAGACAGGAAACGACAGCAGCCATGAACATCCAGCCGCCCGTCCATGATCGATTCATCGTCACCCCTGGTACAACGCAGCGCGATGCTGTCTCCACCGAACGCAAACCATCGCTCGTGCCAGGAGGCGTACCAAACCCTATCCGCAGCCACGTCGTCGCAGTATGTTGCTCCCACTTGCTTTCTTGGCTTGTCATCCTCCAACGTACTGACCGATCACAGGCCATTGGCGAGTTCCTCGGCACATTTCTTTTCCTCTTCTTCTCCTTCGCAGGCGCTCAGGTCGCGAACGAGGCTGAAGCCTCCACCGGTTCCGACGCTCCCACGCCATCGATTGGCGCATTGCTGTATATCTCATTGTCGTTCGGGTTCAGTCTCGCGGTCTGTGCGTGGGTGTTCTTCCGTATCAGCGGTGGCCTGTTCAACCCAGCTGTGACTCTGGCTCTGACACTCATCGGTTGCCTGACATATACACGCGCGGCTGTGGTCATCATCGCGCAGCTCGTTGGAGCCATCACAAGTGCCGGCATTGTGAAAGTGTTGTTTCCGGAAGTTTGTCTCCTCCCAAGCTTGCTCGGCGATAGCGAATAGATTGACTGACTCGATTCGTTCTCACAGAAGTTCACCGTGGCGACGACGTTGGCGGAAGGCACAAATCTCGCCCAAGGACTCTTTATTGAGATGTTCCTGACTGCACTCCTGGTGTTCACCATCCTCATGCTCGCCGCGGAGAAGCATCGTGCCACATTCATCGCCCCAATCGGTATCGGCCTTGCCCTGTTCATCGGCCACCTGGCCGGCGTTCGCTTCACAGGAGGTCAGTCTACTAGCTCCCGTCGATGACCCTCATCCTTGACTAGATCTTTGCTGACA
The DNA here is from genome assembly GCA_024604135.1 of Cladosporium velox. Lineage (NCBI taxonomy): Eukaryota > Fungi > Ascomycota > Dothideomycetes > Cladosporiales > Cladosporiaceae > Cladosporium > Cladosporium velox. Next base: position 731,761 of record JANIIF010000008.1, on the reverse strand, counting down.
TATGGTTTACCGCAGCGGGCATAAACCCAGCCCGTGCTTTTGCTCCTGCTGTCGTCAACGGCAGTTTCCCGTCCTGCCACTGGATCTACTGGATTGGACCTATCCTTGGCGCGGGCCTGGCAGTCATTGCGTACAGGTGAGCATGCTGCATGTTCCTTGAAGTTGCTGAAGATTCATGTTAAACTTTTGCAGGGTCATCAAGGCGCTCGAGTACGAAGCATATGGCGCCGTGGGCCAGGATGCTGATCACCCAGCTGTAGCCATTCCGTTGACTCCCTCTGACACCCCTGCGGCGCCCGTGGCATCGGTGGTACCGAAGCAGACGGTCTGAGTGGGCGTTGTCTGGTGATATGGTTCATGAAGGTGTGCTCTGGGGGACCTGAGATCTGTCTGACAAGGAGAACATGCTCTTTGCCATGGAATCTGGTGTTGAGGACGAACCCTGTGGGATTGACTGAGCCGCTGAGAAATCTACCTCATCTTTACCCTTCCATGACTTCATCTACTTCATGCCACAGCAGATAGTCTTTCAATGAGCAGAACGCCCTACAAACCACATTTGTGACATCGTGTTGAGATGGAGTCGATCTTGACACGCCGTCGCAACAGCAGTCAATCATGAAGCAGAGCGTCACTAGCGGTAGCAATACACACTTTCAGGCATGTCATGGGATGTGAGAAGCAATTTTGACAGTATGTGATTGATGTTCAATGTTGAGGGCGAGACCGCCGAGACGAAGCATCCAGTCTCCACTCCCTGCGAAGCTCTCATCACAGCATCGCATCACCGGCTGGCTGGTCATCAAATTCCTCAGGCACTCCACCCCGGTCGAATCCGAAGCCGTCAACCTCGCGAACGTCCAAGACACTCTTGCGAGAGCTCCCAGCACACTCGCGCACTACATCTCCACTCCCACCACAACCCGTAATACCAACGACACAATGCTCGGCCTCCGCACCGCCACCCGCGCCTCGTCTGCGCTCCCCGTTTTCCGCAACGCCGCTGCCCGCCGCTTCAACTCCAGCGTCGGCGCGAAGGGCCTTGAGGGCCCTGCCGACAACGCCTTCAACCGCGAGAGGGCCGCTGTCAAGCAGCACGCTGCCGACACCTCTGGTAAGTGAGATTGGATACGGATAGGAGGCATTGGCCTTAGAGGGAGAGGAGGAGGGTCTGAGGGAGAGGGTGGAGGTTTGGATGGAAAGAGATCGGAACTTGGGGCAGTATGAGCAAGAGCAGGGTATTCACGGCACGAATGGGTTTCCAAACGATTGGGGAGGCGCGCATGTAAGAATACTCTGTTCAATTGCACATCGCTGACAATTGGCTTTCTACAGGCACCTGGCGCAAGCTTTCCATCTAGTATGACCCACCAAGCTTTGTTCACGCACCACAGCTACTGACAAACAACTAGCGTTGTGATCCCCTCCATCATCCTCGCCAGTGTCAACGCCTACAGGCTCTGGACCGAGCACTGGGAGCACGTTGCCCACGGCCCCGCTCTTGAGGACAAGCCCGAGTACCCCTTCCAGAACATCAGGACCAAGAACTACTTCTGGGGAGACGGTGACAAGGTGAGATTTTTCAATTAGCAGTCATTGTACACTTGCGGCCAGCTGACCCTTCTTCGCAGACCCTCTTCTGGAACCCCAAGGTCAACTACCACAAGAAGGACGAGTAAATCAGACGCCTTGAGGATGACGATTAGTGTATGCACCATGGAAGGACTAGAAGTAGGAAACCACGGTCAGTCTTGTTGAGACCGACGCTGTCCTGAGCAGGAAGCGATATATTTCCTATGTAGAAACAAGCGAGCACCCTTGTACAGAAACGCACCACAAATCATCTCGGCACTTCTCCAGCTTCAGTTTGCTCGTTGAAGCGTTGCTCGTCTCGCGTCGTTCGCTCAACCATAGACACTTGAGTAGTGACTCTTGTTGTCAATTTATGAGAGCCCCAAGTGGCCCTCGTTGGCTTTGCATCTTGCGAACACCCGAAAGTTGTCTAGAACGGCTTTGGAAAGGTTATCACATCGAGCGGCATAACCACATATCAGCGACTAGACTACCTGCACACTAGAAGAGCTCCGCCCGGCGGTCCTCATCTCTCGAACCCGGGTTTCCACTTCGGTCACTCGTCGACCATGTGCGACCAAGGGGGAGTTGTGATTCTGGCCATTTGACTTCATCGCGGATGTGTTCTTGAGCATCACCACGGTTCTGCGCTTGAGGTTACGGGCTTCGAATAGGTTCGGTTGTACACATAATTTCGTAAAGCACTACTTCAGCAACAACGCTACCATCAATTGCAGTAGCAACTATCAACCGAATTGGCCTTCACGCTTCATTGACCAAGCTCATCGTGCGTTCAACATCTCCTCATTTTCACGCACCAACTGCGCTTCCAAGTCTTCCGCTTCTTTGACGCCCGCATCATCGCTCATCTCAGCGGCCAAAGCAGCTTTCATGATCAGAGCAGTGCGCTGCGTAGAGAAATCTCCCAGTCGAGAAGACACTGTGAGAACTGTTAGTTACACTTCGTGCCACCGAACAGTGTGCAGGGTAGGCTTTGCCCATGGCAGACTGGTGAGAGCTGATTTTACTAAGATCGCACTTACGTTCTCTAGCCCGTTCTGCCCACTTCCCAGCTTGCCGCAAATATTTCACCCGGTCGGTCTCATTGCTCGTCACTTCGGGATTAGCCAACCCGGCACAGCTGCTTGTGAGAAGTAAGAAGAAGCGAGCGGAAAGATCAGGTACTCCACTCTCGAAAGCCTGAAAGGGCCAATCCATTAGCGAACAACCCACAACACAAGCATGACACCAATGTATCGACTGCAAGGGCACGACAAAAGACGTACCTGCGGCAGCGCCGCTTCCACGACCTCTCTAGCTGGCCCAAACTCGCCAACTTTGTTCAGTATTTCCGCCAGAGCAGCCAGGGCTTCCAGCAGCACGGGAACCAGGCCAGCGCGCTCAGCACGACTGGCTGCGCGTACTGCTATGCTGAAGCCTTTCTCGGGCTTGCCGGCGGCAGCAAAGACACCTGCCTTCAGAGTGAGCAGATGCAGGGTTTGTGCAAGGTCGCTTGTGGTAGCGAGGAGCGATGTGATTTTGCGATAGGCGCTAGGCAAATCGGGTTCCGAAGAATGCATCAGCAGAGTGATTTCGAGTAGCGATATTTGGTGCGAAAGGTCAGGGTCGGATGTCTGCGTCAGAGGGAGCAGTTTCGACAAATGGGCGTTTGCAGCGGCGATGTTGGCGCTATGATAGAACATAGTGTAAGCGCGGCAAAGGTAGGGCTTGCACTTCGTATAGGGTGGCATACCTTCGAATCGCTTGAAGAAGCGCAATGAGTCTTGCAAAGGCGGTAATCCGCTGCTCCAGCTTCAACGTGCCTCTGATCTGGCTGTGGAGCGCAGCGAGCGAGGTTTGAGCAGCGGCGTAGGAGCCATGCTGTGCCATAGAGTATGCGATTCGACATTGAGCACGAACACGATCGCCGAGAGAGCATTCCTTCCCTAGGATGGCCTCTATACTGGCGTAATGGCGCGAAGCTGTATGCGATTGGCCTAAAGGTAGGTTGTGGTTAGTGCTATGTTAAGTTGAAGAATTGCGAATCTGGCCGCGACTTCCACGAGTGACTAGACATGTAAAAGTCGTCGCGCCTGAGACTTTTGTGTACGAACCTAGACGATCATAAATGGAGCCCTGGAATATGGTGACCGCAGGCATCAGAGAATATGATGCGTGTTGCACGTTGAGATGCGCCGACTGGATGACATGCTCAAGAGCTTTTGGACTGATACCACCCTGCATAACAAAAATTGGTCAGCTCACGCGAATTGGTAGATTATCAAAGCTGTAAGTATGGGAGCAAGAAACGCACATGTCTAAGCTCGAGCTTCGCCTCCTCCAGCAGAGTACTGCTGACGAGACTCCAATGCTTCCCGTCCTTGGCCTTTGCTTTGAGGAAAGCGAGCTCATCTTGCTCACTGCCACCGTCACCAGCAAGAGCGGAGAGAGAGCGGAGAGAAGAGACGGATGGGAGATTGTGCGCTTGGCGAAGATACAGAAGCCACGAAAGAGCAAAGTTCAGACAAGCTGTGTCTTGATTTTCTCTTGCTGGATTGGTGTTAGCCAAACTTGATACGGACATATAGCAGAACCGTCCACCAGTGCAGTCCACTTACCAGTAGCAATGCACTCTTCCATCGTGCCCAGAGCCTCCTCCCACCTTTCGAAGTCTGCATGCAGCACGCTCAGATGCAGCAAGGCATACTGGTAGTAAACCTTGACGCCATCACCTTGGCCCCCAGGTGCAGCGCCCTTGCTGGCAATACTGTAGTCGAAGTATCTGTGCAGCTCCTCCAAAGCAAGGGTGTATTGTCCTGCCCTCCAAGCCTCGAAGAAGTTCATGAAGTGGTGTAAGTTCTGCGTATCAGAAGCTTGTTGGTGGGTGACGAGCCAGGAGTTCAGCTTCGCCTTCAAATCCGCAGGCACTCGAGCGCCAAGCTTTTGCAACGAATGAATTGAAGTGCTCAATGCTATATCAATGTCGTCGCTGCTTATCATGGGGGCCTCAGTCGATGAGACGCCAGATATCGCGCCAGGCACGCTGTCCGCGTTGGAATCCTTGGAAGCATACGCTTGCGCCGCTTCTGGCTGAGTCCGGGCCCATGACTCCCATGTCGGCTCAATATATGATTTGTAGGCGTTCAGAAGGGCAAGTGAGTCGGCAAACCGGAGACGAGTCCATTCGACGTTGCAGTGGCGAACAAAATGGCCAATGGGTGAAGCTGGCGTGACCTTCCTATCTTCGAGATCTTCAGGTGTCAGAATACCGTAGAGACGATCGAAAAGATGGTGCAGCTGGTCAAGATCGGCTGTAGTCCAGGCTGCGTGAACGAAGTCGTCGTAGTGTGTTCTTCCAGGAAAGTTGGACGGGATGGAGGCCAATGATGCTGCAAAGGCTGACGCATCCTCAGGCGGACCGTCACTTTCCTGGCGGTTTATAGCAGGATGCAGTTGTTGTGTGATCAAGCCCAGCAATTTTGCGTCGGATTCGGGATTCTCTCTATTCTGAAGATAGGACTCGACAACTATGAGAGTGCATATCTTGGCGGGAGTGAGGTAGCGAGCCATGACTGGAAATGTTCACCCGTTGGGCTTTGCTTGCATGCTTTTGACAGGCTGAACAAGTTGCTGCTAAATCATGACATTGACACTGAGCTCTGTACCGTTCTCACATCCGCTGATATCTCGCGAGTGCTGCGTGTATTGCAACTTCCCAATCGGGATGGGCTGTCGAGCCAAACGCGCTTGCTGGTGCAGTTTCTCGCGTCGCGGAAATTCGCCGCAGCAGACGTCATTGCAACAATCAACGACAACATCAAGACAGCAACCTCATGCGAAGAATGCTAGCGGTCAAAGTGAAGACGTGTATGACCTGAAGATTGCGAGCCGAAATGGTGTGAAACTATTCGAAACATTCCGCGCGTGGGAGACCGAGACATACGGCAAGGGACAGCTACCACTGGACAATGCTCAAGGACCACCAAGATGAGGCTCACTACATGGTATGGAGATGTATCTGTATACACTTCTAGAATACTTCAAATCTGACTAGCTCTTCCAGGAATGTCAACGGCATCCGTAATCCTTTCTCTTACCCGCCATGGAACGTCACCCGGAGCTTCCCAGCCATGTTCGACATTCTGGGGAGCGATATCGTGGTCATGCAAGAGTTGAAGATCCAACGCAAGGATTTGCGGGATGACATGGTCATGCTAGATGGATGGGACTGCTATTTCAGCCTTCCAAAGCACAAGAAGGGATACTCTGGCGTTGGCATCTACACACGCAACGCGACCTGCGCACCTATTCGTGCAGAGGAAGGACTGCTAGGCGTGCTACCATCACCTTCTGGGACCCCGTACCGCGAGTTGCCTGAGTCGCAGAGTATCGGTGGCTACCCCAGCGAGCTTCAAGTCGCCGAGCTGGGTGTCGATCCTGCTGCACTCGATGCTGAAGGACGCTGTTTAATTCTAGAGTTTCCAGCATTCGTCTTGCTTGGTGTCTACTCTCCAGCGAACAGTAACGGTCTTCGTGATGACTTTCGTTACGGCTTCGTCTGCGCTTTGGACTGCCGCATCCGCAACCTTACGCGCCTAGGCAAGCGTGTGGTACTCGTAGGCGACCTGAATGTCTCCCGTCATGAGATTGACACTGCCTCTTCGGCTGACGACATGCGAAAGAATGGTATTACTCACGAAGATTACATCTCAACGCCGAATCGACGCATCTTCAACCAACTACTCGTAGGTGGCGAGGTTTTCGGCGAAAGGGACGAAGGCAGAGAGAAGGGCGTTCTCTGGGATACCACGCGTGGCTTCCACCCAGACAGAGCAGGCATGTATACACATTGGGAGCAAAAGATCAATGCAAGACCGGGCAACTTTGGCAGTCGTATCGACTTCGTGTTAGTCGCGGAGTCAATGCGGCCTTGGACCAAAGATGCGAACATCCAGGAGGGCCTGCTTGGGAGTGACCACTGTCCTGTCTATACCGACTTTCATGACGTGGTGACTACTCCTGATGGGGACGTCAAACTACTGGACATCATGAACCCGGCTGGAACCTTTGTCGATGGTGAACGTAAGCGTGAATGGAAGGTGCAGGATGTTCCTGCTTTCTCTGGCAAGCGCTTGCCGGAGTTCGATAAGCGAAGGAGTATCAAGTCTATGTTCGCGGCGCCAAAGGTTAAGCAAGAGCCTACGTCATCGCAACGGGTTGCCGACAATATCAAGCTGGAATCTGAGGAAACATCGGACGTCAAGGCGACGCTCTTGCAGCCCTCGCAATCCTCGACATCCACCTTCGGCGTTAGAGAAAACACGACCAGCCCAGACAAGAAGCGTAAAGCTACCATATCTTCGAAGCCGGCGCCGGCGAAGAAACAAAAGTCTGATGCCAACCTCAACACAAGCTTGAATGGGTCGGCACCTGCAGCAAAAGGGCAGCAGAGCTTGAAGGGATTCTTCCAACCTAAGCCTGCTACTCTCGCAATGGGAGAAGATGGCTCGGAGAACAAAAAAGATGCCAGTTCCACTTCCGAAAGCACCATACCAGGCGCAACGTCTGCGTCACCAGCGGCCACGGCAAAGACATCTAGCACTAGCGTTCTCCAGTCTCCGTCCACTCCGTCGCAGAAACCATCCGCCACTCCTACATCAGTCAATACGAATCCATCGCCTACAACCTCCCTTTCCAACTTCGAGGCCCGCTCAGCAACCTCCGCCACCTGGTCGGCTCTTCTCAATTCCCGCCCTACGGCTCCCAAGTGCGAAGATCACGGTGAACCTTGTAAGACTATGCAGACGAAGAAGAAAGGAAGCAATCAAGGCCGCAGCTTTTGGATGTGCGCAAGACCGCTGGGACCAAGCGGGCAGAAGGAACGAGGCACGGAATGGAGATGTGGAACATTCATTTGGTCAAGCGACTGGCAGAACGGAAAGGGAGCATAGCGAGGGAGGAACAGGTGCGCGAGACTTTTGCTTTGATGTTACAAGCGTATGCGATATACCCAACAGCGGTCGGAGCTACAAAGGTCGGTCTGTATTACCATTTCCATTCACTGTCAAGCGAAGCCCAGACTTCCGCATTTTGCAATCCTACTCACTTGAAGCGCTCTGGTCACCTGACTTGCCTGCCCTCGGGCCCCCTCCTGCCTGGATGCCTTACCACTCGAGCGCAGTGCCCATCCATCCTCCCAGCCACCCTCAACACGATGACACAGACCGAGTCACTCACTGCTATCCTCACTGCCTGCCTCGAAGATTCTACCAGCCTCCCAGCCACCGGCTCCATCAGCAGTCACAGCTCCACAGCCAATTGCAAGCTCACGCAGAGCTCGAAAGCGTGTGGCGCAGCTTTGCGGCGAAGCGCGGCGAAGAGCAGGAGGCTGGCAACTTGCTCAGGGGGTGCGCTCGATACCTCCTGGAGGTCGGCTGGCGTTGCGCGCTAGAGAGCGACAATAGGAGTGCGACTCGGCGGGTCTTTGCGGGGTGCGAAGTGAGGTTGGAGGGTGCGCGCGCTGGGCGCTGGGAAGGCGGCACTTGGCTTTTGTGCCCTCGGGTCGGGCTTTTGGCGGCTGGTATTGTCGGGTGGGAATACTGCTGGCGCTTGCGCGGCTATTAAGGACGTCTTGCTGCTCCGGGCTTTGTCTCTACAACTTTTGCGAAGAGGACAGAGACACAAACAAGAGTTGCGGCGAGGGTTGTCTTTACAGACAATATGTGGCAGGCTGGATCTTAGTGATTAGATTGTGAGGAAGATTGTGATGTATATCCATGTACGCAATTTTGCAATAGTGTCTTAGGCTTTTACTGCAGAAAACTTCACGTCGTATACTACTTGCTATTGATGTGTCAAGACATCCGTTGCGGGGCTACCGATACATGGTGCAGAACTTTTGGAAGGGGAAAAGAACATTGTGAAGCGGTTTCAATTTGCAAGACTATTTACTGCGGTGTGTCCAAGGCCCGCAACAGGCGACCAAGAGGCCTCGGTACCTTGGCGGGCCTAAGTATCCTATCGTCTTGCTCGTAGTTGGATTTGTACTTGTGCTGTACTGTAAGTGACCACATAGTGGTAACCTCGCGAACTTAAACTCTGTCCGTGTCTGTCATCCTCAATCAAAGCGGCCAAAGTCGAAGAATTCGTCAAGGCCGTCTTTGAGCTCGGCCTCAAGGCCAAGCTGACGGAGGACCTCGCTAGTGTCAAGGTTTTCGTCGCGCGGCAGGAAGACGTCGACGTCGTCGAGATCCGGCAGGATGAACGACGAGGTGTTGACGGCGTCCTCGTCGAAGAAGTCTTCGGCGGATTGTGCGAAGGCCTCAGTGCCGGAAGTCTGGACGTTAGAGGTGGAAGCTGGGAGCGGGAAGTTGGTGATCGAGTCCATGGTGTAGAAGTCGGCGGCGGCCTGGGTCGAGAAGACTGGCGAAATGGTGGCTCCCGAGAAGTAGGCAGCTTGCTGGGCTTCGGTCCACTTGGAGTTGTTGAAGGCGGTCAGCTCAGCTGCAAGCTGATCGCTAGTACCGCTACCAGCAAAGAAGGTTGCCGTGGGTTTGTTCTCGTTGAACGTGAGCAGAGGAGCGACTTGCGGCGGTGACATGTCGTTGTCAGCTTGGGAGCTCGCGGACGACTTTGCGGCGGCAGACTTTGCAGCAAGCTTCGCGATCTTGTTCTTCGTCATGCGCTTCTTCTTCTCAGACGGCTTGCGTGGCTGGTACTGATAGCCAGGGTTGGCCATCAAGTGCTGGTGCTTGGCCTCAGCGGCCTTGCGCTGGTACTTCTCACGAATCTCTTGGCTCTCGTTCTTCCATTTCTTGCCAATGATGACGGCTACACATAGTCAGTAAGGAGCGTGCAAGGTGAGAATTGTGAAGTACATACAGATGGCGTTGTTGTGCAAGCCAGGGTTTTCGGCCACCACCGTCGGGTGCCACTCCTTGCGGTAGATGATGAAGGCGTTCGGAGGACGAGGCACCTTCTTCTTGGCCTTGGTCGAGACTGCATCGAGCATGAGTTCATCCTCGGTGTCGTGCTCAGATGGTGGCGTGGCAGCATCGGTGAGGGAGACCGGGCTATCGTGCTTGACCGGAGTAGCCATGAGGTTGTTGGAGAGAAGGTTGACGCTCAAGTTCACTTGGCTGATTTGGGTCTTGAGATGCTGGCTGAATTGCTCACTGCGGAAGTCAGTGAAGTGCATCGCTTCAAAGTGCAGACAAACTTACGCCATGCGCGCCTTGAGCGGCTCAAAGTCGTCGCCGTAGAGTTCGCGAGCAGCGACAAATGAGACGCTGATGATCGAGTCGCCAGGCTTGAGCGTGTTGACAAGCTGGCCACGGGAGTTGTTGCCAATCTGGTTGTTGGCGGAGTGCTGAATGTCCGAAGACTGCGCAGTGGCTTCTGTTGCCATTTTCGATTAGTGTTTTGTCTGGGTGAGTGAGACTGTCGCGCCGGCGCGAGGTTCAGAAAGAAAGATGAAGAAAGTAGAAAGTGTGTGGTGAAGAAGCGAGTCGGAAGAAATTGGTTTGAAGGTGGTAAAACTGGAAGGTGCGATGGGAGCTGTGAGTTACATAGCAACGGAGGCCTTGGCAACTGTCTGTGCACCTCGGAGTAGGTGGCTGGTGGGTGGTCGTTTGTGAGAGCTTTTATCGAGAGCTCCCCAGCCACATGCTTTCTTTGCTCACCCTTCATTCTCACACATGACTGACAAAAAAATCAACTCACCTCACTGTGATTGAGGCTGCGGCTGCGATCACCGAGCAATTGAACTAGAACTCGAACAGATCGAGGCGCGCCAAAAACTGCAAAGCGCAACAAATATGTCGCGCAATCCCAACCCAAACAACTCGGCGATGCAAGCCTTCGAAAAGGAGGCGGAAGCTCAGGCAGATGAGGCCAGACAGGAGATTATCAACACCTTCGACCGGATGGCTGCCCACTGCAGGGAATGGCTTGCCGCAAACGGAGAACCTCAGGACAGTGGACCTGTGCCTGGTATGAGCGACATCCACTTTGCAGACTATACTCGCCGTGTCCAAATGCAGACCAACGTTCCAGCCAACGTCGAAGACCTGCAGAGCCTGAACGACGTGTATGCAGCGGAAGGGAATCTTTTGAACAACACCCAGCGTGCACTGTTGGACTACCACCTGCGCTTCGGCAAAGATCCAGAAAAGCCTGCTTCTACACCTGTCACGGAGGTTGTTAGGACCATGCAAGCTTTCGCCGCAAAAGTGCGCGGGTAAGTACTCACAGATATCAGGATTTTGTCGAGCTTTCTAACTTGCGCTGCAGGGAGACTGATGAGCTGACCCGCAAGACCTACGACGTCTACAACTCCGGACCGCCAGAGACACACAGGGTCTTGCCAACCAGCGACGATGAGGACCTCCTGGAGCTGTGGGCAAAGAAGCGCGGCGCGCCGAATGAGGCGGAGATGTATATGCTCGCGAAGTATATCGGCGTCGACGTGTACGATATCTACGACTGGTGTAAGTACATGAGAGACCTAACGGCATGGAGCGTTCACTAAATACCTCACAGTCAAAGCCAAGCACCTCCAGACGCAGGCAATCAACCTTGTCCTAGGTGAGGCCTTCAGTCACAGTAAGAAGTCGCGCGAGATCGGAATTCTTCGCTTTCGGGCTGCGCAGGTGCAGACTGCGTGGCGTCGCAAGCTGGCCAGAATGCGCGAGCTGCGCGACAAGGCCAAGCGTGAGAAGGAGCGTCTTCAGGGACCAGAGGGCGGTTCAGATGGCGAAGCAGGCAAGTCCAAGGGCAAGACTCCGTGGAAGATCACGATGATGGACGTTCGTGGAGAGATGACCCCGTTCATCGACCGCAACATGGACTAAGCGAGAAGCGAGCGATGCAAGCAGGAACATGCTGCTGTGAATTGGCGTTGATTGGTTGCTACTTGAGACCGGGAACGAGGAATGCGGCTTTGTTCTGCAAATAGCTGTCTCATTGCGGAATGCATAGCGTTTTATACCTTGCTCTCTTTGTCCAACTCATGCTCATGCCCGTTTTAGACTCCATGATGAACCATACCTTCGCTGCAAATTATATGCTGCGATACTATAAAGTCGGCTCAAGAGATGAGGTCGGCAAGGACACACGACGTTCATACAAGGTTTCAGCGCCAGTGGAACCATGGTGAATCCTGCCGAGCAAGCCGCCCTTGGCAACGATAGTGCGGCTTGCGAACCATGCCTCCGGTAGATCCACCATCTGCACGCTCGCGTGGAGAGCTATCCACGTTTTCTACGCGTCAGGGCGCGGTATGCTCTCCTTATACTTCTCTGCGTCTGCACACGGCGAGTGGCAAGCCGCTACGTATAGTGTCTCGGCCATCTTCCAGGTTATCCCTGCCAACCTGGGCCATTTGTCTCGCAGGCACCAGGATCTACTTGAGCTTCATCCGAATCTCACTCGAGCACTCGCGTCTGCTAGGCTTGATGAGGCTCAGCGGGCTCTACTTTGCGGCCACGCATGGCTTGAAAGCCGAATGACATGACTCTGGGCCACGTGGATACCATACTTAGCTATGTCTGGCTCACGTGCTTGCGATGCGTGCGTTTGTGTACGGTACACGCTCGCGTCTGCCAGCTGCATCCATCAATGGGAAGGCGTTCAACATCACGATGATGTCGGTTATAGCGCTACTTCAAATACCGGTCTGCGAAACTTATCACTTGCAAGATGGGCTTTGCTGAGTATCGACATGCTGCGATCCCTGGCGCCTTCGCATCCTTGCTTGCGTCAAACGGCAGTCATGGAGTATCGCAGCTACGTGTGAGACTGGGGTGCATAGGAGTGATGAGTTACTGCATGTCAGAAGCAACAGATCCAGCGTCACACACCAGAAGGAGGACACTGTCCTTTCCATCTTCACGCGTCTGCACCGCTGCTCGACAGTTCTAGAATATGCGGAGATTTCTGTCTCGTTCATGTCACGGTATCCCAAACACATGAATTGGGCACGTGAAGGCGCCATGTTCGCGGTGATGCAGTGCTGGCGAGGGACCAGAGTTTCCACCCTACTTCACATGAGCAAAAGACACGCAACTAAAATGTGAGCGTTGTCCAGGCCGAAGGTCACCACGTTAGAGTCGTGCTGCCAGTAGCATGACACTCGGGATCGGTGGCAGGTCCGTTCAGGTCATGAGATATCCACTCGACCGTGTGCTAAACGAGTTGGCCACATATCTTTCCGGGCCTCACTTCTCATGTTTGTGCTAGGCCAGAGGATAAATATGGAACATTGCGAAGTGCTGTCCAGACTTTTCTCGTGTCACGCTTTCACTTCATACAACTAGCTCTACAATATTCTGGCGAGACAGCCATGCTAGTCTTGGAGGATGGCCAGCATTGTGACATGTGAAGGGTGGGAAATCAGCAAATTCGCTGGCGAGACTGCACATAAGAGCGGGCAGCCTCTCAAGAAGTGAGAAACCGCACATGGACAATCACAATAGATGTGAATAACACGTGAGATATCGCAAGCATGCTACAATGCCAAGATTTTCCACATGTACATTAATGTGGATGCATGATTCACAGATGGTTCAGTCTATAGACATCCCCAAACCCTAAGCCGCAAACCCTAATAATATCATCTTAAGCCATGACGTCTCGGTGTTGACCTTGGTCGTTTCAGACGCTTGTCGTGAGAGCCAGTGCGCAGCGTATGCCACCTAATGCACTTGCGCGGATCTGCTTGTAGGAGCCTGATGCTGGCTAGCAAGCGACATGCGGGACAATGACCTTCAAGTCCCTCTTATCTGCCTATCTCCTTGGCGGAGTCACCTTCCTACCGCTACTCCTCATCGCCGTCGTTGCGACAGCCTGGTATACGTTTCCGCAGGTTCCGGACCAAGACCGAGCTCCGAAAAGAGACGGTAAAGAAGGAGACGAAGTCGACTTGAAGAGCAAGGATGTGGGTCAAGAGGATAGCCTCTCCTCTGAAGGCGCAGCAAATGCCACGTTTGCCGTCTTGAGATCATACAACTTCCAGACCGCTCTCAGTGCTCTGGGTACAAAACCAAATGCCGCCTCCAATGGCGCAGATGCAGCAGGAGAAGGAGTTGCCCAAGAGTCCATGTCGGTGTACCAGAGCATGTACCGCTCGGTTTTCGACAGGAGCAAGACCGCGTTGAACAGAAACCCTCTGACCGAGGATGACGATGCATCTTCCGGAGCGCAGGCGCGACTCAGAGCGGCCGCATCAGCCAGGAATATCTTCCATATTGTGCTTCGCCATGGACATCTCATGCTCTACGACTCTCCTGCGGAGCTGGAGGTTCGACATGTCATCAGCATCGCGCACCACACAGTCTCTCTTAGCGACGGAGACGGCGACGACGAGAACATGCAGGACGCAGATCTGTTTATCAAACGCACGGCAATCCTGCTCAAACCTCATGCTTCGGCTGTACACGGTGACACGGCCGATGGCTCTCTGCCGCAACCAAAACCTTTCTACCTTTTCAGTTCCAACTGTTCCGAGAAGGAGGATTTCTACCACGCTCTTCTCGCAGCCCAAGGCAAATCGCCAGTACCTCAGCCATTAGATCCGTCGTGCTCCATCAAGCTGCAGTCCAGTATCCACTCAAACACCCTGACACCCGAAACTCGCGCATTCAACGCTCTTATTAATAGGGTCTTCCTCGCCTTGCACCGTACGCCTTTTCTTGAAGATCTCGTACGTGAGAAGATCGAAAAGAAGATCTCCCGGGTCGCAAAGCCTGCGTTCATATCCTACGTTGCTGTGCAAAGCATTGATCTGGGCGATGCTGGACCTATCCTCTCCAATCCACGGCTCAAGGACATCAACATCTCTGGCGACATGGTTTTGTCAATGGATGTTAAGTACAATGGAGGGGTGAAGGTTGTCATCAGCGCCGTTGCCAAACTCGATCTCGGCCAACGCTTCAAGGTCCGGACTGTCGACTTGGTACTTGCAGGATCGCTCCAACGATTGCAGGGACGGATGCTCGTGCGCATAAAGCCACCTCCAAGTAACAGGATCTGGTTCTGCTTCGAGACCATTCCGGACATGGACATCAAAATTGAGCCCATTGTAAGCTCACGACAAATCACCTACAACTGGATTCTACGCACGATCGAGAACAGAATCCGTGAAGTGTTCGCAGAGACGCTAGTCAAGCCAAATTGGGACGACGTGCCCTTCTTTGACACGCATGGCCAGACTTATCGCGGCGGTATTTGGCAACAGCAACGTGAAGAGAGCGAAGAACCACGTCCAACGACTGGTGATCCTACCACTCAGGACTTCCTGCGCGTGAAAAACGAGAAAACGATGTCCATGCCCAATCTTCCGAAGTCTCCCGACGAATCTGCCACCTCGTCCGGTGTGCAAACACCTGCCACCATTGATCAACCAGAAGCTGCCATCGAGCAGATACAAAGTCTCAAGCAGCGATCTGTAACGTCGTTGCCATCTCAATCTGCTCAAGCAACAACTGAGCGGACAGGCCCTGTCAGCAAGCCAGTTCGCTCGCCCTCTTTCGCTTCACCCCCTCCTTCTGCGCCCAGCGTAGCTGTTGACGGCTCCAACGTTGACGCGGTCAGGAGTAGCGAGGCACCACCACCAGCGAAACGCTGGATTGGTCGCTCCAACCAGCCTGCGAGCAAAAGAGATGCAGTGGATGCAGTCAGGGAGATGAACGATCGTGTGACGCCCAAAGAAAGTACCAACCCACCACAAAGCCCACGCACAACAACCATCACAGAAGGTGGCGACGAAGACCACCCTGGTATGTTCAACAACGAGCCCGAAGAGCTTGAAGACGATCGGAGAGGTAGTGCAGGCAGCAAGTCAAGCGTCCACCTCGATCCAAATACTTCGGATACTGCTCTTCCAATACCTCGAACGCCGAGCCGCGAATCACTCTCACGCACAGACACAATGTCGTCGACGCAATCATCTCAAAACAGCCAAACAAGAGGCAAGGCGCTGTTCGCCGCCACTGCCGCCGCCACGTCTGCTGCAAGGCAATGGACGCTCAACGCCGTTGCCAACAGAAAGCAAGGCTCTCCTCTCTTCCGAGCCCCGAACGCAACGAAGCCTGGGCCACAGGAGCCTGTGGGGAGAGGCCAGCCCCTGCCGCCGATCGGCCAACCTTTACCTGGACCAAAGACTAGTCTGTGGGGCAACAGTGCTTTCGCCAGTGGGAGCGTGCGGAGGAAGCCAGTCTTACCAGCGCGGCAGCCTACAATGGAGCAGGATCATGGGAAGACTGAGGAGAGCGAGCCAAGTGCAAGTTCGACTTCCACATTAAAGGCTGAGTCCACGCCTGACACCATTGTTGGTGCCAAGGCATCTGACGCAGCAGTGGCAAGAACAAGCGAGGAAGACGAGTTCGGCGCTTGGAACGAGAACTATGGCGAATCCGACGAAGTTGCACAGCCTGCAGCGACTCACAATCCGCCCAAGGCGGTTGATCAGAAGCCGCTCACCGACGTTAAACACGAGCACACGGAGCACAACAGCAAAGACGAGAAGGGTCCTGCACCACCTCTTCCAGCCAGAAGGAAACATGCGCCAGATCTTCCCAAAAGACCACACGAGCGCGCGGAAGCTCGAGCAGCACAGAGTAAGACCGAATCTACTGCCGAAAGACAGCAGAGTGTTGTCGGCGAAGCCAGTACAGGGCCGCAGCCCGTGGTTACCGATGATTCCCGACCCGCCATACTGGCACCAGTCATTAACGCCCAGGCCGAGGAGCGCGGAACTCTTGAGCTTGAAGAGGCTGACGGAGTGCATGTCATCGATGCCCCCAAGGACAACAGCGATAAGGCGATCTCATCTTCTGACCACGTCAAAGAAGCACCGGCTTCGAAGAACGTGACGATAGAGGAAGTGCCGGAAGAGTCCGCAGGTGGCAATGCTGCTGCGACTTGAAAGCAGTATTATGTAGTGAGATGATAGAAATCTTTATGAACGAACAGCAGCGGTATTCACAGCACGCCTGGGCTTGACTTACACATACGTTTTCATCTTTCCCAAGCGAGCGAGCGAGCGAGCGCACATGTGTTATGATCTTACATGCGGTTGATGCAGGTTTGGGAGATGTACGCAAATGCATGCGCAGAAACTGTTGTTACAAGTGAAGCAAACCAGTGAGGCGAATGACACCGATCCTCCCGTTTCCCCAAACGCCGTCCCTTAAAACCAAAATTGTACATTGCACATCTCCAGTCTCATCCTTCATGTCTTTGCACAGGCCCAGACACGCCACTAACCAGCGTATGACCTGCGAATGCTTCATGTGGCGAAGGCTGTGTCCTCCTCGATCTGGATGACATGACCCTCATCGTCTGTGAAGATACTTCTTCCAGGTCCAGACCAGAACTGCTCAGCGAAACCAGGTTCACGCTTCTTGTTATGCCCGCCCTTCCTTGGCTGCCCTGTGCCTAAGCTTGCACCGTCAGCAGCAGTGTTGTCGGCTGACGCGCCCACTCCAACTCCGCCGAGTGCCCCACAAGTCATACCAGGAAATGTACAGGCTGCAGGCTTCCACTTGGGAGGAGGGTTTTTCTGTGGCGTAGGGCGAGACTCGGCCATGGGTACTGGTCGTGCTTCACGTCTGGTCATGGAGTCTCTGGGCTGATTTCCATGGTCATTCTTGGAGCCAGGATTTGAAGTGTCCAGCGTTGCGCAAGTGATACCGGGGGCCGTGCAAAATTGAGGTTTAAACTTGGGCACTTTCGGAGGCTGGACTTCACGCTTCGCTGTTGAACCTTGAGCCTGGCTCGTATCCGCGTTCTCGGGACCATCATTTGGAGTACTAGAATCTTTGCAGGTGATGCCGAAGGATGTGCAAAGCAACGGGAACCATCTCTGCGGTTTCGGTGAAGGCTGAGAGTCACTCGTAGTCGCGAGATCTGATGCTGGGCCCGATTCGACGTTCTGAGAGCCATCATTTGAAGTACCTGGGTCTCCACAGGTGATACCGAACGACGCACAAAGCAACGGAAACCGCTTCAGTAGCTTGGGTGAAGGCTGAGCGGCGCGAAGAGACAAGCGCAAGGAGGGTGCCTGTGTGTCGCAGCTCGAATCACTCCTCATCTTGTTTTTGGAGACTGGTCCACCTTGTCCGGCATCTCCACAAGTCACACCAGGAGCAGTGCAAGTTGTCGGTTGCCACTTGGGACGCCGAGTTGCCTCACTTTTGGATAATGGCGAGGCGTGCTTGGCGACTCGAGTGAAGGAAAGTTGAGGTTCGGCCTTTGGCTGTGCGTTGGACAACTCCTGAGAACTCGCTGCGGTGTTTTCGACTGCCTTGAAGTGTTGAGTATCGTGACTCGCTGTAAGACCAGCGACAATCAGTCTTCTCTGCAGGCGAGCATTGCGCGCTGGCGTGGTGCGCTGAAAATCTTGCCCGATGGAAGTCGAAGGGTTGGAACCAGTCGGACGGATGTCCAAGCCGATTTGCTTCACGTTGGCATCTTCGGGCTCGAGCGATGCGGCTACAACATCCGCAATGAGGGCCCTAACACAGGGCATTGCTTCCAAGACCGCAGCCCATTGACCCGGATCATCCTTTGCGCATGACCTAGCCACGTCGATAGCCTTGAGTATCGTCAGCAGTCTTGTCGCCACAGTGCAGTATACTCGCCACGCACCTCCGAGCCGATGTAAGTGATGTAGGAACAGTCAAGAGTTCCGTCTGCTCTGTTGCAACCAGCAGCGTTGGCGAAAGGTTCGTAGCAATCAAGCTCAGTAGCTGTAGACCAGTCAATCATACTGCGCGGACGAGATAGTGGAGGCGATGCTTACGCTCGTGGGCAGGGACATCCAAAGCCATGGCGGCGGCGCTGGCCGTGAGCACGAAGAGCAGGAGGGCCATACTGCGAACGAAGCCGTTCGGCAACATCGCGTGGGTAGCGGCTTCGAGTCGTCCAATGGTTCTGGTGGCGATAGGAGGAGGTAGAGGTGGTGAAGGAGTCGGAGGCGGACGTGAACGGGTGATTAGGTCATACAGGCAAAGAAAGGTGAGGGTGACATATTCAGGTGAGGTCCCGATGAGAGGGAGTGTTGTGGTCGTCCGATATGCGCGCGTCTTGGAGGCTTTGCTACGGCAGGCGCCCCGCCGTCTTGCCTCAGAGGGAAGGAGCGATGGTGTGACATGTGACGACGAAAACTGCAGCACAAGGTGGAATCAGGCTTCATGTAGCCAAGAGTACTAACGCCTCCGATGTAACGCAAGACTCGTACACGTTCGAGTCTCTCCGTCACTCCATTGCAATGTACACGACTCAGCGGAAATCTACAAGAGCCGACTGCTGCCACTTCTCTGGCGTAAACTCGTACGATATCCGTTCCGTCTCGATTCGAAGATCACAGACGCCTTTCGGGAAAGTGAGTATGGATCAAGTTGCTGGAAACATAAGCATGCTCAAGTAAGCGCTAAATGGGTATCAAATGATTTACTTGTAGATTTCACTCAGAAGAAGAGCAGCTCGATCTTGCCCTCACCAGTTCCAAACCTCTCTTTCAGGTCAGCTCTCGTGAGAAGCTGGACCAAGGGCACCTGGGTCTCCTTCATGTCCAAGATTCCACGCTTCTTCGTGTCGATGTGCGAGGCATCGATCACAATGCGCTCCAGGCAGTCGGACTTCAGAGCGCCATCCTCAAACAGATCGATAATCCTCTGAGGCGTACCAACACCCATGCCTATCCTCGACTTCTTCACTGTTTCAACCGCGTCCTTCAACTTGATGTGCTTTGCGAAAAGTTTGGCTACCATGCAGTCCTTGGTCTGGAACTTCCGCAAAGCTCTGGTAACATCAGCGGCACGAAGTCCGCTACCGGCAACAATGAGAGTGTGCGGCGAGCTCTTCGCGTCCGGTGCGTTCAAGAGCTTGCTTCCTTTCTTGCTTCGTCTTTCTCCAGCGAATTGCTCCAGGAACTTAGGAAGGTGATCTGATGTTCGTGTCTCGGTGTGGGCTGTGGTGTCTAGGATGGCACTCGCTACAACCCAGGTCAGTATACATATACTCTCAGAAGTACTCCTTGGCTTCGCTTACAAGGAACATGCAAATCCTCCGCCTCCACCAAACTCAAGTCCGGCTTGAACCTCTTTGTCCTCTGTGCGATGTGATCGGCCATAAGGCTGCTGTCCATGTGCGCAATCGCGTGGTTCACACCCTTCTCTTCATCAAGCGCATCATCCTGCACATCTTTCGGCTTCTTGGGGTTCTTCTTGCGCTTTGCTGCTCGCTTGGACTCGACTGGCGCATCGTTGTCGTCGTCGCGCTTTCGCTTTGCTGCATTTGAAGTTGCGGGAGTGTCGGAATCGGAGATATCCTCGATCAAAGGCACACCGGCCTGCTCTGAGTCGCTGTCTGACATAGTGTACAAATATTGTTGAGATGGTACTGTATATCAATCGCCGAGATCACAAATTATTGATAGTCGATCTTCAAAAGAAGTTCGCGAATCGCCTGTTGCGGCCTAGTGCGCGGCTTCTGCGGGAACATGCAGCTTTTGTGGAACCCGACGTGTAGAGCGTCCACGACATTGATCGAGTCCTGAGAGTACAGTGACATGGACTGAAGATAATGCAATATCGCTAAGGGTACGCCGACATATAGTGTCACTTTCGCTTCGTGTCAAGTGTCAGACTGTCGGGTACACGACCACACGAACACTGCGTCCTTGACACAACGCTAACAACCTCGCCGCTGTCACGATAACTGAGGACCAGTGTATGTCCATTTAAGGTGGCACTGACAGACCAATGCCGCCGTTCGATGTTGCTTGTGTTTCGATTGTTGAAGCTAGTGCAGCTCCATGGTCGTGGATCGTCTACGTGTTGCCCAAAGTGCAATCGCCGTCGAAGTAAGGGGGCGGTGGGCCGCTCCATTGTCAAGATCAGCTATCGAATTAGCTTTCCATCTTAGACATAATGTCAGAAAGAATGATCTCTAAGCAAGACGACTTGACTATCAATTTTTGCCTTTTTAATGCCTGGATAAATCGGCAGCACACGGCAACGGATGCAAAAGTCCCCGCCGCTGGAGAACAGATTAAGTAATCACGCTAGTGTCGACAGTCGATATATGTATATATCCAATACCACATCGAGCATGCTAACACACACCCAATCAACAAAACTGAACAAAGTCTTTTGTCCACTTGGAACATCATCAGAAAACAATGGCACCCATCCGCGTCGGTATCATCGGTCTATCCGCCACCTCCTCATGGGCCGTGCAAGCCCACCTGCCCTACCTCCAAAAGTCATCCAAATACGAGATCGTAGGAGTATGCAACTCCTCCGTCGAATCCTCCTCAGCAGCAATCAAAGCTCACAACCTTTCCGACACCACCAAGGCATACGGCTCGGTCGCGGATCTATCAGCAAACCCTGACGTTGACCTAGTAGTCTGCGCAGTCAGAGTCGACCGGCACTACGAGTGCCTCAAACCCGCCATCGCTGCGGGCAAAGATTGCTTTGTCGAATGGCCGCTAGCTTCTAATCTCGAGCAGGCGACTGAACTGCTCCAGCTCGCCGAAGCTAAAGGTGTCAAGACTATGGTCGGCTTGCAAGGTCAAGTCGGCCTTTTGGTCAAGCGCGTGCAGGAGCTTGTAGTCGAAGAGCAAGCCATCGGTCGCGTGCTCAGCAGTACTATTAACCTCGCCACCGGTCTGTCCACAGACGTGACGTATGAAGGCTATGAGTATCTGAACGATGTCGAGCTCGGTGGCAACATGCTCGTCATTCCGTTGGGGCACATGTACGACAGTGTGAGCTACACGCTCGGCGAACTGCAGAGTGTTTCTGCGACACTGTCGATACAGCAGAAAGATGTTGCGGTCAAGTCCAAGGATGGCGCGACTGTAAAGACGATCCAACGCACGACAGCCGATCACGTTACCATCTCTGGCCTTTTCGAGAGTGGTGCACACTCCTCAGCGATCGTACATGGGAGAGGCCCTTTCAAAGGCGAGCCCGCGCTCGTGTGGCAGATCGAGGGCGACAAGGGCGTCCTTGAAATTCGCAGCGATAACGCCTTTGCAGTCAGCATGTCTGCAGAGATGAAGGTTCGCTTGCAAGACAATGCGAGTGGCGAGGTGAAAGACATTGATTTCACAGAAGATCAACCTGGGCCTCCTGGCAATATCGGCAGACTATACGAAGCTTTCGCTGACGGGAAGCCTTATCCGGACTGGAAGTGGGCTGTGAAGCGTCATGCTTGGGTGAATGCACTGTACGAGAGCGGTGAATCGGGCAAGCGTGTATCGTACCTATGAGCGTCTAAATTTCCTTTGGAGCGCAAGATCGAGACCAAAGATAGCAGACGGAAAACAAAGTAATTCTGTTACATATCTCCACGCTACATCGTATATCGTAACCACCCTTGCTGTTCCCCTATCAAGGAGCAACAGCAGTAGCGCCCTTCACCCCATTCTTCTTCGCCTCCTCGAAACTCGCCAACTTGAAATCATAAGGCAGCTCGAACTGCGCCTTGGGGTTGCCCTTCAAAGGCTTGAAATCCACCACCAAACTATCCTTCACCGCGAAAACCGAATCGTCAGTAATATGCTTATCAGTGCGGTCGAAGATCTGCGTAACAACAGGCTTGTACCCATCGGCCGAGATAATGAAGTGAATGTGAGCCGGACGCATGGGGTGTCTGTCCAGGAGATCCAATAGCTTCCCGGCAGGTCCGTCGTTAGGGATCGGATAAGATGTTGGGCGAAGACAGTAGAAATCGTAATGCCCGGAAGCATCAGTGTAAAACCTGCCGCGCAGGTTCATGTCTGGCTGGTCGGGATCCTGCTGCTCGTACAAGCCATTGGGCGCAGTGTGCCAGACGTCAATCTCAACGTTTTGAATGGGCTTGCCGGTGGTGTAGTCTGTGACTGTGCCGTGCATGTGCGTTACGTCGCCGCCCTGGTCTTTGTCGATGATGGAGTCTCCGAGAGCTCGCTGGGGAGCACCGTGACGCCAGAAGGGACCAAGAATCTAAGAGTGCTTAGCAAGAGACGGACAGCTTGATCTGATCAAGGAGATCTTACGGCTGTGGCGGTAGGTTGATCCGTTGCCTCGTTGGCAAGAGTATAAGTGATCTCATCGACCAACGACTCAAGCCCAAGGATATCCTGCAAAAGCTGGCCTTCGTTTCGCTTGTTGTCAGACATCCGACCAGCCTCGTTCAACTAGAAGAATCAGAAGAAGTTAACAGAGATCCTTACCCCAGCATTTGCCCTAAAATCTCTCCAGCAAGAGTTCAATAGCCAATGCACAAGCAAAGAAAACGCGCCTCCAGCCAAAGGAAAAAAAGAGACATACCATCTCCACAGCCGCCGTCCACTCATCAACCGTAATCTCATTCTCCCTCGCAAAATCGTGCAAATGTCTCAGCAAGCTCGGCATCACCTGCGCCAGCCTGGCATTCGCTTTCGGGCCCGTCGCCGCAATCACAGAGTCCGTGAACGTGGGATTGAAGCGTGACGTCTTCGTAGAATCCGCTCCGCCGCCGGTGTTACCGCCTGCAGGCACGCTTGGGCCCGACTCATCGGGGACCAGGTTCAAAGGCTCGGCGACCATTGCTGGTGATGTTAGGGAGGGTATGCTGAGGCGGATGGGGAGGTGGTGTTTGGAGGGTGGAGGGGGGAGGAAGAAGTCTTGGATGGCGCCGAGGATGAGGAGGAGGGTGGAGGACTGGTGAGGGTTAGATGGCGGACAAGACCACAGTTTATGAGACAGACTTCTGAGAAAGAGAATCTCTCGATGGAAGTAAGTATGTGTAGCAAGGGTGGTGGTTCAGCTACACTCGCACGCAAAGAAGACGAAGGGCCCGGTAGTTACAGTACGGACGTGGTCAGAGGAAACTCAAGACCCACCATTGGAACGCGCGTGTTGGGCCAACGCCGTCCCCGAACTAATTATGTTCCACTTTTGGAGTGCCTAGGCCACGGGGCAAGGGAGAGGATACGATGGCGAGCCTGCGAAGGTAGATGCTTAAGCTCGGCCTACTCTTTGGAGTGGAGATGCAAGTGGAAGTGTGCGGGGCGAGGTCACGGGAAGTGAGACGGCAATGGTTGGCTGGTGTTGGTTGGATGTCTTAGAGTAGTCGATGTGTAGATGTCACTACATATGTTTTGAGTAGGCCAGACCATTGCCTTCTGTCACACAGACTTGACTATATGATCGTTGTCGTGAAGCGAAACGAGCAGCAGATGCCAGATCATCTCAGCAAGTCATGTCATGTCGGAAGTCGGATCTCGGCAGATGTTATCAATATCAAGTGGGCCCCAGCCATGTAATGCACCATAGGGCAACTTTCTAAGCAACGGAAGAGCTCGCGAACAGTAGTGAGGAAGAATCATGGTAAGAATATTGTACAGTCTTGCCCTTTTTGTTACCCGCGAGGTAGATCGCCTCTTTCCCTCCATCGAGCACCATATCTACATCTCTACAGGATTTTGCTTTTTCCTACTCACACAGATCGATAAAAGCCGTCACCCAGCGCTTCTGGTACCTACATCTGTCCCCGTCTCCAAAAGATCTCCCTTTTCCTTCAGCACTCACTTGTACAAAGCCCGAAGCTTATTCACATCCCCACAGGCGCTGGGCGGCGCGCTGCTTCATACTTTTGGTGGACGTCAGGATGCCGTGGCAAGGTGACGGCACAGCTATTGATACCATATCGTTGACAAGCCTGGCTTGGTGCACTGGGCAGTCCGGCATGTTTGTCGTTCATGCGTGTAGATCATTTGGTCCTTTTTTCATCTGAATCAAGGATGCGGCATTCTTTCACGAACGAATGCGCTCGTACAGCAGGATGTACGCGACCTTGTTGTCCTTGACTCCTTCACGGCGCGCGGTCGGAGTCCTCTTGCCCGCAGTGCTGGTAGGCGTGGCAGTACCGTTGCTCTGCTGAGCGGCCGCAGCCAACTTCTTCGCAGAGCCAGTGGCGCTGCCATTGACTTCAGACCACGGCTTCTCCTCCTGCTCGGGCTCGTCATCCAAGCCTTCGTACATGTTGCGTTGTTTTTGAAGATCGGAATCATTCTTGTGTTGCTCGAGAGCCCTGGCGAGAACCTTGGGGTCCTCCTCAGCGCCACCTTCGGCAACATCTTGTGGGCGCACGCGCCTAATGATAGTGTCGTCCATGCGGACCCATTCGTTGGAGTCTTGACGCAGAACGTCGACAGTGTAGTGACCACCCGCGGCAGACTTGCCGTGGTGGTAGACAACGGAAATGAGGCGGTATTTGGGGAGGCCACCTTTGACAGCCAGGCCGCTGCGCTTCGAGGGCGGCAGAACGTCCTTGGGGATTTCAAGCTCGAGCGGGTAGCCAACCTTCTTCCAGATCTTCTGGGTACCGCCAAGAGCATTTTCGTATTGGAAGCGCTTGAGATGAAGGATGAGGACTGGCGGCAGAGTATCGATAAACACTTGCTTCTTAGCGGTGACGTTTCCACGACCACCAAAGTCGCCAGTGAGGGCTTCAGTGTGAGTCAACCCCTTGAGAGCGTCGACAATATTGTTGACCTGGGGCGAACCGATGTCGAGCTGCAAAGGCTTGTAGGGCTCAAGAGTGACGGAATCTTTCTGTCCAGGTACGCGAAGCTCAGAGCGAAGGTGACCACCGAAGATTTTGGTGATCGGCGATGGGATGTCCTCCTGGCCAGCAGTCCTGGTGACGGCAGACTTCTGCTTCGGGCCAACCTCAAGCCAGCCGTTGGCGTCTTCAGTCTCGCCGTTCTGCGCATCAGCCTGCGCTTTGTCGTTGGCCTGGTTCTGGATCACACCAACGCACTCGTCGTGCAGACCCTCAAGGAGGAAGCCAAGGAACTCCTCAGCATCCTGTTGGTGTCCACGCCTCATGCCCTGGAAGCGCGGCAGAGAGCGGATTGCTTCGTAGACGTAATCGGGTGTGATAGGATCACCGTACTGCTCGAATTGCTCCTGCCTGAGCACTTTCCTGAGCTTATCGGTGGTCTCCGCATTGGCCAGAACCTTGAACTCTCTCATAAACATAATCATGACATCCACCAGAGGAGTGTCGCTCTTCATTGATTGAACAGTACGTTGGCGGACCTGGTCGAGGAAGTCGTAGAAGGGAGTGCAGAACACAAGGACTTGAAGAATCTACAGAGGTGTTAGTATCATCCAGGAAGTGTATAAGGCACTCTGCTTACCGAGTTCATGTAACACATGTTTCCAGGATTCACCAGTCCCCTAGGCTCGAGGAAAGAGAGGCTGTCGTTAGTCACAGTGTGCTGCCTCAGTGCTTCCGCCAAAGGAGCGCTCTTCGGCACACTTTGTGTACCATTCGGAGCAGCTGTACCGTTGGCTTGTGCTGCAGATGCAGTCTTGGCCTCCTTGGTGCGAACCAAATCAGCCCAAGACTTCGGGGCAGCTGGCTTGGGTGGCGATGTAGGCACATCAGCTGCGGCAGTTTCAGTGGCGCCATTAACAGCTGTGGTCTCTGCTTGAGCGGGAGCAGCTTCGGCTGCCGCAACAGGTGGCTGCTGTGTCTGCTTTTCCGCGGACGTGGGTGTACCCTTCGCTTTCGGCAATCCACCAATGTTGGGCACCGCAATCGCAGTTCGTGTATCCTTGCGCGCGTGTTGCTGTGCAGGAGCACCGGATGGCTTAGGCGAGGAGGTCACAGCCTGGGCTGGGGTGGTCGGGGTAGAGACCTGCGTGAAGTCGCTCTCCGAAGGTGCCTGAGATGTAGCCGGAGTCTCGCGTGCCGATGTGGCTGCCACAGTGGATGTCTCTGATGCCGGCTCTTCTGCTTTCACACTCGCGGCCTTCTCTGGAGAGGCCTCGGATTGCTGTACTTCGTTCGAGGCATTGGAAAGGAAGGGCAGGGCGACGGTATCGTTCGACTTGGTCAGGTTCTGGCGCTTTCTTCGTGCATTTGCGCGGCGCGGGAAAGCAGAGGGGGAAGCATCGGGAGAGTACCAGGGAAGCTGTGAATTGATAATCAGTACGAGGCTGCGAAGCGAGCACATAACATCTTGCTTACACTCGGATAGTAGGGTGTGCGGGTCTCAGGTGGCAGCAAAAGCACATTCGTGACGGTGGACTGGCGTCTGGACGGGGCGGACGGAGTATCAGACATGGACACAGATCGAGTGTCCTCCCGCGGCGGCAGCTGTTGTACTTGTTCGAACGGAGTCTCCTCGCGCTTGGGTGGCGTGGGCGCAGGCGATGGCAGACCATTCGTGTTGTGCGTGTATGTGGACATGTGCTGAGGGACCGGACGAGGTGAATTGGCGGCTACCTGGGCATGCTGCTGCGGGTGCAAGGGCGCCTGTCTGGGAGTCGTGCCGACGGGCTGGGAAGAAACGACGAGCGGCGAGCGAGGCGGGTAGGCAGGCACATGCTGCTGCGGCATTGGCGGGACGTGAGCGTACGGGTTGTATTGCTGATGAGGATACTGCTGCCAGCGCGGGTACTGCTGAGGGTGTTGCTGGGGATAGAAGGGCATCGGCGGGCCATGGTGGTATGCATAGGGATTGATGGGCGACTGCGGCGGCGGCGCGTACATGTGATTGTGGTACTGCTGCTGACGGCGCGATTGTTCGTGGTATGGGATCGGGTGGCCCGAGCCCATGTGGTGGTTATTATTCATGGCGACGGCGACGACTCAGGCGCAGGAGCAGAGAGCTCCCGCAGGCAGCGCTGGCGCTTAGCCCAGGGCGGCCGCTCGATTGGGAAGGATGTTGTGTGGCGACTCGATATCGGCCAACATGGATGGAGTGTGTGTTGCGCGCGATGGGAGGAGGAAGGCGCGGCCGGGTGCTGGTGGTCGTCGTTTCCTGAGGCGGCGATGCTCTGACGAGTGATGAGTCTCGCAGTCTCTCTCGTGTGTCTGGCTGCCTCTGCGCGCGCCCGTTTGTCAGCAGTGCCGAATGCTGTTACCGCTGGCTCCGCGTGCGCAGGGGGCGATGAAGTCGTCTTTCGGCGACGACAAAAGGCTGGCGAGAGGTGGGCGAGGTGCGCTGGTGGTTGAGCGTTGGTTAATTCGATGTTACTAGATCGCGTGCACGTTGGCGAAGCTCGTCGAACAATCGAACTTTTGGCTTGCGGCCCGCAGTCAATCAACGCCCGCGCCCATAATACATTCAAGACGTCACACGAGCCACCTCATTGAATGTGGAAGTTCACGGTAGTGACTGCAGCTATAAGCATGCACAGATGTGATACAGAGCCAAGGCTTTGTGTTCCTTCAGTTGTCTCGGCCAATGATAAATTGCCACCATACAATGATGTTTGCTTGGTAGGGAAACATAAATGTGGGTCGTCAATACTTAGGAGGTTGGTTGGGCAGTATGGCACATAGCTATGGACAACAAACCAACTATGTATGCCATTGGAACACAGCAATGTGTGGCAGGCATAGGAATCTCTCAAAGAAAACCACGGTAATCCTCCTGTCTGATCGTTTTCAGCAAAAAAGCAATACAACACCAATCCCACATTCTCAGCTCTCATCTCACAAATTTCTTCGATGATCTGCAATTGGCTTTGGCTTCCCTTTCAGGTTTGCTCTCATAAAGTGCTGCACCAGCCTTGATGCAGAGAAGCTCCAATTGAATGGGCGATGCAGGACAAGCAACGCACACATGTGCTCAGTCTCCAATTTCACCATTCGTCAACGAAACCGGACAGCACATGCACCAAAGTACTCGAGCGGCGTGCAAAGCTCGTGCGGTGAAGCTGTCTATACACCGAGTATTGCTCAGCTTAATAATTGTTGCACCACAGCGCAATAGAAGACATGGACATTGTCTCCATGCGTAGAGCTCAGCCAAGAGTAGCAACCGGTGTCAACAGGTACTGCAACATAGCAACATCATGACCTCCTCGCTCGCTTCGTCTTCCAGCCGTGCACCTCGACATCGCCAAAGTCTTTTTGCTTAGGCACCCGTCCAGATCGTCTGATACCAGCAGTTGACCCGTCAATCGCCGCTTCAACGAGGGATGCAACGGCACGTTCGGCCAGATCGATGGTCGCTTCTGTGTCTTGGCTGTCACTGACTGGCGTTTGACTTTGGATATGCACAGGTGCGTACTCTTCGTCTTCCGAGTCGCTGTTGAGACGGCCGTTCTTGAATTGGTCGAGGATGCCAGCTGGCTTGCCTTTCACAGGCTTGCGGATAGCAACTGACTTGCGGCGTGTAGGCTTGCTACTCTTGGCTGTGATAAGTGGGCTGTCCTCGCTAGTGGCTGTGATGTTTCTGGCCTTGTTGCTCAGCATGCTCTTCCTGAGAGTAGCGTCGGGCGCGAGAGGGTCCTCTGATCCCGAGTCGGAGGGAGTAGAGTCCACTCTCTGGGCGCTGAGGTCAAATCTGACTCTTTTGGCCATCTGCGCTGTCTGCTCATGATTGACTGGATTTATAGTCGCAGCAGGCGGGCTGATGTGGACGATAGGCGAAGGCGCTCTATCTGTGACTGAGCTCTTCGTAGAGGGGACGTTCTCCGAGCTGTGCCTCGATAACGCGCTGCTCACATCTTGTAGTGGTGACGAATGTCTGCTCATGTGGGATTGCAGAGGCTGTGATTCTGAACGAGCCTCATGCCCGACAGGCAAGTGAGTCGGCGACGCCACAGTCTCATCGAAGTGGATCAGAGAGCGATCTGGTGAGAATGCCATGAGGTCATGAGCTTGTGGTGAGCCAGATGCGTGCATGCCAGCAGCATTGCGGTCCACGAGTGTCCTATGTTACAGTCAGTTGGGTGCCGAAAAAAAAGCAAGGTCTAGCATGCTCCTACTTGAGATCATCTACCCGGTGTGAGAGTGATCTAGCCAATGTTAGCCTGGTCTGAAAGCAAAAGCATGATTTGTGTGGCATACTGGAGCTCCTCCTTCGTGGCCAAGAGTTCTTGTTGGTCTTGCAAGGCGGACATACTTTTGTTGGCTTCTTCGAGAACGCCGGCGAACTTCTTTTTTTTCTGCTCGTAATGCTCAAAGCCTTTGAGGTACTCTGTGCGGTTGCCATGTTGGATCTCTTTGAGGCTCTTGATGTCGTCTCTCAGGCCGGCGTTTACCTGCTCTTGCTCAGCGAGCTTCAGCTCGAGTTGTTGGATGCGATCCTCCATATTGAGGTTTAGGATGCGGTGTGTGGTAATAAGGTGTTCCTGCCTGTGGCGGATTATTTATGTTAGCTGGGCGACTTTGGGGCTATGCGCTTCAGACGCGAGCATTTAGTAGGGATGTTTGGGAGATGCTGTTGTGGAGTGTAAAAGAGGATGCTGGTCACGCGAAGCAGAAGTTTGGGAAAGCGCGATTGAGTGAATGTGTTTACAAACACGAGTGAAGCTTTAGGGCGAAGCTGGTGAAGCTCGTGAAAGTGAGCAATGGTTTGAAAGCGCCTTGCCATTGATTTGCCGCAATAAATGCAAGCAAGCTCCCTCGATTCATTCCCAATCCTCGTAATATTTTACATGTGGCTCTGCGAGCTTGCTGCTCAGCAGGCTCAAGTTCTCTTGTACAATGTCCTCTGACCTCCCTCACAACGCTGCCTCTACTCCTCGCGACCCTGCTTCATCCTCTGCTGCCACTGCTTCTTCATGATGACTGGGGGACCGTGGTTGGCGTGGGCCTGGGCGAAAGCTGCGGTCATGATGGGCGAGCTCTCGGTGCGGATTGTTGTGCCGATGGACATGAAGAAGCTATGAAGTGTTAGCATGGTTGCGCAAAGTGTTCAATAGCTTCTCCTCTCGCATACCCAAAGGTGGCAGCAGAACCGAGCATGTACTGGCCCAGAGTCCTCATCATGCCGTTAGGGCCAGGGCCGAAGCGGATGATGTTGGTCGCGCCGAAGATGAAGCCAATGACCAGGCCGACAGCTAGAAGTATTGTTAGTAGGGAGTATATCTTTGCATCGCATTCAGCGAGACGTACTGCCGCCCATCATGCCACCCATCTTCACTGTCAAGCTGTTAGCTACTACTGCACATGCGCCAGTCCTCACGTCTAAGCGGGCATACTCTTGTCGAAAGTGGACTGGCCACCAGCGCCACCACCGGGAACAGCTGCAACGGGAGGCATCGCGAAAAGATGACTAGGAGATGTTTGTGGTATTAACTAAGGTATGTGATCCGATCCAGACTTGAACGCGCCTCGCAGCAGCAGTACTCTGGCTTGCTGGCCGGCAGCGAAGTGAAGCTTTGGCCGTTTGGGTTTGGCAGCGGGGGATGTTGCGGCTAGGAAAAGCATCGTGAGCAAGACAGGCCGGCCTTGGGCAAGCAGATCAAAGACTAGCCAACTCCTGTACGCTGCCCGCCTGTCATATTTTCTCTCGCACACATCCTGATATTTGTTGCGGACACTCACGGGCTCTATTGTTTATTTATCCTACACACGCAACGTCCAATGCAGTGACGCCGTTGCCACCGCTGCTGGTGGTGTAGCCGCCCAGTTATTAAGCGACGACTGTTCGAGCGTGCACTCTCTCCCTCTGCTGCCGCTGCCCTGCCCGTGCATGCATCGCTGCCAGCCTTGTCCGCTCCTGAAGACTGCTGGAAGCCACCGCTCACACTGCCCTGCCCTGTCATCGTGTTCTCACACCGACATACTCTCATCATCCCATCTCACCACCCTGCAATACAATACATCACCACCCTCTCTGTCCCCGCAACCCCCTGCGACACACTCCACGCCGCCCCGTCACAGCGCCTGCTGCACACCTCACAGCGCCTCCTCGGCGGCCCGTCCACACCTCCGCCGCAACACGTGATCCGTGCCCACAACTGGACAACGGCTCCTCGCAGTGCGCGCTCGCGCAGGGAATCTAGGAGTACGCGCTTGTCACATGCAGGCAGCCCGACATTGCTCAGTTGCACTCCTTCCTAGTCCTGCCTCCCTGGACAAAGCCCGCTGCGGCACCACCGCACGAACAAGACACGCGCCGGCACAATAACAATTGTCTCGCCATTGCCTCCCATGACCGCGGTCGCTCCACCCTTGTCATTCCAGCCCAGCACAACATGGAACGCTGCTGAAGACAATGGTCTCGCCGCCATGAACAACGACGAAGGCACCAAGATGTTCGCTTCTGGCCCGCGTAAGACCGCTCAGCGACAAAACTCGTCCTCCTCGCTCGCCTCCACAAATTCATCCACATCCACCATTTCCGCTTCTTCGGCGCAGACCAACGGTACCAGTGTCACTTCTGGAGAGTCAGGGAGCTGGGCGGTGCGAAAGAAGCCGACACGGGGACTCTGGCCGCCTGGTAAAGCTGAGCCTGCGACCGGCATATCCACCGCTAGACCACAGGCCGTCAGCTCTGCGACCTCTGGCGCCTCTGCGTCTTCTGCGATATCTGCACTACACGCACCAATGTTGCCCTCGCAACAAATGGCCAATGGCACGGCGCAGACCAATGGCTCAATAAGAAATCAACAGCAGGCCGAGCCAGCTGCGATCCTACACCTTCTGCCCATCAATGGCACCTTCGACCGCAAGACCATCACCGTACCCTACTATCCTGATGTGCTACGAATTGGTAGACAGACCAACCAAAAGACCGTCCCCACCGCCCTGAACGGTTACTTCGACTCCAAGGTACTGTCTCGACAACACGCCGAAGTTTACGCCGACCGACAAGGACGCATCTTCATCAAGGATGTCAAGAGTAGCAACGGCACATTCGTCAACGGCATGCGGTTGAGTCAAGAAAACAAAGAATCCGAACCAAGAGAGTTGAGAGAGCAAGACGTGCTCGAGCTGGGAATCGACATTGTGAGCGAGGACCAGAAGACAGTCGTGCACCACAAGGTCGCTGCAAAGGTTGAGCATGCTGGCGTCTATGGCCAAGGCAATGATGTTCTCAACTTTGGTGAGCTCGATCCGAGTTCAGGTGGCAACATGATGGTAAATGGGCAAAACCTTAAGAGGACAGGGAGCCAAGGCAGCATGAATGGAAGAGGTCCAGCGAACATGAACGGTCAGGTTCCCATGCAACAGCAAGTTATGGGTCAGCCTGTGCATGTGCGGAACTGGCTCAATCCCATTACGACAGAGCACATTGTGAGGAAACTCAACGTAAGTGCCTGCCGTGCTGTAACTCTAACACGCAATGCTAACTTTTTTCAGGCTGAGATGAAGCTGGCCATGCAACAATCACAAGATCTCGCTCGGGCACGCAAATGCATAGAAGCCATGCTTGGAGGCGAAGGCAAGCCTGCCGAGAAGGAGCCTAAGAAGAACTCGGAAAAGTCACGGCCATCACCGGTTAAGAACAAGTCAGACCTCAAGGCTCAGTTCTCGGACCCGCCAGCTCCGCCACCGCAAGCACCGTTGCCAGAAAAACCGGACGTAGCGAGAGCCCTTGCTGATCCACTAATCCAACCACTGCTGAGGCGTCCTGAGTCTGCTCGCCCTTCTTCCGCGAACAGCTCTCCCACAAGGACCGATCACTCTGGAGATATCCTCAGGTTATGTGAAGAACTCAAGCTGGCAAAGGGCGAGCTTAGCAGCCAAGCCGAACGCATGAAAGGCCTTGAAAGTCAACTCGCACTTGAGCGTATGGCCAGAGAAAGTGCCGAGTCACGTGCCCTCAAATTTGAGAGCAGCGATCGGTCAGAAGCTTCTTCGGAGGTTGCTGAAGAAGAGGAGAAACATGATTCTCCTCAATCGAATGATGAGAGTGTCACTTCTGCTCCTTCTGATCTACAAGCTCAGCTCGAACGCCTTCAGCTTAGCATGGATGAGATGAAGCAGCAGATGGAGGCATACAGAATGCGCGCAGAGACTGCAGAAGTTGAGCGAGACGAAGCGCAGAAAACTCTTGCAGAGCTGGTTGAACAGAAGCGTGCCGACAATGCTGCGGCTGAAGCACGATCTGCTTCGCGTTCACGTCGTGGTTCATCACCCAAGGCTAGGACCTTGGGTAACGGCAAGTCTGAGCAGAATGGACACGCTGTGTCGCCGTCTCAAGCGCCACCTCACAGCCCGACCGCCGTTGCCCTTCTGGAAAAGGCCGGCTTGGAGGGTGCGCAGATCATTACGCCCGAACAAGCGCACATCCTACAGCAGTACCTCAACCAAGAGGTTCTAGGGTTGTCCAACTCAATTGAGGAGGGCAAGAGTGGCACTGTCACTATCAACGCACCACACGAGAGCGCGCTGACATACCACGGACGACCATTGACAGGCGCAGCGCTTGTTGTTGTGCTTGGTGTTTGCTTGATGGGCTGGATGAACAACTGGCCCAGGCTAGAGCGATGATGAGTATGGCCATATGGACCTGCTTGCTCATGATTTTGCGCGCTTTGCACGTCTTTTTCTCCCCCTGCCAACACTCGAAAAGCGCTTGACGAACAACACATCGCAGGGCGAACGAATTCTCACGCCGTACCCATTCAACCTTTTTCCAACCATGGCCCACGAAAATACTCAGCTGCCACTTTTCTCCTTTCTTGGATACCATAATCTACGAATGAACGGTCTCCAAAACTCGAGCCAAACGACCCACGAAAGCGCAGTCCATTTACCCGGGTGGCGGAACAACCAACCCACCTACACGCAGTCTCTTTTGTCCCCGCCAACTATTTCCTTCTTCACTTCGAGATGTTGTACATAGGGAGCGGGTTCTTTACCTCTTTTGTTTTGACCAGGATGGGGAATAGGAATGGAAATGGAAATGGTGGAGGGTTTACATTTTCATTCAAGAACAACTGGAATTGAGGGCATACTCGTTTCTTTTTTTGTTTACCTTCATTTCTTCTTCCTGTTCGGTTCTTGTTTCCCGATACCTTGTCCCGCGAGAATGATGCATCTAATACAGTCGCTCGATCTTGTCATGTGGAAGGCAGATGGGAAGGGCGTCTTGACGACGAGAGGCAGGTAGCACACGCAGGTGTATAAAGACGTGACTTTTTGCCTGAGATGTTTTGGTCACTGTTCTACGTTTTCCCTTGACCCCCTTCGAAGCCAACGTGACTGCTGCGCATTCAAGGTGGTACAGCACGTGCTCCTGGGTGCCTCGAACAAGGACCATACGGTGGCATACCTATGCACACATGTGGAGAGACCAGACAGCACTGAGGCCTGGGCACTCCTGCATGATGTCAGATGACCGTGCATACGAACTAAACGCATTGCAGCTAGTCTGTAAGCGGGGACAATGTGGGGATTGGCCCATGCTCTCGATTGTGCTGCTTCGGTTCGTGGGAAGTGGTCGAAGGTACCTCCGTGTTTGTCTCTCTCCTCCCACGCTCGACCAGAGGTAAGGTAAGCTTCAGACGCAGACAGACAGACAGACGCACCACCGCTCTCGACACCTCGCTTGCACCATACACCAACGCACAGCCCCTCCAACACGGACAATCACCTGACTTGCCCCGGACCGGACCTTCTTGCCCCGTCTTCCTGCACCGCACTGCACGCACGCTCCTGCACTCCTCCTGCTGCACGCGGCGACCACGCAGCGCTCAGCCAGCCAGCCTTGACCTACCTACCCCGTTTGGCTCGCGCCTCTCAGAGCTTACGCCCACCTGAGAGTAGTGGCGCTGTGATTCGCTCCTAGTGCTCCTCCAAGCAAACATACACGCATCGTCGACATTGGCACGCCACAAACACTACACCTAGCTATCGTTCTCCCAACAACACCTCACCCCCCATTGCTACCGCCGCCATGTTCTCCCGTCGTTTGGCTCAGAGGACAAGCTCCCTCGCTCCCACCACCTCCATCTCTGCTACCGCGGCACGTCCCTTCTCCTCAACCATCGTCTCGCTCGACAAGCACGACAAGTACGCAAAGAGCCCTGCCCTTGCAGACGTCACCCCCGACAACGCCCACATCTTCGACCAGCGCACTCAGGAGTTCCGCGCCGAGGTGGCCGAGCGAATCCGTCGCGAGCGCGAGGAAAAAGAGAGTCAGTCTGCGTCTGCTGCTAAAGCGCTTGCCGAGGCTAAGCAATCCTCTTCCTCCCCAAACACTGCTTCTTCCAGTTCTGCTGGTGGCCTAGACTCACAATCCGCTGCAGCTCCCTCCGCTCTCGCCGGCGAGAATGACCCCAAGCAAAAGAAGGTCGGCTCGGGCCCGCTGTCCAAGCTGATCTATGGCACCGAAGAGGGCAGGAAGATGGACCAGGACATCGAG
Source organism: Cladosporium velox (assembly GCA_024604135.1). NCBI lineage: Eukaryota > Fungi > Ascomycota > Dothideomycetes > Cladosporiales > Cladosporiaceae > Cladosporium > Cladosporium velox. The sequence continues at coordinate 696,084 of JANIIF010000008.1, read as the reverse complement.
CGCAGTTTCTCCCAGGTGCTGGCTCGTGGCAAGTACGTGCACAGCATTGTCTTCCATGAGGTGAAGCCTAGCAAGGTGGACGAGTATGTGGAGCTTGTGGGTAACTGGTACCCACGTATGGCGAACATGCCCGAGAACAAGGTATGTTTTGAATGTGGGCAGCTTCACAGACTTCCACAAGCTGACTAGGTCAAACAGGTCAACCTCGTCGGCTCTTGGCGCACCGAAGTCGGTGACTGCGATACTTTCGTCCACATCTGGGAGTACCAGCGTTACGCCGGCTACCACCAATCGCTCAATGCGATCTCGAACCACCCCGAATTCGCCGAATTCGACCGCAAGCTGAAGAAGCTCATCAAGTCAAAGCGCACCAGCCTCATGCAAGAGTTCAGCTTCTGGCCGACTACTTCGCCGAGAAAGCTTGGAGGTGTGTTTGAGCTGAGGACTTACACACTCCATCCTGGCAATCTGCTCGAGTGGGAGCACCACTGGCGTAAGGGCCTGGAGGCGAGGAAGGAGGTCATGGAAGGCGTTGGAGCTTGTGAGTACCATTGTCGATCGTTGAGATCAAGCTGGATTCCATGCTGACTTTCAACTTCACAGGGTTCGTCCAGATCGGCGCATTGAACGAGGTCCACCACCTGTGGCAATTCCCCGATCTCGAAGAGCGCAGAGCCAGACGTGAGCAGAGCTGGAGCGTGTCAGGGTACGTTGTGTTCTAATTCACCTCTTTGGATTTGACTAACAACTTCATAGCTGGGCCGAGACCGTCCACCGTACCGTTCCTCTCATCCAGACCATGAGATCTCACATCATGGTCCCCATGCCGTGGAGCCCTGTCGGTTGAGCTCGTGCAAGACTCTCGTTTCGGTTTGGAGAAAAGAGCAAGGCGGCTGGAAAAAGCTACGCTGCTCACAAACTTTTATCAGGCGAAGGCGGTGAGGATCTTGTGTATAGTTCGGAACACGGAGGCTTTCTTGAGGAAGAATGCTGGGGCAGAGTGCGCACAGTGCATACGCTACTGCCGCCTTTTGAACGGACAACAAGGTCGGTAAGAGAGATGGAGTGGACGGACGTATAGTAGATTGCATAGCAGGAAGGACGGAAGAAACAGAAAGTATTCAAAGCATTACATATCAGAATACTTGTTCACTATATTATTCTGCAATCGCTGTTCTTGGATTTGCACGTGTCAAGCGTGAAGCCAAAAACAAATTGACGTCATCGAGAAAGCGAGCTCGACAAAGGCGTACTAAGTGGGATGGGCATGTTTGAAGTTCGAAGTTGGCCAGAACTGGAACTCCACGGATTTTTGCACACTTCAATAAACACGCAAGCTTTCTTTCGCCTTTGTTTTCCCTCTTTTCAGAACCGGCCTTTGTTCAAGAAGATCTGCCTGCACTTCACCCGCTCCAGAGAAGCGAATAACAGAGATCTCGATCTTCGCTCTCTATCCACGACAGCGAGGCGACGTGGAACTTTTCGTGGTTTCTTTGTTTTCAAAGAACAACAATACGCGTGAGCTTGACCGCGACTTTCGGCGACGTCTGCTTTTTTCGCGACGAAAAGCACGCGTTAGGCATAACTAAATCTCCTCACGACGACTCTAATACGGGCACCTCTTCACTGAAGAACGCGTTGAAGAGAGACAGCGAAGATGGTGTACATTCGCCAGTCGCAGCTTCCTAAGCTGAAGGAGTACAAGTACTCTGGTACGTTGCGCGATCCTATTTTCTTCTTGTGCTTTACGCCATATGTCTTCAATCAGGACGCGTTGACTACAGGATTGTGCTGACGTGTTTCTGTTGTAGCTGTTGACCACAGTCTGCTTTCCCGCTATGTGCTCAAGCCGTACTGGTGGAGCCAGGTCATTAACATCTTCCCGATGTCTATGGCTCCTAACGCTGTAAGTTCTTCTTGCTGGGTATAGCTCTGCTATTTGTGAGTATGGTATACTGATTGCGGATCTAGATCACGCTCTCTGGCTTTGGCTTCGTGATTGCGAACGTCGCAACTATGCTTTACTACTCGCCGAACATGGACCAGGATTGCCCGGTTTGGGTGTACTGGTCGTGGGCTATTGGTCTTTTCTTGTATCAGACTTTCGATGCGGTGGATGGTACTCAAGCGTGAGTTCTGAGCTTCTTGCAATTTCTGGTGGGTTTGTGCTGACAGGAGACATTTTGCAGACGCCGTACACGCCAGTCTGGTCCGCTCGGCGAGCTCTTCGATCACGGTGTTGACGCGCTGAACACCAGCTTGGAAGTGCTCCTTTTCTCTGCTGCAATGAACTTTGGCCAGGGATGGAAGACTGTGCTTGTGCTGTTTGGCTGTACGTTGTTACCCAAGTGCCTGCTCTCCTACTTTTTGCTGACTTTTTCACAGCTCTTCTGACTTTCTACGTTCAAACTTGGGATGAGTACCACACTCACACCCTCACCCTAGGTCTTGTCTCCGGCCCGGTCGAAGGCATTCTGACTCTCTGCATTGTCTACGCCATCACCGCTGTCAAGGGCGGCGGCAGCTACTGGCAGCAACCCATGCTTCCTGCTCTTGGACTGCCATACATTGAGTCACTGCCCAAGGCCGCTTACACTATGGACTTTGGCGACTTCTACGTTCTCTACGGTGGCCTGGTTCTTGCATACAACACCATCGAGAGCGTCCGCAACGTCCTCAAGGCGCGCCGTGACCGTGGCGACGCTCCCAATGATGCGCTTCTGGGTCTTGCTCCTTTCTTCGGGTCCTGGGCTCTCATCATTGCTTACCTCTCCCTTCACCCGGAGATCCTGCACCAGCACCTCGTTCCCTTCGTCCTGCTGGTCGGTCTCATGAACGCCTACTCCGTCGGCCAGATGATCACCGCGCACCTGACGAAATCCGAGTTCCCCTACCAGAACGTGCTCGCGCTCCCTCTGCTCTTTGGCATCATCGACACTCTTGGTCCCATTCTGCAGGCCCGCCTTGGTTTCGGATGGCCTAGTGCTCTGGGCGATGGCGTGTACCAGGTTGCCTTCATGTTCTCCTGCCTTGGTCTCGCATTCGGTGTTTACGGAAGCTTTGTCGTTGACGTGATCGTCAGCATCTGCGATTACCTGGACATCTGGTGCTTGACTATCAAGCACCCTTACGCGGAAGAGACGGAGAATGCAAGTGGAAAGAAGATGAAGTAGTGGCGAGGTATGTGCTGCCTGGCTAATGGACGAGCGAGTGGGCTGTAGATGTGAAGAGGGGGAGATTCATCTATAGAGATCAGAATAGACGAAGCATGAATTTATGAACAGATTGAAAGTTACAAAGTCGTTTACGTATATATCACGTTGCTTTTTGTCACTTCTACATCTCTCACTTAGCCAACCACGTCAGCGCCGCCACAACATACCCGTCCAACCCCGTCTGCAGCGTAGGGTGAATAACCGGCGCAAACAACCCACTGTGATTCACCGGCAAATCCTCCATCAACCGCCCCTCCGCCTCCGCCTTATCCCACTTCTCCGGCGCAGTCCCGCCATAAACAAAGAACGAATAAGGCTTATCAACCGCACTGGCCAGAATACTGAAATCCTCGCTCCCCGCCAACTGCGACACGTCCGCGACGTAGCCGTCTTTGCCTTTGGGGAAGTGGCTGCCGAAGGACTCTTCGAGCTTCTCGGTCAGGGCGTGGTCGTTGACGGTTAAGGGGAAGGCGCGGGTGGTTTGGAAGGTCGGGTCTTTGACGGCGTTGCCGGCCAGGGCTTCGGCGGCGACGATGCGTTTGATGCTCGCGAGGGTTTTGGCGCGGGTGGTGGGGTTGGTGGTGCGGACGTCGATGGCCAGGCGCGCGTCGTCGATTACGACGTTTTCGGCGTCGCCGGCTTGGATGGAGGCGCAGGTTACGACGGCGGTGTCGTAGCTGGGGAGATGGTGGTGGCGTTAGTAGGTTTGTGCATGTAGTCGTTTTGACATGGGATGAATGAGTACTCACGGATCGACTTCACGGCTGACGATGGTCTGCAGACGCATCACGGTGCTGGCAGCCATGATCACCGGGTCCACGAGCCTATGCGGCATCGATGCGTGTCCACCACGGCCGTGGAGTGTAACTCGCATACTGTCAGCAGCGCTCATAATCAGGCCTCTTCGGGTGCCGATAACACCAGCACGATGCGGCATAACGTGCGCGCCCAACACGATATCCGGGATTGGCACATTGTGGCGCTTGGGATCGTAAAGACCATCATCAATCATCGCCTGTGCGCCCGTACCACGCTCCTCGGCGGGCTGGAAAGCAAAGATCAAGGTGCCAGACCAGCTCTCACGGGCTGCGTAGAGCGCTTCTGCTGCGCCTAGCATGCACGAGATGTGCATGTCATGGCCGCAGGCGTGCATGACGGGCTTGTCGACGCCGTCGGCATCGGTCATGCGCTTCTTGCTTGCGTAGGGGAGACCTGTGCGTTCTTCAATGGGCAGGGCATCGAAGTCGGCGCGGAGAAGGACAGTCTTTCCTGAGCCATTGCGGAGGATAGCTGCGATACCGTGGCCACCTACGCCAGTTTTGATTTCGAAATCGCTGGAGATTGATTTGAGCTCGGAGACGCAGCGGGCTGATGTTTCTTTTTCTTGATTGGAGAGCTCTGGGTTGGCGTGGAAGTGTTTGTACAGGTCCTCATATTTACTGAGGTCCGGACGGTGCTTGGTGGCGATGTCGGAGATGTTAGGCATTGTGGAGGCGAGGAGGGGATTGGGGATTGGATCTGTGTGATATGCAGTTTGATTGAGAGCAGGTTTGAAACTATATACAGTAAAAGGTGTGGTACCCTCGTACGACAAAGGAAGATAGATCTACCTACCGGCAGCAGAGAACAACATGAGGTGCATTCGCCGAATGACGCCCTGCGGCAGTCGAGTGTGGAGATGCATGCAAACCATCGGCTTCCTCATCGGACTTGCTGACATAAAATCCCGCAGTAGCCGCCGGGACAGTATCGCGGTAACTGTCAGGCAACAAATACCACTCACGCTTCTCAATCTTCCGGATCCCACGATCTCCTGGAATCGAGCAAATCTCGTTGCCCAAAGAATTCGCCTACAATTGTCACAATCATGTCAAGCGTGGCGAGCGTGTTCTCGGGATCGAGCTTCTGCGTCACAGACGAACCTGCTGTATCAGTTTTGGCTGCGTCCGCAGCAGTGGCTTCAGTGTTCTGCCCTTCGTGTTGAGATGCGTTGGCCTCGTCGCTCTCCCAGGCTGCTTCCGCGCGAGAGATTTCTTCAAGCTGCGCGGCCATTGCAGCGTTGTTGAAGGAGATTTGAATGACCAGAGCCCGCTTACCCAGATCTCGCAGCACAAACACCTCATCGTTGTTCATTGTGCCGACGTCGTCGAGCTTCGCAAGTAATGCCCAGATCCATGCGCTGGTACTCGGTCTTAGTGTCTCACCTCGTTTGAAGCAATGCTTTTGGATGAGCTCCAGCATGCTGAGTGTGTCTTCCTGGTCAAGCGCTTGTAGTTGCGCAGGTGACGGCGCCATGTTGTGTACCATTTCTACACACTCCTCGTACGCTTTCTTACCACCATTGGGTTGCGGTACCGGTTTGCGAGTATCAGGCTGGGTTTCTGTCTCACCTACCGGCGGCTCAGTTCTCAAGCGTGCGCGCATCGCGCTGAAGCGACGCTTGAGCACTTCTGTATATGCGTCCTTGGCCGAGATCTTAGACTTCTTCGGCGCTTCAGGTCGAAGTACGGGTCGTGCAATGTAGCAGTCCTCCACGTAGTATCCGCGACTGTCGCCAACGCTGTAGTCGATTTCGTCGCGACTCTCCGCAGTGCGGAACACGGAGGGCATGCCTTGTCGCTCTGATCTTACAGCCTTGAGATATGCCATAGCCTCGTCTTCTTCACTCAGAGATCCTTCTTCATCGTCGTCCTGGCCCTCCCATTGATAGGATAGTGACCCAAGTGCGGGCTTCTGGTTTGTGGCTTCATTCTTTCCCGGGTGTACATTTGCTTTCTTGCGCGATTGTTTGGACTTCTCTGCTTTGTCTTCGGCGGTAGGAAGCGCTATCGAAGGGTCGTACTCGTCATCTTCTTCGCCAGGTCTTGCAGCTCCTCCCTCCAGTCCAACATCGGGTTGCGCGCTCGAGGGCAGGGGTGCTGACTTTGTCGTTGCGGGATAGTTGATGGGCGGTGTTTGTTCCAGAGCAGTCGCGTCCTCTTCGGGCTCGTCATCATCGCCATAGCTGAGATGTACGCGCTTGTGTGGGTTGTAGACGGAATCCGGTCCAGCCTTGGGCCTGTCTCGCTCTCTCCTGCGTTTGGTCATTGCGTTGCGCTTGATTTTTGGAAGAGTTTCTGGTGTGCGTTTTGCTGTGGTGCTGGGAGAGTACGAGGCTGTAGGAGGAGCAGTAGGGTTCTTGTTGGTTCTGTTTCAGGCAGGCAGTCCTATTGTGAGGGCGCCACAATAATAAGAATAAGAAGGCACCTTGATGAAACGGTTCTTGAACGCTCTAGCAAAAGTTGGGGCTCGAACTTCAATCTTTCCGCCTCAGCTTTCTCGACTTTCACAACTTAACTTACAACAATACAATCATGAAGAGCTTATACCTTTGATATGCTCATGATGAGTTTATCGTTGAGAAGATCAAATATACAGAACAAACGCTGTGTATCGGGTTTACAAAAGCTTGAATGGCCAATTCCAATATATACAAGGATTTGAGATGTCTTTCACAACTACCACATCGTCTCTTGTATTGAGAGACTTACATGTAGTTCTGCCAGCATCAGTGCTTTTCAATAGTGGGTGACTCCGCCTCCCTCACCAATACGCCACGATATCGCATTTTGCCCGTCTCCAATCTCTCAAACGCTGCTGCTACGCCTTTCAACGTCATCGGGAATTCCTCAACCACGGGTTCAATCTTGTGTCTCGCTGCAAACTCGAGCATGTCGAAGTGGTTCTGGTGCGACGCTTCGGTTGATGCGATCAGCCTGTGACCCGGCAATACGAACGGCATGTAAGGGATCGATATCGAGTCTTGTTGGATTGTCATTAACACAATCGTGGCTCGGCGTGCTAGCAGTCCTAGATAGGCGCTCAAATCCGGAATTGCATTTGATGTTATGAGTAGTACATCGATTGACATGGGCTGTGGCAGATCCGTGATTTGAGGTTGCGAGTTCTGGTCGTCCGTTTGCGTATAAGACAGGTGCAGGTTGTCCGTTGTACGGATCTCGTCAGCACCTAGCTCGAATAGGCTCGATACTTTGGAAGGTTCGCTTGTGATGGCAGTGACACCACAACCCATTGCTTTGGCGAAGATGATGCCCATGTGACCAAGCCCTCCGACACCCACGACACCAACGCGGTCACTAGGCTTGGTACCGGCAGCATCAAGTGCTTCGTAGGTGGAAGCACCGGCACACATCAGAGGTCCAGCATGTACACTCCTGATTGTAACGGGTATTGGATATGCGAAAGCTGAGTCGATGATGCGGTGTGTGCCGAAGGCACCCTGGTCGAGATCAGAGAAAGCAAAACCACTGGCTTGCGAGCAGTATTGGCGATATCCAGAAGCACATGTCTTGCAGTGTCCGCATGACTACATATTCCATCAGTACGCTTGCAACAAGACATATAATCACATATCACATTGGTTACTCACTGAATGCAACCATCCCCATCCAACCCGCTGCCCCAGCGAGAGATTACGAACCCCGTCTCCTACTCTCTCCACGATACCGACGCCTTCATGACCGAGTCCACATCCTTTGTCTTTCGCATGGACATCGGTGGTACACAGTCCGCTGTGTGTTGTTCGGATCAACACGTCATTCGGTCCAAGATCTTTGGAAGTCGTCTTGTGTACGAATTGCTTCGTCTTTGCGTCATAGCAGATTGTCTCGATCGTGTGAGCTGCCATGTCTGGATCTCAAAGTTTGATCGTTAGCTCGCATACGCAATCGGAAGTGAACTCTCTTTGAGTGATGAGTACATGTACGTCGATCGAGAACAATGTGCCAACATTGCGCTGTAAGTCCACAACACTGACGTCGATCGCCAAGATACCATCGTTCACCGAAAGTACACCTGATAGAGCTGCAACCAGGACCAAAAGGAGTGAGGCTATCAAGAAATGGGACAAACATGTAATAACACCATATCGATGCCAAAAGCTGATCAAGATAGCCAAAAGGACGATGTGGGCTCGGATGTCATAACCCAAACCCTTACCCTAATGACAAGGTCTATATGTATGCATTGTCTCAATGTTCTCACATGCATCAAAGTGAGTTTCTGAATATACATCTATGCATTGTGTCACGGCGTGTGGTAGACAAGTATTTTGGACATGTCCCCAGGACTTGTCAGCATATACCTGAAGCAACAACACCGGTAAAAGGTGAATACGTGTATTGTGCAGAATCAGCCCATGGCTTGATAAAGTGTAAGATAACAGAAATGCCAATCATGTATTCTTCTTCAAAGGGTGTAATACACAAAGCTTCACATACTATATGGTACAAACATGGCAGCCACTCTCAACCTTCCAAAGACCTTTCCAGACTTCCCAACAGATCCTCGCTCTGCTCAGCAGTCCATGCAGGCGGCTCTTGAGCCGGACTCTTTTCATGTGTCGTAACATCCTCTGCGGCTTGTGGAATCTCCTCTGGCACCTCCGGAGCTTCCGGGACTTCAGGAGCTTTAGTGGCTGCTGGCGCGTGTGAATCCACAGGAGCTGAGTCCACGGGAGCCGAGTCCACGGGAGCTGACTCGACGGGAGCGGACTCCAAGGGTGCTGATTCCACGGGAGATGTTTCCACAGGAGCCGAATCTACAGGAGCAGAATCTACAGGAGCAGAATCTACAGGAGCAGAATCTACAGGAGCTGAGTCCGCTGGAGCTGATTCCACAGCAGTTGAGTCTGCAGGAGCATCAGTTGAAATATCGACCTCAACCTCCAACACTTGCTCCACAGGCTTTGGCGTGGCTTCAGCTTGTTCGAGGGCCATTTCGGATTCCATGACTGGCTCTGGGTTCTCGCTTGCCACTTCTGCCGCTACCGGTTCAGGCTCACTGACAACTTCTTGGATCACCGTTACTGGTGAGGCTACAGCATTCTCCACGTGAAGGCTTTCCGCAGGTTCGATATCCATAGCATCGTCGACTTGTGTTGTTTCGTGCTGCGGCTCTGGCTTCAGAGGTGACTGTGGTTGCACCTCAGGAACAGTCTCGACTGCTTCGGGTTGCAAATCAGGCTGTGATCCTGCTTGATCGACTGGCTCAGGTACAGGTTTTGTTTCTGGTTCAGTCTGTGGCTCAACCTCTGGCTCAGTTTCCGCAGGTCGATCTTGCATTTCCACATCAACATCGGGATTTGGTTCGTCCAGTACTTGCTGATCCATAGGTTCGTCCTTTGGAAGGGTCTCGATAGGTGTGGGTTGTTTGGGCGTATGTGCAACAGGTGTAGGCTTAGCAGGTTGTGTCTCGGCGGTCGCAGCTTCGGTAGGCGCAGGTGTAGACTTCTTCGCAGGCGTAGCAGCAACTTCGGCGTCGTCCTCTTGGATCTCGCCATCTTCCCTGTCTTCGTCGTCGTCGTCTCCATCATCGCCTTCCTCATCATCATCGCCTTCTTCTTCCTGGTCGCCACCATCACCAGCCTCGTGCGTCAGCCTCGCCGCCTCCTCCATCGACACATCCTTGCCTGCGTCCTCTCCTTTCGCCACATGCTTGACCGTCTGTCCTGGTTGCGGCACGATCTTGGTGGCGTTTGGCACAATCGTAGTATACGTGCTGCCATCTGGATTCGTGAACGTGACTCTTTTCTTGCCTCTTCCAGGACCGCCTTTCTTCTTCGGCGGAGGCCTATTCCGCACCCGTTGGGGAGCAACTGGGCCAGAAGGAACTAAGCTGATTAATCCATCCTCACCGGCAGTGCCAAGCCCTTCGATTGTCGTGCCAGGTTCCAGGTGGGTAGCCTGCATCTGCGAGTCGGCTGGTAATTCATTCTCGAGGACTTGGCCCTCAAGCGCAACCACTTCGTAGATCACACTTTCCCCAGTTGCAACATCCAAGACCTTCTGCACTCGTGTCTTGCGCTTCGCGGCTTGCGATGCGCCACCCGCTGTAGGGTCATTTGCACCGCCGTGATAATAGTTCGGCAGGCCTTTCCGGCGCTTAGCAAGGAATTCCCAATGCAGATGCTCTGGCACAAGAGCCGACTCCGGCACCTGTCGCCACTTCCGCGCCATGAAGCCCTTCTCCTCAGTATGATTTGGCTTAGCCAAAACCTCATCTGGAACACCTTCTTCCTCGCGCGCGTTGAAATCATCGCCATCTGGCTCCACTTCTGGTGCCGTCTTGCGCTTAGTGCCATATTTGCCACTGCGTGCGATGCGCAAAAGCTGCTGGGTGTGAGGGAGCAACAGATGAGAGCTCTCGGGCATGGCAGGCTCAGCCCACTTGTCCTGAGCCTTTTCAATATCAGTTTCCGAGGGTGGCGGTGCCAGAGATACACGGCTGGGCATCGAAGACCATTGCTTCACAGGAAGACCCTCGAAAATGTCATTGTCTACTTGAGACCGGCCAGAGCGACCAGAGCGACCAGGAGGTCGGTACTAAATAGTTGAATGTCAGTTGATTGATACCTGGAAGCTGACAAGCAGCCACACGGCGGAGGACCACAGCGCATTTATCGCCATTGAGTTTGATGATTTTCCGCCATAAATTCAATGGCGAGCTGAGTCGAGAGTGAAGCGAGAAAGAAAAGCAAACAGTGCATGTGTTGTTGTGAAGTGAGGCGACATACCGCAGCCATGATATTGGAATGAAGGCGCAGATGCGACGCGCCAAAATAACTCGGATTCGTAGCCAAACTTATCGGCGCATTGATAGACTGTTGCTGTCGCTGCTATATTCGTCGCGCTGGATCAATATCTCATAAAATAAATAACAAGGTGATAATGCCCCATCTACGGTCGCAACGCGCACGACGCGAAGGTGATGGATGTTGCGCGCGCCTAGGTCGCCCTGAAAGCGGTTCGGGCCACCTGCTCTCGCTCTCGCTCTCGTCTCGGGACGGACTTGGAGATTTGTACATCTTTGGTGACATCAAGGGCGGCCCTGCGACATCCAAACACTTGCGTCTGTACTACCACTGCACAATATTCTCTACCAGATATTGTCTTTTCCGGACCTGAGGACCACGATACTTCCATCCGAATTAGCGCATACGATACTCGACGATGGCCACCTCCGCCACGGCCTACGAGGCCCGCTCTCTCTTCCGTTCTCTTTTGCGCCAGAGCAAGCAATTCGCCGCATACAACTTCCGCGAGTACGCAAGGAGAAGGACAGTGGATGCTTTCAGGGAGGCGAAGACGGAGGGCGATGAGCGCAAGGTGCAGGAGTTGATGCAGAAGGGTCTTAAGGAGCTACAAGTGTTGAAGGTGTGTATTGCTGGGTACTTTGGGAAACAGAGTATTTTGTGGATATGTTGGCAGACGCACTTTGTTTGAAAGACGGGTCGCAAGAGATGGTGTAACAAGAGCGATTTGCTGACGATTTGGTGCGCACAGAGACAAACAGTTGTATCACAATTCTTCCAGCTTGACCGCTTAGTGGTTGAAGGTGGCAAGACCGGCAAGCAGACTGGAAACCGCGGTGGTATTGTGAGGCAGACTGAGCACGGGTCCGTACATTCTTCCTCAATTCAGAGAGCACGAGGCTGACAGTGTTCTTCACAGCTGGGATTAAAGTGGCGAAAGCCAATGGAGACGCAATTAATGAGCATGTAACAACAACTTTGAAGCATTTGTTGGCGCGGAGACAGCGAACAAAGGATGAGGAGACACTGTAAAAGTAAGGATTGGCGGATGTTGGTTCGCTTGATGATGAGAAAATGCTTGTGAATATACAGAGGGCGCACGATACGGCGCATCGTCACGGCTTTTGATAAGAGAAACCCGCTATAGAGAACGCCAAATGAAACACTATTAGCTTGCACGCCCGCATCACCGCATGTTTGCAAGACGGCTGGGATGTATGCCTTCTGTATCGGCAGCACCGGCCTTGAAATCGCCCTTCGCAGCTGGCGCATCACCGCCCTTCTGTTTGCCTGCCTTGCGCTCCTCTCTGGCCTTCTCTTTCCGCTCGAATTCTATCCTTCGCTCTCTTTGCTCCTCCAATCTCACGTTCTTCACCCGGATCTTCTCCTTGCGAGCGTCTGTTCCTCCTCCACCACCAGCCGTGAGCTCAACGTTGATCTTCCTTCCTGTCGGTCTCTTAGGCTTGGGTCCTCGTCCGAAGCTGCGCGGTTGTGGCTCAGGCTCTACACCTTTCAGTCCTTCAGGCGCCTCTGGGTCGAAGTAGGAGTGGTGGAACAGTTTCAGCGCAGTCTTCATGCGGTCGTAGCCCTCGAACTCCAGGAAGGCGAAACCTTTGCTCTTTTTGGTGGCCGGGTCTGTACGGTGGCGGAGGGTGAAGGGTTGCAGGCTCTTGAAGTGCTCCTTGAGCGAGTCGTCTGTGGTGCTGTAGGGAAGGTTGCCGACAAAGACAATGAAGCGCTGGTTCGCAGGTGGTGCTTTCTCTCCGTCTGCTGTCGCAGATTTGGCCTTGCGCTTTTTCTTAGGCGCAGGCGCTTTAGCCTCTGTCTGCTCGCCTTCTGCGGTCGTATCTTTGTCCGATCTCTTGCGCTTCTTCGACTCGCCAGCAGCACCAGGTGTGACTACAGGAATCAACTCCTTCTGCGGCTCCTCTTGATCTTCGGGTCCATCCTCTCTAGGTACGGGCTCTGGCTCTGCAGGCACAACCTTCTTCTTCTTGTCCTTCTTGAATTTGTTGGCGCGCTCGGCATCACGCTGGGCGCGCTTCTCCTTTCGTGAGATTGCAGCTGCGGAGGCGTCTTCTGACATGTTGCGTGGATGTGAGGTTTGTTGTAGTGTATTTATCGAAGATCTAGATTTATTTGTCGGCTCTAAATTTCGCGACTGCTTGCGATCGCTTCCCCACGCTCTCTCTCGCTCTTGCCGCTTCGCCATCTCGCTTACTGCCTTAGTGCCTCAGGACCCCGGCCCATTGGAGGCGCATGTTGAGTGTCATGTTAGGGACCGATCAGTGCCTGTCAGCCTCACTGGTAGTATACGAGCTGCTGCGGACACTGGACTGGATGCCGCAAGTAATAATGACCAAAGTTCGATAATTTTGGAGACGCCGAAAACCAATGACTCTTGCGGCAGCACTGCCTCTGAACACTCCTTACACAACCGAAAGTGGCACTCGAAGGACTGCCTGGTCCCCGAGGCATTGATTTATTCACTAGCGGCCCCAACCACAGACAGCATAGCCACCTCAGCAATCATTGAGTCAGCTGGATATATTGCACGTCCCTGCTCAGAGGCTTTGCGTACACTCACGACACCACCTTTCCCCGGACATCCATGGCAGCGAACAAGAGCGCGAAAACGCTCGTCCACGCACAAGATGCCGCTGGAGAAACGACACCTTTGTTGAACGCCTCAGAAAGGATCGATCGCAGTGAGACCGCCTCGATAGGCTCAAGCCATGCCTCAAAATCGCCACAAACATCAGAGCCTCCTTCTCCCAGCACAACGCAACCTGACGATGAAGAAAAGCCATTCCCATTAAACCAGATTCTCATCCTTTGTTATGCCAGTGTGGTGGAGCCCATCGCCTACTTCATCATCTTTCCATACATGACCGAGATGGTTGAGCGGGTAGGCGGTGAAGCAACAGAGGACGTAGGATACTGGGTTGGCGCAATCGAATCATCGTTCTCGCTAGTTCAAATGCTCTTCACCATCTTCTATGGCCGGCTCGCGGATCGTCTTGGTCGAAAGCCGGTGATGGTATTCTCACTGGGAGGTATTGGACTTGCATCTGCCCTGTTCGGAATAAGTACGTCGCTTTGGCAAATGCTTGCCTTCAGATGCCTTGCTGGATTATTTTCAGGCAGCTCGGTGACGATTCGTTCTATGTTGAGTGAGAATTGCACAAAGAAGACACAGGCAAAGGCGTTTGCGTGGTTCATGTTTGCAAGGTAGCCGCTCATTTGTACACTGAATTGATACATTCGCTAATGGAGATCGTAGAAATATTGGCCTCTTTATGGGACCTGCTCTTGGTGAGTATTCAGCTACCGAAGAGTCGGCCGTACCTTAGAGAGTACCCAGCTGACTAAATTCGACTTCTAGGTGGCTTCCTCGCGAATCCTGCTACACAGTATTCTGCTTTCCGGAATGTTGCTTTCCTTCACAATTACCCATATGCTCTGCCAGGGTTTTTATCTGGAGCGTTCTGCCTGAGCGCATCAGTCGTGGGCATCGTATCTCTGAAAGAAGTGAGTTTTTTTCTCTAACATGTATTGATGGATTGTAATCTGAACAAATTATCAATAGACACTCCCAAGTAAATTGGACGCCAATGGCCAGCCCAAACAAGATTCTGAAATGTCAACCTGGGAACTCATGAAGGCGCCTGGAGTCGCGATAGTTGTCTTCATTTACAGTCATGTCATTTTACAAGCTCTTTGCTACACTGCAAGTATGTTGTACTTCTTTACCCTTACAAATTGTGTCATCACTAAACATGAATTGCAGTTACACCCATCGCTCAATGGACCCCAGTCCGTCTCGGTGGATGGGGATTCTCTTACCAATGGATCTCAATAGCTCTAGCCCTTGCCGGCTTCAGCCAAGCGGTATGGATGCTATTCGGCTTCCCTTACCTGCAGCGTAAGACGAGCACCGGCACCGTTCTCCGTATCTGCTGCATCGCGTGGCCCATAGAAATGGCCCTGTACCCATTGCTCAACGAACTCCTCCGCGCCGACCTCCGCCCTGCATTCTGGACAGCTGCCTTTACAACCATCTTCCTCGGCTCGGGCATCGCGATGTCGTTCGCTTGCATCCAGCTTTGCTTGAACGATATCGCGCCGAGCCCGGACACATTGGCTACGCTGAATGCAATTGCCTTGACTATCAATTGCGGCATGCGAGCTATTGCTCCGGTGGGAATGGCGAGTTTGTATGCGGTGGGGATCAAGGGAGGCTGGTTTGACGGGCACTTGGGGTGGATAGTGTTGACTTTTATGGGCCTGTTGTTGAATGTCAGCGTGAGGTGGCTGCCAGCGAAAGCTGAAGGCGATTTGCACCATAAGACAAAACCTAGCGATGAGGAAACAGAGGGATGAGTTGGAGGAAATGGGAAGTTTTCATGGCTATTTTCGCCTTCTTGATTGTGTGTATAGTACAAAAGTTGAGTCTAGATCGTGCTCCGTCTTGCGACTGTCCTTCTCTTTTCATCTTCAAGCGCGAAAGCAGATGACGTCCATCAGCTCTAGAACCCCCTGTGCGAGCTGTACGACTTTAGATGCTTAGCGGGCAATAGGCTGGGACCATACCACGGACCGAGCGTGGGTGAGCCCCATTGAGGATCAGAAGAGGGCGAAACCACGAATTGAGCACCAGGGTCCCTGTTTCACAGTCCATCAAGAGAGGCGCGGGAAGCATAGCTGCTATGCGACCGCTGACGCCTAGGCCATTATGCTCAATTGGGAGGTGAAGCCTCCTAACCTTTCGAAGCGAGACGCCACATTGTTTTGGCGTCCTTTGAATCTTCTGGAAAACAACGATGCCTGACCTATGACAACAAAATGTCGTATCCATCCTTCTGGATTTTAACAATATCCTCGTCGACAGCATACTTGCGACGCACAACTTCGAATACGATGAGGCCAATGCTCGTGCTAGGAACTTGCCTCAATGTTGATGCGAAGAAGTCTTTGTACAGCCAGCGCCGCATGCCGCCCTCGCGACGCGCCAACACTTGCACTTGTTTCCAAGTCTTGGTGTAGGCAGTAGCATACAGACCGAGGGCTTGCTTCTTGGTAGCGAACGATTTGGTATATTGGTGTGAGTCGATGTACTCCAGCCTGCCGTAGTGCACATCTTGAACGCGGCTGAGAGGGTGTGAGATGGTTTGCTGGGCAAGGGACGCCATGACTCCAGCAAGTGCGATGAATGTCGGTTCGAGCATGTAATGCGGCTTGATCAAAGGGTTTCCAGTGAGATCTGCCTGCCGGTCTATGTGTGCTTTCTGTGACAAAGACAGGTTGCCATATTCTCCGTAGTAGTTGCTGACATAGGCGTAGAATGACTGTGCTTTGACGTATTCGAAAATACCAAAGAAGAAGCCATACCCGAATGAGTCCTTGAGGAAGGAGAGTGACCAGCCAGCGAAGACTCCGCGTGCGCCTATCTCTCTCGTTTTGACGTAGGCGTATTGCCACATGTGCTTGTATTTGCCCTGCATGAGCTCGGTTGCCTGGAAGCGCACCTGTAAGGCATCTACTGGTGCTGCTAGTATGCTCTGAATAGAGCCTGCGATGAATCCAGCGGAGAAGGTGGTGCCGAATGATGGAGGCGGATAGACTCTCTTGGTGGCGAGCGCGGATGGCTCGTGTATAGTCGCAAGCGTTTGCAGATATCCAGCATATAGAACTGCTCCAACCATAGTGTTGGCGACCAGCGGAGGCAGGACCTGATTAGGGATGAACGACCATCCATAGTGCTTGACGGCATGTGCCAGCATAGCGGGAGATGTCATTCTCCATGACCAGCGCTCACCAGCCTGTACGCTTGGGTTGATGGCTCGTACATAGCCCTGTGGACTGAGTTAGAAGGCGGTACTCACGAAGGAATATATTTAAGCATTACCATATAACTATATCAGTGTCAGAAAGAGGGTTCTCATGCAGATTGTATGTAAGTTTGGTTGTGTCTTACTCAACTCTGGTGCGGAAGAAGGCTTTCACAGGCGCTCGAAAGTAGAAGGTCAGCATCCTCGCACTCAAAGCCCGCATACCAGCTGCGTAGGCGCCCGTGGCCGCATCTTTCTTTTGTTTCTTCTTGCGAGGATTGGTATCGAAGCCATCTCGAAGCCTGGGAAGCAGCTCATCGTCGAGGTTCATGCTAGAGGTGTGAATATGCTATCAGAACTCCCAGACCATCATGAAAGCATCGCCAAAATAATGCAATGTGCGTAGTAATTCACTCAGTCACATGTAAATGCCTCCTTCACCTGATCCTCGTCACGCGCTGCCATCAATATCGGAGAGGCACGGGAGTTGCGAGGGCACTGCTGCCTGAGGCGTCAAAAGTACTCTAGTGCTCGGCCAACGCGCGACGCGACCAAGCAGCACTTGAGCTTTAGATATCTTTGATTGCCTTTGCCGTCCCCTCCTTCGCGCACTCATCACAACATCACCCTCGCCACGCCACACATATCTCGCGACCTCACAACATTCTCGACCAGCATTGCCTCTCTCATAATCCGACCTTTGACACACACCACAACTGCTCTCCGGGCGTCACTCGCCCAACATGGCGGACGAAGTGAGCATCGACAAAACCACCTTCCACAACCGCCTGTCTGGCCTCATTTCACAATGGAAGGCCGACAAGAGATCGGGAAACCCTGTCTTTGGTGATGTTGGAAGTATCGCCATTGTCATGGGCAAGACCGACGAAGCAGCTGGCTTCCACAAGGCAAACGCGCTTCAGTTCTGGCTGCTCGGCTACGAGTTCCCTGCGACGCTCTTCGTCATCACCCTCGAGGGCATCTACATCATCACCACCAAGAAGAAGGCCGCATATCTGGAGCCTCTCAAGGACGGCAAGACTCCCGTGGAGATCTTCGTCCGAGGAAAGGACGCTGCCGAGAACCAGAAGCAGTTCGAGCGCTGCCTGGAGATCATCAAGGGCGCGGGCAAGAAGGTCGGAGTCATCACAAAAGAGCTTTCGGGTGGACCTTTCGTACAAGAATGGAAGACCGCGTTTGGAGAGATCAGCAAGGAAGTGGAGGAAGTGGACATCAGCCCAGCACTTTCCGCTGCCATGAGCGTGAAGGATGAGAACGAGCTGCGCTCAATCAGAAATGCGTCGCATGCGACATCCCACGTCATGACGAACTACTTTGTCGACCAAATGTCAGACATCCTCGACAAGGATAAGAAGATCTCACACCGCGCGCTCTCTGACAAGATTGCCAACAAGATTGACGACGACAAGTTCTTCCGCCAGATGAAGGCTCAAGATTTCGATCCTGTCCAGCTGGACTGGAGCATCAGTCCCACCGTGATGAGCGGCGGCAACTTTGATCTGAAGCTTGCAACAGACCCCGACGACAGCAACTTGCACCCAGGTGTCATTATCTCAGCCCTCGGCTTGCGATACCAGACCTACGCCTCTATGGTTGCCAGGACGTACCTCGTGGACCCCAACAAGTCGCAGGAGAGCACCTACAAGCTGCTTCTGAACGTCCACGAGGCTGTTATCAAAGAATTGAAGGACGGCGCTCCGGCGAAGAACGCCTACCTGAAGGCCATCTCAGTCATTAAGGCCAAGAAGCCCGAGCTCGTGGAGAAGTTCGTGAAAAACGTCGGTGGAGGCATCGGTATCGAGGCTAGGGATTCTACCATGATCCTCAATGCGAAGAACAACCGCGTTCTCAAGGACGGCATGACTCTTACCGTCACCACTGGATTCTCCGATGTCGAAAACCCCAACCCTCAAGACAAGAAGCGCGATGCCAAGTACGCCATGATGTTGAGCGACACGATTCGTGTCAACGCCTCAGCGGTTGGTACTGGCGAGCCTTTCGTGTTCACAAAGAAGGCGGCTTCAGACATGGAGAGCACCTCTTTCTTCTTCAACGACGATGAAGAGGAAGAGACTAAGAAGCCCGCGAAGCCTAAAAAGGATGCGCGTGTTGGTGCTGTTGCTCAGTCGAACATCCAGAAGACGAGGCTGAGAGGACAGGGTGGTTCTACACAGAACGAAGTAAAGGAGAACGCCCGCCGCGAGCATCAAAAGGAACTCCACGAGAAGAAGCAAAAGGAGGGCAAGGAGCTGTATGCCGAGGATACTGGCAACTTGAACGGCGTAGTGGAGAAGAAGTTCAAGCGCTTCGAGTCTTATAAATACGACACGCAGCTGCCAACCAAGGTGAAGGATCTTGTCATCCTCGCGGATCCCAGGAACAACTCTGTCATCCTGCCCATCATGGGTCGCCCGGTTCCCTTCCACATCAGCACAATCAAGAACGCAAGCACAACCACCGAGGGCAATTTCTGCTTCCTCCGTCTCAACTTCCTCTCTCCTGGCCAAGGTGTTGGTCGCAAGGAGGACCAGCCCTTCGAGGACCCCAACGCACAGTTCGTCCGCTCGCTCACCTTCAGATCAAAAGACGCTCGTCACTTGACCGATGTCACAGAGCAGATCACAGAGATGAAGAAGGCTGCCACTCGCAAAGAGCAAGAGAAGAAGGACATGGAAGACGTTGTGGAGCAAGATAAGCTTATCGAGATTCGCAACCGTCGCCCCCACCGTCTGGATAACATCTTCATGCGTCCTGCGATGGAAAGCAAGCGTATTGGCGGAGCTGTCGAGATTCACCAGAACGGTCTGCGCTACCACCACCTGGCTGGTGGTCAGAAGATCGACATCCTTTTCAGCAACGTCAAGCACTTGTTCTTCCAGCCCTGTGCTGGTGAGCTCATCGTCATCATCCACGTGCACCTCATCAACCCTATCATCGTTGGCAAGAAGAAGACAAAGGACATCCAGTTCCTGCGTGAAGCTTCGGAGACCCAGATCGATGAGACCGGTAACCGCAAGCGCAAGCACCGCTACGGTGACGAGGAGGAGTTCGAGGCCGAGCAGGAAGAGAAGCGCCGCCGTGTGCAGCTCGATAAGGAGTTCAGGAACTTCGGCGAGAAGATCGCTGATGCCGGCAAGAACGACAACCTCAGCATTGACGTGCCTTTCCGCGAGCTCGGCTTCAACGGTGTGCCTGCACGTTCATCTGTCACTATCCAGCCGACCACCGACTGTCTCGTGCAGCTCACCGAGCCTCCTTTCCTGGTTATCACCCTCACCGACATCGAAGTCGTCCACCTCGAACGTGTGCAGTTCGGCCTCAAGAACTTCGACATGGTCGTCATCTTCAAAGACTTCACCCGCGCGCCTGCTCACATCAACACCATCCCTGTCGAATCTCTCGATGCAGTTAAGGACTGGCTCGACAGCGTCGACATTCCGTTCTCCGAGGGTCCGCTCAACCTGAACTGGGGCACCATCATGAAGACCCTCGTCGCCGACCCGCACGCCTTCTTCCACGAAGGCGGCTGGAGCTTCTTGGCCGCCGACTCAGACGGCGAGAGCGACGAGGAGGAAGAGGAGAGTGCTTTCGAGATGAGCGAGGAGGACTTTGCCAGCGAGAGCGAGAGCGACGACGAGAGCAACTTCGACAGCGAAGCCAGCGCCGAGGCCAGCGACGACGAGGTCTCCGAGGAGGAAGAAGGCGAAGACTGGGATGAAATGGAGAAGAAGGCCGCGCGCAAGGACCGCGAAGGCGGCCTTGACGACGAGGAGAGGAAGCCCAAGGCGAAGGCTGGCAAGAAGAGATAAGCCTAGGGCTAATCGATCTTTGCTGTGACCTTTTGGGAGGGTGGTCATCTTTCATGTTTTTTGTTACTACAGGGAAGCGACTGTGGCGTTTACTGGCGTGAAAATTGCCGGTTAGGATTTTCGTGTACGATTTGGGTCTGATATGCAGAAGTACATGGCTACCGTAGACGTAGCTAGCTCGGCTGAGTGTGGCATGACCAACACAGGTGCAGCTTTTGTATTCAAGATGACAACTATATGTTCTGGACAACGTTGACCTCGCGTGCATGCATGCCCTTCCAAAGTGATCACGACGCTGACGAAACCCAGGCAGTATCAACGGGAGATTTTCTGCAGTACGAGAAGTCGCACGCATAGCATTGATACACAAGGTGTAAATCACAAATAAGGAGTCACTTGAATCACATGGGCACATTGGTTTTCAAGTTTTGTGAAGCTGTCTACCTTACTTTGATGGCGGTGGTCAGCCATGTACGCGGTCAGAAAGTTCTACAGCTCTCATCGTCTTCTGTTCCTTGCATTTCATTCTCTGGGTGGCTGACAGCAGACGCTCGGAGCCAGCAGACCTTTCGAGCTGACAAGGTCGAAGGGAGGTATGGGCGTACAGCAGGCGGAGACGCCAGCATGGAGCTCATCGTGGAGGTGAAAGTGTTGCGCGTCGCGCAAACTGAGTGTGTGAGAGGCAAGCTCAGGCGAAGTGGTCCATTTACCAAGCGCTGGTGGCGACAGCACCTTCGGCGGAGAAGGAGTTGTCGACGGGGGCGGCGGCACCCCAGGCAGAGGGAGCAGCGAAGCCGCCAGCATCGGCGCCGGTATCAGCGCCACCAAACGCGCCGCTCTGCTCACCTTCGGCACCAGCATCTTCCTCGGAGTCGGAAGCGTCATCTTCGAATGTGGCAACGCCGCCTTCAGGGATGTGCTGCTCCAGGAAATCTGGAATCGGGCAGCCAGATTCGAGCAAGATGTTGACAAGAGCCGGGGCAAGTTCCTCATCGCGATCGTTATAAAACGAGGTTGCCTTGCCTTTGTTGCCGATGCGGGCAGTACGGCCAATGCGGTGGACGTACTCGGTAATGCCGCCGTGCATGGCGGAGGGCAGGTCAAAGTTGATAATGTGGTGCACATTAGCAACGTCGAGGCCACGAGCAGTGATGCCAGTAGTGACGAGAATCGGCGCGTTGCCGGATCTGAATGCACGCATATTATCCTCGCGCTCGCGCTGCCCACGATCGCTGTGAATGGAGGTGCTTGGGAGCTCATGGTTGTAGAGGTACGCGTCTACCTCATCAACAGTTCTCTTGCTGTTGCAAAAGATGAGGGTCCTAGCGGGGTCGCTGGAGATGAGCAGGTCGTAACAAGCCTGAAGCTTCTGGCTGCGGTCGACGAAGATGACGTCCTGCTCGATGTTCTTGTGGGACGAACCGGCACGGCCGACGGTGAGGCGGTAATCCTCGCCGGTAGCCATGTAATCCCTGGCCAGGCCACGCATCTCCTTGGAGAAGGTCGCGGAGAACATCAGGTAGACATGATCGGCGTCGTCGTTGGTATCGCCGCCGCCCATGATCATCTTGAGCTCATCCTCCCAATCCATCTGAAGCATCTCGTCGGCTTCGTCGATGATGGTGTACAAGACGCGGGACATGCTCAGGACATCAGGCTTGCGCATGAGGTCGCAGAGACGGCCGGGCGTAGCGACCAAGATGTCGCACCCCTTGGCGAGCTGATCGATGGTGATGGACATTGGTTGACCGCCGTAGGTGGCGAAGGGACGCATCATCGAACGGTAGCAGAGACGTCTGCACTCGTCGAAGACCTGCATGGCGAGCTCGTGGGTAGGGACGACAATGACGACAAGCGGCTCGGCCTTGACTCTGTGGATGCGAGGATTGTAATCAGGGGCAGCCTGATTTGGGCGTGCGGCGCACAGCTTCTTCGCCTTGCCACAGAGACGTGAGATGACCGGCATGAGGTAGGCAGCCGTCTTGCCGGAGCCT
Source organism: Cladosporium velox (assembly GCA_024604135.1). Classification (NCBI taxonomy): domain Eukaryota; kingdom Fungi; phylum Ascomycota; class Dothideomycetes; order Cladosporiales; family Cladosporiaceae; genus Cladosporium; species Cladosporium velox. The sequence continues at coordinate 673,623 of JANIIF010000008.1, read as the reverse complement.
AAAGGTAACATTGTTAGCTTGTGCATGAGAGTAGACATCGAAAAGCATCACTAACCGGTCTGCGAAATGCCGATGACGTCGGCGCCAGAGAGGATGGCAGGAATGGTGTATGCCTGGATGGGCGTGGGCACGGTGTAACCCATCTTCTTGGCGACGATCTCCTGGAGGATCGGGTGGAGGCCTGCGGTGTCAAACTATTATTCAGTTAGCGGCGTGCAGCGCGGATGTTTGAGGCTGTACTAGGGTTACTCACGGAGCGAGCTGGCTGCAGGCGATCAGGGCCCTCGACGGTGACCTCAAATTGCAGCTTGTCCATGTGCTGGCCCTGGCGAACACGGAAATCGCCGCCGAAAAGGTCCTGCTCGAGCTCCGGGACCTCGGGACCGACGTCGCCGTACTCGTCGTCCCACTCGTACACGGCCGAGTTCTTGAGGTAGTTGGCGTGGTCGTCATCACAGCTGGACTGCTGGGCATTGTAGTCAACTGGAACGGTCTCGACCCAGCCGGCTTCTCTGGCGCGGTCGCGGTGGGCAGCCTTTTCGGCCTCACCGAGGACTCCGGCAATGGGAGTCATGTCGAAGGTGTTGCCGTCAGTGGTGGCAGTGGTATCAGCAGTGGTATCAGCAGTGGAGTCGCCAAATCCGTTTGGCTCAGCGACGGAAGCAGTGGCGGCACCGCCGTCAGTCTCCCAGGCGGCCATGTTGCAGGTGGATGGATGTAGGGACGTGGGTTGGGTGTGTGAGCGGAGGCGCTGCAGTGGCCTGGATTGAGTGCAATGTCGAAGCAGATGCAGACGAGAGTCGTCAATGCCTTGGTGCAGTGCAGTGACAGAAGAGGAGGTGGATGTTGTGGAAGAGAAGAAGATAAGGCGAGGGGATGGCAGAAGTTGTCGTGAACAGCCAGGCAGCAGTCAGCAGGTTAACAGCGGAAAGTGCGCCAAGGCGAAGCACTGACACGCGCCTTCAGTTGCATGTGAAGAAGGAAGGAGCGACCGAGTGAAAGCGCGCGTTTGAACTGAAGAGCTGGGCCAGAGTGAGCGCAACGGAGCAAGTGAGTGCAATGGAGGTCAATGAGTGAGAAGTGGTAAGTGAGTATGAATGGTAAACAGTGAGCATTGTGAATAATGAAATGGCAACTCATCCTCGTCCTACTCATACATTGCTCTTGAAGATCGTCAGTCATCACATCACGTGCGCATTCCGGTGCTGCCACCTCAGAACGACCACACGCCTGCCCTCTTTGCCCAATCAGCCTTCTCATAATCCTGCCTCTTCATGTCTGCAAACACGCCTTCCCGGTTCTCCCAATCTCGCTTGCTTCCCACTTGCAATGCATCACTAAGAGCCTCGGCGTCTGGTGAGGTTATGTTGCTGTGCCAGTGCAGTGATTTCGAAACACGAACGACACGTAGTCGCGGAAGTGTGCATTCATCCATGGCAATCATAATGTCAATAGGACTGATCTTCTCCTCGACATTGGGATGACCCGAGTTCGTGAGCTCCAATGTGTGCAAGTGCTCGTGGGACAAAGGCTGACCGAAGGACGGCTGCTCTCCATTTTCGACCCCAGCGATCAAGGGATCTTGGAAGTGCGAGAAGTGACCCTCGTCGAACATGGCAGGAGTGATGTAGTCTACACTGATGCTAAGCTTCTTGATCTGTGGTAGGAGGAACAGAATGTCGTCCATTGCATGCGCACTGAGGCGAGGCATGTGTGCAATTTTGATGTATTCCAGATTCCTGAGAGGACGTATGGCGTTTCGCAGCAGGTGTGTAACTGCGTAACCTTTTGCCAGAGGGCAGTGCTCGACGACGATGCTGCGCAGGGTTTGAGGGAAGCTGACCACGCCGTGGAGGAAATGTGCATCTATGCCGCCACTGAGGGAAAGCTCTGCTAGCTTGGGAGGCCACTCGATAGCATCACCATTGTGGTGCACTCCGAAACCCGAAGACCTTGGAAGCCTGAAGATTTCCAAAGTGCTGAGATGTGACACCGTGCGAAATAGAAGAGGAAGAGGTGGAGACTCGGAGACTAGAGACAAGTCCAGCGATCGTAGATTCTGGCACTTTGCCAGAGCTGGCAAGCAGTTGGACGCAAAGGATGCTTGCGGAGCGCGGAACTCTTCAAGCGAGTCTTTGGTCCGTCCCAACATCCTCGCCGTCGTACTCTTGCTGCTTTGATGTACGAGCCGGGTCATATCGAGCACCTTCACCAGCTTTGACAAGCGACTATAGCGGATGTGTAGATTCTTGGACGGGCATATTGCATTGTAGAACTTGTCGAAGTTGGGACCGTATAAGTCCGGGTATCGATACAGGTACGACACACCTGCACTATGCCACTGACGAGAGAGAAGACAGACAGATGCGAGCGTACGCTGGGCATCGTGATCGCGGGCGATATACTCGATGATTTGGAGTACGACCTCATCGGGGAGGTAAATTGGCTCTCCTACCCATCCTCTGCCTTCGCCTGCATCGTCGGCTGCCTGTAGCGAGGTTGCATTCGTATTCTCAACATCCTTGCTCTTGTCCTTGTGAAAATCAAGCGTGACCTTGGCCAAGTTGTCTGCCATCTGAATCTCCCAATTACTGTGCTGATCCAACGCCATAATGATGTTGCGGCTCTGCGGCACCAGTTGACCCGAGCGCTTCTTAAGGGTAATACCGCCGTTGATCCAAGCACATGGCTAGTTGTCTCGCGATGCGTGCATGTGTTCTTGAAGCGGTGATAGCCGCATGCAGACGCCTTCGACGCTGCAAGAACGAAAGCTTGAAGACGTTCAATATGACGCAACGCTAGCATCGGCGTCGTTCTTCCGAGCGGATACTAAGCGCGGCTATCGTCGGATCTACGCGAAGGTCAGTGCGATACAAGGGTAAGTAGCCAAGGTGTTTGGCGAACACCAATGACTGCGCCATGCTGTTACCCAAGAGGCACATTTCTCGAATCTGGTTGACAGCGTCTGGACTCTATCTGCCATTTTGAAGCGGTACATGCCGTTTTGACATACCTTTTCGCAGCGGTTCTGCAAGTGACGAAGTGACTGGCGATCTCTTACCCGTCATGGTACGTTATGCTGTTGAGGCTCCAACAACGCCGTAAAGGTGGTAATGTATATTGTTTCAATGTACTGACATGTTGCTCTCACCCTCAATACACACCTGGACTGCACATGTTTCCTGTTCGCGGGCTCTTATTCTACGACAATCATCCAAAAGAAGACATCTCGGCATGCCATTACACTAGAGGTATCACATCATCTCATATAGCGCTCCACGCCTGATCAACCGGCAAAATAGCCCCAGAGATCTTCTTGCTCGCATCCGATGCGAGGAAGATTAGGGCGTCCGCAACCTTGGAAACGTCAATTGGCACTCCCTTTCTTGGGTCCGGGGTGTGACCGCTTAAAACCGGCTCCAAGGCCTTATACGCTTCCGTATCCATCTTGCTGAAATCAAGGGTGACGGCCATACCACCGTTGGTACCTACACGCCGGAGGGACAGCTCTGGGATGGTGTGTGTTGCAGGTTTTGGGGCTTTGCCTGTCTGCAAGATCTACGTACCTTTGGGTGCTATGGCGTTGCAGCATATGCCTTCGTGTCTGTATCGAAAGGCTACTTGCTTGGTCGCTCCAACGATCGCGTGTTTGCCTGTTCACATCGCCCGTCAGCTTCACCACGGACAAAAGAACCATACTATCATTCCGCCAAAAGCGAAGAACAAACTCACATTTGCCCTCTTCCTCGTTCCACACGGCCTCTTTGAATTAACTTGATGTACTTGTTAAGCTCGTATTTCTTCGCAAAGTTCTGGAAGTATTGCAAAATCTCTGGCGCGCCGGCGTAGAAATTGGACCATTCTGGATTCGGTTCAAATGGGTATGTGTATGCATGAGCGGGCCTGTTCTCGTCAGTCAATGCTGGCATCTGGCGACTCTTCAAAAGAGGTACTCACACGTCGCAAGCGCATCTCGGGTAGCGGTTTTCGTACCACGTTCCGCCAACATCTGGATTCCTGTATTCGTCGTTCTAATCAGCCTCTAATCCCAATGTCTTGGAAGATGGACACATCCATAACTTACTTCTCATATACCTGCAACTCATAGTTACGCAGATTCCTCTGCGCCTTGTACGCAACGCACAAACCACTCGCGCCTGCACCGACTGCAATGATGCGGACATGCCGCGGCTGCGAGTGCCATTGCTCGATCACTTTGTATGGCTTTTTGTAGACTTCGGAGATGGTCATGATTTGTAGCGGACAAAGAGGATGAAACCGTGATTGATGAATGACGATACACGAATGAAGTTTGGTTATGTATACAAGCATGCGTACCTTCAACTGGTTTGAGTGAGTGAGTGACAATCGCTCATACATACGAATTTGCGAACTCCTAATTTGGACGATGCTGGTCATGGGAGACTGTAGTCGGATGCGTTAGTCTTCCGCATCCGCAGTTAGTTCTGTTCCATGTTGTCGCAACCCGCGGCAATCTTGGTTTATGCACGACTTGCCAGAGAGATGATGGTATAGAGTTTCGGAACTAGAGCTTTCGGCTCGGCTAACAGATAGAAAGCAAATACTTCGAACGGTTAGAGCGTACCATGTCTCAGAGCCAGACCCTGTTGGGATTATGCAAACTATAAACATACTGTGAGTTCTAGACCTCGGCAGCGCGCCATCGTCATTGAGGAGATACCACAGCAAAGAGCTATTCTTCACCCTACCATAAGAACTCCAAAAATCTCCAATAGTACGTTTGTAAAGCTTCGATACAAGCATCAGTACCCCGCCATCATGTCTGTCGCAGTTAACTCCGTGCTCCCTGCTGGGGGTGTAGCATTCGTCACTGGAGGTGCCCGTGGTCTCGGACTTGCGGTAGCTCTATCCTTCGCGCGAGAGGGTTGCAGCGGTGTTGCAATTATCGATGTGCTGCCAGACGACATATTGGCAGGCGCGAAGGCAGAAATCGAGGCAGCAGGCGCAAAGGTACATCACCTCGGATAATCTATGTCCTGCCAATCACGCACCTCACTTACACTGTGTTTTCTCTCCCAGTGTCTGGCACTAAGGTGCGATGTTACAAAGGAAGACCAGATTGAGCAGGCCGTTGCCGCCACGGTCCAGCAATTTGGCAGGCTCGACTATGCGGCGTACGTCAATAGACCAGTCTTCTATTGTGCCTAAACTGACTCCAGCGGATCAGTAACGCGGCGGGTATAACTGGCCAGGTTGACAAGATCTCCGAAACAGAAGCGGCACAGTTCGAACGACTCCTCCAGGTGAACGTTCTGGGTGTGGTCTTGTGCACTAAGCACCAGATCCGGCAAATGAAGACGCAAGAGCCAGTGACCCTGTATGCACCCTCGATTCATCGTTCGTTATCGTGATTGACTGACTAGGAGCAATAGGCCTGGTCGGAGGGTGCCTCAACGCGGCGCCATCGTCAACTTTGCGTCTGTCAACTCTGTAATGAGCGGAGCTGCGACAGGGGCGTACACAGCTTCCAAGCACGCTGTGCATGGACTCACTAAGACGGTAAGTGGAGTCAGTGTTCTTCGAAAGCAGTACACCAGGCTGACAAGTAGGAGGCTGCGCTGGAGGTACGGAGCGAACATATTCGCGTGAACTGTGTCTCTCCTGGCTGGCTCTGGACAGACCTAGTATCTCAGGGTCTCGAACCCTCACAAGCACCAGAGCCCTTACGTGCTTTCTGGGCAGGCGTCGAAGACCGCCAAGGCAGGAAAGCTTTTGCGGAAGAGATTGGAGACTCAGTGGTGATGCTCTGCAGCCCGAAGTTGAGTCTTGTCAATGGCCACAATCTCATGTGTGACAAGTCAGTGATCTACTCTCCTCTCTGAATAGCTCAGGCGCTAACTCTTGACAGTGGTTTCTGCGTGAATGAAGGCTCGTTTGACTTCAAATAGCGTGCACGTAAGGGATGTCTGATGAAAATGAATGAATTTGGGGGTGTTTCAAATCATGCCGGCAGTGTATTCCGGATATGCAGCCATTGAGATGTTGGAGGAATCGGTAAAGATGCAGTGCTATATTAAGAGCAGATGAATTTGGATATCTCGACGTCGGTACATATTTTGGTATATTCGGTGACGCAGCATCCATGTGTTATTCCCTGTCTGTGCACCATCCCAGCACGGCCCGAGCGGACGCTAAACGCGGATCAACGCCCGGCCCACGCGCTAGCACTTGCGGAGAGGCTGGGTTGGCTCAAGTGGAACAAACGCCGCCCACAGCTTGCCAACTTCCCTGTTCTCGTTGCTCAGCGGGCACCAATGCGTTGTGTTGTTAAGGTAGCAATACAGCAATACACCGCGCAAACGCGATGCCGTACACCGCCGAACACGTAGCACCCAGGCAAGTAACCGGTAATCATTCACCAGGGCTTTTTCGGCCAGCGTATCGCAATCGCGCGAGATGCTGCAATAGCATATCCACCTTACCAGCCTCTCCCAGCCTCCGCAGGGCAGTCTCCCATCCATCCTTGCGCCCATGCACAACGACAATGTCTTTCTTCTATACCACTATCCCGGCGCACCATCCTTCTCCACTCTCTCACTGTCAACGCTAGACTTCAACGCTGGGCATTTTGTCTGAGCGACAAGCCTGCAATGTCTTTCCCAGATCCGCCACCAAGCGTTCAAGACAGGCTTCTTGCCATCGGCAGAACTAATGGTATACACAACCTGGCCCGTTTCTCGTGGCCCAAACGGACACTAACAAACGACACCCTTGCAGTTTCAAATCCCAGCATAGTACACAGACGGTCAGAGCAGAGCATCACTGCTTCCGAGGATTACTATTCTCTTTCGCCTTCTTCTTCTTCGTCGACATACAACGTCAGACACGTCAACGATCCCGCTCATCCTGCCCACTCGGAAGCAACCATCATCCGGTATTCCACGCCACCTTCAAGGCTTCGGACTCCTGCACACTCACGCGACAACCTTCACCAGTATACTCGAGTTCCTCAAGTCGATGACGGCAACCCTGGCGGTGCGGCACTAAGAGGCCTTGGTCAACGACGACAAAGTATCGATAGCTCTAGCTCACGTGAGCGACAAGCCATAGCTATGCCAGCACCATTAAATTTCCGTGCCGATGGTGGCATTCGCAGGAAGCCTGTTCCCAGTACTGTCATGGAGAACCCAAACTCGCCCACCCACGGCGAATCTTCTGTCATTTCCGACAGAAGCCACTTCGGCTCACCACCTACTCCTGGTCCCCATGACGAACAGTATGTTCGCTTTGCACTTGACCAGTTGACGAGAGACGAGGAAGTGCGAGGCTCAAGAAGATACGCAGATGGCGAACGTTATTCAAACACTAACTCAAGCTACCCTGTGGCTGGTGGTACCTCGTACGATCGAGTATCGCAGGATGCTCCGGTGCGAAGCAACGAAAGCCGCAGGGCTGCACCAGCTGGCATGGCTCCTCTTCACACGCGACACAGATCCAAGGCCGAGCAAATATTGGGCGAGGACCCAACCTTGTTTGACAGGTCTGACTCGCCACAACTTCCAACGCGGAGTCCACGTCGCAAATCCACACCACAATACCTTGGTGGCGGACCACTTGCAACACCCCAGGGCCCGGATGTCTTCCTCCCGTGTGCGGCAGACGCTTCTCGGCCACTCAGCTTCTTGCCGGGCATTCTCCGTCCTGTTCAGCTCAGCCTTTTTATCGCACTGGTTACGCTGTACCTTGTCGCGCTCATCTTTACTGCTGTCTGGTCAGTTGTGAACACAGGTCTGTGGAGTTACACAGGCTTCGGAAACGGCCGATACTTCATCTTCAACTACCTACCCACGCTGCTTGGAACTGTTTTGCTGCTCTGGCTTTTCCAAATCCAGATCGCAATCACACGCATTTCTCCCTTCCTCGCTCTCAGCTCAGCATCTCAACACACAAGGGACGAGGGTGCCGACTTGCCACTTTTCCAGACAAACTTCCTTGTTCCTTCCTCTCTCCAGCACTTTCGCGCCGGTCAAACCATGCTTGGTGTATTTACCCTAGTCGCATGGCTACAGGTGTTCACACTGCCTCTATTGGCGTCCGGGTTCAACGTTTACTACCTGGGCTCTCCGGAACAAGGTGGCTGGAGGTGGATTGCAACGCAGGGTGTTATTTGGCCTGCCATTGCTTTGTACGCTTTCCTGTTCGTAGCTACAGTGGCGCTCCTGATCCACCTTCACCGCTTGCAGGAGACTGGGATGAAGTGGGATCCCCGCAGTCTCGCAGACCTCATAGTTCTGCTTGAGCGTTCAAACGCCTTGGCCGTCGATGCAGAACTTGGTGCCGAGACTGCAAGAGTTGGGTTGTGGAGGACCAGCCACAGACCCAACGAGGTGTTCCACACCTACGGACTGGCAGGCAGAGAGGTCAGAAAATACAGCCTGGAAGACGGTAGGATCACAGAGAAGCCCACTCAGCAGCAGAACAACGGTGTTCTCTCTGACATCGAAGCGCAAAGGCCCGACACCGCCATCTCTCATGAAAAAGAACAAGAACGGGAATCAAACGAAGCCATGTTGCCACGCCGTGCCAGCTCAAGCTCATCTCTGAGCATCAACTCGATGATATCTCTGCCGTGGTACCTGCGCCCGGTATTCACTTCTCTTTGGGCGATCAGCGCCGTGGTGCTCCTACTTGCTTTCCTCGTGGTGTCCTACCTGCCATCCACTCGTGTCGCCGCCGGCTTCAACCCATCTATCCCGGCGCCCGTAAACCGTATGGGCTACTCTGGAACGAACTTCCTTTACTCATTCATCCCGACCGTGATCGGCGAGCTCTGCCTTCTCACATGGCTCAGCTTCGACCTCGCTCATCGCCGTCTCGCACCATTCTTCGCTTTGCTCTCGAACTTCGAGGGCGAGACCGCCGAGCGCTCACTCCTGCTATCTTACCACGCCGATTTGCCTTTCCACGCCCCATTGACCGCGGCTACAAACGGTCACTATCGCACAGCTTGGATCTCCGTGGTCACTCTCCTGGCTGCCACGCTTCCCACTCTTGGCGGCGGTGTCTTCTGGGCCCAATTCTTCATCCCGACACAGTCGATCCTCATCTCGGCTCACATGCCCGCCTTCTACGCTCTTACGGTATTCTTCACCATCTACGCACTCTCCCACCTGCTCCTTCTACCCATCTCGCACGCCGAGCGTCGCCTGGCTCACTCCTCAAGCTCTGACCACAACCCTGCGCTTACCTTCGCCGACATCCTTTCGCTCGTGCGCCACAGCCGCATCCTTGATGACGTGGCATTCCACTCGCCAGCGTCCAAAATCGACCTCGTCACGCGTCTGCTTTCTGCTCCTGTAGGCGCTTCGCTTGAAGGTCGTGGAAGCAGACTTGGTGAAGCGGGCGCTAGCCTGGTCAGCGTTGCTGATTCCATCCGTGGTTTCGGCGATGCGAGACAAAGAGCCTTGGGCGGCCTGGGTGTCATGGAAGTACCAATGTATTCTTTGGGAAAGTTTACTGGCAGAAACGGAAGAGAGTATGGTGGCATTGGAAGAGTGAAGTCATGAACAGGGAGTGTGCTTTGAAGGAACACACCAGCAACAACCCACAACCCATCACAGATCCAACGATCAAAAGGTCCCTCTCGGACTCTCACAAAACACACCAGCCTCGACCATGCAATGGCCGAGCACGAAACGACATATCATGCCCAGAACGCATGAGTGGTACTTAGCGTCAACAACATATTATACGCTTAACGAACACACAATACGAAGTGCCAACTTGGCACACTGCACATACAAATCGTCGCGCACGCTTCCACTTTTTTGCGAAGCGTACTGTACAGAAAGAATGCATTTTGCACGGCTCAGGCCCTCAGGAATTTTACGAGCGACGGATATATGGGAAACGGCGAACTTTTATGATAAACGGACCTTTCACCTTTTTTTCACGAGGAAACAGCAACGGCGCTGCACTTTAGACTGTGTGGCATTTTTTGGGGCGACTGGGGATATGTAGAGTACCCTTTTTGGAACGGACAGACACATTTTGGGAGGTGCATATAACTAATAATTCACACGGCTTGGAAGCTGCATTTTCGAGAGAGTTATTTGTCCAAGATGTGCTTTCAGAATGTATCGCGAGATTGTGCTCAACCTCGTAACTTGTATGCTTGATTTCTGACGATCACTGATACTCGAGACTCCGATCTCACTGCCTTGAAGGACTTTGCACGCATAGTTGACCAAAGGTGAAGAAGTGATCATGTCAATAGTACATCAATTTACAAACCGCCGCGAACCTGAAGAATACTAAAGTTGTATGTTCCCAGAATGGTCACAACGATTGGAGATTCCAGTGTAATTTTTCTCATCCAACCCAAACTCCACCTCCACCGGCGCCACGGTACTTGAACATGTCCTCGCCAATCATCTCCTTCGAGATGCGCTCCTTGAGCTTCTCCACGCGCTGCATCTCGACCTCAAGAACGCTCTCGCGCGCTTCGTCGAGCACTTCACCCTTCACGCCGCCACTGCCGCCGAACCAGCCACGCCACTCGAACCAGCCCGCGCTCTGAGGGCCCTCACGTGTGCGCGTGTCGACGTTCTGTGAAGCGAGCTGCAACAACATGGTCTCCCAGTTTGCCGCGCCGGCGCGCAAGCAAGATTTGCACTTCTGCCTTTCTTCCTTGGTGAGCAAGGGCTGGCCTTTACCGCCAGCAGCATCCAAGTTTGCTTCGGCTATTTCAGTGGCCTGCTTCGTCCAGCTGAGGCCTGCGGATGATTCGGGCGAGGTGGCGAAGAGAATCTCGCCGACATACATCATCAGCTCGGCTTCTTCACATGTTGGCTGTGCAGTTTCGCGGAGTAGAGGCGTATCGCCGGAAGACGGCTGTGGAGGGAATACAGGGGCGCTGAAAATGCTGCTGATCAGAGAGATCGCGGCATCCAGATCGGAGCCGGCTTCTGACTGGGGTTGCGGGCGACGCTGGGTTGGGTAACGTGTGACGGGTGCGGTGTGGTGCGCGCGTAGAACTGAGAGAAGGATGGGAAGGGCGGACGCGACATCGCCATTGCGTGCGCGGTGGGTGGCGAGTCTGGTGACGGCGGAAAGTACGTTTTGTGTCACGGCTGAGACGTCCGAGCCGGTGGAGTCAGTCCTGGAATGTATCTCGCGGACTGTCAGAGTCTTGGGGTCGAGTACAGCATCAGGTGCCGGCAAAGCTGATTTGGCAATGTCGATGCCCCACTTGTACATCTCCTCTGCACTGTCGTTCAGTCCTGTGTGGTCCAGCCAGGCAGCGTATTTCCAGGCAGCTTCCAGACGCTGTTTAGTGGTAAAACCTTTGCTGGTCAGAATCTTCATGTAGAAGGTCTCCGGAGCATCGAAAGCTTTCTTGACGTTCTCCTCGAGCGGTGCGGCACCCATGTACGGCGCAGGTGGCCTAGGATCCGGGTTTGACGGTCCAATGACAACCTCCTTGGGGTAGACAAAACCGCGAGTTGTGTCCAAGACCATGTCGTTCAAGTGCTCTGCAGCTTCCGCGCAGCCCATGATTGTTTCGAAATATCCAGCCCGCCATTCCCAGCTCTTCTCTGTGACGTCCAAGCCTGCCTTGCCAACATCCGGAATGATGATACCTTCACCGTCTGCCTGCTCTTTGACTCCCTTTCCATCCTTCCCACTCTCCAGGCGTTCGAGAGCACCCAGGTACGAAGATCCGATGACCGCCCAATCAATAATTCCAGTTGCGCCGCGGTCTTCTTTCGCAGCCCTAGCTCCCTGTACGCAGTACTTCGTCCAAAATGACCATTCCGATGGCGTAGGGTTCTTGTGCTCGTCGATCTCAATCTGTATGCCGAAGTATGCGATACCAGCAAGTGCTATGAAGGTCCAGGCGATCGATGTCCACCGCACCGCAAGCCACGCCTGGTCTTTAACATAGCGTTTGGTCTCGGTGCTCAATAAACGTAGCACCTGCTGGTCGAAGGGCGATGGGCGACGCGCGAAATGTGGTTGTGATAAGTATGGGAGTTGTGGGCGCAATGCATTTCTGGGGAGGAGCAGTAGTTTGGTGTTTTGCGTGAATGGCCGCGGCCTTGGTAGAAGTCCTTGGACGCTCGGTGGTCGCCTAGGCCGTAGGACCGGTATCCGACCGCCTGCTATTGCGCTGGAAAACATTCTGTGTTGTGTTGGAGGAGATATCTCATGGATCCACGCTCAAGCGAACTCGCGAACGGTGATGATGTCGAGCTCAACTCCGCACGTCGAAGTTCCCTTCTGCATTGGGCCTAGCGCAAATGTTCGAGTACATGTATGTGATGAGACGGGGAGCACCACATTTCTACGATACATCATCTAAGCGCGAAAGATTTACAGAGATACCCAAGATGCAGACCCCAGAGCCAGAGTTGGCACCTTCCGCCACCGAGACGACCATCTCGGACTTGGAGAATCGCCTCGATGAATTATGGGAGAATTACCTCACCCTCCTGGACGGCTACACGAAAGCACAGGATGAGATCAAGAAACATTTGAACTCGGGGTTCCTCTCCCTGGCAAAGGCTCAATCTAGTGCTCCTCTTGGGCGACGCTACGGCCAGGACTGGTATGACGAACGAATGAAGGCCGAGAAGAGGGTCCATGTGTCGGGTGCTGCCACGAGCGACGAAACAATTACGGCTAGCCTTCAAAACCTACGCATATCTCTGGCCCCAAACTTGGCAAAGGCTGAACCCAAGGATACTACCAACGAATCAACCGTTGAGGATGGAAAATCACAGCCAACGCAGCAGCCTTCGCCACCTGGTACTCCTGAGCCAGAAGATAGGGAAAAGTCTACCGAAGACGAAAAGACCGAAGAGGCAGAGAAAGCTAAGCCTGTGAATCCGCTCCGGTGGTATGGCGTTTTGGTGCCGCCGGAGCTTAGAAAGGCCCAGTCGGCCTTCTCTGCGGTGCTTGGTAGCCCAAACAATGCTGGAGAGCAAGACATCGAGACCCGTGACGATGAGATTAGTCCCTTGACGAATGCTGTCAATGCAGCTCGAGGTCTGAGAGAAGTTGAGGTCGAGATCCGTAAAGTCAGGAAGGCCGTGAAGAAAGCTGAGAAGGCACGGATCGCGGTCTCCCACTGAGGTTTCACTTGCGCATGGATGCACAAATCAACGAGCAATCGAAGCATGATGCGTGCCTCAAATGGCACGCTGAACAATCAGGGATATCACATTAATGAATTTAGCCGTTGATTCCGACTCTCAACATTGGCCTATGCCGCATACACAGCACAGTCGTCCAACTGAGCAAACACATTCGCTAGATCGTGATACAGCAATCAAGCAAGCTGACACATGTGCTGATACGTTAGGCACGTTTGCATTTGAAACTCATGAACAGCAGCTTGAATTGAAGCAAACTTCTTCCTCTTCGAGTGAGATATCACAGCGCCCTCGAGGTCATATGCTACATGTGACAGTGCAATGTTTGCCGACTCGGTACTCAGATAAGATATAACCTTGATCCCTCCGACTTCTTTCATGTAACATCAACCATAACCTTCTCGGCTTCCCGGCCTTCGAAGCAGTCCAGGTATTCGATCAATATCAACAACCTCCGAACTAACACCTCCATCTCTTACAACAATCATCTTCAGAGAGCACAACAATCTTTGAACAGATTTTGGAGCCCCGGAGTTCCCGGCCTTTCTGTACCGCGAGAGGTTCTCAACATGAAGCGGCATCATTCGCGTGGATACGCCATGTTTCTCTTACTGGCGCTCTGTATCTCCCTTTCATGCATCATCTCCCCCTCGGCCGCCCTTATCTCACCAAGATGGCTGAACTTTCAGGACGTCCCCAAGCCTGCGGACTCGAACGTGGAACTCGACTTGTACGTTCGTGCAGACTCGTCGACGAATGCCACTGGCAGCGTTGCCACAAACAAGCCTACAGGAAACGACGTTGGTTTGACATGGGATCAGGCTGTTGGTAAGGGCAAGAACCTTGTCAAGCTCCTGGACACCGAGGACCTTTCGGAGTGCGGCATAGCACAATCAAACTTCACCAAATGGGAAGCTCTGGGTCAGAATGGCTGGGGCAAGCTCAACCAAGACTTGTCGGACGCTACCGAGGAAAATGCCACCGACTGGAGACCTGCTGCCGCCAAGCTCAAGCTGTCGACTGACGATCAGAAGAACATTCCATATGACCTTGGTCAATTCGAAAATGTCACCATCGGAGGAACAAGCTACCGGAGCTCTGGCGGACTGTACCGCAATGTGATGAACACGGACGGCGCAATCTTTGCTCTGCAGAATTTCTCGCCTCGTTCTCGCGGGGCTTATCGAAGTCCCTCTCTTGATGGCTCACCAGGACATGAGCTCGTTCCGCTGCAGACCTGGGCAGATGTCGCCTTCCTCGAGTGGACAAATGCCTGCAAAGGCGATGAGAAGTGTGTCAAAGGCCTAAAGCTGATCACGAAATGCCATGCCAGAAGCAACGCCACCATGCGAGTCGGCGGTCAGGCTCTGGGTGGCGCCAATAGCTGGGGTGTATGGCCTGGCAAGACCTTCAGCAATGGCTCAGACCAATTCGCGGCTCTCATGGCTACCCCAAGTGGCAGAGGCGTTGCCTGGTTGTTGCTCACCCATCGAGACCAGTTTGGCTGGAAATCTGTCAAGAGCGTCAACCTGTGGTCTGACAAGGATCACAATGCTGAGTCTAACTATTACACGTTTCAACTGGAGGATCGCACCGACAGCCAGGATGCTTCGAAACAACTGGTTAGGTCGGAGAAACCCGACATTGAGTTTGACGCACAAGCCAATCTGAAGAGGCAATCGCAAGGCAACGAGAGCAGGATCGGCTACGATACTGGCTCCGCAAACTACGCCGATTTGTACGCATCGGACCACAACTACAGCTACGATGAGGCCCAGAATATTGGTGCTTACCTGGTGAACTTGACAAAATCTCCCGCCGAGCAGTCTTGCGTCCAACAGAGCCAGTGGCAGTTCTCGGATCTACCGGCCAATGGATGGACTGCTTCCACCACGGAATTGAACGACACTGCACTGCTCGACACGTTGCAGACCATATTCTCCGATGCCAAGCTCTCCATGAGCGATGAAGCTCCTGAGCATACTGTTTGGGAGCACGACAAGGCCAAGACTATCAACGGTACCGCATATCCCGCAACCAACGCCAGGTACGAAGCTCTCTACAGCAAGCATGCGATAGTATTACTCGAGGCTTCCAGTCCGATTTCGGAATTGCAGAACGAGAAGAAGGCGCTGTTGCCTCCGTTGAAGTCACTCAGCGACGTATTGTGGCTTCAATGGGCAGACTGGTCCAGCGCAAAGAAGGCCGACGTCAAGGATCTCCGCCTTATCGAAGTGTATCGAACCACAAATTCTTACACGACTCGAATCATTGGGCAGATCTTTGGCGGTAAAACAGCGCCAGCGTACCCCGGTAAGAGTTTCGACGCGGACAGCAAGGAGCTTCGTGCTCTGTTGGCAAGTCCGCATGGCCAAGGTAAGTTTCTACCGGCAGCATGCGCTTATCATTCATGGCTTAGTTAACATTATATTCTAGGTGTTGTCTGGCTTTTGAGTCAACACAAATTTGATCTTGGTACCAAGGTCGTCAAGAGCGTGCAAATCTGGAACGACCAACAACCATCCCTTTTGTTCCAGATCGCGTCTTTCCAGACCAATGTGACCCAGGATACCGCGGACGACGGATCAACAAATGGACGTCGGGCTGTACGGAAGAGCTTGTCAGTACGTGCGGTCCCCTGGGGTGAAGCAGTCGACAAAGGCAAACGCTTGCTTGAGATGCTGCAATGTGGCACTGGCACACATAGCCCATTCATTTCTCACGATGACCTGGAGAAATGGGGCTGGAAATTGGACTTCGATGACCCTGCATCTCCGTACCAAGGGAACCGCAAGACAGCCGTCGATTACCTTGGAGCTTCCTACTCACCTGGAGAGACTTGGACAGTTGGGGTCTTTCACCACAAACAGGTAACGGTTGATGGCACAGTATACCCGATTACAGATGGCTCGTATGCGAATGACTACGCACCGGAATTCATCATTTCAACAGATAATGAGAGCCCACGAACTGCAGGCCCCAAAAAGATCCCCCCTGTCGAGGGCCCGTTTCCTAAACTCGAGCGACAGAGCGATTTGATGTTCCTGGAATACCAGCGCAAGATGAAGACTATGAACAAACCAATGACTGGGCTGAAGGGTCTCATACGGTCAGGGGTCGTCAACGAAGAGACTCGAAGCATTGTCGCAGAGGCACTGGGCTCGAAACCTCAAAGGGGAAGAAGCCTGCCTAAATGGCCAGGTCGTGATTTCGAAGCCGATTCGGACGAGGCTGCAGCTATTGTTGCGAGCCCAAATGGTCGGGCAGCAGCGTGGTTACTGGGGACGCACAAGAAGCAACTTGGTCACAAAGTCATCTCCAAAGTACGGGTATGGGGCGATGGGTCTACGCTATCTCTTCTATTTGCTTTCGAGGACGTCGAGGATAACTCCGATGATGACGACGAGGAAGGCGGCGTGCCTCTTTCTCCCCGCAGAGAGAAATGCCACGCAGTTGTATCCGGAGGCAATCGTTTGCAGAAACGCGTCGACGTACCAGCTACGGACGCCGCATGGGCTGAAGCAGTGAGAAGAGGTAAACAATTGCTCGACCTGCTAAACTGCGGAAGCGGTCCACAGAGTCCATGGACGAACTTTGATGCTCTGGCAAGATGGGGGTATACGATGGAAATCTGGTCACCTGGTGCATACGTTGATGAGGCAGGCGCCAATGCCATGAACTATCTCGAATTCTCGCCCTTGCCTCAATTGACTGAAGTTGAACTCCAACATGACAAGGCCAGCGATAACGACGGGCTTCGCTACCAACCCTCGGGTGCCGAATACGCGAATTACTACTCCTCTCAGTTTATTGTAGCAGTGAGTAATTGGGGGGCCCCAAGAGAGTTCGACGGCGTTCTACCCAGACTTCGTCAGCTGAGCGATATTTGGTTCCTGACATACTCGAACTTGATGGCTTCTCAGAACAAGCCTATCGATGGGCTCAAGGGCATCTTGCAACATGCCGTCGTCAACAGGGAGAGCATAGCGCTGATCCTCAAGGCGACAAACTTGGCTAACGGCAACGTAATCAGATGGCCTGGTGTTGATTTACAGCCTGGCTCGGACGAATTTGCGGCCTTGTTGGCAAGCCCAAATGGACGAGGAGTTGCATGGCTGCTCATCAATCACAAGCAGCTGGGACGCAAGACTTTTGACAGCGTGCGTGTCTGGTATGATCGCGGTTGGCAGATGCTCTTTGTTTTCAAGGATGTTAGCGACGAGACTGGTGATCAACAGGAATCTACGGATCCCGATTCGACTCCGGCAGTGACAGCACTGACTCAGCGATCTGTGCAGTCAGCCATCACAGCTCGTGCATTGCGACCGGAGCAGTACGATCAGCTCGTTGAAAAGGGCAAGAAGCTCGTATCAGATCTCCAATCAATCGACAATTGTGTTGAACAAAGCAAATTCACCGAATATGCAGCTCTGAAAGAATGGGGATGGACCAGGAGAATCAACGACATAGGACCTCCGATCAAGACTACCACCGCCAGTCTGGTGTTCAATCTTGTTGGAGCGTCCTGGAATGAAAATGTCAACCGGAAGGTCACGAACAAGCATGACAAGAAGGTCGAGAAGGACGGTGTAACTTACAACCCCACCGGTGCTGTCTACAACAATCACTATAACCCGGCGTTAATCACTGCGAAAAACAATTGGGGACCAGCATCTGAAGGAAAGAAACAACCAGTACGTGTTACGGGCGGGCCCAATGACCCGTTCCCACTCCTGTCGCGGCTGTCAGATGTCATGTATCTGGAATTCCGAAGAGTCATGGCAGAGAACAAGCAGCCCATGGATGAACTGAAAGGCGTATGGCGCGAGCACGTCATGAACGAGGTCACCAGAGATGTTGCGACCAAGGTCGCAAGCTCCAACTACATGCTTTTTGGTATCCCGCAGTTCCCAGGAAAGGACTTTGCTCCAGGTAGTGACGAGTTCGCGGCTCTCGTTGCGGCCCCAAACGGAGTCGGCGTTGCCTACCTCTTGCTCCAACATCGTGAGCAGATGGGTCGAAAGACAATCACCAGTGTCAAAGTCTTCTACGACATGGGGCTCCACATCGTATACTTGATCGGCGACCTTGAGGCGCCATCTCGTCGAGCCGTGAAAGATCGTCGTAGCCCAGTGAGCTCCTCAGCATTTGCATTCGAGTCACAACCCACTTCTTTAGCCCACTACTTGAAACCTCGGGCTTTGGACGACTCGACATACGCTACGTTTGCCGAGAAAGGTAAAGCACTGGTGTCTGCACTGCAAGCCGCCGATACGTGCGCGACGCAGAGTGAGTGGACTGAGGACAACGCCCTAGATACCTGGGGCTGGTATCGTCAACGGAAACCCAACAGCGGCCCAGTTCCACTTTTCACTGCTACGAAGCAGGTTTACGACTTTGTTGGAGCCTCCACAGAAAACAACATGAACCACAGGGCTATTGATATTCACGACACCAAGAAGGAGATTGACGGCATCACCTACCACAAGACTGGTGCGGAGTTTGACAACCGATACAACCCTTCCATGATCATTGCAGAGGGCATCTATGGTGCTGAGTATCAGGCAAAGACCAAGAATCCTCCGGTGACTGGCAACCCGAACCCATTCCCTAGACTCAAGTTTTGGTCCGACGTCACCTTTTTGGAGTTCCAGAAATTCATGCACGATTCTAATCAGCCAGTCAACGCTCTGAAGGCGGTTTGGCATCGCGTCATCATCAATGCTAACACACGTGACCTCGCTGCACGTCTATTCACAGTAAACGACTGGACAGACGTCCCCGACTGGCCTGGCAAAGACTTCAAGCCAGGCAGTGAGGGATTTGCCGCTCTGATTGGATCAGACAATGGGAAAGGTGTTGTGCACCTTCTACTACAGCACCGAGAGCAATTGGGAAGCAAGACTGTCACCAATGCACGGGTATGGAAGGATCACACTTTGCATGTGCTATACTCCATCGACGATACGTGTGGTGGTGGCAGCGGCGGGGCTCCCAAAACACGGAGCCTTGCCCGCAGAGCTGATGAACCAGATTCCCAGAAAGTCGAAGAGGCAAGAGCTGCGGGAAGATTCTTAGTCATGGCTCAGTTATCAAGTGCGGATGTCTTGCAAAACTGCCTCAATATCCCGCAGAGCTCCTTCACAGAGCCGCACCAATTGGTCGACTCAGGCTGGATGATGATAAACCAGCGCACACAGGCTCTCGAAGAGGAGTCAGACGAGGCTACGTTCAACTCTTGGCTGGATATGAATCTGGACTTGGCTGCGAGCAGCAACGAAATCATCGAGTATCACCACCTAGAAAAGACCACCGGCAGTGACGGTACCGTATACTATCCCTCTGGCGCATATTACCAGAACCTCTACTCGGTAGGAGGCATTGCCGCAATGGACAACGCCAGTCCTTGGAAGACCGGTCGAAACATGAACCCTACGGTGGATGGAAGAGCAAGGCCATTCCCACCACTCAAACAGTGGAGCGATGCAGTCTTCCTCATTTACAAAGACTTTTGTGGCAGTGATCCTGTGAAGATGAAGAAGCTGAAAGGCTGTCTGCGACACAACGTGGTCAACACTAGGGCGAGAGAGGTACTCCACGAGTACATGGAGAAGCATGGCGATCTTGAAGATGGTAAGCCTAAGCCCTGGCCTGGAACCGAGTACAAGCTCGATGTTGATGATGGATTCAATGTGGCTCTCGGTGTTCCCAATGGTAAAGGTGTGGCATACCTGCTTGCCACTCACCGCGATGCTCTTGGCTGGAAGGAGATTTACAAGATTCGCATCTTCAGTGTTGATTGGGCGTCTTCGTACAACGTCTTGTACTATATCAGGGATCACGCGAATGGCCCCGCCCGACGACATCTTTTAGATGCGCCCCCAAGTGTCAGCACCAATGTTACGTCCACTTGCGATATAGCCTTACGCGTGGCTGGCGTCGACTCGTCGATCGACCGGAACAAAGCTGTTGGAGAACGCCGTCATTGGCCACGGGCTGACGTGCCGGTTTCTGACCTGTATACTGCAAATCTTCAAAGAGGAGCTCTGTTATACTGCCGGACTCACGAAAGCACAGAGCAAAGCGAGTACACCAGCTTCGAGTCCCTCGCAGAATACGGGTGGACAACTCACGGTCCCAATCAACCCAACTATGATGATGAGACGATCGCCGCCCTCGAGGCCTTAGGTGTGTCTACCGAA
Organism: Cladosporium velox; assembly: GCA_024604135.1. Taxonomy (NCBI): domain Eukaryota; kingdom Fungi; phylum Ascomycota; class Dothideomycetes; order Cladosporiales; family Cladosporiaceae; genus Cladosporium; species Cladosporium velox. Next base: position 653,282 of record JANIIF010000008.1, on the reverse strand, counting down.
GCGTCTGCCAACCAACACTACTATTCTCAGCACGACAAAGCCACCACACATGAGGGCGTTCTCTATCCTGCTTCAGACGGAACATACTCCAACGTCTTCAACGCAGATGGTGGAGTCATTGTTGCCGAAGGAAACTGGGCCCCAACACTTGAGAAGAACAACATCAAAGTCTTGACTCCTTTGAAGCAGTACTCGGACGTCGTATTTCTCACATGGCAAAAGGTGGCTGGCGACAAGATCAAAGGTTTGAAATACGTCATCAGGCATCAGATCATCAATTTGGACACACTTGCTGTGCTAAGAGAAGTTCTTCAGAGGCGAGGAGAGGAGCTTAAGGCGTGGCCTGGCGTTAAGATCAGTATGCCTGACAGAGATGCACTGGCGATCCTAGGCACGCCGAATGGCCGCGGCGTTGCCTGGATCTTAATTCAGCACAAATTACAGCTTGGTCAGAAGAACATCAAAGATGTCACCATTTTCCGGTGTTGGGAGGAGGAGTTCTGTCTCTGTTTCTCGATCGTGGATCAGGATGATATCGAGCTGCCGCCAGACTTGCAGGCTCCGCCCGTCAAGAAGAGAAGTGGAGTGGCACTCCCTGGCGATGTAGCGATCCGGCACTCAGCACGCGCTGATGAAGAAGACGAGGGTGGTCTCTATGAAACAACTCTGATGAAGGGAGCACTGTTGCAATGCAGGGTCGAAGACGACGCCGAATCGGAAACGTCAAGCGAATGGCCTAACTACGGCTCTCTCGACTATTATGGATGGGACACGAGAGGTGGCGCTCAGTACCGACCTGAATCCGGCTTGGCCGCTGCGCTCCAAGACCTGGGTGTTTCTGTCGAGCCAACCGCAAATTCCAGACATCAATACAAGCACCAGCGCGAGACCCAGCACGAGGGGCACACCTATCCAGCAACCAATGCAGATTACACCAACATCTTCAACGTCGACGGCGGTGCCATTATCGGCGACATGAACATTGGTCCGGATCACATGGTTCAGGAGATGGTCATTCGCGGAGAAGTCGTACCTCTGAAGCAATACTCTGATGTTGCGTTCCTCGCTTGGCAGCATGAGGCCGGCGACCGAACCAATGGCCTCAGGTACATCATCAAGAACGGCATCGTCAACGACGACACGATCGAGGTAGCCGAACACATTCTTCAGCAGCGGAACGTGCGACTTCAGCCATGGCCCGGACTCAAAATTCCGTTCCCCCAGGAAGATGCGTTGGCGCTCATGGGTAGCCCCAGTGGTCGAGGTGCGGCATGGATGCTGATTCAGCACAAGAATCAGCTTGGTCTGAAGAGATTCAGCCATGTTACAATATTCTCGGTTAATCGTGCCTTGTCCTTGTGCTTCTGGATCGAAGACTTCGAGGCCGGAGCCATGCAGGTAGAGCCATCCGAAGACCTGCGACGTCGATCTCAGGGCGGCGGTACGCAGGCCGCTGGTGGTCCGGGAAAGCGTGCGGCTGTTGTGCCCATCGTTGACACTGCTTCACCTTCGACCTCTGGACTCGGCGAAGGATTGATGAGAGCGATTAGCAAGCGGACCGGGGACGTGATGAAGAACTTCTGGACCGGGCTGAGACTGTTCTAAGTAACGACGATGATGAAAGCTGCTTTCTTTGATTTATGTTCTAAGCTGATCTGGAATGTATGGCGGAGCATGAGCGATGAACTTTCACGACTGATGAGATACGAGCGATAAGGAATGATGATGTTTTACAATATGTGCGACATGAAAATTAATTGAACAATCCTTAATACTTGTGCCTCCCCAATCTCACTCTCTAAATATACAGAGCTATGTACACACTCTCTTCGTACACGCGCCTACTGATCAACTCTGCTTAGTACGCCGGGATGGTACTGATGCCAGAAGAAGTGGCACAGCTCGTGCTCGTGCTGACGGACGAAGTGGTGTAGGTGCTTTGAGAAGTAGTGGTGAAAGTCTCCGGGCAAGGTGTGCTAGTGATACCCGACGTGGTAATGAAAGAAGTAGTCGATGTTGTTTCGGGGCAAGGGCTCTGGTACGTCGACTCCAATTTAGTGATCCATGATGATGTTTCTGTGAAAAATGTTAGTCAAATTGAATTGCCAGTGATTCGTAAGGAGTGGCTCACCAGTGCAGGGAGTCACGTAGGGCAGAGTCTGCGTCTTGGTGACGTAGGAAGTCGTGACCACAGGAGAAACGACAGGGATCGTCTTGCAGACGACAGTAGATGAAGTCAATTCGCTGGTAACAGCCGTAGAGGTGGTAACGACAGAGGTCGAAGTTTTGGTGCTGGTTACTGCGTGCGAGTCAGTCAATTTGCCTCTAAGAGCAATGGCCTGGAAGAACTACATACCGACGTAAGTCGATGTGATGGTTGTAACGACTTTGGTAGTCGCGGGCTTGAACGCGGTGTACACGGAAGTAATAACGGTGGGCGAGGTCGATGTCCAGGTCGACGGCTTGTACTTTGTGGTCGTCACAACGCTGGTGACAGGCTTGGACGAAGTTTGTGTGATCGTGGAGTAGACGGCAGAGCAAGTGGAAGATGTCCAAGGAACGGTGTTGGCGCCATACTGCGCCGGCCGGTACTGCACCGGTGGTGGCGAGGATCGCCAATACGTTGAGAGTGAACTGCATCTTGATGTCAATTGGAGAGTGATTAACTTCCGGTGTGTAAAGAGCGTAACGATTGACTGTGTAGTCTTGGGAGCAATACGAGAGCCTCCTGGGCTATAATGGAAATATAGTTCTTGGCCTGGATGCGGAAAATGTGACAAAGCCACCCATGGATGGTCCGAGTTCCTTTGTCGCAAATATTGCGAATCTTGTCTCTTCCACTTGCCTTTGATGTGTTTCGTGGCTTTGCGATTGTTCTGACACGGTTGTAATGTCGGCAGCTTGCAAGATAAGTCAATGTGTCATTCATGGCTTTGAAAGCTGCAGGTCGAAGTGCAAGAGCGTCAGATTGATCTCGCTTGACCATGAACGCGACAACGATCTTGTGCTATTCTTGGCATGCCGGCGCCGCTGCCGAGCAAGGAGTGCGGTCGCTGACATCTAAACAGTGCTATTGATGGTAATCTCACCAAAGCATCGTCTTCAGAATGAGACTAATGCAATACCCTTTCAATATCAAGGCTCCGCGATGCTGCATACGACTTCAACAAAGTAAGAAGTAAGACGAGTGTCTGTACATGTGGAACAGCGTAGCCGTAGCCAACGGTGGCGGCAAAACCTGCCGTTAATACCACGGTGAAGAGGTCTGGACATACCGCATGGATCTCCTATGCTTACCCTTGCCATTGTCACTTGTTTCGAGAAGCTTGCTGGAAGCAGCCACGCCAGCTTCGGCTTTCTCGGCCAGCTTTCATTGTCTCCAAGTATTGTTTTTATCCATCGAGTGGCGAGTCTGCGAGTCTGGCAACCTGCGAGTCTGACAACAGAAGTAATTGTATTGCGTTTCTCTGGCTTCCGTAGAAACACTGCTGATCCAAGCAAATGTGCTCTCGAATATCGAATGCATAGGTAGCACGGCCTAAGTTCGATCTGCTCAGAAATACTTCTCCGTTTAGGACGCTGGTTCAGAGGGGTTTGGCATGTCGCAGAAGATTTGGGCACACTGCATCATGAACGCAATTCCTTGGTGACTCTCAACCAGTGTTTGTTGTGTAATCTTCGTCTATACTACCTCCTGGTGGCGGACCTGTTCTCGTGAGGGCAATCGGATACTGCGCACGCATGGCGGTGCTCCGGCAAACGAGACGTGTCGTACATGTATGATCTCGCGAGCCAGTAAGCGCCATATCGTCTTGTAATAGTACGTTGTTGGTTGCGTGAGAGGGTGGCTGAATCGTCACGTTTTGGGCCAGGCTCGAAGCACATGCACTTGTCGTCTCGCCAAGTCTCGCGGCAGCGTCAACACCACCACATCGACACCCACGACTCCCGACCACGCCTTATGCTCTCCCGCAGATAGAACTCATTAGTAGCTGAACGCTGGTTTAGCATGGCTTCATCCTCTGCGATGCTCTAGTTCACACGACCGGCCAGATGACCATTATGGCAAGAGCAATGCAACGCGCCGCTGCACCACCTCATGCCATGCAAACATGAGCCCATACCGCTACGCTTCCACCGAAGAGCATTGCCAGCCGACCTAAGACCCTCCACGGTACTGTGCTTATAGGCCTTACCGTCGCGGAGCCCATCGTCCCGCGTTCGCCTCGAGCCTGCACAACTACACAGAGGCGGCATGCCCACGCCCAAGATACCAGGCATAAGGCGATGCGCAGACGCTCCAGGAGCTCTGATTCGAAAAGAAGGCTGAGTCGCTACAGAAGAGGTAGGTGGAAGGGAGCGGCAAGGATGTCTCTGCGACACGGGATACAACCACCAAACGCTGTAGACATGCCCGCGACTGGTTGCATGCAGTGTGTTTCTGGGCTATCACCCAAACAAACAGACACTCTTCGACGCACAGCTGCCCTTCTAGTACTTCCTGCCTGAATTGTTCGGCTAGAGCAGCTTGAAGGGCGCACTTGGTCAAACGCGACGCAGACACCTCGCGCGCTGCACCAGCCGGCTTCGTACTCCTATTCCTGGACAAGATGCGGTACAAACGCATAAATCCAAACACGAGACGACCGCCCTTCAGATCTAGAAGCCACAGCTTGACCATAGTCGGACGGTCAAGTAAGCTTCTCCACGAGCTCGAGTGCGGTCTTAGCAGGAACAAAGGACTTCATCGCCGTCTTGCATGCACATTGTCACTCGCTCAGTCTGCTCCAAGTATAGTATATCACCATTGCGCGAAAGCGTCCAAGTACGCAGGACTACCTTCGCACAACAACTCGTGCATGAACGATATCTGGTCACTCCGACGCGTTGGCGGAATTTATCTGCTTCGAGAATCTCCTAAGTCTGTGGCACGTGCAACGTATTGGCAACCGCGTGTACCACAAGAATGGTATTCGGCTGCATTTTCTATATCTTTTGTTGTGGCGGTGGAGACGCAGTCAACATCACGGCTCTTTGAATGCTCTCATGGCTTGATTATATGTGACAAAATGGAAGAGCCTTGGGTCACAAATCTCAGTCCAGCTCACCGAGGACTTGGACTCCTTCCTTCGTCAAGATACGAAAGCACTCCCTGCAATGCTCCAGGTAGTATTGCTGGTAATAACACCTCGACTTTGGATGATCGTCGAGCCGGCCTTCACTTTTGCCATAGGTGTACGCCGATTGACTAGAAGGCTGATGCTGCCAGCCCCGGTGAGTCTTACCCAGTGTGGTAACATACTGCGACGCACAATGAACGTCAACCGACCACTCTGTTTGACGTTCTCCTGATGGTGATTGGCCACTGTATTCGGATATGGAGAGCGGTCGTACCTGATCTGAACCTCGCCCAAGGATTTAGAAGGACCAGATGATCACATCCGGCGTAAGGCCGGATTTCTCAAGCGATTCCAGTACGCAGAGAAATTTATATGCGTCACAACAATTAACGGCACTCTGTTCTGCGCCGTAACACATTCTGTCATTCAAGCCGATGCGACGATAGCAAGCTATGGCGACCTGCACGTACAATTATGGCTATCCATCTCTCATATGGGCCCTCTCACACAACATGCTTGCGCAGCTTCACGAACGAGCCAACGATTTGACATCTTAGCTTGTGTGCACCAATTGTCCAAGCAAATCAGAGAACAGCATTGCCGGAGGTCCACCAGAATGTTGTGAACCGGAAGTCGTTGCAGAAATGCGAACCAACGTAAGGATGCTCCAGCTGCCGTAAATACCGGCGCTCAACACTTTGACGAGTTCGAGTTCTCGGGCATGCCATCCAAGTCCATTTGAAGCCAGAGAGAGCGGCAGGCTCGAGGGCCATGGTTCTTCCTTGCTGGTTTGCTTCGGTTCTCGTTTCTTGCTCTTGATGCAGCTCAGCTCTTGTCTGCTGGTCAATGTCTCGTAAACTTGATTCGGTCCTTTGAGCGGAACACACACAGTCTGGCATCATGGACTCGCCCTAGCTCTTTTGCATGCGGCGCAGGAATGTTGTCGCTGTACCATGCTGATGAAGCACGACCCCTCCCTCAAATGGATGTGACATGGTCTGGAACGGCGGCCCAAAGTCGAGAAAGCGATCCTAAGCACTCTACTGCTGCTTGGTACTCCTGCTTCCTGTCTCCGATCTGGTTGTTCGTGGTATCCTTGTCGAGGGCTTTTGACTCCGCGCCATGTCCAAGGCAGTAATGCAAAGGTGCCGTTCTTCATTGCTTGTAAAGTTCGTTCCGATGTGCGGTGTCGGCGCATTCGCAGGCGCAGGGGTTCTTCGCCACGGACTGATCAAGGAGCGCTTGTGGCGTCGAGGTGTCAGCCGGGCGTGAGTCGCGATTCCGCATGGTCGCTCGCACTGCCAGTGCATGCTATTCTCGCAGCTGCTGGCCTGATGTCGTGAAAATGAGGCGAACAATCCGACACGGCTGTTTGTGTTTGTGCTGAACACAAAGCAAGCCAAAGCTGTTGTGGATTCACGAGAGGTCGAGCTTGTTCTCCTGCCACGAGAAAGCTTCAGAACCGGCTTCCTCCCTACGGACTGCCTTTCCACACAAGTTTGGTCGTCTCTCACTGGCGAGCAGGCTGTGCGCAATGTTTGCATGCTTTGACCCTACTGCAAGAGCGTGATGTGTAATGGGAAGCGGTTTTCGGGCGGAGACGCACCGGAGCGACTGAACTGCGTCGAGCCGCAGTCCACTCAATTCACACATCGGCCACCAGCGAGGACTGCCACGATGTAATTCCTCCCTAACGAAGAAGTCTCTCGGTGTCAGTTCTGGCCTTGTTGTTGCTGAGTTGCTTGGTACTGCGTTGCCAAAATTGTGAGAACAATCAAGAGTGCAACAGCGTCTCTTTGGAACCATGGAGACTATCAATGCCACAAGCATTCTTACAGTAGCACACCTGACATGCATCAAAGCTACTTCTACAGTCATCACGATGTGGAAACGAGCTTACAGTCACGGGAGATTGAGTCAATGGGATGGAAAATCGCGTAAACCGCTTGCATTGCATTGCAAGCTATCTTTGATGAAGACTGGGTCTCTGCCCGTTGTGATCCCCGAGCTGTCCAGAAGGAAAGAAAGAGAAAGCAAAGCCATCGTCTGAGCCATCTGCGAGGCCATTAAACATCTAATCTTCATTCATGCCACCGAAAAGAGAAAAAAGGGGAAAGCAACAATCGTTGTCTGGGTATCCGTGCAGTGAGAGTAGGAAAGGAAAGCTGCGTGCTGTGCGCCGGGAGAGAGTTTCAGCAAGGTCTTCGTATCGATGCCGTCCTGTTTGGCGGCTTTCAGGGCGCGAGAGTCGTTGTCGTCGCTCTTCACTTGGCAATCAGGCGGTAGAAGTCATAGATGATGTCGCCGTGGCGCTGCATGTGCATGCGGACGTCGTTGTAGTTGCCGATATTGCGGAAAATGACCCTCGAGCCGAGGAGATGGCGATCGTGCGGCAACGGGACATGGGTCGAAATCTTCTCGAGCGACCTGTGTCCGAAGAGCTGGCACATCTCGTGCACGGAGGGCATGAGGCCGTCTGCGCGGATCACCTAGATCTCGCGCGAACCCTCAAGCTTGGAGACGCGGACTGAGCGGCGGTCGATGAAGATGCGGGTCTTGTCGAAGATGGCGTTGCGAGCCTCGTTTTCGAACTGTCTGGTTGTTAGCGACGGTGCAGTGAGCTCAGGAGTGAGGGAAGACGTACCCTGAACTGGACGACGGCCCACGGCGTCCCACGCCCGTTCTTGCGGCTCACCATGACCTCGCAGTGGCCATATCTGCTGAAGGCGCTCTTGACTTCGCGGACGAGCTGCAGGTCCGTGAGTCTGATTGGGAGGTTGCCGACAAACACGCCCGCATCGTGGGCGTGGTGGCGCTGCGAGGCAAAAAAGCTCTCTCTGGTGGCGGAGAGCTCCCTGTCTTGGGCGGCGACGGCCGCAGCGGAGGTGGTGGTGGTGGTGGTGGAGAAGGTGACCACCGGAGGCGCGGTGGCAGACCGCGCCGGCGCCTCCGGTGGCGACGACGGTGGGGTGCTTGCCGCACGCCCAGTCATTGCTGCTGCTGCTGTTGTTGTTGTTGCTGTTGCTTCTGCTGCTGTTGTTGTTACTGCTGCTGCTGCTGCTGCAGTTTGTGGTGGTCTGAAGAAAGGAAAGGCGGTCGTGGAGAAGAAGCGGACGCGAGACTTTATTTACGTCGCCGCCCTCACCGGTGCGGATGGCCAGTGCACCACCATTGGCTGGAGAAACATGAGGAACACAGCCAGCCCTCAACAGCCATCTCACTACAACAACGCGTCGAGATATCTACGGGGAGCATGATAGGAGCATCCGTACATCCAGGAGATCCCCCGAGAACGTCAATCGACTCCAACGGACACGCACTGGTCGATCCCGAGCACGACGAAGGAAACATTATCATCGACCACGACGCGATGAGATTCCAGGGTCTCGGCCAGAAATCGTGGCCATTAGGCAACAGCGAAGTAACAATGTTGTTCGTCAAGTGTCAGCCATTATGTGCCGGACAGCGCTGGTAACAGCACATTGGACTTCAATCGTAGCTCGAAGATGCAACTGCTCTCTCTATGGCCAGTAAGTGCTAGACTTGACCGAGGAAAATTGATACTATCGCTCGGTTTTCAGGAAATCCGTCACATTCAAAAATGTTCTCAATGGCGAACCGCACGTTCTGATGCGCTAGAAACGTCAGATATCAGCACATAGATCGTCGATTGCCGTTCGCAGCTGAGTCTGGCTCTCACTGGTAGGTGAATGCTATGTTCCATCGATAACGGCTGGTATCAGCTCCATGGCCAGCCGAAACTCTTCTCTTGTGGCTCAAACGTTGACATTCCAAGCTACGCTCCATGATTCGATATTCCTCCTGTACTCATGAATATTCCAAATTCCTCTAAAATATCAGCTACACTCATCTAATCATTTGGCCGAAGTTTCTGAACTACTCCAAGCCGATCATAAAATTTGTATAGTACATAAGAAAGGAAGCACTTTTCCTATAGATCAATACTTTCAGATTGGTCGGATTCTTCAGCTTGTTTAACTCTTCCCTCGCTCTCTAATTATAGTTCCAGTTTAGCAGTAGAACATCAAGATGTAATTCTCAAATTGATACATCCTAGGGATCACGCAAGTGATTCCCTATTGAGAGTTCGGAACAGGCAAGCTAGCCACTACACTACGAGATTGTACTATAGTTCGATGCTACCGTCGGGTCAACAGGTTCTCAGGAACACAATTGCCGCCGAAATACAGGCGGAAAGACACTTGCCAACGACTACCGTCCGGCGGCTCTCTATGATGACCAAGTTCGCTCCATCAACCAAAAGTAGAACGATGTTTTCGTCGCCGTTTGTGTGACCTTGAACTATACTGAACAATGCTCGTTCGATATACTCCGGAGAGTCGTTCTACGTCTTCCCCGCAAGCATGAGGTCGAACGTCCCCTTGGCAGGCCGCTTTGGTGGGCCAAACGCCGGCATAATTTCGCCAGCGCTCCACCTCACTCCACCGACCAAAAACAAAAAGAAGAACTCATCGACGCCTGTGTGATTCGAACACACGCTCCCGAAGGAATAAGCTTAGCAGGCTTACGCGTTAACCACTCCGCCAAAGCGCCTTCGATGATGGGTGATGTTGTGGTATAACCATCACGTGATAGCGTCACATAACGCAAAATTCATATACATACAAACCACAATCCGAATCGATGGATTGATCGGCTTAGACACAAGTCTATACTGTTGAGAATGGCATTTGATCATAGCAGGAGTTCCATCGCAGATTGCCATCGAAGTCCAACGATCGTGGGTGAGAAAAGTTTGCACCGGAAGGATGAGTGATAGTATGTCCGTAAGTCAAGAGGCTACGGTAGTTACTGCCAGAGTATCAGGTCCAGCTCCATCATTATTCTTGTGAACGAGTATCAGACAGCATGGAATTATCTAGAAATACGTCGGCCGTCGAGATACTTTTCACAGCGTCCATTTCACAGGCGTTTGCTGGACAAGTACCATCACGCACAGGACGGTGACACACTGGCCAGTGAGACGCGTCTTAGAGAGCCCATTAATCCTAGGATCTAGTATGCTAGTGCTATCAACGACGTGTAGCGGACAGCGTTACTGACCTTTGAGAGTGTGATACACGAACTTGAGTGCAAAGGTCAATGTACAGCTTTATTTATCCTTGCCGGTATCTCCCAGGCAATTCTAGTGTCTTTTGAGATTGAATCCGTTGGTACTACGGTCCTAGCTAACAATATACGAGCTAAACTTTGACCTCGTCTCAGTGAGATGTATGGCAAGTTGTGCAATTCCGCCTGTCTATACTACTCTGATAGCTGATGAGATCGCTGTCTGCGATTGTAGCGTGGACGAGGACTCCTTCGAGGCAACTCCTTCAAGGCAGGCTTGAGAGCTCCGATGGGAGGCATTCGGCATCTGCAACAGTAGTTGTGTCTACTTCGTCTCTCAATGGAATTTTGTCTGATCTGTAGGCATGCCGCGTGCCGCCGGACCCCTATATTGCGAGGATCGAAATTGTGACCGAGTAGCTCTTTGACGCTGCTTGGCCGATGAAGGTCAAGCGACACGGCACTTCCAGCAACAGAATTCCGCGTGCCTCATCCAAGCCGCTGGGCATAAGTCTCGTAGCAGATACTTGCGAGATCTCCTCGGACCTGCGTGGGAGCAACATTCATGGCTCTCATCGGTAGACGCACATCCAACGGCTTCTGCCAGACACTTCGTAGTGTCGATCTCGTCGGATGCCCAGCGAGAGATGCTCCACCATCCACCATCTCTCAGCGAAGGCTGATAACTTAAGAACCATCCAGATTTCATTTCACATCCTCCTCCCTCATCGCCTCCACGCCCTCAACACCCTTCAACTCCCTCGCCATCTCCTCAACAAACACCCTCCCCACCTCCTCCACACCCCCCTCAACCTTCTCACCAAGCACAGCCTCCAAACTCGTCGCCCTCTTATCCTCCAACCCACACCCCACAATCCGATCCAACCACCCCAAATCCGTACTAACATTCAGCCCAATCCCATGACTGCTCACATTCCGCCTCAAATGCACCCCCACCGCGCAAACCTTCCTGTCCTCGTCCACCCACACGCCCGGGTGCTCCGTCCGGCGGGTATCAACGCCGTAGCGCGCGCAAGTCCGCATGACGGCGCTCTCGAGCAAGTTCACGTAGCATTTCGCGCTGAGGGCATGTCTCTTCAGATCGATTATGGGGTATGCGACTAGTTGGCCCGGGCCGTGGAAGGTTGTCTGGCCGCCGCGCAGGGCTTCTTGGAATTCGGCGCCGGTGGCTGTGAGGTGCTCTTTTTGTGCGGATGTTACAGCGCCGACTTCGCGGCGGCCGCAGGTGTAGACTGGGTGGAATTGCGCGGTGATGATTGTGGGTGGGAGGGTTGGGACGGTTGCTGGTGAGGCTTTGTGGGCGAGGAGGTGGGAGGCGAGAGTGGCTTGGAGGGCGCTGGCGTGGGTGTAGCGGGTTAGAGAGGGGAGGTGGAGGTGGCGGAGGAGCATTTTGGAGGTGTATTGAGGTAGGGTGTTGTTTAATAATAATTACAGGAAGAGATGTACCTCATGTAGATCGGGAGATAGAGGTGCAGATGCCGGGTTTAAGCTTAGGCGTAAGGTTTCGAGCTTAGGCGCTGGACTTTCACATGTCAATTGATTTGCTGCGAGCGAGAGCTTCTTTACCAATACAGCTACATACTCGTACACGCTTCTGCTCCAAAACCAGAGCAGACGCAGACATGGACTCAAATAAACGAACGGCCAAACAGGCCACTCACTCCCAACACACAAAGATGCCTCGCCTACCAAAAGGTACACCCCGTCTGTCGCAAACAAGAACAACTAAAGCACACTCCATCTAACTCATAGCCCAACAGACGCCAGCATAACCAAACGCCCACTCATGCGCCCCGCCATCGTATCCCCATACGCTTCCTCTTCGGCGCAAAAAATCGTCTACGTCTCTGCACGAACACCCTTCATGAGCGCCATCAAGCGCGTGGAAAAACTGCTCCGCCTGGCCGACAAGCGCGATCTGCAAACTGCTACTACACATGCGCAGAAAAACAAACGCAAGAGGCGCCGTGATGATGACGGCGGTGAGGACGAGGTTGTGGCTGTTGCGAGAGGCGTGGAAGAAGAGAAGGAAAGGAAGAGACGGGCTGGTGGTGTTAGTGGTGAGGAAGTGCTGGTTAAGGGAACAGGGAAAGCGGTGAACAAGGTGATGGAAATTGGAGCGTGGTTCTTGCAGAGGGAGAAAGAGTATGTCGTGAGGCTTAGGACGGGGAGTGTGGGTGCTGTGGATGATGTTGAAGTTCCTGAGGGCGAAGCTGAGGATGGCGAAGACAAGATGGATGTCGATCAGTCTCAGGCCGGGGCAGAGAGTGATAAATCTGCCTTGAACGGCGATGATGCTGGTAAAGAGAAGGAGGCGGAGGCTGTTTCTGGCGCCAGAGTGAGGTATCTGAGTGTTCTGGAGGTGGCTGTGAGTCTGCGTTGAAAGAGGAAGATCCCTTTCGTATGCCCTACGAGGGACTACTGGCGTTACTGTTTTGCGCGAAGGACGATAAGATACCCAGTTTGCTTGTCATAAACTCAATTACTGCTAATACTGATCACGCCGCTTACCTATCGTGATCTTCTGCTTTGCGAGGGATGATCATCGTGTGATTGTAAGGTTCCTAATCTCGATGTGTGCGTAGCCTTATGTTGATTATTGGTTGTATGCTACTGCCACAGCTTCTTTATGTTTGGGGACTATACAAAAAAATATACATTACATGTAGGTACATCGTATGCATGCACTTTAATGTAACACCCCACTGCCAAGTTGGCTGGCTGCGCGCCCCGCCATGTCGCTTGCAAGCGAATGCCGCCGTGACGACAACAGCTCCAGCCGAGAAGACCTGACTAGCACGCCCGCCCAACATCTCCATCACGACAGACCGCTTAACATTCACACAATAAGATAACCCGCCACTCACACAACTGAGACAAAACACTCGACCATACAGCAGCACTCGCCTCGGCGACAACACCACACACGCACAATGCAGCGCATCGATCCCCGCCCCGAAGCACCGCCCCAATCAAACACCCCGCCGCAGCAGAGCCAAAACAACCAGGCGCAAGGCCAAGGACAATCCTCACAATTCATGCCCACCGGTTTCGCGAGCACGGGCGCAAACCCCCACACCCAAAGCTTCGAGGAGATCTATGGCATTCCGGAGAACTTCCTAGAAATCGAGGTACGTGAGATTGGGGAGAGCATCCGGTGGAGCACGTGAGCAAGAGATAAGAAGAGGCGCATACACATATGGGCCTTCACAAGAAAGAGCGACGATGAACCGATACATCCGCCTCGTCAGAACATCCACTTACGACCTTTTCTCAACAACAGGTGACAGACCCGCAGACACACCAGCCCACCGCCTCGCCCTCATCGCGCTACACCACATACCTGATCCGCCTCTCGACCAACATTCCCGCTTTCAAGCTACGCCGTTCCGAAGTGCGTCGCCGATACTCCGACTTCGAGGTGTTCCGCGATCTGCTCGAGCGCGAGAGCGCGCGTGTCTCTATCCCCACACTGCCTGGTAAAGTCTACCTCAACCGATTCGACGATAGCGTGATCGAAGAAAGGCGGAGAGGACTGGAGCGCTTCCTCAAGATCGTTGTCGGACACCCGCTTTTGCAAACGGGCAGCCGCGTGTTGGGTGGATTTGTGCAGGGTGAGTTTCCTTGATATCCTTGGGTTCGCTCTTGAAAGCTGTTCTCGATTGGCGCATTGAGTTTCTCCTGCTTCTCCTTCTTGAGACAACAGTTTCCTGATCACGACTAACGATCACGCAGACCCCAACTGGGACCGCAATGCATGGTGACCAAATGGTGGAGACATCGAAACCGCCAACCAGGAAGAAGAGTGGATGGTCTATGGATCCGCACGGCCGTATCGAAGGCGAGGTGTGGCGCAAGCATCATAAGTTTGCGATTGATCAGCGGCCGCCAGAATGTAATGAGCATGAGAGTTGTCAAGCATTGTCTCGGGCGGCATTGTCCATAGTTGCGCAGCAAGCGCAGAGCTGTCATTTAGCGTTCAAGTTTTTTTTATCTGTTCATGCATTTCCTCAGCAGAGTTTGACTTTCGTTTCGACATTCTGCTTCTGGTTGCGAAAGGAATGAGTACGAAAAGTCGACGACCCGAAACTGTCATCGAAGTATCGTGCAGATTACTGAGGAGCAGCCAACAGAAGACGCGCATCCACGATCCGACACGATAACCCAATAGCACAACTCTACTAACCTGCTGAAAAGGAGTCTCCGCCACTTCAAGTCTGTCTTTACTGCATCCAAGTCCGATCGTAGACCCTGGCGATAATATCTTATTCGGAAAAGCTCTTTGTCCGTGCCTAGCCAGCTTGTCACACGATGATAGCAGCTGTCAACGAGTGTGCATCCAGACACATCAGCTCTGACCACACCGGCGAAGTGTGCTTTCCAGCGAATAGCGTGCGCCTCGGATTGTCCATACACGAGCTAGACAGACAGACCTACCCTACGGGTCGATTTGCTCGTTAAGGAAGTCATACACGGCCGGCCAGCGATAACGAGTACGTTGTGCGACCCGAACAATCAGACTGCTGATGGCGTGTCGTGAGCTTGTGCTTATCGACCCATGTGGGCTGTACAGTCGATAGGAAAGATATTCCTATTGGTCGCGCCGCTTTAGATCCGCGCGTGTGCTATTGGCTCGCGAAGCTGAAGTTCTGTATTGGCAGCTTCTGGTTCCCGGACAGGTAGCAAGGAGAGTGTATCGAGATGGGTATGCGCTCGTTGATTGACGAGTTGGGGTCGATGCCATCATGTACGTAGCGACTTCGCAAGTAATTACAGGAAGACCGTGATGGATGTTCGATCGTACTTTTGACTTCATTAGATCAACAATGGGTTGCAAGCAACGACGCGGGGATGTTTTCATGTCAGTAATGGGGTGGTTTATGTGAATTCGCAACATGTTCATAAATTCGTGAACACTAAGCGAAGAGAAAGGAAAGGCGAGGCATGGTTTTCTATCATGCAATGACAGTGTGCGAAAACATACATATCACAACCTCCATTAATTTTGAAAGCATAATTCATTCATTGTAAGGGTATATATACGACCAGATGATGAGAAAGATCCTTCTTCATTATGTCAAAAGACAAGCCTTTGAAATTGCTTGACACTTTTGATCTCAGAAAGTCTGAGAAATCTTGATTCCAGCCTCACCAAGAGAACTCGTCTACAAGCTCTGCTTGCCGCGAGTCTCAATGGGCAACGCCAGCATGCACAGGAAAGCTGCGAAGAACAGCGCACCAGAGGCGTAAATGGGAGAAGCTGGGTTTGCGGAGCCAGCGTTGACAGCAACGATGGGTGCGCAGAGACCAGCGACTCTGTTGAGGAAACTGGAGATACCAGTACCAGTGCCACGGTTGGGCGCAGGGAAGACCTCCGGGGTGTAGGCGTAGAGCACACCGTACATGATGTTCTGGAAGAAAGCCTCGAGCGAGGAGAAGGTGAGCTGGAAGTCGGGGTCGGCGGAGATGGTGAAGACGTAGAGGAAGACGCCGGAGATCACTGTTGCGACGGCCATGGTGCCCTTGCGGCCGATGTACTTGATGTCGACGGTGATCCAGGCGAGGAGAGAGCCGGGCACGCCGACGGCGGAGGTGATGGCGTAGTTGCGGTACTGGATGTTGATAGGGGTGTCGTCGCCACCAAGGTACTGGGGCAGGAAAGCGTTGAAGAGAGGGTAGCCCATGCCGATGAATGTCCAGATGAACCAAAGCAGAACGGTGGTGCCCGCGAGCTTGCGACCGTTGAAGAGAGGACGGATACGCTCGCCGGAGAACTTGTTCAGGTTGCGCCTGATGATCTCGGAGGTCGACAACGACACCTGTGCAACTTCTTGGTCGCCGCCGATCTGGTTCAGGATCTCCTCGGTGAGCCATGTCTTCTGGCCGTTGTGGTAGGCGATTCCGTGGACGACGGCGACGGCTTCAGCCTGGCGACCGCGGGACAAGAGGAATTTGGGAGACTCGAAGAGGTGGAAGAGGAAGAAGCGGGCAGCAAACATGCAGAAGGTAAGAGCGCCGATGATGTAGATGAAGTAGCGCCATCCCTCGTTGCTCGGGAAGTGGACAATGCATGGCCAGGCGACGAGCGATGCGATGAGTTGACCGATTGGCCACCAGCCGGAAAGAAGAGTCAAAAGACTGCCGTTCGCGGTGGGCAAGAATTCGAGGAGAAGGGCACCGTCGACAGGTAAATTACCTCCAACGCCGAGACCGACACATGCGTACAGAGCACAGGCTCCGATCCAGTTGGGTGCAGCACCAGCGGCAATACCGAAGACACCAGCGACGCCGAGAGTGCAGTTGAAAGCGAGACGACGGCCAACAACGTCGGACATGACACCCCAGAAAGAGGCACCAATGCAGAGACCGAGGAAGAGAGCGAGAGTCGTGTATCGGATTTGGTTCGAGTCGACGCCGAATTCTTCGGACATGGAAGGGAGTGTCAGGGCAACACCTTGGAGCCAGAGGCTGGAAAATATTGTTAGCACAGGAAAGATGCAGTGAGAGATTTCCAGGACTTACTTGTCTGCCATCCATCCGAAACCGCAGAGGACGAACAAGCACCATTGGTACCTGCCCATACCCATATCAGTCATTGCTTTGTTGATGACCTTGGATTTGCCTAAAACACAGTAAGTAACTTCTTTCATGGCAAAGTAGCGGAAAGGGCTACGGCATTTCGACTGTCAACTCACGGTCATAAGCGGTATCGTGGCCGCCAGCTGCAAGGTCCGAATCGATCTCGGCTCTGAGGTCCTCGATCGTCATGGCTGAGCCAGACTGGACACCATCGCTTGACGCCCTCGAGGAGTCGTCATGCTTTTCCTTGGAGATGGTGGAGTTGCGACGTTGTGCCTGAGCCAGTGGGATTACCACGTTAGGATATTCGGACACATCGTGCTTTTGGAAAGGGTTCGTAAACATTAAGCGAGGCATGATTGCTGAAGTCGTTTGTTGTCGCAAAGGGTGATCACGAGGTGTTCGCAAGGGTGTTCGATCCAGAGATGGATGTTGTTGAAATTTGCCGCTCGGGTAGGGATTTGGGAGTTGCAATGGGTAGATCCAGGTTGGCGCGATGGTATGGTTGGTGCAATGGTCCAGATATCAACGTTGCTGCGGAATGCTACGAGACAAGAACACAGTCGCGTGAGGGGTTGGCGCAATGGGAGGAAGCAAGTTAGGTGGCGTGCGGTCCAGATAAGTGCTTTAGGGTTGGTCGCGTGCTGCTTGTTGCTGTCGGCTCACTTCGCAATGCGGCAAGAAAGCTTCAAGTCACAATAAAGGACGATCGGTCAGTGGTTCGTGGTGGGGAGAGATGCGGAGAACACCCTTTTCCTTGATGCTAGATAAGATTCCCGGCCAGCAGCGTAAGGTTCCCAGGAAGAATTGGTTGCGAATGGGAAAGGAAGAAGCAAGTCTGTATGGGCGAGGGCGGCTCGAGCTTCAAGTAGTCGGACAGTGATACGGCGGTGGGCCTCTGGCGGGCAAAAGCAGGGCCTCCGCAGGATGAGAGATAGATGTCATTGCTCGCGTGCGGCCAATCCCTGCACGCCAAAAGGCGCGCCCATTCGACAGTTGCCCAGGTGTAGCAGACGACCCGCTTCTACCATCTTAGGCCAAGGCCTATCTAGCACGAGCGACGGAGACTACTCCCGCCTGTAGAGCGAAGCTCGTCTGTCATGCGCCGAGCTGGAACGGCGCCGTGAGAAGGTCCCGAAAGTATCGCCAGAGCATAGCGCGCTAGTCTTGCCTTTCGCTAAGCGGTTTTGAAGAGCAGAATCGGATGATCTCCTCGATCCTGCTGCCGCGATGTGACCCTGCCTGTTGCCGTGAGTGGTCACGACGTTGAACGATCGAAGGCCTGAGGCATGCATGATGAGGTCAATACTTTAGAGGTAAGCAACTAAGCATCCTTGCTCGGCATGAGACTGCACGGATCAAGTAAGATTCACGAAGCCAGCGGTAGAGGCGCCGAGCAGGCTTGTCTTGCTTGTCGATCTTTGCTTATGTTCAAGATGTGAGCCGCAGCTTTTTTTTCTCGCGCTTATGAACCATGTGTTCAGCCGAGACACGTTCGACACACGTCTCAATGGGTCAATTTTCAGTGTTATCAAAGCAATGCGCTCGACATCAGCTCGTGATCTCCAAACGAGAATTACCTAATACTCCGCGTAGTCAATCGCCTGCACCAACTTCTGTGATTGCGGCCCACATGGTCCACACGCTCGCGGTATGCAAATTGCTACTCCAGGACACATCTTCCGCCACTTCGGTCATACCCGTTCTCGCCGTTGCGAACTTTGCGTAACACCGCTTGGCGCGTGCTCCGCGGATCCGAAAGGGCAGGAAATTTGCACAAAATCCTTCATGTTGTGCCGCAAGGCTGCCTTTCTGTGGCGCTGAGGCGCTGACGTAGGGCGATGCTTGTTCTGCGCCCTTCGCGCATATGTAGACCTCACGCGCCCTGTACTCCGAGATCGGTGTTCACGGTACGCTGGGAAGCATGATAAATTGCGTATCAATTGTCTTGCGACTGCGAAGGATGAAATGCGCTTGTTGAGTATCCACGTGCAATTTCCATATTTGCCCTGGTTGCTTCCCCGTGGTCGAGCGGTGCAAGGTTGGGGGACATGAAGTCTGAACGCCAACAGGGAGCGCGGCTTCCATCGGCGCCCACCGCAAAGACACCCAACCTACCGCATACGAGTTAGCGTGTATCATTTCGCGGGCAACTCGGCGCTATAGAGCTGCTACAGACTTCACCAAGTCCTAGCGTCCTCGTTGTCGGCCCGTGAGTCAAGACGGTTTTGAGGTATTGCAGCCTGGCAGCCTTGTTCACTTCACATGGCTGGGCGGATGAGGCGGTTGCGAGAAATTGCTGCCTTTTGCTGCCCAGTGTTGATGAAGCGGTGTGTTACATGCGGTCGGTGAAGAGGAATGTTCCAGGGAAACGCCTGCTGATCGCGCGTTTCGAGGTGTACCGGTCGCTCGGTGGCGAGAGTGCACAGCAATAGCGTGATGTCGCCACCTACCTGTATGCCGTGCATCTGGCCAGCCGCTTACACGCTCCAAGATCTCTTCCCACAGATCGCTGAGTGGGTGAAGGCGACAGCGGCACAGCTTCCATGCGAAACATGAATGGTTCTAGCACCCGTTGCATGCACCCTGCAGCCCACGGTAGTTGACAAGTGAGAGACACCGCCACATGTGCCGTGAGAGAGCGAGTGAGGGGAGCTACATCTTTCGATCTTACCCAAGCTTGGTCAAGTCACTGCGACGATGTCGAGGACGTCTATCATGTTTGAGATTGGTCAGGGTGTCGTTGCTGGTTGAAATAGCTTGAGACGCGCGATGGGGTGTGGTGCAATCACTATGCTCAGATATTACAATGCCGAGTAGGGCTACTGAAACCTCTAATGTCGAAGATGATTGCGCACTAGCTGCCTGTTGACCCAGTCTGGTCAGCAGCATCTTAACGGTAGGTCTAAATCCACTCCTATGGTCACTGGTACTCGCTGGATAGCTGCTGAGATGGCCAGACCTTGTTGTTGGTTTTCTCCAGTAGCAGAACCTTTGTGTGGTGTTGATTTTTCGTTGTCCCAGACGATTGGTACATGGATGTGGTTGTGTGACTTTGAGCCATAGTCGATGGGTGGATGACTCTGGAGTATCAGTTCACGAGTCGGATCTTGTGTTGGAATTCGAGCACTGTTGTCTTTGTCGTCCTATCCACGACTGGCCATCGCTCTGAAAATGGGTTTGCCATAGCTTTTGTATGTCTCTCCAATATACAGCACTGAGACCATCGGCATATACCACGTGCACAGCAAATGTATATGCGCAGACGTTCATGGGCATGTTGATGTCGTCGACACGAAACGTTGCTTAACACCAAACCCTATGGTGACTATAACCCTAAGAACTGCTTGGCGTCGACTACAGCGGTCGTTCCAGGCAGTCCGTCGGTTACACGACATCATGCACACTTATCACACTTTGCTCGGCGCAAACGGTAGGCATGTAGCTGTGGAAGGTCAAAGGCGGGTCGAATCCTCTCAATGTCCGGTCTTCGCTCTTTTGACGTGTCCACATTTCTACGTGGCCGTCTACCCGGCATGATTGCTGATCTTGTTGATATGTTCGTGTCGTGACGCGATACTCTTACAATCACTCTCGGTGCTCGAGACGCCGTCCGAGAGGGCACTATTCCGCAATCCAACTCGCTCAACTCATACATTGCAAGGAGCAACGATCGAAAGTACACGACCAAGCTCGAGCCCATGGCACACTCGCTTTTAACGTCTCTCCCAGCGGGGCTCCTGCATACCATCTTATGCGGCTTGGATACAGCAAGCGTGCTGAAGACCAGACTCACATGTCGTCTACTTTCCGTCCTTGGCCTAGATCATTTCGGCGATGAAATCCCCTTGGTCTTCCACCGTGACAAGTTTCGAGCTCTTACGGAAATAGCAGCGCACGCGGTCCTGGCGAAGCGCATGAGATCTCTATACTATGCTGATGATATTGTAAGTTGGCAGGATTGGCATGAGTGGTCTGCCAGGCGATCACCTGAGACGCACTATCGCCACTCTGTGATGGAGTTCCCAACAGAGATCGAGCTACGGTCTCGCATCGCAAGGATAGGACCACGACATTACCGTTTCGCCACTAGCCTGGGTGAATCTTGCACGACCGCCGAAGCCGCCACTTTCGGGCGTTTTAGTGCACTTTGTATTGATCAAGTTAATATTCTCGAAGAGAAGCTGGACACCAGCTGCCTCAGGATCATGTTCGAAGGATGTCCGAACCTCCGCGAGGTCACACTTGCTTTCCAGTCAGATGATGGAGGTCCTCAGCGGCGACTTAAGGCCTCACGCACCGTGTTTGCTGAGGCAATGACAGTCGCACATGGCGATACTCGCGTCGAACAAGTCGGTAAAGTCCACTTGATAGGCCTTGCGCAGGCGTTACGAGACAGTGGAAGGTCACTCGACAGCTTGACTCTGGGGCTTCCTGACGAGGATCGGCCAGCTGATGATCCGGCACGAGATTACGAAAAGGATGAGTTTGATGCATGAAATGTCTTGTTTTGTTCGTGGCTGTTGGCGAAGTGTGTGTTTCTCAATCACGATATTACCATACTTCGAAACATCATGTCAGCGAGTACTCTTACAGACTAGTTCCGTTCAAGTTTGGATAGAGGAAGTATCTCAATGGCGAACAAGGTTGCCTATTCCTTGTGCTTGATGATGCTAGCACACTTGCACTTGAAGTGTACAGACACTATTGGAAACATCTCATCGGTTCACACGCTCGTTTGTATGTCTATAGGATCTGATACGATCGTAGAGGGATCATGAAGATTCCGTGGGTGATGTTGTGAACTCCAAGCAAACTCGTGCGTACGTAATAGATCATATGCGCATAAATTGCCACACAAACCAAAGTAGATCATACGGAAGAAGCAGCGGTAATCCTCAGATTTACCATCCCCATGATATAACGGTAAACATGAAAAATTCTCTTACACAGATGTAGCTGTATATCTATCCCTAACCAGGAAGTCTAAAAAACCCAAAAAAGGACAACGCTCATGCTTTTTCCAACAACATCAATAACATCAACAGCCTCTTTCTCCCGCATTACATTTATGCGGAAACAGTGCCCCTGACGCCACCCTTGCCGCCAACCTCGCGAGCAACCAGGGTGATGGTGAGGTCAGCACCAATGTTGACCTGGACCTCGACCTTGCCGCCCTTCTTGACGTCACGGACAGCAGCCTCGGCAAGAGTCTTGCCGGCCTTGAAGACCTTCTCGCGGACCTCCTCGGGCTCGTCGTCGCTGTCCTCGTCGCTGTCCTCAGCGTTGCCGTTGGCCTCAACGGTGGAGACCTTGATCTCGCGCTCGCCCTCGGCGAGACGGAGAAGGACATCACCGCCCTCGGAGACGGCGATCTGTGCTGTGCGGCGGGCGGGGACGGGGGTGTCGGCGGGGATGATAGGGATGAAGACGTTGTCGGCGGTGGCGAGGCCGATGGGGTGGGGAGTGTGAGGAGCAACGGTGACGACGGGCTCGATGCTGGACTCGATGTCGGCCTGCTCGAACTCGGAGACGAGAGAAGCCTGGATGGCAGCACCACGGGCAGAAAGCTCGGAGGGGTTGACGGCGGTGGCGCTGGTGGAGGGAGAGGTGACGGTGGTCGACTCGGGGAAGTGAGAGCGGAGGTTGGAGGCGATCTTAGGTGTGTGGGAGGTACCGCCGGAAAGGAGGATGTGGTCGATGTCAAGGATGTCAAGCTCGGCCTTCTTGACGGCAGCCTCGATCAGGCGGGTGAAGGACATGAAGACCTTGTTGGCGAGAAGCTCGTAGCGGGTGCGGTTGACAGTAAGGCTGAAGTCAATGCCATCGACAAGGGACTCAATGCTGAAGGATGCAGACTGGCCAAGAGAGAGGGACTTCTTGACAGCCTCGGCCTCGAGGGTCAACTTGGCGAGAGAGCGGTCGTTGGTGCGAGGGTCGGCGGCGTTCTTGTTCTTCTTGAGGAACTCCTTGGCGGCGTACTCGATGAGGACGGCGTCGAGGGCCTTGCCACCGAGCTCGTAGTCGTGTGCGGTAGCGAGAGTGGTGTACATGCCGCCGCGGCTGGCGACAACGGCGACATCAGAGCGAGTGCCACCAAGGTCGGCAACAAGAACGATGTTGTCCTGACTGGCGGGCTCAGACTCGCCGCTGAGCTGCTGCTTTGCGTCGTGTGCGAGAAGGGCAGAGATGGGCTCGGAGATGGTCTGGATGATCTCGATACCGGCCTTCTTGGCCACAGCGCAGACAGCGGCCTTCTGGGCGTCGGTGGAGTCGGAGGGAATGGTGAGAACAGCGCTGTTGACCTCACGTCCGAGGTAGTCGCTGGCACTCTGCCTCAGCCTTGTGATGTACCTGACGGCGATCTCCTCGACGTTCAAGCTGCTCTTCTCCTCGCCCTCACCCTCCTGCACCTGGAAAGCAGCGGTCTTGCCACCATCCACGGGCTCCGGACGGGCGCTCTGGTGGCAGGCGCGGGGGTCGACGTCCTTGAACTCCTTGCCCAGGAAGTCTCTGAAGTAGGCGACGGTGTTGCGCGGGTTGCGGACGAGCTGTGCCTTGGCCTGGGTGCCCTCGTACTCCTCACCGGCGACGTAGGACAGGATGGTGGGGATCTGACGGTCACCCTCCTCGTTGGCGATCACGTTGGCGACGCCATCAGAGCCAGTGTAGGCGATACTGCTGTTGGAGTTGCCGAAGGTGAGGCCGATGGTGGTGCGGCTGGGCGTCTCGGGGGTAGCCTCGGCGGCGCTCATTGTGATGGAGGTATGTGTGTGTGGTGGTGAGGGTGGAGCGGTGGCGGCGGTGGTGGTGGTGGAGGAAAATTGGTGGTGGGAGGTGGTGTTGCTGAGGTGGTGTCGAGGGAATAATTAATGTCTTCTATCGATAATTGTTCTGGAAAAGTTCGGAGGGCGGCAAGGGTCTGCTGCGAAGTTTAGAGAGCCCAAGTCCAATCGCACGCCGCATACAGCACCAGCAAGGCCAATTCAATTGATCGCAACAACAACACAAAACAGAAAGAAAAAGAATGTCTTCTACCATTCTCCTCCCCGGCGAGGCAGTGCCCGCCGACTCTCTGCCCAAGAGCAAAAAAGGCACCCTCACACTCGGTCCTGGCCTACGTCACATTCCTCCCACCTCTATCACCGCTACCACTCTTGGCTCCGTCGCAGTCGACAACAAGAAGTCCGCCGTCTGGCTCGAGAGCACCAATGGACGCTACCAGCCTTCTACCGGCGACCTTGTGATTGCGCAGGTCCACCACGGCTCCACCGACACATACCACTGCGCTCTCACTCCACAGACACCATACGCGCTGCTTGGACAGCTTGCGTTTGAAGGCGCAAGCAAGAAGAGCCGTCCCCAATTGTCGTCGGGTGACCTTGTGTATGGCCGTGTCTCCCGTGCGGTCAAGGGCGAGGATGTCGAGATTGAAGGTTACAACTCCGCAACAGGCAAGAGTGAGGGTATGGGCCAGCTCAAGGGCGGCATGGTCTTTGACATTTCCCCCGCTTTTGCGCGCAGATTGATGATGGGCAAGAAGGGTGGTATCAAGATTTTGGAAGGCGTGGGAGAGAAGATTCGCTTCGAGGTCGCGGTGGGACGCAATGGCAGGGTTTGGGTGGACAGTGGAAATGTCAGGACTACCGCAAGCATTGGAAAGCTATTGACGGATAGTGACGAGAAGGCATGGAGCGAGGAGGATCAGGAGAAGGCTCTCAAGAAGGCGCTCAAGGACATGAGCTGAAGGAGGCATCAATCTTTGGCGATTGAAGAGACACTTTTTGACCAGATCTTGTGGCAAAAACCCGTGAGATCAGGAAGATTTTGCATAATGCAACATGCCCGCCTGGTAGATGCTGGTAGTGTGCGACATCCAGCAGAAGCGCCCGGCCACGACTTTGAACCATAATAAGGCGAACATTGCTGGAGAAGCATGATCGCACAGGACGCCGCTTCCGAGAAGGAAAGGGAATCGAGCGACGGTGGCGGTCAACACATCAGCCAGCATGTATCGGCACGAGAGCGTGTTAATGCGACATAGACTTATGAGAAGAGTTCTAGACTCCAGGATCCTACACTACATGGACCGTCGCATCCACTATTTTACACACTCTCCAACCTTTCAATCGTATCGCGCGTACTACTGGAATAATCACTCGTTCATAAGTACCTTTAAGCTTTTCAGTTTTCACTGATGAAGGATGTGAACTACATACCCTTCGATCATCTCAATGGTCGCCTGGTACTCGAGAGGCGTATGCAGTGGCCTGCAATCGCCTAGATGAGCTCGAGATCGTAGTCTTCGCCCTCATAGGCGGCCCGCACTCGTTGGCAAGCGTCTCCTCGTTTGTATCTCAATGGGACTCTAACACCTTATCTGGACTGGTTGCTGATATGCTTGCGCCAATGCGGCGGAGAGCAAAGTCGTTTCTCAGTGGCAAGTGCCCCATCACAAACCTCCCGCTTGCTGTGTGGTAGCTCGGAGAACTAGAGACGGTTTCGAAGCAACAGCATCATCTCAGTGGCAGTGCATCCATCCCGAACCTCTGGCGTGCCGTGTGATAGCTCAGAGAACCAGAAACCTCTTCGAAGCAGCAACATCATCTTCAAGGCCAGTACCCATCCCGAAGTCATTTCGCATACTCATTCGAGCTCCACAACATCATCCTCGCATCGACTTCCCACCAGATGACCACCTCTCTTCTCGACATCCTTCGCAATCATCAAGATCTGCTTTCCACGATCTTGTCTCCCAGCCAAAACCGCTGCAGCCACTGCATTGTCCAACCAGGAAGGATAGCACATGCAAACGCAAGGACTGAATAGCTCGTGACTTTTGAGCAGGCAAAAAGCCTGTCGATGAATCTCGACTTCAGGCCTTATCGCCTGTTCATTTGCTGATCCAGCCTTCGGGTAGCAGATGCTGACAATCACCTCCCGGTTTCCGGCATGACCCGGCACTCCGACATGAGGATCTCTGAGAGGCGGTGGCGCCCACGAGAGCGCCCACTTCCTGATCGTCCCGAAGTACTCTCGATCTTCCAGTGCTGCCATCCACTTCCTCACCAGCAGCAGCGACGTCCTTTCGGGATCTTTGGACTTCTTCTTGCCCTCGACAGAAGCAGGGATCTCAATGGCAAATGTATTCTCCCCGTAATACAACGGCAGAACGTCGTTGCGGATTTTCCGGCTCGTCATCGCGAGATCTGGCTGCTCCTGATTGATGGCTGGATAGACAAAGAATTGTGTCTCCACGACTACTAGGCGCCAGATCCGTTGTTGGAGTTCGAGTGGAAGGCCCATGAGGCTTGCTCGAGGATTAGTTGAGGGTTCATCGTCGTCTTCGCTCTTGATGTTGACGGAGGATGCAGCTGGTGCTTCGCCTAGGCGCTGACGACTCTGCTGCATTCTCCTCGTTCGCTCCGTGGGTCGCACGAGCACGCTTTCCCTCTCCCTCGCCTTACCCTTCGCACGGCCTTTGGGACCATTGCTGGCAACCGTCTGGACTTTTCCGGCGATAGTCGAGCTTGCCGAAACTGGTGCCGCCGAGCCCATCTGCCCGAGGTCACGCATGATATCCATCAGGTTTCTCGATTTCTCTCCTTTCATCTTCGGCCCTCCTCCACGACCACCTCTGAAGTCGTTGTCATCATCATCCTCAGTCGGCACAAATGGTTTCTTCCTCTTGCTGGCAGCAATCTTGTCTTTCGTCGTCAAGGGCGCCTTTTTAGGCTTCGGCTTCGGTTTCTTCTTTGCTTCCGCACGACGAAGTGCTTCGGCCTCGAGCTCGGCCGGTGGAGCGAGGACGGGGATCTTGCGGCTTTTCTTCTTGGGAGGCATAGGGTCCGGTGGTGGAGAGGTTGGTGTGGATTTCGTGTCGGCTTGTTCCCGGTCGTGGGCTGCTTTTGCTATGCGGCCGGCGGTTGTGAGGGTGTTGAATTTGGGTTGTTTGTAAGAGGGCGGCATTGTTAGTTTTTGTGCTGGATTGTGCAAGACTGTGTTTGTGGATGTGCTTTGAGAGTGGATCAATGTGTGCAGTGGTGTCAGAGGAGCATTGTATGTACGATGTCTGATTGACCCTGTTCAAAGGCGTTCGTTCAATTGAGACGATTGATTGACATTGATGAGAGCAATTTGCTGACATGTGATGAACATCAGATACTTTCAGTAGAACACGCTTTCACTGATTGAAATGAACTCGATCGTCCACGTTCAAATCTCGCACGTGGCTCAGTTTCACCATCACCTCAACGCCTTTACACTACTCACGTTGACGATCAAATAGTCTCAAAAAATCTCAGACTGAGCTCTTCCTCTTATCTGCTCGACTGACGCGAAAACCCATCTTGAACACTCACCCGACAGCAGAGCCGACAGTGATGCAGTGATCCCACGCAACTTGGAACACGTCCCTGCCCTTTGTACACGTTATCTATGGCTAGAACTCACTGCAATGCCCCGTGACCGATTTGGCTGCCGACAACGACTACTCAGGGCCGGAAGGTTGGTCAAACCCGGCGATCTGTAGGTCACAAAGAGACCGACGTTTCACGACATCGTTTTTAGTATGCACTCCTCAGCAGATAGCGACCGCATAGCTCATCCAATGAACGATCATCTATCGTGCATACTTCACACGAAGCTCGAGCTGAAGCTGACGCGCCGATCGTTCAGCCGCACTGCAACATACGGCTGACTTCGAAGTACAGTATACCTCCCACAGGAGCCTTAAACCTACACTATGAACACCCCATCCTCGAAATACAAATACATGGCCATCAATTGGCAATGCGAAGGGATAGAGAGCTGCCCTAACTACTTGCACATTACATTTACATCTTGAGTTGTGAACAGTTTTATCGACAGAGACAGACAACATGACCCTCTCAGAAACACGCTTTATCTCCGGCCCTGCGCCAAAGCTGGATCTAGTTTACAGCGACGTCTGGCTGCCAGGTATCTACTCTCGCCGCATCCTCTCTTTCGAGCTGCCCGACAACTCCAGCCATGAAAGAGCGATTGACTGCCTGCAAAGAGGCCTTCAATCTCTTGTCGACGGAACGCCGGAGCTCGGCGGGCTAGTCGTTGCTTTGACTGTCGACGATGAGGCGAACAAGGAGGATGTGCCGTGGAAAGCTATCCAACCCTACAAAGGCATCGAGTTCAAGATCAAGGATCTCAGGCATGAGATTCCCAGCTACAAAGAATTGGAAAGCAAGGGCTTCCCGGTTGCTGCTTTCAAGGATGACTTGCTTGTGCCGGTTCCTGTGATGTACCAGCCTGAGCCTAACGCGGTGATGATTTTGCAGGCTAGCTTGATGGGAGGCGGGTTGCTGCTTACCGTATGTTTGTGTCACAGTCTTACTGACGGCAATGGGATGAACGCTATCACGATTGCTTTGGCCGAGCAGTGTAAACTTGCTGCGCAGGTGGAGGGACGGTTGGAGCCGCGAGCGATGAATATGGATCGAAAGGTGATGGTGCAATTGACAGGCGACAAGAAGGAATTGAGCGACCATCCTGCTTATGGCCGTGTCGAGGGCGCTTTCAAGCCGAAAATCGGAACTGAAGAGGCCCCAGCGCCGGAAGAAAATGGAGCGAAAGAATCACTAAAAGATTCGGTCATCATGGAAGATGAGCCCGAGAAGCCGGCCGCTGCTGCTCCGCCACCTGCTCAAGTACACACATACCGGATCTCTACGGCCAATGCTGCAGCACTCAAAGAGATTGCTAGCGTGCAAGGCCGCGTCTCAACCCACGACGCCATCGCAGCACTTATGTGGCGTACATTGACTGTTTCTCGCTACAAGACAGGACGTCTAAGCGTGGACAGAACCAGCACCTATACCTTCCCGCACAACTCGCGCCGCCACGTCGGGCTTCCAAAAGACTGGGTGGGCAACTGCTGCTACTTTGTCAGCGCCTCCTTACCCGTCTCCAAGATCCTTGAACCCAACAGCCTGCCAGTCCTCGCTGCAGCCATCAGAGCTGGGCTCAACGCTGTTAACAAAGAAGTCGTCGGCGGCATTATGGAGCTCAGGAAGCCATGCTCGTACGATATCACGTGGTGGCCGCTGTTCGAGGTCAATGAGCCTTGGATCCTGATGATGACAAGCCTATATCACTCCGAGCTGTTTGGTGTGGACTTTGGTGAGAGTCTTGGAAGGGTGAAGCACTTTGGCACGTCGGACGAGGGTGTGATGGGTGGTATCAGGAGTGTCGGCTTGGTGGGAGCGAAGGTGGATGGTGGCGGATGTGATGTGAGCCTGGGTATTGACGGGGAAGAGGAAGCGTTTGTCAACAAGGATGAGGTCTGGAGCAAGTTCGTGCAGGAGGTGGGAAAGTGAATAGAATATGCTTACTATGCTTCGATGATGTATCAGATGTCTATCTCTTCAAGTCCAGGAGATATCCCGTGACCGCATCATTTTCGCGTTGGAGATTGGCGCGCTGGAGTTGGCTGCCCGCTGAAGCGTTGCTCTTGCTTTCCTCGCCCGCTCTCAAGCTTGCTCGAGCGTCTGAATCGCAACACTCAACCAACAAAGCCACAATTGCCTGGTGAGAGGATAAACACATTCAGCATGGCATCCCAACACAACCTCGACGATGGGGCATTCGCGGCTCAGCGGGAATTCGCCAAACGCAACGCTGCCACCAAAGCCTCTCAGCCAATCCCTCCGAAGTTATGGCCGATCTTCGAACGTCGTCAGACTCGAACTGCCACAGCATCAGCCAGTGTGAGCGAGAGTGAGGGGAATGAAGAAGACAGCCACAGCGACTCTCACTCAGTATTCGAGGGCTTTTCGGACGGCAGCAACAGCGAATCCGGCTACGAATCAGACCAAGACGATGTGGATCCCACTGAACGAGAGATCGACCGCAAGAATAGACTCTTCAAGGTCGACGAAGATGGGGATGTCGAGTGGTACATTCGAGAGCCCGTGTACACCGAGCAAGCATGGGCTCGTCGTGGACAATACAGCTCAAAACTTTTGTACAGCTCCAGCTCGCCCGAGGAGCTCCGCCAATACGTGAAAGACCGCAATCTGCCCGATCCGTACCCGCAAGGCATCACCTTGAAATACTTCTACATCCTTGCTCTTGACCGTGCCGACAACACCAGATCGTTTCGCTTTCTCGATCTGATCCCTGAGATGAGGAATCTGGTCTACAAAGAGCTCCTGGTCTTCGCAGTCTGCGAGAATTGTCCCATATTCCACAGCTTCGGCCACCCTGCAATCCTGCAGACCAGCAAGCTTATCTACAAGGAGGCAAAAGAGATCCTCTACGCCGAAAACACCATCTCTTGCTTTTTTGCAGTCTACGTGGATCGCGGCGACGTTCATGCTGCGCACCGCCACACCAGAATTCATACCGTCAACGCCGACGGCTATAATGTGCGCCTCTCTTGCGTTTTCCACGGCATGAAAGTCATTCCGAATTGGTTTCGGCAGATCCAGTCCCTGAAGTTCACGGTCGATGTGCATGGCAATGGATCTGTCAGCCGTGCTCGAAGCTTCGCACAGGGCTGCACGCTGAACTTGGCTTCTTTCCTGATGGACCAGCACTCCTTGAAGAAGCTGCAGATCCACATCATCAATCACCTGGACAATGTCAAAGCTGCAAAGCTCACAGCATCCATACTGTACCCTCTTCGACGTCTTCGCGGTATCAACCAAGTCCAAATCACGGGGAATGTTGATCCGATCTTGTCGCAAGCAGTCGTGGCGGACATGCAACGAGCACCGGAGGAGTTGTTCAACACTGTGCCACATCTGTACAAGTTGAGAGCGGAAGGATGGGCGTACGTTCAGATGGCGCAGAGCATGGAGCCCGGATCCAATGGCGACTACTTCGACTATGATCAGCCGGACTCTAGACCGACTCACTCCAATCACGTCAGATGGCTCTTGGAGGAGACAAGTGTTTATCCGGATTCTGATGATGACGACCTTGGGCTTTTCGAGGACTCTGATGCCGAGACCAACACCCGTCACAAGATGGAAGACCTGAAGAATTCGCTGGATCGAGTGAATTTCAGCTGGCTGGACAGCCAAAAGGCCGATTTTGACAACAACAGGAAGGCCAGAATCGATCTTGCCAAGAAGAGCAAGTGGATCGGGGTCGAGGACAAGAATAAGGAGAAGGGCTATGGTGTCCGTCAGTGGAAGAGTATGCTTTTGGGAGAGAAGTGAGCGCGTCAACGTGAGATGCGCATGGGCGGATGCTTCTTTGCTTGTGCTATGAGGATTTTGCTACCCCTTCCTTCACACCACCAGTCCATTTGCTGTCTTTCCGCTCCCACGCAACAGTACCAAAGCTGGTGGTCCTTAGAATATTAGCTTTTAATGCAGTCAGTTTGTCACACTTCTTCGACAGCGCGTCCATGTCCGTAACTGAAGGGAACGTCTTTCCAACGACGCCTGATCGTGGGTTTTGCACCTGTTGCTGTGTTAGCTCCTGCGAAGTAGTTCAACACGGTACCGCCAACTCACCTCCATGAAGAATTGTAGGCTAGGGTTTGCGACAATCTCAACCTGCTCCAGCTGTGTGCACACCTCGAGTCCCTTGAGCAACTCCTTCTTGCACTTCTCGCCTGGCTCGACTTCCAACGTCGTGTTCAGGACCATGACGTTCTTCTGCGTCGCAAGCACTTTCTGGAATTGCTCAAGCGTGAACGTGAAAAGAGTCGAGTTGAGCGCCCTCAATCCTCGCGGATGATTCTCGTCTTTGGTCAATGCATCCACAATGCTTGTAGAGAGCGTCTTGTTGAAAGCCATCACACCTTCCTTAGTCGCAGCGTTCTGAATATTGCTTGGATCCTGCTCGTCCTCGCTCGCGTCTTCCGGCGCAGAAACATTGAACGAGCAGCTGATCAACCCAGGTCCAATCAACGACGCCAGCTCCGTAGCCGGAATCTGCGCCATGAAATCCTCATCCTCGTGCCGGAACGTGTAGTTCACTTCCAAGAACATCAACCCCCGTCTCGCCTCGCCCGCATCTTCCGAAGCGCTGTACTTCAACCACGGCGCAATCTGCTCGAAAAAGCCGGGCTTCGCAAACACATCGAGCAAATGCAACGCCCTCAGGTTCGGCAGCTTCTTGAAAAACGCCACAGCATCTTCCTGACTCTCTTTGCTGATCCCGCCGAACAGCTGGCTGTACACGACGACGCTCTTGAGGTTCGGCAGGCGCTCGGCCAGGCGGTTGAGGAAACCTGGCGGGTAGCCGAGGCTGAAGAGCTCGAGGGTCAGGCTTTCGATTGCGAATGGGATCGAGTCTGGGATTGCGTAGGGTTTGGAGAGGATTTCTTGGTACTCGTCGACTTTGATGTCGCAGGTGAGGGTCAGGGCTTTGAGGCCGCGGGCGGCGGGTGGGAAGTCGGGCAGGGTGAAAGACTGGAGGGGGATTTGGGCGCCTTGGGCTTCGGAGGGGTTGACGGGGGCGCCGGGGAGGTTGGCTGGGTTGGTTGTGGCCATTTTTGTGGTGGTGAGGGAGAGCTATAGCTGTGGGAGTGCTGGGTGCTGGTCTACAAGTATTGAAGACTATGGTGGTTTCAAGCCGCCGGCATTGGCATTCGGATGGTCAGAGAGGGGACGAGAGGGGTACAGCAGGCAGAGGATGCTTGTGCAGGCCATGGCGGGCACTTGATATGCCGGTTGGGTGGTGTGCATTGCAGTTGTGGTGAGCTCCAACCTGGGCCGTTCACGCATGTCAGCTGTGGAGAAGTGTCAACGCGGGGGAGGGGAGGCGACGGTTTTGTTGGACGATCGAATGCAGGGATTACATCTCGTTTACGTGAGGGCCAACGGAACAATGTCTTCCTCCTCTTTCCGTTATCCCTTAGATCGAGTGTGTACACGCAGATCATGTCTTCACAGTTTGTACTACGCCCTCAAGATCTGTTCGGCATAATGATAGAAACACCACGCTACCACACTACGGCTACATGAAGGTATCGAGAATCTCAAGGTCAGGCCCACTTAATCGCCATCGGATCTCCGACATCTCACGAGCACCGACCTCATGAATACAAGCGCAGACGAGTTTGCCGTGCTCTGGCCACAATGGAATTTGAGATCACCGAGGAAGCCATTCGCAACCTCTCTCGCCTCCCCGAGTTCAAATAATGTCTTCATTCTGGAACAATGGAAATCTGCGAAATGACGACGGAGTCACGCCCGAATATCCCAGCAAACCGACGTCAACTTTCGACAAGACAAGACGACAACGTTGCAAGACTTATCCGACAATCGAAGACCAGTCTTCGCGTGAGAGATAGTCAGTCAGCTTGGTGTGACTGATGGAGACGCCGTGTTGTCTCTCCAACTGGGAAGAAAGTCAGCGTTCGCTCTCCGCCAATACATCTCGACACAACTTACCTCCTCAGGCATCAAGATCCTTTTGTCACCTCCTGCGAAGCCCAGCTCCTCGATGAAGCCGCTCGTCTCAATCATCATGCCCATGAATCCGGTAGGGTCATCGCCTTTGAATTGCTCAAGGCCAGCCCGCTCGATGCGACTCGCTACGCCAGTGGCTTCAGACCACTGCTCCAGCCATTGCTGAGGTGACGCCCATTCGCTGACGGCAAGGACTTGCGTTGGCGCAGGTGCCTTGATCAAGGCGTGGACGTAGCTTCCGGTATCCTTCTCGACGTCAATGTATGGCATTTGGACATCGACAGGGAATACGGGCTTCCACAAGATGGTGCCATCCCCTTGCTGCGATCTGTCAGCAAATGTCCAGCGGCTTATGTGTTCTCCGTCATACCTTCCAAAGCTTGAACAAGTCGAGCCCGTTGACAGCGTTGGTCACGAAGGCGCTCATGTGCACTGCGCTGGCCTTGTCCTTCAACTCTGGAAGTCCGAGCATGTATTCAAAAGCTTCCGCCTTCGCATCAAAGTGGAAGACCTGCAGATACTTCCCATTGCTCAACTGCTTCACACCGGGCAGGGCACTGTACACCAAGCGATCCAGCTCCGGTACGGTCGCCGCAGCATCAGCGATGTTCTTGCCCTGCTGGAGTTCGATCCTGTAGCTCTCTGAGCCAATAGGTGGTGCTAACTCGCCGGCTTGGAACTTCCCCATCACTTCAGGCCCTCTTACAATCCCGGAGAAGTCGGTGTAGGCGAATATGAAGGTAGCGCCCTTGAAAGCCGACTTGAGCGAGTCGATATCGTTCAGGTCGGCTGCGACGATTTCGACACCAGAACCGGCAAGTGCAAGTGCAGCCTTTGATTGAGGCGTCCTAGTGAGCCCACGAATGTGCCATGATGGCTCGTGTTGTTGGAAGTATTTGATGGCTGCACGGCCTTGAGCGCCTGTTGCGCCCCCGACAACGAGTAGTTTCGACATCGCAATAGGTTGTGCTGGTATTGGGCCGTTGGAACGGTTTCAAATCAAGTTTTGTGTGCAAGGAAACTGCTACTGGGAATGTTTCTAGACATCATTTCCAATGGCATTGAACGTAATTTATGTTCGATCGCTTTTGTACTGTATACCGCGCACACGTTCCGCGATTAGTGATCGTACACGACCCCTCTGCCATCCTGATCTGATGCGATGCCTAGTAAAACGGCAACGGCATAGTTTGTAGACATCAAAGTCCTGGTGTGCTTTATCAGCTGTTCGATGCATCTTCCTCCGGGATTTCGCGTTTTCGCTTACATCCGGGGTGCATTTCTAAGCCGAATGTTCAGCTGGGAAGTCAAGTTGTGGGACATGTCAATGCAAAAGGATGCAACTACAACATACTCATATTAGTTGTAGCTGCAAATGTAATCTCACTTGAAGAAACTAGAGCTCTCTTGCCCCGTTGCTTTGCCCTCTTGGTACGCGTCCGACAATCCCGAATAAAGCGACTTGATGCGTACGACTTCTGCCTCCCACTTTATCCTGTCTGCATCATTTTCAATAGAAGCTACTAATTCTGCGACTGACCGAGCTCTAAAGAACTTGTTTGTTCGATTGTACAGCGGTTTCGTAGCAAGAGTCTCGGGAGTATCGGTAGGCGATGCCACCTGGAAAACCGACCGCAGAATGTCGATGTCGTACGGAATAGCAAACAAATCCCTGCTATCCTCGTACGTGAAAAGGTATACGATTTCGTTGAAACCGCTCCAGGTGATGCCGCTTAGGCAGAGACTACACGGCTCATGTGTGGCGAAGAAGACGCAGTCTTTGGCATTTGGTCGCGATTCTTGCGGACTTGCGGCGTAGGCTTGGATGCAGTTTATCTCGCCGTGGAGCAGAGGTGATGTGCGCTCGTCGTTGGTGGCTATTGTGACGGGCTCGAGTGTTGATTTGGATAGGATTGCGGCTCCGAAGAGTTTACAGCCATGGGATACTTTTGTGCGTGTGAGTGGGATGATGGATGATTCGGTCACGGTTAGGAGCCTGGAGACCAGGTCTTCTGCGGGGTGTTGGTCCATGTTCGAAGAGATGAGTGGAAAACTGAAGACCAGGTATCTTGAAGCTTGATGTGTATCTTTTGATCAGTATACTCAACTATGTAATTTTGAGCAAAGGAAACATGTAAACTTAGTGTCATTCTGATAGGCTATCACCATCGGCGGGCTCCGAATTAGCAGACGGAAGGAACATCTGTTGTCTTTTGATATTATGTTTCCTTGTCTTTTGGGACTTTGCATCGCTGACTTGCGAGATGTTCGCTCCCTCCTACTACTTCCCAGAAGTGGTTCAGGACACAAGCCGTGATAGCCGTGCCATCGATCACGAGACGAGACACCAGCACGCTTATCAGCCGCTCATGACGCGTCGAGAACATGGCACTGCGGGGCGTTTCCCTCACTTCCAGAAGCTTGCCAGTGCTTGGTGAAAGCTTGAGTGCTATAAGGCGAAAGGTCTTCAGAAACATGGGCCCGAGCTGTCACCAATGCAGGTCCCAACCTCGGATGATTCGACATGTTGCAGCCTAATGTGCATTTGGAAGCTCACTTTCTGCCGTAGCGGCCATACCCCTCCTGAAGACCAAACAAACCCACGTCACCTCGGAAGAAGAATGCCGCGAAGGCGTAACTTAGCCTTTTGAGTGCAGCAATATGAAAGTGCTGCGCGTACTTCTGCTGCAATGGTTACATCTGTGGCGCTCGCGTTGTATTCGACCACGCCTGTCGTTCGATCCGAATTCCTTGCGGTGAACTGGACCGTCACTGCCCCTCCCGGCCCTGTCGCTATATCTTCCCAGACCCGCACTCTTTCGCAGTCGTCCAGCTTGAGACAGAACCACGACAGCTGGAATGGCTACATCAAAACTACTGCTGGCGCTGTTGCCTTTCACCGCAGCTCAAGTCGGTGGCATTGGATCATCAGCCGCGCCCTATCCAAATGTCGTCTATCCCAACGCAACACACGTCTCGACTGGAGCGGAATCATACCAAACTTCACCTCCAGAATATCCATCACCCTGGGGTGAAGGGCTCGGCGACTGGGCAGAGGCATATGCCAAAGCTCAAGCTTTCGTCTCGGGTTTGACGTTGACCGAAAAGGTCAATCTCACCACAGGCACAGGCTGGGAAAGCCAGAAGTGCGTGGGCAATGTTGGCTCTATTCCAAGACTTGGATTCAAGGCGCTGTGCATGCAGGATTCGCCTCTCGGTGTGCGAGATACCGACTACAACTCGGCTTTCCAGTATGTGACCGAACATGTCAATCTGCCTCAGTGACTGACCTTCGTAGGGCTGGAGTGACAATCGCAGCGACATGGGATCGTGCTCTCTTCTACCAAAGAGGCTTCGATATGGGCACCGAACACAAGCTGAAGGGCGTCGATGTTCAGCTTGGACCCGTCGTGGGACCACTCGGTCGTGCACCTGAAGCAGGTCGCAACTGGGAAGGCTTTTCGCCTGATCCAGTCCTTGCTGGTATTGCTGTTGGTGAGACTATCAAGGGTATTCAAGCCGCCGGCGTCATGGCATGCACGAAGCATTTCATCATGAACGAACAAGAACACTTCCGACAAGGTGCGCCTCCGGCCAACCTTACTGCCTCCATCTCCGCGAACCTGGACGACGTCACGATGCATGAACTGTATTTATGGCCATTTGCCGATGCCGTCAGGGCTGGTACAGCCTCGGTCATGTGCAGCTACAACCAGTGAGTTGGAAGAACTGCGTGGAACATGCTTTGAGCTATCGCTGACCACTTCACCCATACAGGATCAACAACAGCTATGGCTGCCAGAACAGCTACACCCTGAACTATTTGCTGAAGAATGAGCTCGGTTTCCAAGGGTTTGTGATGAGTGACTGGGGCGCCCACCACTCTGGCGTGGCATCTTCACTTGCAGGAATGGACATGAGCATGCCCGGCGACATCGGATTCGACAGCGCTACTAGCTACTGGGGCACCAACCTTACCATTGCCGTACTGAATGGGTCAGTGCCAGCATGGCGACTTGATGATATGGCCACTCGTATCGTTGCAGGATGGTACTATGTCGGGCGCGATCAGAACCAAGTCGAGGACGCACCAAACTTCTCTTCCTGGACTCTTGATACTTATGGATACGAGCACGAATATGCCATGGTAGGTTATGGAGTCGTGAACCACCATGTCGACGTTACTGAAGATCACGGTGCAAATATCCGGGATAGTGCCGCGAAGGGCACTGTCATCTTGAAGAACAATGGCGTCCTACCTCTGACTGGTAAGGAGAGATTGACCACTGTTTTCGGTTCGGATGCTGGTCCAAACTTGTACGGTCCTAATGGCTGCACGGATCGAGGTATGTCCCATCGCGCAACCCGGGCCGCACGATGTCTATCTGCTAACATTACTTACAGGCTGTGACAACGGCACACTCGCAATGGGATGGGGCAGTGGAACAGCAAACTTCCCTTACCTCGTCACACCAGACGCCGCCATCCAGGCTGAAGTCATTCAGAATGGCAAGGGCTTCTACGAATCAGTTCTTGACGACTACGCCTACACCCAAATCTCGGCTCTCGCACGCCGCGCGGATCAAGTCAACGGCCCATGTCTGACCTTTGTCAACTCAGACTCAGGCGAGGGGTACATTGTGGTCGACGGGAATGAGGGAGACCGGAACAACCTCACTCTCTGGCATTCAGGTGATGCGCTGATAGCGAACGTGACGTCGCAGTGCAAGAACACGGTTGTCGTCATCCACTCGGTCGGAGCAGTGAACATTGAGACCTTCTATGACAACCCCAACGTCACTGCAATCGTGTGGGCGGGCATCCCAGGCCAAGAATCGGGCAACTCTCTTGTGGACATCCTCTACGGAAAGCAATCTCCAGGTCGTCTGCCTTTCACTATCGGGACGTGGCGCGGTTCTTACGGTGCTGACATACTGTACACACCAAACAATGGCGTCAAAGCCCCTCAGCAGGACCTCACCGAGGGCATCTTCACAGACTACAGAGGCTTCGATGCTAACAACGAGACGCCAATCTACGAGTTTGGGCATGGCTTATCGTGGACGACGTTCGGCTACTCAAATCTACAGATCACTCCGATTCCTTCCAACTACAGCTACTCACCAGTGGAAGGTCACACGCCTACTGCGCCGACATACGGCACCATCTCCAACGATTCGAGCCAGTATCTCTGCGGCAACATGTCCTTCGTCAAAGCATTCATCTACCCGTGCTTGAATTCCACGAACTTTGCCAACGCGGGAAACGATCCTGAGTACGGAAAGAATACATCGTACCCGAGTGGAGCTTATGATAGCAGCGCACAGTCCTATCTCCCTGCTGGAGGAGCTCCCGGAGGTAACCCGGATCTTTATAAGGTCCTGTTCACTGTTACTGCTACTATCACGAACACCGGAGATGTCACTAGTGACGAAGTTCCACAACTTTACGTCAGCCTCGGCGGACCAAACGACGCCCCGAAGGTCCTTCGAGGATTCGAGCGACTGACTATCGCTCCTCACGCAAGCGCTACCTTCACTGTAGGCCTCACGAGAAGAGACATCTCGAACTGGAGTGCCGAAAAGCAGAATTGGTAAGTGAAAAGGCCTGTTCGATCAATCGATCTTCTTCTAACACTTCCTAGGTACGTCTCGTCTTACGCAAAGACTGTACACGTCGGCTCATCGTCGCGAGTCCTTCCGCTGAGTAGCCCGCTTGATATTTCAGCTTTGACATCGTCCGATTCTCCGACTACCTCTGTTCCTTCGTCTGCTCCGACTGGATATGCTAATGCTAGCTCTACCTGCTCAAGCAGTATAAAGTAGTCTTCGAAATGGTAGTTATAAGGCATAGGGTCCGAGGAAAGTCTGATTGCGTTTCAGAATAGAGTTGCTAGTATCAAAGTATTACTATAAGCGTATAGGTTTCGTATTTTGCTTATCCTCGGAGAGGTAAGAACGAGTAAGAACGGAGTACCGAGTAGTATAATTCCTTAGTTCTCTTAAACAGAGTTCTAAAGTTTAGTAGAGTATAATTCGAATACCTATATATAACTTTATTAAGCTTATATATATCAAGTAACTAAAACATTTCTAAATAATTTTTAGAGATAGTACTCCTTTACTAGATACTAAAGTTATCTAACTTATTAAGCTAAAGTAAAAATATAAGAAGATAAAATTAAATACTAAATCTAAGCTAGATAGGCTTAACTATTAGGTAACTTTAATATATCTAAATTATCTATAAAGATACTGGTTTTTAATAAGATAATAAAATTACCTAACTTTAAAAGCTAAATAAAAGAAAAAAGAAAAGAAACTAAAAATTATAATATTAGTATATTAGACTTAAGTATTAGGTAATCTTATACTCTAATAAAAATCTATATAATTTATAGCTAATTAAGATAGAATAAAATTACCTAATAAATAAAGCTAAGATAAGAAAAAAAGCTTTAAAAAATTAAGCTTTAAATCTAAGGTAATTAGGCTAAAGAGTTAGGTAACCTTAGTACTTCTAAATTATCTATATATATAGTAGAATTTACTTAAATCTTAAGATTACCTAATATTTAAGCTTAAGGTATAAAAATGAGCTTATATAAGTTAAACTTTAAGATTAAGCTAATTAGGCTTATATATTAGGAGACTTAGATAGACCTAAATAGACTATAAATATAAGAGAATCTAAGTATAAATTAATATTACCTAATATCTAAGCTTTTAGTATATAAAAGAGTAAGGAAAAAGAAAAAAAAAATAGAAAAGGATTAAAGCTAATTAGGCTTATATATTAGGTAGCTTAAGTCTTCTTAAATAAACTAGAAATATAGTAGAATTTTATAGTATATCTAGGTTACCTAATATATTAAGCTAAGATATAAAAAAATAGTAGAAGAATATAGGATTAGAATTAGAGCTAATTAGGCTAGTATATTAGGGAACTAAAATATTCCTAAATAGATTATTAATATAGTAGAATATTATAGAGTTTTAAGGGTACCTAATAAACTAAGCTAGATTAGTAAAAATAGTAAAGGAAGTTAAAGGTTTAAATTAAGGCTAATTAGGCTAAGATATTAGGTAGCCTCTTTAGTCCTAAATTAAGTATAAATATAGGAGAATTTTATAGAGTATTAAAGTTACCTAATATATAGAGTAAAAGTAGAAGAAAATATTAAGAAAGATAAAGACTTAAATCTAAGCTAATTAAGTCTAAAAATTAGGTAACTTATATAGTCTTAAATAGACTATAAATATAGGAGAATTTTACTAGATACTAAAGTTACCTAACTTAAAATTCGAAGATAGAGGAATTACTAAAAGATAGATCAAAATTTAAATAAAACCTAATTAGCTTTATATATTAGGTAGCTTAGATATCTCTAATTTAACTTTATATATAGGAGAATACTATAAAAAGTTAAAGTTACCTAATATTAAAGGTTAAGATAGAAAGAAAAAAGAAAGAAAGTTTAGAGGTTAGATTAAAGCTAATTAGCTCTAAATATTAGGTATTTCTAATATCTCTAAATTAACTATAAATGATAAAGAATTTTATAGAGCTATAAAGTTACCTAATATCTTAAGTAGAGATAGAAAGAAAAAGTAAAAAAAGCTAAGATTTTGAATTAAAGCTAATTAGCTAAGAATATTAGGTAACCTATCTAGTTCTAAATTAACTATAAGTTAAGGAGAACTTTATAGAATAGAAAAATTACCTAATATATTAAGTAAAGATAGGAAAGAGAGAATTATAAGATTAGAATTTAAATTAAAGCTACTTAACCTTATATATTAGGTAGTTAAATTAAGCCTAAATAAACTATAAATCTAGGAGAACTTAATAAGATATTAAAGTAACCTAACTTATAAGTATTAGATAGATAAAAGATAGAGAATAGAAAAAAAGAAAATAAAAGCTAATTAGGCCTATATATTAGGTAACTTTAATATCTCTAAATATACTATAAGTATAGGAGAATTCTATAGAGTAATAAGCCTACCTAACTTTAAAAGCTAAAAAAGAAAATCAATAAAAAAGACTTTTAATTTAAAGTTTAAGCTAATTAGCTCTACTTATTAGGTAGTATAACTAGCTCTAAACTATCTATAAATCTAAGAGAATTTACTAAAGTATCTAAGTTACCTGATATACTAAGTAAAAGTAGAAATTTTATTTTAAAAAGATTTTACCTTATATCTAAGCTAATTAGCTCTCTTTATTAGGTAAGTTATCTATCTCTAAATTATCTATTAATACACTATATTTAACTAGAAGAATAAAATTACTTAATAGATAAGTCTATTAGATAGAAATAAGCCTAAGAAGACTAAGAAATCAATTTAAGCTAATTAGGCTTATATATTAGATAGCCTAAATAGTTTATAAATAACTACTATATAATACTAGTTCTTTAGAATCTTAAAGTTATCTAATATACTCAGTAGTCTTAACTTAAACTAGCTAGAAGTTAAAAGGGAGGGTCGCTCCTAGGGAAGAGCTAGTTAGAGTTAAAAGTTAGGTAACTTAAATATCTTATAAATATCTAAAAATTTAGTATATTCTAATAGGAAAAAGAAGTTACCTAATAGTTAAGCCTAAATTAGTAATCTTAACTTTAAGATTAAATCTTTTTTTCAATCTAATTAGGTCTTAAAGTTAGATAACTTAAGTATTCCTCTTTTATCTATTATTTACTCTAATATTTACCGAATATTAAGATTACCTAATATAAGAGTAGAATAGTAAAAAAAGAGCTAAAAAAAGTAAATTTTAAAATCTAAGCTAATTAGGATTATATATTAGGTAATTTTAATTTATCTAAATTATCTAAAAAAGTAATAGAATTTTACTAAATATTAAAGTTACCTAACTTTTTAGTCTAGATTAACTTAATTAGCTATATTAAATAAAAATTTTAAATAAAGTTAATTAAGGATATTTATTAGGTAATTTTAATCTACTATAATTTTCTTATATAATACTAAGATTTTATAATATATTTTAATTACCTAACTTATAGTATCTAGATCTAAAAATACTAACTTCTAGTTAAAAGGTAGGGTCGCTCTTAGGATAGACTTCTATAGTATCTTATAACTATCTAAACCTTAAGAGTTAGGTAACATTAAGATAAATAAATTATCTATAAATTCTATAGTTTTTTATAGAATACTAAAGTTACCTAACTTAATAATCTAAGTAAGATGAATTAAACTAGACTTCTTAAGTTAATATTTTAACTATTTAAACCTTATAAGTTAGGTAACTTAAGAATCTCTAAATTATTCTTAAAATCTATAGATTTTTATAGAGTATTAAGGTTACCTAACTTAGTAGCTTAAGTAAGATTAAAAGCTTACTTAAGCTTTAGAATATTATTTTAACTAATTAGACTTATATATTAAGTAACTTCTTTCTACTTAAAAAATCTACTATATAAAGAGCTTTTCTTTAAATATTAAAGTTACCTAATATATAAAGCTATCTAGTAATAAAATAGACTAAGAGTTCTAAAAAAGTAGGGTCGCTCCTAGGGTAGATCCTTATAGTATCTTATAACTAGTTAAACTTTAAGAGTTAGGTAACTTTAGGATACCTAAATTATCTATAAAATCTATAGATTTTTATAGAGTATTAAGGTTACCTAACTTAGTAGCTTAAGTAAGATAAATAGTATCCTTAAACTTTAAAATATTATTTTAGCTAATTAGAGTTATATATTAAGTAACTTCTTTTTAGCTAAAACTCCTACTAGATTAGTAATATTTCATAGGATATTAAAGTTACCTTATATATAAAGCTATCTAAGAGTAAAATAGATTAATAGCTCGAGAAAGATAGGATTACTCCTAGGTTAATTCCTTAAATTAATATTTTAATAGTTAAATTTTAAGAGTTAGGTAACTTAAGGATTTCTAAATTCTCTATAAATTCTATGGTCTTTTATAGGATACTAAAGTTACCTAATTTAATAGCTAAAGTAAGATAAAAAGCCTCCTTAAACTTTAGAATATTATTTTAGCTAATTAGAGCTATATATTAGGTAACTTCTTTTAAGCTAAAAGATCTACTAGATTAGTAGTATTTAATAACATATTAAGATTACCTAATATATAGAAGTATCTAGGAAAAACTAGACTAAAATCCTAAAAAGGTAGAGTCGCTCCTAGGTCGAGTATTTAAACTAATATTTTACCTAGTTTAACCTTAAGAGTTAGGTAACTTTAAAATTTTAAAATTATCTATAAATTCTATAGTTTTTTATAGAATACTAAAGTTACCTAACTTAATAGTCTAAATAAGATAAATTAGATTAGACTTCTTAAGTTAATATTTTAAGTAGTTAAACCTTAGAAGTTAGGTAATTTAAGAATCTCTAAATTATCCTTAAATTCTATAGTTTTTATAGGATATTAAAATTACCTAATTTAGTAGCCTAAATAGGATAAAAAGCCTTCTTAAACTTTAGTATATTATTTTTACTAATTAGAATTATATATTAGATAACTTCTTTCTACTTAAAAAATCTATTATCTAAAGAATATTTTATATAATAGTAAAATTACTTAATATTTAAAGCTATCTAAGGATAAAATAGAGTAATAGCTCTAAAAAGATAGGATCGCTTCTAGGTTAATCCCTTAAATTAATATTTTAACTAGTTAAACCTTATAAGTTAAGTAACTTAAGAATCTCTAAACTGTCTTTAAATTCTATAATTTTTTATTAGATATTAAAATTATCTAACTTAGTAGCCTAAATAGGATTAAAAGCCTTTTTAAACTTTAGAATATTATTTTAGCTAGTTTAAATTATATATTAGGTAA
Organism: Cladosporium velox; assembly: GCA_024604135.1. NCBI lineage: Eukaryota > Fungi > Ascomycota > Dothideomycetes > Cladosporiales > Cladosporiaceae > Cladosporium > Cladosporium velox. The sequence goes on along the minus strand of JANIIF010000008.1, from coordinate 609,233 downwards.
TCTCTTTTTAGCTAAAAATCTTACTAGATTAGTAATATTTAATAGGATATTAAAGTTACTTAATATATAGAAGTATCTAATAAAAACTAGACTTAAAACCCTAAAAAGGTAGGATTACTCCTAAGTTAAATCCTTAAACTAATATTTGATCTAGTTTAACCTTAAAAGTTAAATAACTTTGAAATTTTAAAATTTTCTATTAATTCTATAGTTTTTTTTAGAATACTAAAGTTATCTAATATACTTACCTAAATAGGCTAAAATAACTCTACTAAGTAAACTATCTATTCTAACCTAATTAGGCTTATATATTAGGTAATTTATATATAGCTAAATATTATTCTAGATTATTAGTATTTTATAGAATCTTTAAGTTATCTAATATAAGAAGCTATATAAGTAAAATAAAATTATAAGTTTTCAAAAAGTAGGACTACTCCTAGGTTAAATACTAAAAATTAGTATTTAACTATTAAAATCTTAAGAGTTAGATAACTTAAGAATATTTTAATTATCTAAAAATCTTATAGTTTCTTATAAAGTATTTAGTTTACCTAATATAATAGCTTAATTAGACTTAAATAGTTTATTACATTTTTTTATTTTATTTAGGCTAGTTAGAGCTATCTATTAAGTTATTTCTTTTATCCTAAATTACCTACTATATTAAAGGCTTCTTTTAAGATTATTTAATTATCTAATCTATAGAGCTATTTAAATAAATTTTAATAAGTAGTTTTTAGGAAATAGAATTATATCTAAAGTAAATCTCTTATATTAGTTTCTAAGTAGTTAGACTTTAAAAATTAGGTAACTTAAGAATTCCTAAATTATCTTTAAGTTTTATAGTATTTTATAAGATATTTAGATTACCTAACTTATTAGCTTAAATAGAATAAAAAGCCTTATTAAGCTTTTTTATTTTATTTAAGCTAAATAGGTTTTTATATTAGGTAGTTTTTCTTTATCTAAGTAATCTTATATATTAGAAATTTTATATAAAATATCTAAGTTACCTAATTAATAGAGCTAGGTAGTATAAATTAAAAAGATCTAAAATATAATTCTATTTTTAATTTAACTATTTAATATTAGTTTTCTAGCTATCTAATTTAGGTAATCTAAATATAAACTAAGAATTTAAAGGTTATATAATATTTTATACTATATTTAAATTACCTAATTTATTAGCCTAAGTAAGCTAAAATACTTTTCTAAAATAAAATATTTATTCTAAGCTAATTAGCCTTATCTATTAGGTAATTCTAATATATCTAAAAAAATTTAGATATGAAAGTATTTTATAGAATACCTAAGTAATCTAATATATAAGCCTAAGGAGTATAAAAATAATAGGAAGTTTATAATAAAAGGATTATTTTTAAGTTAAAATTCTTAAATAGATTTTCTACTTAGTAAAAGCTAAGAAGTTAAGTAACTTAAATATAGCTAAATTATCTTTAAATTCTCTAGTTTTTTAGTATAAGCTTAGGTTACCTAATATACTTACCTAATTAGGCTTAAATAGCTCTATTAAGTAAAATATTTATTTTAACCTAAATAGCTTTTTATATTAGGTAATTTATTAATACTTAAAAAACCTACTAGTATAAGAGTGTTTTATAGAATATCTAAGTTACTTAATATAGAAGGCTAATTAAGGAAGAATAAAGAAAAAGAATTTTAAAAAATAATAGATTTCTCTTTTTTAACTTTCTAGCTAGCTAAGAAAATATATTAAATAGCTAAAATAGATCTAAATTACCTAAAAGCTAGTTATTCTTTTATATAATAATTCGACTACCTAGTTCTTTAGTCTTTAATAAGAAAATCAATACCTTTAGATAAATCTAGATCTTAAGGCTAATTAGGTATATTTATTAGATAGTCTAAGTGGCCCTAAATTATCTTAAACTAAAGTAGTCTATTATATAAACTTAAATTACCTAAGTTAAAGAGCTAATTTACCTAAATTCATTTTTAAAATTTAGATTTTCTTCTCGAATATAGAACTTCTACTTAGAGTATAGAATTCTACTTAGAGTATAGAATTTGTATTAAGAGTATAGAATTCTACTAGGAGTATAGAGTTCTACTAGGAGTATAGAATTCTACTAGGAGTATAGAATTCTACTAGGAGTATAGAATTCTATTAGGAGTATAGAAATCTACCTAGAGTATAGAAATCTACCTAGAGTATAGAAATCTATCTAGAGTATAGAAATCTACTTAGAGTATAGATTTCTACTTAGAGTATAGATTTCTACCTAGAGTATAGATTTTATTTTAAGTTATAGAATTCTATTTAGAGAATATAGAATTCTACTTAGAGTATAGAGTATAGAATTCTATACTCTAGATAGAATTCTATTCTTAAGATAACTTATAGAATTCTACTTAGAGCGTAGAATTCTACTTAGAGAGTATAGAATTCTATTTAGATAACTTAATATAATCCTAGTCTACTTAGAGATCCTTAGTTTAATATTAGTTATTAGATACTTTCTTATTTACTATCCTAAGAATATAGTCTAGAAATAGACTATAACTTTATAGGTAGAATCTACCTCCTAAGTAGAATTTTAGCCTTTAATTGTAGAATTATACTTATTAACGCTATTAGTAACTCTCGCTAAGCTTACTCCTAGAAACCTAGTACGGAGTTCGAATTTCAACTACGGAGATCGACTAAGGTAGGTACTGATCGCCCGCGATGACGACGTATTCGGAAGAAGCCGAGGCATCGTCGTCCCTGAATTATGCAGACGGATTGCACGAACGCTCGCACTTCTTAAACATCACACAACAATGCATTCATAGCAAGCACATTAACACTAGCATGTCTTTTGATATCGACGATGGCGACCGCGAGCATTACTACCGCCAATACGGAAAGCCCGAGAAGCGCTGGCCTGCTCTTCGCCGCTCTCGCCTGATCTTCTGGGCCTCAATCACTGCCGGCGCACTTCTACTACTATTCCTCGTCTCGCGCTTCCGTGCGAGGGAAGTCTCTGTGGACTGGAATACATACGCCTACTCACTATATGCCACCGACGCGCATAGTCTTTGCAATGCCATCCTTGTCTTCGACTCCTTAAAGCGTCTGGGCAGCCGCGCCGAGCGTGTGCTCCTCTACCCTAAGCAATGGGACACCTACGTCGCCAGCAACACCGACCGCACCAGTCAGCTCCTCAAAGTCGCCCGCGACGACTACAACGTCAATCTCATGCCAATCGGTCTCCTAGGTCAGGATGGTGCTACTACTCCAGGCGAAGGCCTCAGCTCCGAGTCCAGCTGGGACGCCAGCATCACCAAGCTGCGTGCTTTCGACCTGACACCATGGAAGCGAGTCCTGCACTTGGACGCAGACATAACTCTCCTCAAAAATCTGGACCACCTCTTCCTCCTCCCTTCCGCCCCTGTAGCCATGCCGCGCGCCTACTGGGCTGACGTACCCGCGCCCGACCCGAACCTGTCTCAACCTTGGCCGCTCACATCCCTCCTCCTGCTGCTTGAGCCCAGCCGCGCCGAGTTCTCCATGCTCCTCGATACCCTCCGTGAATGGCGCACAAACCCGAACGTCACCTCTCACGGCGATGGCAAGAAATACGATATGGACCTGCTCAACTACCAGTTCGGCTCCTCCGCTCTGGTCCTTCCGCAGCGCCCATATGCCCTTCTCACTGCCGAATTTAGAAAGACGGATCACACTGCCTACTTGGGACCGAGTCGAAAGTGGGACGCGCAAGCAGTGCTCGATGAAGCGGCGCTCGTCCACTTTAGCGACTGGCCGTTGCCAAAGCCATGGACACAGTGGTCTTCGGATGCGCTCGCAGAAATGCAGCCAAAATGTGACGGACAACCATTAGAAAGCACATGCGCGGAGAGGAAGATTTGGAAAGGGCTGTATGAGGATTTCCGCATGAAGAGAAGAGATGTCTGTAAGATCTTGAGCAATCCGGCGCCGGTTTGGACAAAGTGGAAGGCGGATCATGGAGCTGGTTAAGGAGCGGGGTTTGTTGCAAATTTACGAAGGAGCTTGGGATCTAAAAAGTGATAGACTTGGATACAGCACTTGGACAATCAATGGCATTTGTACAGGACGCGCAATTTGGTGATCGTTCTCAGGAAACAAGAGCTAAATCTTTGCAAGCGGTCTAGCTGAACAACAGTAGTTGACCACGCTCGAGGAGCGCTGGGTGAGTGCCGCTTGCTGGAGACCACGAATCGCTCGGCAATACACGCGCAAACTTTCCTCGCTCAGCTCGCTTGGGGTTCATTTCTCCAGGTCTGCCAACTTGTGAGCTGACGACCAACAAGAAGGATTCTACTCCTTCGATAGTGGTCTCGACCCCGCTGCGGCTGACACATCTCACGAGCCTGCCACAATGTGATCTGTTTGTTGATTGCCTTCGTCCTTCGAGAGTGAGAACTCAATTGCTGCGCAGATCAGTAATAATCCACTGCACGATGCACATCAAACGAGTAGCGCTTGCTGGTGTATGCCATTCACCTGTTGAAGGGGAGGGTTAAACTTCACTGACTGGCTGAACAGGCCGGCCGCATCGGCCTACCCATCGCTCTGGAACTTGAAAATTCTGGCTACCAAACTACCGTCCTCACGAGAGATGCGGCGAACTCAAAGGACCTTCCGTCTTCAATCAAGATAGAACAAGTCGACTATGACTCGCAGACTTCGCTCGAACGAGCCCTGCAAGGACAGGATGCCTTGATTTCTACCGTTGCAATGTCAGCTATCAGCAATCAGCCACGGATGATAGATGCTGCTATCGCTGCCGGCGTCAAGCTCTTCATCCCTGCGGAATACACGGTGAACTCCCGCGACACTCTTGCGCAAGCGCAACCGATGATGGCGTCGGTCGTGGCGATACAGAAGTACCTAGCAACGAAAGAAGACCAGATCGCCTGGTTCGTCATCAACTGCGGCGCGTTGTTGGAGTTTGTCCTGGACCATCCAGTCATTCTCGATATTGACAAGCACTCTGCGACGCTATGGGACGGAGGAGAAGGCGCCATCAGTCTGTCCAACATCCCATTCCTCGCCCGAGCCGTCAGTGCTGTCTTGAAGCAACTAGATCGTGTCGTCGACCACCGCTTGAAGGTTCACGGCGGCACCATCACGCAGAATCGAGCACTTGAGATTGCAAAGCAGGTATCTGTTCATGAATGGACGACAGAACAAGCGAACTCTCAAAGAGCCTACGCAGCGGCGTTCAAGTCGCTGAGCGATGGATCAGCCAAAACCCAGGAACAGCTCATGGCTGTTTTGTTGACTGCTTACAACGCTGCGAGCTTTGGGCGTTGTGACGGCCACTTTGAGTCCGCGTATGCAGAACCCGACAATGACTGGCTGGGAGTCAAAGAGTTTGCGGATGGGGAGATCGAGGAAGCTATCAAGCAGAGAGTGATCAAGGTCGAGCACGGTGGAGCTGCTGACGGAGACCATCTGGAGAGCCTGAGCGATGTGACTGGCGAGCTCGCTGCGATCCACGCGAGGAAGTAAGCCATGAGAAACCTCATACATTCGTTCGACTATCGATTGCCAATACACCCTTCCACTCCTTTCAACACTCAATCACTGTGCTCATGACCCATCTCCTACAGTTCGTCAGACTTCACGAACCTCAAAGCTGTCGACAACTCCAACCGGCGCCATTGCCGTCTTGACGCCTCCACCTGGGATCCAGATCCGCCCACCCAGGGCGACAGCGCCCGCACCATGTCTCGGCAGTTCCATCGGAGGCAAGGAGGACCACGTATCAGTCACGGTGTCATAAGCTTCAACTTGCCCGAAAATCTCAAACTCATCCAAAGTATCGCCTTCACCGCCGAAGCAGTAGATGACTGTGCCCACTGCCGCGCAAGCCAGACTGGCCCTCGCCGTTGGCATCTCTGCCATCTCACGCCACTCGGTCGGGTTGTTGAGATCCAGTGCGAATGTGGTGTTGTGAAATGAGTGTATGTCGAACTCTCGGCCACCGATGACGTAGAAAGTAGAGCCCACGATAGCACCGCTGACATGCTGTCTTGCTTGAGGCAGGTTTGGGAGGGCAGTATTCCATGTGTTTGAGGTGGTGTTGTACGAGGACACCAAGTCGAGACCAGGTTGCTGGAACGGCGGCACGATTTCTAGGTACAGCTGGCCACCAGCTAGATACACAGTATCGTTGTACACTCCGATCGCGGACGCTCCACGTGCGGTCCCTTCCGGCATGGGCGCCAGCGCAATCCAACTGTCGTTGCCAGAAGTGTAGACGTATGTGTCTGGCAGTGCCGTCCAATTGACTCCAGCAGAAAGACTACCAAGAACATAGACCTTGCCATCGACTGCTGCGGCGTTGGCATGATTGACAGCCTGGGGAAGTGGTGCCGCTACGTGCCACTTCTGCTGTTTGATGGCGTAGTACTCGACCAGATTGACGGTCTCGACGGTGTTGTTGTTGTCATAGTGTACGCCTCCGACGACGAAGATCTTGTCGTCAAAGCCTGCGACTCCGTGTTCTTGGCGAGGTCCAAGACCGATGGAATCATGGCGGGTCCAGTGCGTCTTGCCACTGGTGTTTGCAGAGGTTCGTGGAATGAGTGCAGATGTTGCACCTAAGTTGGCGAATAGGGCGCCAATGGCGATGGTCTGAAAGACTGATGAGAGCATCTTGATCGTAGGGTATTGCGCAAAGTATTGGAATCGTAGTTGTGAAGCTGTGGTTATGGAATTGTGGTTGAGTGCTTCTATGGTCAGTGATGTTGATGGCTTTTATCTTCGCAACAAAGCAATGCTCTTTGTCAGGAGTTTCTAGGCTCCAGCATCGGGCAAAATGCACACCCCGAAACTCCATGAACATGGCTCAGACCATACTTGTTGTATGTCAGCAAGTTCGCAAATTATACAGTCATTGGCTGTTTGCCTGCGCATTGAAAAGCAGTGCCTCATTCTGAGCGGCGTGGAGGAGGCGGAGTCGAGTCCGCCGGCGGATCTTTGTCCCAGGAATCCTTGGACTGACTAATCTCTGCTCTGCGTCTACTTGGCCCCAATAGCCTCTTGCTTGGCCTTGAGAAACATCGTACAGTATGTCCTGCATGCCTTCGTTTTCGTTACACGCCGTAAAGTTCAGAACGGTAGGATTCACGAATGCTGTGCTTCTTTGGTGCAATCAGTCCAGACCTGCGAGGCATGCGATATCGCTATTCGTACTTAGTTTTAGCTGCTGTAGATCTTTCATATTATAAACTTGATGAACAAATGATGAGATCCAAGTGTGAACTAGGTATTTTCTTGCTAGAACACGTCTTTGCTCGTTTACTCGAGTGACTTGTGCTGTCGGTCCGACCTTTCCCCGAACTTCGACTCCTTCTGTACAGAGAACTGGTTTTTCAACTGGTGCGAGAACTGATCCACGAATACCACTTCACAGCTCTATACACAGGACTTCACGTGCACTTCAAGGATAATCTGCTCCATTCTAGAAGGATCTATGATAAGAAACATGCCAAAAGGAATCTATAATTAGTGGTGTAAATGGATGCGCAACTGGTTCTTTGACCAGTTCCCACGAACAGCGGCAACATTTCGCGGTGCTTAATGTGGTCAACATAGATATGAAGTACAGATATATGCCTCTAAGTACTCGCTTATCACGCTACTGGAATAGGTCTTCCGCTGTCATCCTTGAATGCCACTGAATGCCTCCTGAATTCCTTCAGAAGGCATTCGACCTAAGCGCCACGCGTAGTACAAACGCGATGTGTGACATCTGCTACACACACTATCAGGACTATGGACACGAATCGACTGCGACCAGCCGCTCTCTCAAGTACTAGAGCACTCTTTCAACTCCCACATACCGCCGCAGAGACCTATGGATGAGGTCTTCTCATGCAACAAACACGATTGACTGGCCCAAACGTGGAAGTTACATCAACCGCTGCGGCCCTAAGCAAAGGCTTTCATGACTGTAGAGACCAAGTGTGGCATTTCTTTTGCATACACAGACTGGTTGTCATTGAGCTCAATGCCGGAAGATTTGCTCGTGGTAGACGTAGCAGACAGCAGAGAGTTCCATAAGGGAACCATATGCTAGCTACAATGGAGGATCGTACGGTTCGGGCAGCTGCCCATTTCCACAAAGCGCTTGACTGACGTTTGCGAAATTCGACAGAAGGCAAGGCGTGCGCACCCTGGTCCGCGGTCGGGACGCCATATCTTCGCGGCATCCACGTGATCTTACAGATTTGTCAACTGTGTAACGCCAGGCAGTCCGTGCGCGATCTGTTAACACACTTGGTCTCTTTACAACCACTGCTAGGTTCTACACTCTTTCCCAGCGATCCTGTGCAATTGCATGAAATCGCGACATACCAGCTGCGCTCTTCTGACCACCGGTGTCCCGCTATCATGGAAGCAACTCGGACAATCACTGCTTCAATGGCAGCCCTGACAGCAACACCGCTTGCTGCAGCTGGGTCTGGTTTCATGCCCTATCAAGATCCACGGCGGGTTACAGAGGTCAGAAGACGTGTTGACTTTCACAATACACATGCTGACCCTTCCCGATCTTCCAGGCACCCGCGAAAGTTTTCGAGCAAAGAGCCGTATGCGCCTGTACAAAAGGCTGCACCACCAAACCGTACACATGTCGTAAGATCGGAGCGGGTTGCAAAGTGACATGTTCGTGTGTCACACGCGGCTACTGTCGATCAAAACCATGCAAAGGCCCTTTCTCGCAGCTCTGGCAGCTATTCAGAAAGGGACAACGAGGCCTGGATAAACGACAGGATAGAAACCCCTTCCAATTTGTCCGAAACTGCAAGCCCAAGCGTGCGGGCCTTTGGTGATGATCCGAGCTTATCCTGCTTCGATGTCCGCACCAGCATAGAAGGGCGCGAAGATGCACCTAGTTCTAGATGAGCTGACCTGGGAGCTCGACCTCACTGTTGACCGCAACGGCCTGCAGTGAGATACAATGAATTGTATTTTACCAGAAGCTGCCGGCGACAAACCGGCGTCCTTTCAGCCTGAGGATGACTCCAAGAACTCCGCTGGCGGTAGTGGTCATGGGTGTTGGTTATCGAAATTCATTATGACGCTTGGCTATAATGTTGTGTATATGCCAAGGTGTGTCAGATCGCGTGGTGCTGAGATGTCAGCCAAGATCTCCTCTCGCGATCTTTCTACGTCCTTCCGTACGAACTCTGAGTAAAGCTCTTGAATCTTCTTCGTAATCGCTCCACAGTTCCCATCACCAATCTTCCGCCCATCCACCTCCGTCACATGGATCTGTGAAGGGAAAGTGCCGGTACAGAAGGCTTCATCTGCACCATAGACTTCAGTGAGGCTGAAGTCAAGCTCTTTGACCACTATGCCGTTTGCACGGCAGACATCGATGGTCTTTTGTCGGGTAATGCCTTGCATCTGGTTATCTTTCGTCGGTGCCCAGACTTCATCTCCTCGTATGATGAAGAAGTTGACTGAGTTGCAGGTCTTGACAAAGCCTCTCAGGTCAAGCATGAGTGCTTCGTCCACGTGCATGACGTTCGCACTGATGCAGGCTTGCACGTCCGTGGCTTTAGAGATATGGTTCCATTGCTCGTCTTTGACGTCAGGAGGACCGCGTCGGACCCAGGTAGTCGCTAGCCGGAGGCCTCTCGTCTTGACCGATGGGCTGACGGCCTTGATCTCGGGGATGATCACAATCAATGGCAGGCCGATGTTGACATTGGGGTTCTGATATGGCGTCGATTTCACACCGCGGCTGACAACCAGTCGTATGTGCACATGAGGCTCATCATTCATGTCGTTGGCGTCCAAAGTATCGTGCACGAGTGTGAGCAGGCCTGTCTTAGTGATCCCGAGGTCCATGAACATGGCTTTTGCTGCCTGGAACAAGCGGTTGATGTGTTCTTTGGCAAACTGCACTCGTCCTTTATTCGCTCGGATTCCTTCCTGGATTATTGTTAGTACGCTGAGCGTGATCAGATAATGCAGACATCTTTTAACCTACCCAAAGACCATCTCCGATCAGGAAGTTCGAGTCGAATACGGAGACGACAGCTTGTGAGCGAGGGACGAGCTTGAATTCTCCCGTCAAGCCATCTCGCATGCCAATCTGTAATCATCCATGAGCACAATAAATCTAAAGCAATTTTCAAAGAAGAGCTTACCACGATGGATTCGTTCTTCGCGTTCGGTATCACATCATGCGTAGAGCTTTTCGTGGTCTCATGGTTGGAGGTTTCAAGCTGGGTCATGATGTAGGTAAATATCACAATCCGAATCTCTCGTTGGTGCCATTCTACATTTCAGTCGATGCTGGATCTCACCGGCTTATAAGTCAATCAAGGAATGGGAGAGTTCGGTCATGTTTGAGCATCGGTTGCGTGACAGAGTTTAGCGCCGGACTCCACCGAGCCAATTTCGGTGCCGTGCGAGTGACGATCTGCGCGCGCCGCCTTCTCACTCTCTTGCACTATCACCATCATTTACATTGACATGCAATCCGGTCTCCTCTCGGTACCTTCCGTGTCTAAAGCATGTAGTAGGTGTCGGACGCGGAAGGTCAAAGTAGGTCTCTCTCTGCTTGACGCTTCATGCAACATCTCACGGGACTGACCGAATCGCAATCATAACAGTGCGATCTTACACTCCCTCGTTGTACGCCATGCATAAAACAAAGCGACGAATGCAACATCGTAGACTGCGTAGCATATCCATATTCAGTCGTTGCAGGGTTGGAAGATGAAGTCAGAGATCTCCACGCAAAACTCAGCGCTGCTACGAGCAACGCCAACAACGGTCCTACACATCAAGCTCGACAAAATCCGGTAAGACAGCTCTTACCATGCGTTCCGACGCTCTATATCTCACAGCTCACTCCCTCTGAAAGTCACAAGCTGTCGACAAGCAAGCAGAAGAAATTGGGGTGCTCGCCGTAGGGGGAACCAGCCATCAAACAGATGGAACATATGGTATCGTAGCCATGGCCACCAGCTCGCACAGAAAATCTTGCCATTTTATGCTGACTTAAGTACCAGTTGGCAGTGCTGCTGGTTCAAGTTTCGCCCGCATGTTCCTAAGGCAGATGGCTTTCGAGCAAGATGCCGCATCCGGAGTGTCTGTTGACTTCACCGATCCCTGTCCAACACAGACAATGGCCACGCTTCCACCTTATGCCACAGCCTTGCACTTATTACGGCGCTATATTGCGCAAGTGCATGTATGGTGGCCATTTCTCCATTTGCCAAAAGTCCGGCGCGATCTGGAGGCTGTCTATCGAAATCCTGGAAGTTCTGCCGACTCCCAGAAGTTCGTCGTCTTTGCAATGCTCGCTCTCGCTTCTGCTGAGTCGCAGAGTGATCAGGATTACAGAAGGCTTATGGATCTCAATGATCCTGCATCATATTTCCGAACTTGTCTCCGATTCATTGAATCCCTGTACAGCCATCCTCAACATGTATTCAAAGTACAAGGGTTTCTCTTGCTTGGACTATGGATGCTGGATTCGAAAGTCTCAAGAGATTACAATGACCTCTGGCAATTATCTCGATACATAATGTCCGCAGCTATCGAAGGTGGCCTTCATCGCCAGTATGCGAGCTGGCACTTTTCCACGGAGGAGGAAGAGACACGGGCAAGAACCTGGTGGTGCTCATACAATCTCGAGAGGTAGGTGCTACACGGTGACCTTGTCAATCGAGACGGCGATTAAAGACTAATAATGCACACAGACTTGTCGCCACCGTTACTGGACGTGTCTTATCCATCCGAGATCATGCTGTGCATGCCAGACAACCTGAAATGCAGGACTTTGACACGCTCAGTACCTCCGAGGCGAAGGCTGCAACTTTCTATGGAACTCACAACGTTGTGCCCTTCAGGCTTCTCATACGACTTCGCCAGATCTCTGGCCGCATTCTTGAATCAGTGTACATCGCCAGGGCTGCAGATGGTACGGCTTTTGATACATCGTTCCAGCAAATCTGCATGTTGTCGGATGAAGTACGAAGCCTACTCTTCGCTTGGAGAACAGACTTCCGCGCAGCAAATTTAGGGGCTTGTAAAGAGTCATCAATACTGAACATTGAGTATTGTAATTTGCAGCTCTTACTCAACCGACCGAATCCTACATTCATGCTCCCATCTCGGCCAATGCTAGACATCTGTTCGGACGCAGTATCAGAAGCTATGCGAGAGTGGTCTAACATTGAATCAACGTTCGGTATCACGGCTATATGTCGCGGCTTCAGGCAGTTCCACTCTATTCTTTTGGTTGGGCTCGCGGGGCTTTACTACGACTGGTATGTCATCACTTCGATCGGATTTGTACGCTCCGGCTAACGTTCCAGGCATTCTCAAATTAGACCCGACAATGTGGATAATATCGAGCTACTATCAAGCTACCGTCATCAAAATGACTCCAGCATCTGCTTGGACCTGCTTCGTAGAGCTGCAGACCATCTAGCAATCTCTGGGATCTCCAGATATGCAACGCTCTATGAAGGGATCCGGAGTAAGGTGTACTCGTCGGCAATCGTTGACACTCAGACCAGATCTCGCGACTCAAACAATGACAGCGGCGGCGGAGCTGCGGCTCTTCATACGAACGATCCTGGAGAACTTGATGGCACATCTTTCGGCGCAATACCGCAGCAATTCGATCCCGAAACATATCGTGAACATCTTTCGGGGTTTTTTGATGATGATATCCTCGCACAAGACGACGTCCTCTTTACTTGGTACGAAGCTATCATGCGAGATGTGTGAGCAGCCTCAGCAAAGGAGCCGTTCGCCATCGCCATACGTTTTGACTTGAAGCAAGCAGTGGAACGAATTCGATTCTTGTCGCTATACTTGAGTTATCAACGTGTCATTCCAAGATTTTCTCAATGGCATTCCGACGATACATCGCGACATCATTTGCTCTCTTACGTCGATCTTCGCATGCGTAGATAAACATACATATACCGCATCATCCATGAACATAATAACATGAATGCATTTACATGTATGTATGCAACGGCAATGTAAGGGTTAGGGTCATAATCTCGGTGTCTGCCGAGTTTCAGACCATCACGACCGGACTTCTTCCGCCGCTGATGGTATGGCGTGCTCGCAAAACACGCAGGCACAGAACGCGATAAGCAAAACCTAAAGATCAAGAAGTTTTAGCGTCGGTGTCGTCCGACACCTGAGAACTACCGGTATGGAATCGCATACAACACCTCGCTCTGTACCGAATTGCGTGCTCCCGACGACCGATATATAGGCATTCGGGTTGTCGTATAAGATGGTCGGCAAGGTCTCAGTGATCGGCGTCTCTGCCACTACGCTGCTCCCGATTGAGCATTAGCATCGTCGTTTCGATCATGTCACCAAGATCTGGCTGCCACGCTGCCATGGACGAAGTTCAACATGTCAAGCAGGCCATTAAAGCATCCGAGACCAGCGCAAGCCTCCAAGAAGTCACGGACGCTCAAGCAAAACGTATCTTGCTCAAGACCGATTTGGTTATTATGCCATTGATCGTGCTATCTATGACTCTAGCGTTCCTGGATAAGGTATGTATGATGGCCAACCCGATCTTCGAAAGTACTAACACATGAGACAGAACGCGCTCTCATACGCAGCCATCTTCGGCCTTCGAGAGGACACCGCCCTCCACGGTCAAGACTACAGCTGGCTCGGAAGCATCTTCTACTTTGGTTACCTTGCGATGGAGATCCCGAGCGTGTGGCTCATGACCAAAGTGCCAGTAGGCAAGTACATCGGCGTCTGTCTCGTCCTTTGGGGCATCACTCTTTGCCTCATGTCGGTCTGCCACAACTTCGCCGGCCTGGCGACAGTTCGGTTCTTCCTGGGTGTCTTCGAAGCGGCGGTGCTTCCCTGTATGATGCTGCTCAACCCTATGTGGTATCGCAAAGAAGAGCAACCGTTGAGGACTGCGTTCTGGTACAATACGTTCGCTGGCGTCTTTGGTGGCATTCTATCGTATGCGATCGGTGGTATCGATGGGAGCCTGGCCACTTGGAAGGTACGACTGTCCCAAAAACTATGCTTTGCTCGACGCATCTTTTGACACTGGCGCAGTACATCTTCCTGATCTATGGTGCAACGACCGTACTCTGTGGTGCAATGGTCTTCTTCGGCTTGCCCGATTCGCCAACCAAAGCATGGTTTCTTACAGCCGAAGAGAAACAGCTAGCGGTGGTCAGGCTCGCAGACAACCAAACGGGCATCGAGACTCGCAAGGTAGATCCACTCCAGAGTATCATAATACATCCTCAATTGATTACTAATAGCATAGTAGGCCTTCAAGCTCAGCCAGGCTCTCGAAACATTCCGCGACCCAGCCTGCTACTGTATATGGATCTGTGCATTCGGATACGCTATCGCCAATGCCGGCGTCACAAACTTCAACCCTCTCATCATCTCTGGCTACGGTTTTAGCAAGACCAAGACAGTGCTCATGGCCACTCCTCAAGCAGCCGTAGCCATGGTCGCCGGAGCGACTCTCACAGCAGTGTCCTACAAAGTGCCCAATGTGCGCTGCATTTTATGGATCTTCTCTGCAATTGTCGGCATGATTGGCGCCATCATGGTCCACGTTCTGGACGTCGAGACACACCGCAACGCTTCGTTGGCTGGTGTTTATCTGATGGGTTTCTACAACGTCCCATGGGTTTTCATGCTCAGCTTGTCTTCGTCGAATGTAGCAGGCGCGACCAAAAAGAGCTTCATGGGCGTGTCGATTGCAATCATCTATGGTAAGTGGTCCCATCATCGTCTTGCAGCTCTGCCAATGCAGTGACTGACTCGGATTCTTTTAGCTGTTGGAAACATCATCGGACCTCAATTCTTTCTTCAGCGACAAGCACCGCACTACGTCTTAGGCATCGGCGCAATGCTTACCGCTTTTGCCGTCATGGCGGCTTCGGGACTAGCATACTACGTGTACTGCTTCTACGAGAACAAACGTCGCGACCGCCTCTATGGAGACATGCTTACCCCTGTAGATAGGGAGGTCGACTTGGAAGTGCTGGACCAGACCGACCGAGAGAATCAAAGGTTCAGATACATTTATTAATTAGCACAACAGAGTTGCATGATCGATTTGCCTGGAGATCAAATCTCGCGCATACCAGATTTATCTCAAGCCTTCTTCATCAACACCCAACCGGTGCGACTCCACCTCGTGACTCCGATGAGCACACTGCCGGCTAACAACGTCCCTCCACAAAAGCACTGCAAGCCAATCCAGTTCCCATTTCCAACGATAGCGCCCGCCAGCGGATTGCCAATCAATATTCCCAGCGCAGCACAGAATGTGTTCATTCCCAGCCTTCCTCCCACAGCGCCCATATCATCTGTGATACTAACCACAGTTGAGGGCTGCAGCGACACAAACGCTCCTGAGAAAGCACCATACAGAAGCGACCAGATGATCAGACCTGCTGCTGTGGAATGGATCGGTATCCAGCAAAAGCCGAGAACTCCAGCAACGACAGTACAGATGCTGAGGACGTTGATCGGTCCTGCGGTGTCGGCGATGTAGGCTGGGAGGATGCGTCCTATTATGCTGCCGCAAGAGACGATGGGAAGCATGTAAAAGCCCAGTTTTGTAGGGAGGCCCGCGGCGTCGGCGAATTCTGTGATGAAGAAGAATGGAACATAAAGGCCAATAAAGCCTACGAAAGAGGCGAGGCAGAAGAGCGCAAAGGGAAGTTCCTTGAAGCCGGAGAAGTCGATGATGGTTTTACGCGGGAAAGGCAGCACGCGTAGTCGGATGCAAGCACATGGGATCGAGAGCGTGGCTAGTGCGATGACGCCCATGATCCGAGTCGCCCAGCCGTAGCCGACCATGGGCTGTAACTCGTGAAAGACGATGGGATAGATTACGCCGCCGAGACTGCTGCCCGACGCAGCGATACCGATGGCGAAGGCTCGCTTGGTGCTGAAGTATTGAGGGATGATGGCAACGCTAACAATGAAGATGCAGCCAGCGCCAATACCGATGCAGAAACCCTGCGCCAACAGTAGCTGGTAGTAAGAGCTGCCCAGAGAAGCCATCATCAAGCCCAAGACTACCATGAAGGAGCCAAAGTATACAATCAATTTCGCGTGACCACGATCGAAAAGAGGACCAGCGAAGATGGTGATGCAGCAGGTGAGGAAAGCCTGTATAGATCCAATCCAGGATACAGTGCTTTTGTTGCTACCCGGGATGAGGGTGGTTGTGTAGTACGTCTGGAAGACACCGAAAGCGTTCAATAACCCCCTGCTGGCTGATTAGCGATCAGCTTCCAAGAAAGACATCGGCGCTGCCTACCATGAGTTGAAGAACATGAAGAATCCTGCCAACACCTGTAGCCACGCCATCGTACCACCATCTGGTATCGAGGGTTGCGCTGGAACAGACTGGTAGGAGATGGCTGACTCGAGAGGAGCGCCATCAGGAGGATCGACGGCGGTTTTGGCTGTGGGTGTTCGCTGTATGGGTTCGGCCTCCTTACCATGTGTTGATACACTGGCTGAGTCGGATACTGCCTTTTCTTCGTAGCTCTCGAGAGAGGCCCTGCTCTGTTTGGCCGACATGAGGTTCAACGTTGATAAGCTGGCAAGGCCTTATGATTCGCCTTGGAAATGACAGGAGTAGACGAAGCAAGATACTTGGCCGCTCAACAAGGAAATACTACGAGGTTACTGTGTAGGCAGTCTCGCCATAGCAATACAGAATGGCAAAGACAAGTGCCGAGCTGTTGAACCGAAGCAACAGCAGTATCACATGTGCCGACCAACTGATAATGCACGAGAGGCTCCACTGTGCCCTCGGCTGGCGGTATCAGATTGCGTATACTGGAACAGGCAAGACAAATGGAATGTTTCTAGCGTGACGGGCTGTCGGTGAGGCCGTAGCGCCTTCGTCATGTCGCCTGCGTTTCGGTAGATTTGGTCGGAAGTGAAGAGACGGGCTCTTAGAGTCGCGCCCATGGCATGTCGGCACCGTCAGATGGCGAAGAAGTAGTGTAAAGCTTTTGAGCCATTCTAGTCTGTTCCACGTCGCCGATACATGGCTTCTTGCGATGGGAAAACATCTTTATAGCACGAATGAAATAGAGTCTAGAGTTGCGGCGAGCGGCGTTAAGCATAAACAAGCATTCGCCAAGGCGGCATGATGATCCGTTAGATCGGCGACTGGCGTCAAATATTCATACTTTTGCAACTGCCGACTGACCTCACAATTTCGCGATTCGGCAAATACGCCATCTTGCGCGGTCGGCAGTTGAGATACTCTCCCTTGACCTCACGCACCCGTATTCGACTGTCTCACACATCGGAAGCGATGCTGCGCGAAGACCTTCCTTCAGTGCGCGCCGAGAGCGAGCGAGATATCCACGTCGAAGCACCCGCAATGGGCGAAGATGAGTCGCATCACAGCAACGACCTGTTCGATGATGTCTTTGGCTCGGCTCCGAACTCCCCAATCCTCAGTGGAGGCCGAGACGATGACTTTGCTGCCGAGCGCACGAATGCACATGAAGTGTCGGACATCCCACGGCTGAGAAGCAGGCATGTGACGGAAGGATACAGAGAAGGCATCGCCGAGAGCAAGGAAAAGTTCATACAAGAAGGCTTTGATGAGGGCTACAGTTTGGGCGCGGAGCTTGGGTTGCAGGCGGGATGGTGTCTGGGCGTGTTGGAAGGAGTGTGCAAGGCTTGGGACAAGGCGCAAGCAAACGGTGGAAAGCAATCGCAAGCGGGCGTGCAGACTGAAGCAGACCCCGACGATTTGTTCAAGAGGGCGCAGGATGAAATGCAGATGCAAAAGCTGTTTGACCCAGCGTATTTCGGCTCGGATGGCATCTGGCTCTACGATGTGCCAGGCTCGGAGGCCGAAACGACGTTCAGGCAAGTTGCGATTGCGCATCCTGTCCTCTCCAAGTGGCTATCCACTACAAGAGCCACCGCAGACAGTGTTGGTCTTGTCATTGTGTGAGAAGGCAGGTCGTTCGTGGAGCAAGCTTACGCAGATACGATGAATAAGAACTGTTCGAAACTATTGTCCAGTCACAATACTACTCATCTGGCCAATCGCGTTTGCGCAAACAGGGTGGCTGGTATTGTACAATAGAACAATCACTGTGAGTTGACTGCACGGACAAACTGCGGAGGTGCCTTCTTCACTGTATAAGTATAATCTCCTTCAACCCACCGAGCTCCAGATGCGAGAGACCTTCTACCAGCGCTCATACCATTCTCTTCCTACAAAGATCTTTTTAAATCACCACAGAGACAGACAACATGGCTCCAAGACTCCGCAGCAAAGCAAGCGCTAGCAACAATGATAGCAGCACCGGCAGAAGCGACCGCGCCAGTGAGAACGGCAGCAGTCCTGCCAACATCAAGTCTTCGCCACCACCAGCGAAGAAGGCCGCAGCAGAGGACGAGGAGGAGGAGAAGGAGGAGGACGACCGTGTCTCCCTTCCCGCCTCCTCATTCGAAGGGGCCGCCCTTCGCGCCTCTCGACAAGGCAAAGGAGTCGAGCCAAGCAGTTCACGCCTGAGCTCCGAGTCCGACTCGGAAGACATCATCATCGCTACTCGCCACCCACAGAGCGAGAGCGACAACATGCCCAGTGAGAGCATGCGTGAGCCCAACAACGGCTCTTCGGACCTCTCAGATCTCGGCTCTACACCCGAGCCAGGGGATCCTGAGCTCGTACGTCTCGCTGGCGAAGAGAGGCGCCGCAAACTGGAGATGTGCGAATGCGAGAGCTGGTGTACCTGCGAGAGGTACAAGACCTTCTACGGCTTCACATCTTACGATGAGGTCATTCTGGATGCTGAAACCTACAATCATGCGCCATCCAACGAGAAAGCCAAGGCGGGAACCAAGCGCAAGCGTGCTGTGACCGACGACAAGCCTAAATCGGCACCCAAGAGATCGCGTACATCACTCACCGACACGCAAAACGAAGACTACGAGAACGACTTCGGATCTCTCCTGGGCAGCAGCTCCCCATCCAAACGCACAAGCGATGCCAGCATCAGATCGCGCTTTGCAGTCGAGGGAGACGACTCTGACCTCCCCAGCCAAACCCACCTGAGCGAGCGCGTCCTGGCCAACGAGCAGTTCGAGGAGAGCTCAATGAGAAGCACCCTCAACAACGGCAAGAGTCACAATGTCTTTGGCGACAAGCGTGCTGGGAAGAAGCCATACACAGAGAAGGTCTATTCTTGGGATCGTGGCGAGAAGCCGATGAGGCCGCCAACTGGCTGGGTGGGCGGTAAGTGGATTGGAGGCCGTGGCAAGGGCAAGGGCAAGGCCATGGTGAAGTGAATGCTTGAACACCTGCAAGACAAGCTTCTCGACTTTGGATGAACGACGAGGAGCAGAAAAGAGATTCCACTGATTCGGAGCATGTTGGGGAGGGAGAGAGCAGATGATTGGCGACCTCTTATTTGTCGGCAGAGGCATACCGCCCAGATCTCACATTGACTACGACTATTGCTTGAGCGGACGAGGAGCTTCAAAAGGGAAATGCGTCGGCCGCAATGTCCTCCTGCAGTTCAAATAGCACAAAATGTATCACGCAAAGCTCTCGACGGTTTCGTCGTCCTTTGTGTATGTCTTACACGTGAAGAGCTTCCTGAGTCCTGCCCCTTCAATGTTCCTCGCACTACCAGAGCCCTCTCTCGCCGCCGCAATCACCATGTCACAGCCCATCTCGTTTGCTATACGGACCCGTTCCGAAAGAAGTGCTTTGTGCACGCCTTTACCTCTGGCATGCTCCAAGCAGCTGTCCATGAACAGATTCGCCACTTTGCAGCCGTCGACGTCGATCACTGTCATCACTGCGGTGCCGACCAGTTGGCCGTCGATTGTGGCGGAGAAAAGGCTGGTGTCGGAGCGTGCTACAGCGCTTTCTGCTAGAGCTCTCAGTGTCGCAACACTGCGTCCACCGCTGCGGAAGCCCTCGACGGATGCGTCGATGAAGTATTCGTACGATGCATTGTCGTTAGCCGCATCCTCTGGACTTCGCAACGCTACCACTTTGACGTTACTGTCGGTTGGCGCTGACGATGTGTCGATATCGTCGAGATACTGCTGGAATTGGCAGACAAAGCCAGTCACGGAGTATCCTTTCGAGAGTAATTCGAACGCTGATGCGTCGGCGTGCTCGCATACATCCAACTCGGGTCGTGGACGAGAAACCGCATCGGGGTCCCAAGCTTTGTACGCATCCTCGATCGAACGCAAGTCTTGCATTGTGACGGCTCCGAACACGCCAAAGCCATAGGTGTGGTTGAGTTTGCGGCCATGCACAGGTTGTGAGAGAACTGTGGCAGAGCCTGCTACATCATAGATCGCATATTTCTCGTCTTTGCGCAGTGATTGCAAAGCAAGGATTTGACGTTTGCGATGGATCACTTCGGCTTGTGTGACGGTGCGGCACAGCTCTGCACTGGTCCTGCGTAAATTTTGGAATGCCATGCTCCGTTATTCGATATGAAAATACTAGGTGCAACAATGCATTGGACACATGCGATGGGAACACTGAATATTTGAAGCTGTATCGTGACAGACTGGATTGTGACTCAGCTGAAGCGGGCTCCTCGGAAACGAGTCAGATACGCAATACCACCATGTCGATCACTCATTAAAGAACATTCGACGACAACATCTTGATGACTTCCAGCATCGAGTTGTGTGGAAATCTTTGGAGATGCTCCATGTTCTTCGACATGAGCACTCTTGAAGTTCCTGTTCTCTCGAAGCTGGTCGGAACAATGTTGGTCCGCCACCGTGCGACTTCCCTGTAAACGCTATTGTTGCGCGTCTATGTTCTTCTTCTACGAAGCTTAACGGCGTGGATCATGGATCTTCTCTTGCTACAATCAGTCACGCAATATCGAATGGTCACGGGAGTAGATGTCGGTGCAATGGGCACGCCTCCTGCCATCGCCTCTGCTGATCACTCGCAAGACCAGAGGATAACGCTTCTGCCACGAAAAGTGATAGCGCTGAGCCGATGGTATGAAGATCTTGAACAACGTGGAAGATAGGATATGATGAAGAACGCAGGTCGATCATTTACTGTTGACGGAACTCATAGTGTTTTGCTTGAGACTTTGAGTTTCTTTCTAGTGGGCGGTCCTTTATGCTAACTTCGCTGCAATACCTTTGGTGTTTAGCTATGGCTTCGAAGCGGCGCAGTGCGGCGTGGTCTTTGGATCGATCTGTGCTGCAAGTATCATTAGCACGATCTTGTCCATACTTCAAGACAGGTGGATTCGCCAGTATTTCGCCCGCACTTCGTCCATTTGGAATCCAGAGCGCCATCTGCAGTCTCGTGCGTCCAGTCGCTGCTTTTGCCGATCGGATGCTTCTGGTTCGGCTGGACGAGCTCGCCGAGCATAATCTGGATCGTTCCCGTCCTAGAAATCGGCTGTGCCACAATGGGCATATTCAGCATCTACTTGGCAATCGCCTCGCCGAGACCTATGAGGAATACGCAAGTAGTGCTCTAGCGACACAAGGGTTTTGTCGCAACTTGCTTGGAGGCATCTTCCCTCTCGTGATCCCAGCAATGTTCCGCAGTTTGACATTCCATGGTGCTGAGAGTCTGCTTGGAAGCTTGGGGGTGTTGCTCACTCTGGTTCCATGGGTCCTGGTCGCGTTTGGGCCGAAGATAAGAGCGAAGAGTAGATTTGCTCGCGCCAAAGCGTAAGATGTGCTTGAGGATGTCGTTGCAGGCTGCGCAAGAAGCGATTAACGTTGCTAATTGCCGAGGTGCCCACCTTGCCATCACATGATCAAAGTGTGCTGCTTCTCACTCGGCTTCTGCGCCTTTCACTTGGCGACTCTGCGTTTTGGAAAGAAGTTGTGTCGCAAGTCTTGAGACCACGCTCGCGCACTTCCTCCCAATCTTTCTTCCGACCTGCTCGCTCACCATTGCCCTGGGAGTCTTCTCCTACAGTCAGAAATTGCCACACTCGAGAATCTCACATTGCACCTCCAGCATGGCAGACTCATCAGCCGCGAACACTACTTACTTCAACAATCCGCAATTCTCGGACCTCACTATCCGGCTCAATGACGACCGCCCGGTTCACGTCTATCGCGTGATCCTGTGCCGCGGCTCCGAATATTTCAGGATGTTACTCACTGGGAGTTTTTCTGAGAGCGGCGCCGAAGAGATCAAGCTTCTTGATGACGACCCTGATGCCATGCTAGAAGTGCTGCGTGGGATCTATGGCATCGCATATCCCTCTTCAGAGGCGCCAAAGGGAGGTTCTTGGGCTTTCCACGCGGCAGTATATGTGACGGCAGAGAAGTACCAATTTGAGGAAACCAAGCAGCAAGTCCTCGAAGCTATGGCTTGCCTTGTACTGCCGGATCTCAACACCGAGAAGCCATGGGATATCGTCGAGGCCAATCCCATTGACGACTACACGATCTTCTACACTGCGATTCGCACTGTGTTCTACAGCACATCGAGCACCGGCGATCCCGTGCGTCTTCTCCTTGCCAGGTACTGCCTTTGGTCTGCTTCAGTGCTCATGTCGATGGAGGATTTCAAGAACCTCCTGCGGGAGCTGCCAGACCTCGCTGTACTTCTTTTGGAGCGTCAAATGGTAATTCCGAATCCTTCCCGCGGTCGACAATACATTGTTGTATTAGTGCACGATTGCACGGGACAAGGTGTCGCTGATGGCTTCACGTCAGTGATTGCTACTCCCAACGACTATATTCGGGTAGCGAGGAAACTCACTAAATCGAGGATCGAAATGGAATCCTTTGAGATTTCGTTACCGCGCAAGCGGGCCTGGACTTTCAACAGATCCGACCAATTCGACAAACTTGAGAAACATCAATTTGACACAACTTTTGCAGAGGTTAGTCAGGCTCTAGTCAACTCACAGTTGATATCACTAACTATGATAAACTAGCTCATGAGCAGCGTAACATCCTCTCCAGGAAATGTTGAGCTACTCAAAATCAAATTCAAAACTTGCGATTTCTCTGACAACATGTGAAGTTGGCGGACACAATCGGAACAGCCGTTCACTGGCTTGAAACACCCAATCAACAGTTCGTCAGCGAGGTTGAAGCACAGCAATAGTCAACGCAATGGTACTGATTTATGCCAACAGCAAGCAGGACATTGGCCAGCCCTGTGTCGTGAATATTGTCAGCCTGAACGGCAAATGGCTCTACACTAGTGATGTGAGGAAGTATAGCCTACGCCTCACACGAAAGTACCGCGGACATCAGTCAATCGAGGAGAAGGAAATACGTGCCAGAATGTAAGGAGTCAGTAACATGCGCCAATGATGGATGTTTTGCTTCGACGTTGCGTCACTTTAGCGATACATGTTTGTACCTCGAATACTCTGCTTCTGGAAGAGAAATTAACGAGTATGCGTTCCACTCATCTTTTTGTTATCACTGCATGTCAGGAGACTATAGCAAAGTGTTCGATGGTTCTCACATCAAGTTTAGCGGTCCATCATAATGACCACTAGGGTTAGGGTGCTGTATCGAACGAAACTTGAGATTAGAAGTTCTAGGCAACAGGAGGAGCATGTGTACACGTACATGCAAGTGGGATGTGAAAGCAACGAATTCTTACACAATCCATCTTCTTCATTTAGAGGATCACAAATAAACTTCACGCCTTCCAGATCGCTTTCGAGATGCCGTATACTGAATCTCAAGAGGCCTGGGTACATACTGAGGAGGAGTGGATCAAAGAGCAGGCACTGCAAGAACTCCGCTCGGCCTGTGAGGCGAACGACATTACCCGTGTGAGAGCTCTGTACTCGAAGCCGCCTTACAACGCTATTATTGATCAATGCATCGAAGACTCCACGCCCAACACTGCACTCTTGCGCTGCGTATTGGAAGATGGCGCGAACCCAAATTTGTACGCTACAAAGAACTATATCAACTCGAAAGACACGCTGGAGCTGATGGCTGAGTTCGGGCACGATATCAAGCTTCGAGGACATTTGATTCTGCAGTGAGTGGTATTTCACAGCCGCCACGGGCATGCAATTGCTGACTAGGAACCAGATTCTTTGCGCATTCCCGGGAGATCATCGATTGGATGCTCGACCATGGCGTAGACATCAACCGCACTAATTACCGTCGCACTGAGGACGGATTTGCGCTAGCAGCTCCCAACGACACCTCTCTGAAAGTGCTCAACAGCGTCGGAATCCAAGGTGACATTGAACTCTACGATCATCTAATCGCTCGCGGGGCCGATCAATCTCGCAGTCTCGCGCTCCACTGTGCAACCAAGTGTCAAGATGCCGCAAAGTCGGCAGCCATGATAGACCACTTGCTTGATAAATATCATATGGATATCGAGTTCGACAACGAAGAGCTGCGAGACAACTTTCAGCCAGTCGGCGATTCTGGTACGCCTCTGAATAGCGCCGTAAACCACCACAACCTCGCTGCTATGCACAAGCTACTCGCGAGAGGCGCGAACCCAGAGTCTGCAATTAGGGGTTCGATCGGGGATTTCACATCTTCTGAAGGATATCTTCCAGCGCTCTGCCCTCTTCTGGATGCTGGCGCGGGCTTGGGCCGTGCCTTCGACTGGGCCGTAAAATGGGGTAACATTGAAGCAGCACGCATATGCTTGGAACGAGGTGCTGATCCAACAGATGCTCTTGAAAAGCAGCGATTTTGGGATGACAAGACAGCGGCCGCACTGAACGCTGAAGAAGTGGAAACTGTGGCAGAGGAGCGGGCAGAAGCTGAATGGCTTCCAATGAGGAAAATCAGCCGCGACATGCAAGTGTTCCTAAGGTCGCTCCGCAACGATGGGTCTCAATCAGTAAAGCGGGTGCTTTGAGGTAGAACAAATAAAGTCATGGCAACCATCGTCACTGATCTGGAAGAGGTGGACTAAGTGAAAGTCAGTCATTGCCAACCATGCATGTACCAGTTCACCTGCAGCGGACCTCCCCGTACTTGTTTGTCCAAGCGTCGCCTGCGTCACCAACCCAAGTAAAGCACTGCGACGCATCCAATTCTCCTTGTAAAAGTGATCCACAACACACCCTTACTGCCATGGTTGGCCAGCTCCCGATTTACTAAAGTAATCCACAATACACCCCTAACACCATGGCTGGCCAGCTCCCGACGAAGGATCAGCACTGGCTGTACTACACGCACTTCAACGATCCGACTCTTTCGGATTTGACATTGAAGCTGAGCGACGGCACTGTTGTCTACGCTCACCGCGTGGTGCTTTGCCGCCGATCCAAGTACTTCAGCAAGCTCATTTTGGGAGGCTTCAACGTGAGAAACTGAGAATGCGCAAAGATTCTACGATCCAAGAGTATGCTGACAATTGATCAGGAGACCAACAGAAAGGAAATCGCACTTAACGATGACGAGCCCGCCGCTATGCTCGCAATGATCCGCTTCCTCTACGGCCTCCCGTATGAAGCAGACGAACCTCACTGGCATGACGACAAGACCATGCTCCCGCACGCCCAAGTATACACTGTGGCTGAGAAGTACGAGTTAGAGAACTTGAAGGTTCAAGTGCACAAAAATATGGTCAAGCTCATTCGAGTTAGTGGAGACAAGCCTGACCAGACCGACCTGATTGAGACTATCCGCCAAATCATCGAAACAACCCCGGACACCGACACCATGGCCCGAAGCCTGGTGATCGATCACTACGTTCATTGGTTGCCGCAACTAAGCCAGCAGTCGGAATTTATTGCACTGCTGGAGGAACATGGAAAGCTCGGCGCCGCTGTGATCACTGCACAGCAAGCCAAACTTCGATTGGTTCGAGGGCGGTTTCGAAGTCCATTCCAGTCAGACTCGGATTTATCAGAGGTTTTCTAGATGCACTGCCCCGCGGCTGGCCAGGTATTGAAGGTCTTGCTAAGTCAATGTCAGGGAGAGATGGGAAGTGGAAAACGAGACAATTCTCCTGTGCAGTAAGCTTAACGCGGTTGGTCCCCACATCCGTCGTTTCGAATTATTGCAGAGGAATGAAGGTTCGAGGCTGCTGTGAGACTAGTGTTCAAAGGCAGATAGATATTCGTTGTCAGTAGCGATTAGTCCATCGCGCAGAGCCAGAAAATAGACTTGGTTTGAACAGAGAATTCATACACATTCGATCAATGTAGACCCTTTCACTTTGAGATTGTCGAGCTTGTGGGTCATCGAAGTCGCCTCTCACTTGATGGCGATGCTTTAGACGCCACTATCAGATGTTTCGCCGATCGCAAAGTGAAGTGAAAGTGCCGAGTGCTCACGTGCCAGCATCTCACTCTCTTCTCGCGCTTCCCCCTCCTCTGTTGCTTGTAACTTCTCATACATTGCTGGGCAACACCCACCCAACCTCCGAAGATATCAAGGCACTGGCACCACCCACTGCTGACAACTCGACCATGGAGTCAAATACCAGTACCGCTACACTCCCCGATATCGAAATGGCAGACCAGGCAAACATCATCAAAAGTCCTCCTGCGCTATTCATGACCTATTCTGACGACCCCACCAGGTCCGACATCACCATCGTACTCAGCGACAGATCGGTACACGCTCACGGAATTGTGCTGTGTCGCGGCTCGGAGTACTTTTCCAACCTTCTTGCAGAGTCGTCCCAGGTACGCATCTGCAGGCTTGTTGTCATTGCTCCATACTGACGGAGAACTAGGAGAATGAGTCTGGTGAGCTCAAGTTCCTCGATGAGGACCCAGACTCCATGATGGCAGTCCTGCGCCACATCTATGGTCTTCCCTACCCAGCAGACTCTGCCGAGTTCGACAAAGCGACCTCTCTCTTACCTTATGCGCTGGTCTACGTCACGGCGGAGAAGTACCAGATCCACGCTCTCAAGATCGAATCCTGCAGCGCCATGAGCGACATCCTCCTCAAGAACTCCGAGCCCAAGGAGCACGCGCTGGAATGGCTCTGCTCCCCCAACCAACTGCGTGCTCTCCGCGAGGTCATCACCGGCACCCCAACAAGCGATACTGCGGGTCGAGACCTTCTCGTCAGTCACTGCATCCATCTGATGCCCGGTCTGAACAATAACCAGGCCTTCATGGAGTTAGTCGCCGATCTTCCGGGTCTCGGTGCCGATCTCATCACCAACATCTACAACGGCAAAGACCACGATTCCGATGCAGATTATGCCTCGGCCCAGGATGTCTCGGAGGACGAGGAGTCCGAGGATGAAGAGTCCGAGGGAAAAGCGTCCAAGAAAGTAAAGTCGGAGGATGTGGAACTTGAAGATGCATGATTGTTGAGCTGCACGTACAGGCAGACAGCAAGTGGAATTGGGACGTTGCAGATCGGAACAGGCATTGTTCCTGTCTTGATGAGTCAAGTTGCTTTGGCTCTCTAAGAACGGTCATCGTCGTGTCCTGTTGTCGGGTGGTGTCCACTGGCAGAAGGATATTCAAGACTAGGGATTCCAATAATTTTGGACAAAGCTGTCTCGTCAATTCCTTACAATGCTTGCTTGCGCGTTCCTCTTCCCGGGGTATATATCCTAAGCCAACCTTCTCAAGTTCTTCGCCGACTAGACAAGTACAATTTAGTCCACTCCATGCATCACAATCGCCACTTAAAGGCTCAACCAACAGCTTCATGGCGCACGAACCCTTCGCTCTATCCAAAAGGCCCCTTCCTCACCTCCCCCATCTTCCACCCAGGCACCCTGCCGCCCTCCCGATCCTTCTTACAAACCACACCCCAAACATTCGGGAATCCCGCCGCAACCGCATTCCCACCCACGCTCTTTGCGCCCAGAATCGCAAGTTTCTTCTGCTTGTGCGCGATATAAGCCCTCACGAACCCCTGATCGATCAGCGAGCTCAGCACAGCCTCAACAGCCATATCATCAGGTGCGAGCAAGCCGTCCTCGGCACCCATGTTGAAACCGTCGAAATCGGCGTCTGCCTGGGCTTCGTCGTCGTCTGGTGATGGGGCGGGTGTGAGGTGTGTGAAAGCTGCGACCAGGGAGTGCAGGTCGAGGGAGGCGGCTTTGTTGGTGCCTGCTTCGGGGGCGACGCCTTGGAGGAGGAAGGTCTTGCGGACGAGGGAGCGCCAGACGAGGACTTCGCAGCGGTTTTGCAGTTGGAAGAGGATGCGATGGTGGAGGAACCAGGCTGCATGAGGGCTGGAGAGGGAGGTCAAGTGGTGGAATTGGATGAGGTTGCCGGAGCGGATGGCGGCGCAGAGGGGCTGGAAGCGCTCTGTGAGTCCGTGGGCCTCAGGGCGGGAGAGCAGGGCGTTGCTTGGGAAGCGGCCGAGAATGATGTTGCAGGTAATGAGATAGATCAGGATGAGACGCCGTTGTTTGGCGCATTGTTCATGTGCAGGTGATTCGGTGTAGGCGGCTTGTAGTGCAAGCTGGGCGCGGTAGAAATGGTTGTGCTGGAAGAGGAAGCGGCCCAGATAATATAGGAATGTAACACGCTGACTCTTCGGATAAGCAGCCAGTGGAGGCGCATTGCCTGAAATCTGTTCGAAAATCTGCGTCGCATTGCGAGTCTTGCGGCATTGAAACAGGATCTTCAGGCAAAGATTGGCCAGAATATAAATACCTCGTTTCTTGCCTTCAGGCTTGCCGTCGTTGTCCAGTCCTCCAGGCGATCCAGATCGATCATTCAAAGCAGTCGTAAACGCAACTCTGATAGTATTCGCCGCCTTCTCCGGCAGCGTCTCGCGATACCCTCCCTCCTCGCCAGCACCTTCCATCCTCGACCCAGCCAACAGCTCCGGCTGCCTATCCAACCCAATCGCCAACCTGCAGACCAATCTCGCATTCGTCACCACCGTCTGCAGCATCAAATTGCCCAAACTCGGATGTCCCAGCGCACTATTCGCCCGTCCCTGCAACTCGCGCAGTAAATTGTACGTATCCAAGTATGCGCTCGGGTCCGGGCTGACGTCTCGCAAATATCCCAGATACTGCACCATGAACCGCGTGAAACTCGTCCAGTTCGAGCCCTGGTCGCCTTCCTGTGCGGCTTTCAGACTCTGCGCGCAGCGCTCTTCCAGCGCGGCTTCCTTCTCTTTGGGGAAGACCCGCCGTAGCTCTTCGATCATTTGCAGGTATATGGTGCCGAAGGGCGGTTCGAGGACAAGCCAGTCTGCGAGTTTCGTTTCATTTCGCGCAGCGATTAGGCCGTTGACCTGGTTGAGGAACTGGCCCAGAGTGGGAGTCGCGGGTGCGACCATGTTGGGCGTCCAAGTTTGCGCCGGGGGAGCTGCTTGCTCGGGCAATGGTTTGAAGTGTTGTTCTTCCACGTCCTCGAGTTCAATATCCTGTGGATCTCCTTTCGCTCTAACCAGAATCGTCGTCCAGGTCGCGCAAGCCTCAGCGAAGACGTCTTCCAGCGGGCGGCCGAGCAAGTGTTCTATCTGGCGGTAGACATCCTCTTCGACGCTCAGCAATTGGTGATCGGTAAGGACGGGCGGGAATTGGCAATTGAGCTCTCTGATTTGAGCTCGCACGTCGGCAAAGTGTAACGGCGATTGGGCGTGGTGTGCTGTTGGGTTTGAAGGGCGCTGAAGCTCGAGTTGCGGACTGACGTTCACGTCGGCGGCAGCGTCGGGTGAACTCCGCGACGCTGCTGCTCCTGCTGCTGGCGGAGAACATGTGAAGGTGGCGGACGGTTTGCCGAACGACATTTCGAATGTGATTTACGAAATGACATGTTTTCCATTGACATATCTTCTTGATGAGTATAAGCTCTATGACAAACGATGGAACGCAGTCTCGGTTGTCCGCATTGAGCGAAGTGACTGCACACTCCATTCTTTGTCCGCCTTCGCAGCACACCACCCTTCAAACGACAACACCTCGACTCTGCAGCAAGGCACACTGCAGCTCAAACAAACGACTGCAGAAGCTTTCTGCATACAGTACAAGTGACCAGGGTTCTTACTCGTGGGAACACAGTGATCAATGATAGAAAGTAATAAACGATATTCAGATCGAGACATCTCATTCATATCTACCCAAAAAAGGACCAAGGTAAAGGAAAAACAAGCAAGTATGATACACCACATTCCAGCCTCGCAGTCTCCCAAATGTGCAAGAAAAGTCACGGCAGCGTGCAGAGACACATCAAGCATCTTGCTGCCAGTGCTCTCCAGCCATCGAGGCATCGACCGCAAGGTTTCTGTAAGATGAATGGTAACCGCCAGTAAAAGACAGCAGACATTATGCACATCCCCAAGCGCACTTCTAGAGTACGCGCTCGCTCGCATAATGGAGCTATCAACATCAAGCAAGAGGTCATTCCTCGCCTGGCCGCATGCTGGTGTTACATCAGCATGCAGTTGCAACCGAGCACGACCATCCCGCAGCGATAACAAGGAAAAGTGTTGTGTGGTCCAGCTTGGTGGGTAGAAGCTTTTACGCTCCCGTCGCAAGAAAAGAATCAAATGCTCAGCAAAAGACAACAAAAACAAAAACTCGCAGCAAATGTCGAATATCAAGTCCTTTTTTCCCACAGTCAGTATCCCCCAGCTCGTTTGATAGTCGTTCGAACATATAAGAAAAGGTAGTTGTGTGGCGCAATTTCAGCACCCTTGTCTAAAGAGCCTGGCCTGGCACAGGCTTGCGAGCCGGCATGTTGTCGAGCGTTGGGGCACGAGGGCGACCCTGCTGGCCCTGTTGGTTTGGGGTGAGCGGGCGAGGAGCGTTGGCACCTGGTGGCGGTGGGGGCATGTTGTGAGCTCCAGCAGGTGGAGGGCCGTTTGGCGAGGGGGGGCCACGGGGCTTGACCGGCATCTTAGAAAGACATGTGCGAGGAACAACACCCTTTGCGCTGCGGTCCATCTTGGCGCAGAGAGCCTGTGAATGTATGTTAGTATTGGATCGACATGAAAAGCAGTGGAACATCAACTTACCCATCCATCATCGTACTCGTGGAGCATGCGAACAAGCTGACCGGATTTGAGTTCCAGCTCATCATCCATGCTAGGCTTGAACTCAAGCTGCACGCGGTGCACGTTGTTAGGTCCACGAGCAGCGATAGGCACAGCAGCAGCAGTGGCGACTTGTCCAGATCCTGAAGTTGGAGGTCTGTCACCACTTTCCACAGAAGTGTTGCTGTCAGAGTGTACGCTGTTCGCTCTGTCGTGGCTTGCACCAGACTTCTCGGAAAGGGCGGCAGCGTCGCCGAAGGGGTTCGCCTGGTTCTTCTGCTCTGTAGTACCCGCGGTCAGGTTGGGAAGGAATTGAGTGACGGGGCGAAGACTGAGACGGGGTGCTGTGGCAGAAGTCTGGGTGCTTGTGCGGCGAAGCCTGTCACTGTCGGTGCTGAAGCGGTTGACCTGGGCGGGTGCTGCGCCCATGGCACTCTTTTCGTTGTAATCCTCGAGCTCACGTTGGCTCTTTTTACGGCGCCAGCAGAAGAAGATTAGACCAAAGACGAGTGCAAGACCAATAATGATTCCGAATGCAAGACCAGCCTTTGCGCCACCAGTCATTCCAGTCTTCTCGGTCTCTGGTGC
Source organism: Cladosporium velox (assembly GCA_024604135.1). Lineage (NCBI taxonomy): Eukaryota > Fungi > Ascomycota > Dothideomycetes > Cladosporiales > Cladosporiaceae > Cladosporium > Cladosporium velox. Next base: position 577,699 of record JANIIF010000008.1, on the reverse strand, counting down.
AGCGCTGTTAGTGGCGCTGAGAGGAGTGCCAGTAACCATGCTCGATGTGTTGTCGGCGAGTTGAGCTGCCCGGGTAGATGTTACATCACCAGTGACGATGGATGAAGACGAGACATTGATAGCAGACTGGGTCGAGCTGGCATCGTCCTTGTCGGCGGATGTCATGGCGCGTTGTGGTGCACTTGAGCTGGTAACTGTCGGCTCGGCAGAAGATGCAGAGCTAGTGGCAGCAACCTGCGTCGCCGGCTGGCGTGATGGCGTCTGCTCCTGGTTGGAACTAGCGGGTGCACGAGTGTTCTGGATGGGCGCGCCGACAACAGTCTCCTGCGCAGGAGCCTGCGTCGCTCTGGTCGAAGTGCGCTCAAAACTTTGGGTCGAGAAAAACTGTGGAGGTCCGTCGAAGGTTTGGTCGATAGTCTTGAAGACCTGCTCGAACACAGTCTCTACACCATCGTCGCTGTCGGCCTGATCCTTCTGTGCTAACTTCACAGTCGACTTGTCACTGTCGGCCGTCTCCTTCGCCGGGAAGCCTTCCGGGACGTGCATGACGATGCGGTCGCCGTTGGTGTTGTGGCCAAATGCCTGTCGTCGGTGGATGAATTGGTGAACATTGTCGCTGTATCCAGTGGAGCGTTTGCTGGGTGAGTCCATGTTGCGCGAGTCCTTCTTCAGGCCGCGGAACACGCGACCGTGTGCGTTGTCGTGGTGGCCCATTCTGTGTGCTGGCGTGTTGAGTGTCGCACTCGGGGCGCCTGGTGAGTTACAAGTGAGGGTAAGTGAGGCTGGAGTGTGTGTTGGTCGCTGGCTTGTGAGGAATGCGGGCACAGTGGCTAGACCTGGGTATGATGCCAGCAGACAATGCCTGGAATGCACGCGAAAATCAGGTGTGCGGCTGTCGAATGTGAGGGTGTCGTGGTGAGTAAGGACAGTGAGTGAGTGCCTGCCGTTGGTGAAGGAGGGACAACGGAGCCGGCGCTGGGAGAAGGAGAGTGTTGATAATAATAATAATAATATCGGGTCGTAACGAGCGTGAGGTTGGTGTTGTGGGTAAGTGAACGGTATGAGCACGAGGAGGAGGAGCGAGCAGAGCAAGGAAGACTGCGGATGCCTGCTGCTGCTAGAGGCGTTTGCCCCAGGCGGGCAGGGTTGGCTCGAGCTGTGGGCGATTTGGCACGGTTGGTGTCGAAACGAGGGAGCAATTTCGCTTCAATACGCCAGCGAGATTAGCTTGCGCTAGCCTGTGCTATGCCCGCACTATCACATCTTAGCGCCACTAGTCAGGAACGGAGCGGCAAGTGCGAAGAATGATCTGCGTCTCTGACCTCATATCCTTGTCCACTCTGTCCAATAGCTCAGACCCTGTTACTGGTGCGACCGGACCATTGCTTCACCTCTTCCGTGCTCTACCAAACATCTATTTATGCAGCCCATCAATCCCGTGCTTTCCTATACTCGGACTATATATATACACATTGCCATATCAGAGGCAATAACAACACTTCGCCTGATCATTCGAAAGTCCTCATCTCCGACCTGCAAGTCCACTGAGACAACGTCGATGTCCGACCCAGCGACAGCACCATCGTCCACGTTACCAACCGTCGTGAGACAAGCCGTTGAGCCGGATCGCAAAGAACAATCTCACGCTTCCATCGTCGTCACACACGTGAGCACGACCACGGTGTGGCCCATGGAGCCTCTTTGCCGTGCAAGAAAAAAATAGCAGCCACCTCGAATTTTAAAGCTCCCTCCTGTCAGTGAACAAGTCTCGTCAAGTGCACAATCATGATACAGTGCTTCTCTGCCGGCTAAGCAAAGCGTACGAGTAATAAGGCCACACGCGACATCGAGCTTAGAGTCAAGCTGCGCATAAGTCGTCCCAGGCCCGGCGTTGTGGTCCAAGTCCGGTACATGTGCCGCCGATCGTTCCATTAAGCTCCCTCCGAGCGACATATCGGTTGTATCGTCCGGTCTAGCGGAGCGCTCTGTTCAACTTCATCTGATGGACTGTGAAGACCATTTCGGTACCCAACTGCTGGTAATATATGCATTCGATCAATGTAATCGTCATCATCGGTCACGGTTTTCACTCATGTTGACTGCGAGGCGACACTGATACCCTCCCGTGTGGTTGTCCTGCCCCGTCTAGCGGACTCGGGACGCCTGGCCGCATCACAACATAGATAGCCTTTTTCGTTCCTCTCCGATCTGGATTCTGACTTGTCACAATGTACAAAGCACACTTCACCAACATCACCCACCACACCCTCAGCATGAAATATACCCGAAATCATTCCCAGTCGACACCCACCATGCATCGTTAACATGCTTTCCTCGCATCAGTAACACCGTTCACACTAAGATCACGGGAAAAAGGAACATCTCCCAAACTCACCCCACTATGGCAGATAGTAGGCACATCAAACGTCCACTTAATGGCTTTTCCCTCAAGCTGCGGGTCACATGTGTCTGCGCGATACAAGGCGCAGGCGCTCTTATTTGAGAGGCTGGTCTTCAGGCGCCTGCACACATCATAGGTGAAGCCGGCCTTGTTGTTGCCAGAGCCATAAATCCAGTAGGTGAAGGTGAGCCCGGATTGAGATCTGGAGCAGGGAATTTTGGGGTCGGCTGCGCTTGTGGGGGCGGCGAGGGTGGTGAGGATGGAGATGGCTGAGAGGCGCATGGTGAAGATGTGATAAATCAAAAAGGATATCACGTACAGGGCGGAGACTTGGGATCGTGAGATGTGCTGCGATCGAGCTGAACTGGGTTGTGAGAGCAGACATCTATGGCTCTTTATGGAGGACGAGCTCTGTAGACTCTCGTTGCTGTGGTGAGATTGACTTGACGAAGGTGTATACGGCCATCTTTAGGAATGCTGTTTGCTATACAGCCAAGAGTTGGTTTAGCACGCTCGACGAATCAGGGTGACCGACATGCGTAACACGACAGCATACTCTATGGGCTGACTGCTTTTGCTCTCTACAAAGAATGGACGAGATAGGTCAAATTCTGTCGATCAGCCTGAGGTCAAGCAAATGCGATCGATCGCTCCTGCACATCGCAGGAAAGGATCAGTCTCTCAATGCTCAACACGTCGTCCAAAGCTGTCCTCGTGGTCGAACACTTTCCACAGACGATTCTTCAGAACAGAAAGATGAATACCTTGGTATGACTTGTATACTTTACGCTACAGAAGACGTGACACTTTTGGCAGCGTGACGTTCCAGACGATCGTCAGTGATCATCGCGGTGATTGGTCGACTTGACTTTGATGTTTGTCTTGGAACAGGTAGCATTCGATTTGTTGCGAGCTTTCCCACAGCCGCCTTTGTGCTTCACGGTCCATCAATAGGATATCAGAAACCTCCACACTATCACAATCATCACACACTACTCATTCTGCCCTGCCAGCTTATGCCCAGGGTTGCAAAGCTGTTCTGATGCATCTGTGGCGACGGGAAAGCGTGTGACTTCTAACCTCAACCCCAACCCTAATCGCGAATATGGATTTGAGGTCAATCACATGCGCTAGTACGACGAATGTGTACATGCAGTTCTCAATATTGAATACATATATATGTACTCGCTGAAAACTCCATGCACATCATCGGTGTATCAATCAACTGTAGCTCTCACGCCAAACAAGTCGACTTGACAAGGCTTGCACAATGGACATGGACATGGGTATAGCCTATCATGTGACCATCAAGCCACGCTGCAACCCTGCCATGAAGCCTACAAGGATACACGGCACTGCAAGCGCTTGGGTAGTATATCCCTCCCGCCTGCCCAGCCAACAGATAAGGACTATTAATGGCAACCCGTGCTGTTGTCCAGACACCATCCCAGCAAGCGCCAGAAAATGGCACCTTCTTGACTCTGCCTTATGCGTCGCATGGTATTGCCCCGCGCTCGGGAAGTCCCTGTCCCTATAAGCTTAAACTCTAACGCGCTGCGCGTCTTCCTGCCACGCGACGACTTCAATGGACCCTGGAGCAGATGCACTGCGAACATCACCACACAATTTATGCGTGTGAGCTTCATTTAGAAGCGTTCACTCTGTTTTGCTGTTCATAAGTCACGTGCCATCATGACGAAACGGAAAGCCCCGTCGACGTCTCAAAGCAGCTCGGGCGAAATCAGAGTTGAACCTCCACAACGAGATGTTCGCCAGAAAACATTACACTCATTTGCTCCCAAGGCATCGTCTCTCGGCGCCTCATCTCGCACCGTGGACTCTGTCTTCATACCGAGAGGCGAGCAACCTGCTCAGGATGAGCTGTCTGTACCCTTCGAAGAAGCTCAGAAGCCATGTTTCGATAGACCACTGATCACCAGTGGCAAGCGTTCGCGAACACAGAACTCACAACGACGTACACTTAAGGACCTCTGGGGTTTGGCACAACCTTCTGAAAAAAACTCGTCGCATACTCTGCCTCTACAACTGGATGAGAATGCCGAGTTATCTATCGATACGCCAGAGCCAGCTGCCCTGCCAGCGCCACAAAGCCTCACATCAGCAACCGGTGGCGCAAGTGAGGGAAGCAGCGAGGATGTCAGCCGCAGCTCAAGTCGAAGGCCGCGGAGATCAACATTGAGACAATCGTATGTCGAGGAGGCGGTCGACGACGAGGACATTGTGTACGAGAACAGCTCCCGTAGCAGAAGGAGTGGACGTGTTGCAAAGGCGCCTACACACGAATCCGACTTTGAGGATGAGGCAGCAGAGCACGAGTCGGAGATCGAATCTGAGGAGGATTCTCATGTCAAAGAGAGCGAGTCTGAGAGTGCTGAGAGTATGGACGAAGGATATGACAGCGGGGTGAAACTCAAAGACAGGACAACTAGCAAGACTACCGGGACGGTCAAGTCTACAGCGTCTACAACACAGGGCATGAGTAAGACTGGAAGGAGAACTGGCAAGACCACAGCGACTGAGATGGGTAAGCTTCTTGGCAGAGAGTCTGGTGAGCCCAAAGGACTGGACACTGGTTTGCCTCCACTCTCTTCGATTGGCGACATCTTCCAGGACATTACAGCCAAGGCTCTGGACATGGGCTTGAGGGAAGTTCTCCAGAAACCTAACAGGCAGCCTTTACGCGTTGCGACCATGTGCTCGGGCACCGAGAGCCCTCTGCTTGCATTGGAGATGGTTCAGGACGCATTGAAGTCGCTGGGCGAGCCAGAGATGCAAGTGGATCACTTGTTCTCTGCCGAAATCGTGCCTTATAAGCAAGCTTACATCGAGCGCAACTTTCACCCTAAGATCATATTCCGTGACATCACGGAGATAACGGATGCAATACACGACGCGGTTCCAACCGCGACAACTGTGTATGGATCCAAGGTCCCCATCCCTGGCTTTGTCCATGTGCTCATTGCAGGCACCTCCTGCGTCGATTTCTCCAGACTCAACAAGCACCGGAAACACTTAGACGAAGAAGCCGGCGGTGAGTCGAGCAAGACCTGGTACGGAGTGTTGTCATACGTCAAAGCGTTCCGTCCAGCAATTGTCATCTTGGAGAATGTCAAGCACGCTCCCTACGATCTCATGACGGAATGTTACCGCAACATTGGCTATGAGGTTGGTGGTGTTCTCCTTGACAGCAAAAATTACTACCTGCCACAGACCAGGCAGCGTGGATATCTTGTCTGCTTCGACAAGTCGAAGGCAACAACGGATAGCATCGACGGAGCTGGCAAGGCATGGCAAGAAGCAATGTCAAAGTTTCGTCGTTCGGCAAGCAGTTCGGTCGCCGAATTCATGCTGCCAAACGATAAGATTCGTGCGCAGCAAATCAGCATTGATGACAACAGTAAAGAGTACGACTGGGCGGCGTGTGAGATCCGACACATTCAGTATCGCCAAGAGAAGCGCTTGGGAAATGCCAGGCCGCTCACCTTCTGGTCAGAAAGTGGTACCATGAACGTACCTGAGAACGGCTTCATCTCATGGTACCGCAAACAACCAGAGCGCGTTCGCGATTATATGGACATTGCTTTCTTACGCAAGGCGTCGGAGTTCGATGTCAGATACAAGACTCGCATCTGGGACGTCTCCCAGAACGTCGACATGTTCGGCGATGGCGCGCATTTTGGCATCGCGCCTTGCATCACTCCCTCCGGCTTATTCTTTGCTTCGGACGCCGGTAGGGCACTTGCTCCTGAAGAGAAACTTGCCCTGCAAGGCTTGCCTTTGAACAAGATGTCATTCACCACAGAGACGGCTTCTGAAATCCAAGACTTAGCTGGAAATGCAATGACGACGACTGCTGTTGGCTCTGCTATTCTGGCTGCTTTGATATGGGGACAGCCTGTGCTTGATAACGATGGAGCAGCACCTGTTGAAATTGTCGCCATGGCATCGACATCACAGCCGAAGCTCACGGACGTTGCTACCTCACCGACCGTGTCTGGTGAGCAATCTGTAGCAGACCTCAATTTGTCTGATCTGCTCGATCGAGCCTCAAGATCAGCTAGACAATGTTTGTGTGAAGGCTCGGTCGGTATCGCTCGCAAAGATATTCAGCAGTGTGTCGACTGCCAGCACACAACCTGTACAAGATGCGGAGGTAACCCGACTCACAACTACCGAATCGCCAAAAATGTCATACGCACAAGCCCTATCAAATTTGAAGAGTACCTGCGGTCGCGATTGCCTCAGAGCCTCACGTTCGGCGATGAGTCCTTGAACGGGTGGCCCAGTGTCTCCGACGAACATGAGTATTTGTCAGTGGCATTGGCGGCAGCCCGGAGCACATTCACGTTCTCACGCGTCCAGAGGACGCACGTCTGGACGGCTGTGTACAGAGCACCCACGGCCAGACTCGAGCTGAGGATCGACGGACAACAGGCATCGTGGCAGCTGTTCGCATTGTCCAGCAAGACGCTGCCTGTGAATGATAAGCTGAGAAAGCTTTTGGAGCCCCCAATTGCCACGGCTAAGTGCGACACGTCTCTGCTTGATGGTACGTGGCTGTGGCGACTTTCGCCGTATTGCAATACATCAGTGGTGCGCATCGAAGGTGTCGGCCAGCGAATCGCTTCGTGGCTAGCCAGGCTTGAGTTACCCAAGTACCACGATCAGCAAGTGTGGAGCCGCATGCAGTTGACTGTGCCGTCCGAGGTCGCTGAGAACCTTAGATACGACATCAGCGGTGAATATGAAGCGCTACCATTATGTGGTACTGCTGGTGACAGTCTATACAAGAAGATTGGCGCTACAGATGGCGGAGAGATTTATTTGCTTCACAATCCTACGCGGACAGGTGACCCCAAGCTTGATCGATTCGTTTTTACCACTGAGAAGGAACGTCTCGACATTGGCATTCAACGACCAGTCATTGCCTCACTCAACCCAGAATGGGCGCCCTACAACGATGGCGAAGCTTTCGAATCAGCGACGCTGACACCTAGCGGTGATTGGCAACACCTGAACTCACGACTCCAAGAAGTTAACCCGCAAGTCGTCATACATGCACCGTTGTCTCTCGGCAGCCCACAGCTAGAGTGTCAGCATGCTGAATTGATCCTTCGCTGCGACTTTTCCAGCCCGAACGTTGACATCCAGGATTTCGGAGAGATTGACTCGAAAGACGACCGCTTCTTCGCGCAGAACGCCCACATCTTTGAGACAATGAGAAGACAGCTTCCACCCACTGAATGGCGGCAGTTGTCCTTATCTCAATCGGATTGCGAATTCTGTGCACCACAAAAGCCGGGTTTGCGCTGGATGCTCAATGACGCTCAAGCGATTAAACCTTATGAGGATCCAGCAAGCGCTGCTACGTACGAGCGATCGATCAAGAGTCGCCCTGAGCCTATGTTGTTCCAGATCAGCCATTCTGATGCGCAGACTTCCACTCTGCAGTTCGGTATCAACTTGGCTACTCTGGCTCACCGGGCAGTCTCACGCCTACCCATGAACTCTGATAGCAAGCTCACATGGAAACTAGAGCAGAACTTGGCTGCGGGCGACCTCAGCCTCGATCCTTTCGTTTTGCAAGCCACCGTTGGTAGCGCCTCGCCCGAGGACATTGGTATGAGCTGTAAGCTATTCCCAAAGCAAGCGCTCGTCTTGCATTGGATGCAGCAGCAGGAATTGGGGCAGCCATTCACGGTAGAAGAAGCCGAAGAGGCCTTTGTGCCTGCTTTAGGCTGGCGCGCAGAGGTTCGCGCAGAGATCGATCTCTCTGTGCGTGGCGGCATCTGTGCAGACCACCCTGGTTTCGGCAAGACCATCACAAGTCTGGCTTTGATACATTCGCAATTGACGTCAGGGACCGATATTGTTGCAGACATAAGCACTCGTCAATCGTCCGACAGCACCCGCGGACTGATACCGACCAAAGCTACCCTTATCGTGGCTCCCAACACATTGATCAGGCAATGGGCTTCTGAGATCAAGGACAAACTCGGCTACACGCAAGGCGTTGTGATCGTGAGCGGCCCGAAAGATCTCGACAAGTTCAGCATCGCGGATTTCGAAAAGGCCAGAATCATCCTGGTGAACCGCACGGTTCTGGGTCATGCGGACTACGCCGAGAGGTTGGCTAGCTTCGTGGCGATGCCAGGACCTGCCACTAACTCTGGCAGAGCATTCTCACAGTGGCTGGCTCATGCTTGCAAAGCGATACCCGAGCATCTCAGCATTCTGCAGAACCGTGGTCTTGAAGCTTTCCGCAACCACGTCAAGAGTCGTTACGCTGAGCTTGTCGGAAGTGAAGACTTCCGCGCTATCGTTCCGTCTCGCAGACTCGTGGGCAAGGACTACGTAGAGTCGAGAGGGAAAGCCACAAAGGCTGTAAAACCTGCTTTGAAGGCTGTGCCTACAGGCAGCGTTGGCAGGCCTCTGTTCGAGCAATTCTACTTCAATCGCATTATCATCGATGAGTTCCATCAGTACACTCCTCGCGAGTATGCATCGCTCAAGGCGCTCAAGGCTGACAAGCGCTGGGGTTTGAGCGGAACACCTGCTCTGACAGACTTCTACGACATTGCACAGATCGCCGACCTACTAGGTGTTCCTTTGCGCATTGGCAGTGACTCTACACGAACCATGGCAGAACGAAATGTGCGGGCTCTCCGCAAGGAAATGACGGATTTCGAACGCTTTGATGCTATGCGTGAGGTGCCATCTGACTGCATGCATGCAAGAATTCATGAGATCGCGCAGTCCTTCTTGGATACTTTCGTGCGTCAGAACGTGATGGACTTTGACCAGATGACTTATGACGACCATCTCGTTCCTGTGACGCTAGATGTTGACCATCAGGCAGCCTACACAGAGCTCTCGCAGCAACTGGCTTCGCAGGAGATGAACATTCGCAAGGCCAAGAAATCGAAAACCACAACTCGTGACAAGCGCTTCATGGCCGCCATCGCAGACGTCGACACAGCCGAAGAGGCGTTGTCAAGAGACGCCGCTTTCTTCGAGCGAAGTGGCGATCTACGGAAAGGCTTAGACCACATGATCAACGCTCGACAAGCCGAGCTCGGATCGATGCTGAAAGATCTCACTGCTACTTGTTATGCGGCGCAGCATGACGTGAAGGAGCACAATCAGCCTCTCCAACAGATGGCAGACACTTTACTCAAAGAGCAGACACTTGGTGACAAGGAGACAATCGATCATGTCTCAAGGACCCTTCACTCGACTGCTAACCCGAATGCCGTTGCACTCAAGAAGTCGAAGCTGAAAAAGAACACATCAGACAGCGAGGACGAGGTCGAAAAGTTGAAAGAGGGCAAGGAGATTTCCAAGGCTCGCGAACTCACGGCAAAGGTCAATGCGCTTGCCAAAGGTCTTTTGACTACCGTACGATCTGAACGTTATATCAACAACGTGCAGAAAATCCGCGACTCCTCGGCCCCGACAAGTTGTGACAGTGAGAATTGCTGCTCCGACGGCAAGCTTGGGCAAAGAGTCGCCGTTTCAGCCTTGTGTGGACATCGAGTCTGTCAGCAGTGCCATGAGACCGCGAGAGAGCAGCATCGCACCCGATGTGCTGCCCCGGGATGTAGTGCATCTCAGCAAGATCATCACCTACTGTGGTCGCACAAGCTCAAGCAGTCTAGCGAGGCAAGCTCTCACGGCGCCAAATTTGAAGCCGCTATTCAACTCCTCCAAAAGATACAAGGCGCAGGCGAGAAAGCAATCCTGTTCGTCCAATTCCCAGAGCAAGTCCAGCAAGCAGCAATCGCCCTGAGAGAAAAGTCCATCGCCGCCACAATTGTCGGCAAAGACACAGCAGGCTCACAGATCGCCACGTTCTGCACCAACAAAGATACGGTCTTGGTCTTGAACGCGTCCGATGAGACAGCAGCAGGATCGAACATACAAGCAGCCAACCACGTCATCTTCCTCTCGCCATTGCTCCGGGACAACCAATACAGTTACGACTCCACAATGGCGCAAGCGATCGGCCGCGTCCGCCGCCACGGCCAAATCCGCCCAATCCACGTCTACCGCATCTGCGCCTTGCACACTATTGATGTCGACATCCTGGAGCACCGCGAACACCGCACCAATGCTCTCGTCCAGCCCGGCGCATCGGCGATTAAGCCTCCGATTGCAGCTGTCGAGCTCGAGCAGTACGATCCGCCGGCGAAAGAGCGTTTGCAGCTCGTGAAAGAGAATGGCAATTACAGTCTAAGACCCAAATCTTGGCTTTACAAGTGCGGCGTGGACAACGACGAGGAAGAAATGGCGAGACAGCAAAGCTGGGGCAGAGTTGCGGGATGGGAGGACTACAGCTCGCAAGTGAAGTTTAGCAGGGCGTTTGCTGGGGATGAGTGAGCGATGGAATTTGGTGTGCTGGAGAAAGATAATTTTGGATTTGACACGTAAGAGGAAAAGTTGTGCATGTGATGAGTGAAGCGTAGAAGCATAGATACCCCCGGGGCAGCAGTCCCATAGCATTGTGTATAAATAGAGACGTTCGCATCGTATCGTAATTCGCAAATGTCAGTCTCATGTCAAGAACGTCACAAATGAAGTGATCAGCGATAGGGGTCAGTCAGGTCATGAAGAGACATTTCATTGCTTGAGTTGCTATGTAGAAGCACTGCAGTCTCAGACTGACAATCGCCGCTTTTACTCTTCCTTGTTATGCATTGTTGTGAACTGGTACTGAGCCATTCCATCATTTCACGCCAAAAGTCAAGCATTTTGCAGCTTTCTCCTTACATTGCCCTGCGATGCTTGAGGCGCATGTTCTCACCACGTTTCCTAACGCATGAGCGTGCGGCGCACGACCCTGTTGCGTCTGCCACTCGCGTTGCCAGGCCCGCCAAGGGTACCCGGACGAGCCATGCGCTTCATTCCAGCATCGCAGCTATTGTCGTACCAGCCAAGGGCCATGTCGTCCATCATGAACATGACCGGCTTGTCCTTGACGAATGCCTGGATCTGGATGCCGCTCAGGCCGCGGAAGTTGTCAGGGAAGGTCATGTGCTGAAGCGGGCAGTGGTTGGAGTTCGGGCACGGCGGGATCACAATTTGGGTGTTGTAAGTCTCAACATCGTCGCCAGCATTGGCATCCCAAGTCGAGCCAGTGACGTTGAAGACACAGTTGTCAGGGCCTTCGTTGTCGCAGCCGAGCCAGGCATCGTAGGCGTTGAACCAGAAAGCAGGCAAGCCGTTGTAGGGGCCATCAGTGATGTCGCCAGGCTCGGTGCGAGGGACGATAGCAGACATGCCTGGTTGGTGCCAAGCGGTATCGTTTGTTCCATTACCAGCTCCGGACGCCAAGAAGACAGCGAGTTGGTCGCCCGAGTGAGGTACGAAAGGTGTCTTGTGATTTGGCGCGTGAACATATCCGTTGCTAAAGGTAAGATGGTGGTACGGACTGAAGATCGGAGGGGATTCTGTGACGTCTCCGTTTCCTGAGAAGCTGGGAAGATCATCGAAGTCAAGGACGAAGTCTCCATGCTCGCCGCATGCGGTCGGTAATACGGATGTAGATGCGGAAGTCTTGGTGGCCGTGGAGGTCGTGCTGGCAGACTCTGAGGACGTGCTTGCTGTCACGGACTCCTGAGATGAGCTCAAGGACGAAGTCGAATCTTGGCTATTGGTCGAAGTGGCGCTGCTTGAATCCGAGCTAATCGACCCAGTCACTGTGTCAGATGACAAGAGTGAGGTTGATGACGAGATTGGAGCCTGGCCATCTGCCACAGTAGTGTCGCTGGAAGAAGTTGCCTGAGAGACAGGCGTGACGGAGCTGACGCTGAGTGAGGTGACTGTGGGTGGACCATTGGCGAGTGAGCTTCCGATGGAAGACAAAGCCTGCGTGCTGGGTGTGACGGAACTCAAGCTGGTATTGGAGGCGCTGGCGGCGGTGCTTGTGATATCGGCGACGCCCACAGAGCTTGCAGTGGGAGAAGCTGAGATCGAAGAAAGCGGCGCACTAAGCGCAGAGGAGTCTGTGCTCGAAGATGGATGCGGAGCCTCTGCGCCGTAACCCGCAATAGAGGTCGAGTTGCCAATACCAATGGTAGAAGTCTCCTGCGGCGAGAGTGTCGAGTCGACAGCGGAAGACGTCTCAGTGGCATCAGAAGAAGGTTGAGCAGAGCTGCCAGTAATATCGGCTGGCAATGATGAGCTGATCTCACTAGTAGTCGCAGGGGCAATAGCTGAACTGTTGTTGGATATAGCTGAGGTAGTATCGGCAGGATCACCAGTGGCGCCCTGAGCTTCGCTACTCTGCGGCAGCGGTGAAGTTCCCATGGACGTAGGAATAGAGCCACTGGGTACGGTAGCAGCGCCCGAAGCCGGTGAGATCCCGTCAGTGCCTGGATTCATAGTTGGAAACGCTGAAGAGTCTACGTCGCTGGTGATGGTCGAGCTTGAAGCGACGAAGACGCTGTCCGTGCTAGTCTTCGAAGTTGATGAAGAGGCGAGACGTGTCGACGTACGAGCTACCGTGTGAGTGGTGCTGTTAGACGGTGGGTACTCCGTGCGGACGAGAGTAGTCGTGATGACCCTGGTGCTCGTGGAGTATGTGTGGCCGCCGGAAGAGGCCCAGAAGAAAGAGATCGTGGCGGTGGTAGGAGTGCTTTTGACTACCGGAGTGGTGATGGTGGCTGCAGTGGGCTCTTGCAAGTCGGTCAAGTTCCAACCCGAGCTGCCGATGCCGCTGAAAGATGTCCTTGTCAGAGTAGCGAAGTTAGACACCGTATCGGTTCGCGTGATATGAACAGTGGATGTCAAGTCAGGGCCAACAATGCTAGTCGATGTTGAGACAACTGCAGGTGTGACGGTAGTCGTGTGTGTCTGAGTCGTCTGCGAAGTCGTCGACACCGTCTTGAGTGGGGTGGATGCCTCGCTGGGTGTGACAAATATGGTCGTTGTCGCCGTGGTGAGGGACGCACCGCTCGAGGGCGACACGCCGTTGACCCAGCTGGTCGTACCAGAGACAACAGAGAAGACAAAAGGCAGAGTGCTTGAGGTGGTTTCGGAGCTACCAGGCGGGATGGCGGAAATGACAGTGAGCGTCTTCGTGCTGTAGAGAGTCGAAGTGCTAGTCGACGTGTAAATGACAGTAGGCGCAGAGCCAGTGGAAGTGCAAGCGGTCGGCGAAATGAAGATGGACTCAGTGTGAGTGTAGGTGACCGGAACCGAGACAGTGAGTGTAGAAACGACAGTGGACGGGCTGCACTGGGCAGAAGCTCTAGTAACGCCGAGTAAGTGAGTGACCACGCTGTAGAGCGAACCAAAGACGATCAGAAACGTGATAAGCAAAACGATGAAATGACGGGCAGATTGTGTTCGGTCGCCGGCCTCTGATGCCCGGGAAACATCGGCGGCAGCCTCTGGAGCCAGGTTGTCGCGCAAAGACGCATCCAAGTTGTGAAGAAAGTCCCAGGACGCAACCCTCTGGAAGAATGCCCGAAAGCTCAAGTCTTCTCTCTTTTGTTCTTCGGATGATTCGGGTGCCTCGAGAGTCGTGGCTGAGTCTTTTCGCCGTTCCCGTTCCTCTTTGCTCAAGACCTTTCCTGGTTGGGCAAGGCTGCCGAGTGATGTTCGCTTGCGATGAGATCCCTTGTTTTTCTTGGAAGAGCCGAACCAGCTGGTAGACGTTGTGATAACAGATGGGAGAGGAGATCTGTCGGGATTGGGTTCCTTAAGGTTGCTGGTTGGAGGGTATGACATCTTGTTGTAATTTGATGACAGCGAACGCTTGATACTTTGCTGAATGCGGCGTAGGATTGCACGGCGTCGTGGAGGGCGTGAAGATGCCGGCATCGTGTTGGGTCTCGTAAAGGCGTGCGGCATTGTGGCAGACGATGGCTCCTTCGTTGTCTGATGTGGCCGTGCGAGGGAAAGAGGAGAGGGTGTGTGCAAGAGAGGAAACAGAAGAAAGAAGGAACATGTATACGTACGGGTCGATGGCAGCAGTGTCGTTGACAGACACGTTGCTGTACGGCGGCGCACTGCCGGGAGCCGTCAAGGCTGCAGCAATGCCAAACGGCATCGCGGCCAGAGCGGCGACGAGCTTCTTGAGCTTCATGTCGTGAGCGAGCGGATTTGTGTCGAGTGGGTGTCGAGAAAGGTAAGGAGTGACCGAGGGTGAATGGTTGGTGGAGGAATTAAAAGAGAGTGAGGAAATGAGTGACGAGGTTGGGGTTGCAGTGAGGGAATGAGGAGTCGTGATCGAGACGGCAGCTTGCAGTAGAAGGCGCGCCTTGACGCCAAGACTCAGAAGGTCAAACACAGGGAAGGAGCGACTCTTGGGGTGTGGCGAAGCTTCTCTACGGCGGGCGATAGGGCAATGTGAGTGACACAATGTTCAGTGCATTCGGTAGGGAAATGTGAGTGGTACAACTGTTTGTTAGAATCGCACATGTGATCGCAGAGTGAACGAGCAGGATGCTCTAAGATTGCAGTGCTATAACTTGTGACACGGGTCGCCGCGTGCAAACGGAATCGTCAGAGTGAGATTTGTGGTCTGAGAGCATGCGTGAGAGCATGGCAGCTACCACTTCGACCTGCACGTATCCGCCTGATATGTTCTTCAGCCCTGCAATTGGATTCCCATGGCAAGGTCACGCAATACCGGAGCGTTTGAGGCTTCTTCAGCTACCCCAGCTGCGACTTACCCATGAGAGCACAAGGAGAAAGCAAAAACCTACCTACATCAGAGGTCGAACACTCCAGAATGCTACGAGACAAGCGTGCTTCTCCTGAGAAGTCCTGTGGCATGCATCGAAACAGTGAGAGCGAGAGTGTTGCACATGTGAAGTCAAGCATTGTATGGCGTTGGGAGCGCACGAGCGGTCTGGAAGATATTTTGATCTAACGGACGCCGTGTAACAGACGCGGTCCGTGTCTTGGGATTCTCTGTCGTGGGTATGGGAACACAGTCTCAGGGGCATGTGCGAGTCTGACCCAGATCACGTGTTTGTCACAGGTCCAGAGCGAGTTTGTGCTCCTTCGAGACATGGCGTTGCTAAAACGCACATCTTTTGCAGGAGGAGTCTTGAAGTAACAGGTGAAGCATGCTGCGTTTGTCAGCGCAAGAATATCTGGCATATGAGAACAAACAATTGACTGGGTTCACCAGTGTATACGCAATACTAGCGTAATACAGACAGGTCATCTGCTCGTCTTCCAAGGGTGCCTGAGACACTCTGGAAGCTGACCCGTGACAACAGTACTCTTCAATGATGCCCGTGAAGCACATGCGCATTAGCATTCTTGAAGAGATGTTTATAATAACATCTAGACAGGCTCTTGCTGTTGCGTTTCTACCACTTCAAGTCACACAAGGAGATCTCGCAACAGCTGCTGCACGCACCCGCAGACTTGTCAAACACTGGATGGTACAGCGAAGAAGCATACCACTGAGAAGATACAACGTAGAAAAACAAGGTATGTTATTCAAAAAGTAACCAATACACATGACAGAATTGCTGAAGATTGCTGAAGTCGGCCTCTTCACCTCATCCCGGGCGATCGGCACGCCATCTTTGGCTCGAGTCAGTGCATCAAGCATCAGATGTCGACGAACCTTGGTTCGCCGCGTGATGACCATTTTGCTACCACTGACACGAGCATAGCCACGACGGGGGTGCTGCTGCTATATCACTACGTACCTCCAAGACACGTGCCGCGAGTATCCGCCTATCGACTCAGGCCATTCCCATTACCACACCGCCGCCGATAACCACCGCTCAAGCCTGCTCTCCACCACCGCGCCCCATACCAACTGCGCCGGTCTCGCCCCGCCATTGCGAAAGCAGCCCCACTTCGCAACGCCAACCAGTTCATGCCTGCGCGCGAGCGGCCGGTACCAGCATCATGAATGTCCATGCCCACGGCCCGCCGCCGCAGCAGCACCACCACCACCACCAGCAACAACACCAGCAGCAGCAGCATCCCCCCTTCAACCACCAGCGCCAACCCAGCGACAACCCTCCCACCAACGGCATCACACATATGCAGTCTCCCGGCGGCAACGGCGCACTGCCAATGCCTGTCAACCAACGACCTCCATCCTACCAAATGACGCAAGCAGACATGGGCTTGCTAGAAGCAGCGCGCAGTCCGCCGAGGAACAAGAACGAGTCGTCCGAAACAGGCGCTGCAACCGGCGGAGGCAAGAAGGGACGCAACGGATTGAGCAAGCGAGCAGACACATCCCACGTACCATGCAAGTTCTACCTGCAGGGCCAATGTCAGGCCGGACGCATGTGTCCTTTCTCGCATGATCTGGAATCGACCACCCGCCCGGCGCCGTGCAAGTACTTCGCAAAGGGACACTGCAAGTTTGGAACGAAATGCGCGCTGCTGCACATCACGCCGGATGGCATTGTCATGAACAACAAGCGGTACTCGCAGCCACCTCAGTATGCGCCTCCACCAGGTGCCTACGGACAACCTCCGCCTGGCCTACTCTCGATGCAGGCCTTGGAGCAGAGACCGAACGGCGAGGTGCAGGAAGACATTTTGCATTCGCACTATCACTACAAGAACATCTACGACGTCCCGCAATTCGACTATACAACTGCATCTCCCAAGTTCGGTTCTTCACCACAGACCAACGATCGACTTGCGTTCGGCTCTTCGCCGCACCAAAAAGGATTGAGCGTACTGGATGCGCCGCTGCCGAACTCTTTCGATAGCAACGGTGTATCCATGGCTCAGCGAGGCGGACCCATGGCTGCTTCAGTGCCATCCAGATTCGGCTTCGAGTCGCCACCATCCTCATTACCTCGCAAGGCATTTGGCAACTCGGCGCTGCAGGACCTTCACCACTCTGCTTTCGGTGGTCGCGGTAATCTTGATAGCGTGCTGGCTGGCTCGTCGCCACCATCTGGCGGAGACGAGCCACTTTCGTTCCCGAAACGACCTCTGCACTCAACCAGTCTCCGGACGAGCCGACCCATGTTCTCTTCCAGTGTTGGAACAGGTTTGCCTACAAAATCATTCGAGTATTCGGACGACGAGGATGACGGAGAAACCGACACAGATCGCGAAGAGGATCTACTCCCTGCTTCACTTCACGACTTAATCCCGGGATCACGATCCCGTCGTGAATCTCGCCAAGCCGAGAACCCAGCTTCCTTCCTCGCAGCGCAAAGGCGCACTTTGTCCAATACAGCAACACCAGGAGATAGCAAAAGTGGAAGTCCCTCTTTCTCATCGTCGCCATCACGCTACACCAGCATGTTCGCGCCCCAACGCAACAACAGCTCGGACTTTGTTGGCTCTCCTCTGCGGAACTCTGGTTTCGGCGCTCTTCCAGGCCCTGCGCAATCACATCGTCCTTCGCTTGCGGGTGAGAACGCACTAAGCCCAGGTCTCAGTAGCCCGCCCCGACAGGCAAGCATGAGCATGCTCACGCAAGAACTGCAACGCACGAACCTCAACGCTGCACGCGCAGCTTCATCGACATCAATTCCTACCCTTGGAAGCGGCAGCTTGACCAACGCCATGTCTGGCTCGCCGAGTGCCGTCGCTCCAGGCGCCCAACGCGTCCCAACATCAACATCCAACAAGCGCCTCAGCATCGACCGAGCTATGAGTAGCGTCAGCATCGGAAGAGAGCGCATCGACGAGGAGCAAGAACTCTTCGACATGGAAGAAATTACAGGCCGATCCGACGGCATTGGACCAGGTGTCATCGGCAGCCCGCGAGGCGCGAGGTAATCCGGGCGAGACATGGTGACTGCTCTTACGCACATTCACGACTTGACGAAGATTTCTCTGGTTTTTACTGCAACTTTACGCATTCCAGCCGACGACAGAAGAAAAAGCAAAAGATTATATACGGAACGGAGCACAAAAAATTAGCGGGAGGTTCGGTTTGTCCTTTTTCCTTTTATTGTTGCATAGCGATGTCTTTCGTTCGGATGCTATGGTGGAGTGGGCGAAGCTCATCCCCTGCGTCTTTTCAAGCAGTACAGCACCACAGACTACGGAAAATGGCCAGGCGATGGGCGGCACTTTTTTGTCTACCTTAGCTTTTGTGTAAACTTGTGTATGCCAGCGGAGTGGTTTGCTCATAGTCTACCTGTAGCATCCGCGTTCGCACGAGTACATAGTTTTTTATTGTTTCCAATGGATCCTGTCATCAAATCCAATACTCGCCCCCTATCAGGGAGCACAATTGCCTCCCCCTTCGTCAGTATCGCTGAAGACTGCTTGCTCCCACGAAGACAAAAAAAAATGATGCCATTCACATCCCATCTTGCCACTTCCCCCATTTCCACCTACTTCTTCGCCTTCGCCTCCTCCACAGCCCTCATCCTCTCCCTCGCCGCCCGACTCCCGCCCAACTTCGGCCCCGACGACGTCGCGCCCGCCGCCCCCGCGCTCGCGTTCGCAGCGGGCTGGCGCCGCGAGAGATTCCGGGCCTCTGCTTGCGCGAGGAAGTCGGCTTTGAAGGCTTCGGCGGCGGCGGCGTCGGGATCCAGGGTGACGTTGTTGTTGGTGGCGCTGCTTTTGGTGTTGGAGGTGGAAGTGGACGGAGTGTAGTGCGGGGTGTGGTTGGATTCGCGCAGGATCTGGTCGATGAGGGTTGCGCGGGCTGTTGTTGAGGGGGATGGTTGGCGGGGACCACGATGCTTGCGGCGGGAGGGTTGTGGTGGTGGTTGTTTTGAGGGGTTGGGTTGTTGGTGGGTCTGGTTGGGTGGTGGGTTTGGTGGCGAGAGGGGCGCTGAGTCTCGGGTGGGCGAGACTTGGGCTAGGTGCTGGCCTGTTGGAGTGTGACTGGGTTGTTGGGAGGAGGCGGTCGTCGATGTGGAAGATCCGTAGCGTAGTTCAGCCAGTTTGGAGTCTATGTATGCCGACCTACGCTGTCAGTCCTGATTTGAAATGAAGGCACGAGCTGGGAGGCTCGCCGGGTGGGGACACGCACATATGCTTGTCGTCTTCGACTATAGTCTTGCCAGTCTGTTTTGTGAAGCGGCCATTTTGTTGCTCTACTGTCTTGGGTTCCGAGACAACCAAGGCAGTCTCTTCGTTGTCGTTGTGTGGTCGTGATGAGGTTCGGTCTGCGCTTGAGAAGGCTATACCGTGTTTCTTCGGTTTGCGTACGCGTGTATTTTCTGGCCGTGGTGCTGTGTCTTCTTCGCCGCCAGTTATAACACTGGCTTTCTCGTCTGCCAACGGTGCTTGATCCGGCCGTGAAGAGGTCGCGATATTGGGCTCATCGTTGTCGGCGTCGCTCCCAGCTCTCTTGCGAAAGACCTTGCGACGCTTGTTGGCGCGGAAAAACGGGCCTTCGGCAGTTTCGTCCATATTGATGTATCGTGTGCAGACCGCGATCGTGACCTGGTCTGCACGTTGATGGTCATGGAGTTGTCTCGATGGATGTCCCCACCGACCTATCAGCGCGTGGCAGTCGTCCTCGGCGAATCCCGCTGTTCGCCACTCTGCCCTTCAAACTTGAAGCTTTACGACGCTTTCGTTTCAATCACCCATCCCGACAAGATGAAAACAAACCTACTTATTACATGTAAATTGCAGCAATGCGTAGTCCCTCGCATATTGTTCTTGTCAATTCTTACTTGGCAGCAGACCGCGCCAATTCTCCTCGAATGGCGGTTCTGGGAAAGCACACCCGCTATGCACAGACAACTCCCTGAAGACAGCCCTACTCGTTACTCTATTCGAAGCAAATGACATTTCGGGACTCCGTCCAACTTGCGAGGGCTTCGCTCGTATTTCATTGGTCTCCTCGCGCTCCTGTCCAAGACAGCATATAATTCCAGGAAAATGCCCTAATCGAAGTAGGCGACGCTGGCAAGCTAATACTACGATGACACCGAACTCGTTCTTGGCACCTTGGTATTGTTTCACAAATATATGGCATCGCTATACTACCCATGCCCTACATTGGCGTCATTCGACCTATAAGATGAATGTTCTGGCCACGAAAGAGAAGTGTTCCATCATCTATTCACTCCTTGCAACCCTTCATTTTTCCTGTTCACAAATCGCGAGCTGGCTTGCGTCCATTCGTTAAATCTCCTATCTTCACATTTACAAGTGATCATCCACCAAAATCATGTACACCTCCATGAAGGCACTTTCGCTCCTTGCCCTCAGCCCGCTGGGCGCGCTGGCGCTTCCTCGTGGCAACCATGTCGCTTCTCAGGCTCCCAAGCCTAACCGCGATCTTGACGGCGCAGTCTGGAAGAATCTGGGCCAGAGTGTGCGCAACAAGCGTCAATCGTCCTGGAACCCGCCTTCTGATCTGGTCAAGCCCCTGCAAGAGGTTTGGGATCACTCCGTCAAGACTTACAACAACGGCGAGTGGGACGCATTCAAGAACTATGGCTACGACATCATCATGGCGGCAGAAGGGTGAGCCAATATCACCTTTTCGATTCTCATACGACACTAACACTCCGCAGCAAGCTTAACTTCTGCGTCCGCTGGGACTCGTCTGCCTCAGTGACCGCCGAACAGCGTGCTGCCGTCGAGAAATCGCTGCAAGCCAACGTTCCCAAGTGGACTGACCACTTGACTGGCTTTGAAGGCTGGCCGTTCCAGAACGTCAGTGCTCAGGTTGTTGGATGGGCTGCAAGTGATGCCTCCAAGTTGCAAGGTAGCACCGACGGGATCGAGGTGTACTCCACTGCAGACGCCGAAGGTATTCCTGAGTGCGACCCTCGCTGTGGCCGCTTCTTCCACCAGGATGGTGACTACAGCGAATGCCCCTCTGGGCCTGAGGGCAGGTACGACATGTCGCTCTGGCTCACTGAGGGCATGCAAGGCGGTGCTGGCGGCGATTGGGGCCAGAGAATCGGCTCGGAGTACTTCCTGGGTGCTTTGGACCAGCCTCACATCTGGCTGCACGAGTTTGGACACACTTTGGCCTTGGATGACTTCTATGACTGGCTCCCGACCGGTCAAGAGTCTTTCATCATGAATGCTGGCAGCAGCATGGAGGTCACTGAGTTCGACATCTGGATGATGAGGGATTGGTGGAGGAACTTGGCGTCCAGGTACAACCTGAACTGAGGGTTTGATCACTCATCGCCCAGAGGGCTTCGTTCATAAGTCGCCCAACATCTCTCGATGTAGCATAGCATAATCGAAAGCAGGAAGGGCACACCGGGTTCTCGGTGGTTTTTCGAGATGTCTCGGCGTTGGTCTCCCGTGCCATTAGTAATCCAAAAGGCTCCATGCGCCAGCAGTTCCGTCCCCGGCTCTTTGTCCGAGGCACGTTTTGCCTTGCCCTCCACAAAGCTCACCTAACCTTTCCCACTATCCTCGCCAGATTATGCAATATCTCACAATAATGCCACAACCACTCCGGAGTTAAGTATACCTGCTATTTCTACTTGTCTCTCTTCCACCTATAATCACATCAACTCCCACTCTGCCCACTCCAGCATCAACTATATAGCAGACACACACCAAACCACAACCCCCACTAAGGTACTCTCACTCTCCTACCAACCCACCAAACAAAACACCCACCGTGGCTCTCCGCGCAACAACCCGCGCAATGACCCAATACAACATCTCCATCGTCTCCGACACCGTCTGCCCCTGGTGCTACGTCGGCAAAAACCGCCTCGAGCGCGCAATCACCCAGCACCGCGCCGCCCACCCCACCGACACCTTCACAACCAGCTGGAAGCCCTTCTACCTCAACCCGGACGCCCCCAAGCAGTCCCGCGACAAGCAAGCCCTCTACGCCGAGAAGTTCGGCGCCCAGCGCACGCAGGTCATGCAAGCGCACCTCGCGCGCCTGGGCAAAGACATCGGGATTAACTTCAAGTTCGGCGGCAGGGTCGGCAACACGCGCGATTCGCACCGTTTGATCCAGCTGGGGCGCACGAAGGGCGAGGCTGTGCAGACGAGGGTTGTGGAGGAGCTTTTCGCGGCGTACTTTGAGAACGAGGAGGATATCACCGACAAGGCTGTGCTGTTGAAGCGCGGCGTGCAGGCCGGTCTGGACGAGAAGGAGGTAAGGGAGTGGTTGGATAGCGACGCCGGTGGTGCGGAGGTCGATCGCGAGGTCGATGAGGCGAAGAGGAAGTTTGTGACCGGCGTGCCGAATTTCACTATCAATGGCCGCTATGAGGTGCAGGGTGCGGAGGAGCCGGCGGCGTTTTTGCAGGTCTTTGGAGAGATCAAGGATACGGAGGGTGGTGGATTGGGAAAGCCTGGGGTGAGGGTTGAGGGGGATGGGTTCCAGAATGCTTGTTAGGTTTGCGAGGTTGTCTGAGACGAGTATATGATTATTTCTGGTCTAATTAATCGAGGTGAGATCTATTCAGGTCGTATCCTCTTGTTTTTTCACTTGATAGGACTGCGACAACGCCAGTTCTGCCTCCTTCGCCGTCGGATTTGGCTCACTCCGTAGTTCGCCGCACCATCGGCCTTCTGAATCTTGATAACGAAGCAATCGCTTTCCGTTGCTCGCCACACTTTTTCGCTCATCAGCTCCTTGACAAATGTCAGCAGCTCATCGCTTACTGGACGGCTGTTGAGTCCCTTCGAGGCTGGCGAGGGCGAATGCGAAGAGGCAACGGCATCAGCGCCGGATCAAGTCTCAAATCGTCATCAGTCCGTTCGGAGAGTCTTGGAGATGCCTCGAGATGCGTGGCTTTGGTGGAAATGATCACTTCAGCGGAAAGCTGCGCTGAATCATACGGCATTTCGAAAGAGAACGCGTCATCTGCCTTGCCGTTGCTCGGGTTGCTGTCATCTGCTTCGTCGGATAGATGGAGTTGGACTTCTGCATGAGCGGCTTCATCTTCATCCGTGAAAGGATGTTTGGTAAGGGCGGTCTTTGCCATGGCCTGCTCCAGAGCTTCCTGCATCTCAATAAGCGATTCGTGGAGGTATGCGCTTCCACGCTTGTCGGCTCTTTGCATCGAGCTCAGCGACCGATCAACGTGATCTTTGTACGCATGGGAGATTTCGTCGAGACCATCAGTCTTTGAAGTCTGCTCCCGTGCTCTATGGTTTGAATGCCGTGAGACTGTTACGTCCGCAGGTACATGACCAGCAGGTCTCGGAGACTGTCCTCTGGCCGCCTTGTCTGCAAGCGTAGACAATGGACGCGTGAGGCTTCGAGAGCGCGCGGTCTCTCGCATCATAGCCTCTGTAAAATCCATGCAAGACCGTCTGCGTTCGGCATTCCCGGAAAGCCTTCCAGAGGTTCTAGAGCGATGCGAACTCCTGGTCCGACGAAGAGGAGCTGGCTCGACGGAACTATCATGTCTGGCCGCAGGCTGCATGTCTTTCAGACTCATGTCTGACTGCTCCTTGTTGTTTCCAACGTCACGGAAGCGATCTTCCGTGTTGCTATCATCAGCAGTGATTGCCGGCAAGGGCAAACCACCTCTGCGCTCAGCAGATTCTGTACCACATGGCACCTGGAAGTTGAAAGTTGGCCCATAATGAGACTTGGTAGCGAGTCGTAGAAGCTGACACGACGATCTGAGATTCCCGGCGACCTGCTACCTCGGAAGGCTGATCTTGGAGGCGCGGCGTCCTTGCCTGGGAGACTGCTAATGGAGTTGAAGGTTTTGCTCTTTGATCGCTTGAGCGTAGTTGTTGCGGTTGAGGCGCCGCGACTGAGGACGCTGAAGAGCCTCTTGATAGCATCCCGTATGCCGGAAGTGTCCTGGGATTGGTCATCCATCCCCATGGTGAGACCTGTATCTGTAGCAGCGAGATTCGTGAAGACGTTTGCCAGTCAGTCGGTTGAGAAGATGAGAGATATAGTAAATCCGGAATCATGGTCAACGCACAGGGAAGAGAGTTCTATATCGCCCGGACGCATAATCGTAAGTGTTGCTTTCGCTCTAGAAAGTTTGTTGGCTGTCTTAAGCTGTATTGCTGTTAGATATATCTGCTTACGCCCGCTTTGGCGGGTAGCGACTGGGCTGCAGACGAGACATGCTTCCGCTATAGCATGACAATGCGGTTACCCAAGGAGTGAGCCCCGCTTTGGTTAACCCGACCCTCAGCATGGTCGTGAACTTTGCTTGTGTTGTCTATATCGCAATATCACTGAGGCGGCATTCAGCCAGCTCTCAAGTCGGCAGAATCGCACTGAACAATGCGAGACGGTATCCTCGTTCACGAGCCATGAACTTGTGGCGTATGTGATCTTACGGCTCGTCAGGAGAGATGCCTAAAACGGTTCAGACGCTGGAACTTGTGGTTTATGGTCGCTTGTTGGCGATGCTAGAAACTGAAGTCGGAGAGCTGCAGAGCATGTTGGACGCAAAATATTTGCATGTGACACATGCTGGTACGGTGCACAGTATGTCCACGACAGCAATTCTTGTCGTGTTCCGTCATATTGGTTACATGAAATAAAAATTAGTACATCGGACGCGGACTTGTTCATTGATGCGGTGAGGTTGAGAGATTTGGAAGTCGTCACGTCACGTTGCAGCATGATGATCTGTGCAGCCACTTGAGACCCACCACGGTGGTTCATCCAACCTTCTACGCACGCTGCAGGGTGTCCTCGTACATATACATATATATCAACCAACACCATAAAGGCAAAGGTGAGTCCACAACTGGTAGCGAAAGGCCACGCCCAAAGTGCGAGATATGGCTTTTATCGTTGAAGCCGGAGTACTGATATCCCGAGCAGCATCACATCTCATCACACCATGTCGCAAGAACCGCCACGAATGCCAGCTCATCTGGGTAACGAGTTGACTAAGACGAGGCACACAGAGCCAAACGCTTCGACAGATCCGTCGAAAGTCACGCTCCCCGAAGGCTACACAGTTATCATCACAGGAGCTGGTAAGGGCATCGGACAGTACATCGCTCGAGCCTATGCTCAAGCAAGAGCAAGCAACGTAATCATAACTGCCCGCACATCCTCCGATCTTGACCAGGTCAAGTCGGACCTTGAGCAAATCGCCCAAAGCAATGGGACTTCTGTCACCGTCCGCACGTTCGCTTCGGACGCCTCCAAGCTCGAAACGTTCCAAGAACTGCGCAGCATCGTCGAGAAAGAATTCAGCGGCCGCCTCGACTGCCTCGTCAATAATGCGGGTAGCCTCGGTTCAAATAGCGGTTTCAACAGACTCGATCAGACCGATCCGCTGGAGCATGCTCAGCTCTTCGAGCTCAACTATCTCGGTCCCATGTACGCTATGCAGCAGCTTATTCCAGTCATGACCCAGCCCCAAAGCAAGGATCGACTGATCATCAACATCACGTCGATGGCAGCACACATGACCAACAGAGTGCCGATTGCATATGCGGCCAGCAAGCACGCGCTGAACAGGTTGACGCAGCATGTCGGGGAGACGTACCAGCAGGAAGGTCTCAATTGCATTGCTCTGCATCCCGGAGGGGTCATGAGCTACAGTGCACAGTTTGTGCCCGATGCCATGAAAGCCAGTAAGTACTTCTTTTGCCAATATTAACATCGACAACAAGGCTGACTTCAGATATCTAGTGCTCAAAGACGACATCACTCTCTGCGGAGCTATTTGTGTCTGGTTCTCCAAAGAGCATAGGCCGTGGGCCTCCGGTCGCTTCATTAATTGCAAGTGGGACGTGGATGAGTTGGAAGCACAGAAGGACAGCATCACGGGCGACGACAAGTTGAAGTTCCGCATGGTGGTGTAGTTTCGCCACACGCACACCGATACGGTGATCCACATAAGCTCATCTCACGCTATCAGCTCAATGATGTACACCTAGGCTCGTAACAGGCTGATCAGATGACTTCTTCATTCTCGAAAACATGAAGGCGATGACTATGACTCTAGGGTTCGGGTTGGGGCACGGTGGAAACTTGGAGAAGTCGTAAAAATCGATGAACCACTTTGCTACCACGAAAATTTGGCCTTGTAATGCTTGCAGTCACCTAACAGGTGGCTATACTTGCGTTTTAAATGGGTGCTGACACTTGCTTCCTTTTTATTATAGCTTTAATCATGTGAACTCCATTTGAGCTGGAGCGTTGCAAGTCGAAGATGCCAAACGTGTGTGATCGCGCTGAATCTGTTACCCTCAACAACCGTAACTCGAGGTCAAATATTTTCATAACGAGAGTCTGTTGTACACAGAATACTGAAATCGCAAATCCAAGTAGTATTAGCTTTCCAAATCAAGGTCCGGAGTCTGTGCACAAGCATCTCCATTTGATCGTCCGACGATGCTGGGACTCTGCTATGCTCAAAGTTATATAATGTTTTGTTTCATCCAAAGTCTTATCCAAAAACGGTTCTATAGTGTAGAGGTATCACAAGCGCTTGTGGCGCGCTTAACCCGTGTTCGATTCACGGTGGGACCACATTTTCTTTTGCACTTTTTGGCCATCGTCATCGACGATTTCTATATCGGAGCGTTCCAATGTATAACGGCTGAAAAGCCATAAAACGACACAGGAAATGAGGACAACAGCGGGTATCCATGTTCTCATGTCTCAAAGTTTCACAAAAGCACTTGCAATACCATATGCATTTCGGAGTTGTTGTATGTACGCAGACCAGAGCCAACAAAGCCCATCCTTCCTCAGATCATAAACCTATATCCCTTCTGCAACTGCCTAGCAGTCGCAATATCAATGCCCTCCATATCCGCCGTCTTCTGTAGCTTCTTGAGATCGCTCTCCGACAGCGGCACGCTCTCGTTCTCCAGACGCGCCAGGCGCTTGTTGTCCCTCTCCAGCAGCCAGCGGTGGATAATACCGCAGATACCCGCGATAGCGGTCAGAGCGATGATGATACCCATGGCGGGGTGGTAGTACGGCGCCGACCACTTGAAGTAGGTGAAGGGTGTCCAGATGGAGGCTGCGTTGCCGAAACTGTTGATAAATGCGAGAGCTGCTGCGCGTTTGGCTGGAGGGCGGGGGATGGAGTTGGCGATCCATGCATAGGTCTGTGGGATGTCAGAAGATGATTTTGTGGGTGGACTCTGTAGATGGAAACTTACTGTGCCGTTCATGGCGAAGATGAAAATCATTAGGAAGAGCGAGAAGTATCTGGCGCCGTTGTTCTCCACGAACATGAAGATGAAGCAGCCGATGAGCACGATCGGGACAGGGTAGATGAAGAACCAGAAGCGATTGCCGGTTCGGTCGCTGGCCAGGGAGTGGAGAAGGGACCAGATCACCATGAAGATGTATGGTGGAGCTGCGAGCAGAAGGTTGATCACGTTGTTGTCGTAGTTGAATGTCGCTTTGGCGAGCGTCGGGAAGAAGTTCTGGAATCTGAGACGAGGTATTAGTGCTGATCAAGATATGTCGGTGATCTCAATTGACTTACCCAGCAGCACCAGTGATACCGTGGTATGCGACGGCAAGCACCCAGGTCTTCGGATCGAGGAAAGCGAGCTTAATGCCACGAAGCTGTGACATTCCACCGGCCTCATCAACATCAGCTTCGGCTGCGTCGAGGGCGAGACGGCGGTTTGCCACATGTCTCTCCTCAGGAGTCAAAGATTTCCAGGTGTCGGGGAAGTCTGGTAGGACTACCATCACGATCAGTCCGACGAGAATCGTGAGAGCGCCTTCGATGATGTACAGCTGAGAGTAATGTCAGTTTGCGAACGGCTGTAGATGAATGAAGGTGTTGTCAGTTTATACATACCCATTGCCAGGCAGTAATACCGTGATAACCAATCAAAGTGTCACTCGACAGTATTCCAGCCGCGATCAAAGGACCGAATGCGCCCGAAAGCATAGATGCTGAGTAGAAGATGGACATTCGAAGGTTGAGCTCGCTCTTGGTGTACCACTTGGACAGGTAGAAGAGCACACCAGCAAAGAACGGAGCTTCGACAATACCCAGGATGAAACGGCAAGCGACCATTCCGCCGAAACCCTTGACTTGGCTCGTGAGCAGAGACACGAGGCCCCAAGCGCATGTGAAAAATCCGAGATATAGAGACGGCCTGCCGACGTAGTTCATCACGGCGTTCGAGGGCACTTGCATAAGTACCTGGATTGATATTAGCATCATCCACTTGCAAAATGCATTGGTGTTTAACGCACGTATCCGACGAACAAAATCGACAGAGCAGTCTGATATTGGTCGCCCTTCAAATCAAGATCCTCCTCGAGACCCTGCAACCTAGCGGCGGCGTAGTTGTTGCGATCGATGTAGTTCATGAGGTATACGGTGACCACGACCGGCATGATCAGCCTGTCAATCTTTCTCCTAAGCTTCTTTTCGGCGACGAGCTCTTCAGGCGATAGTTGGCGCAGATGCTCGACGCGATCCTGTCCGATGCGCTTCTCGCCAATGATGTCCTCATCGCGGATAGTCTCATGGTGACCGATGTCGTTCTTTGTTGTGTCCATGGTGGCGAGAGATGGAGCCGAATGGGCGGTAAAGGGCTCGAAGGTCGTAGCAGACAGTCAATTCCTCCTGCTTAAAGGCCTTCACAGCTCCCCAGTGGCAGCAGCTCACTAATATAGCAACGATGATGCTGCTGCTGAGATCATCGCGGCGCTAACTCTATGTGAGGGGAATGGGCAGGGAGTGTTTGCCGCTAGCGATCGACGGCACATGGCCCACTCGTGTTTTCAGAGGCGTACATCGGCCCCCGTCACGGTCGTAGCGCGAGGTACCCTTTGCGACCATGTCTCTGCGGGCAAACCAGAGGTACCGAAGCGGGCCCGAACATTGCTGGCATAGGGAGCGTGATGCATTCCTTCAGCTGTGCATCTTCTTCCGTTTAGCCTCTTCTCTCAAGCTTACGCTTCGCCTGCTGGCAAGCCTGGCAAAGCAGCGAGAGGCGCAAGTCTTCGGCGACACAAGGCTTTCGGCGTCAGAGACGTGGCTCGTTAGCGAAATGCTTTGCCACGAGAAGGTTTGTCTTGCGCGACTCGGCATGTGCATTCCGCCTTGGATCTTGAGTCGCCTCTTTTGCCGCCCTTTTGCTCTTCTCCCCACGTTTCTCCTCACTCAAAACCCCGGACTCCACAAATTGCCTGCATGGGTCTGAGCATGGACATCAAATGCAAACGCCTGTGGCTGGCTAGTTCCCACACGTGATGCCTCTCCTCGGTCTATGTACGGTCCGGGTGTGAGACCGATGGCGTAGATTACCGTTTGATCGCTGTTTGTATTGTCCGGATGGGCGCCATCAAACCTTCTCAACCTTGAGCATAACTGAGCCTCGAAGTGTATACGAAGTCTTCTTCACAAGCGTCTTCACAAGAGAAATGACACGTACAATGCACGAATGCATGGTTTCAGCGCGTCGCGAAAATCACCGAACCGACAAACGGGTTTAAGGACCGCAGAATCCGGCTGACGCGAGCTAGCCTCGATGACCAGATGAGCCTACTGCTTCCTTCGCCCGGGATACACCAGCTGTTCTTGGCAAACAGTGTGAGTGGTCCGACGTGGCACACAGGTTCACACTCGACCCGAACGCCATATGCAAGTTACTCTGCTGTTTGTATCCGCTGCAGGCGACCGGGAGGTGCCTGTCAATCACTTAGCCGCGGAGGCGCGCGGATGGTATGCAGAGAGTCTGCGGTTACAATGTCAAGCATTCTGCTTCGCGCATGTCATGGTTGCGCACTGCGAAACATTGAGTAGTGAGCCGTGTCTACAGTCTTGCAAGCACAACTCAAAATTTGCTCAAAGCAGAGAAGAAGAGCCCTCTGCATGTTGAATTGTACTAGGTAAGATACAGCGCAGCAATACGCGATCGCGCCACTGCAAACTCCACGGTCTGTCATCTCGAGCCAAAACTCGACCGGTGCTATGAAGCACTCGCAAAAAGTACAGAAACACCACAAGACAGCCCTGTAAGGCGCCTCATACTCGCCACAACACTTCACCGCCGCGCACAACAAATCAGTACGCAAAGTCGTAGATCGAAGATGGCCTGCCACCATACCCCGTGTTGCGCGGAGGTATCATGATCGACGACGTCCTGCCAGCATGAGACCCAGGGTACGATCCGGTGCGAGGAGGCAGCGACACTGGGGCTATGCTGTCGTTGCTGTCGAGGAGATACGTGCCATCAGAGAGTGATGCGCCTTGAGAAGGAGCAAGAGCGGCAAGGAAGCGCGAGAGCGTGTCGCGCGTAGGTGTGGCAGTCGTGTGGTGAGTTGGCAGAACCCGGCACTGCCGTCTCCTTTCCATGTCGTGCAGAGCGTCGGCGCGCTTTTTGCGGGATTCAGTCACGTCTCTTCGCATGTTCCAATGATTTTCTTGTCTTTTGCGGTGCTTGTCTCCTTTGCAGAGGCGTGGGCGTCCACAGCAGCTCATCAGCATTGCCACGGCCCAAGCGAACACCAGCAACACCAAGCCCGCAATGGCGAGGTTGGGTCGTTTCTCGACAGAGAGTACGAATGGCGCGTCCCAAGCGTGCCACGAACCCGCGCGACCATGTTCGAACAACGGCGTCTTCGCTTCCCCTCCCAATGCGTGCTCCGCATACTTGCCGTGGTTGTCAGCAAGCACGAAGACCGAGTCCTGGTAGCTGGGGTGTTTGTGTATCTCCACATAGTCCATCCAGGCATTGGACAGGAACATGAATCCAGTGGTGATCATAGACTCGAGCCATGGGGATGGCCAATCTCGGGCGTGCTCCTGAATTCGTTCGTCGGAGATGAGATGGCCAAGGAAAGGATGCTGAGGCCTGGAGAGGATGAAGGCGTTGTTGATACCGACTGGCCACTTTGAGGTCGATGAGGTCAGGAACGGGGCGTGGAGGAGATTGTCTAGTGGTTGACGGCAGGTTAGGTCCAAGTCGAGGTAGATGCCGCCGTAATGGTGGAGGACGAGGTAGCGGAGGATGTTGCTGCGCTGTATCGTTTGTGCGTAGGAAGTGTAGTTCTTGTAGAGTTGCGGATATTGGGTGTGGACCCATTCGGTGGCGATATCTTCCGTCCAAAGCCAGTGCTCCCAGCCGTCCTCGCTTTTGTGCATTGACGTGCATGTGCTGCGTGACTCCTCGTACTTCTCGAGCCTGCCGTCACCATGCTCTTGAAGCCAGATGTGGTGTATAATCTTCGGCACCAATGCGTTGCTGGCATCGGCCGTCATGGTGTCAACATGGTACTTGAATGCGATGTCAAACTCGCTTTTGACCTTGTGGAAGTTGATGTAGGTGTGGACGGTTTCTCCAAGATCGTCAAGGTATGGGTATATCGTGTGCGACACAAACTCCCAGGAAATCATACATGTTAGGAGAATCACGATTGCGACTATCCATCGCACGATGTGCATGGTGTCGGGTCCGAATGGAGAGTTCTGCGTTGACGAGCGGATGAGTCTGGAAGTAGTGCTGAAACAAAGACGTGGCTCGGTGAGTGTCGGCGAATGGACAGCCGCAGTGTGGTAGCGATTTGTATCGATATTGAGGCGACGATTTACCTAGTGATGCGCATGAAGCGGGATGGATCACGGCTGATTGATGTGAGTGATGAAGAGTTGGTGTATTGATGCTGTCTGGGCGATACATGTATTGCGCTCAAGGCACTGCGTTTTGCTTAGGGAAGGCATTGCTCCTGCTTCAAGCCACGACTGACTTTGGGAAGTGCGAATCTCTGTGTTGGAAGGACGACTCAAGCTGCGATTACCTTGTAGTTCGAAAAGAGGCCTCGTGGCAACGACTTCCCACATTGATTGAGCGGCATGAAGTTCGTGTGGCAGGAGAGATATATCGGGCAGATATCTGGACATTTTGAGTGCTCACCATCAGCCGTAGGAAGTACACTCGACACGGCTCTCTTGTCGTCTCTTACCGAGAAGGAAATCTACCTATGAATGTGATCGTCAGAAGTTTCCCCCTCACCTGTCTGATCATAGTGGTTGTATGGATTTCCTAGCATGATCAGGGCGCAAAAAAACTCTTCTCCAGCGTAGTCCCATGAATACTTGGCCGGGCTTGCTGAGAGCCGACGCAGAAGATTCGACATGGCAGCGCTGTTGCCAACGAGACAACCGATTATACCAGATCGTAGCTTGTTCGATCTTAGCGGAACAACACAAGCCCGTTTGAACGTAGCACAACGTGGTCGTAGTGCAGACCGCCTCGAAGCCGGCGAGGTGCCGATTCGTAAGCTAGCGCACTACATTTCCGCAGAATCCACAATGGTTGCAAAGCAACAGCGGAACCTGAGCGGTCGTCGCCTTTTATATATAAACGTTTACATCACGATCAGTAATCTTTTTCGCTATTATCACAACATCCCATTTCGGTCATCTCAAGCACGCAATCTCAGCCTTATCCACTATCTCGACCAATCACATCACCGTCAGCATGGCCATCCTATATGAAATGAGGTATGGAGCCGCATATGCATATGCACAATTAAGCGAATGCCAAAACTGACTGATTGCACAGTGAGCAACCGCTGCAGCCAATATATTTCCCTGCCTATTTTCTAATAACAGCACTCTAGGCGTCCCGCTCTTCATCCGCGGTCTCACGCAACTCTCTCACAACATTGAGAAGGCCGAATCATGGGCCAGCGAGAACAACGTCTCTTCTGAGCAACTCGCCGCGACCAGGCTGCACCCGGATATGCTTCCCCTGTCCTTCCAGGTCCAATTCGCTTGCAACGTCGCCAAGGGTGTGCTGCACCGCGTCGCTGGCACCGAGTGGGTCGTCCACGAAGACAACGAGACCACCACCGCCCAGCTCAAGGACCGCATCGAGCGTACTCTCAAGCTTCTCCGCGACGCTGAGGGCAACAAGGATGCTTTCAAGGGCAAGGAGGACACTGAGGTCTCTGTCCAGGTGCCCGGCAAGGAGTTCAAGTTCACCGGCACTGTCTACATCTCCTACTGGAGCATCCCTAACTTCTACTTCCACATCACTACCGCCTACGACATTCTGAGGAAGGAGGGTGTGCCGCTCGGCAAGCCTGACTTCTTGGGTAGGCCTTGAATGCATGGCAGGGCCAATATGTAGTAGCATTTTGAGCAGCGCGCATAGCATACGATAAAACATGATTATTCCCACAAAATCCATATGCACACTTTTGTACCCCACCCCGTCCAGACCCTGTTGCTTGCAATAAATCTGGGCAATTTCCATTCCTCCTGATCAGCAATCATCCTCGTCGGCTTTTGTGCTGGACCTCGGCTCGTTCGCTCGGCCTTGTTTGCAAGCCCGCCACCCAAATCCGTCCAACCACTCAGCGCATCTCCATTAGTCTCTCCCATCGTCAACACCCATTATCCTCGGCAATATCAAAACACCATTTACATTAGCCCACGAGACCTGGTAGATATAGAGAATACACTAGCATCGCCACGCTTGACGTCGCGACCCACCGAAACGAACCCCAAGCGCATCCCGCCCAAAACCACATCTCAGTCCCCGAGTCAGCGCAGCACACGATGTCGAAGCAGTTCACAGCCAGCGAGGTGAAGGAGGCCGGTAGTGTCGAGAAGGGTCTGCACATTATTATCGACAACAATGTTTACGAGATGGGAAGTTTCGTGGATGAACACCCTGGTGGAGCGAAGATCTTGAAGAGAGTGGGAGGCAAGGATGCTAGCAAGCAGTTCTGGAAGGTAAGTGGAGTGTGTATACTGTGTAGGCTGGGAGAGTTGCGGCAAGTCTGCTATGGGCTATTGTCCATAGCTGTCAGTCTCGCATCGACGGATGGTATATATCGCCGGGCCGAGACGCTACGTGCGGCGATTTGGCTATGCTACGAGCAAGCCACTTGTATCTGCGATTGCGCATGGATTGTGGCGTGTTCTTGGATAGAGGAAACCTCACTGACACTCCTTCGCAGTACCACAACGAGTCGGTCCTCAAGAAGTACCAGGACCGTCTAAAGGTTGGAACGCTCAAGGAGTCCGCGAAGCTATAGAGCATCAAAGGCATAATCATGCACCTTACGATTGTCATTCATATCCCTACATGCAGCTTCGGAGCAATGTAACTTTCTTTATAGGCCAGATGCAGATTCTGAGCGTTGCAATAAATCCGTCACGTTTCCTGGCGTACTGGACGCGATCCCTCATCCCAAGTATACACTTCGAAATCTACGTCCTTCTGCGAGTCCTCAAACCAAATATTCTTCAGGCTCTCCGCTCTAGTCCAGAACCACCCCTCATATTCATCCTCGTCACTTGATCAATCTTCTTCATCCTCGTCAGAGTCCTCTAAGCCCTCGAACTGATTGTTACGGGCAATGCTCGACGGATTGCACAACGCTAAGGACTTGCAACAATTCGTTGTTTCAAGATCGCAACTCATACGCTGACTCTCAGTGGCTAATATGTCTCTGAACCAGGCCGTAGTATGAATATCATACCTTGATCTTTGCCACATCCATTGATACCATTCATTCATGTTCACACCTTGTGCACCGATCTAGCCTCGCTGAACTGCAATTAGTGACCGTCCATTTCAACAGCATCTTTTCATAATCATTCCTCTTTCTCTTCCACATGATGACCGCGAGATCTTTGTCATATCAGACCGATCGACCGTATCGATCCACCAGGATCTAGACAGCCAGCTCTCAGCAAAATGACAAAGGTAATGTTGGAAGAAGAAGAGCATCCTCACCACTCTCCTGACCAAATCAATGCCTATCGATAACGCTCTGTCTAGAGCACAGGCCACCTCCGCTTGTATCTCGTGTATCTCGGTCAAAATTAAGCGGAAAAAGCCGGAAAAAATCTTGGAGAAGACCCACTCTTTCCAGCAGCGGTCATAATTGGCATTTCCTCAGCCTCATCATCAATAACACCCTTGCCGGGGTAGCTCAATCGGTAGAGCGTGTGGCTCTTATAACAGCAAAGAGATCAACCTCAAGGTCGTGGGTTCGAGCCCCACCTTCGGCTATTCCTATATCACAAGCTCAATTGAGCAGCTGTTCTTTTTGTTTTTATCCAGCACATGGCGGAGGACATTGTCTTGCATCCCTGTGAACTACGACGGGCGTGGGGGAGGCGAAGTATGAGGACAGAGCATGGAGAGTGTTCTGCCTTGAAGGGTTTTCTTTAATCCTTGGTATCTAGTGAGATGTGGTGGAGAAGATCTGGAAGTGTTCGTGTTGTGTGTGTGGAATACAATGGTTGTCAAGTAAGATATGGCATGAGAATGCATGCCCGGGCGTAGGGACACGCAGGGAAATTAATGCTCGGATAGATATATCTTTGCACAATCCAACATGGCTATTCTTGTTCCCGATCGATCAATACTTGTACTGGCCTGGACGAAGAGGTTGGCATGATCATTAAATTATTCAGGTCTATCGATCGAAGCCTTCGCAATGTATCACCCGAGTTTCGCTAATCGATACCTGCGAGATAGTAGTGGTGTTGAGCTCGTCTGGCCGGCGCAATGAATAGTATATCCAAACCGATCAAGATCTAAGTAAGCTGTCGCACTGCAGAACAACATCATATCGAGCCTCGCAATTTCACCACCACCACGAGGCTCCAAAACCGAAATGTCCGCCCTCTTCCTTGCACGATGAAGCCAGAGCACTTGGAGTAGAGGTCTCCGTAAGCGTCCAGACCAACGAAAGTGTACTCGTAACAACCGTCCGCGACCACACAGCCGTAGAAACGGTGTCACTCGGAGTAGGCGCCGTGATAGTATCGTATTCGATTCCCGCCCGCACAGTGATGGGAGGCAAAGTGGAGTAGACAGTATTCGAAGAGAAGACAGTAAATGTGTTTGTTGAAGTCGCCAGCACGGAGGTAACGGTCGTGTTGACAGCGACACTTGCTGTAGAAGTGACGGTAGGCACGTCGGGGCTACGTTTGGCGGCCTTACGGGAGGCAGCTGAGCGCCTTGCGCGGTGGCGTTCGAGACGAGAGATGGCTGCTTGGGGGTCGATAATGCGAACGTCGCCGCGTTTCCAGTGCAAGCCCCATGGCAAGGGAATGATAGTGGGCATGAACGTCGCCCATGGATCTGGGAAGGATGGTCTGGGTGGGACTGTGCAAGAAGGCGTGACAGTCTCTGTGACAATGCCTTGGGTGTGTCTCCAGCGGGTAAAAGTGTGGTAGATAGTTTGAGTCTCGGTGGTTGTGACTTCCGATGGAACGATCGTGATATAATCAGTCTGTGCGGGCTCGGTGATGGTCTGAGTGTTATTGACTGTTGAGGTGTAGTCGAGCTCAGATGTGACTGGTCTATGTCAGCCAGTGCATTCTAGTTTTCTGCACAATGAACTCTTACCAGTAGCATTGACCACCGGTATTGATGTTTGCGTGAAAGTCACAGTCTGTGTAACTGTTGTGGTCTCTTGCGGTCCCACAGTCAAGCTGAAGTCACGCTCGTACGCAAATGGATTGCCATCGGCGTTGTTTCCAATGACCAGAATGGTCCATTCCCCAGAACTCATCTGGTCCTTTTCGATAGGACATGTCGAAAGTTCAGATGTGTTGCTTGGGACTGAATGTTCAATCAGCACGGTCAGATCTTGAGCTGTGGCACGGCTGAAGTACTTACCGGTCGGAACTGAGGTACATTCCCATTCGTCTTCGGTGGATTGCTGCACGAGGAGCACAGATGCACTGTCGTCATTACAACCACTGAATTGCTGCACCACCGTGAAGTTGGCGGTACTGTTGGAGTTTATGAAGTAACTCCCGCCGTCAACGAAGTCAATGCCATATACCGAACAATTGGAAGCTGGGTTGTCTTGTCTGGTTGTAAGAAGGTTGGAGGCGAGCACCGAGGTGGCCGTGCTCGCCAGAAGTAATAGTGATGAAGTCAGCATTATCTGTGAGGTCGATGCGATGCAAGCAAGACGAGAAGAGGGCGCTTAGTAGTCACTATATCATGGTACCGCCGTACTTGATAAGTACCTGCTGGCCTAGGGCTACAAGACTGCAGCCTCAATCTACATCTCTCGCAACACGGCAGCGAATGCAACTCAACACGCGAATATGGAACTAGGTCGTCGCGCGAAAATTCCGGGCCCTGCGGATACGAAAGTCAACGATGTAATCATCACACAACGTGCAGAGGCGTCCAAAACCAGTGATTCGAGGGTCTGAAGGGTCCCGTATCGCTCGGTGTTCCGGTAAACTTTCACGCCTGCGAACTTACAGCTTTGAAGGATGTACTAGCAAGCTCAGCCGTTTCTTACGAATAGCCATATTGCGCAAGCCGCTCCAGCTTCGTTGCGGCACTAGCGGCATCATTTACAAGGAATCCAGCGTAAATTGAGATGAGCGGACTAGCTGTATGCTAGCCATAGCCAACCGTCTGCCAGCCGTCAGCAGGACTCAGAGCCTCACCGTCTGTACCACTTCAACATAAGCCACGCGAACGGCGACAGGCGTTGCGATAGCTAGCCGCAATAACCGGACGCCCAGGCTGAGAGTGCGTGAACAAGTATCAAAGCAGCATCACCGGCTACCAGAAGCGGTCGAAGTTACCGATGTGAGATCTGGTGACAATATTCGGACTGCGAATGTTTGGTATTCCGGCTCCTTAGCTGGCCACTTAGCGAGGCTTGGTGAAAGCTTAAGTCTGTATCTGGTTGTGATGACGCCAGGACACCGTACATTATTGGATCCTTCCTGGAGCATTGACTATCTTTAGACCATCTGCACCCCATCTTCTGGTTTTGATCTTGTAATTACTTCCGAGCGGCTCTCCATGAAAGCTTAATCTTGGATATCTTGCATGTTGTCTCCACGGAGTAATTCTACACCTACAGCAGCGCGGATTGACAACGTGGCAAGCGAACAAGCGCAATCACAAACCTCAAGGCGGAAAGATTTCCTGCCGCATGTCAGAGATCCATTTTGCGCGTCGTCGGTGCATTGCAGCCGATACTGCTGTGACATAAGCTATAAGCCCCGAGACAGGCACATGGAAGTCGGTGATAGCGGCATGCCAGAGCTGTCTGCTAAATTCAACGCCACTTCAGCCCTGTTGTCCCCAACACCTGGACCAATAAAACCTTAGACGAGACTTCCGATACGCGAAACGTGTGGATGGTACGACTGGTGAGGCTGATAATAGACATTTGGTCGTGGCTGCAGAGCGCCGCTCAACCACCGTATCATGCTGGTTGATCGGGCAACGATGCTACCACGGCACCGGATCCTTGAGGGCTCTTGATGATGCTGAGAAGAGGCGCCACGCGTGCATGTTGGAAGCATCAACTACCATTCCTTACCTTGACATGGCGGGACGACAGAAGCCGACTTCCGGGTTTCCACATCTGTCTTCGTATACCCAACGGCAGGGCTCGTGCTACCCACACGAGCGTGGCTCACATACAGAGGGTCCATTGCCGATCAATAAACTGTAAACTGTAAGAAGCAAGGCATACCGGCATACTGGCGTGGCGACCTTACATCCTGGGGCTGACTCTGGCCGACTAAAGCCGGGAAGAAATTCATGACTTAAAAGGTAGGCATCAAGTTGCTGTAATTTGCTCAAACATACTCGTTGTAATTGTTGTTTAATAACCATGGCTTCATTGTACAGACGTTTTTGCCTGCTGGCTCTGGTGCCTCTAGCTTGGGCGGCCGCTGTACCCTCATCAGACCTCGGACTTGTTGAGAGAGATACTGCGTGCACAAACGGCCCCTTCACAAGAGCATGTTGGAAGAATGGTTACAGGTATTTGGAGAACTATCAATGCAACAAAGACCATATGCTTACTTTTCTTCACTAGTATTGCAACAGACTTTGATCAGGTTCGTGAACTGATGGTTTCGATCAAAATCAAAATTCGGCGTCCGCTGACGACTTTCTTAGAAATTCCCCACTACAGGCGATACTGTCAGCTACACCCTAGACCTCACCAACGGCACATGCAATAAGGCGGGAAGCGGCGACAAGGTCTGCTTCTTCGTCAATGGGCAGAATCCGGGTCCGACCATTCATGCAGCTTGGGGTGATACGCTCAGCATCACAGTCAACAATAAACTGCAACACAACGAGACATCAATACACTGGGTGAGAGGAAGATGTGCAACAAGATATGGAGATATTTGTCTAATACGGAAAATAGCACGGTGTTAGACAGTTCAACACCCCCGGTGAAGATGGTGTGAATGGCATCAGCGGCTGTGCCATTGCCCCCGGAGACTCGAAGACTTACACTTTCCAAGTCACTCAGTTTGGATCATCATGGTATGGATGTCCATTAACCCGAGGCATGTTTCCCTTCGCTGACTGATCATGTATTAGGTACCATTCGCATACATCAGCGCAATACGGAGACGGCGTTGTGGGCGCAATAGTTTTCGACGGACCTGCATCTTCGAACTACGATGATGATCTAGGACCATACCTCCTGAGCGAAGTCTACCAAGGCTTGACTGCGTGGCAAGTAAATGCCATCGCTCAACAGAGCCTCCAACACCGCGGTGGACCTCCTTCCGCCAGCAATATTCTTATCAACGGTGAAGCCAAGGGATCCAATGGAGGCAGCTACAACCAGGTCACGATCACAAAGAACAAAAAATATCGTCTCCGTCTGGTCAACATTGCGGTCGACTCGTACATTCGCGTGTCACTGGACAACCACATCATGACGGTGATGACCTCGGATTTCGTTCCCATAAACCCTTTCACGACCCAATGGCTCCTTCTCGCGATCGGACAGCGTTATGACGTCGTCATCCACGCAGACCAGCCTTCTGGGAACTACTGGTTCAGAGCTGAATCACAAACCGGCTGCTTCAGCTCCAACGCCGCCGCCGGTCTCGCTATCTGGACTTACGCCGATGCAACTACAGGAACACCAACCTCTTCCGCCTACCAGGAGCCGTCTACCTGTCTAGAGCCGCAGATGTCACCCTATTGGAAGCAACCTGTTCCCAGCGCCTCGTTCCAGAACAC
Source organism: Cladosporium velox (assembly GCA_024604135.1). Taxonomy (NCBI): domain Eukaryota; kingdom Fungi; phylum Ascomycota; class Dothideomycetes; order Cladosporiales; family Cladosporiaceae; genus Cladosporium; species Cladosporium velox. Next base: position 537,483 of record JANIIF010000008.1, on the reverse strand, counting down.
ACTGGATACCGAGATCACTAACGCAGTAGTGACGCCCGGCGGAGACAGCGTAGTCGTGTGGGCCCTCAACAAGCCCATCTGGGTCGACTATGCCAATCCTACACTGCAGTATCTCATGGAAGGCAATACTAGCTACCCAGAGACCTACAACGTCATCAATACGAATGGCGAGGGGAGCTGGAATTACTGGCTCATCACCAGTGATCCCAACATCTTTGGTCTGGACCACCCGATTCACCTTCACGGTCACGACTTCTTTGTCATTGGCCAGGATACCGGCACTTATGATGAGTCGACAGCGAACTTGAACTGGAATAATCCGGTGCGCAGAGACACTGCGACTTTGCCTGCGAGCGGATGGTTGGCGATTGCGTTTTCTTCTAATAACCCCGGCGCTTGGTTGATGGTAAGTCTATGGGTTGTACCTTTCGAACATGTCGTGGATGCACACTAACCCATCTCTGAACAGCACTGCCATATCGCCTGGCACATCGGTGAAGGTCTCGGCATGCAATACGTGGAGGCGCCAGACCAGGTTGTCTTCCCCAACAAGGACGATTTTGCGAAGACGTGCAACAACTACAAGGCGTATGCTGCCAACAAAGGCGAGGATCTTTATGGTGTTTACGATTCAGGGCTATAGAGCGGTGGATGTACTATCATAGCTACGCATTAATGAGAGAGATTGTACACAGAATGATCAAAGCATAGCATTTTGTACTGATCCAAAGCATAATTGACTAATGCCTGCTCTACTGACCCTGGACAGCCTTGATATGCGGCTCAATCATGCACTTCCACAGATCGTCCTGGTAGTACACCGTGTTGCCATCCTGGTGCGACTTTCCAGAAGAGAGCGTATCGCCGTATTGCCAGAACATATCGCCACCCGTGCCCTCTGACTTCAGAGCAGTAGTCTCCCACGCCAACTCGACAGAGCAAGTGTTGCTGAATCCAAACTCCTCAAGAACACAAGGCTTGCCCAGCGCTTTGCACACCTTGGCATGGTTCTCGATCCACTCGTTGCCCCACTGCTCGCCATTGGCATCCGTGCCCCAGCTCTGGGGGTACAAGTGGTAGACGCAGAAGTCGACATTGGGATCCGCGCACGTGGCGTTGAAATCACCGCCTTCGCCGAACTGGTACGGGTACGAACCGTCGCCTTCGAGGCCGAAGCCCTCCTCGCCGGTGGTGACCATGTGCGCGCTGTCGAGAGATTTGACGTATGCTGCGGAGTCGGCCACCCACTTGTTGAGGACATCGAGGTCGCAGCCGTTGCAGCGCGCCTCGTTGGCGAGCTCCCAAGCGAAAATGGCGGGCGAGTCGCTGTAGCGGCTGACGACGGCTTTGACGTACGCTTTGTACTGCGTCTGGGCTTTCTCGCTGACGTACCATTCGGCGTTGGATTTGATGCCGGCGTAGGAGAAGTATGCGGCCATACCTCCATAATCGGTCCAGTTGTTGACGAAGTTGATGATGAGCTTGATGCCGTGCTCTTCGGCGCTCTTGACGACGTAGTCCAGGCGCTCGAGGCCATTGGCGCCAGTGTTGATCTTGGCTTCACCGTTGATGAAGGACTGGTAGTAGACGGTGTTGGCCCCCGGGTCGGAGGTCACGTCGTTGAAGCCCCAGACACGAAGAACTTTCATGCCGGAGCTGGCAATGTTCTTCATGACGAGGTCGACATCGGCGTTGTTGGTCTGGAAACCGATCCAGTAGGTGTTGGTGCCGGCGAAGTATTGCTGCTTGCCATCGATGATGAAGTTTGTTCCTGAGGCTGATGGGAAAGAGCTTGCGTCTGCTGCACGGCGAGACACGAGGGACGAAGATGTCTCCTTGCTGCCAGACCAGCTGGTGGCGGGCAGTGCGCAGGCAGCGCCTGCAAAGGATGCCAAAGTAATGAGGTTCTTCATGTTGAGATTGAAGATGGTATTTTCGTCCTCCAGAGACGTGTAGAAATTGCTGTGTCAAGGGTGGACAATTGAGAAGAAGATATTGCTGAAAAGAAAGGCTTGTAGTAGACAGAATTGAATAGGAGAATTAGAGCAGCAAGCCATGATCTTATCCTTGAGCAGATACTCAGCGCAGCCACCGGACCGGCGTACCCCAATACGGGCGTTTCGTGTAGATGTAGGACGGGCATCTTCCACGAGTAGCCTGCCCAGCCCTGCCCTATACTGTGCGCCGCGTGCGATGGGCTAGGGCAAGACCAGTAGCGCATCAGCAGGTCCTTATAGGCGCTCATGATAGTTGAAGACTGCGTACAAGCCCTATCACCTACCGTGAACCAGGCGGGAGTATCTTCTCCGGTACCTGTATTGGCATCGGAAGAGTTGACATGGTGCACTAACAAGGGAAGGCCGCTTCGAGAGCACGTACATTATTGCGGAGGGGTTGAAACATGATCGTCGCTGTTCGTCTTGGCTACCTAGGTAATCTAGGGCTCATGCCTCGACTGGAGCTCATGAAGCCTGAGGCAGGCCCTGTAAAGCAGCATTACGCAATGCCATTGCCATTGTGCATCCAGAGAGACGATGAGCAAGATACCATGATGCATCACGTGGTTGTGATGACAGACCACATGCTTCCACGCGTTCAAGGAAGACCAGTTGTTTGTCGTCATGACCTCAGGCACTCCTTGCTGCCTGGGATCTGGGAGGGCGCTGCATAAACTCCCGGGACTGTCCTGTTGCTGTCTGGGAGAGCGAGGTTTCCTTGCCACATTTTAACATTCACAACACACGTACGCAAGATATTTTGCCTTGTGCAAAGCTACATTGAGGCTACATGTGCCGGCTATGATGGATTCGTCTCTCAGGACCCGCGTCCGCTTGAGGCCAACTACACATATGCGACCTTGAGGCTTGCCCTTGGCCGCTGTACGGCACCATGCCTGACGCCTCTACATATCCGACGCCTGGGATCTGATGGCTCGCCAGATCCGCCAATCCGCAAAACATCTGGCCACCCGCCGAACCCGCCCACCCACAAGGACGAAAGAGATTTCTACAAGTACTACCTGGATTACAAGCAGCCTCCTCGTGTGCTACAGCTGCAGCATTGGATCTCGCAGCTTCCGCCCACCAACGAGAGCGATGGCAATGGATTGGACGTGTTAGATGTTCCCGACAGCCGCCTGGGAGACGTTGCTCGCGCGCTCGAATGCTTCGTGCACAGCCATCAGCGACAGGACGCTTCGTCACCATCCGAGCTGAAAAGCTCTTTCGAACGTGCGACGCCCGGTCAACGCGCCCTTTTTTGGCTTCTCAGATCCGGTGCAGTCAGCGAAATCGCCTATCTGTCGCATCCCGCTTTTTTGAAAGCTATTACTCATTGCTTAGTCGCCGAAAATGGATTGAGGTATCTGCTCCAGTGGATTATGGTCAAAGACAATCCGTTAGCACCGGGTGGTGTGGCACACGGGCGCGAAAACTCTTTCTGGAGAGGTCGCTTGCTGCTTAACACTATGGAAGCACAGGCTTACTGGACGGAGAACGTGATGATGCTGGAAGACTCTGTCGACACCTGGCTCTTGATGTTGAGACAGGCTACAGTCCAGCACAAATATATCTCGCCTCTTATGTCGGCTAATTGGGTCACACGGCTGTTGACCACTCGCAGTCTAGGAGGGCCCTTTTTGAGCAGTGCCAAGTTTGAGGAATATTTGCGCGCCCATGGCTCTTGGTCGGCGCGGGAAGAAGACGATTTGCATTTTATGATAGCCCGCCTTCTGATGCATCATCCGGACAAGCCTAATACTACCATGGCTTTGGAGATCTTGAGGCGACATTGCGAGTCAACGAACGAAGCAATCTACCGCCTTCTAGCTCCAGAAAACCCTAAGGCTAATGGGGTTATGTTCTTGACGATCGTCGAACTCGCCCAGCTACTCGCTCGCCAAGGCTCACTGAGAGAAGCTCACTGGGCACTTGACTTTGGACGAGGGTACATCCCTGAGTTCTTTCAGATGCACAAGGTTGGGAACCACGCCATTGGCGGCGACTTCATTAATCGGAAAGCACGCATCAGCGAGATCAATGCAGGGCTGGCTGACGAGCACGGCAACTTGAAGCAAATCGACAGGGCATTGATGCCCAGCTCTAGGCCCGTCTTGGGTTGGCGCTCCTAGCGCTTGCGGAAATATAACACTGTCTGGTTGCTGAAGGAAACATCGAGATTCTAACTGAATGGATCCTTGCCAAAGACGCGCCAACGCAATCGCTTGTGGGAATACATGACCCCAGAGCCCCCGATATATGGAGAGGACAAATATTGTCGTATACTGTGCAGGCGCAAGCATACTGGACCCAGGAAACTTTGCTGTTGGAAGAGTCCATGCAAACATATCTCTCAACGACTCGGCGAGCTGTCGGCCATGTGTATATTTCACACTTGTTGCCGGCTGGCTGGCTGCTCACGCTCCTTTCGTTGAAGACCCGCCCTACGGTGGAGGACACGTCTTTCGACTATTTCAGGAAATTGATTCCCTTCTGGTCCAAAAGTGATCCGCGCCAAATGGCGTTCAGACAAGCCAGATTGTCAGTCAATCATCCTCGGCCTGACCCGCTTCCAGCTTTGCGGCTGTTTCAAAAAGCCAAAAATCCAGACTGGCACAGGTGGCTGGCATTGTGTTTGAATCCGGCAGGTAAAGAATCAAGTATCATGGGATGGACGTTGTTCATCGACACCGCGCAGCTGCTCGCGAGAAAAGGGCGGCTCGACGATGCCAAATGGGTGCTTGATCTTGGAAGGGATATGTTACCACTGATGTTCCAAATGAAACCACTGAGAGGCGGGTGGGCCACTAAATCGAATGGCATGCACAGGCGACTTCCGAACGCAGACGAGGCTGCTGCTGGCTTGGTAGATTCCGAAGGCTTTTTCTTGTCTATGGTCAGGCGAACCTCAGCTTACTGGGATGGCGGTGCAGCAAGCCCCTCGCGTCCTGGCAGGCGTGCATCAGACTCGCCAACTTCTGACCAGTGAGTGCATCCCGCGGATTCTTCGACTCTTGTGGCACTTCCGTCCACATCTTCGCCAACTCTTCGCCATACAAGACCAACTTTCAGCCAAGATCTCGGCCCTCTTGGGATTTCTGGAACGGCCTCCAATTCTTCTCGCGCTTTGCCTTTGCTGTGAATGTGATCCGTTCTCTATTTCTTTGCCACGGACCAGATGTTGCATGCACTACTTGTGACAGTCACCTGACGCCGGATCGTCGAGCAATGGAGGAACTCACATCCTATCCAAGGTCCCTGCAATTCACAGTGCGGAGTAGCCATTACTTCCATCGCCATGCGAAGCAAAAGTGCAATCAGGACCAGATCGTGAGTTCAAGCATCGATGTTCTGGATTTCGTCGTGCACAGTGATCTTGCGATGCAGCACGGGAAGAACAATACTGGGTCCACGGTGCTCCTGTTGATGCATACCTGGCGCTTCTGGACCTTTGGGCGGCTCTGGCGGCGCGATCGCTCCAACAGGCGTAGGGTGTCTCGCTGGATAAGCATTCACCTTACGGTCCAATTGTGAAGGCGCAAGACAAGCGCCTCCCTTCGGTGGATTGATTGGCAGTGGTGCTGCCAAACTCGAGTTTACATATGCAACCATGCAGGCTGCTAGGATGCTGAAGCGCATGGTTCCGAGTGTTGTCGAGGTATGGTGGAGTGAATAAGATTGCGCGGTCGAATAGCAATCTCACGGAGGATGTCGAGTTGTATGATATGTAGTCAGCTAATATACAGTCTCCTGGTGGACGTGCGGCTGGTGATATGAGTGTGGCATCTCCTAGCATAATGCACGTGGCTTCCGAGAGGAACTTGCGTCCATAGTGTCGGACTCTGACTCGAACGAGAGATTGATCAATATCACAACATGTGTGATCTGGCAACAACCAATGGATGCAACAGTTCTGCGCGACACCCTTTCTTGACTCTCTTGTTCGCCTCCATATCAGCGCTGACAACAATTGGAACGCAGATGAGTACACGTAGAAAATGCGGTCTCTGCGCCAGATCATTTTGCGGCGGCTGTGGCGACCGTTGAACGTATGGAGTCTACTCGGCAACTAGTGGCTCGGCAACTAGTGGCTGTCTAGATCAGGCTCCGAATGATCGCCGTCTTCACGGCAGGGGTCTGAGTAGTCCAAGAACTCCTTGTCCGGTCGTTGGAGTCTTTGCCGAGAACACCGGTCGATAAATCTCGCGGAGCTCTGCAGGCACGAATCGTAGCGACGTTCCCTGACTAAGCGTTGAACGCTCATGCGGGGTACAGCTGCTGTATTGCTCGCACACAAAGACGAAGTATAAAAGCTGGCCGCCGGATGGTAGACAATTAACTACATTAACGGGTCGACGCAGTGTTTGGTGTTACGGCATCCTTTCTTCTACCGCTTTCCAGTAGTCAAACTACAATACAAATATCAACCTTCCTCGCTCTGACACTTGGATCCAACGACCAGCCGCGCACGGCTGTCGTTACAATCGCCACCATGAAAGTCGCAGGCTTGTGAGATTCTCCTGCCCCAGTCGCCTCGTCGCCGTGATGGTTCCTCCATCCGCAGAAACGGATGTCTGCTTCTCCAACTCGCTTGATGTTGCGGACAAGCATTCGATGAAACGCCCTCGTCGATCACTGCGATGACCTGGAACCAAGCATGCGATATGAGCTGCGGGCCCGGCTTTTGTATGAGCTGTCCTCATGCAATGACGCCGCGGTATCCGGGCTCTGAATTTAGTCCATCAACTTCTGCTCCCTCATTCGTCATCTACAAGCATTGCGAGTAGTAGTCGTTGTTCTCCTGCTTCTTACACGTCCAGGGCTCGGCACACTTGGTCGGTCCAGCGTAGCCTTTGCCACCGCACTGTCCGTAAAGAGTCTGGACGGAGCCATCAGGCTTGGTGGCGGTAGGATCCTCCAGACATTGGGAGTAGTAGTCGTTCTGCTTCAGGCAGACGAAAGGCTTTTGGCATTTGGTGCGACCGGTGTAGTCCTTTCCGCCGCATTGGCCGTAGAGGGTCTGGGTTGGGCCGTATGCGGGGACTGAACGATCAGGTTGCGAAGGTGTGCAGGCCGATGGTCTGGGTTCAGGTCCTTTAGGGTCCTTAGGGGCTGCCATGCCGAAGGTGGCTGAGGCCATGAGGAGGGTGGCTGTGAAGGTGAAGCGCATAGTGGCGAGTGTGTATCTGTTTTTGTTGTTTGAATATCGATTGATTAATCAGGAAGCAGATGTGTAGATTGTGGTCAGCAAAATCTCAGGAAAACGACCAAGGCTCACGAAGGCCTTTTATCATCGCAGCCGATACCAAGTGCCTGGATCTCCCATCTCGCTAACCGGTGCGCGTGGCAATAACGAACCCACAACGGTCTGAAGATGCGTCCGCGCAAGATTGGTGTGAGTCCGGTCAGTATCTAACGGCTCTGGACTAGAGTTCTTCGGCAATATCGCTAGATTTGGGTTTAAGTTCAATTGAACCCGTTTGCATGAATCGCGGCCTATACTGTACGGCACCTGAAAAGTAGGCATTATACTTTTTGAATCACAACCTGAATCTACTCTGATGGCTGTGTAGGCTCTCAGTGTGTGTTAATGGCTGATGATATGCCATTAGTCAGTCTTTGCTCTTCTCCACAAGCGGGCTGCGATGATTTTCACAAGGGGTGTCCGTAGCCCCTGTCTCGTTCCGCGCGAGGATTTTGGACTTGAAGAAGTGGAGATCGAATGTCGGGCGTTGGCTGAGTTGGGATTCTGGCGCCGTTCAGGGACTTCCGGCACTGCGGTTATGAAGACATCACGTGCCCTCGATATTCAGACTTTGTGTCATTTGTGCACCGGAACTCGAAATGTTCTTCCAGTAAGCATTTCTCAGGACTCCAAGCGACCTTAACACCGCTCTTGAAGTGGTCTCAAAGTTCTCTACACCACACCCCCGGTCGCATCGGGAACGGTTTCTGCTAATGCATACACGGGAGTAAGTGTTGTGTTTCACGAGAAATAGGTGGTCAATTTACTTGATTCATGGGACATGAGTGGCTCTTATCGCCGTCAACATTGTTCACACTTGCGGTGTCCATCTGCACAAACGAGCCAAAGTTGATGTTCAGAGACCGAACTCACGGATAGACTTTTACTATCGAACGCATTGCAACCTTGCGAATTAGAAATGGCTTGGATCGGATATGTTGTCAGTGGCTTGTCAAAACTATTTGTTCTCTCCTGCTGAAGAACCAGGTATATAGGTCACCACCTCTCCTCTGTATCATAACTTCTTTACATGATCCAACAACCGAAGTCGCTGGTTCACACAACACCTTCCAGATGGCGACAGATTGGGGACTCGGAGGGGCTCGCAACCTTCGTACAAACATCCCATGCAGATGTATATCCAGCGATTGACCCTACGACGGCCAAGCTCCCACAGCCTTCTGTGGTGTGCGTCGTCGGCGCCTCCAGAGGCATCGGCGCCGGCATTGCTAAAGCATATGCTAAGGCATCCACCACCGGTCTCGTGCTAGCATCTCGACGAATCTCTGACCTCGAAGCAACCGCCGCAAGCTGCAAGAAACTCAACCTAAACATCAATATCGAGATTGTGGAATGCGACATCACATCCGCTTCGTCTGTCTCCGCGCTTGCAGAGAAGATCAAAGCCCGAATCGGCAGGCTGGATGTTGTCGTGGTCAACTCTGGAGCATCCGGTGCTATTGTGCCGAAATTGACAGACGCCGACCCTGCGACTCTCCAACAGACCATTGATGTTAACTACATCGGCCTGTTCTTGAGCGCCAGATTTCTATTGCCCGTCTTGCTTGGGACAGAAGGTGGAGCTAAGAACTTTATCACGGTCTCCAGCTTCGCAGCGCTTATCATCCGCGGGCCGTTTGCTAATGCACAGTATTGCGTTTCGAAACTCGCGCAGCTCAAGTTGATGGAGCACATACACGAACAGTACCATGATGAAGGCCTGCTAAGCTGGTCTGTTCATCCTGGATCTGTGGACAGCGAGTTGACAGCGGTGACACCTGAACCATTCAAAGCGTATCTTACTGACTCCCCGGACCTATGTGGAGGGTTTTGCACATGGCTCTCGAGAACGGGCAGAGAAAGAGCGTGGCTGTGTGGAAGGCTGGTCAGCGCCAAGTATGATGTATCAGAGCTGGAGACGAAGAAAACTAAGGTGGTGGAGAAGGATCTGCTGAAGTTGAAGATATGTGCTTAGATTTGGTTGTCATTAATGTAAAATGTTATATGCAGAGTCGATCTGCCTATGAGACTGTCTCACACGATTCTATGGTCATATCTACTGATGATCAGTAGCCAGTACCATTGCCTCTCAAGGTGTCGATCTCGACCGTAGGGCCAACAGGCGCACCCTCTCCATTCTGGAAGAAGCCCTCGAGCGCAGGGAAGTCAGTCTCAGCCCAGACCTTCTGGATCCTCTTGGCTGAAGCCGTCAAACGGGTGCGCAAGGAAGCATAGTCCTTGAACATAAGCTTGCCGTTGCGCTTGATGTACGCACCGTTGATAAGCACATCGTCAATGTCACCAACGTCAGCGTGCAAGATGATGGCAGCGACAGGATCGCTCCAGCCAAGCATGTTGGGAGAGTCGGTGCTGTAGACGACCAGATCGGCTTTAGCGCCAACTTGAATGACACCGATGTCGGGACGACGGAGCGCGAGGGCACCAGCACGAGTGATCAGGTAGAAGGCTTGCTCGACAGACATCGGGCTGTTGATAGGAACCTGCCACTTGTCAAGGGTATCGGCGTAGCGTTCGGCCCTCAGAGTCTGGAGCCAAAGGCGAGCTTGGTTGACCATGGACGAGCTGTAGGTGAAGTGGCAGTCAACGCCAAGGGAGGCCTGGTCCTGGATGTTGTTGGCGTGAGGATGAATGTGACCAAAGTGGAGCTCGCTCTCGGGAGTGGTCGAGATGTACTGGTTTGTGTCACGGAGCAGCTGTGCATCCTTGTAGGACATGAAGCTGCTGTGCGAGAAGACGACCGGGATCGTGTCGTTGAGCCACCCATGCGAGTGGAGGGCCGTAGGGCTGTTGGTGAAACCCCAAGGACCGCCGAGATGGTGAGTGGTCACAACGGAAAGATTGGCGCCCTTGGTAATGTTCCATAGAGCGCTGATGTTGGCATCAGGAGCATTGAAAAAGCCATCGTAGGCAAGGCCAAGGGTGAGAAGGCCGTTGTCAGAGTTGAAGCGATGGTCCTTGGTCATGCTTTGCAGCTTGCGAATTTGCTCGTCCCAGGACCAGGCACCAGGAACCTCATGGATGGCATGGGCATACACGGTACGGACTCCGCTGTCAACCGATCCATTGACACAGCTGTCAGTGCCCTCTTCGGTCCAGCTTGCATGAGCGTGATCGAGAACAGTGGTTGTGCCAACGTGTACGCGTTCCAAACTTCCGGCAAGCTGTCCAAGGTAGAGATCCTCCGGAGTGAAGACTGTCGACGACTGGCCGTACTCGCCGAACTTCTGGAAGTAGTCGGCTAATGAAGTGTTGGATCCGATGGTCTTGAAGGCCGTTTGCCATAAATGTGTGTGAGTGTCGATGAAACTGCAGAGTGAAGGCTGCAAGTCAGTACAGTATCTCGGACATTACATGGGCTCGTGGTCTGGCATCGAGATCCGTATTGCTCGCCCTGCCGCTGAGAGACCACACGGAGTTCGAGCCTGGACCAAGAGAGTTAGTTGTCTTCGTTCACGTACCCGGGGCTGATAATGCTGCCAGTAGCATTGATCCTTGTCGTGTTGTTGGGGATGTCACGATCAAGTGTTCCCTCAGACAAAGCTGCGATGGTGTCTCCTTCGATGAGTAGAGAGGCATCGTGCAGGATTGACAGACGCTCGGTTGTATCATTGAACGAGATGATGGTCGCGCCCTCGTAGAGAATGGCTCCCGAGACACCGAGTGCCAATGAGGATAGAAGGGCCGCTGAACGCATGACTGAATGTGACCTTGGGATAATCAGACGGAGTGAATGGAAGTCAGTCCATCGTCCTAGGAGGGCTCCTACATCCTATGTACTTCCCCATCATCTCGAGTCAGCTTTTCGTGACATCCTAAATTACTCAGTTATTAATCATTTTTCGCGTTCGGCAGTGCGAATGTCGCGCGTCTGAGTAAAGGCATGACGCTGTCAAGACCACTGCCGAGACTCACGGACCGGGTTTTGGGGGCGCAAATGGTGAAGTCTGTGTTAGCGTGCCGCCGGCTCCTACTCCGTCATGTTTAGCTTCTGCATCTCAACGACGGTATTTCTCGATCGTTCCTTCATGGATAATTTGCAGACATTGATATTTGAGGTGTTGTGCGAACAGCGAGATCATTGTCTACATGTACTTTGTACATTTCATGCTTATGAATCCTTTCGGTCGTAAAAACCCATCGGGGCGAACAGCCTCATTACGGTCATGGGACGCGCGGAACATGAGCTTGGATTACCGTACTGGACAGCATCGCGAACGTGCTCTTTCGCATCGCCAGCCGAGCTATCTCCCATCATCCCACGGTCTTTGTGTGTTACTTCGACGTGTATCGCTTACGTGCCATGATCGGGAGCGAGGCTTGTCACTTGTACGCCTGACTTATATGTATTCCATGCGGTAGTGTACCTCCACCATATCAACTTGTCTCCCTGGACTTGACTCCGTCCTAATATTCGCCGGAACCAGAAAGTCTAGTATACAAGTGAAGCATCCAACGAGTAATAATGACAATTTGACACAGTATCCTGTTCGGCAATTGTGCCCGGCTATGGCACCTTTCATGCTATCGAACAGGATCGTATGCAGATACCTGGTTAGGGTACCCTACTTAGGGTTAGGTCTCAATGATCCTCACCAGCTCACATGTTAAATTGTAACGTGAAACTATTGATTCAAGGCAGCGTGTACATGCAAGATGCGCTTCAGTAAATGTGAACATACATAATTATAAGTCCCACGTCTCGTTGACGATATGTCGATCATTGGAAAATATTTGAGGCACACGAGAAGGAAAATGCCAAGAGCGAGCGGAACCTCGCCCCGAGAAAATGATTAGAGAACGAGATGAGCCGACTGCCGTCCCGTTCTGGTCGTGCACTAACAACACCATGCATCACTTTCCTATTCCGCGGGATCGCTTCTTCGAGGTCTATTTCTCGTCGGTACACACACGCCACAGCCAAATTGCTTCTATGAACAGTCGTGACGAGTATGTATGGGTTTTGCGCACTCTCTCGACTGTGTCATGTCATCTCAAACGCGGCAATGTGAAACCCGTCCTGAAGAGCTGCCAGCCGCCGGGCCTTGGATTTGACACTGTAAATGGTAACAGCATCGACACGCTAAGATCTATTTAGCGCGACAGAAAGCGGCATTGCATCACATCTCGTCTCTTGTCGTCCAGCACGGAGGTACCGGGCATCGATCTTGTTCTTGCAATCCAGTATGATCTTGGGCTGTGATCTGTCTTCCGAGGAGTGTGCCTCCCTTGACGTGACCACCAGTCTTGAACCGTTTGAGAAATCCACTTAGCTGCTAAAGGGACGGTACGGTAGGCCATCTGACGGAACTCGACTTCCACTACAGGCAGCAAATCTAACAATGGAGGGCGCGTCGCCTTGTTGTATTGCTTCCCTTCACTGCCCTTGCCTCTTGACTTCTCGCCTAGCTAGCCTACTAACCTAGAGCATGCTGAGATCCCAATACGAAACTGGAATTTCGGGTCCGGTAACCATGAGACGGGTAAACACACACTCCTGGACTCGAATCAAGCAGCTCAGCCAAGGCGCATTGCTCGCCCTCATAAGCATCGGAATTTCTCTCATCGCCCTGAAGTATTTCTGTGTACCACTACTGGAGTACGCCTACCCAGACACTCATACATTCTTGCTCGACAGCGGTATCCATGGTGCTTATCCTTTGAGAAAGTATGTCTCGACCAATCTTGCCTCGCCACAGGCGAACGTGGTTCAATCCGACAGCTCATGCGCCGATGGCCTTGTCTTGCTTTCCATTGGAGGCCAGTCAGTTAGAGATGGCGGTCCAATAATTCTAGACATGGCCGGCAACCTGATCTGGTCTGCGCCAGGGCATTATGGCGATGCTTCCGCGAACACTCAGATTCAGAGGTACAACGGCCAGGACTACCTTACCTTTTGGGCGGGCGAAAAACTGCAGGAGTCTGGACTGGGCAGATACTACATGCTCAATTCTTCGTACGATGTTGTGCATACTGTGTCAGCGGTTGGCGGGGATATGAAAGGCGATCTTCACGAGTTCAAGATTACTGGAGATGGCTCTGCACTTATCACAGTCTATGAGCGCGTGTTGTTAAATCTGGAAGATACAAATATCGACTTTTCTACAGATCAGATGATCGTAGATGGCGTTTTACAAGAGATTGACATTGCGACTGGGAAGCTCATATTCGAGTGGCGGTCGTCCGATCACCTGGATCATCCAGCTCTGCAGGCTTCATTTGGTGGCTTTGTTGCGGATGGCGCCTTCGATTACTTTCACATGAACAGCATCGAAAAAGACACCAGAGGCAATTATCTAATCTCTTTCCGTCACCTCCATACACTGGTGTACGTCGAAGGTACCACTGGTGATATCTTGTGGACACTCGGCAGCGATGTCGAAGACTTCGAGGATATGTCGCAAGGCGATGCGACTGGCTTCCAATGGCAACACGACGCTCGTTGGATCTCCGAAGACAACGGCATCATCAGCTTATTCGACAACGGCATTGCGCATAAGCATCCCGATGCAGCGTACAGCCAAGGCCTTGTCATACAGTTGGATCTCGTGAACTGGACCGCAGAGTTGCTGCAGAAATATACATCCCGCGATCTGATCGGCTCAGCTTCGCAAGGAGACGTGCAATTGCTAAAGCGGCCACACGACGACGACCATGTCTTCGTTGGATGGGGCGCATCCGCAGCCTTTACCGAGCATAGTATCAGCGGCGATCTATTGTGTGAGACTCACTTTGGAGCATCTTGGCTTTTTTACTTCGAGCGAGTGAGTTCGTACCGCGCGTTCAAAACCTTTGACTGGAAAGCAATTCCGTCTGCATGGGACCCGGAAGCACGCATTGCAGGGGACAGCATTTACGTATCCTGGAATGGCGCCACGGAGGTAGCCTACTGGGCGCTGCAACTCCGGAACAAAGCTGCGAATACCACTGGGGACTCTTGGGGCCCACATGATACTTACGAGGAGATTGCGCCGAAAGGCAACGACTTCGAGCACTCCTTCACGCTACCTTCGCCAGTTGAGAGTATGACATGCCGGATCGCGGCTTTGGACGCCCACCGAAACGTGCTTCGCTACTCGAATGAAATCATTTATGAAAACTCCACGCTGAAGGTCTGGTTTGGAGCAGCATGCCTCTTTGGTGTATTCTTCATGGTACTATGCTTTCTTCTCCACTCGTGGCGCAGCATCCTTCACCGCATCTGGATATTGCGCGACAAGGATGGAGAAAGTTTTGGGTACCATGAACTTCAATACTGGGAACCGGCTTGAAGATCCCAGTGCACAATGACTCCCGAAGAATTGAGTGCCGAGTCCACAGCCAGCATAGCCTTGCTCGTCTGGACCGGTCAGCTCTCTGTTGCACAGTAGACAGCGATGTGTGCCTCATGCACGCATACTTGCACTGCAAGCTACAAAGCATTTCCGCGAGAGGTATCACCGGGCTCGAAGAGCATTACCAGGTGGAGAGTGACCGCAGTAAACTGTCAACGTCGCGCGACGTGTGCATAAATGGTTAGCTGGTCCTCCAATCCGAGCTTGGCGATAATCGGATTTGTTGCACGCATCTTCAATTCTACGAGCATGATTGCTTGCGAGATGCAGCGCTCGCAGACAAGGACAGAAAGATCGGTCTACACTTTCCAAACCAGGCTGCTGTCGAGGAGAATTTGCACAGCTTCATAGAGGCCAGATCGCAGACATCAAGCGGCGTTCGTGTTACTCCAGGGCCATCAACAACATATGGAAGGATTTGAAGAATCTTTGAACCTGCTGTCGACCATAAATCATAGAATTTAGATTTAGGGATTAATGGTAATTTTTTTCGAATCACGGAAAACTTGTAAGCATGCACGCAATACTGGAGAGAGAGCATTGCTTGACATATGCCTCCATCGTTAAATATTGCGCCTGTGAATCGCAATGATACAATGATCAGACATAATCATCTCGGTCTCCTTGCCAATGAAAGTGGCATCGTCCGCCAACGACCAGCGAATCATGACTTTTTTCTATGGTTCCTTTCTTGCACGGTCAGCCTCAAATTCTGACGAAGGTTTGCCCTGATCGCCGTTGAAGATATCGGATACCATTTTCCGAGACGGAATTTCCCCATCTGGACATGCCGCTGATGACGCGAAAATTGATAACACAGAAAAAAGCGTTATCATGCGGTTGAGGCACTTCTCGGGTGCCACACCGACAAACTCACAATCATGTGATGACCTTTAGAGAGCATCTCAAGTGTAGGGATATATTTGACTCACGTAGGTTGTGGTCTTCTTCCCTTCAGATTGTTTCGACCTTTGCTCTTTTGATCGTATACGTGGTATGCTAGCTTGCTAGTTATACCATCATACGCCATAATGTCTTCTTCACGCCAGTCTAACGAACTAGGACGCATCACCTCGCATTCCAATGCGCGGCTCTCGGCCGACATTGGTGTCTTTGGCGTGGATCAAGGCAAACGTGGCAACCTCACACCGCCCGCCGCTCCGTATTCGACGAGGACGTCGTTTGACGAGACACCATCTGGCGCCCAAACGCCGACACCACTCCTGAACGCTCGCAATGAATACACTCAGAAAAATGGCGCCGTGAACTCTGGAGAGGAGATTTATGCTATGGACAGTATCACTCGCACCAGGAGCCACATGGGAGATGCGCTCGAAAACCTGTACAAGACACAGACTGCTCGTAGTCAAATTACCACCGGCGGCGATCTGAATCATGAGGAGTGTGGTGGGCTATCACCATCGAATGTAACCAGAGGACGACCAGCGGAACTTTCCAGTCTGACTACTGAGCTCATTTTCGTGCTTGTTTGCAGCAGTGGTCAACTCTTCTTTTCCTTCTTCCAGGGCAACGTCAACGTCAATCAACAAGCCTTTAGACTGGCTCTGGGCATTCAGAACAGCGAGCTTCCGTGGATGGTCGGAAGCTACCTTGTCGCTCTGGGTCTCAGCGTCATTCTATCTGGTTCACTGTCAGATCTTATGCCGCCGAGACTAGTGGTAGTCGTGGCCTTTGTCTGGCTTACCATCTGGAATATTGTCGGCTTCTTTAGTCTCACACCAGAGCGTGCTACACTCTTCTTCTTCATGCGAGCGATGCAAGGCTTATCTGTGGGCGTGATCGTATCCGGCAGCATGAGCATTTTGGGCCGTGTCTACTCACCTGGACTACGAAAGACTCGCGTGTTTAGTGCAATGGCTGCAATGGCACCTTTCGGCTTCTGGCTCGGTGCGATCCAGGGCGGAGCACTCACTGCACATCTCCCTTGGATCTTTGGGTCAAATGCAATTCTCTGCGGCCTCTGCGCAGTTGCGGCATACTTCACCATACCAGCTCTTCGTCCAGTCGCCGATATTGCTGGCGCGGATGCTCCGACGATTCGCGACTTTGACTGGAAAGGCGCTATCTTAGCAACGGCTGGATGTGTGTGTTTACTCTTTGGTCTGACACAAGGCACTATAACGCACTGGTCGCCTTACACATATGCCTTGATCATTGTTGGTGCCGTGCTACTTGCGGCCTTCTTCTTCGTTGAGCACAAGGTCCATCGGCCACTGATTCCCAATTCTCTCTGGAAAACTACCGGATTTGCACCATTGATGGCAGCATATTTCCTCGGCTTCGGAGGCTTCGTGGTAAGTATCAAAACCAATGTTGAAAGCACTTATTCAAAGTTCACATGGCTAACAGTACCTCCACAGGGTGCATGGCAATTCTACGCTATGCAATTCTTCCTCAACATCCAGAACAAGTCTGCTCTGACAGTGGCTCTGTACTTGCTTCCAAACGCACTTATGGGCGTATTGGCGACTTTCATCGTGGCCAAACTCCTCCACAGAGTCCCAGGCCACTACATCTACATGGTCTCCATGGTCGCATTCGCCTTAGGACCCGCTTTCTTCTTGGGCAACCGCCCGTCAACAACATACTGGGCGCTCAGCATGCCAGGTATCGCTCTTGCGACTTTCGGCCCTGACATGTCATTTGCTGCAGCATCCATCTTCATTACTTCTAACGTTCCACGGAGCTACCAGGGAAGCGCTGGAAGTCTCCTTGTCACCATTCAGAACCTATCGTCTGCTATCATGACTTCCGTGGGAGACTCTATCGCCGCGGAAGTCGATACACTGCCAGATGGAACGATTGGGCTCGAGGGTCTGAGAGCTGCATGGTGGTTCGCATTGGCAGCAGCGCTAGCAGGTGCTTTGATTACTGCGGTCGCTGTCAGGATACCGAAGGAAGTCGAGAAGGAGCACGTCACATGAATAGCGAGCGATGGCTGAAGGTACATTCACAGTTCACAATCGGGCAATGTCAAGTTGCCATGTGGCCTTGCCAAAGATCTTAATAGATAGTGATTGCAAACAAAATTGGACATGTTTCGTTCCATCAATACCTATATTCTCGAACGTCGGCGTCATCTGATTTACTGTCTTTCCAAACCAAAACTCCCATCGAGACGAGAAATAACAATTTTCGTATTCGTATACCAATCAACGAGGATTAACCAAACGACGATCGAGTATACCTTCTACATTAGGCCTGGTTAGTTCACTTAGTCAGCCACAGACAAGACATTTTTCGGCACGCATTAGCCGTAGTTTCTCCACCTCCACAGCGGCTCGGGCAAGGGCGACTTGCAGCACGCGTCTCTTTGCCGTGCATCACATTAACAACATTTCCATCACAATCCGCAAGTCTATCGTCGTCAGATCCAGTCTCGAATTGGTGTAAAGACGTGTAGCGAGTTCTACAAGGTATGCACGGACTTTATAGCACCTCTCCCCGATCTTAACACGTTCCTCTGCAACATTTCCCATAATTACTTTCTTCAAGAGTATCACGCTTTAGCCGCGGTTCATGCAGCCGGCCAAGCTACGGGCAGCACGTTATACTTACGTGCCCGCCTTAGATTTGATGTATTGTTATTGCCATTTCCTCTTATTTCCTTCGTGGCTATGACTGTTATGCGCTGCTTTCTTTCCACCGGACATATTGCTCGTGAGAATGTCACATTGAAGAATCAAAATATACTGGACGACTCTCATCTTCTGAGATGACATCGACAGCCAAGACCAATACGCCTTCTGTGGCATTGAATCCATCCGATGACCACTCCATCGCCGAAGCCGGCGGCGAAAAAGTCGCAACAACTCTCACCGTCCCTCTACCACCAGACGCTCCAGACGGCGGAACACGAGCATGGCTGCAAGTGGCAGGCTCATTCATCGTCTTTGGAAATCTCTGGGGCATGACGTTTGCGTTTGGCACCTTCCAGAGCTACTATGAGTTGACGTATCTTACCGCCACGGACGCGTCCACCATTTCTTGGATAGGAACAATATGCACATTCTTGCTCATCTTGGGAGGCGTTGCCTCAGGACCATTGTTTGACTGGGGATATTTTCGCACCATGCTGCTGGCGGGCGCTTTGGTTGAGACTCTGAGCGTTTTTCTCTTGAGCCTGTGTTCAGAGTACTATCAGATCCTCCTTGCTCAGGGCATCTTGGCAGGCCTCGGTAATGGCTTGCTATATATTCCTGGCCTGGCCTTAGTCGGGAGAGCTTTCAAGAAGCGTCGCGCCTTAGCCATGGGCATAACAACGTGCGGCGCACCCGTTGGCGGTATCATCTACACGCTTACCTTTGAGCGGCTCATCAACTACATGAGCTTTGGGTGGACGGTCCGGATCATGGGCTTTATCATGCTGGCATCATATTGCGTCGCATTTCCGCTCGTTCTCTGGAAGGCAGGCAACGTGGGAGACATTTCTTCCGGACAAGCAAGAAAGCTGTTCGACAAGTCTGCTTTCAAGGACCTTCCTTTCTGGACTTACACTACGAGCAACTTCCTCATCTTTTGCGGATACATGGTGCCGTTTTACTACATGGCGAGCTACGGCCAGATTGAGCTCGGCATGGACAGAAGCGATGCCAACTATGTTATCATCTACGCACAGGCGGCTTCCATTATTGGAAGACTTGGAGCGGCTTTTGCGGCTGCGAGAGTCGGGGTCATGATTCCGTGGATCACATGCGCTATCAGTAGTGGGATATTCTGCATTGCGTGGATCGGCGTGAAGACGCCGGGAGCTTTCATCGCGTACGCGGTGCTATACGGGTGCTTCAGCGGCGCGCTCATCCCTTTGCCGCCATCAGTCTTCCCGATCGTATGTCCGGATGTAAATGTCCTTGGAGCGAGACTGGGCATGGCGCAGGGTATTGGTTCTTTCGCTTCCCTGATAGGAAGTCCGATTGCTGGCGCTCTCACTAGCATCAACACGCATGGCGGCAAGCGGAACTATCTCGGGCTCCAACTGTTTGGAGGGCTGATCATGATACTTGGAGGATGCAATCTCATGATGCTGTGGGTACTGCTCATCAGGCAACGGGAGTTGAGATCAAAGCTTATATGAAGGGAGGGATGAAACTTGTGCTCCATAGAGTTTCGACACTGGGCTGTCCCTTCTCAAATTTTAGCTGCGCAGTACCAGCAAACCTCTGGATTTCTCCGGACTGTTACCGTCCCTACTCACTCATGGCATGTGAAGCTCGTCTTCAATAATTGACAAATGTACTGTTTCTTGCTCAAGATCATCAGGTCTCAAACCGACCGTGACGCAAGTTCCTTGGCAGATCTTCATGTCGCCCGTGCTCCACATCTCCACAAACACGAGCGACCATAGGGGCGGGAAGGATCATGTCTCCGGAAAGGAAGACGGCAGGAAGACGGCACGATAAGGTCGTCAGAACGTAAATACACCTCTATAACTTCTTCATTATACGCACCACAATGGATCCCAGTCGTGGCGAACTTGCTTCTATTCTGATCTACCGCTCTAAACCGCGAAAGTTTGGCTGTATCGCTGCCCGGGTGACCTGGGAATCGTACAGAATTTCAAAGAGGCTGTCGAGAAGCTCGTATGCATACCACGGATCTCTCTTGACATACGTCAGGTTATTTCTGGCAGTTGCACGCATGGATACTCCTACGATGCGAGTCTTGAAGATTCAGAGCCAAAGACACATTCCGTGGACAAGTGGCCTCTGCGAATAATGCACCAATAATGGCAAACTGACTTAGTCAGTACGCGCCAAGGTCCAGCGTGCTCCTTGTCAAGAGAGGCGGTAAACATTTCTCGAAGCTAACACCACCGGCGTCTCCTGGCATTGAGCACCAAACGCCGCACGCAACGCAGCTTCAAAGCTGGTGTTTTGACCACTTGCAATTCGCTAAGACCAATGCCATGACGCCGGCGAGCGACTTCATCCCCGCGAAGATTTGAAGACAGCCGACCATCAACCGTATAGCACCTCGAACATTCATGCAGGGTCCCTCATTGGTCGTGCTACAGTGCCATCCTTGGTATTGTGGTTCGTATCCAGAGATCGCCAGCGTGTTTTGCCACCTTGGAAGTAGGCCGCACGCTTTCTGGGTCGAAAATAGAAACCGATCGCCCGGCCTAAACGTCCCGAGTCAGGGTAAACTCCACCAGCGGTTAGAGCCACCTCGTGTTCGAGAAGCGCAGACGTATGTCAGTGACCTCACATTACAGTTCTGGAGACATGCTTCCGAGGCTCGTGACCTTGTGGTCAAAGATGAATAGATATATAAGGGATTGGGATCCTCGCATCCTGAAATGAAACTCCATCACATCATAACACAGCACTTCACAACCAACACAACAATCAATCTCACATTCCAACTCTCAAACCACCACTCCAATACCACTTGAACCCAAAAACCAAACCCAAACCCAACAACATTAAAATGCGTGCCTCCACCATCCTCGCTCTCGGTGCCGCCGGCTTCGCCGCCGCCCTTCCCACCTCCACTCCCGACAGCTGCGGCGACGACAGCGGCAGCACCGACACCCAGACCTACGGCTCCTTCTTCGTCAACAAGTTCGTCTTCGGCTGCACCGCCGGCTGCTACTACAGCTTCGACGTGAGCTTCACCACCGCCGACGAGCAGTTCGAGTGCTCCGGCAGCCTCGAGGACAAGGACTACGTGGACTGCAAGGGCAAGGAGTCCGGCGCCAGCTACTCTTCCTACATCGACACCACTTCCGGCTCCAACATCCTGAAGCTGCAGTACACAGTCAACAACTACCCCAATGAGGGCACTGTCACCCACTTCTACGGTGACGACCAGGTCTACGCTGCTACTAGCGAGGATGCCGACAAGCAGGAGGCTTCGTTCTCGGTTGATGCTACTAGCTCTACCGCTGTTGCTTGAATGAGGAGAAGCCAATGGCTTAGGCTTTAATGTTGGGGAGATATAGCATATCTGCATTTAATGAGTTTCTTTGTATATAATGGTCATTCTTTTACAACTCGTCTATTGAGACGATCCTGCATGTGCATAGCTAGGCAAGCACCCCTCTTAGTTTCAAAGTTCTCTCAAAGCAATCATCATGAAAACATCGTCGCCTGTGGTCTCGGGAAAATTGGCTACTGATGATCGCTCAATGGTGTACGTGTACAAATACATGTACACGCAATTGATGCAGGTCTCACAAGGGTTGATCAGGGTTTGGGGTTAGGGACCACACTGCATGCGCTTGACTTACGTACATATACATGCATGTGGGAGCTCGTGTTCGAGAGCTGAGACTATGATAGCCACAATCATAACGCTGATATCAATGGTCTTCCGTACTGTTCTCTAGAATTTGAACATGCGGCTGATCACAACCAAGCCAAGCCATCCTCACGCCCTACGAGATATGAGTCGGCGGTGACTGAACACACACATATATGCCACCATGTCATGCCGGCGGTTTCTGTGTACCTTGACCGGCGAACCATTGCAAAAACAACCACCCAAGAAACTCACAACAATGACCCACCCCCAAATCCAAATCCGCCTCCCAACCCCCACCGAACGCACCTCCCTCCCCTTCATTACCCACATAGTCCACCTCGTCAACGAAGCCTACGCCTCCACCGAATCCTCCCTCTACAAACCGGGCAAACTCCGCACCAACTCCACCGAAGTCCAATCCTGGCTCGAAACCCAAACCCTCTACCTCGCCTTCACCGCCGACTCACCTTACCCTATCGGTTCAGTACGCACGTACAAGATCGACGCCACCGTGTCCGATGTGGGGATTTTGACTGTGCACCGTGAGGCGCGCGCACTGGGGCTGGGGAGGAAGTTGGTTGCGCATGCGGAGATGGTTGCAATTGAGCAGGGGGCGAGGACGGCGAGGTTGGAGATGTTGGTTCCTAAGTTGTCGGGATTAGGTGAGACGAGGAGTTATTTGAATCGGTTCTATAGGAGTTTAGGGTACGAGGAGGTTGGGCGGGTGAGCATTGCGGAGATTGTGCCGCAGTTGGTGGATTCCTTTGAGGCGGAGGGGGAGTTTTTGGTTATGGAGAAGGTGTTGGTGAAGTGAAGTGGTGGAATTCGTTGCAATGATTTGTGGGGTGGTATTACAGTTAGAGATGTTTCAGTTTGTTAGGCAAAAACTCTCGGACTTGAATGGAGCTAGTTTCCTGCTACATCATATCGTCATCTCTGTCTTCGGCATTTGTTCTCCCTCCCTCGAGCCCAGCCCAAGCCTCATCAAACAACGTCCCTTTCCAACCCCACGCCACGCAGTAATGGCTCGCAAGTAGCTTCCACTCTTCGACCTCGTCCAGCCACTCCAACTTCTCAATCCGCTCTCTCTCGCTCTCAGAAATCCACTGGTCACTCTCCCAGATCTGGTGCACATCTCTAGCACCCTGTTTGTCAAACCCTGCCAAACGCAGTCGCAGTCGCTGGGCGTCGAGCGAGGAGTATCGCTTCAAGGTCTGCATGTGAATGCCTCGCGAGGCAAGATTGGACACCATTGTTTTGCCGAAAGCATCGAATGGCCGTATGGGCTCGTACACTATCAGAGCGGTAGGCTTTGTGATTTGGTCGGTGAAGTACTTGATTGCTGTAGTCGCTTGCTCAGGCGGCATGTAGCACAGACAGCATTCGCTCAAAATTAGAGTCGGCAGGTCTTCTTCGATTCCAGGAAGTGATGGTGGCAGATCACGTAGATCAGCAGCATGCAGGTAGTAAGAGCATCCGTCGTCTTTGATTTGTTGTAGTCGGTCAGCGAGCGCTGGTGATCTTTCGAAGACTGCACGCTTGGCAGCGACATTTGTCTCAAAGTCCAGTTCGTGGTAAACTACTCCAGCGTCGCCTGCATGGTCGCCGACAAGCCTCAGCAGGCGGGTGTCTGAGCCGGCTCCGAGGGAGATGAGTTGTTTTCGAGTTCCTGGCTCGGCTTGGAGGAAGCGCAGGACGAGCGTATCGATGGCTGTACTCCTCACATAGGTGCCTCGGTTGATGATCGGATACCGTCTTGGTATTTGCTCTCCAGGTTTGAGAAACGCTTTCGCGTATGGGTCCACAAGATAGCCCAATTCTAATGCGCTCAGCCGGCTGGTGCTGGCATCATAGTCTGTTTGCTGGATGATGCGATCCTTGGAAGAATTGTCCTCCTCGGTGGAGGTATCATCTCCAAATGAAGACGTCCCTCTTCCTCCACGTCTGCCACCACGTAGACGCGGCCCACCTCGTCCAGTGCGGAGTGTGTTGAGATTTGGTATGCTGGCCATTTAAAGACAGACGTCTCGAAGCTTTTGTCTGGTGTGGAGTGGCAAGCGAGCGAAGCCTGGGAGGCTCGAGCGCGGGAAGGCTCCGCGAGGAAGTTCTCTCTCCATGCCAATTCATTGGGAGCAGCGCATCAAAAACTGAAACCAACACCACCACCACCCGCTCTACACATCGTGCACCCTCTCGAACCTCCGCGCGACCACCTTGCAACTTCTATCATTCAGACTATACGCCAAAGACAAACTCGAAAAAGCCACGCGCGCAGTCAATCACCATGTCTGAGGAGTCGAACCGCGATCTGTATGCACCACCAACCTGCACCAGGCACCCGCGCGACAACAACTAACACGTTTTTCCAGGTCGCGCATGTGGCGCGTGCTGCGAAACACCAAGCAGATGTGTGCCGACAGGGTATGCGCTCCATTGCGACTCTTCAAGACCAAGCAGCAGCAATTGATCTGACCATCCACCACCTACAGGGCTACGAACTGACCGAAGACGAAATCAACATCTCCCTCGACGAGTTCCGCTCACAATACGGCGACGACACCGGCGGCCCTGCCCGCGCCAAAATGGCTTTCACTGCCCGCCCTTCGGAACAAATGCTCAAGCGCTACACTCCCATCACCAGGCCCGGCGAGGAGCCGCGCGAACCCGAGATCGGTCTCATCCACGTCGAATTCAGCCCGGACCCTAATGTCGGCATTAAGCAGCTCAAGCAGTTCGCTCAGCTTCTTGACGAGAAGAAGTACTTCACAGGTACGCTTTTGAGAGGAAGAGAGCGAGAACAGCCTCCAAAACATGCTCTGAACAACTTTTGCTGACTGATACATTTCCCAGGTGTCTTCGTCACCGGCGCGCGAGTGACCCCCAGCGCCCTGAAAATCATCCCCTCGCTCCTCCCGACCGTGCTAGAAATCTTCCAGGAAGACGACCTGCTGGTCAACATCAGCAAGCACGAACTCGTGCCCAAGCACGTGCTGCTCAGCCCGGAAGAGAAGCGATACTTGCTCAGCAGATACCGCCTGAAGGAGACACAGCTGCCGCGCATCAGGATCGACGACCCCATGGCCAAGTACCTGGGCCTGAGGAGAGCGCAGGTGGTCAAGATCATCAGGAAGTCCGAGACGGCTGGCCGGTACGCCAGTTACCGATGGGTCATTTGAAGAAGAAGACGAAGAAGAAGAAGAAATTCCGGGAGGCGACAACGGACGAAAGGCGAAAAAAAGACATGTATTGGTGCGAAGCATGGCGCAAAGGAGTTTTTTTTATCACTTTACGGGGGGACGGGGTTTTGGCAGGGCTTGTCAAGAATACCATTTGCATTGAGCTCTCGAGTTTGTAAGATGAAAGAAAGATTGGAGTGCTGCGGTCATAACAGGGCGAAGGAGGACGGCCGGTGATGGGATTTGTACCGATGAAACTTAGCTACGGCGTGGAACGAAGAGCTCTTCCCAAAGTACTTATTGCTGCGTGATCCCGCTTATGCAGTGCAGCGACAATGATTTGACAAGCGTGTTGAAGAGCAGTCTTCACGAGCATCTGGCCTGGTTTCGCATATTCAATGAGCAGAGCTACTGAATTAGAGCCACATGGTCTTGGGCCGTTGACAATCGCAAGCTCAGAAAGCGACCATAAACACCCAAATCCAGATACATTCCAAAGTCACCTGATCGTTACTGCAAGACATACACTGCACGACGCAGATGCAATCACAAGCTGGCGGTCACATATATGCCACAGCCTTCTCATCGTCGTACAATGCAGGTACATGTACCACGACGACTTTCAGCGCATACATGACAAGGTCAGTGTGTTGCGTATGCAGGTCCGGTGGTTCCGGCTGCCTTTGGACGTCAGTCCTGTCTTTTGAGTTCTTGTTTCGTAGGGCTGTTGGCATCGATTAACATGATATCCAGGGCCAGCCGGCGAGAGACAGTCGCATACATGCAGGAGTGCCATTTCTGCAACCAAGACTCTCGAGGTCGATCGTAGACGCTCACGGGCGCATAGCGTATTGTATACGTACGACACCGCATATGGCGCCAAGGAAATGCTGCCCGCGATAGCCGTGGCGATGCGGCGAATGGAGTAGTTGGACTCGAGGACAAGATAGACGAGGAATTCGCCACAGCAGCGATTATTATTCCAGTTGTTCGCTCGCAGCGTGCAAGCGATGTTCGTACATAGACCAATGACAGGACAGAGCCAGTAACTTCTTCTTCTTCTTTGCATTGCGTGGACGCCACACGCACGCACACCCCCTCCCTCAAGGCCTTGCTGCGCCTCGAGGCCCTCTCTCTCAACTTTCGCCGAGACCTTTCTCCCAAGCTTCCAAGCCCTGGGACCGCCGTTGCTCTTATATTGCCGCCTGCCATCGCCCGTGCTCCAGCACATCTCTCTTGAGCTCCTCTCTCCATCGCCGTCAACTCATCCTCGCAGTCAACAACACCACCTGCGACAATCAACAATATATCAAACCTCCCACCAACCCAATCTCCCCGGCGCAAACACATCCTCGCCTGACGACCTATACCAGACCCTGAACCCCACACCAACCAAAGCGCCTCGGTCTCACAGCTTCAGTAGCTGCATCGCCAATCAAGCCACCTCAAACCAAACCAATTCACATCCCCAAAAATGGCCTACAAAGGTCCCGACGGCCCTCCACCCTCCTACCCACCCCAAGCCTACGACGCCGGCCCCTACCAACAACCCGGCGGCTACGGCAGTCCTCCTCCTCCCATGGGCGGCCCAGGTCCCTACGGCCCTCCACCCGGTCAGCAGGACTACTACGGCGGCCAGCAGCAAGGCTACAACCAGCCGCCCATGCAGTACCAGCAGCAGCCCATGTACCCGCAGCAGGGATACCCGCCTCAAGGGCAGTATCAGGATGATCGAGGACGCGGGTCGAGCAGTTCGGGGATTTGCGCGGGTATTATGGGTGCGCTGGCTTGTTGTTGTTGTTTGGATTGTTTGTTCTAGGTCGGGATGTGATACCTGGAGCTGGAGGGCGAAGGAGGAGAGTAGGAAGAGGTGTTGATTCTTCGAAGAATGGAGGATGGAGGATGGAGCAATGACACGGTACGGCCGCACTTTGCTATCGATCGTT
The DNA here is from genome assembly GCA_024604135.1 of Cladosporium velox. Taxonomy (NCBI): domain Eukaryota; kingdom Fungi; phylum Ascomycota; class Dothideomycetes; order Cladosporiales; family Cladosporiaceae; genus Cladosporium; species Cladosporium velox. The sequence continues at coordinate 510,501 of JANIIF010000008.1, read as the reverse complement.
TTGAATATTGGATTGTTTCTTTTGTGCGATGTGTCGGCTGGGAAATGTCGATTGGAGTTATAGCGCTTGGGTATAGCGCAGCTTCGTCTTTTGTTCTTGATTCTGGGCTGCTGGTGAAGCTTTGGTTGAAATACAATTATTACACATGCTTTAATGTTATGCCTTCAGCAAAAGCGCTCTCTACTGTCCACTTTCTTCGTCTGGATTGTTGCGCCACCTCTGGTATCTTTCATGGGTAATTAAGAGAATCCACAGCAACTACTTTGCCCACAAGACACTCTCTGACACAGCAATCTTTGCCAATGGACAACAATTCGTTCCAGTCATATACGCATTTCATTTCTTTGAATCTCATCACATATGCCAACCCCAGCACCACACTCATACCACCAACGCCTCAAAGCGTATACACAAACTCCGGATTCTCCCGATCCGTCAAATCCAACCATTCCTGGTTCTCCAACTTCACGTACTCTGGCTCCGCGCGCAGCAGAGCTTTCTTGGCGTTCTGCCGCCTGCAGTACCAGTAGATGAACAGCATGTCGAGCAGGCACACGCCCCAGCACGCGATGATGGTGATTTCGGCGGGGACGTAGCGGGGAGCGTCGCCGGGGCGGAAGGTTTGCGGGCCGATGATGTTGCCGACGCTGTTGTGGGATGGGTTAGTGAGGGTTGCGCTTAGATTGTGGAATGACATTTGGGTGATGGGGACGACATACCAATACCCAATCAAATACAACGCAGCCACAGTCGTCTTCTTCGTATAACCCGCCACATTGCTGCTAATCAGTGACAAGAACGCCACGAATGGCGTCGGTGACGCTTGCGTGAGGTAATATCCCGCGAGACGGCCGCTATCGTTTCCGAGCGGCAAGCCGACGATCAGCGCCATGCCGATGATGGCGACAATGAGCCCTGACGTCGCGACCAGGATGCGGTTCTTGTAGTAGTCGCCGGCGAAACCGCAGGCGATGAGAGCGACGATTTCGACGGCGCCGCCGGGCGTGGCGTACAGGAGGGATTGCTGGGAGGTGTAACCGAAGGATTTGATGAGTTGGTTGAAGAAGTTTGTTATGCCGCCTGAGAGGGTGTTAGAGGGATGAAAGGTTGGTGGAAGGGTGGTGGGGTGGACGAACCATTTGGGATGTCAGCTACTAGAGCGTAGAAGACGAATGCCCAAGTCAAGGGATCTGTCAGGGCTTCGCGGAGCTGGTACCATTTGAAGTGCTTGTTGCCGACACCTTGCTGGTTGACTCGGATGCGCTCGATAGCTAAGATGCGATCTTCTTTGCTTAGCCAGCGAGCATTGAGCTGGTTGTCCGGCACAGTGAACAAGAAAATGACGCCAATAGCGGCGGTCAACAGCCCAGTCAGGAGGAACACAATCTTCCAGCCTTCGATAGCGGCAGGATGTGCTTCTGTTCCCTTGGCGATACCATATGCCACCACGCCACCGAAGATCTGCGCGAAGCCGTTGAAAGAAAACCAGATGCCCGTTCGTGAACCCTGCTCTTCTTTCGTGTACCACTGGCTAGTCAACAGCGCGAACCCGGGCGTCACTGCTGCTTCGAAGACTCCCAGGAAGAAACGAATTGCCACTGCGCCTGCGAAATTGGTCACTGCGGCGAAGCAGGCCAGCGTGATGCCCCACATGATCACGCAGAAAGAAGAGTACTTTGCCAAAGGCAGGCGTTGCAGGAGGCGTGTTGTAGGGTATTCCCATGCGATGTAGCCGAAGTAGAACATGCTGCCGAGCCATTGGTAGTTGTCGCCGACGAGGCCGATGTCTTCTTGGATGCCCATGACGGAGGCGTAGGAGATTGTGGTTTTGTCGAGGTAGTTGAGGCCGTAGACGATGCACATGATCTGATGAAAAGTTCATATCAGTTTCAGTATTCCCTTTAACAAATGTATGCAAATGTACGTACCGGCATCAAGTTCCAGTCAATTCGCCTCAAGAGCCTCTTGTTAGTCGCAGCGTCAATTTCAATGACTTGGCCCTGCGACTCCTGGAAAGCCTTCATAGCCTCGTCGGCATCGTGCGAATGCTCGAGGATCTTCTTGTCTATACTTCCATTTCGAAATGCATCCGCCAAAGGCTCCGGTATGCTCTTGTCGACCTCTAAGTCGAAAGAGTGCTTTTCTGGATCCATGTTGCTCGTCATGATGGCGGTATTGCTTGATCACCAAGCAGACAATGAGAGACAGACCGAAAAGAAGAAGAGGCGTAAAGCAGCCTCAAACGAAACCTACCAAGCTTCACTCAAGAGCAGACAAGACCTCCCAAGACTATAGATAAGCTATTCGCCGAGAACGCTCCTGTGCTCCCATAGCCGGCCTTGCGATCCGCGTGACGGCGTGGCTGCCAGGCGCTGGGTATCGGGCAAAAGAGCGCCGCGGACTCCACGCGCAGGGCTACAGTTACATTCATCGCGCCGGGCTGGGATGATAGGCAGAGATAGAGCTTGATAGGGAAGGTAGAGGGTTCGCCGCGTGGTAATCTTGACGGTCTGTGGTTTGGCCGATCTTTCGGCTCCCGGCGAGCGTGCGGGGAGGCACCAGCGATGTGGGTCTGTTTTGTGACTTCTTGTCTTGACGCGACGGGGAGTGAAGTGACTAACTGATAACCTATCTCTTTGATCACATTACTCTTAGAATGAAGGAGTGCTGTGAGTTCGAAAAGAAAGCGGCGCGTTCGTGATGCTGCCAGCTCCCAAAACCCCATGCACTCCCTCAGGATGGGCGAGCAACGTGGAGCATGAAAAATGAAAGAGCACGGGCAAACCAAGGGCGCATTTGTCTGTCGAAAGGCGAAGCAGAGATTCAGCACCGACTGGTGCTCTACCGAAGACGCACACGTATTGATGCGTTGCTGCTAAGATCCCAGGAACCAGCAAACACTCGCACAGTCTCCTGAGGAAGCGGACCCGCACGTGATCTTCACGCTCCGAAGATAGCCTCTTCGTCTGGCCATACTGCAGCACACTACCGAGAACCAGGATACCCGTGTATTGGGAGGGAAAGTATTTTCTTGCTTGATGAGATCCCTTCTGCCATATGGGAGTACCGGGTAGTCCCTTCGTATGACAAGCTTGCCGATACTAATGCTGACTAACCAGAGCCCAACGACTCCATCTGTAGGTTGTAATCTTATGCGCACAAAGCTTTCCATCTTCCCCGGCGCACGATTGAGTGGCGCTTATGGCAGGACGCTACTACCGTTGAGATGGGTCTCGGTCTGCGCAGCGTTTGTATGACTGGCATCGGGTAGGCGCATGAAGATAGGTGACCGAGAGATGGTGTCACAGGGGACGTAGCGCTGGCTATTGGTCTGCCTCTTGTGAGAGCCGCACTTCTGTAACACGTGGAGCATCCTTAATATCAGGACGTCCAACACGAAGGCCAGCTTGTGATGGGAGTCCGCTGGCATCGAGACCAGCTCATGGTAGGACACGTGTGGTGGGCACAGGATTTCGCACAAGTAGTGAGATTGCAGCAATGTTGCACACATGGGATTGTGTACGGTTCCTGCATATCATAACTACTACTACTACCACTACTACTACACTGTCATCCTATCCAGTCACTGCATCGCCCAGTGTCATCTGCCAACAATACCGAATGGTCAATGTAGGGACCCGCAGGGACTAAGCTTTTCGAGTGCACAAAGCCGATATATCTATCAGATCAAGCACCGAGCCGACTTCGACGACCGCCGCCCGCAACCACTCTCTGCGCTTCACTGGTCGCCCCCACTTTTTTTTTGCGTCGCCGTGTACACAAACACAAACGCTCACTCGCAACGCAACCCCAACTTTCACTCTTCACCCCGACACACCTCCTTTCACCCATCCATACCACTTCTTCCACACCTCTTCAGGCTCGCCTACTCTCCGTATCTTTTCTTGTGCGACGTGGTCCTTGCGACCGTCCACTCTCTCGGCATTGCCCTCACTCTTGTCAACGCCACGCCAATGCGCTTTCTCTTCGTCGCGCTGTGCGCTGCCATCCTTGGCCTTCACACGGTCGCGCATGCCATCTCTATCCACGGAGCCAAGCACCACCATGCCCACCATGTCGGCGCAGGCGCCAGCAAAACTTCTTCTTCGGCCATTCTGAGCGAGCGCGATGACGCACCTGGCGCTCTCGCCATCGAACTCGTCAACAACTACGACAGCGATAATCTTCATGTCTACATCCAGACTACTCTCGCGGACAGCGACCAGAAGCGCTTGATCACTGCCGACGGCACTCCATACGAGCCTGTGGCGAACAACAAATACGTTTCAACGCCTATTCCCGCCAGCGCCAACTGCGGTATCAAACTCGGCGCCAAAGGCTCATCGGTCACAATCACTATGCCGATTCCCATGTTGACAGGACGCATCTACGTCGCAGACGGTGAGCTTAGCCTCAGCGTTCTCCGCTCCGACTCTGGAATCTCACTTCAGAACCCGGCTTTCCAGGAACCTTACGACCCTGACTTCAACACAAGCTTCGGCTTCGTGGAAGCAAACCAAGATGGTAAGTGCATTTACGTGAACCCCACCTATGTTGATTTTGTTGGTTTGCCTTTGGGGATGGAATTAGTTACGGAGAAGGCGACCGTGGGCATTAGCGGGTTACCAGGCAATGGTGTGAACGAGGTTTGCAGGCAGCTGGCAGCGGAGCAGGCGCAAGATGGATTTCCATGGGGTAAGTTGTGTTTGGAGGATGGCAACGGGGCACCAGTTCGCGTGCTCAGCCCGAACCACGATCCGAATGGTTTCAAGACCTACTTCGACGATTACATCGACAAGGTCTGGCAGCACATCACGAGCAACGGCATCCAATTCGACACCCAAGACGGTAACTCACTGGTTTCATGCCACGTTCAGGGCGAAGCTATGACTTGTGACCGAACCAGCAGACCTTTCCCCAAGCCGACCTCCGCCGATATCTGGGGCTGCAACAGCGGCCCATTCGCGCAGACAGGAGATACATGCTGGGATAAGATTGGTGCCAGATTCTGTGCCGCCTTCCACCGCGCCACATTCTTGCTCCCTGGTGGCGATGTCCAGCCGGGGCAAGAGGTCAGGTAAGTTTGAAGACTCCAACCTCACATGACGTATGCAAGCTACTATGCTAACCTATGCTCTTAACCCCTCACAGCTCCTACTATCCGCAGGACTTCCCTCACAACAAGTACGCGAGAATCGTGCACCAAGTGCAAGTCGACCACCATGGCTACGCTTTCCCGTACGACGACGTCAAGCCAAGCATCATGGTGGATGGGGACGAGGTATCGGGATCCATCGCGAGCGAGGGTGTCAGTGTGCTACGCGTTATCGTGGGTGGCACAGAGCAGGCGGATTCGGCTCCTGCGTCTGCACCCGAGTCTTCCAGCGCGGTCGCTCAAAGCTTCTCTACCGGAGATGCGAGCACTCAGGACCCGGCCACTACGACGACCACTTCAGACACGTCCATCTACGCCACCAAAACTCCAGATGCGCCGGACACATGTACCGCGTCGACCTCCGCTGCGCCCGTCTCGCTGGAGTCCTCGACCATCCCGGCACCCACAACCTTGATCACGCTTGCCTCACAGACAACTGAGCCGGCGCATCCTGGCGATTCGCCCACTGCCTACTCCCCGCTGGCAGGCGCAACGACCAAGCACATCGCAGTCGTCACCGTCATTGAGACGGCTGTCGTGACCACCTACGTCACGACCACGACCACTCTGCTCATCTGAAACCAGCCCACCCGCAGCGCGAGAGTGAGCCAACGATTGTCAACGACTGAATGAATGTCACGAAGATGGTTCCAAAGCCGCTCATGCTGGCAGGAGGCGAACTGTGTGTGAATACCAGAGAGGCTCATGGCGAGACCACGGGTGAAGAAGGAGAAGCAGAGCACATTGTTGCTGTTGATGATGAAAGGATTGAGCCCACATATCACTCGTAGGATAGTCGCAGTGAGGGTTTCACCAATCCGAATGCAAAGCTCTATGAGTCTCGAGCTTCTCGGGACTCAGATTTAACTCATTAATTTTGTGCACTCGTGAATTGGTTGCGCATTGATTGGTTGGTGGATAGAGGTGTGTTTATTTCTTCTTACCTGCATAAGTTCTTGCGAATGCAGCAGGACAGCTACATACTGTAAAGCTGTGCGAATTCGAAACTGTGAGGGGGATGGATTGTTGCATGGCATACAGTTCTTGCGCTCTAGTTTGTGTACGGACCCACAATGGTAACGACAAGATTCCCAGGTCTTCAAGGCAGATTGTACTAGCACTAGAGATTTCGAAGTACAGAGCCTGAACAGTATCTCAGTGGCTATTATGCTCCGAAGCCGCCTACAGCCTACGACGATAGCATAGAGGGATATCGACAAAGCGTTGGTTGATTGAGTAGTATACAGACTTGAGCGTAAGTGCTGTAGGCAAACCGCCAAAATAAAGACAGATGTACGTGCTTACCTGGGTATTTTGCGACATACACCGACAGTCTGTGTATATGCCAGGCAAAAAGACAAAAACATACAACAGGCGGGATTCCCAGATGGTCACCCACTCTAGTACTAGTCGCCCGGTTCAGTGCTTATGTATGGCAGAGCGGACGGGATGCCCAGTTTTCACTGACCTATGGTCGTATGTGCTTTGTTGCAGCTGATTTGCAAATATAATCGTATGATTGTTTTCGAGAGTGATGAGAAGCTGATAGGACGCCGGTTTGAGTAGGGCCAAAGCACGTTGAAGTGGCTGCCCTGTCTGTCCGCTGGAAATTCTTTCTTCTTCCTCTTGCCACGCAAACCCCATTTGGCATAAGACGCGCATCAATTGCAGTGAGTAAAAGTACAAAAGCACACTCTGCCTGGGCTGCACGGCTACCTGGAAAGTATCCATGTCAAGGCTGAGTTCTCGATGCACTGCGATTCAGAAGATCCGCTTGAAGCGCCCATAGGGCTAGACTAGACCATGCATATCAGCCCACTGCAATACCTGCGCTGCGCCGACCTCAGCCACAACTGCCAGCCATGCATATAGGTTGCGACAGATCGCCTTGTCTGGTATCTGAACTCATCACAACCCAAGATGGACCCTCTCTCACTCACTACAGGCGTGCTAGCCCTCGCAGGCACCGTTCTGGCTATCGTGACCAAGACCAACTCGTATCTAACCAGCGTGCGTGCCGCCTCAGCCGATGCGGACAGCTTCTGCACCGAGCTCGCTCTCCTCAAAGACATCCTTGCGCGGCTGAAGGGCAACCTCGACGACGGCACGCTGCCACCAAGCCGCTTCGGCGATGACTCTGTTCTTGTCGTCAGTCTTCATGCGTGTAGAAATCAGCTTGAGGTGATGCGGACGAGGCTGGAGAGTATGGCAAAGAAGCGGGGGAAGAAGTTGATGTGGCCTTTCAAGAAGGAGGAGTGCGTTGAGAACTTGGAGGTGATTAGGAATCTTGCGCGGTGGTTGCACTTTGCGCTATCGGTTACGGGATGGTAGGGTCTCTATGTTCATGCTGCCAAAATAAGCAACGGGCTAAATTACTGACGACCGGACCAGTGAGATGATCTCTCAGAACTCGGAAACTTTCCAGACGATGCTCAAATCTCAGCTACAAGCGCTGCAAGACTTGGCATCGGCAGAGAGGACTCTTAAGGGTGAGTCGTCGTCTGCCCTGTCATCGGCAGCACATGCATTAACCGCCTGCCACTAGATTATGTCCACGACCAGGAACAAAGTAGAGAGCTATCAGCCATAGAAGACTTGTTGAACTCGCTTAGCTCCACGAACCAGGATGACCGACATGCTGCTATCAGAGAAACACGCATACCGGGCACAGGCGGCTGGCTCCTTAAGTCGGATGAGTTCTCGAGATGGTATGCAACACCAGAGAAGTCGAGAGTTCTCTGGTGCGTCGGAATGCCTGGTAGTGGGAAATCTGTGTTGGCGTGAGTATCTTATTTTCATGGTTTGCTTCCCTGAGACGCATTCTCGACCGCTGACCATGTGACTTCCGCCAAGCTCCCATGTTATCGACTACCTACACATGACGGTCAAGGTTTCGACACATATCGTTACGTTTGTCTACTTCGACTACCAGAGAGCGGACCCCCAGCCCACACGAACGTTTCTAGCGAGTCTTTTACGGCAAGTTATTCGTCAGCTTTGGCCCAACGTGCCCGTCGCATGCAAACAGTGGCTTAAGAAGGCAATGCAGAGTCACAGTCCCAACCCCGCTGATCTCGAAGAGAACTTCCTCTCGGCGGTGTCACAGGCCGAAAAGTGCTACATTGTAGTTGACGCCCTGGACGAAAGCGGGAGCGCCAGTGAGAGGGGGGAGTTACTCACGCTGTTGAGAAGACTTGCTGCCATTCCGTCTGTGAGACTGTGTACTACAAGTCGGCTGGGTATCGCCGATATCCAGTCGGCGTTAGAGAGCGCGCAGAAAGTCATAGTCGAAGCGGACAGAGAAGACTTGAAGATTTGCCTATCGACCATGATCGACAGGTCGAGTTCGCGGCACTGGATCAAGGACAGTGATCGAGACTCTACGGTTGAGATGGTAATCCAACGATCGCAAGGGATGTGAGTACTCTTAAGCTTTGATTGTGTCCCAAAACCTCACTGAACTGATATACTTTCAGGTTCCTCTTGCCCGTGCTGCAACTCAGACAATTGCTGAATGAACCCAGTTGGGGTCTGATGAAGAAGAGCCTGCAGAAACTACCTCGCGACTTGCCCAATACATTTCAAGAATACCTCTCCCGCCTAGGAGACCCTTCGTTGTCCTCGCGGGCACATCTGGCATGGAAGACCCTCACCTGGCTCACCTTTGCCCGAGAGTCCCTTGATCCAGAACGGCTCCAGGAGGCTCTTTCCATCCAGCCGGAGAGCACAGGTCCAGATCCAGACTTTGTACCATCCATGTCTTGTATCCTCGAGTGCTGCCTTGGACTTGTCGTCATTGACGAACACGCCAGCACCGTCCGTCTGGTGCACTTTTCCTTGCAAGAGTACCTCGAAACGCACCTCCGTACAATCTACCCCCTAGGCCTCGAGGAAATAGCACTAGACTGCTATACATACTGCTCTTATCAAGGCTTCTCCAGCGGCCCCTGCACTAATGACGAAAGCATCCTCGCCAGACTCGATGAATACCCTCTCATGGGATACTTCGCGGAACATTGGCGATTCCATACATTGGCCTGCTCAGACAGTCCCCGTGTACAAGGAGCTGTCATCAACTTCATGTCATCTGACCCTCACCGGACCAGCCACCGTCAGATGTCGCGCTTCGTTGCTGGCTACCGCGAAAGCTACTACGTCGCCAAAGAAGCAGCCAGCACGCACACCCTGCATATGCTCGCCTCCCTCGGCCATACCGAGATCTTTAAGCAGGCTCTTAACCTCCACATGGACAAAATAAACCTACCGACGGCCATAGTGGGCCACACTCCCATCATCACCGCCGCCTCCGCTGGTCACGTCGAGATCACACGCCATCTGCTCCACCATGGCGCGGACCCGCTAATTCCCAACTGGTACGGCAACGCCATGCACTGCGCGGCCGAAGCCAACAAAGCATCCATTATCACCCTCCTCCTCGAAGCGGGTATGAACCCTGATACTCGCACCGCTGGAGGTACCACTCCCCTCGCGTGCACAACAGACAATGATGCGGCCGACGCCGCTGCCGTGCTCCTGTCCCACGGCGCAGACCCGATGGCAATCGACTCGAAGCGAGAGCCCAATATCCTTTTCGCAGCTGTGCAAGACCACTGCCCTCGCCTGGTCTCTCTCATCCTCTCGCGGCAATGTGTGGACATCGAAGCCGTAGGTGGATATTTTGGACTCACAGCGTTGCGAGCGGCTACGATACTCCTCGACGTGGAGCTCATCCTGCTGTTGGTTGAAGCGACTACTGACGCTGCTGCGGCGGAATTTTCTAGACGTGTTGCTACGATTGTGCAGAAGCTTTCTACTACACGCCGCGGCGGAATCGGTGTGCATTTATGGGAGATTTGCAAGAGAGGAGAGGGATGGAAGGCGGTGGAAGACAAGATACTGGGTCTTTTGGAAGATGCGGAGAGGGCCGGACAGTTTGCTGACCTTTCCACGGAGGATTGCAAGGGTGGGGCTATGGATATAGATGAAGTGTAAATGGATGCCAGGACGCGATATGGCGTCAAGATGATTTGAGCGCTACCGACTGACACGGCCCTCTGGATGTCGCCACCATGATTCATTGAGAATACCTTGAGAATCACACTTCGGCCACCGAACCCAGGACTCAGACTACTACATCGACTCGAGTACCTATGTACGAATCCTGGCAAGCGCTCAAGCGCTCACTCCCTCATGCCTGCTTTCGCTTCCTGAACATCAGCGTCGCAGCGTGATTCGGCAGATACTGCGTCTCGACCGGTGCAGATAGAATGCTGGCTTTGTCCATGACTACGGCATAGACAGCGGATTGCGACCCGCTCACGTCCATCTTTCTGATCGCAAATAAGGTCAATGTGATAGCTCTAACGGCGGGAAACCACGAGGTCAAGCCCTCCTTTTGCCTTTGCCCCATATCGTTCTTTTGGGCATGGCAGCCGCTTCTTCCGGAAGACAGTCCACCCTACATTTACACCCCAGAGCCATCGGAGGATCTAAGTCTCAATGGGCTGCCATCGGTGTTGGCTTTACAATCTCCGCAAGTCTGATCTGTCTTGCGCACCGCAAATTCGTCTCGGCATCGCCGCATTGGGCCACTCCGAGCCTGGATGTACGAGTATAGCCGACATGACTTCGATCTCTCATACCCTACATCGAATCAGTACATTAGCTGAGTGTAAGCGAACGATCTCGTGCCCGCTACTAGCTGTTGGCTTGCATTAGCTCTATCTGGTCATCGTGCTTAGCCGCATGTGCCGTCCGCTCTACTGGGAGTTGTAAGCCAGGTCTCGTTTCCCAGCCCTCAGGCTGCCGCATGGCTGAGGCTAGAGCGAGGTGTTGGTGGCGAGATATTGGTAGCCTGGTGTTGGTTTTCTCTAGGTCGAAGGATCTATGGGGAGATATAAACTTGCTTTGTATCCGCGGCCTTCCTGTGATGTTCAGTCATTCATCTTCGTCTCAATTCTTCGTCTCCGCCTGAGAATGCAGCTCAAACTTCTAGCGTTCTGGGCTACTGCAGCAGCTGCAGCCAGCATCACTAAAACCTCACAAGCTTGCCAAGAACTATTGAGCAAATATCCCGGCTCAGTGTATCTCCCAAACGATGCGAACTACACGAGCCAAAGACTCGGTAAGCACGTGTTCACTACTACTGTAGTCGAGATTACAGTGTAACAGTAATGCCCGAGGCTAATCAATCGTGCAGTCGTGTGGTCGATGACGTGCATCTCCACTCCATACTGCGTCTTTGAGCCACCTACTGCCAAAGCATTGGCCGATGGCTTGAAGGTCATCGTCAAGTCGAAGACCAGGTTCTCGGTTCGCAGCCAAGGTCACATGCCAGTGCCGCTTGCAAATGGTATCAAGGATGGCGTCTTCATCTCCATGTCACATTTCAACACAAACAAACTTGTAGACAACAACAAGATTGTGCAAGTAGGACCCGGCCAGACCTGGGCCAACGTTTACGACTTTGTGTCTCCATATGGTCTCGGCGTTGCTGGCGGACGGTTCAGTCCTGTTGGAGTCGGCGGTCTCTTGCTGGGAGGTGGCATCAATTACTTTGGCTCTCAGGTCGGTTGGTCTTTCAGCACGGTTGTGAACTACCAGGTCGTGCTGGCCAACAGTACCATTGTATACGCCAACAAGACCTCTAACCCCGACTTGTTCTGGGCGCTGAAGGGTGGCGGAAACAATTTCGGCATCGTCACACGTTTTGACATGCAGACTGTCCCGGCACGGAATATCTATGGCGGTACGACGTTCTATGCTACAGCAGATTGTAACAATCTACTCGACGCTGTGACTGCTTACACCCTCCCGGGCGGCGGTTCTTACGACAAGCGCACCGCCATCCTACCCAATATCAACTTGGACCCTGCTACTAACTCCGCCCTGTGCTCGCTTGTCGCTTTCTACGACTATGATGATGAACAATCGATGTCGGGTCCACATGCGGCGTTGGCGAACTTCTCGGCGATCCCAGCAGCTGTGAACGGCAATAGTCTCAGTGTGAGCTTTGCCAACTACACCGATCAAACAAACACACCAGCATATGCTTCCAGAGCATCGCGGTAAGGCGACTATGGTCTTGTGCGGCTATAGACCGGCGCTAACATTGCTCTAGGTGGTTGTTTGCGACGAACGCGATCAAAGTTTCCGACCGAAGCGTTCCGCTACTCAACAAGACTTTTACAGACAGCGTGCTCGCTCAGATGACCAAGCTGAAGAACACGACCGGCACATCATCGAGCTTGGCCATGCAGCCTATCACCAACAGCTGGCTCCAAGCCGCCCGGGATACCGGTGGCGATGCCATTGACCTTGACCCTGCCGATGGCCCATTCCTCAGTAAGTCGATAGCCCTGGTCTATGCCTAAACCTCTACGAGCTGAACAATACTCCAGCTACCTTGATCACTCTCCAGTGGTCTTCTCCAGCAGATGATGCCACAGTGCAAAATATTGCGAGTGACTTCATCGCTCGACTTGACAAGGCGAGCAAAGCCGCGGGACTCTATTACCCATTCCGATACATGAACGATGCAATGCGTGGCCAGGAGATCTTCAAATTGTACGGCGGAGGAAAGTCGCTACCTAAGCTGCGATCAATTCAAAAGAAATATGACCAGGATGGCATTCTTGCAAGATATGAGAACAGCGGGTTCAAGTTGTAGATAGATTGGAGCAGGCGTCCTCACGGTCTCGGTTCAAACTCCATACTTTGCTCCGAGCGAAACGACTAGCGGTACGGACTTTGAAGCTAGACTAGAGGATTCTTGCCAAATACAAGAATAGCGGAGGCGAGTTGCGGATCAAATGAAATGCTTCACACGGCCAAAATCGAGTTTGCTATTCTCTTCGTAAACCACAGCAACACCGGCTGACAAATTCCAATATATCTATTTATGCCACAGTAGTTCAAGTCTGCTTTGTCGTCGTCTGATCGATCGATCGTATTCATGGTACGTAGCGTGCGTCGAAGCGCTTCAGCCTTGCGGAAAGACCGTGCTCGGCAGTTCTGCATCCAGCGATGCCCGAAATGGAAGCAACACAGATCTCCAAGAATAATAGTGTATGGAGGAGTTCATGATCTTGTCTTTATATATTCTGTTGCGACAAGAGTGACGGGTTCGAGTTTCGTGCCCAACTTACAGACCGTGACGATATCTCCGTCGCATAGCTCCGACGGCTAACACGAGATGCCGTACACGCTGATTGCTTTGATTGTAGTTGTAAGTACTTCACAATATCCAAAAGTACAAGGGAAAGCACGAGCACTGACGACGCATAGCCGGTGTCAATCCTCGTAGCCTGGACCTACAGCCGCCATGTCAACAATCCGCTGTATAAATTTCCAGGTCCTTGGAGTGCATCGTTCAGCAATGTAAGATTGCACGCTACCATTGAGCACCACTCAATCTATGCTTTCGCTCAACGATCACACTTACATGAATCGATTAGTTCACTCATTCCCGTCGCTTCATGAGCGGCAGACAACCATATGAAGTCCTGGAGCTACATGAGAAATACGGTATGTTATAGAGATCCTAAGAATTGACATGCAGCTTTTGTTATTCTCCTGATGGGCCAACTGACCCGCAATTACAGGACCCGTTGTCCGCATCGCACCAAATGAGCTGAGCTTTAACACCTCGCAATCCTGGCGAGACATATACACAGCGCGAAAAGGGCACCTTCCATTCATCAAATCGGAGTTCTACGAGGGCGGCAACTTTGCTTCGCAGACGTTGTCGATTGTATCTGAAAGGAACCCGCAGCGACATGCACGCATGCGAAAATATCTGGCCAATGCCTTCAGCGATCGGAGCTTGAAAGACCAGGAGCCGCTAATCCAAGAAGTCGTCGACAAGCTTATCGACAAGCTGGCCGAGCATGGGTCTGGGCCGGGAGGCACCAACATGGTCATGTGGTTCAATTTGGCTACTTTCAACGTGTGTAGACTTTCCCTGTCAATTCGCTGATATGTACTGTGCTGATCTGAATATCATAGATCATTGGCAGCCTTGCGTTTGGAGAGACATTCGGAGGTGTTGCTTCTGGTAGTTACCCTAACCAGAAGTTATCAGTACGATGCTGACTCTTGGATCGACAGGTGTTGAGCATCCGTGGATTGCAACGGTCATGAAGTCCCTCACGAAGGGCGCTCTTGGAGACTGCTCAAAGCGGTTCCCGGTTGTAGCCAAGATTGCCATGTGGATTCTTGCTGGACCAGTCAACAAGCTGATAGAGCAGACCAGAGCACATGAGATCAATTCTCGGGAGCTGGTGAAAAGGTAAATGAATTTTTGTTGAGAAACAGGCTGTAATGCTAAATTTCGTCCAGGCGCCTTGCGAGAAAGACCGACCGCAAGGATTTCATGACGAACATGATCGAGGCTAGAGCCGAATACGACATCAGCGACACACGAATCTCTGCGCACGCTTCCGACTTCGTAATTGCTGGTTCAGAGACCACGGCCACTGCACTGAGCTGCATCACGTACTAGCTGCTGCGAAACCCAAAGATTACTGCGCAGCTGCGGCGCGAAATCGACGAGGCTTTTCCGACATACGATGCTATCAGTGCCAGCTCCACCGCGGGTCTGAAGTACCTGAACGCGATATGCTTGGAGGGCATGCGCATGTACCCTCCGTTGCCCTTTGCACTGCCTCGTGTGGTACCATCCGGCGGCGATACGGTGGATGGACATTGGTTGCCACCAGGAGTACGTTGAACCCAGAAGCAACTACAAGCAACGAATTGCTAATCCAGGCTTTCCATCACAGATCACAGTGTCTACTGCACCTTTCGCATCGAGCATGGACCCAAAGAACTTCCACGACCCGTGGTCGTTCAAGCCAGAACGCTGGCTCGATCCGAAACTGAAGTCGCTCGATGATCCAGAAGCAAGCCAGCCGTTCTCGCTCGGCCCAAGAGGTTGCATGGGCAGGAGGTAAGTGCAGATTCGCGGTCATTGATTCCTCGGACAAGAAACGTTGCTAACGTTATGGAATAGCATGGGATGGATGGAGATGCGGAGCATTCTTGCAAAGCTCCACTTCACTTTTGACATTGAGCTGGTGGATCAGGGTCTAGACTGGCATCGGGATTCCGAGATGCACACGTTGTGGAAGAAACCAGACTTGAAGGTCCGCTTTAGTGGAAGGCAGAAGGAGGTTGCGTAGTGGCAAACGTATTCCAGAGCGCATCTGGAGAGTATTTTGCCAGAAAATTGGAATCAACTTGTGGCACTGCTCTGGATTCGGTGTTGACTTGATACGCGAAATACTTCCAAATGCTCTGTTCTCCTGTTCTCGATGCGCGGGCTGCCATGCTTGACAAGGGTTTCGATGATGTGTTGGCCAAGACCAGCGGTGTCTGGACTTGTCAGGAAGTGAAGATGGATAATGCGCGTGCATCACATACCTCCTGTCACCAGGATCACCTTGTTCGAAAGGTCGGGAAGATCTTTGTCTGCTGTGAACGAAGTCATTTCTGTCGTAGAGTGTTTGATTTGCGCTAATATGATGATGGGGTTAAGGGAGGTACGATGCTCGGCGTGAAGAATGGCATTATGACTGCGCTTTCACCTACATTACCCGTGTTTGCGGCACAGCACTTCGAGCGCGTGATTACAGAGGACCGCATATCAGACGCTGATGGCCACCGCAAGCAAGGGATGCGGCACTTCCGAGCCGTCCTGCATGCAGGAGGATGCGAAATGTACCGCCAAATCGCGCCTCGGAACGCTCCAATTTGAGGCATCAAAAACCCCGAGGATTAGTGTATACTTAGTCAAGCCACGGCTGGCTCACGGTGTGTTGGGATCTAATCGAGCGGGAGGAGGAGGAGGAAGCATGCGGACCCTCGCTTGGACGGCTTCTGCTTCAGCCACGGGACGGGCGCTGTGGCTGTGTGTGCGCCACTCCGGCTAAATATGTCGAATCGTCGGAATCGACATGCAAGATCCGTCCCGCGGTGACAAGCTTTGCCATCGTGGCCCAAGCAGATTAGGATGCTGCTAGCTACGTCCCAGTGAGAATGGCGCAGATCTTAGCGGACCCTGTATCCAAAAGCCTAGACGGCACTATACCTGGCTTTCATGTACTCCTGAGAACGTCACCAGCCAGGTACAATTTGATTGAGCGCAAGGTGTGCCATGTGTGGTCGTAAAGCACCAGTTCATGTACATATGAGGTACAGCATCAAAGCATGCCGAGCTCCGCGCTCCAGGCCAATTCTTTGCCTGTCCCGGTGGACCAAGGAGACGACCATGGGATCATCATTGAAGGAGGTTGCTCATGGGAGGAGCTATGCTAAACGCGGTATGCGCCGGTCGCGTGTCGCTGAGAGTGCTGGTTCTACCAATCTAGACAAATGTCATGCCTGTTGGGGAGTTCAGCTGCATCCAGATGTAAGACCCAGCGGAGAATACCATTGAGTGTTTTCGGATGTCCCGATTCGGACATCTCCTCGTTGGAAGAGTAGAGGAATGATATGTGCGTCCCAACGGCGTCGAGACACCTCTGCTGTTTTTAAGAACGAGGCTCTTGACAATCTTATTGGAGTGCACTTCAACTTGCATCCTTGAAGAGAGCATTGAACCCGACGACAACCATGGCAGAAACGGCAGCACCGATGATGCCCCTGCATCCGATCGCAATGGACACGCCCCTCCAAGAAGCGATCGAAGGGCAGCTTGTCGATCATTCGATACCCACTCCAGCTCCGATAGAGGTCTTCGCAGAAGGAGGTCCGACTTCGGTCGCATATTTTGGCCAAGTCAAAGAGACAAGTCATCACCATGAGAAGAGGATCGATGAGAAGATTGACTCCGGGCATGCTTCCGCTGGCTCAAGTGATGAGGAAGAGCCAGATGTCAAGCCAAAGAGCTCCAAGATCAGCATTCCACCATCCAAGTGGACGCCGATGTGCCATCCTCGTGTGAGCGAGGTGTCGAAAGAAGTGGATGGTGACTTCCTGGAACGTTGGGGCTTCCCAACGGAGAAAGCGAAGAAGAAGTTCCTCGCGGCAGGTTTCAGCAGAGTGACTTGTCTTTACTTCCCTCTGGCTTTGGATGACAGGATCCATTTCGCTTGCCGTCTACTTACGATACTGTTCCTGGTTGATGGTAAGTCTTTTATGATAATTTCGCTGGACAGCTGATGCTGACCGTGCCCTTTAGACATATTGGAGGACATGTCATTCGATGATGGCGAGACCTACAACAAACAGCTGATGCCAATCATGCGTGGTGAGACCGATCTCGGTTAAGACTGAGCTGAGAGTTTGAACGATCATGGACCGTGTCTACAGAGCGGGATTTTCGCCTTGTACGAGTTCCATTAAGGTAAATCATCCTGCAAATAGGGCTTCAGGGCCACGGGCAGCGCTTGCTTCTGCATGTCGGCCATTGTAATGTACGCTCACCTCACCCCGGGCTGAATGCAGCTCAACAGGAGCTGCTGACGATGGATCATCGAGATTTTCCGGTATCAACAAGGGCGCCACAAGCGTCTATTTCAGTTTCACGATCGGCTTGACCAACGAGCATGCCAACACAGGTTCTTGATAACGACGCCTAATGCAGGCGAAAGGGTAAGTAGTAAGGATAAAGCGGCTCGCGTGCATGGGCTGAAAGGCCGCGGCCCTTGCGCGCCGAGTCGGCGCGCACCTAAACGATGCCACGCCAATTGATCCATAATGTTGCACGAGGCTGAAGATTGTTATGCACTATGGGAAAGGAAGCGCTAATGCGATTGAGCTAGCTTCAAAACACACATCTGCAAGATTACCCCACTATGCTCGCTTGCCGAAGACCCCACTGAGAACGTGCATCTAGAGCGTCCAAGGGTCCTTCGATAGCGTGGCTCACCACGAATCCTTCGATCGGAGGAATCTAGCCAGAGCGACGATAGTCGTGAGCCTCAATCTGGCAATGGAGTGGAGAAGTGCGTCAATTAAGAGATCTCGGAGAAAGCTTGTCCTGAGCTTGTGCAACGATCTATGCTGCTGTGGCGACGCCGCCCATGGCTTGTGTTGGCACGGAGGATGGTCTGGCTTACAGAGAGCCAGCAGTTGGAATCCCGGACAGCATCGCAGGCTAATGTGCCGTGCTGCTAGCACTAGAGCAGGTGGCCAGTTGGGATGGCTGCCTGCGGTAGCGTGGGAAAGAGGGGCACTCGCACCGTATGGCATTGTTACACCGTTACTATGCGGCTTTGTCCATGCACGCCGGTGAAGGCGTCTGCCGAGCTGGGCGATGCCGTAGACCTGCAGCCGAAGGATCTCGTCTGGAATCGATTTCTCCATCTCCATGTGTTGTGCCGCAATACTGAGCGCAGCGACCCCGGAAGTGTTCCATAAAACGCGAATCCTCGATATACAGCCCGTGTATCAGTTCTACTCATCGCCGTCTGAACAAAAAGATACATTTGCAACTCCCAAGCCTTACTCAGCCCTCATCCAACATTGCAACTATGGTCAAAGTCATTGCTGGCCTGATGGGCTCTTCTGTGGCTTCTGGTTCCGTCCACATGGCCCAACCAGAGCAGCTGCGTGCCATTTTGACCTTGCTGGGCAAATATGGTATCCATGAGCTCGACACTGCTCGTGTTTACAATGATGGCCAAAGCGAGCAGCATCTTGGTGCTATCAAGGATACCGTGGAATCTTGCAACCTGGCCGTGGCCACCAAAGCACCTGGCTTTATGCCTGGACTGCTGTCCTACGACAACATCATTCGTGCCTGCAACGACTCACTCGCAGCGACAAAGCAAAAGAAGTTTGATCTCTACTACTTCCATGGTCCGGACCGTCAGACGCCACTCGAAGAGTCATGCCGGGCAATGAATCAGCTGCATTCCGAGGGCAAATTCGATCGCTTCGGTGTCAGCAACTTCCGCGCAGACGAGGTCCACCAGATAGTGGACATCTGCCGCAAGAACAAATGGGTCGTCCCATCAGTGTACCAGGGTGTTTACAACCCACTTCTCCGTGCTATGGAGCCGGCACTGCTGCCTGTTCTGCGAGGCTACGGCATGGCATTTTACGCATACAGCCCACTCGGCGGCGGATTCTTCTCGCGCCCGATTGATCAGCTTCGCACGCCTCCCGCCGGTGGCCGTATGGACCAGATGAAGGTGTTCCAAGCCATCTACGTCAATGAGATGTCCCTGAAGCTTCTTCAGAGACTGACGGAAACGTGCGACAAGGCCGGTGTCACTGTTCGTGAGGCCGCACTTCGCTGGCTGATGCACCACTCTCCTTTGAAGGAAGCAGATGGAATCATCCTCGGTGCGTCGAGCGAGACGCAGATGGAGCAAAACTTGAAAGCGTGCGAAGGCGCTGCGCTCCCGCAATCTGTTGTTGATTGCTTTGCGGAAATCAGCAGCGAGTACAAAGCCGCGGGCAAGGACGAGATGTACTGTGTTTGATACGGATGATCGACTTTGACATTCGAATTTGCGCTATGTTGCTCTCATAGCGACCGAATTGGCTGTTCATCAGCGAGGTCGAGTTTCTGACACAGCGCGGTTTTGTGTACACGCCCAGGTGGTTGTTCAGAGGTTTGGTCCTATGATCCTGCTCTCTTCCGAACCATACTGCTGCCGTGCTGGGATAGCGAGGTTCTTCACAATGAAGGGTCCAAGGGACTCTTTCGGTCGCTACGGCTCGAAGACTGAAGTGGTATATACAACTCGTATTTTGATCTTTCGAACAATTCAATCGATCTGACGATTCCTTGTTCACATGTACGACCCATAGCATGTCGCTGCGATCTGGGAGACTGACATGGACAATTGCAAGGATGACAATATATGCAGACCTGCACGAAAGACAAACTTCGCTTCTATGAAGTATTGTGCATAGGCTAGCAAGAATCTGTGGGAGAAACGATTCCAGCTAACATCACAGCGAGTTTGCCCAAGATCCTTGTTCCGAACTAAAATCGGCCCTTCGTTACCTCTGCTCAAGCATCAGCCCGATGTTCGAAGGCGGTGCCAGAGTGATAGGCGAGCCAGCACTGCAAGACCGAAATAGTTTCTCCACGTCCATCCTGTCCACGCCTTGAGCGAGTCGCAGCCTATGATGCTTCAAGACCTCCGCGAAGAAGCAGATGAATTCAGCCTGTGCGAACCGCCGACCAAGACACGCGCGCGGGCCTTCGGAGAATGTTAAGAAAGTCCCCCGTTTGTGATTCGGGATGCGGACGTTTGGGTCCAGATCCGACTTTGATGAGCTACTCGGTATGTACGAGTTCGGATCCTTGCACAGCCAGCGCTTGGGCTCGAATGTGTGGGGCTCTGGCCAGCATTTCGTGTTGTAGTGCACGCCCGTTATGTTGACTACGATTTCGCAATCAGGTGGCAGTGCGAAGGGGATATCGCTGGCGCCTGCGGACTTGAAGTTCTGAGTACCGCTGGCCACCCTGCCAATGGGCAGCACTACGGGGAAGACCCGCAGAGTTTCGTACTGTATAATGTCAGTTGGCTAGCGAAGACATCAGCCAATGGAGGCTTACCATAGATGCGAGCATGTAGCGGAACCGAGGGAAGCCTTCGGTGTACGAGAGCTCGGTGCGCCCTTGCGATTGGCTGAACTCTACGGCTTGATCTAGTTCGTTGAACAGTTCCTGCTGCACATTCTCAAAGAGTGCGAGCGCGACACACGAGAAAATGATTGTGTTTGCTGTCGTGTCGTAGCCTGCCTGGACTTTAGTTAGCATGGACCACGTGGTTGGTAGGTTGTAAGACCGTACCATAAAAAACATGAACATGTTGCCAATAACTTCGTCCTCCGTCAGGGCGACCCGTTGGTCACCCTTACTTCCAGAAGAGGTCTGCTCATCGGCGTTCGTCGCAAGTAGAGCAGTCAGCAAGTTGCCACTGAGTTTACCTTTCTTCTTGTTGAGATTGTGTTCGCGTACGACCGACTGCTCTTCGGCGATGTACTCTCGCATGTACTTTTCAAACTCCACGAATGCCAACCAAGCGGGCTTGCAGGTATTGCGAAGGAGCCATTTCGGAAGCAGAAGCAGTAACGGGAGATAGGTAACGATGCCGTATACCGCATCGAGAAGCGACAATTGATGGTCCGACGGAGGTGCTTCGTTCGATTGCCAGTCTTGCTGGCGACCAAAGCCAGCACTAGCCATAACATTAACACCCACCGCATAGACATCTGACTTCAAAGACTGCACACCCGTTTGAGCCCAAGCAGACTTTAGCAGTGTTGCTTGTCGTCTCGTCTCATTCCACACCAAGTAGTTGGCGGCGTCACCGAAAGGCGGAGCGGTGATGCGGTAGTGGAAGCGCCAGAGATCACCCTCGCTGCTGACGACGTTCGGACCAAACGGTTCAATCATCTTCATCTTCTCGCGGGGCTTAATGAAATCGCGACGGCGCATGCAGACTTCTTGTGCCAGATCAGGATCCGCAACATAGCACACTATGCTGCCTGGAGAGACAACCAGGAACATGTCACCAAGTTCTGCATGCGCGCGGTATTTGTCTTCATACATCCAATCTTTGACCATGAATCGTGCCCATCGAGGCCAGCCTTGCTGCTGTACGAGCAGGTGCTTGCGGTAGAGCTTTCGGATGATCGGGTCGGTCAGGTAAGCCCATGTTTCCACTTCGGTCACGAGGCTGAGGGTGTAAGGCAGGCCGGATCTTCGCGCTTGGTGCAGATTGTGGACGAGTGAACGTAAACGAAGGGCTAGCCAGACTGTCGTGACCACGAGGGCAGTCAAGGCAGGGTAAGACATGATGGTTGCAAGTGTGAATCAGGTCCTGCAACAGAACCGTATGCAAAGGCGATATCATAAAACTTCAGTTGCTATAGTGGGCAAATCGGAAGCAGCCGTGAAAGGGTTGCCCATTGCAAACACCTCCGAGGACACGGAGCATTCGTTTTAGGCTATTCGAATCAATTGGAAGCAAGAGAGACTCAGGTGTTACCGGGTACCATTACTCTCTGTGGGTTGGTGCACGAGAATCTGTCATCGACTGCTGTGCTCTCATCAACCGCTCGTTCTCCGCGCCGAACCATTGATGGCGACATGCAACGAGAGGCTCTTCGATCTCGGTCCATGCATCGCCCAAGGTCAGGATCGTGCGTCCATTCCATCGACTGGGGCTATCTGTGTCCGGTACATCTTTCCCATAGTCTTCAACTCTCCGTTCCTGAATTCCAACCACGGAGTGTAGGATGGCTTGAGCTACATGCTCAGCAGAACTGACTGGAAGACCCGCGGCAATGATTGGCGCTGCGAGATTCTTAGGCAGCTGGTTTGTGATGGTAGCCGCAGGTGCGACGGCATTAATGGTCACACCGTCGAGTATAGCCACCGGACGGAGGGCGCGGACAAGTCCCAGCATCTGTACGCCGTGAAGTTAGCGATATGCTCATATCAAGCATTGATGAACTCACCGCCGTCTTGCAAGCTGAGTAGAGTGGCAGAGAATGCTCCGGCATGAGAGCTGTTGCACTGGAGACAACAACTATGCTACCTCCAGTAGCCTGGCTTCTCATTCTGCTCAGGGCAATCTTGCAAACATTCATAGATCACATGAGGTTGATTTCGAAGACACCCTTCGACGGTTGCTTGAGCTCGCCATGCTCATCAAAATCATCGTCAAAATAATTGCGATACTCCGATACTCCGCCGTTGGCAACCACGATGTCGATCCGGTGAAACCTGCGGAACGCGGAGAGCAGTTCGGCCCATGAGGATTGATCGCACTTCACGTATTCTATTTGGGGATGGCTATCTCCAGCGGGCGGGGGCTGAACGTCCAGGTTAGCAACTTGAGCTCCTCGCGCCGCAAGTAGTTTCGCAGTTGCCAGTCCGATGCCCGAGCTCGCTCCTGTTCAATGTCAGTCAGGTTGGGCCAACGCAAGCAATAGACCAGTAAGTCGTACCAGTGACTAAAGCGATCTTGCCTTCCAATGACACATTGATCGTTGCGGAGAGGTCCAAAGATGTCATACTGCCGAGGGAACGGGGGTTTACAGCAAACGTTTTTGAGCACTGATTGAATGTAAGTAAGATTGTAAGACAAGTACATGGGAGACCATTGAATATGCAATGTATATGATATCGAAGCCGGGCTTTCTTGATTTGGTAGTCTCCGCGAGCATTGTCCTTCAAGCTCTACTCAAGATGATTTGCCGCGTGAGCTGTAGGCTTGCTGAACCTCACCCTCATTTCCGGCTTCCACCAATTCACATGCATGTGGCATTGACTCTCCCATTCTTGTTTGGCATTCACAAGCTCCATGTCAAAAGCAAGAATGATCTTACACAGAATGAGAGACGCCTCCACGAGAGCAAAGCTGATGAAACTAAGTCAGCACGGAGACTTGCACTGCGGCCATACGATCCGGAGCTTACTTTCGTCCAAGGCATCCACGCGGACCGAGCGAGAATGGCTGGCTGGCTTCCTTTCGATCCTTATTGTCCGGAGACAACCACCGCTCAGGTATGAAGTCGTCTGGTCGCGAGAAGTTTGCTTGATCGTGGGTCACTGTCCACGCACTGGTGTAAACCTCCGTCTGTGATCATCAGTCAGCTATCAGCTTTACGCAGGATGAAAATAGGCAGATGCGGTGAAGTGAATCACATACTCCACTGGGGATCCATCTTCCATCGATCTGGACCCCGGGCGAAATGCGCGGAAACCCTTGTGAGCCTGGTGGGAAGATACGCAGACCCTCTTGCACTACTGCCTGGAGATATGGTAGCTGTAGAGCAGAGGTTGCATCGACGTCGACTGCTGCTTTGTAACGATCGCGGATTTCTTGCTGCAATTTGCGCAGTGTCTCAGGGGTTGTGCAGAGATAATATGTGGTTGCAGCGAGAAAACTCGAAATGGTCTCGCCACCGGCGACACTGATATTGGATGATGAAGTCAGCACATGCTCTGTGATCGTGGGATGCTCACCTGTTTGCGATGGTTCTTACACTAAGGTCGATGTGTGGGCGTTCAGCTCCTCTTCCGATACCTCACCAGCCTTGACCTTTCCGACCAGGTTCGTCATGAAGTCCTTTCGGTCGCTTGTGCTTTCCAAACGCCTTCCCAAATTTAGCATTCGCTTCATAAAAGACGGGTGTCATCTCACCTATTGACTAGCTCTCGAGTGTATGTCGCATTCTTCGCCTGGATTCCCGAAGCGAAAGGAGCGATCAATTTTCCAATGGTCATAACAAGCGGAAACCGACGTAAATTGTCGATCAGCGTGACGAAGAACAGATACTTTGTCAGCATCTCAAACCAGAAATGCGGAGCTTCTGTATGCACTGCGTCAGGAATCTTGATCGTATCACAGGGTCAATATTGTGGGCTCACCATTCTCGATGCAGTGGAAAGTTTCGCCAAATGCCATCTCACCCAGGATGTCAAAAGCAATCATCTCATACCAATGCCTCATGTCCAAACCAGTTGGCGATTGCCCCAGCTTTC
The DNA here is from genome assembly GCA_024604135.1 of Cladosporium velox. Lineage (NCBI taxonomy): Eukaryota > Fungi > Ascomycota > Dothideomycetes > Cladosporiales > Cladosporiaceae > Cladosporium > Cladosporium velox. The sequence goes on along the minus strand of JANIIF010000008.1, from coordinate 485,884 downwards.
GAGCTTCTCGATCATTGCGTTGACGCATCCTTGAATGATGTCTTCTTGCTCCATGAGTGCCTTCGTGGAAAAGGCAACCGTCAAGTGCTTCTTCATACGTGCATGCTGCTTCGGGTCACGCTCGCTGCCAATACATTTAGAGTCATAGCCTGCAGAGAACACGTCGTAAAAGTCGCTCTTGGTGCAGTGCTGCTGTCCTGGTGACGGGTTGCCATATATCGCCTTCCAAGATTCTACGGACGCGAAGGAAAGTTCGTTTGGGGACACGCGGAATACAGTGCCTGTGTTTATGAGTCGTTGCACATGCCAACCATCGCTGTAAAAACTCTCCACACTTACCATATCTGCTGTGTTCAGCTTGAATTGATCGATGGAAACGTCCCCTGGTGGAGTGCCAAAAGCGCCAAAGCTGCAACTAAGCGTCAACTCTGCCAGAGGTAGCAGCAATGATGATCGCAAGTTGACTGACCAGTGTCGATCTTGCAAGCCAAGGTCCCGGGAAAGATGACAGTGGATGAAACCAGATGTTGTAAACAATACAGGCCGCAGAATACAATGCAAGCCCGGTGATCGCCAGGAGTAGTCGACTTTGCCACTGCCCATCGGCCAGGGTCAACGGACTTGTCCAAGATGCCATGATGGTGCTGAAATGAAGGTGTTCGGTGAAGTTAATGCTCTGGTATGCTATTGATATGCTGGGACCGTCGTATGTTGTATGCGGCGTCTCTCGCTAACGGGATTAGCGCATGCGGGCGTACAGCGTCACTCGAAATGGAACCTCCGTTACCAGGTTTACATGACCCACTCCTGCGAACTGTCAGCGACGGGACGTAAGGTACAAAATATCTCCAACACCAGCTGTTGCTCTGTTACTCTTCATGCCAGCAAGACAGACCGCCATCATGGACTCAATCCCGACAGCCGACCACAATGTGATACCACTGTCGCCATTCGACAATACTATGGTTCGGATCTACTTGTATACCCTCTACATCCTCGAGACGCCACCAGGCTGCGACATAGAGAAAATTCATGCGCAGCTCGAGAAGGCACTCACACATACGATCGAGGATCTTCCATTCCTGGGTGGGAAACTCTACCTTGACTCGAAAGGCAGACTTGAGATCCGACTCCCCACCAGCAGAGATACGGCTGGATCATCGCGTGTGAAATTCAGCGATCTGCGCGAGGAGTTGGATCTCGAAGATTTGCTTGATACAGGTATCCCCGACGACGATTTGGACGGCAAAAAGTTGAACGCTACGTCCTTGTTCGCCGATTTGGAGCACGGATCGGACGTTGTTGTGTGTCAGGCCAACTTCATCGATGGCGGATGTATCCTTAGCTTCGCTGTTCATCACTCGGTCTGCGATGGTGCTGGGCAGACCACTGTCATGAAGACCTTGGCAAGCCATATGCAGCGACTGGACGCCTCTCATCTATCAAGTCTGCCGCGACATGTACCAGATCCTCTGGTGTCCGATAAGGGCGTGATTTCGAGACTGTGGAAAGATGCTGGCAATACTCCGTGGCCCAGAGCATGTGAAGAGGCATCCGAGGATCTTTGGCGCTTCCTGGGCGTTAACAACATCGCGAAATCGACTTCATCAAGCCTAGCTGGTGAGGCTCCAGCCACGAATGAGGCGATGGCGACCAGCATCTTCTACATCTCGAAGGACGATTTCGCAGCCATGAAGAGGGAAGCCTCAGGCGGGCAGGCCAAACCTGATGACCTCGACAAACAGATCACAGCGAATGATGCACTCATGGCATTTCTATGGCAGGCTATCATGCGAGCACGATTTCCTCCTGAGACATTGGAGCCGGCCGACAAGACCGAGTCCATCCTGGACAGCACTTTCGATGGTCGTGGGAAATTCTCGAGCGAACTGCCACCTGATTACACCGGCAACGTCGTGCTTATCAGCACAGCCAGAATGGCATTGCGCGACCTAGTGGATCGTGGAACATCGATAGCTGCGCCAACCAGGAAAGTGCGGGAAGCGCTCAACGGCATCGACACCCGCAGGATTCATGATGCCTTTGCGCTGGCCAATTCGTTGCCCGAGTATACCAATATCACGTTCCCATTTGCGACTTTTGCTGGCTGCGAGCTCTGCATCACATCATTGATCAATTTCCCGGCATATGATCTTCGATTTGGCGCGTCGTTCGCCAATGAGGGTCGTGCAGTCTCTTTCCGCCCGCCCAGGTCAGAGTTCGCTGCCATCTGTCGGCGATGCATGGTATTGCCTAAAAGACAAGAGGGTGGTTTCGAGGTTCTGATTGCTGTGTTTGCAAGTGAGATGGATCGTCTGATGGAAGACGTGTCGTTCTCGCGTTGGGCTAAGAGATCTTCCTAGATTCTGTAGATTTCCGAGGTCCATCATCGCGTCGACACGTGACTTGGAGGCTCGGAGGCTCCGGAAGCGCTGCGGCGCTGTCTGCTTTCGTCCAGTCCGAGCAGCATTTCGTTTGATACACCTCTTCTGTCAAGGGCCGATTTGTCTATTGTTGCACATTACTCTTTTCGTCAAACCCCGAGCTGCTTGACACATACTTCCTCCATCACGTACTAAGCGTCTGAATTAGCAGTGCCCGACCTGTAGTACACGCAGACAGCCACGACACGCTTCAAATGGCCGAAGACGTGGCGCCCACATGCAGAGCGGTGCCATGTGTCTGGCCATTATGGCTTGAATGACCGTAATGATGCAGAAAGGTAGGCCGAGCCTGTAGCTGACCGATGTGACTCTGTTCACTTGCCCAGATTAGACCAATAAGAAATTGTATATGTGGCGTATCATATTACAGAACTGTTGAGACAACCTCGCATACACTTTGTCCATTTGACGGCCCCGTTTGATTTGGATTTCAGTGATGAGTGTCAGCACAAGTCTTCAATCGCAGGTTGCGCTTGAGTCGCCTGAGAGTATCTCTCGCTTGGTGTGCAAGGTACCACGTATTGGATATGTCTTCAGTGGGTAAGTCATTGGAAAAGATGGAAATCCATGTGCTCAAGAACAGCCTACTGATTACTTTCTTCATTTTGTAGTCAAGGCGCCCAATGGTTCGCTATGGGCCGCGAGCTGATAGATACTTGCCCAGCTTTCACAGCAACGCTTCATAGGGCGGAGCGATGCTTGCAACAACTTGGAGCTCAGTGGTCGCTAATGGACGAGCTGACTCGGATCGAGACGGAAAGTAGAGTCAACGAGCCCGCACTGAGTATGACCGTGACAACTTCGCTCCAGCTTGGTCTCGTTGAGCTTCTCAGATCTTGGGGCATCGAGCCCGTTGCTGTCACCAGTCATTCAAGCGGCGAGGCAGCAGCTGCCTATGTGGCGGGTGCCATTGACTTCGAGTCTGCTATAGCCATTTCGTACTATGCAGGTTTTCTGGCTCAGGACTACCAAGAGAAGCTGAACATTCGGGGCGCCATGATAGCAGTTGGGCTAGGATCTGCTGAAGTTCTGTCTTACCTTGATACGCTCCACTCTGGCCGAGCTATAGTTGCGTGTATCAACAGCCCGTCCTCCGTTACTCTTTCTGGCGATGTCGAAGCTATCGCGGAAGTTGAAGAGCGAATGAGGACTGACAAGATCTTTGTACGTCGCCTGAAAGTCAGCGCTGCCTATCATTCGCACCACATGCTACCGCAAAGCGATGACTACCTGGCGCTACTGAGTGCGAAGTTTGGCCTGACACCAGAAAGCTTCACAAACATCAGATACTCTTCGCCAGTGAGCGGCAAGACTGTGAGGTCTGCCGCCTCACTCGGTCCTCAGAATTGGATTGACAATATTACAAGACCAGTCCTGTTCGCGCAATCACTCTCGAATATGTGCTATGGCCAAGCACAAGTCGGGGATCTGGAACCGCAACAGCTCGTGGACACTATTGTTGAGATAGGGCCACATGGTTCATTGGCAGGCCCCGTTCGCCAAGTTCTCAACCAAACTCATCTCAAGATGTTTGGCATATCTTACGCAAACTGCCTGGAACAGAACAAGAGTGCGATAACCACGATGCAAAGCCTCGTTTATACCCTCCTCAGGAAAGGCTACCCTGTCGATATGACGAAAGTCAACATTTTAAGTGGCCAGACAACAACCCCCAGCTTGCAAACCCTGCCATCGGATCACTCAATGTCGTCCTTGAAGGAGCTTCCACTGGACAGAGCGTGCCGTGTCCATCAGCATGTGCCTCATCTGCCGCATGATTCGCTCGGTCCCGCCGCTTCATGCGGAAATGACTTCGCTCCTGTTTGGCGACATCTAATCACATCGTCCCAGCCACCCTGGATCAGAGACCATGTGGTACAATCTGAACTTGTCTATCCTGGAGCCGCTTTCATGACTATGGCCATTGAGGCTTATGAGCAGATCTATCCTTCGAGTTGTGGTGCTAAAGAGGTCTACCATTTGGAAAACATCTTGCTTGAGGCGACGCTGGTCGTCCCTGACACAGCTAAGGGAGTCGAAGTTCAGCTTCGCTTACACAAGCGTGACCAACGCTTCCTGGACTCTGAATCCTGGTTGGAATTTGTTGTCGACAGTGTGGACCCAAGCGGCAAATGGCAGCATCACTGCAGAGGCTCTATCACAAGGCAAGCGGAAATATACCATACTTCGTCTGTCAATGTCCAGCGAGTCTTGGTGGAGTCCCGCAATGTGGTAAATGTTGGCCACTTTTATGACTCATTTGCAGACATTGGCATCGAATACGGCCCGCTTTTCAGGAATGTATCAAAATTGGCTTCCGGCGACAGTATGGCAACAGGCGAGATCAATGTTCCAAACACCTCCGCCGCAATGCCGATGCAGTCTGGGGGCGCACACGTCAGCCATCCCAGCACTCTTGATGCCATTTTCCAGGCAATGTATGCCACGCTACCAAATGCTGGGCAAGAGCTGGACGTCGCCATGATACCAAAGAAGGTTGAGTCGCTTGTTGTCCGTCCGTACTTGCAGATCCATTCTCGCATCGGCATTCGCTTTGCGGCGTCACGGAATCGGTTGACCCAACGATCGTTTGACGCATCGCTGGTGGCTTTCACTGATGGCGACGTTCCTGCTATCGAAGTCAGCAACTTGCATTTTCGAGCTACAGCATCTTCGGTCCGCAACACGAACGGCACCCAGCGTCCCATCACTTGCAGCACAATGCATTGGCGGGAGGATCTCACTTTCATGCAGCCGGATCGTGTCACGGCGATGTTACAGATGCCGCCTGATGAGGCAGAGCAGCGACTCATCGCAGATGTGAAGCGCGTGTCGTTCCACCTCATATACGACGCCTTGGCCGCATTGTCTCTGAGCGATATCGGAAATCTGGAGTGGCATCACAAGGCTTACTACGACTGGATGCTCACCCAAGTCCAGCTAGCAAAAGCAGACCAGATTGCTCCGCGAAGCTCTAAATGGCTAAATACCAGCGTGGGCGTCAAAGAGATGCTCATCGAGAAGGTTGCGGGCGCCAGTGTAAGCGGGAAATTGGTTGTGCGTATCGGCAAGAATCTTCTGCCCATCTTACGCAAAGAGACTTCTCCCTTGCAGTTGATGCTCGAGGGCAGGTTGCTCTACGCTTACTACGAAAGGGCACTGCGGGTCAGTCGCTCATATGTCCAGGTGAGACGACTGGTTGAGCTCATTGGCCACAAGATGCCTCGCGCGAACATACTCGAAATTGGTGGCGGCACAGCAGGCTGCACCGTACCTGTGCTCCAAGCGCTTCGCGCTGCCGCTAACAATGCGAATCCTGGCTTCCAAAACTACGTGTTCACAGATGTCTCTCCCAACCTTTTCGAGATGGCTCGCGAGAAGCTCTCTGAGTGGGGATCTATGATCACGTATCGTCCACTTGACATTGAGTGATCACGTATCGTTCACTTGACATTGAGCGATCACCCGAGACGCAAGGTTTCGTTGGTGGCAGCTACGATATTATCGTTGCATGCCAAGCTCTGCACGCCACAAAGTCGATGGCGAAGACGATGGCGAATGTACGCAGCCTTTTACGTCCGGGCGGAAAGCTACTCATGGTCGAGACAACACAAGACGCGCTTGATGTTCAGCTCATCTTCGGCACCCTCCCAGGTTGGTGGTCGAGCGAGGAAGCGGAACGAAAGCGCAGCCCCTCCTTGAGCCTAAACTCTTGGGGCCACATTCTGGAGCAGAACGGCTTCAGTGGACTAGATTGCTCGGTCAATGACTCTGAGGACCCGAAGATCTATTCGCAGAGCGTTTCGCTCTCGACGGCGCTAGACGAGGCTATTCCAGTGCCATTGGCTCCCCTAGCAGTGGTCTTTACCGGCGAGCAGCCTCCAGCGTCCTGGGTGCAAGCTATATCCTCCGAGGTTGAATCCCTTTCCAGCTCTCCATGGTCACTCTTGCCACTATCTGAAGCGATCCACTCGGCCAAAGATAAAGTCTGCATCTTGGTTGACAACCGAGACCAACCACTCTTGTCAGATATTGAGAAGACCAACTTCGACGCTCTCAGAGATGTTCTCAACGTCGCTAAGGGTGCTCTGTGGCTTCACTACGGCGGCACTGTGACCAGTCCGCTACCCACTGCTGGTCTCGTGCAAGGACTACTGAGGGTGCTTCGTTCCGAGAATAGTGCTAAGCGGTTTATCTCTCTCGACATGGACTCCACCGCTGCTCTGTTTGCGCCGGGTTCCTGTCTCAGCATTGCCGCAGTACTACGTGCTTCTTTTGATGAGCGTCAACCCCAAGAGAACGTTGAGTGCGAGTATGCGCAGAGGAATGGAGTTCTCTTCATTCCCAGGCTGTACGAGTCTGTTGAGGAGAGTCAAGCTGCTTCCGGTACGAATATCCTCGATGTGAATCCCGAACCGCGACGCTTGCAAGATGGAGAAAGCGACCTCGTCATGGACATCGGCACTCCTGGCGCGTTGAAAACTCTGCATTTTGCGGAACGATCTGTTCCAGACTATTTTGACAACGATCTTGTCGAAATTGTACCGCAAGCTTTCGGTCTCAACTCCCGCGACATCATGGTAGCGATGGGCCAGCTAGACTCTGACAAGATGGGTTTCGAGTGCAGCGGTATCATTTCCAAAGTCGGGAGTGCCGTGACATCTGTCATGCCGGGAGACCGCGTCTGCGCCTTGCTCCAAGGAGAGTTGGCAACAACAAGTCGCATTCATGAATCTAGCGTAATGAAGATACCGGACTCAATGTCCTTCGAAGTTGCGGCCTCTATTCCTGTGGCCTATGCAACGGCTTATTACTCTCTCTTTACAGTCGGAAGGCTCGAACAAGACGAGTCCGTTCTCATTCATGCTGCCGCCGAAGGAGTAGGTCAAGCCGCTATTGCGCTTGCAAAATTCACAGGCGCGAAGGTGTATGCCACCGCAGAGTCGTCTGAGAAGCACGACTTCCTCGTCAAGGAGCTCGGCATACCAGCCGACCAAGTCTTCTCCAGCAGAGATACGTCTTTCACGCAACAAATCATGGCTGCCACGCATGGCCGCGGTGTTGATGTGATACTCAACTCATTGCCAGGCCGCTCACTGCAGGCGAGTTGGTGTTGCATCGCCAAGTTCGGTCGCTTCGTTCAGATCGGCATAACTGATTTTGAGTCCAAGCATCTGGACATGAAGCCGTTCGCGCGAACGGCATGTTTTACCGCAGTGGACCTCTTGCATCTCGGCGGAAAACAGACTCTGGTTGTCGCCAAAGTCCTGCGCAGCGTCTTCGATCTGCTCACGAATGGCAGCATACAGCCTGTCAATCCCGTCACGGTGTTACCTATCTCGCAGATTGGGCGCGCTTTTAGGATCATGTCACAAGGTTTGTTGTCATTAAGGGCAAGTGATTCGAGGGTGTCATTGCTGATTGTACCATCAGGCAAGCACATGAGCAAAATCGTGATCAAAGCAGAGCCTGATGACCTAGTTCCGGTAACTATACATTAAACTCCACGCACCGAATCAGTTCATCATCTGACACACTCTCAAGGTCAAACCCCAACACTCAGTAACCAAATTGCGATCCGACGCCACGTACGTTGTTACAGGTGGCTTCAGTGGTATCGGACGATTGGTCTCCCAGATGCTGGTAGCGAGAGGCGTAAAATACCTATTCCTGCTATCTCGTTCCGCCGGCAAGAAGACATCAGATGAGGACTTTGTCCGCGAGCTGAGAGAAATGGGATGTCATGCCGTTGCACAAACATGCGACATAAGCTCCAAATATGCTCTGAAGGCTGCAACAAGCACTTTGCGAGAGCATTCAATGCCTCCAATCCGCGGTGTGATTCAAAGCGCCATGGCGCAAGAGGACTGTGTTTTCGAGCGCATGACTTACCAGAATTGGCGTGCTGTCGTAAGCCCAAGAGTAAATGGAACCATGAACTTGGCAGAAGAGTTCGAGGATCTAGACTTCTTCATCATGCTGTCATCTCTTGCGGGCATATCTGGCAACTTGAGCCAAGCCAACTACGCCGCCGGTTGTACTTTTCAAGACGCCTTCGCGCGTTGGCGTGCCTCCCAGGGTCTGCCCGCCGTGTCGCTCGACTTGGGCTTTGTTGGAAGCGCCAGCAACATTGCTGGCAATGAGGGCGTGGCCAAGCGTTCAACCAAAACCGACTATCGACGATTGAGCGAGCGGCATGTCCTGAATCTAGTCGAGTCCGCTATCCGCAACCCAAAACGCAGCATCGACACGAGCCAAGTAGTCAGCGGTATTGCTACTTTCAATGAGACGCAGAAAGACTACCCATGGCTACAGGAGCCATGCTTCGCAGCTCTTCGGACACTGGCAACCAGCGATGCTCATGGCGGTCGCCAGCTTCATGGTCCGAACAGCAAAGGGAGCGCTTCGTCCAGGCACAGGATTCAAGATTTGTTGAGCAAGTCGGACAGCTGGGCAGACGGTGTCGACATTGTCATCGCGGCCATCACGAGCAAGCTGTCCGAAATGTTCATGGTGCACGAGACCGATATCGACCGCAGTAAGCCGCCAAGTGTGTACGGTGTCGATTCGCTGTTAGCAGTGGATTTGCGGAATTGGCTCTTTGCGCACTTGCAGGCCGAGCTGTCAATGTTCGACGTGCTGCAAAGTGAGTCGCTAACGAAGCTGGGAGAGCTGACCGCGGAGAAGAGTACGCTTGTCAAGCAGGCTGGGTTGGCGGCATGCGGTTGAGCCTATCCGAGGGAAGTAATTTTTTGCCGGTGTCAATGTCGAACATCACGAGTCTAGACAAACGAAATGGAGTCTGGATATGATATTATTGTGGCGACGGGGTGAAACGTAAGATTTTTATATTCTTGGACAGGAGAATACTTATGAGATGTAGCTATGATTCAACATCACAGACTCGTCACCGATCCCGCACAGCTTAGTCGGACATACATACTTCGAAAGAGACGCCCTGTTTTGACAAACGAATGTAATACGTGATGGTATCTACAATACCAATCACTACGATGCTGCACTACTTACGCCATGCCCTGCGCAATTCCTTCGTCGCCCAGTCGCATTTGTCGAGCACATGCATTTTGCTTAACAAGTGGGCAACTTGGAGAGCGTTCCTTGTGCTCCCTTGCAGTTAGCCGTGGTCGAGACCTTGCCAGACGATCCGTTGCCCTTGCTCACACCCTTGTATTCCTGGCAGACCTTCTTGGAAACGCCGCAAGAGCCGCTGATAGTAGCGGTATCGCCATAGTTGGAGTTGATGCCCACAAGGTCGGAGGAAACGCCGTTGACCTTGATGTTGCTGATCACAACGTTGCGTGGGCCGCCGTTATTGGTGCAGTCACCGCAGCTGCGGTAGACCTTGCCGACGTTAACGAAAGTGGTGTCCTTGATGGTCACGGTTCCGCGACCGTTGTGCTGAACGACCTTGTCGCTGGCAGAGGCTGCTCCGCCACCTTGCCAGAGGACGTTGCCGTTTCCGAGAGCTGAGACAGCATCTATATAGTCACGAGCGTCAGCATTCGTCGGATTTTTGCTACCTCGAATCCAAGCTGCTTACCTTCGCAGACATCACGGAACCAGACGTTTCTCAGCGTGCATGCGCCCTTGCAGTGGACGCCTTCCAATTGCCTGGAACCGATGATCACGTTGGAAATTGTCGCACCATCGTTGAGGATGAAAACGGCGCTGTCACTGCCAGTGTCGGCATCGGTGTCGCAGTCGCGGCCGCGATCGAACTCCTTGTTGCCGAAGTCGACAGAGCCAGAAATCGTAGAAGGCGCAGCGAGAGAGACAATCGATCCAGAGCGAGTAGGGATGTTGAGAGTCTGGGCGGCGGAGAAAGACACCAGAGAGGCGAGGAGAGTGGCGGTGTACTTCATGTTGTCTGATTCCCTTGGTGTGCTGAAAGATCTTGTTGGCGATTGTGATCACAATGTAGTCAACGCAGGATGGCAATATTTATATATCTTTGCTGATCTCATGCTTGCTCTCCTCAAGTAGTCTCCAATGTGTATACGCTTGGTCTAGATTGGGCACGGAAGCAAGCGTTCCCTGTCTTCTCACCTTCACCTTTGTTACCCTACTGACACTGGTCATGTACCGTTATCAAGTAGCGGAGAATTCTCTCTCCGCAATGCTTGTTTGTTGTTCGAGGCATTCTATGTTATCGACGGGATCGGTTCTGATTGGTGGGCCGCAGCCACAACGTTTCAGATTATAGGTGAAGGTGGCGGAGTACAAAGGCCGAGCAAACTATAATCTAAGTAGATGCATCGCCAAGGCGCTGTATAATACCAAGCCTCCAGTGCACGTAGACTGTAATGATGTGTGACACGGTACCACCCTGCCTAGTGATGATTCGTGGGTGTGAGTATACCCGAGTCAAGTTGGCCACGGTTTATCCATCGACTCCTATAGGTGGCCACTCTCGGAGAGTCTCGAACGACATCGGCGCTGATGAAAAACGTGCGCTGAGAGCGTACCTTTTGATACTCCGCGACTGTGCACATGTAGCCCTGAAGCAGTGGACGCGGCCTGGAGAAATGAAGCGCTCACTATGAGTAAGTGTCGTGGTAAACTAGACTCCTGTCGGATGGTGTAGTGCTCGTTAGAAGATGCTAGAAGCCGTTCTCTCCCTACGTTCCAGGAATGCGACTTCGGCCAGATTGAAAGACAACGCACGGAAGAGACGATCATGTAGAGAGAGGGGTGTGATGTGTTGTCCGCTCGAAGCTCGGACGATTGCCGAGCTTCAAGAAAAACGTACGGCCAGACTTTACCCTGCGAACCCCAAGCAAAAGCTGTAGTTGAAGATGAATTCATCTTCTTCAAAGTTGCGCGCGAGGTAAACCAAGTTGTTCCTGCTCTTGCAAGACTTCTATAGCATACATGTAGTTTACCTGTAATACTGTTATGAAACAGATTTTTTGGACATACAAGCCCAGGGACAACGCTTAAACATAGACAAGATGCGCCAAAGCAAACTCAGGAAGGCAAACCATGTTTGCGTAGGTGCTGTCCAAAATCATTTAATACCGAAATTACTGTACTAAGGCGCGAAGCCTTGAAATTGCATGGAACAAATTCGTCTCTGGGGATTTGTCGCTCCCCAGGGCGAAGACCAGAGTTGCGGTCCAACGGAAACGGACGAGGAATCCTCCTACACTTCCACCAAGCGGACAAGCTAAAATGGAAATGAGGAAAACTGACAACTATGTCGCAACAACACCGGCGTGTTTGTAGGGCCATTTGCTAGTCCGTTGAGCGAGAGAGTTGCAACACTTCCAGCCTGAGCGTGGGGAAGACGTGTTGCAAACGTACCGCTGAATGGAGATGTAACGGGGTGAGCGCCGTTACAGCGGCCCTATGCATACATATGCCGCGTGAATTCCCATGCTTGGTGGAACACTGCAAAGGCGAGTACAGTCCCATGCAGCGAGCAAGTCAATGTGAACTGCTGTGACTGCGCCCGGCCTTGCGCAGCTTTCCTATACGGCATTTCGTTCTGCGGTTCATATGGCACACCAATAATTATCTCGTCCCAGACTAGGCGTAACTGCTCGGCAGCCACCAGCCATGCTGTGAGGCTGTTATGGGCGTCTTGGAAGGCATCGTACCATCTACAAAGGCGTTTTGCATGTGCCTGTTCCATGGTACGGTTGTGATCCATCTTTACGCTACGGTGCCAACATGGCTCTTGTTGATCGGCGTAAAGTTTGACGGTCATATCGATGATGAATGTTAGCCCGATGATTTCGTCGTAGCATATTTCTAGCTCCTCCAACGTCGAGATAAGTCCTTCAAGAACAAGGTTGTTGGTGCTGGAATCTGAAAAATACCGTTTGGACTTCATGGGTGCCACGTGAGAAGGGTGCGCTTTGTGGTATCTGCATCCAGTCCATGAGTTTTCATCAGGTGTCGTCGCGCGTTGTCCTTGCGGAAAGGTAGCATCCTCTGACATCCAGGCATCGGGCAGGGGAGCTTTGGCTGCTGATGACCCTCCGGATGTGTCGATTGCTGGTGGCGTCGAAGGTCTGCTCGGAAGCCGAAAGGTTGGCCCTGCAAAGGACATCTCGGAACGCGACATACGAAGCGTTTCTCATGCACTGAGAGCACGTGGTTTCTGCAGTTGATCAGCGACACATACTGGCGGGACTGATGTAGAAGAAAACCAAACCTGAGTTTTCGTCGAGTTTGGAAAAGCTTTGGGCAAGCCTCGCAGCGCAGGGGGCCGTCAGCCGATGAAGAGGTGCTGGGGAATCTGGGTTGTCAGTTTGCGTCGTGCGAGTAAGAAGATTGTGTACGAAAAGCCTCTTACGTGTGATTAACGGAGGACACTCCTTCCGCCGGTGAGGCGTTTGGGCTCTCAGCGGCCTCTATCTCAATCGGAGTTGTCGGATCTCTTGGCGAGGTGTCGCTCGAGGCGAGAGATGGCGCAACACGATGAGGCTGGGGTGACGCTAATGATACAGATGCGGTGATGGGGTTCTCGACCTCCTGAGAAATGGTCGGCGCTGGTGACTGGCGCACTCCAGGAGTGAGATGCTTGGAGACTGTAGGTAGTGGATGTTCAGAGACAATTGGTGTGGTCCCCGGGGGGAGGAATGCAGAACGATATTGCCGGTAGGGTTTGATGTAGGGATTTAAATCGTGTTCAACCCAGAAGGGGTTTACACACGCATTCCACTCGTTGTTTCCGTTGTTCTTTTTACAGTGGTCCGAACAAAGTGCAAAGATGGGAGTTGCGCGAAGACAGAGTCTCCGCGCGAAAGAGCAAAAGGGCTTAAAGAAGGTAAAAATGAGTGAATGGACGGCTGCCGGCAAGGCACAAGGCCCGTCGACAGTCGACGCAGAATAGTCGGTGCTGGGAGACAGAAAGAACGTCGGAGGCAGGCAGGTGTTATAGGCTTTTGGTGCTCGCACAATGCGACGATACCGAAGCTCTCGAACTCCCGACAAGGGTAGCTGCAGGCTATGCCTCTGCATTACGCCCCACCACCTGACCAGCAGCCACCAAAACTGGCAGTCACGCCACGAGGCAGCCGTGGAAGAAGCCTCAGGAAATCTGGACAGGGGTAGCTGCAGGCCATGCCTCTCAGGCGGATCGGTGCGACCTGTACTACTATCTCAGCATGGTCCTCAAATTATCCAACCAACATTTACGAGCCCGGGCTGGTCAATTTCAAGTGCTCGCCATTCGTCAGATTTGTAGCACAATGTTTCAAGGTGCCTCTCCAGCTGGAATCCACGCTTACTCATCTTCATACAAGGAACGGCGCCTATGCCTCACCCTTCTTACGTGCCATCGTCTATGCCTCAATGCTGAGATTGGCTGATGAATGCTGAAGCAGTGTCGACACGCAGAGCGTTGAGCTACCGTAGCGCTGTGAGGCATGGCTCTCGACAGTTTGTCGAGAGTTGTTAGCAAGGCATATAAGGAAGCAACTTAGATTCTGAGCGCACACCCACAAGATCACTATCCACTGAAGTCAGTCTTACTACAATCAAGAATATCTCTTCACCTTGTGTAATTGCGAAAGCATGTCTTCAACCATCGATATCAGCCACTCTCCACGATCTTCCATGGAAGTCGAACGCGGCTCCATTACCTCAACCCTTGGACCCAAAGCGAAGCCAATCAATCGAGGTCCCGACGACCTGGCCTACAGTATGAGGCGATGGCTCGGACAGCAGCCCCATGAAGAGCCATACTGTGGATCGTCCTTGGGCGTGGCGCACGTATCTGACCACGGTGCGTTGCTGACCAAGCTAGTGGTTTCTACCTCCATTTTGGCGATGAAGCTGATGTCTGGGGTTCGAAGTCCAGCGTTGTGGAACCGGGAAGAAAAGCTGATCGAGGATTGGCCAGGACAATATGCGGTTTGGAGGCTGGCTCGCTCAGTCTGCAGGAAAGGCTTCTCAGACATCGAACTCCAGCGAGTGCATAGGGTCTTGTACAACCAGTTCTACATTCGCACCTCTATCAATATTGAAGTGAAGAGTGCGCGTGTCGCCAATGTAGACATTCTTGGTATGGAGAAGTGTTGGCAACATTGTTGGGAGTACCGTCGAATGACCAGACAGTGGCAGTCGATTGAAAAAACAGTCAGTCTCTTCGTAGGGTGACGCTCCAGTCGTTTGAACGGTGCTGTTGGATTTCCATTCTCGGTATCGTTGCAGTCTCTTTGGATGAAGGCCGTCTTGATCGAAGTAAGATCCTCTGGCTTCTCCTACAACATAAATTGCTTCGGCGATGTAGCTTGCAGTGAACAAACGGACGAGGTCTTCTCTAGTGTTAGAAGCGACCTAGCCTTGCAAAATGATTACCATCACTGGTCGAGGTGGTGTTGGGTAAAAAGAGCCCAAGAGGCTTCTCTCCACCCGGAGGACGGCAACGGAGGACGGTCATCGACGCACTCCACCATCATCTGCCTCCACTCCAAAGTTCTCTTGTGGAGACAATCAATACAACGGAGAATATGATGTGGAGTTTCTCCAAGTCTCCATAACACAAGACACGAGACCAAGGGACATCTTTCGCGTGGGATGCTTCGCGGATATGCGCGCTCCACGAAGCCTGCGATGACATCAGCGCATCAACTGGCCCAATTTTCTCACATCGATAATACCGCAAAAGCCTCGAAAGCCAAGACCCTGGTACGTTCTGAAAATCTCATTGAGCACATCATAACGGTGATAAGATGCAAGCGAGAACGGAGTATCATCCGTCACTTCTGCGAAATGATCCGAGAACCGCCGCGGTGTGGCCGTTGAGAAGCTGGCAGCTGGAGGAGAGGATCGCCTTTGTCCCAGATTGCTATGCCGTCACCGGCCATGTGTATCTTTCTGTCCAACTCGGTAATAACTTTCCCTGCATGTTGAATGCTAATTTTCTGAAGGTGAAGATGGCCTTTCGCCACGGATGACCGGGTTGTCGCTGGATGATGTAAGTAGTTCACGCCACCCGACAACGGCAACCGTGATCTGTCAGGTCACGGCTCGGTCCGGGCCTTAAAATCGTTGAGGCGAAAGACTATTTTACAGATCGCCGCAGTGACACAAGTCGGATGATGCTGCAACGTTGAATTTCATAGCTCTCCAACGCCCGAGAGCCGAATCTCTGTGTTGTTCGATCAAGTGATGCGACTAAGGTCACATGTAGAAGATCGCGTCTTGGTATGAAATGCCAACACCACCTTGACCCGCTATAAGATGGAGAGAGTGATCGCGAGGCATCGCCATCGACAATAATTACAGCTCGCGGAGAAAATGAAGCGAGAGCGCTTAAGCACATCCTAAACTTCATCGCTTCGAACGACGAGATGAAGGTGGAGGGAGTCGGTTCCTGCTGATGATCATCGAAGGACCGATTAAACCCCAGCTCTGCCCCGAGTGAACAGTATCTGGAGCCCCAGACAGTTTTCAATTCTCAATATGCATGTCTGGCTTTCGCATTACCAACGTTAGTTGGCGAGCGTGAAGCTGTGTTTGGTCCACAGCTGGTGAGATCTTTCTCTCTCGAAGTGTCGACTCGAGTGTCGACCTACATCATCGTCGATCAGTGATGTCGAACGCACTGCCGAGTTGGTCCTAGTGCCACTGCTTAAACTTAGCAAGCGATGTCTTTGGCTCTCTTGGTCGGAGCCTTGTGCGTGAGGACCCACATGCTTGGCATATCGGGACCAAGTGGAGTCGCGCTGCTGAACTTCTGCGAGACTCTGCCGTCGATGCTGAAGTTATTGAACGATCTTCTCAGAGGCTTCGCAAGAGCCCCGGAGACCTCGCCTCTCGTCAACGGTCAGAGGGCACGCCTTCCACGAGCCAGCAGTTTGCTGGGCGCTCGGCCGGTCTGGCTCGGCAGACTCCATCTCTCCGGATGGGACCCAACAAAAATCCGTATGGGCGCGTGTGTCGAATGACATCCATCGTATGCGCCGCGTTGAAGCGAAGAAGATGCGGTCCGGTCGTGCACCCACATCCCATCTCCCCGACGTCATGGTTGTGGACCTGGCCGTTAGATCAATAATTACCATGTTGTATCTCCACGCGTGTTCTCCTCTTCTCCAGCATCTGTTTTTCTTTTGATCCAGACCACCAAGATGGCCAACGATCAGCAGGTTCTCGGGTCGTCGGAGGCCCACGAGAACATCAATGACTTTGACGACAAGTCAGACGGCAAGACTGTCACCCCGCCTAACGAGAACAACGACAACAACGAAAAGGTGCGCGCTGACGGCAAGCGCGAGTTGACCGAGGACGATGCATACGAAATCCTGGCCTACAACTGGCCGACATGGAAAAAATGGATGTACTTGTGCTCGGTTGCGATCATCCAAATCGCCATGAACTACAACACCTCGGTTTACCCCAACGCGGTCGCGCCGCTTGTCGAAGAGTTCGGTATCACAGAGCAGAAGGCTCGCACAGGTCAAATGATTTACCTGCTATTCTACTCCTTCGGTTGCGAGTTGTGGGCGCCCTGGAGTGAGGAGTTCGGTCGCTGGCCTATCCTCCAGCTTTCGGAGTCCCTCATCAACATCTTCATTCTTCCGGCAGCACTTGCCAACAACTTTGGCAGCATTCTTGCCAGCCGCGCCCTCGTACGTTCAGGTCCCTACTGCTTCGATTCGTACAATTACTGACTTGCATTCTAGTGCGGTCTCTCCACAGCCGGTGGCAGTGTCACACTCGGTCTGATTGCCGACCTTTACGAGCCTGAGGACCAGCAGTTCCCTCTTGCTTTCATCGTCTTGTCGTCTTGCATTGGCACAAGTATCGGTGGTGTCATCGGTGGCCCCATTGAACGATGTACGTATCACACAATATCGACACTTGTCAAGTAACCTCACTAACAACATACACAGTCCTCCACTGGCGTTGGAACTTCTGGATCCAACTGATCTTCAACGGCGGCGCCCAAGCCATCCACTTCTTCATGCCCGAGTCCCGCGCCACAATCATCCTCGACAAAGAAGCCAAGCGCCGCCGCAAGACCGGCGAAGACCCCAACATCTACGGCCCCAACGAGCTGAAAACGCCGCGAATCTCCATCAAAGAGTTCGGCACCATCTGGATGCGCCCCTGGATCATGCTGGTCACCGAGCCCATCGTGCTCTGCCTCTCCCTGCTCTCCGGCTTCTCCGACGCCCTCATCTTCACCTTCCTCGAGAGCTTCAAGCCCGTGTACGAGCAGTGGGACTTTGGCATCCTGGCCATCGCCTGGGCGTTTATCCCCATCAACCTGGCCTACTTCATCGCCTACTTCTCCTACTACCCGTGGTTCTGGCGCGACGCGCACCACCGCAAGAAGAACGGCCGCAACTCCATGATCCCGGAGCGCCGCCTCAAATGGCTTTTGTGGACCGCGCCGCTCGAGCCCATAGGTCTCTTCTGCTTCGCGTGGACGACGCAGGGCCCGCAGGTCACGCACTGGATCGTGCCGATGATCTTCTCGACCTTCATCGGCATCGCCAACTACACCATATACTACTCCTCCGTCGACTACATGGTCGCGTCCTACGGCGTCTACTCTGCTTCGGCCACAGGTGGCAACGCGTGGGCGCGAGACTTCTTCGCCGGTATCTCGGCCATGTACGCCGCGCCGCTGTACCACAACATCGGCAACTTCCCCAACCCGGCCGTGAACAACGCGTCGACGATCCTGGGAGCGCTGTCGTGCTTGATCGTGATTCCGATTTACGTTTTCTACTGGTGGGGCCCGCAGATTCGGGATCGCAGCAAGTTCGCCAAGTCGCTTTCCGCGGAGAGGGAGAAGACGGGCGGTCGTCGTATTTCGAAGACGCAGAATGTGCCGGAGCACATGTTGGAAGAGGAACACCAGCAGCATCACCATCAGCAGCAGCAAGCTTAATGGACATGACAGCTCGCTGTTGTAGATTGAAAGAGAAGCTGAAAAGAGGAAAAGGAGGCACGAAAAAGAGTTATGATACCCTTGCCTGCAGAAGGCTATATAAAAGCATCGCGTCTCGAGGCGCACTCTATACACGATAGATCTATACCTTATACATGAGCCACGTTTTCCGTATTACCACAAGTGCCTTCACAGTTATTATTAATCCTCCCATCTGTCGACAATATCTCATGATTGAAAAGTGTCTTCTCAGTCCGGCTTTCTGTATTAATTGTGAATTGTCTACGCACCAGCAGTAGCATCCATCAAAAACTTCCTCCACCCTTCATCCCCTAAAATACTCCTCACCCTCGCCTCAAGCCACTCCGTATTCCCCCAGAATCCCCAACTCGCCTGAAACCTCAGCCAATCCACCAACGCGGTCTCCCAGTGCCTCACAAAAAGCCCCCACTCATACTCCCGTCCTCCAACATTCTTAAGATTGCGCCAGTACTTCTCCAACAGTACCCTCTCACCTTCGTCCATCGCAAGCACATCCGGAACATCTTCTGACGGAACAAGCATCTCAAGCGGCACAGAGCAAGTGAAGAACTTGGCCAGATCGCAGACACCGAGGCCTAGACCGACGTACTGGAAGTCGTAGAAAGCGACTTGGTCGCCTGGGGTGTTGGTGAAGAGGTTCTCGGATTTGACGTCGCCGTGGATGAGGGTTTGATAGCGGTCGATTGGCGTTTCGCTCGATGTCGATGGCGCGAGGAAAGCAGCTACCAGCTCTGCGATGGATTGATTGCGGTTGGCGACAGGGTGGGTTAAGGCTTCGCTCCATTCTGAGTCGGAGTCGTGGACGAGGTTTTGGTATTCGGATTGGCGGGTGGCGAGGTATGTGTAGCCGCCGTTGAGCCAGACGGAGTTGTTATTGGATGGTGTTTTGCGCTTGGCTTGCTCAAGGGGAGGAAGTACGAGCTTGCTACGGTCGAGGTCTTCTACACGAGACCACCAGAAGCCGTGGAAATTCGAAAGCCAGTCGAGGGCAGACAAGGCCTGTTTGTAAGACAAAGCTGCGCGCTTCTCGCCAGCTACAGGGTAGTCCTGGGCCAAGTCACTCAGGATCATAGCTGTCGTCGAACCTCCGTCGGGTCGCTGCTCGTTGATGCTTGCTAGACATTTTGCCACAGGGATGGTGGCAGGTAGTTGTGGCGCAAGCTGGGTGTAGAAGTACTGTTCTATTTGGTAGCTGAGGATCTTCCTGATGTGACCCTCGTCGCTACGCTTCGACGACGGAGGCGAGATTAGTTTTAAGATATATGAGTGAGTGTCTTTTGGCGTCGACATGACAGAGTCCTTTGGTGTTGAGCCGTCCGCGCTGGCTCGCTGTACATTGGTCGACGCTGGCTTTGGTGACGCTGACACTCGACATATCTGGCCATATCCTGCCCATAAGGATTGTAGCAAGCTGAGTGAGAGCACGTCGAGATCTTTCTCTGCAAGTAGTGCAGAAGCTACCTCCTGAGGAGAGAGTTTATTCGGCATTGCTGGTGTTGTAGAGGGGGATTGGTGGCGAATTGCGTAGCCGATAAGCGAGGCTAGTAAGATGATGGGTAGGTATACTTGCAGAACATGATGCGAATGCATTATTCTACACAGGCTATGTCAGTGATGGCCTCGAGGTGAGTCTTTGTGCCACACAGGAGGTTAGCCGAGTCATTCTCGTGGAGTTGTTTGGACGATGTTCCTGCGCTCGATGTCAGGCCATTTGATTGGTGTGGTATAAGACTCTTTCTGGACAGATACAGCCTCAGGCGAGATCAAAACAAAATAGGTCGGCCATATCATCATAATCGTTATCTTACAATGTTGCAGCAACACAGCACCGGAGAAAGCAGTTCAAAGAAGGGCAGCCAATCACCACTCATACAAATCTTCACGCCCCCATCTCCGCGGTTCGGCGAGCGCAATCGGCGTCTGACGATAACGCAATCGCAATTTAGTGGGGGCTCGAGGGCAAAAAGTAAGGGAATCGTGAAATCCATCCGGGGCATTTGCCTGTGGCGCCGTCGATAACGGAGAAAGAAAGTGTTGCTTCTTCTTGTTTAGATACAACCATATTTCTTAGAATAACAACGTCCTTTGTCATTGTTATTTTTGCTCACAATCATACCATCCAGCTACATTTCTGGCTAATCGCCTTAGCCATTCGGCACCTACACACACTCACCCTGCAGCCACCAGCATGACTCCCGCCCTCCTCACAGCCGTGGACTCGACCTCCCACGTCCACCTGATCGTTGGCTGTAACTCGACCGCCGGAGCGCGCTGCACTAAATCCCTCGAAGTCGGCGCGACGCCCATCATCGTCGCTCCAGACAACGGCGAGATCCACTACGGCCTCAGAAAGCGCATAGAAGAGAGCAAGATCCAATGGATACAGGAAGAGATCACAGAAGAGCACTTGAAGACGCTGGGTCGTGAAGAGGTGGATGGCTTCGTCGATGCTGTGTTCGTGACGACTGGAGGGAGGACACAGTTGGCCACTAAGATCTCGACGCTGTGTCGACGTCTGCGCATTCCTGTGAATGTCGTGGATGCGCCGGCGTTGTGCACTTTTACTTTGCTGTCTACACACACATCTGGACCTCTGCAGATCGGCGTCACGACTTCAGGAAAAGGATGCATGCTTGCGTCGAGGGTGCGTCGGGAAATTGCATCTGCTTTGCCAGCCGATCTCGGCCCTGCTATTGAGCGCTTGGGTACTGTGAGAAGACGCATCTGGGAAGAAGACCATGCGGCAGAACTGGAACATGAGGAAGAAGATGGCGGTCAGACGGCACAATTTAACAAACTCATTACGCCGACCGACGCCGAAGCGGCAAAGACCAGACGCATGAGATGGCTCTCACAGATATGCGAGTACTGGCCACTACGAAGGCTGGCGGCGATCAGAGACGAGGATATCGATGCTCTCATGCAATCTTACAGACAAGACTCAGCCACAGCAGCCTCAGACGGCAAGCCTTTGCTCGACCCAGCAACACTAGATGCCCGTCGCCAGACTGGCCGCATCATTCTGGCTGGCTCAGGACCTGGCCACCCCGATCTGCTCACAACCGCAACCCTCAAGGCCATCCGCAGCGCCGACCTGATCCTATCCGACAAACTCGTTCCCGCTGGCGTCCTAGAACTCGTCCCCCGCCGCACACCCGTCGAAATCTCGCGCAAGTTCCCCGGCAACGCAGACGCAGCGCAGCAAGAATTCCTCGAAATGGGCCTCCGAGCAGTAAAGCAGGGCAAGACCGTCCTCCGCCTGAAGCAAGGCGATCCATACTTGTACGGCCGCGGCGCCGAAGAATTCGACTTCTTCCGCGAGCACGGCTACATCGCCACCGTGCTTCCAGGCATCACGAGCTCTCTCAGCGCTCCTCTCTTCGCCAAGATCCCCGTCACCCACCGCTCCGTCAGTGACCAAGTACTTGTCTGTACCGGCACTGGACGTAAAGGCGCCGCGCCAAACCCTCCAAACTACCTCCCCAACCAAACGGTCGTCTTCCTTATGGCGCTGCACAGACTCGAAGCCCTCCGCGACAGTCTAACAGCGCACAAACCCGCTCCCTGGCCAGCCAGCACACCCTGCGCCGTCATCGAGCGCGCCTCCTGTCCCGACCAGCGTGTCATCCGCACCACGCTGGAATACGTCACAGCAGCGGTGGAAGAAGAAGGCAGCCGACCACCCGGACTTTTAGTCGTAGGCCTGGCTTGCGAAGTCTTGGAGAAGACGCCGCAGAAGTGGGTCGTCGAGGAAGGTTTCTCTGGCATGGACGTCCTTGACAGTTTGAATGAGGGCGGCAACGGTCTTGATGGGCTCCGCGAGCAGCTCATCACGCCTGGTCTGGAAGAGAGTGGCGACCCCATGGTCATGGCGAAGCCTGTGACGGTGTAAGATTCCATGCGTGGAACGAACGAAACGGAATGAATTGAGGATTGTATTTGATATTTCAACGGAAAGATACCCAAAGCGATTTATAGACTATAGATTTTTTCAACATATAAATCTAGACAAAAGATGAAAAGAGATAGATTTACTCACAGACAAGAAGCACGTCTCCCTGTCAGCGGCCTGTCCATCCCATCCACATCATCAACACCCATCACATCAAACTCCTCCCCCCGTCAACCGGTAACTCCACCCCGGTAACAAACCCCGCCTCCTCACTCGCCAACCAACAAACCGCATTCCCAACATCCTCCCCCGTCGCAAACCTCCCCAGCGGAATCCCTCCTCTCAGCCCCGCCCTCCCAACCTCACTGTCCTCACCTCCAAGAACACTCGCCACCATCCCCGTATCCGCCACAACCGGCAGCACGGCATTACACCGCACGTTGTCTTTGGCGAACTCGGCCGCGAGCCCGCGCGTGATGGTGCTGACGGCGCCTTTGGAGCCGGCGTACCAGACGAGGTTTGGGCGCGGGCGCGGAGCGGAGATGGAGGAGATGTTGATGAAGACGCCGTGGTGTTGGGAGGCGAAGTGCGGGTGAGCGGCGGAGGCGCTGTGGTAGAGGGGGAGGGTGTTTGTTTGCATAATGCGGTGGTATTCCGAGAGGGGGACGGAGGTTGAGGGCTGAGGGGTTTGGTCAGTGTATGGCTTGAGTGGCAAGAAGCTGTACACGTCTGAATGGGAGTAGATGGACGCGTTTCACTTACAGCAGCTCTATGCACGACGCCCGCATTGTTAACCACAATATCCAGCCCGCCGAGACCCTTCAAGCATGTTGCGACTGCTTGCTGCCAGTCTTCGCTCTTCGTGACATCGCCTGTGAAGTTGACAGCGACTTCTGAGCCAGAAGCTTCGTTCAGAGCATTGGCGACTCGTTTGCCGTTCTCGGGGTGGATTTCGAAGATGAGCACGCGAGCGCCTTCCGCGACGAATTTGCGCGCGATGCCTTCGCCTAGACCTAGGCCGGCGCCAGTGATGATTGCGATTTTGTTTTCTAGACGGCCGGGGTGAGGCATGTTTTGAGATGTGTAAAGCTGAAGGTTATTGGTGAGTAGAGATGTGGCGATAATGAACTGGAACCTAAGCTTGCAGTCGTGCCTCGATCTAGATATCAGCCGAACGAACTATTCGGATGTTCAACTCACCAACGATAGTACTATTGCAGTAGTGCTCTCCGCGGGCATATGTCCTGCACGAGATGAGGGGCGAGTGGATGTTTCGTGAAAGAAGCTCGGCCAGGCGCGAGACCCCGCAGACAAGTGAGGAGTAAACTGTAGCTCATGTCAACAAAGTGTAACAATCCAGGGTACGTCGCGTCTTGTTCGAATGTGTTAATCGTGATCTGTGAATTTCTGTATGTGGCTGGTTTGAATGTATACTCCATGTAGTCACCAGTCATCTACAAGAATAGCGTCTGCGCTTCGCATAAGAACATCCATTTTGACCAAACATCCGTCCATACAAAAAACGCTCGCTCCTACCTGCACTCAGCCTGTCCATGCCAAATCAGACCAATCTAGCAGAAATGTAGAACCGCACCCAATGCTTGTAGCGCGAAAAGAGGGCCACACCGTCTGTCCAGCTCGCTCGTAGGGAATATAAAAGAAAAAAGTACACGCCGACGCCGTTTGATGAATTATACGACGTGAAAGTGTCGGGGGTATATGTTTGTGTCGATACAGCAAAAGGGAATTTGCAATCGTGGGTCGCATGCCGTGTGAACTGCTGTAGCGTGTGCAAGCACTTACATGACGGAGCATGAGGAGCTGTCTTTGTCGCCCTTGACGTTCTTGACCGTGAGGGCGACGCGAGCGGCTTCGGTGAACGCCTCGTTGACGCCGCGGTTCTTCATTGCTGAGCATTCTGCAATAAGTGTTAGTGACCCGATCTTTCAAAAGTGCGAGCGACGCGCTGGACGCAATTATGCCATGACATACCCAAGTACCGTAACGCCTTCACCTTCTCTGCGACAGCGAGACCTTGCTTGTAATCGATTGTGGGCTTCTTCGGCTCGCGGCCATCTTCCCTGTCATCCTTTTCTTGCTCTCTCAAATCGCACTTGAGCGCAACCAGCACGAGCTTCACACCGGGGCAGTTCTCCGCAATCTCGCCGACCCATTTGCTTTCCACGTTCTCGAGGGAGTCGGGCGAGTCGACGCTGAAGCAGAGCATGATGGCGTGGGTATCATCGTAGGAGAGCGATCGTAAGCGATCGAATTCCTCCTGGCCGGCGGTGTCCCAGAGCGAGAGTTCGACGTGGGTGTTGTCGATGAAGATATCGTGGACGTAGTTCTCGAAGACTGTGGGTTCGCTGGAGGTGGAGATGTTAGCGTGTGAGGGGCGACTTGAGATGCGACTGTCGCGTGCTTACTAGACTGTAGGGAAGTAGCCTCTGGTGAAGACGTTTAGCAGCGATGTCTTTCCGCAAGCGCCGTCGCCTCTGCGATCGGGTGTCAGCGGTGGTTCTTAGTGGTTGGCAGCGCATGCGCGAAGCAATGCGCATTGATGCAGACATACA
Source organism: Cladosporium velox (assembly GCA_024604135.1). Classification (NCBI taxonomy): domain Eukaryota; kingdom Fungi; phylum Ascomycota; class Dothideomycetes; order Cladosporiales; family Cladosporiaceae; genus Cladosporium; species Cladosporium velox. The sequence continues at coordinate 461,059 of JANIIF010000008.1, read as the reverse complement.
GCAAGACGAGCTTCCTCTGCACGGTCTTGGATCCTCCGCAGAGCGGCATGGTGATGATGGCAGGAGCTCTTGTTACAAGGGTAGTTTGAGGTAGATTGGCGAGGGTCGGCAGAGCAGTTTGGCGGCGATGGATGGATGCGCTAGGAGATAGATGGATGGAGAGGATGTGTTGGTGGTGGATTGTAGTACCGGGGCGGTGGTGGTGGCCGTGTTGTTGTTGTGGTGTAGGTGATGATGGTGTTGATGATGCGCTCGGGGAGTGGTCTGGTGGGTGGAGTTGGATGATGATGGCGTGGCCCCGACCTTTTGACTCGGCGGATATTACCTACGCCAGCGCGCCATCTCACCAACAACAAGGACAACATCCCTCGACTGCCTCTTTGGGCGTGGCTGGTACGCAAAAGCGGAGCACCGTGCCCGGGAGCTGCATCAAGCAATGACATTTGTGATTCTTCATTATTGCTACATATAATACAGCCTTCTTTACACGTACCCCTCTCCATCGCTGCCATCAACAAAAACATCACAACAATTTCACTTCCAGGGACACCCGATACCAAGCAAAAAAACCCTTTGAAGAAGCCACAAAAACCACCGTCCCATGGCCAGACTGATTGCTTTTCTGCCTTTGCCGCGCGCCAGCCGTTGTCGGCTACATGACCGGCCGGCAGACAGCGGCAGATCAGCCACGTTTGGCGGTGCTAATCATAGTAGCGTACCAGCGATCTCCCTGCGAGCGTGCGGAGAATAGCGCGGGCGGTGTTAAGGAATGGCGTTTGTGGACTCTCACTAGATCGTGGGCTTGGGGTTATGCGATAGGGTTATGAGCAGTCTAAGGTAATGTAGGATGGGATCTCTCGTCGGAAATGCTCTCCTGCATTTCGATAGGGGGTTGGTTATGTGTGCTATCAGACGAGAGTACTAACCTATTGAGATTGGTGTGTTGTCTCACGCATTCGTGTAAGCAGGTGTCCGTATTTGGTGCGGCTGTTCACATTGTGACATTGTCAGCCATTTATGCACCAATCAACGAAGTTGCAGACGCGCATCGTAAGTTAGGATATCGATGCAAATACACCATCATATCAAGTATCTTTGCTGGCTAATATGGTCTTCGATACTTTCCGGGTGGGTCTCATATAATGCAATCTAATCTCCGTGTGAGTGGGACGAAGGTTCGTGCGCTGTAGTCGAGAGTGCCATAATGCTCTCGATCGCTGAAAACATCGGGAGGCTGCAAGTGTGAAAGTTCGTTTCGTTGCGGTAGGGATATCAAGGTAATATTTGTTTAGAGATAATTTGACCATGCCTTCAAAAGCATCATATTCTAGTCATCGCTGCGACCTCCACGGCCACCTTGCAATCTCCTTCCAGTATCGACGCCCTCAGCTTCCTTTCGAATCCCGCCGATGAAGCTGGCCTTGTCGGATCTTTTGCGATCATCCTCCTCGCGCTGTTTCGCATCTCGAGCCTCAAGATTCGCAAGACGAGTCCTACGATCGCCTTCCAGTTCTGATGCATTTGATTGCATGGCTGCCAAACGCTTCTCACGTTCGGCCTGCTCTGCTGCTTCGTCGCGTTTCGCCTCCTCTGGTGGTGAGCGGTAAGACTTTGGTCGGTTGTGTCCTCGCTCATAGGAAGGCGAAGGCCGTCTCTGGTGCCGGCTGGTTTCGTTGTTCCTGGCGCGGTATGGTGACCGAGACTTTGATCTCGATGAGCCTGAGCGTTTGGGGCTCGGGTACGACTTGCGGTGTTCTCTGCGCTCATCGTTGTGGCGATTCCTGCGCGGCGACCGTGATCTCGATGCGCTGCGGTCTCTGTCTCGACGGGATCTGTGCCTCCTTTCGTCACGGTCGCGGTCGTCGGAACGTCGGTGGGGCGACCTCGAACGAGAGTGTGACCTGTGTCTGTGGCGATGCGAGCGATGTCTGTGTGACCGGCTCTCATCATCATCATCGCTGTGGCGTCTGCGCTTACTCCTGTGGCCATCGTCGTCGTCTCTGTGGTGTCGGCTTCTGTGCTTGTGCCTGCTTTCCCTCTTGTCGCTTCCATCGTCCTTTCCAGCTGCTTGCAAGAGCATACGCTTTCTCGCGGGGTCGTTCATCATAGCCTCATATGCTGCCTGCTCCTGCTTCTTGATCGCCAGCATAGGATCACTCGCGACCTTGGATGCGATATCCCTGCTTGAGTTCGCATTCGAGTTGAGCGCCATGAATCCCTCCTCCCCAGCATCTTTCTTCAGAGCATCTGCCTCAGATCTCTGCACCAAGCCATCAAGCTTTCTCTTTCCTAGCAGGTAACCCTCCATTTCCTCGCTCACTCCGCCACCAGCACCCGGTCCACCAGCGCCTGGTCCATTATACATCCAGTCGACGCGATCTACTCGCTTCTTGCCACCGGCGGCCTCCTGTAGTTTCTCGAGTTCCAGCAGCGCGCGCTCTTCTGCGCGCTCCTTCAGGACTTGGTCGGTCTTTTTGCGCTCTTCCAGTGCTTTATTCTCCTCGGCCCAGACGCGCTTCTGGTTGGACATGAGCACGGGGTGCCATGACTTCTTCAAGTTGAGATCGCCACCCATGATTGCGGTGATGTGGCGGGTTATTTGGTGAGTTTGGTTTGTGGTGTTGCACTTGTTGAAGTGATGGCGAGTCTTCAAGTCGCGAGATCAACTTCATGGCTCGCGCCTTCCTTTGCCCCACGTTTACGGCTGGTCCCGCCTTCCCCGCTAGCGCGAATTTACCAGGGCGATTGCGACAACGTTTGGCGGCCTAGAGGTGAGCTACCAACATCATTGGAGCTTGTATCATCACTTCAACAAACACACGTCTTTCGGAACACCAACTTCTACACCCGCTCCCCGAACATATCATCAAAGCTCCAACCACTCTTGAACAGTAACACGACATACGACACCTCCCCGACACCATACAACACCGCCACCATGTCGGACGACGATGACTTCATGCAAGCTTCAGATGATGAGAAGTATGATTTATGCTTGTAATACTTGCCGAGCAAGTGACTGACTGAGTCTAGCTACGACTTCGAGTACGAGGATGACGACGATGCCGAGGAGGGTGGTGATGTCGACGTGGAGAACAAATACTACAATGCGAAGCAGATGAAGACCGAAGCACCCGAGGAGGCGATAGAGGAGTTTCTTGGGGTTCCTGCGCTGGAAGAGGAGAAAGGCGACTGGGGTTTCAAAGGTCTGAAGCAGGCGATCAAGCTCGAGTTCAGGCTTGGAAGATATGAGAAGGTCAGTGGCCGCGAACCAAGGACAGCGAGAGGACAAACACTCACATCCAATCCAGGCCGTCGAACACTACACCGAGCTCTTGACATATGTCAAGTCAGCAGTCACCCGCAACTACTCCGAAAAATCCATCAACAACATGCTAGACTTCATTGAAAAGAACGCGGCGGACGAGGCAGCAAACGAGTGCATGGAACAGTTCTACTCCAAAACACTCGAGTCCTTCCAGGCCACAAACAACGAGAGGCTCTGGCTCTCTACCAACACCAAACTTGCCAGACTATGGCTCGCACAGAAAGACTATGAGCGACTCACCGAGAAAGTCCGCGAGCTGCACAAGGCATGCCAGCGCGAAGATGGCACAGACGACCCTAGCAAGGGCACATACTCGATGGAAGCATACGCACTTGAGATTCAGATGTATGCTGAGACACGCAACAACAAGCGTCTGAAGGTATTACAAATGCTCAAATGCTATTCCTGGGTTGCGGACATGAACTAATACTCCGACAGGGCTTGTACCAGCGCGCACTGAAGGTGCGCTCGGCTGTGCCACATCCCAAGATCATGGGTATCATCCGCGAATGCGGCGGAAAGATGCACATGAGCGAAGGTATGCAAGGGACTCGATTCTTCCCGCGGTGGTACACACGGCTAACCTCCTCGAACAGAGAACTGGAACGAAGCACAGAGCGACTTCTTCGAATCGTTCCGCAACTATGACGAGGCTGGCTCTCTCCAGCGTATCCAGGTGCTGAAGTATCTCGTGCTGACGACAATGCTCATGGGATCTGACATCAACCCGTTCGATTCACAAGAGACCAAGCCGTACAAGAACGACCCGCGCATCGCAGCAATGACCGAGCTTGTTGATGCCTACCAGAACGATCGCATGCATCAGTATGAAGCTGTCTTGACAAAGAACAAGGACTTGCTCGCGGACCCGTTCATTGCGGAGAACATAGACGAGGTCACTCGCAACATGCGCACCAAGGCAGTTGTCAAACTTGTCGCGCCTTACACGCGCTTCAAGCTCGAGTTCATTGCCAAGCGCCTCAACATCTCTACCGCTGAAGTCCAAGATATTGTAGGCTTCCTGATCATGGATGGACAGCTACGTGGCAGGATTAACCAGGAAGCCGGGACCGTCGAGATCGAGAGTCGCACAGATACAGATCGGATGCACGCGGTTGGCGACTGGACGAGCGCGATCCGCTCCCTGGCCTCTTTTGTACTCAACGAAAGCGAAGGTTTCAAGGCTGATGAAACGGGCAATTCACTGGGTGGCGCTCCGGCAGGGCTGTCCAGTGCACCGGAATTCGGCCATCAACAACGTGCCACTGGTGGTGGCAGGCGAAAGCCGAACCGTGGGAAATGAATGACTTGCAGCGACACAATGCTCCAATGGAAGACGCGGTGGCTTGACGCCATCAGGCTGCAGTCGCGCCTGCTTACAGTAAAGTGGAAGAAGCACGAGAGACAGGCTGACAGAATGTTGTACAAAGGCTTCGCGCGCGCTCATATGTTTCCCCTGAGGACACCCAACCAAAAGTGCGAAGCGTGGGACAGGGCGCACAAGTCAGTTCCGCAGCGCTGGGAGACGGCAAGGTGTTCATGCGAAGTGAGTCGGACATCTTCGGCGGCATGCTTGCGCGACCCACCGCAGATTATGTAGCACAAGAAAGGCGAAGGGGCTTGTTGGGATACGAATGAAAGGTGCAGCAGCTGTTCGCTGGCTGACTAGGGTCGGGAGGGCAGCGCTTTGCCCTTGGTCGTCGTCGCATTTTCGCTAGTCGATGACGCCGTGCGAGACGGGACTGAGGCTGCGTGTGTGTCTCCCACCCTGATCTGGCGCCAGCGGAGCGAGCTCCGAATGAAATGAAATGACAATCTCACGGTCAGCGCACGCCTGCTGAGCTACTTTCCGTCCGTTGCCTCGAAAGCGCATTGCCTCCGCTCCGTGCCTTGGTCTTCGTGTTCGAAGTTCGATAAGGGAACGTGACGATGAGCGATGCTACCTCGAATCCCTGTCTATACCAGCTCAGCAAAGAAACGCAAGGCGCCAAGTGGCGACGCCCCGGCACGCCCGCCCAATGTAATTCTCCCACTCGCCTATCGCGCGCGCACGGCGCCCCCATGTCGGCGATTGGGAGATCTGTAGGAATCAAATCGTGCCCTTGGTCGCTCCTCCTTCGTGCCTTTCGGCTGCTGGCTGCCAGAGAGTCTATCTTGCCCACAAATACCTTCGCGCCGCCCGGCTGGCTGCTCCCCAAAGCCCAGAATCCGTCGGGGAAGCACACACCCCTGCTTCCGCCCGCCCAATCACCTCGCTTGCACCTCACTCTAACGCTGGACGCGATGGGTCTCATAGTCCTGTAGGCTGTACTGCACTGTAGTCTGCCAACCACCACCACGACATCCCACGTCGCCAAACTCCTTCAGCGTTAGCAGCAGCGTGAAAAAGGCGCCGGGCCCACTGCGCGCAACCTGTACAACAACGTGCTAAGCGGGCCGGGCGAAAGCGCCACCCATGTCGTCGTCGTCGTCGTGTCTTGTTCTTCTGGTCTGTCGCAAGCATGCATGCAGTGCCTTCGGGATTTCCCACCGCCCACGCCATCGGGTTCGAGCTTTTTTTTTTGGGTCCTCCTCTCTCTAGGCTCTGCAGCTACTTGTACAGTTGCCCTCTTCGTGCTTTGCACCGGGGAAGCATGGGTGCGCGCTTCCTATTGGCAGCATGTGGCACGCTGACCTGCGTTGCTGCTTGCTGCATGCACAGCATGTATGTATGGAACTGGCTGGCTGGCATGGTTCGGGATCTCGGTAGGCGGGACAGTACATCGTAGATTGCATGATGTTTGTTAAGGTGATGGGAGCGGCGTGGGGGTTTACGATTTGCGATAGATCGCATCGTGTTTCGTGAATCGTCGCCGTGGTTGTTTCTTTGATTACTTGCTCGCCATCATCATACCCATCCACTCACTCTCTGAGAGTTTCGGTTTACTTAGTCTAGGCTTTTGCCAGCCCTGACTCGCTATAGTCGGGTAAGGATTTCGGTTGGATCATCCCCCGACGGGATTTTCGTTCGGCGCACCTGTCACTCCAATTTTTCTCCCAATATACACAATCTATTATGTTGCAGCTATTGCGCACACACGGGATGTTCATCACGCAAACGCCACGCACGTCCCACCGTTCGTCCACGCATCCCTCCCTCCTCCTCCATCCGAACGTTTCTTTACAGAGTGAGCACGCACATTATGCGTTCGGATCGCGACTCCGCGGCCTTCCCGCTTACTAGACTACTGTCTTGCTCATTATTGCAGTACTGCCCATCCCCTCCACTATTCTTCTCATCACCTGCAGGCCGTTTCTTCGCGCGCGTGGCGAAGATGCCGGGACCATTTGTTCCTGGCTCGCTGACTGACCACGGACTTCTCCTCCCCCTTCGCTTGCGTCTGCTAAGGTCGTGCGTTTTCTGCTTTTGCGGATTTTTGACAGGCACCATGTGGGACTCCCGCTGGGGGCTCGTGACAGCTGCTGACTATTGGTGTATCCACCATCAATGGCGTGGGATTCCGGCCCCAGAAATTGAGTGTCATGTCACATGTGGGGCGCTCTTTTTTCTGACTACATGTTCACTACTGCTGTCTAACGACATCATATCAGAGCTAAAAAGTCTACTACACGATTACGACGATGCCCTTGCCGGCCCCGAAAAACCTGCATGCAGGACTGGCCTGGCCTGGGCTGGCTGGGGGGGATGGTGGGCTTGCGATAGATCTTGTAAGGATTTCGATCGTGAGGGTAGAGGAAAGTCAGAAATAAAGCCCTCGATTTCCGATGCATTGGCTGCAAGAGGCAAGAGCTTTCCTGCAAGATGCTAGCTACGCAGCCGCCCCCGATTCGATGAGGCGATTGCTGGTAGGGGCGGTGGTTTCTTTTGCACTACGCTGGCGTTGCTGTCGGTTTCGATTTGCAAATTGGAAGGGCCTTGCTAACTCTATACGCGATGGGGTTTTAATTCCCTCCCTACCCTTCTTAATGCCCTCGCACAAGGGCACGCCGTCTCGTGGCACTCCGCAGCTAGGCGAGACATACAGAGACGTGAGGCTCGTTCTGCGATCGGCTCCCGTTGCATGCAGACGGTTGGGAGGGTTCGCCACTGGGCGTCTGCTAACGATGGCGTGGTGGGCGGTAGGCGGTGGTGCACTCTCCTTCGATAGAACGAACGCATGTACGCAGTGCAGAAGACCCTTGTTCGAGAGAGAGAGGATCCGCCTGACGGGATCCGCAGCAGCCCAGCCAGCCCTGTGTCGTGACACGGCGTCGGCGCACGCTTTCTTGTGAGCTGTGCGCGCAAGAAGAGGCGCCGAATCATCGATGCTTGCGTGGATTGGGGGGGTGTCATGTCGGGCGCGAGAAAGTGAGACGCTGATGCTGGCTAGACTTGCCTCTCTGCTTGATTGCAGTCCTGCACTGTTGCCGGGTGCGCCCCAATATGGAGTCTTGTCTTTGTGTAGCACAAATTCCCGATAGCAACTGCTGTGATCGTTCGCGGGTGCGTGGCGCTAGCCTGCCGCATGAAGCACGAGTCGTGAGGTTTTAAGCTCGATCCTCCTCGTCACTTGCGTGCGTGAGATCTGAAGCCCTGAAGGGCTACTGGAGACGGATATGGATGGGGATCGATGGCCAGGGCTCCGATTGCAAACTCCTACGGGAGTGTGAACGCGGTGGGCCGGATGCACGCCTCATGCTGGTACCTGGCATGAGGGTCTGGTCTAGTCATCGGCTCCCACGCCTCGGCCCTGAGCTTCCGGGGCCGGGAGGAGTGTGGTTGTCACGGTTCTGCGTATGTGTGCGCGGCGTACAGTACTGCTGCTGCTGCTGCAGCAAATGTAAGGATGGGTGATGGGTGGAGCTACCTTGTAGAGGGCTCGCGGGAGGTGCAAGCGGGTGGAGCGAGATCGATGGGTAGCTTGTATATCTGTGTCAAGACGCCCGCTCGCAGCGGCGTGCATGAAGGGCGACATTGGTCCTGCATGCAGCCTTGGGCTCGTCGATCCGGTTTCGTTGTCCTGCGGCAAGGTTCATGTTACCTACCCCACAGCGCAAGGGCGGGCGTGTCTGGCTGGTCTACTGCGTCTGCTACTGCCCATCTCAAGCACGCGCCTGTTTCGTCTGGGAGTTCGTCTGTGGGCGATCCGCCGCTCCGAACAGAGGCTACTGGCATCTGTGTCGTGCCGTGGGAGGAGGCGCCAGGGGACCCGCGTGCAGGGCTCCTGGGTCCATCGGAGGCGTTTTTGCACTGTCGCCATCGCTCTTAATACCCGGCAGGGCAGCCTTTTGCTCGTTGTGCTGCCAGATCTACCCTCGACGATCTGGCTTTTGCTTGCACCTTGCGCCGTCCTGTTGGTACCTCTCCCGACCTACCTTGCTGCCACTCGTCCACCCTCGCAACGACTCTGCTTGTTCTTGCTCCGTTCGATTGATCGATTCAAATCGTTCGTTCGCTCTTCGTTCAGTCCTTTCAGCTCTCCTCCCAGACGCCTCTGGTTTGGCAGACGTGGTTGCTCAAACGTTCGCCTCCATCCCAGCTCCCGGATCCTGCAGTGCGGCATAGTGCAGCTCTCGCAGTACCAACACCAGCACCCAGCACCAGCATCGCACAACCAGCCCACACCCCCTCGCCTCGCCCGCCCATCCGCCCTCGCTCACACCGCCGCCGCCCCTCTGTTCGAGCGTGTTCAGTGCCCGTCCACGCTGCTGCGACGTACCGCACCGCACCTCGTGAGCGTCAGCGTCAGCAGCTGGCAGGCAGACCAGGTAGCCGGGACTCGCGCCAGTGCATGCCGCGGCGAGCAGCGTCGACCAGTTGCATCGCCCAGATCGCATCGCATCCCGTGGCTCGCCTCCCACCCAGTACTTACTTGCCAGCTCAGCAGCAGCACCGGAGCAAACAAAAGGCCAGCTTAAGCCGCCGCGCCCGTCTGCGTTAGGCTCTTCGAGTGCGAGAGTGTGCGAGAGTTGAGCTTGCGAGCGACGAGACGAGACGTGACGAGAGAGTCAGTCAGTCAGTCTGAGCCTGCGAGCAAATCGATTAGCTCGTTTGTTTTATTCGTTCACCGTCGCCCTCACCGTCGCCATCCGTCCGTCGATATCGATCCATCGGTCGGCTTTGATCTGAGCCTGATCGCCCGCCGGCTGCTTGTAAGCGAGCGAGTAGACGCCCGCCCGCTCAGTACCCACCGCCCAACATGATGCAGCCCGTCGTCGCCTATTCGCCCTACCCAGGCCAGCATCCTCACCAGCGCCTTCACCACCTCCACCACCACCACGCTCCGCCGCCGCCGTCCGCGCACCGCCAGCAGCAGCAGCATCACCTGCTCCACCAGCCGCCGCCGCAGCAAACTTACCCGCTCCACCACGATGTCTACGCGCCGCAGCCGCAGACTTATCACGCCCCACTGCTGCTCGCACCCGCATATCGCCCGCTGCAGATTCCGATGCAGCAATCGCAACAGCAGCAGCAGCAGCTCCAGCATTCATCACCCGTCCTGGCGCCGGAACAGCAGCAGCAGCTTGCCTTAGCGCAACAGCAGCAAGTCTCCACGCCCGCCTTCCCATCCTCCCAAGCCAGCGCCCCGGGCCCCGGACTTCATCGCCACCAACAGCAGCAGCAGCACCACCACAATAGCCTCCATTCCAACCACTCCCCACACCCCGTCGCCGCCGCTTACCCTCAACAGCCGCAACAGCAGCGTCGCGACCGCTCGCAGCAGTCCAGCATGGCCTACCAACCTTCGGAAGAGGAGATGGCCGAGATGCAGCGTCTCAGCGCTGCCTATGAGAGCGAAGCCACGGTATGTCTCGACGCCTGCCCGTCCTCGTGTCGCGGCCCGTGTTTGCACCTTGACGTTGCAATCCACCCACGATAAGCGATGCTGTCTGTACGATGAACCCTAATGCTGATTACTGTTGTTGTCTGTCGCAGGGACCTCTCGTCGGCCAACGTCAGCCGAGCTCTGCAATTACGCAAGAGTATGCCACCGCAGATGCGACGTACCAGACCAAGACCGCGGTATGTATCAACGTTTCAACACACAAGTATCAATGTCACTGATATTCCGTCACAGGCGCTGCCGCAGAAGTACTCGCACTATCGCAAGGTCAGAGGAGATGGCAAGTGTGGCTGGCGTGGTAGGTCAACCTACATCCGACGACCTTCATCAACCGACAATCTAACATGAACCTAGCTGTCGCATTTGGCTACCTTGAACGCCTCCTTTACATCGGCGACAGCGGCAAGTTCTACGAGGAGGAAGCTCGCCTCCGATCGCTTTCCAACGTTCTCAACCAAGCTGGCTTCGAGCCCTACCTCTACGAAGACTTTGCCGACGAGCTCTTCGGCCTGATCAGAAGCATTGCGAATGCCATCAACGAAGGCAACGGTGATGAAGTCTTGATGAATGCTTTCAATGATGAGTCGACTCAGAACTATGTCATCACGCACTTTAAGGTGAGAATTGACGTGCTGCTGTTAATACGCGACAGATATACTGACACTCTACACTAGACCCTCACCGCCGCGTGGATGAAGACACACCCCGAGAACTACGCTGGCTACATGATCGGCCAAACCGTTGACCAGTACTGCGACGAGCACATCATGCCTATGGACGGCGAGATCGATCACCTCGGCCTCAGCGCACTCAAAGATGTGATCTTGAGCCCTGCATCCCTTGCTTTGGAAGTCACCTACCTCGATCGCAGCGTGGGCGAAGAAGTCAACCTCCATCGCTTCGACCCGATCAGCGGATACACTGCATCTACTGTCAGACTTCTTTACAGGCCGTTCGTTTCCCACCTAACCTGCACCCCACGTTCATCGCTAATCAAGACTAGTGGCCACTACGATCTGCTATACAAGTACGAGGATGTACCTCTTCCAACCCCGCCGCCACCACCTCCAGCACAGGAGTCCGTCGCGGCTTACCTGCAGCAGAACGCCCCGCACCCAGACTATGTCCCGATTGGCGACTTCAGCGATGCCACGGACAATCTGATGTTCATTCCCGGCATGTCGATCGCACCTACCCACGGATGGATGTCCGGTCCAAGCTACGGTTCCGATTTCTTCGCCACGCCGTTCGCCCCAGTTCAGTCTTGTGCTCAGACACTTCCAAGCCCTGTAGCACCGGCACCTCAGCCGCAGGTGCTACAACAGGCGCCCATCCAACCAGCTTACACGTCTGCTCCACAAGTCAGCCATGTGCTTCCGCCAACACAAATGCCCACTGATCTTCCTATCCGTTCTTCTGGTGCCATGCCACATGCCGAGCATGTCATTGAATCACAGCCCGAACCTCAGTGCCAAACGGGTGGGATGTTCAGACCATCAGTCTACAACAGCACCGTAGACGGGTACGCTGCATCCATACCGCAGATGCCACTGGTCACGCCTAGCTTCAAGAAGTAAGTCTCATTGTTGAAACATGGTTCAAAAGTCAGCCCGACTAACATCAACACAGCTCGCACTACAACCCGTCGCACTTTCAGAATCCCGACTTCCAGCCGGAGCAATGGGTGCCCGACGACGAGTACGTGACCACCACCAACACGAAGGCTTCGTCGCGTAGCCACAGGTCCTCCGGGTGATTTGCCCTACCACCAACACTCTGTATCAATATCGCACTGTCCGACCCTCCTTCCTGACCTCTCACCCTCCACGATTGGTTGCATTCGACCCGTCGTCACACAGACGTAGCACCACAGGGACGGCAAACTGCATTGTCTTACCTGCGCTTCTTCTCTCCTGCACGCTCCTTTTCCACCAAACAAACACACCCGCCCCATCCCATGCATGCATGTATGGAACCGGGCGGCTAACGACGGCTTACGACCAAAGACTTATCCACCTCAGAGGTACCTAGAGCGTGCAGACTTAACAATTTTCTTGTATTCAATGCGAGCATATCTTAACCATAACATCAGCATGCGCCCTCTCGGTCAGCATTACTATAGCCTGCGAAATTCCGTGCTCGTCCGGGGAATCTCGACTGCCCTGGCGAGCCGATTTGTAGCGTTCAAGCTGGCCGAAGGCGCAACCCCATTTCGGTGTGTCATTTGGTATTAGACGGAAGGGAAAGGGCATGAGGTAGCTTGGTATAGTATTACCAGGGTCGGCCGGGGCTGCGACCTTCGCAAGGAGACACAAAGATACGTTTGCTCGACCTGTTTACCTCGTCGAGTTTCGCCGTGTGGTCTCGGCGCCTGAAAGGAGAAGATCAACAGAAAATGTGGAGATATCAAATGGGCAAATGGGGTTTTGCCCCAGAGGCTCTCTCGCGTGTGAGGAGTTCTCTTCCTGTAGTTGATCACTCTATCGGAGCTAGCTAGTATTGAGAGTTTGCTTTGATAATTCTGTCCTCTTTTTTTTTTTTCTAGTGAAGGTCTTGTTGGGCTGATGTCTTGGCTGTGGTATTCTAGCGTCGTGGATTGTAGTATATATGAAGATATATTTTTTGTCGAGAGCGACACATTGTTCAATGTTCAATGGAAGGCTCATTCAAGTGCTGTTCAATGTTGGTCTACGCGATGACGAAGTTCCCAGCGGCGGGGCAGAAGAGAAGGGGCTTTGGACATTTGAAGGATTTCGAGACGATGGCCTTTTGAGGTTGCCTAGAGAGAACACATCTTCCTTTCTGACACCTGCACTTCAATCAGACAACAACTCGATCAACAGCCTGTGCAAGACCCTCCGATTGACCCATCAACACGTCTCTAAATCACAGCACCACCCCAACAAAAGGCCAGCAGCGCCAACCACACCCACACCCAACCGCCCAAAATGAACAACATGCCCGACATGCCCATAAACGTCCCCGTCGACGATCCCAACGCCGACACCGAATGGAACGATATCTTACGCGCCAAAGGCATCATCCCCGAGCGCGAGCCTTCTCCCACGCCCATGATCCAAGAAGCCCTCGAGCAAGCGCGCGCCCTCGCGCACGAGAACCGCCTCGAAGGCAAAGAGCTCGACGAGCTGGACGAGCTCGAAGACGACGAGGACGAAGACTTCCTCGACTCCTACCGCCAGAAGCGCATGGAGCAGATTGCGCACTTGGTCAACGCGAGCGTGTACAACCAGGTTTACCCTGTGCAGAAGGCGGAGTGGAGTAAGGAGGTTACGGAGGAGAGCAACAAGGCGTGGGTGTTGGTTTTGTTGACGTCGAGCTCGGGGACGAACGTGGAGAGTAGGGTGTTGATTGAGGTGTGGAGGGAACTCGCGAGGAGGTTTGGAGAGGTCAAGTTCTGTCAGATTCAGGGCGATTTGTGTATTGAGGGGTATCCGGATCGGAATTGCCCGACGGTGTTGGTGTATAAGGATGGGGATGTCAAAAAGCAGATTGTGACGCTGAAGGAGCTGCAGGGGGAGAGGACGAAGACGGATGGTGAGTTTCGTGGAGGAGACTGCGGGCGTGGGTGGATTTTTATACTGACGACTTTGAATCGCAGATGTTGAGAAACTCCTTACTGGACTTGGTGCGATCAAGGTTGGCGACTCTCGCTTGACTAACAGGCACGTGGATGAATACGAGCCAAAGCAAAATGGCATCAAGCAAGGCAACCGCGCGACTGTCGACGATGATGACAGTGACTGGGATTGAGGTTCCTGGACTGGAGCGAACTAGATATTACACGATCGGCCGAAGGAGCGTCAGAGGCCACCTGGACCGCTACGCTCGGTGCATAGTTTCTCTGCTATGGACATATCTGTATATCTCGGCCTGCTGTGTGAGGAGATTACGCAACTATAAGCGCCCTGCTGCTCAATGGCAACGATGATGTTCAAGCCACATGTGGACTAGCGAAGTCAATACAAATTGCACAGGACAGCGACGAGACGAAGTGTACAGCCTCGAAGGCATGGATTATGACCCAATGAAAGCTACGTCAACAAGTTCGGGGATCACAAGTTGAGCGCGACAGACGACGACCGAGTACCTCATCGGGAGCGCAATAGGAGTGAACTCCTCACATCAAGCTTTCTGCATTCGGTTTCCTCACGATCTCAATGGCATCACCAGTTCCCGAACGTGCGCACACTCACACAGCCACGAGACGTTATCGCGATTTGCCCCAGTATCCGTCTTTGAGTGCCAGCAGTGCGAAGTTCGACCCGACTGTGCTTCTTGCCCTGTTCCCGATCCATTTTCCTACCTCCGGCCCCTTGACGTTGTACTTGGTCCCGAAAGGCACGCTGTTGAGCCCGTTCGTCAGGTAGGCATGTGTTGTGTTGATGATAGCTTGTTGAACTGCAGGCGAAGAAGCTCCAGCCGCGACAATGTCTGCAGTGATCAGTCAGATTCAACAACATCGAAATCTCCACATGACTGTACTTACTCCAATCAAGCAAACCCCAAAGCAAAGGCGTGCCAATGTAATCTAGATTCGTTGAAGGTCCAGCGAAAGCAAGTCCCAGCTCTTGAATCTGAGACTCGTACCACTTTGATTGCAATTCCCATGCTTCGGACGGGAAAGTATTGAGATCGAGCAAGACGTCTGAGTAAGCTGGGAAGAGAACGTTCCACGTGGACGATTTGCCGTAGTTGTACGTGAAGTGGCTGCTGTCAGATGGATCTTCTCCGTCGAGACCAAGGCCTTGGTCGTAGATGATGTTGGCGATCGAGCTTGCTGTGTCAGCCAAGGTGTCATTCTTAAGAATGACGCTGGCTGCTTTTAGTCCGATAGCGGATTGGATGGCGAGACCTGTCTGATTTGCTGTTGCTGGGATTGCGTCTACGCTGATCAGCTGGCTCGATGGGTATAAGGAGTTGTGGACGAGGTAGTCTGCGTATCCTTCCAGAAGTGAGCGGTATTGCTGAGCGTATGCTGTGTCTCCGCTGTACTTCTGGTAGGCGAGTAGGAGGATAAACAGACTTGATGTCTCGAATAGCGGCATCTGCTCTGCTCGGCCGTCGTTGTGCCCGGTGGCATTTGGGTATGCTGGAGGGGATCGTCAGTGAGATGTATGTCTCTTTCGCATGAAGGGTGGTCGTACAAGCTCCCATGTCGTGGATCACCCACGGCCACGGCCATCCTTCTGATCGTGGACGTTCGAGGTAAGACATCATGGGCTGCAAGAACATCCTGATGTACTCCGGGTTCAGACTGACAAACACAGGCCAAGTTTGGAACATGACGTCGACCGTATTGAGGTTTCCATTGCTGGAAATCTCTTTGAGATAGACCGAAGGCGATGCAGAAAGATTGTTCTTGGGAACCTGTACAATGTGAGTGACAAAGCTGATGAAGACACATGTTTACAAGTATTCACAGTCAACTCAAGTGCACCAAACGTCTGCCGGACGCTCGCTTCGATGATGTCCGCATACTGGGCGCCAAAGACATCAGACACAGCTTCAGATCTCTCCCTCACTTCGCGGTCGAATTTCTGCGATGCCGAGGTCGCGTTTTCGTAGTCCTGCAGAACGAAGTCAACGGCTTCTGGGATGGTTGGCCAGCGTGTGCGGTAGTAGCCGGTCTGGATGTCTCCCAGATAGTTGATGGCATCTGTACGGTCGAATCCTACAGTAAAAGTCACATTCCTCGTTTCATTTGGAGGTATCAGACTTAGGTCTTTAGACAGCGCGGCCAGGTCGTGGTATGTATGATCTTCTGAGGTAGTCAGAGCACCGGTTTCTACAAAGCCATCAAATAGATCTTCTGCTGTTCCCGAAGCATGCGTAGTAGCGTTGTCGTTGGTAGTGGCCCAAATGACCGTCCCGTATGTAGCCATTGCTTCGTTCGTCTCTGTGAAAAGGATCTCATCGGGATTGTGAAACTGGAAGAACTGCGCTGAGTCCGTCTTTGTAAAGTTTAGTTTTGCGGCACCGTTTTGATTTGTCCAGGTTTGATCGATTCCAGCAGCGATTTGTACGCTTGACGCCACGTTGGTAGGGTTGCTGACAGACACAGTCAGATACGAGTATGGGAGTGATTGCCGTTCATAGTCCTCAGGCGCTGGCAACACTGGAGAAAAGAAATCCAAAATCACACGGACATCCCCAGCGGACAGCTCGAAGATAGTGTGCGTGGAGGTGTACGACACCGACTCAGCGCGTGCGTTGACAGGGCCGTCGATCCATGGGTCCGGCACACCAAAGAGTGCATACGCAAAATTGTCAACTCGTGCTAATACCGGCCATGATAGGTTCTGGCCATTCCAGAATTGCGGCCTCGCTTGTGCGATGTCATCTAGTTGGTTACCCGGCACCCATGTGGAAAGGTACGGGTGTTTGACTGCTAACGGACATGATGGTAGCTTGATGCTCGTACCAATTGTAGTGGTCGGGAGGCTGCATATGCTACCGAAAAGAAGAGTGCCAATATAGGCGACAGCGCTGGAGACAGACATCATGAAAGATGAGAAGATGGAAATACTGGTATCTGTGCATGCTGCAGAAGCGACGTTGGCGGTTATATTGGCAGCATTGTTGAGGAGAGGGACCTGCTGTTCAATCATGGCGTGACGACGATCGCTGTGAGGTAGGTAATAGTGTGCCTTGCGTGATTACCTAGGTATTGAAAGCTGGTAGGGTAGCTGTGGTGGAAGTGGTGTGCATGATAGCATAACTCATTGCAGCTCGCCATCAGGCTAAGCGATGATCTTGAACTACTAGGGGGCATCCACGCCTGCTGTCGGGATGTGCTAGACGATCATCAAGAAGAGTCGTCACGAGATGGAAGGAGGAGACAGGCAGGGATTGAGTGGAGCCGAACGAACCCCGCTCTCGATGCGCGACATCAGATGGTAACATCGCTTGCGTGTACAGTAATTAAAACCATTTCCATCTAAACACTCGCGACCCCTTTGACTTCGGCGCATTTTCAGTGCCATGCTCATCATCGATACCGAATGGCAAAGTACGCGGCAATCACCGCTGCGATTCCATCAAGCCCGATTCCAAAATACCAAGCTGCCCTGTACCCGCCCAAAACATTGTCGCCAGACGCGTTTACATTACCGACAATCGTGCCAGCGATGCCGAGCGCTAAAGATATGCTGTAGTTGAGCGTGGTGTTGATAAGCGATGAAGCGATGCCTTGATCATGCTTCGGGGTGTTGTTGCTGAGCAGAATTGTTGCGCTGGGAAAGCTCATGTCCATACCCCAGGGCATAATGACAATCGAGACAAAGGTCTGAGCCCAGTAGATCTGGCCGACGGGAACTGTGGCGATGAGGATTTGCCCGGTCAAGAAAAACAGTGTCGAGAGTAGCAGGACGTAAGGCACCGGAACGCGAGAAAGCAAGAAGCCCGTAGCGACAGCGGCTAACAGTCCTGAGATAGCGACAGGTGAGTTCTGCGCACAAGCTGCAAGCGCAGAATACCCACGCAGACTTTCGATGAGTCGCCATAGGTAGAAGACCCAGATGCCGAAACTGCCCCATCCAGCGGCGATGACTCCAAGAGTGAGCGCGGCGTCACCCTGAAGCCCTCGCAGCGGCACCAGGAGATTCTTGGAGACCTTGATCTCGACCCAGACGAACACTACTAACAGCAACGTGCCAATAATGAGCAGCACATAGGTGTATACTGTGGACCATCCGACAAGTGCAGCCTGGTTCCAAGCAAAGCTCGTCAGGATGAGTCCGGACACTCCGAACAGGGCTCCCAGGAAATCTAAATCTTTCAGACTCGCGGCTGGCATGTCATCCTTGGGTATAATCATCCAAGCCGTCACGACCATGAATACGCAGGTGATGGCCCGTGCAAAATATGCCCACGGCCACCATGCCAGCTGGGCGAGGATGGACGAGAACACTGCGCCCATAACCCAGCCCGTTGGCGCCGCTGCTCCAAACAATGCCAATATCATATTCTTTCTGGGACTTGCTTCGTAAGTGCGTCCGACGAGCGCAAGCGCGTTAGGGACCAGCAGTGCACATCCAATGCCCTGGAACGCTCTGCTAACGATAAACAGAATAGTACTGTCGTAGACGGATACGCCAGCTATGATTGACCATAGAGCATACCATATGAAGCCTGCCATGTACAGATTCCGGTGTTCATACATGTCTCCCTGTCACACTATGAGTGATTGACCTATATGGCATCCAAAGTTCAAACTTACGAGGCGACCGGCCGGCAGGATAAACGTGCCATACGTCAAGCTGAAACTGGCCGGGTACCAGCTCAGCGCAGCCTCATCGGTGACTCCAAAACTGCTTCCAACGATTTCCATCGGAGCGATTGATTGAGCCAGCCCCGCCAAAGACAGGAACTGGGCCATACAGATCATGAAGATGAACAGGATTTCGTGTCCTGGCGAAAATGGTATGGCTAGAATCTCATCTTCTGGTGCAGCATCTTTTTCGTCTGGATGTGCCGAAGATGTTGATGGCGTATGTTCTGGCATTGCCTCGACATCTTCCGGGCCCTTCTTGGTCCGACTTTGTTGTCCGTTTGTTGACTTTGACGACGTCGATGCGATCGAAGCCATGTTTGTGGTTCTGCGTGTCCCGCTCAAGAAAGGTAGGGGAGTAAGACCAACCGATGACAGCCCATAGAGTTGCTAAAGCAGTTTACAGAGCCAGCGTTTGAGTGCACGGCATGGCGCGCATTATTAAAGTTGGCGGTAGACGTCAGGAGAGCACATTGTATCGTCAACGGTCGTCTTAGGTGATAGTCGCAGCCGTACGGCTCAACAAAACCATCACTGCAGATCATGCGAGCACCTCTCTTTACAATTGGATCATATAGTACGACTACGACCGATACGTGCAATGCATGACCATAACACGGTCCATCAAGCTTACACGTCCCAGAGGGTTGACGATGTTGAGACCGAGCCACCGAAGCACTACTGAATCAGCGCGTTGACGTTGAAAAAAATGACATATCTGTGTCGTTCGAAATTCTTGACCGCAGCCAGCCAAGTAGGTACTCCCGTCCGAAAAGTGAAAGCCGTTGCCAGCGAGTGGAGTGAATGACATCTTGAAGTTCAAGCTTTATCGCATCAGGATGCTCCAACGATCGACATACCGACTCCCGGGTAACGGAGCTACACTCCGTGCAAACAGAAATGGTCCCTGAGCCCTGCAACGATCCACCGATCTAATGCTCTCGACGCTTTTGTTGAAGAGATAAGTATACTCTTTGGACACGCTAACAGTCGGATCTGCGACTAAGATGTCACCTCTGTAAGCTTATCTCGCCTGCCTTCCGGCAGTTTCAAACCCCGTTTCGACCGAACGGACCCTTATGGTTCTGCGCAATGCGCCCAGGGACCACATATTGGCTCAGGATCGCAACGTGAGGTGTTGTATGGAGGACGGGTGGCTACATACGCTTACGTCTCGACATAAGTCATTGTCATGGGTGCTGTCTGTCTGGATCACGACCCGTGCTTCATCCCTTTAACGGAGTTTCCAGATGGCCCACACGCAGCTTCCATTTTGGATCTAGTATGCATCGGGCATTCATCGTTGGTCTGAATCCTGATATCGAGGAATGTCATCATATACGCAGGTCCACTCTGATTGTATGTTCCTATGTTCTCACTTGACCGTGTGCTGGAGAGCAGACTTAACTCCTCGACACAATATCACCACGTCGACAGCTAAGCTCAACATACCGCTGATCATGTCATGTTCTCAGCGTACGCTGCCAGGCACAATCGACGCCATTGCAATTGACTTCCCAACTCAAACATGGGCCCGGTTCTCCGAGTCACAGCAAGCATTGGAACAGGGAAGACTTGTCTCCGTCAGTTTCGCTGATTTGTCGAATGCTATCAACAGACTGGCCTGGTTCATCGACGCCATATTGCCTCAAAGAAATGATCTCGAAACGATCGCCTGCGTTGGACCTTCAGACATAAGGAACTACATCTTGGCGTGCGCGGCAAGCAAATGTCGGCTCAAAGTAGGACGAGAAGATGTCTCACGATGGATGTAGTTGCTGACTGAAGACAGGCGCTTTTCTCTTCACCTAGGAATAACTTCGCCGCTCATCTGTCTTTGTTAGAGAGCACAAAATGCCGGACAATCTTTCGGCCACGGGAAAGACCCCTTGACGATCTGACCAAAGCTCTGTGGAAAATCGATGACAGCACCATACTGGAATTGCCAACAATTCAAGAGCTTCTTGCGCCCGAAGTCGTGGCTCCATTCCCCTGGAACAAGACTTACGCCGATGTCGCCGACGAACCGTTCCTTGTGCTTCACACTTCTGGTTCCACAGGCAACCCGAAATCAGTGGACATCAAACATAGCTTGATTGCTTCGATTGACGCCCAGCAACTGTTGCCAGATGTTAATGATAGACACGTGACGGCCCGAGAGTGGGCCAATCGAAAGGTTTACACTGCTCTTCCGCCCTTCCATTCAGCTGGTTGGAACTTTTTCAGCTATTCGATTTTCCAAGCTACGGAGCTCTTGCTCGGACCTTCAGATGCCCCTCCTTCGCTCAACGCAGTGGAACTAGTTCTGCGACACGAGATGGCAGAGGCGGGTATCATGCCTCCATCATTACTGACTGAGGCGGCGGAGGACGACGTCCTACTGGAGATGATGTCAAAGTGGTCAAGCGTTACCTACGGAGGTGGCCCACTACCTCAGGAAGCCGGCGACTTACTGCAAACTAAGCTCAAAGTCTTGCAGATTCTTGGATCGACAGAAACATTCAACCTCCCTGAGCTTCTTCCTGTCTCGGACGACGACTGACCATGCCATTCCTATCATCCATCGCTCGGTGCAGAGTTTCGAGAGCGAATGCAAGGTCTCTACGAGCTGGTCTTTGTCCGGAAACCTGAGTCTGCAAAGCATCAAGGCGCTTTCTGTACCTTTCCGGACGCTGAAAATTACGCTATGAAAGACTTGTACGAGAAGCACCCTACCAAGCCAGATCTTTGGAGGCATCGTGGTTGACTCGATGATATCATCGTGCTCTCAAACAGTGAGAGATTTAACCCAAGAGGCGCCGAGTGCAAGATCGGACAGGAACCTGACGTGAAGTCGGCTCTGATCGTTGGCACTGCATAAGATCAGCCTGCTCTGCTCGTCGAACCTCTGACCGACGGCGGAGTCAGCGATGAGATACGAGAGCGCATCGTGTCCAGAGCGTTAGAAGCCAACGAGGTACTCCCTGCTCACGCACAGATCCACCATTCACACGTCAAGGTACTCGAAACATCAAATACCTTCCTTCGCTCTTCCAAAGGCGAAGTCCAGCGCGCGCCAACAATTTCCGCCCTGGGCGATACAATTGAAGCCTTGTACATGGCCGCGAGCACAACTGCCGTTTCCAACCATAATCTCGGCATCAGAAACGCACAGGAATTATCACCATCCCTTCTCGACATCATGACACGAAATCTGCTCCGAGGAAAGCAAATATCGCAAGACGACAATATCTTCGACCTCGGCTTCGATTCTCTCCAGGTCACCAAGCTGTTGCGCATCGTACGCGGAGGCCTCAAACAGCACAACGACACCTTGGGTGCAAGTCTGACACCAAGGACGATCTACCAGAATCCATCGGCAGCTTCACTATCGCAAGCTCTGATGCGACTAATCACCGGACAATGCGCCAGCTCTGAAGAGTCCGACAACGAGCATGCAAATCTATGATCGATCCTCGACTCGTACCGAGCACGACTGGACGATCTCGAGCGAACAGACGTTATAGTACTTACTGGATCAACTGGTTCATTGGGCTCATACTTCCTCGACAGCTTGATCCGCAAACGCAGCTTCGCGAAGATCATCTGCCTGAACAGACGCGGCGGCGATTGCGCCAGGCAACGAGCGGTCCATCGCTCGCGCGGGCTGACAGAAGATTTCTGTGATGTTCAATTCCTGGAAGCTAGCCTTGCAGACTCGAAACTTGGTTTGAAAGACCAGCAGTACTCTGCACCGACCGATGAAGTGACACATATCTTCCACGGCGCCTGGCAGGTGAACTTCAACCTTCCGATGTCGTCTTTCCGATCGCAGCTAGACGGATGCTATCGCCTTGTTGAGCTGGCGCACCACTCCGCGAAGCATGCAGCGGTCACCTTTATATCGAGCATAGGAGCGGCCAACAACTGGTCATACAGATACGACGGATCTGTGCCTGAACAAGAGCTGGGGGACTTTGCAGTAGCTGAGCCTATGGGATACGCACAGTCGAAACTGCTGGCTGAGCTGTTATTTGTGGACGCGAACAAACGCTTCGGCATCCCAGTCACAGTGTGTCGCATCGGACAAATTGCAGGCCCAGTCAAGTCGGAACAGGATGCTTGGAATGCAAGCGAGTGGTTCCCAAGCCTCATGCTGAGTGCGAAGGCATTAGGCAAGTTACCCAACACTCTCGGAGCGATGAACAGAATCGACTGGCTGCCCGTGGACCTACTCGGTGATATGCTCGTCGAGACCGTGACGAGAAGACATAGCGTTACCGCAACCACCAAGGCCGCGGAGTTCCTCCACTTTGTGAATCCGCAGCACATTCGATGGAGCGACGTCGTCTCCAAGCTCGCTTCTCACACAACACCTTCTCCTCAAGTCGTGCCCTACGAGGACTGGCTACGAGCATTGGTAACGGCTTCTGAGCAACGACCTGAAGATGTAGCAACCCTACCAGCGATGAAACTCCTCGACTTCTTCCAAGACATCGGTCGAAGCGACGCCAAAAGGCCAACGTTCTCCACCACGAGTACCGAGAAATCGTGTCCGAGTCTGCAAGCCTGCGGTCCTGTTTCTTCGGAATGGATGTTGCTCTGGATGAAGCAGTGGGGTCTGGACGTCGGAGGTGCAGATGACTCTGCCAGAAGCGCACGCGCCGATTCTTGTTCCCCATTGCATTCCGCTGTTGCTCCGGTGCCTTCTGTCTGGCAAATTTGACAAGAGTGCTATCGACAACAGGAGACTACGTGTACGCCACACCTAAGCTCCCCCAGACCGCCCATCCGTCTTGTATAAATTATGAGCCAAAAAAACCCAATGTTGTGACTTCCACGCTGAAGATTGATCTTATTTCCCCATTGTCGTGTTATTCTCCTTACCCCACCCCTAACCCTAGACACAACATCTGTGCCAGTGTCAAACAAGAGCTTGACCGTGACGGATCCAATTGTTTCCGAGCACATTAGCGCAACACAGATGTATCAGTATAACAGAGTTCCAACTCATAGCGATGCTTGTTTCCTCGCAGCCGGGTCGTAGATGCATTGATCCCTTGTTGTTTTGGACGTTGTTGCCATTGGCCCGGGCTTGGGACACCACGCCGTCGAAGATGGAATCAATCTGAAGCGGACAATGCAAATTGCAGTGCGTAATATATAGCCAAACGATGGATGATATTGGCACAAACTATGAGGCGTGGCGTCTCGCCAAACGGCCAGGTTGCCATGCGAACGAAAGTGCCTCCAGACGATTGGCGTGCGAGACATTGGCGACGTTGACGAAGTGAGACATCTTTGCCAACGAGCATATCACGGACAGAACATGTGGTGTATGTCGAGGCCGCAATCTGTACGGCACGACACGACGGTAAAGGGCACGTTTGGGAGGGATTAGGGTAGAGACGTAGATACATTAATAAAACGTTCTTTTCCAAACGCAGCGCATTAAATTATAGACAAAAAGCACATATCCTCTCCGATTCCCGGCTCCACTCGTTCAAGGCGTTAGAAAGAAAGACCAAGCAGAACCCAAACCCTTCGCCGCCCGTTTCCATTGGGTATAAGTCGTGACCTGTTTTGTTGGTGGTGGCGAGGTGTCCTGACGCCAAATCGTTCCAATCATTGGCTCTCTTGAAAGCAGTCTTTCCTTTTCCCACACCCCCGTCCTGGTTTGTATAGAGATTTCTCCAAAAATAAAAGACATTACGAGACTTCGTTCTCTTTCCCTTCTCCGGTTCTGCGCGTCGAATCACGCGGTATTAGACATTATGGTTGTTTACTCGTACCTGGCGATGGTGTTAGTATTGTTCGATGTGTGATTGGGCATGTGAGACACATACTCGTCCTTGACGCGCCTCTGGCTCTCGTTGTCAATGAAGCTACCACGGCTGCGAGTGCTCCTCTTGCGGCCAAAGTATGACTTCTTGGTGTTGCGGCTAGGCTCGGACTTGCCAACGCTGCCGCCAACACAGAACAGGACGGTTGCAATGAGGAAGCATGCGAAGGCGCCCCAGGTGAAGCCGTAGGCGTAGGTGCCGATACGGGCCTCCTGGCCCGCCGAGCGGAAGTGGTTGCGGCCGATGACGGTCCAAGCACTGGGAAATGTTAGATGGTTGTGTGGTACATATGCGCGCGGAATCGAACATACGTCATGAGAGATGCAGCGAGGGCCTGGAAGAAGAGGGCAATGGCTGCGTTGAGACCGGTAAGGTAGGCACCAAGACGGGCGCACAGGGCAAGAGCGCTGGTGAAGAAGGCGACGACGGCGAAGAACAGGGCGATGATGTAGAAGGCAAACATGAATCGGCTCAAGTAGAAGAACTTGTTGGTGCCAATGAACTGCTCGGGAATGTTGTTCTCGGTGCCGAAGTTGCGAGGAGGGTCGAAGGGCAGAGCAGCCTGAGTGTGACGGCAGAACGCATTCTTGCTGCCGTCTGCGCCGCAGAGAGCAAGGAAAGTCCAGCGGGTCGGGTTACTGAACTCCTTGCTACCAGAGATGCCATTGGTAGTGGTTTGCAGGAAATAGGTGTTTCCGACTGGGGTCGTGTTGACAGCTCCGGAAAGGATGACAAAGAACTGGAGCACGATGCCACCGGCAAGGATGATCATCGCGATCAGGCCGAGGACAGGGCCTGGAGGGGATTGTTAGAAGGGCGCATTGTATGCGCGAGTACGGACAATGGCTTACGAGTGATGGCCATGGCTGCGGTGTTGTGGTGGTGAAGGTCTTGCTAGGTGGTGGTAAATAGCGCTACAAAACAAACAGTTAGCACCGAGAATTCCTTCGAGAGCAGGGGTGCTGTGTACACTCACTATCCAGGTGTAAGAATCTACAATAATAAAAGTGGCAGGAAGACGCAAGCAGCCAGGCGTTTCAGGTATGCAGCATATAGGTGCGGGAAGAGGCAGCGGGAGGAGGAGAGACGAGAGATGTGGTGGTGATGATGGCTCCTCCTGGAGGTTGTGATGATGATGGAAACGGCCTTGAGCTTCGTCCTTGAATCGAGCTGGGTCGACGTCACCGTTGGGTTTTGGGAGCCGTGCGACGCGTCAAAAGCCAATCGGCGCCGAATGCTGTGCTACAGTATGACTACGGGCGAGACCGCAATCAATCGCCAGAGAGATGACCTATGTCTTCGCTATGACCCGGATCCAGGCGGGTGGAGTCCAGACTTCTCGCTATCGTCTGCTATGCCAGGTTTCCTTCTGCTATGCTCTTCCTCTACTACTTCTTCCGCGAGGATGTGGACGCGAAAGCCGCTTTCGTCACTGCGATCGGCGCCCTGCATGATTTGCATGCCTTTGCCAAGGAGGAAGTGCTCGGACGACGATCCCGCATTCCTGTGTCATGTGCCGGCTGCCTTGTCATCATTCGCTCTTTGTTCGCTCGCGTGAATGAGGTTACCTCGGAGAAATGGAGGTCTCGACTCGACCTCACTTCATCTTTTCGACCACAAGCATCTAGTCTGGCCTTGTCTGGCACCTTGGATATACAGCCACAAACCTTCAAGTCAGGTCTGCAGTGCTGCACACGTTGGTCGGGACCGCGCCACTCGCGTGCGTGTCTTGGACTACGTGGGCTGAGGCGCAGACTGCAGTGCCGTCGAGAATATTCTGTAGGCCTCGTACACGTATGTGGCTGTGGCATACGCAAGTTATGGTTTTGATAGGGCTGTCTGTATACGTATAGCCATGTGCATTAGCTCCGATTACGTATACCAAGAATTGCCGTGCTTGCGGCCTAGGTTCAAACTCCATACTGGTCTCTCAGCGGCAAAGCAAGCAGTGCGGACTTTGAAGCCAGACCGCGAGCTGTTTAAAAGGTAAGTTAGTCTTGCGGTCTAGATCGAAAGTCCGTACTGTCCTCTCAGCGGCATATCAAGCAGCACGAACGTTGAAGCCATACCGCGAGCTGTCTGAAAGGTAGTCCAGCTGGTGTGCTCAGGTACATGTACGGACTTGTGACAGCAAACAAGGCTACTCAGTCTCTAAGATCAATGATACTATCACACTTGCTCCTAATCCTATTGGGCAGCTTATTTGATATTTCAATGGTGGGGATGTGCACGTCGCTAATGATACTAGCATATGAGGACCGCCGGGGCACAAGAACACCATGGCACGTTCAAGATGAGTTTGTGGAAAACCATACAATATATATCTTGCGTAAGAGCCGACCTGTGGGCTCTATCACAATTTCTGCTCGTACAACCAAGTCCGCGAACCGGATCGACGGCGAAACCAAAACAAAACACATGAAAACCCAGAGACCAGAAACCAGAAACGCCCAATTTGTGCTCCATGATGGAGAATGCAATGAACCATCCCCGGAGAATTGGTATGCCGCCTCTATGGCGCTGGACCAGCAGAGGTCGTCTCATAAACAGTCTCAGTGACAGTCTGCGTGACAATCGACGTCACAGTCGAATAGCAGATGTCCTCCGACGGGACTGGGAGAATGTCGCTTACGGTGCTCGGTGGGATCGGCGTAACCATAACAAGTGTACCACCAGTTGCGGTCGCCGTGTACACAACCGAGCCCACGCTGCTCTCGCTAGAAGAATACTCCGACTGCGGCCCCTGCGGCACTCCAGGAACATCAGACGTACTGCTCGTCCCTACACCGATGCAGTAAGTCTCCTTCGCCCAGAACAATGTTGCGCAATTTGCACCATCAGAGCCGAGGATGGGGTTCCATGCGTATAGCTGCGCAGGCTCGATGCCGTGGGTTTTCGCAAAGTTGATGCAAGTGTCGCCGGCGACAGCTGTGGCGAAGGAGCTGCAGGCGGGAGAGATGCCGGGTTGCGTCTCTGTCTCTGTGGATGGCTGGGCACTTGATGTGAGAGAGGTGCTACCGCTTACTGCTGTTGTAGACACTGCAGTGTCAGTGGTTGAAGAACCCGACTCGCTACTCGACCCTGCGCCGACACAGTAGCTCGTCTCGGCCCAGAATGATGTAGCGCAGTTCGCTCCGTTGGATTCGAGTACGGGATTCCATTCATATAGCTGCTCTGGCTTGATACCGTGAGCCTCCGCAAACTTGATACATGTGTCGCCCGCGACTGCTGTGGCGAACGAGGTACACGCAGAAGAGATGCCAGCTTGCGTCTTCGACGGGCCATCCGCGCCAGCAGTGCTGGAGGCATTCGCTCCGGAGGCAGTCCCATTCGCCGGCAGAAGAGGTGGCTGCGCAAGCACATACCAGCCTCCTGGCGGAGAGACGCAGATGGATTGGCCGGCTTTCAAAGGCTCCCAGGAAGCAACTTGCGGATTCCAGGCCTTAAGCTGCGCGGAAGTAAAGTTGCTGCTTGTCGAGGCGAGGATTGACGTGCAAGTGGTGTTATTGCCTGAGACTGGCAGCAGGGTACAGTCTGCTGGAGCTGTTCTGTTCGCACCATACATGCTGGAATTGAACACCAATGGCGAACGAACAGCTTCAGGCAAACCACAAGCACTCTCTTGATCAGCCTGGTCCATAGCCCAGACCATAGTGCCGCCCAAGCAGCGCTCGTTAGCAAACTTCTGCTTTAGCTTTATTGTCTCCTCGTCATCGAAGCTAACCCATTGAGTCTCATTGTAGGCCACAAACTTCACGCCAGCCTTCTCATCCAGCGTAGGAGTCAGCTTCTCTTTGGAAACGATTTCCTGGATCTCCTTCAGATTCAACGTTCCCTTGGAGTCAGAGCAAAGACCCGCCATCCCAGCCCCGGAGAACTCGCAAACGCCGTTGGGAGTCGTGCAATTCGGCTCCGACAACGTGAACGAGCGACCATACCATGCCAGACCCAAATTGACCTTCTCAGGCACCACTTTACTCCGCCAGAGGAGGTCCAGCGCGCCATCGATCTCAGTGAGGTTGGTGTGCGGCAGAATATACGGCCCTGCACCAACGGTGTCCTTATCCCAGATGCCGTGCATGTCGTAGGTCATGATGTTGAAGAAATCGACGTGCTCTTGCATGCCGGCGAGGTCGAAGTTCTTCATGTAGAAGTACGATGCTGGGAGCGTGATGGACAAACCGTAGTTCGTGCCGAAGGCCGCGCGGATTTCTTGCGTGAATAAGACGAGGTTGTCCTTGTCGGCAGGTTTGCCGCCACGATCGCTGGCGGAGGGGTACTCCCAGTCAATGTCGAGACCATCGAAAGCGTAGGTTTGCATGAAAGCGGTGACCTCGTTGATGAACTTGGTGCGGTTCTCTCTGCAACCGACCATATCTGAGAAGGCGGTGGCTGTTGGGCCAGGCTCGTTGAAGTTCCAGCCACCGATGGCGATCCAAGCTTGAAGGCCAGGGTTGGAAGTTTTTAGATCAGTGAACTCCAATGCCAACGGGCCGTCACTCTCAGCGGTCTCGGCGATAGCGAAAGTGTTTGGGTCGAACGCCAGGAACGCGTAGTTGATGTGCGTGAAGCCTGTGACGTTAAGATCCTTCGGCGACATGGTCTGGCACTTGCGAGTGTTCGCCCAGGACTCGTAGTAGCCCACAGTTCGAAGCGAGGAGGAGTTGCTCGTGGGACAGATTGAGAGCTGGGGCTGATCGCAGTTGTTCTGGCAGCCTTTGCCGCAGAAGTCGATGGTGGTGCCGCAATTGCCATACTCGCTACAGCAGACGTTGAGGGGACATGTCTCGTTACCAAGAGCAGCATTGCGACCGCACTCGGTAGTGACAGAGGCATTGGTGTTCCGCGAAGAAAGCAACAGGCCGGTGCTGTTAGGCCAATCGCGGAGTAGTGCCAGAGCTGGGCTGCAGAGGAGTAGACCCAGACTGAGAATCCTGAGAGAAGTGAACATGTTGTGCTGGAGAGCAAGTGTTGACCTGTGCTATCGATATCGGTTGACTAAAAGGAACTTGGGTGTATAGGAAAGAAAGCAAGGGAATACCAGAAAGAACCCGACTTTATACCAACAAGAAGTATGCCTCTCGCAGCGGTCAAAGTAGGAAATTCCACTGCTTTAATTGTCGGAGCAAAACAAGAACCGCGGCAAAGGCAGTGCAATAAGTATTCTCTGCCGTTTGCCTTGCCACGTGCAACGACTCAGTGAAGCCGGCGTTGCCAACAAACAACAATACAGGGCAATAGCCTTGCTGATCATGTGCTGGCAGTTGTTGATTGTTGTCCTGTATTGTGATGACTCAGTTCAGAGGCTGTGTATCTAGTATTGTCACATCAAGGCTTATAATAATCGAAGGCCTGGCGCGGAGCTACCAATAGCTCACTGGCTTGACTCTTCCTCAAGATGTTTCTGATCTCCGAAGGAGAACAGCCTGTCAGCCTGACGGGAACACACCCGTATTTGCAATACAGGTTCTATCGAGGGAGCATAGAATCGCCCAAAACGATGTTGTAACAGCCCTTTCACTTACATACAGCTGGATTTTGCCTTCTCAATCACAAAAAGCTATACTTGGAGGGAATCGACATCTTCTTGTCCACGAAGTCCACGATGACCGGAGACATTGGCGAACTGTCAGTACCGCAAGTCTCTACACATCGCTGGGGCAAAAGCGTTGGCAGGAAAACCCAGTAGTTCAAGAGGTGTGTGTTCTTCCCATGGTATCGTAATATCCCCTTGTTGCCCAAAACCCCTATCTACCCTTTCCCAATCCCGAAAACCCAGCCAATCCCCGAAACACCGACAAAACAAGAACAAAGAAGAAAATAAGGTCAAGACGAAAGCGCACGCCGTGCTATGCACAGAGAAAATGCCTATGTGTCTGGCTGAACAACGCTCAATGCCTAAGCGATCTATCAACGATCCCTCCCTCTCTCCAAATCCTCCTCGGCCTCCATGTCCCTGCTGATAACGGGACCGGCTGCGCTTGGATCGTCGTTTGTGAGGAGAGCGGCTTGCTCTTGGACGTCGTCTTCGTCTTCGTCTCGGAAAAGGCCTTGGGTCACGGGTGGCGCGGGCGCTGAAGTCGAGGGAGAGCCGGAGGAAGAGCTGCCACCGCTGTGAGCGAGGGAGCGGACGATGTCGTTCTTGCAGATTGGGCAGGTGCGGCGGCGGGTGGTGAGCCATGGGGTACTGGACGTGGGTGTTAGTCTGGTGGTTACATCTGGAAGTTGTTAAGATCGGGCGAGGAAACTTACATGCAAGCTTCGTGGAACTCGTGGCCACAAGGTAGACTCATCACACGACTGACGCCATCAACATACTCTTCCAGACAGACGACACATTCGCGCTGTTTGCCGCCGTATCGACGTCTCCATTCAGCCAGACCAGCTGACTTCTTCTCTTCGATTTGATCAGGACTTTGCAACGAAGAGCTGCCGGCAGGCACTTCGGAAGCTGTTCGTGATCGAGGTCGAGGGCGAATCGGTCGTGGAGAATTCGAGGGAAGCAAGGGCGTTGTTACCGAGGCGAGCGAAGAAATTGACGATGTGGTTGATGATGTGCTCGTGCTGGGGATGGTCTGGTACGTTCGCACAGGAAGGCGCTCAACGACAGACTTGGGAGCGCGCCAGCGGCAGCGGCGAATGCGTGAGCGGAGCAACAAAAGTGCGTAGACAACAGTCAGTGTGACAAGAGGTGACACAACCAATACCAGTAGGGTGTCGAAGAAGGGAGATGAAGACATGGACGTAGGGGTAAGTGTGATCCAGAGGCCGTCATGATCAGTAAGCTCATCCTGTTGGGACTGCGGAAGATGGATGTTCTTCGCAAGTGCTGGACGTGCTTCAGGTACCACCTCCTTGACAGCAGGCTTCTCATGCTCGATGGGCTTAGCATGATCATCGCTTGCATGCTCGGAGTGCGAGAAAAGGCGGCTGAACCAGCCTTCGCGATGCTCATTCTTGTCAGGTTGCTGACTTGTCTTTCCTGATTTGCCCTTGGGCTGCGTGGCTTTGCCAATACTAATGGCTTCGTGTGCAGGTTTGTTATATTCGCCACTGCCTGGAGTAATGCTGCCTCCTTTGGGACCGTTCTCAAGAACTGGTTTAACGCTCTTCGGCGCTGCGTGCTTAGTTGAAGATGAGTCCTTGCCTCCAGCAGCCTGCTTGAGGTGTTGCTCCTTTTGTTCAGCCACAAGCCCTGCATCTCGCCAGTCTTGCACGCCGATAACAAATCCATCGCCTGGATCACGATCGGGTTGCTTGGTAGGTGCGTGCTTGGCGGGTTTAGTTGATGTTGTCACGGTTTTACCTGCGATCTCATCTTCATCAAAGTCTTTCTGCAAGACCCAAGCAATGTTGCCGCTGCTTGGCGGTCGTCGACTGTCCTCGTGTTTGCCGTTCACGCTACGACCACTGAAGAAAGACCAGAATCCGCCTTTCTTTGCTGGAGCAGCTTCTTCGTCGATCTGTTGCTCGCGCAAAGACTGTTTGTCTTTCTTCTCGGCCTTTTTGGGCTTTGGTGTTGCCGCTGTCTTTGCTGCCTTTGTGGTGGTGAAGACAGGCTTCTCTGCGTCCGCATGCTTTTTACCAGCAGTTTCGCTCTTGTCACCAAGTGCTAGACCCAGCTTCGCAGCTTCTTCGGGCAAGAGATCATCCACATTGCCACCAGATGGAATCAGACTTGAAAGCAAATGTGCTGTCGTGTGTGATGTGAACAACGCTGGAATGGTGACGTTGGAAGTGTCACCACGTGCATACATGGTGACAAGCTGTCCTCCACGAACATCGTCACCTACGATGAGGGCAACGCCACCACGTCTCTGGACCCATTTGGTTTTCTCCAGGAATCCACAGCCTCCGCGACTGAGCAAGACGACCTTGCCAGCAATTTCGGCGCCTTCTTGTAGTGATTGAATGTCTGCATGTGTAGACTTTTTGTTCGCGCCGTTACTGCTTCCACGGTGCTTCACGGCGTCGTTGCCCATGAGAGAGTGATGAAGATGGTCGTCTGTGCCGTCATCTTCGTCTAGAGACTCTCCGTCCTTGGAAATGTCCTCCTCAACATGGGTGTCCTCGTCTCGTTTGTTCTTCTTGGAACCTTGTTTTGTAGATCCGGCAGCCTTGGCTTCGCTGGCAGATTTCTTCAACACATTTGTGTAGTCCTCGTTCTCCCAGCCAGGCACATCGCTGCAGCCTAGTTCGCCCTCTCCGCCGCTCCTGGCCAGGTGCTCGTCACCAAAGCCTGTCCCTACCCATAGTTGTCCGCTCAAGCTCTTGGTAGGTAATGACGGGCCGAACGCTGCAGGTCGGGCCAGGAAGAAGGTGGAATTATCGTCGGTTAGGGATATTATGGCGGATGGTGGGAATAGCGAGGAAGGTGTGCGCCAGTTGAAGTAGGCGCCTATGTGGGTCTCCTCGACGTTGTCCTGGGCGTTTCGGCGCAAGGGACCCAGACAGAGCAGGAGGAAGAAGGCGGAGAAACAGAAGACGAGGGTAGCAAGGAAACGGAGTGGACGCATGGCTGGAATTGGATTTTGACGGCGGTAGGCGCCTGAGAGGGCTCGCCTCGATTAGGGAGTGGGATTCGAAGTGTCTAGGAGGAGGACGTAGAGCTCGCCAGGGCCATGACCTCTTGTGAACACACCAGGTGATACGAGAGCGCGGTGAAGGGAGGCAGCAGACAGAGGTGTTGACTGTATGCTCGGGTAGTGGTGGCGGTGGAGGTGGTGGTGGTGCGAAGAGAGGCGCCTGACCAGGCTCGCTTTGGTGTAGAGAGAGTAAGGCGAGGCAAGGCGAGGCTCAGCAGCTCTCTGCGTGGTGGTGTATGGCGGTAATGGAAGGGTGACTGCGGGCTAGTGCTGCTGATGAAGTCACGCAACGCAAACGCTGGCTGCCTTCCTGCAGCGCACGCACAAGCACATGCAAGTTCCCCGCTGGTGCTGGCTGGTACTGGTAGCAAAAGCGAGTGCTAACCTGCGACACCCGCCAATATGCGATGGCGAGTGAGCTATATTCGACTATTTCCCTCACGTCACGTGCATTCTCACATCAACCAGCCTTGTCTTCGCTAAGCAGGAGTCGACCGACGTGCCCTTCACGCGAACACTCGCACTTCGCCTTCAAGCCGAGCAAGGCCCGCAGTTTCCATGCCCTAATCGTTAATCGAGTTGATTAGGATCCACACTTGATTTGAGAGAGTCCACTCTTGGGTTCGCTGTGTCCACCCCCACAGTCGTGGCGCTGCCGTGACCTCAGCCCTGTGCGTGTGCTCGTGCTGAAAGAAAGATTCGCGACTTCGAGAAGCTCGATATAGTCATATATCACACGGACCATTGCTGCGCTACCACAAGCACCTATACCGGTAACACTCACGACAAAAATACCATAACAGCACCAAAATGGCCTCATCACATCGCAACCGCACACCTTCCACTCTGGAGCCATACCTCGCCCTCCCACCCGCACAGTCTCTCACCATCCTCACCAACACTCTCGGCTGCAGCGCCAACTGGCTCACATCCCGCTTCGCTATCTCGGCACTTAAAGATGCCTCAGACGCAACCTCCGTAGTCCTCGTGAGCTGGATGCGCGATCTCGCCTTCTGGAAAGACGAGCTCCGAAGAGCAGCGGTAGGTGACCACACTTGAAAGAGCTTCAATTCACGAAGACATAGTAGTAATACAACCGACCCACGGACCAATCGTTGATACGCAAAGGTAGGGCCTCGACACCTCCCGCACTCCATCTTTCCACGTCGTCGACATGCTCGCCGACTCCCTCTCTCCAAGCACAAGCACTCTTTCCTCCATTGAGAAGAAAATCACAGCTGCTGTCACCCAAGCGCAAGCAAGCAACCCAGCCGCCAAAACACTGCTGATCATAGATTATCCATCCCTACTTCTCGCAACAACACCATCTCTGACTTCCACCGCCCTTTCAACTCTCATCCTCACCCTCCGCTCCCATCCTGCAGTCCACAGTACCCTCCTCACCACTCCGGCCGACGGACCATTCCTTTCAGCGACACAGCCGGATGCCAACACAGCTCCTACGCCAATCGAAAGCGAATCAGCGGCATTCACCGTGCAGCAAGCACACTCCGCACGGAGCGTATTGAGCGTGCGCGAACTGGGTACAGGCGCTGCGAGGGACGTGAGTGGTGTGTTGAGAGTGACGAAGGGCGGAAAGAGCGATGAGGAGGTCAAAGAGTGGGAGGGACTGTATCTCGTTGGCAGGGATGGAGCTGTTAAGATTGTGGAGTGATGGATAATAGACCTGGTCAGTGTACGACGACCTCGTCTTAATACAGTGATGCATTGCTTCAAAGCAGGCACTTGATGTGTGTTTCTGGAAGACAAGAGGTTGTACCTCTTCATCTCTTCTGACTTTCAAGGAGATAGAGGTTACGAGAAAATCTCAAGTCACACTGGCAATTCTCATCTGGATGTATGATTGTTTGTCACTGCGCATCTTCTTGGCCTAAAACGCATATATACAGGGCATATCCGTACACATGAATTGTGTGGACTGGAACTCACTCATGTTTCATGCGTACATCAATTCGCCAGGGATGGGAGAAGTGATGCACGGAGCTGTATTTAGAGTTTCGTCAATAACGACCTCAGGCTCACACGCGCACATCATCACTCATGTTCCTGCCACCTTATCTTTCTTGCCACTTCTATTCCCATGCTCGACCGCCTTTCTGGTGGTTACCTCCTACCTGGCTTCTGGCTCTATGGCTTGTATCGACATTGGCACGGAAGATCGCAAGTTAGTCCATTAGGAGGCAATGCACATTCTTGATGGCGCAGCCGGCTGGACTGCAACACACCTGGACCTGGTGCTTTACCCTGTCTGCCAGAAACTGAGTATCTCAATCACTAAACGATTCTCTAGCTACGCGAAGGCTCGCGGAACATCACACGACCACCAGGTATGCCGCGCAGAGGATTGCCCTCTCCATCTCCGATGTTGCCTACAGGTTCAAAACCACAAGATACGTAAAGTTTGTCTCCGACCGCAGAGCCAACCACGCTGGCTAGCACGCCCTCTTCGTCCGCAAGATCCAGTCCGTAGAACACCAGCTTGCGCCCAAGGCCTTTGCGCTGGTGCGCTGGATCCACCAAGAGCAAATCAAGCATCCAGTGTTCCGCACGAGCTCCCGCCCAGAAATGCTGCGTGAAAGGCGCTGAACGCTTGAAGATATTCGCGCACGCAGGGTCGGCAGCGCGGTTGATGGACGGATTGTAATAATCTGCTGGCCGTTAGTGCACAAAAATTCCAGAGTTTTATGCTCGGACACGGCTTACCTGGTCTTGAAGGAACATTCGACTGGTCTTCGTCTCCGGCGCGACTGCGAGCCCACTCTGCGTAGCCCGTGATGGTTTCTCGACCTTCGAATACTTCGTACGTGACGACGTGGTGATGTGAACTTATTGCGAGTGTTCCTAGGAACCTCCTCCGGAAGAAGGCTACGAAGTCGTCTGGGTATTCCTTTCTCTTGGGATGCAACAGATCGCCAAATAGCGGGTCGTCAGAGCATGCTGCAATTTTTCAGTCAGCGACCGTGTGTCACATTCACAGCTGAGGGCCATTACTTCTCGCACACATTTCTGCTATCTCATCGGCGTCCGCCTCCGTACATCTGCGGATGGCCATGACTGTAGCAGGCAAGGGGGACCGACTTTGGACGGGTTGATAATGAGGACTGAGCAATGAATCGATGGTGTGTTTGTCCTATAACAGATTCATCGTTCAGCCGCTCAGTCCCACTTTACACACCTGAATCATGCTGGGTGCGCAAGCGGGATTGCGCATACGCGCGCGCCACTATCAACCGGCTAGATTGCAGGCCAGCATTGCATACTAGGGCGAAGAAGTGAGAGAAGCTGAGGAGTCGTCGCTGCAAGCGGCCTTCCTTCACGGCCGATCAGGGCCATTGTGAAGCCTTACCTCCGGCACTAATCTCTTTAGCGCTCGCGCTACATGATGCAAGCGTATCGCGGCCGACGCGGGTCTATGATCTAACGACGAACGAACGTCTTCGCTTCGAGGAGCCGAATCCTTCGGTTGCGTTTCATCCTTTTGTGAAGCTTGCGAGCCGTCGTCGCTCCACATAAGAAACGTTTCTACTATGATGCACGGCCAGTGAGTATTACGATTGATCATTTTCCTCGAGGTTTGGGCCCCTGGTTGATTTTCTAGAGTATTTCGGCTGTTTGCAACGAAGCGCTTGCTCCATTCATCCTTTGGCATGGCAAGGAACTAGATTACTTCAGGTAACAGTCGCTACCGTCGTATGGATCGGCACTTAGAGCCCTGCTAATGCAAGCGATGGTATGGTATCCTCCGTGGCTTCAATGGCCTGGTCTTCACCAGGGCGGCAGAGTTACCCATGTCCCATGCGAGATTCGAACGTCAGATGTGTCGGCAGGATGCTAGAGGCTAAACGTGCAGGGCACAGGAAGGGTTTACCAGGATCCACATCATGCTGAGCTGCTACTGTACTGTCACTCTGGGTCAGTCGCTATCCCTGACTTGCATCATGCCGGCAAGTGTGCGAGCCTGAGAGGTTGCCGAGCCTGGCGCATATCTATACAATTCTCTTCTGCTCGGAACTCGACACTTGTTGGAAACATCCCAAGACGATTGTACCTATGACTGCCATGATGGCAGACCACAAGCGCCCAGTCGCGATGGAGCTGTCGCCTGATGCAGACACTTTCGACAACTCTCTATCGGCGGAGAAGAGAGGCACTGCACCTGATCAGTACGATATGCAACGTATGGGGAAGACGCAAGAAACGAAGGTCAGTCCACGGGTCAGACCAATGGCCTTACGATACTGACAATGGAATAGCGCAACTTTCGCTTTCTTACGATATGGGGGTTCACAATGGTCCTCATGGCCACCTGGGAAGCGCAATTCACAGCATCGTCCTTCGCGCTGCTCAATGGCGGTACTGCGGGTGCGGTATATGTCTACATCGGTGCATTCGCTGGGTTCTTCTTGGCCATTTGTTCTATGGCTGAGATCGCAAGCATGGCGCCAACGACTGGAGGACAATATCGTGAGTCTCTCCCTGCAAATCAATGGCATCGCCGTGATGGACGACGCAAGCTGACTCAATTCCTGCTTAGACTGGGTCTCCGAATTTAGCCCTCCTCGAACTCAGAAGCCGCTCTCCTACCTTGTTGGCTGGCTTTGCGTCCTCGGCTGGCCAGTCGGTAACACTGCCATCGCGTATCTCTGCGGCACCATTATCCAAGGCTTGGTGATCATGAACAATCCGAGCTATGAACCCCAGCCATGGCATAGCACTTTGATAATTTTCGCCGTGCTCACTTTCTGCTTCCTTTTCAACGCTTTTCTGGCTTCGAATTTACCACTGCTGGAAGGAATCGTGGTGGTTATCCACATCGCTGGCTTCTTTGCCATCCTGATTGTCTTGTGGGTCTTGGCGGACACAACCCCGGCGAGCGAGGTCTTCACAACATTCAACAATGGTGGAGGGTGGAGTACACAAGGCGCGAGCTGTCTTGTTGGTATCCTCTCTCCGGTATTCTCATTTGTTGGACCGGACGCTGCTACCCACATGGCGGAGGAGCTTCAAGACGCCAGTCGCAGTCTTCCGTTGGCAATGGTCTGGACTGCTATCGTCAACGGCGCCATGGGGTTCGTCATGATCGTGACGTTCTGCATGATGATCGGAGATGTAGACACTGCCTTGAACTCGCCCACTGGCTATGCCTTCATCGACGTCTTCTACAACGCCACTAAATCTAAGGCCGGCACATCGGTCATGGTGGCGTTGTTCATCATCATGTTACTCTTTGGCTGTGTGACCAACTTTGCTACATCTTCTCGTCAGCTCTGGGCATTCGTAAGTCGGCCATGCAGTCTTATGGTGAAAGACATTCCTAACATCTTCACAGGCCCGCGACCGTGGTACACCTTTCTCCAGCACCCTCGCTAAAGTACATCCCGGCCGCGACATCCCGCTCAACTCTATCACAGTGACCTATGTCTTTTGTATGCTTCTCTCGCTCATCAACCTGGGCAGCGAAGTCGCACTGAACATCGTCACCTCTCTCGGCACCGGAGCGCTCCTCAGCTCTTACATCGTCTCGGTCAGCTGCATCGTCCTCAAGCGTCTCCGAGGAGAGCCACTACTTCCACGCCGCTGGAGCTTGGGAAACTGGGGGCTGCCAATCAACATCGTCTCGGTCCTCTTCATGACCTTATGCTTCATCATGAACTTCTTCCCTCAGTCTCCGCACAACCTGACCGCGGAGTCGTTCAACTGGAACATTGTTATCGTAAGTGCCGATTCTCTGATCAATACCATTCGGCATGTAGCTAACAAAGCATAGTTTGGGGGCGTTATTATCTTTGCAGCCATCTACTACGCGGTGAAGGGGCGCCATGTTTACGCCGGACCTGTGGCATATGTTCGGAAAGATCTCTAGTCTGTAATTTTGGCGCACCGCAATTTGTCGGAACTGTTAGACCATTTGACACCATCCGTTCGACCGACATCACGACATGTGTAACAACTGTTTGCCCAAACCCGTCTCCTGGTCGGAAAGTGGAGGATGGTTTCAGGCTGCACCACGTCAATCTGGAGAAATGCTTTCCGGCGCGTTCATGATCTGCGCTGCAAGAGGGCTATAGTCGACTTCACACTTGCTGATATAGCTATGCGGCATCATGAACGCCGTGCCAACTTTAAAAGACTGCAAGTAAAGATGAAATGTGACACCTGCCCAAAAAGGCGACATCCCCTGCCAAACTTTCCAAGCCCGCCTCAAGTTGCGGATTGAGTGCCAAGACGTCGGGGTGTGTTTGACCGAAGCGCCTCTCTTCCACTCAACTTCCACCTATCTTGTGCAACCTTGCACGTTTTCTCCAGCTAAGCCTGCAGTGTGACACGACGATCAATTTTGGAGCCATCTATCTAGTTTCAAAAGAAGAAGCGATTGACATTGCTAATATGATCCGGCGTGGCAGCGTTACAGCGAAGGGCAGAGCCAGAGAAACTATGCACGTATGATTAGATGATTTAAGACACTGAGGACCTCGCGGTAGGTAACGCTACAAACACCTCTTCAACTGTGTCACTCTCCCGTATCAGCTGCCATAATGACACTTCTTTCCATTCTTGCGCCCGCGCTGCTGGCACTGGCTTCTGTCGCCAACGCTCAGTGTGGTTCGGGCAGTCCTACCGTTGTCGTTAACGGAAAAAGTGGCGCATACACTGCCGTCAAGGGCTCTCAGCAATTGTACTCCGGATCCGACTACCTCCAAGCCATCAACACTGGTCTCGCATCTGTAGCATCTGGCCAGCGACTCACCGTGCTGGCCTCCGGCTCCATCGGTGCAAGCACAATCAGTCTCAACAATGGCCAGACCTTCGAAGTGTGCGGCACTATCGACGTTGGCTTCAACAGTGGCCGAGGAGCTATTCGCGCTATTGACAAGACCGGTGTGAAGATCCCTTATCTCACAATGACGGGCACGCCATACTTCGGCCTGCAGTTCTCTGGAGTCAAAGACCTCACCCTTGGCACCATCAACATGAACTTGAAGGACGGTCTAGGTATCCGCTTCGACCGCGATGGGAAGCCAAATTCCAATGTGGTCATGGGCACCATTACCGTCACAGGAGCTGGCTCTCACGCTGTCGAGACCTGGAACATTGACGGTCTGACCGTCACCTCAGTCATTGCCAAAGACGTTGGTGAATGCGGCTTGCTCATCCAAAACACCCGCAACGCCAAAGTCGGTCTTGTCGATGGCACCAACGTTGCTACTGGTACTGGCTATGCTACTCTGCGCTTCGCAAACCAGAATGGTCGCTACGCTGATGGCTCGTACCCTGCCAACGTCAACATTGACAAAGTTGTCTCCCGTGGTGGCGGACGTGGCATCTTCTGCGTTTCTGAGTCTGGCGGCGCCGTGATCAAGAACATCGACCTCTCAAACAACGGCAACAACGCTATCCTCATTGAGAACTGCTACAACGTCGCCATTCAAGGTGGAAAGGTCAATGGCGGCGGAGAGGTTAGGATCTCAGCCAGGTCGGAGTTTGCGAACACGAGGGACATTTCGTTGGCCATTGAGGTCAACAGCAACACAGTTCGGGAGAGCCCTTGTGGACAGAACATGAAGTTCAACATCAAGGGCAATGCGAAGTTGAATATTTGCTAGAACCATAGTGCGACAGGAATGTGAAAAGTTCATTTGCAGACACAAATGATGTGTATCCGATCACCCTGACCAATCTCGGACATATGGTAGCAAGGTGAACTCTTTAGAAAAGTTGTCAACGTAGCACTTTTGCGCCTTTCGCGACCAGCAATGCAAGATCTCACCGAAGCCTTCATCCCACGCCATTGTCGCTGCATTGTTCAAACGCTCAAGTGGTACATATAACGTTCCTCTCTGACAGCAATTGCACGCAGTCGACGTAGCCTCACACCTAAAACGTACATATTGCATGCTCGTCATGTCCGTCTAAGGCATCGAAGTCGATACTGACGTGGTCGAGTAGCACACGCACTGTCTCGGTTGATCCATATCGTACCGCCATGTAAAGAGTTGTGCCTCAATGTGGATTAGAATCAGGATAGCTATGGCGAGTATCGGGGGTTGATGCCAGCGTCAGCACGCATCTGAACAATAGCACCATGCCCTTTTCCTGCAGCTGAATGGAACGCAACACATCAAAATAAAAACTTGGCTCTTCGATTTAACAACAAGCCGACAGTGTTAGCATAACCCCCTTCAGACGCTATTATGAGCAATGTTTTCAAAAACCATCGAGTACCAATTCGACTTCAACGCCGCTGTCGAGCAATGCCCGGATCACTTCATCACATCTGTTCTGTACTGCTGCTTCAAAGGCTTGGGTAATCTTGTTTGAAACCTGCAAAATCCTATGCTCGATCAAAACTTTCACCAGAGCCACTTGTCCGTATCCACAAGCAGCCACGAAAACATCGCCAAGCTCCTCGATGGTGACCGAAGCTTTTGAGCTTGTGAGATCGTTCACGAGAAATTCCATCTTTCTGAGCAGTAATCTTTCGATGGAATGGTATCCATGATTATGCGAGACGAACAGAGTTTCTGTGAATAATTTTGACCAGTGAGACATGAGTGAGTATGGTGCTCTTGTCAGTAGGCACTCAAGCACATTCTGGGAGCGAATTGAGCAATTACACTTGTCCAAAGCATAACGCAACGACTCGACGAATACTGTTTTTTTGCGATTGATGTGTTCGGCACAGATGGGTCCAGCACCATGGTCGATGAGAGTGCGCACCATTGTTAGATTTTGCTCCCTAATGGCTAGAGACAGACAAGATGAAGCTGGCGGATAGGAAAAATTGTTGGGGACAGCACCGTTTTCCAGCAGGAGATCCATCATACACTGGTCTTGGTTGTGGACGGTTTCCTCTAACAGGGATAGAAAACTTTCCCCATCAAGTCTGTTTTCAACAGGAGACGACGTGTTCTGAATCTCGATTCGGGCCAGCTCGAGTGCTCCCATCACAACAAACGTGTACAGTGGCTGCGTCTCGACCCTCATCCGCCCGTAGTGGGTGTAAACACACATGTTATGATACTTTCGCCACATCACATGTGGAAACTCAGCCACGAAGAAGTTTTGTGGTCTGCTCGGAGTATGTGTAAGGTTGGCGTGATAAAGGACACCTTGAACGGCGTATTCCAAGAAGGTGTGTGCTCTGGCGACTTTGGCCCTAAGTTCTGCAACTTGCCCCTCTAGTCTCGACATATGCTCTGCAACACCGTCGGTAGGTATACGCAGGAGCGCGGCCTGACTATTCCTCAAATACAGAAGACAGCAATCTCTGAGGCGCTCGTGACAACTCGAAAATGTATCCTCGCTTAACATGGGATTGACGATCGCGAAGCCTTTATCAAGCAGGTAGTCTCTGACAGACTCGTGGATGAATTGTACAATCGGATGACTGCCCTTGGTCATCTCCGCCAAGCCCTTCGATGAGTCAAGCAAGAATCTTTCCATGACGTCCGAAGTAACCTCATAGTGGTCCCTCTCGCTCATTGTATCATCGCCAGAGTTGGTAATCACCGCATGGTAAAACTCGTCTAGCCTCAAAGGGCGTTGGGCGAACAATATCCACTGCAGCGCCAGAAGAGTCTCGTCAGGATCGTGTGTTCCTCGCTGCAACAATTCTTTGAACAACTCGCTCAGTCCGTCTGGTATAGTCGCCAGACGCTTCTGCAATAGATGCGTTCTCCCACGGGCATCATACTCGTTGAGAATACGAACGACCAACACCACCCAAAGGAAAACGCCGCAAGCCCGCATTCTGATATCGTCTTGCAGCTCAAGAGCAAGTATTTCTTCACCAATCTTGAGCTTGCAGCGGATATATTTCGCAATGTCTGATTCGTGCTCTTCTTGGTTCTCAATGTTCAACTCCAAACATCTGTCGAGAAAGATGTGTGGATAATGCCGACTTGAAAGTAGAACACGAAAATCGGTGTTGGCTTTGGCAGCACACTGCCCAAGAGTTTCGAAGTGCTCGATCATCTTGCGTGCATCCTCATCCTCACATTCGTCCAATGCATCGATGTAGCAAGTTACGGCGCTGGTGCCGAGCGCCATAACAGCCCTTACGATCATATCCTCTAGCTCTGCAAGTGGCCATGATTGTTTCGTTGATGTGTGGGTAAATTTTCCCAGACTGGGCGCAAGGCTTGGTATTCCCTCCAGTAGCTGGTACAATAGAGATCGGTACATGCCCTCTGCAGACCTCTCCAAATCTTCACCCCTTGCGTTGAAGAAGAACGATATAGTGAGATCTTTGTGCGTGTATTCGCCGTACCGCCGAGCACACTTCATTAGCGTCGA
This sequence comes from Cladosporium velox, assembly GCA_024604135.1. Classification (NCBI taxonomy): domain Eukaryota; kingdom Fungi; phylum Ascomycota; class Dothideomycetes; order Cladosporiales; family Cladosporiaceae; genus Cladosporium; species Cladosporium velox. Next base: position 417,893 of record JANIIF010000008.1, on the reverse strand, counting down.
CTTGCCGGCCCCAGGCTTTCCCTTGATCCAAAAGAAGCCACGGTGCTTGCTCAAAGCTTCTGGATCTCGCCATGCAATGTATTCGTCTCTCTTGAACAGCCATTGGCAAGTCTCTGCATGAGCGGTGCTAATCGTGGCAAGGCGAGTGTTCATCTGATCAAAAGCTAAAGCCTCCATCAATTTTTTTGCGGCATCTTCTGTGGCTTTCCTCGTGTCCGCAGACGCGGGTGCTGGAGCGCCCGCACCGTCCTGCGAGTGGACGTGGTACGTGTTGTGAATATCGCCGTACACATTGCGAGAGCGGCCGTCCGCAGATATGTTCTCGTACACTCGATGCGAGAGGGCAAGGGGTCCAGGTTGACTTCTTTCTCCCGTCGGCTCCAGATTCGTGAGTGTATCGGAGTCAAGCCGACGTCGTTCCACTGCCGGCTCCAGATGTGCTGAGGACGACGACACTGGACGTTGATCCATATCGGCAAGAAGGGGCCTGCTTAGACTGTAAACTTAGGTCGGTTCTTGCGCACATCAAGGACTGCGGACGCAGTGCATGGTATCTTCCAATCTTCGGTCAAAACAAGGCTGCGCTGACTACCTTAAACGTGTCAGATGATGTCTCGCACCTTGAGCCAATCATCGCCACCCAATTAGCGCCAATCCGGATTCAGCGTGCTCAAGTGGGCGGGCGAACATGCAACGGATACATAAATGCTGGAAAGGCGTCGATTGCATGCATGCGACACGCGACGACAAAATTAATGTCAAAGTCAGCAGAGAGCCATGTCCGCTTCACAGGAACATTTGAGGTCTCAATAGCCGATGCTCTCAAAATCGAATTGTAGCATATGTACAGGGTATCTGAAGAACATGTCTATATGTACATCTTACTGGGCTGCAAACAATCAAGAAGTGAGTGTAGAATCTCGGATCAAGACCATTCAGCCGTCAAAGACGCCGTGGTTGAGCTCAACGCCCATGCTAAGAATCAAATTAGTGTTATGTCCCTAGGTATTAAAATTCGCAATCTGCTTACCTGCTCGCCATCTTACGCATGCTCTCCTCAATATCATCATCCATGCCTCTGCCAAAGCCGAAAATTTGCTTCACCTTGGACCAGTAGAAAACGAAGTCCGTCGTGATTAGCACCGTGCGGAAGAGCAAGTGCTTGCCGTACTCCTTCCACCGCTGTCCGAGACTTGCCTCACGGTTCTCCGCGAGCGCCCTGCTTGCCCAAGTACCAGTAATCTTCAAGCGGTTGACAGGCGATCCGAGGAATTGGTTGTTTCCCTGGACGATACGCAGGTTGCGGCCAATGAAGATGAGCTCCTGAGGGAACTTGTCCTGGTTGGACAGGATGTCGCGCACGCCCTTGCGCATCTTCTCTTGCATCTCAAATTGGCGCACTTTCTGCTCCTTCTTGCTCATGGCACGGATCTCAGCGAGGGTCTTGCCGTCACCTCCCTCGTAAGGGCGCATAAGCGTAGCGCTGGCAAAGATATCAGGAGCCTGAATGCCCCATTCTCCGGTCACTTCGGCAATGGTCTTATTGTCGAAAGTCATAAGGCTGCGCCATAGGAGTGCATACTGCTGGCGGAATTTGGGATCCATCTCGATGTAGAGGCCGTGGTCAATCAAGACAAGCTCAGGTTTACCAGAGGGTAAACGACGGACGAAGATGTTACCTGGGTGAGGGTCACAGTGCACCAAGCCCCAAAGGAACATTTGCGCAGAGAACAGGTCGACCATGGTTTGCATGACAGGAGCGAGCGAAAGGCCAAGTCCACCGCGCCTCGCTGGGCCCTTCCACTCGTCGCGTGCAGGTTTCAACTTCTCATTGTGTGGGTCATTCCTTGAGATATTGGATGTCACTGAACGTGGTGGTGGCTCAACAAATGCGCGACCAGCTCCAGGAGAGCCGCGCTGGTAACCACCGTACCATGAGCCAGTAATACCTTGCTTGTCCCAAAGACGAACACCTTCAATCCATTCGGCAGTCATGACGCGCTTGCTGGTCATGTCGTGGTAGACTTGCGGGATGTAGACTCGGCCTCGTAGACGCTTCTCGCCTTGAACAAGGTCGCGCATCCTCTCAGCATTGCGAGCTTCGTTCTCGAAGTCCGTTTCCAGCATAAGGCGCTCTGAGATGTACGGCACCAGGCTGTAGAGCGGGAGGTCGAAATACCAGGTGTAGATCCGAGTGACCACTTTGAATGCCCATAGATCCCAGCCAACTTGTCGCGCAATCTCTCTTTTTTGAACCTTGATAGCAACCTCTCTACCATCTTCCAGGCGTGCCCAATGTACCTGAGCCACACTGGCGCTAGCTCTTGCCGTACGCTCCATGATTCCTTTCTTCAAGTCTCCCATGAAGCTCACTCCAAAGACCTCTTCTGGTGACTTTCCGAAATCCTCCTGGATGACCTGGCGCACCTCTTCCCAAGTATTCTGCGGTGCATCGTCGAACAGACTGGCGAACATCTTCTGGAACTCTGGCGGCAGAATAGCTGACTGCATAGCAATCGCCTGGCCGATCTTCAAGTATAATCCTCCATTGGCGGACAGCAAGTCGAATACGCGGCGAGCGCTACGAGCGTGCAACTCTGCCACGCTATCGCCAAACCATGGCTCGGCTTGGAAGTTGATCTTGTAATCTATCGCGACGAACAGACCGGTATAGAATGTGCGGAAGGAGCGCGTGATACAGGCATCATAGAAGTATGTGTCAACCCCATACACGATTCCAGCAGCAATCGCAAGGCGTATCAGTCGACGCAGCCATTTCCGTGTGCGTCTGTAAGTCCTCGCTGGCGCTGCGCGACCAAGCTCTTCCAAGGTAGGCGGCCTGAGAGGCTGGAACTGGGACTGCAGTCGGCGTGTTATCAAGGAGGTAGGAACAGGTGTAGGTCGTCTAGAAATGGTCGGTCTCGTGCTGAAGGCCACTCGCTGGGCAGTCGATCGTGTGAGGTTGGTGAGACGAGGACTGAGGATCCTGCTCGCGCATCGCCCACATGATGGCGCAGGGAGCTTGAACATCACTCCACGGGCGCCGGCGTGCTCGCGCAAAAGTGTCAAACACACAAGACAGTTGGTTAAGGCGACGAGAATGTGTTGGTGAGACTGATGAGAGTTACACTGTTCGTCAGACTAGCCGCAAGAATGCATGACCTCATGCCGTTTTCGGTGATCTCTCCATTTCCTCCTCAGACTTTCGAGCTTATCCGAGCCTGTTTCGACCTCATCGACACATTTGCACCTAACAACTCCTGTACGTCCAGCTTCACTATATGCTAAAATGGCATCTGGCTGTGACTGTTACTGCAAACACACTTTCTCTAGGGTACCATGCTTCAGGTCGCAGGTGCAACAAATTCACGTTTCGCCTTGTACATGTACCTATCACTGACTCAGTACTACGATTGTTTCACCCGGCCTTAAACCGGATTTTCTCACGGCAGATTCAAGCGCTAGACATACCGCAGAAATGATTGACAACTTTGGTACTATTGCGCGAGGCGATAGCATAACGACAGCATGAAGTCTATCTCGAAGGCGCCGAGCTACGCGAACAACACTCGAAGCCGTTTACAGAAGAAGTGTTTTACAGGCCCTAACTCTTCCCGCAGGCGAAACTCAATCCTTGCACGTCGCAAATGAGCTCCTGCGAGCCTAGACGCTCGATTCACTGTGACACCTTCTCCGGCCACTCTTTCGACGTTGTTCAGGGAAGCCCTACATTGGCTGCACTAAGCCCTACATTCGTCTAGATAGACGAGACATTAGCTTCCGCGCCTATGTACTTTTTGCACTTGCCCTGACTCCATAATATACACAACCCTCACTGACATGCTCGATCTTCCTTGTCCAGCATGAGGACGATCGCGCCCAAAAACGTACAGACAGCATACATAGGCGCCGCCAAGCACATTGACCTACTTACATCCTCCATCGAGCCTCGCCTGGGGTCCTGTATGAAACATCGGTCACTAAAGAACAACATTACTCCGTGCCGATGTCAAGACCCAGACTAGGGACGAACCCCTCTCGACTCGGTAATACAATCAATTCTATACACATCTTCCGGCTCGCCAAGGTGAGCCCTACTACTATGCATTCGTGCGAAGCGAGCAGACTCTTTGTATATCAAGAGTGCTCTTCTTCGAAGTAAACTTTCTTTCTCTCCCATCCATCTTCACAGTTCTCTCTTTCTCGGTCCAGTACCATAGTCACTCGTTAGCAGTATCCTGGTGATACAGTCCTTCCTTACACTCTCACTTCTTCAGCCACTTCCACCAACACAGAACTTTCCGTTCGACTTCGCTCAACAGCAAAACAACTCATCAACAAAAATCCAATACAATGGCCTTCCTTCAGACTGCTGCCCTTTTGGGTTCCCTTGCCGCTTCGGCCTACGCCCACGGTCGCGTTACTAGCATCACTGCTGATGGCGAGACTTACGATGGTTTCCTCAACGACTACATCTACATGCCCGACCCCCCTGCCATCGTCGCCTGGAGCGCCGACAACGGTGACAACGGCTTCGTTGACGGTTCCGCCTACACCTCTGGCGACATCATCTGCCACCGTGAGGCCAAGAACGGCAAGATCTCTGCCTCTGTCGCCGCCGGCAGCAAGGTTGAGATCCAGTGGGGTCCTGACGCCTGGCCCGAGTCTCACCACGGTCCCGTGATCGACTACCTCGCCAAGTGCGATGGTGACGACTGCACCACCGTCGACAAGGAGACTCTCAAGTTCTTCAAGATTGACGAGGCTGGCCTGGTCGATGGCAGCTCCGCTCCTGGCAAGTGGGCTTCCGACGAGCTCATCGCTGCTGATGGCAAGTGGTCCGTCACCATCCCTGAGTCTCTGGCTCCCGGTCAGTACGTTCTCCGTCACGAGATCATCGCTCTCCACAGCGCTGGCGATGTGAACGGCGCCCAGAACTACCCCCAGTGCTTCAACCTCGAGGTCACTGGCAGCGGTACCGCCAACCCTGAGGGCGTTCTCGGCACTGCTCTCTACACCCCTGAGGATGCTGGCATCAAGGTCGGCATCTACAGCGCTCTCGGTGACTCTTACGAGATCCCTGGCCCTGCCCTCTGGGATGGTGCTTCCTCCGGCTCTTCTGGCCCCGCCACTGGCAACTCTACCTCTGGCTCTGGCTCTGCTTCTCCTTCCGGCGTCGCCGCTCCCTCTGGCTCTTCCAGCAACACCACTGTCCCCGTCGCCACCTCTGCTCCCATCTCCCAGGCCGCTGCCACCAGCACCCAAGCTGCCAGCTCTACCGTCACCTCCGCCCCGGCCGTGACCAAGGTCGCTGACTCTGTCCCCTCTGCTGCCCTGACCTCCACCATCTCCACCGCTCTCCCTACCCCTACCGGTACCCAGACCGACGAGGATGTCCCCAGCAAGCCCCTTCCTGAGGGCTTCACTCTCGCCGACCTCCTCGAGTGGGTCGACTACCTCATCACCAAGGCTTTCACCGACAACGTCCACGCCCGTGACGTTACCCGTCGTTAAGCTTCAATGCCTTCAAGGAGAACATGGAAGATGAAAGAGACGAACGAGACACGGCCTGCAACCTTACGAGGCGCTGTCTGAACCTTTTTGTTGGAAACAATTGCGATTGATGAAATTTGCTTTCTTGGCTTTTCGAGACGATTTTGGTGGTAGTGTTTGTTGTATATTATCCTTTGCTTTCATAAAAAGAAAACTAGATGTCATTGCTCTTTGACAAGTGTGCTTACCTTCTGTCCATCGGTCTCTCCGTACCAAATCTTGCATCTCCGTCGTGGGTCCATTTTGCTCCAGTTCGTAAGATCGTACCAATCAGCTTGCGATCGATGAGTGAGGGATTGGTAAACCGACGGACATAAGCCTGTGGGTAGTCCGGGCGGCCATTAGCAAACAATTGCACATCCGCGCGAACGCGAAGATATATGTAGGGGACTAAGACGTTGGAAGTGTTTGATCTTGCGAAGAAAAACTTGCTTGGGGGTCTTCTTCTACCCGCACATCTCATCATCCCACCATGAATACTACTTCTTTCATGTCGGCAAGAAATGATTTGTCTCGGATTGGCTGGAAATATCGCTTACGACCAAAGCGTCGCAATAGCAATAATGCTTAGTGGCAGCGCTGATGGCGTTACAGAATGGCTAGACACACGCACACCATCTTGTCGGCTGACAGCAAAGTTCTGGTCAAGTGCCTTGCTACAGATTCGCAGGACGAAGCGAGTGCTCATGACTTGCAATCCTTCAACGCACGCAGACAGCTTCATCCTGCATTCATTGGCGGACACAACAATGGGAATATGGAGCGACATGTTGGCCGGCATTCGAGGCCAAGCTTCGCACACACCATTCACATACTCTCACTGCTCTCAGCCTGTCATCTGATAAAGATACCGGTCAAGACAGTAAGGTACCTCATACAGCTGCCAAGTAGGCGCGAACGAAAGCTCGAATCACAGCAACATTCGGACTCGGCCCGGCGGCAGGCAAAGGAAGATTGGCATCCTGACCGATGCGGCTTCTTCGACCGAAGTGTCACAGGATTCGGACCTTGTGCAGGAGCGGGGGCTGCAGCATGGAGGATTTGTGCATGCTGTCACTGCATTCACCTGGCGGGATGTGCCATCCCAAGCTCGAACGCGTGTGCTCCTCGCAATATCGGCTCCACCTCGAGAGTGCTACGAGTACGAGATCTCGGACAATGGATTGGTGCCATCGTATATGTATTCCAGGAGCCGAGGATGCCTTTCATGGAACTTGCATTTCAGGCTGGCGAGGCACAATGCCACAATCCTTTCGGCTGCTAGACAATGTTCGAAACTGTCGAATCATCATCCGACTCTGACGCGGCGGAGTTCAAGGTCGGAGCTCGCTTCCACATCTAGCTTGACCAGGAAACTCTGATATGTCGATTCGAGTGGAGGTCTGGAACGCAGACTCGGAGTAGAGTCCCTGGTCCACTAAGATCTAATTGCGCGCCTTCGCTTGCCTGCGTCGCGACTTGCACTGTCAGCTCGCCCCTCGCGTAAGCAAGATCTGCCCGGACGCTCGCCCAAATGCCAGCCCGGCTATATCCAGAGTTACTTGTATACCTCTTGGGCACAAAAGACGCTGCGGTTGCCTTACGACACATGGTATGCATCGATATGCGGCCAATCGCTTGTTTGGTAAGGACAATATCAAAAAGGGAGCTGTGCAACGCAGCATATCCAGTTTGGATGAAAGTAAGCTGACTTCCACGGACGTTTAGCCATATTGTCGACTTTCTTCATGCTTGTTCTCATCAAGGCATGCGACTTGCTTGGTACAATTCGCCATCGCCAGCCCTACAGCGTAGTCATCAGATGAGTAACGGTCAGTTCCTTGCCGGAGGTATTGAGCCGCCCTATCTCCAACCCACTTCACCAATGAGAGCGGTGTGTTTCCGAAAACGACTATATGGCGCGACGCTTGAGGAAAAGTGCCGTGGTGCCTAAAGGACACACAGTCGTTGGCCGAAGGATCCCAAGCCCCCATCGCACGTGTCTCCAGACGCGAGTAAGAATAGTCGTCGCACAGGCTTGATAGGCTTGATGCGACCTTACCATTGGGGCTTCATGTCATCTGCTTACATTGCAGCTAGTGTTGCTTGGCGACTTCGGCTAGCGTTGCCCGACCGAACTCTGTCCTGGAAAGCACGTGTTGACATAACCTTATTTGCTTTCCTTATATTCGTCTAATGACTCGAAACATGCTTGCTGATTTGCATGTATATGCTCGGCAGTGGCTTTAAAGGCAGCACAGAGTACACGCCTCGTGAGCACTACGGGCAATTCCTTCAATGCAGACCGCCGAGGCAAGTAATTTCGCCTATACTGTATACGTGCACAACGCGTACCAATTGGCGGTATTGCCCTCAGTGGGGTGATCCTTCGGCTTCTGCCATTCGGTAGCAGTTGTCAAATGTCTGGTAGTTGACTGATAACGCCATACTATATCTGGGCGGAAGCGGTGCGGAAACCAACCTTCTAGCGGACTCTTTCGGAAGGTCTTCTTCTTTGCTGGACGCCTAACCTTCACGCATCCTCATACGAAGGAAGCAACAGCACCGGTGGTATGACGTGCTATCGAGGGCTGCACATGTCCTTCGTCGAACACATGTCCACATTCCGACTGCGGTCGGGGCGGACCCTGCGGAATATACTGTTTCAGCCCATGTACAGAGGAGAGCTCAGTTGCGAAGTCAGCAAAATGCCTCTTGTTCTTTGCTGGGATACTGCTGACTTCGCACGCTTCTACTGCAGCTATAATAGGCTCCGGCTCCCGGTCCATCGCGCTCGCGCAACCAGCTGAAGGCACCTGAAACTAGCTAGACGCCACCGGAACGACATTGGCCGACGCATCTATTGCGACTGCTGGTTGTCCAATGGAACCTCACGCCCACCCTTGTGTGCTGCCTGCCTTTTGCGATGCAATCAATCTGCTGGTCCTGAACGTTGACGCCTTGCATGCGCCAGCGGATCTCGTGCGGTAGGCGAACGTCTGCTAGCATGCAGGCTTGAGGCAGGGTTTGCGTGTCGTATGTTCCTATGCTACGGCCCTGAACTCCTGCTCGAGCCACCACAGCTCATAGCTTCCACCGTGCGGTACGAGCGGGGAATCGGGGGACGTAATGTGACAGTAAACGCTCATAGCAGTGACGATAGCTCGCCCGGCTCTGGCGCCAGCTGCGGCCTTCACGCCCGTTGACTTTTTATGGTACGCATGGGCTATCCGAAGCCACCAAAAGCTTGTCGCAGGCAGTATGTATATGGATGGGGAGCATCTTCGTGAGTTATCCGTCTTACCGATTCTTCTACTGCTCACTCCGGTTGACATCACGCCCATATCTTACTATAACGTTCACATTGTCGATCACTCATCAGGCCAAGACTGCTATCCCTACAGAATACAGTGATCGACATAAGCTTCGGCACTTCACTACTAAGGCAAAGCACCCGACACAATGGAGTCTATGGATTATAACAATTACTTTGCACCCGCGCCCCACACGTTCGGATACTTGGGCTTTGGCAACGATGCCACCGTACTCAGCCATGGAGCCAGCAGCGACAACAATGCTGCTGTAGAGGTAAGCTTAGCTGCCTTGAAGATCAAGTGCTTGAGTCAAGTGAGCATTGTAGCTAACACTTGGCACAATGCAGAGCATGGAGACGTCCTACGACGCAAATGGCTTCACGCCTTCTGCTTTCGATTACAACTTCGATGCATCAGTCGGATCGGGTGGCAACGGGGCAGCGCAAAGCTCAAGCTCGGCGTCTCCCATTGCACAGCACATCTCACTATTGCCGGGTGACTCTTTCGAGAATGGTCTTGGCCTCGATCTGGACGATGGAATGCCTGGACAAGACAGAAGATCAAATAGCGTGGACAAAGAGCTCTTGACACCAGCACAATCGCGTCGGAAGGCACAAAATAGAGCAGCGTAGGTTGAGATGGACTTCCTTAAGCGCCTCAAAGGCTCAAACTAACATCTGTCCTGGCAGACAGAGAGCCTTTCGCGAACGAAAAGAGCGACATGTCAAAGATCTTGAGACCAAACTCAACCTACTCACAACCACAACCTCATCGCTTCAATCCGACAACGAGCGCCTGAAAGCCCTCCTGCAACGCACACAAACTGAAAACGAGATCCTCAAAGCCACCGCCTCTGCTTCACCGCCAAGACACCACACACCCAGCTTCGTAGACAATCCGAGCATGCTATCATCATCGCACTCCACCAAGAGCGTCTCACCCGATAGCGAACCTTCCTTAGATCGCTCCCGACTCGCAAATGGCCTACTGTCAACAGAGTCCTCGGTATCAAGCCACACCTCACCACAAAGCGACACCTCACACCTGTTGTCCACAAGTGCGACTTGGGATCTACTACAATCACATCCGCTCTACTTGCGAGGTGCTTTGGATATTGGCCTAGTATGCGAAAGGCTCAAACACATGGCCCGGTGTAATGGTACGGGACCTGTGTTTGACGAGCATGATGTTATGGCAGTGATTGAAGAGGTTGGAGATGATGGGAATGATCAGCTTATTTGAACCGTCGGCAAGCTTGGCGCACGGACTTGGGCGTTATGGAAGTGTGGAAAACATAGACTGCTCTTTATACACGGTGTTCCTGTGAGGGAGGGGCAGGACAGACCCTTTATGACTCGATGACGGTTGGGAAAAGTCGAATGGGATGAAGAGAACTAGCTCTCTCAAATAACTTTAGGCTAAGGCGGCCACTTATGTTGCTGAAGTAATATGAATAACATTACTACTTACGACTCGGGCTTCCGATCCAGTAAAGCGTGACCGATCAAATAGGCTCCGACCTTCAAGCGTGGCGATACCACAAAGAAAGATAGCATACATGCAGCTTATGCTATACCACAGAAGCATTATTGATGAGAGTCGTGATGCTCTCCCATCTGCTGTTCCCGCGGACTCGAATATATTTCACGCAGACTGGCTGTGGACGAACATATGCATCCCGAGAGAGCTTTGTCTTTGTTCAGATGTGCTGTCTCATCACACCGTCGAATCCACTCTGATCTATAACTGGGGAACATTACGCATCTCGCGCAACGATATGGCTCGAGGAGAGACTACCTGTAAGCACGTACTCAAGAGGGTCTGTACGTATGTCTTTGAGAGCTATGTGCGAGGTCCAAACCTAAGATGACAGCGCAAGGTACTGCATGAATTCATCTTCTTTGACATCATGTGTTGCGCCATGGAGAATATTGGGCTGGACTTTAGAAGATCTGCATCTTGAGGTGCTGCCTGGTCTCAGGATCTCAGGTAATCTGATACTCTCCCATTGAGAGTGCTACACAAGCATGTGCATCTCAATTTGATCCTGATGTACTGTCTCATCCTCTGTTCCCACATGACCTCATGCCTTCCGCTGGGAGCTCGAAAGCGATTCTGTGAGATCCAGTAAGCTGTATTGTGCTATAACCTCCCATGTTGCTAAGAGAACTCATGACGTCCGCTGAGAATGTTGTCAGCATTGTATGTATCTCAATTCGATTTTGAGGTGCTGCTTTCTCTCATATATTCAAAAGATCTCTTGTCTTCCGCTGAGAGTGCCGCAATATCTTGGGACACCATTGTTCACTTATGATGCGTTGTCTTCTCCCATGTCCTCAACAGGCGTCGCATCCTCCATTGAGAGCGCCACGATAGCATACGCAAACGAACTTGAAATCAAAGTGGTGTCTCTTCTCATGTTCTCAGAAAGCAATCATACTCTCCAGCGAGCGTGCCCGTTCATCTCGGGTCTTCGGTTGTCATTTCGAGGTGCTATCTGACCTCTTCATCTCAACAAAACGACAGCACCCCAACGAAAAAGCATTGTTGCCACCCTACTTGGTGGACTTCTTCTCCGACGGCTTGTCCAAGTCCACGTACCCGTGGACGGACGCACTCCTGTACTTGCGCTCAAGGCGCTCCTCCCCGTTCTCCCCCTCTCCGTAGTACCAGGCGCGGTCCTGGTGGTCGGCGCAGCCTTCCTCGTGGCCGCTGTTGTCTCTCGGCCCAATGCCGTACTCGTAGTTGCGCTGCTCTTCAATGGAGCAGCTCTGGTCTTGCAAAAGGAAGAAAACAATTAGAAAGGTCAAACAAAGAGATGTAATGGGGAATGGATCGTTGGTTGATACCTATGTCGTCGTATGAGACGATCTTGCGCCCCTCAAGGCTGCGCTGCTCGGCGGTCTTCTGCTGGAAGCCGGAGGAAGACATGGTGATGATTGTTTTAATATTTCTGACAAGCTGTGTTGAACGCTTTGTCGTTGGTGCTCAGGACGTTATGTCCTTATTGCTCGAGTTTGAGTGAGGATAATGAAAATGCTGATAGTCTTACTGCTTGACAGCTCTTGGTGCTCATCTGGCTGAGTGGCTGTCTGTTGTCTTGATGGAGCTTTGTTCGATGACTGTCTACAGACGATGTTAGTGAGCCTGGCACGCGACACTTCAATCACAGTACGATTTGAGTTGGCAGTGTGGCGTGGCTAGTATGAACGAAGTGAGAGCAGCGTTCAAAGTTGGCACATAAACAAACACTGGAGCTCGATGTGGGGTCTGTTAGCGTGAGGCATCCATGCATCAAATGCCTGAGACAGTCAAGTCGAGGCTGTTTTCTCAGGAGGCACTCTGCTTATTCTACATTATTTCATCGATGCTCACGAATCAAGATAGAACGCAGTGATATTGAAAGAATCATACGGAGCCTTCTGGAATGGCAGAATCATTACAAACAGGAAGAACACTGTATTCCTACGCCAACAGCGCACACCGCTTTGTCTACAGCATCGTATCTGAATGGCGATCTAACAATGCAAGGCGAAATAGCCATGGTTGCACCAATCTCTCCTGAGCCTGCATAAGCGAAAGCTAGCTGAGACTCTTCCACGTGTCTCCCTTCCCTCTGGAATATCGACATTGACAAGTATCGCCCCTTGCTCGTCAGACACGTGGGACAGTGAGCAGGTGTGGGTCAAACTGGTACTGTACCTTTATAATTAGGGCTCAAGACGCCACGCTTCGAACCCCATTACCAGCGAAAAATGTGATTTGACCACGACAAAGTGATATAATCATCGATCTCATCGCTTGAACATTTGGAACGATCTAATTCTCGTGCGTATCGAAGATATTTTGTTCGAGCACGATGATTGCACCGACCATGGATCATGCTAAGAATTACCGCTGGTACTGCTGGCAGATGTGGCATGACCGGAACAGCATGCAGCTTACATGTACATCTACAGTCACACAACCTCAAGTCCTCGCATCGCGGGACATCACAGTCCGGCCGCATAGCTATGCGCTCTTGGTTTCGAGCTCCGGCGCACTTGGCCATGTTCGCAATTCTCGAGAACTATGCGAAATACGCCAATACGCTATACCAGAATAGTTGCCAGCGCCACAGGCCATCATCGCAGTATCAATAGTTACAGCCATTGACCTCCGCAATGCAGAAGCAACGAATACGACTGCATCGCACACAGAGATTTAGTTCGAGAACTGGACACACCAGCTAGGCTATGGGTTCCTGATGCTTGACCGCTCGTCAGGTCCGAATGTGAGTGAAACATCATCCATCTCGCATGTCGATGGGCAACAACTGGACTTTCGCTGCATTTTTTGTACGCCGTGAATGCTGCAGTTGACCTCACTTGAGGCTTTTCAATACGCCGCAGTTACCAGGATCATTCGACATGTCACTCCGCTGCTCTACGAACGCAGTAATGCGGGCTGCTACATTCACCAAATTGATATGATGCCTACAGCGGTATATAGAGCACCAAAGAACTTTCGATACTAATGTAACCTTGCTCAGACACCGCTCCCTCAAAGCTGCAATACACACTGGCCGCGAACACGGCGGCATCGAACAAGCTCATCAGTGTCGATACCGAGATGTCCAGCTCCAAATACTTCGCAGCCCCATACAGCATCGAGCCATTGCCTCATACGATTCGATGGGGGCTCATCGGTGTCGGGCTCTGCGGCCTTGCTTCATTCATATCCACCCTCGCCCTGTTCAGCTTGCTGTTCTACAGGCTGTTCACCTGGCGCACGCACTACAAGACCTTTCTTGGCTACAACCAATACGTGGTCCTCTTCATGAACCTTATCTTCGCGGATCTCTGCCAAGCATCAGCATTCGTGATATCCTTCTACTGGATCGGGAAAGATGCGATTCTCGCCCCTACGGGAACATGCGCCACCCAAGGATTTCTCTTACACTTTGGCGACGTCGCCTCGGCCTTCTTCGTACTGTCAATTGCCGTACATACGTTCTTGACCGCCGTCTTGAGCATTCGCGTCTCCTACCCGACTTTCAACATCGTACTCTGGCTGATCTGGCTTGCTGCTCTCGTACTTACAGTACTGGGACTAGCTCTCCACAAGCAGACCTACTTCGTACGAGCGGGTGCATGGTGCTGGGTCAGCGACGATTACGAGGCAGAACGCCTAGCTCTGCACTACGTTTGGCTCTTCCTCAGCGAATTCGGGCTCCTTGTGATTTACCTGATCACATTCTTCAAACTCCGCCATCAGACCTCGCAGCTCTTCGCCGAGCAACGCCGCGCCAGCAATGAGCTCGCCAACCAGACTACCGTGGACGCCGTCAAGCGGATAACGAAGCTGATGATGCTGTACCCTTTTGTGTACGTCTTGCTGACACTGCCCATCAGCGCGTGCAGAATGTGGAGCATGGCGCACGATGGACAGCCGGTGAGCGACGCAACGCAGTGCATTGTTGGAGCGCTTCTAGCAAGCTGTGGGTGGGTCGACTGTCTGCTATACTCGCTGACACGGAAGCGGTTGATACGAGAAACCATGGGCGGCGCGCACGGCTCTAGTCATGGCTCCAGAAACAGATCGCAGCGTGAGCACGACTCTCAAATGCCAGAGCATGAGCAGAACCAGAAACCTTCACCTCCCGAACCCCACCAGAATCAGCTCAAGACATTCTGGCAACGCTTCAGTGCCCAAATCTGCGACACTGCCGCTTTCCTCGGTATCTGGAGGCGAAAGCGCATGGAGATCACGCGAACCACAACCATCGAAATCCGCAGCGAGGCTGTCGACACTTCCAACGGGAAGCGCATGCCGCCCTCATGCGTGTGGAGCGAAATTACTTCCGACGCCCCGAAACAGCGCAAGGGCAGAGGCGAGCAGCGGGCGGAGCGAAATACAGAGGATCCTGATTATGAGCGGTCGCCGAGCCCGCAGCGGTTTGCAGATCTTGGCTTCGCGCGCAGTGGGCAGGTGATTTCAATACCGCCACCGCCTCCGAAACCGCCTGCGAATAAGCGATGGACTAGGACAAGGGCGATTGAGCTTCAGGTCTTTCCGCAGGCTAAGGATACGAGTGGTGAGGTGCCGAAGTCGTGAGCATGCTCCTGGAGTAAAGTGCTGCTGGCGGGTTCCCCATTTATCGAAGGTGTTGCTACATTATGGGTCAGGTTTTGTTGGTGTCAGCTGTACAATGCGAAAAGCAAGGCCAAAAGCTGGCATTGGGCCTGTCGAGCACGTTGTATTATACGAACGTCCAGACACGAATAAGGTCTCATACATCTTGTGTTGAAATGTGCCGTGGCTTCTTGTTCACATAAGAGGCTCCTTCATGCTTCGTAGAAAAATCGTAATCGCATTGTTGGGTATCATTTAAATCAAAAGTCGGCCGTTTCCTCCTCCCTGCATCGATTGAACCATCACAGAGGAACAAGATCCTCACTGGAACGCCATGCTCTTCCTCAACTGCCTCTCCCTCTGCCCAGCCTGTAGCTCCAGCCTTCCAACAGCGTAGCTCAACCTCTCCTTCTTCTGCCTCAACTGGCTGATCTTCAGCTGCTCCAGACTGCTCAATCCTCCAGCAGCCGAAGAAGTACCCGCACCAGCCGCACTCTGTCTCGACGCGGCGCTTTGCCTGCCGCCTTGGTTTGGATTCGACAGGCGACCTTCTTGCAATTCCGCTTTGGCCTGGAGCGATTGTTCCCGGCGCGCCATTTTGTCGAGGTGAGTTTCGACGCGGGAGAGGAGGGCGTTGAGTTCGGGTTCGAGGGAGGAGAGGAGGGTTTGTTGGGCGGTTTGGAGGGAGGGTTCGGAGACGAGCTCGAAGTGCTGTGGGAATTGTGAGTTTCGTGTTCGATTTGTTTGGGATGATTAATTCAGACGCACGCGTGTGGTTTGGAGGACTTTGGTCAGGCGTGGGTAGTCGTTGACGCCGGTGTCGAGGATGTTGATGCTGGATTCGAGCAGTTGCATGCTGGTGCGGAGCGAGGAGACGCAGCCTTGGAGGGCGGATGATGCGCTGGAGTCCATGATTGCAAGTCCTTCGTTTGTATGAATTTATTCTTCAATCCGTATTGCTATTGCTCCCGGCGCATCGAACTCTCAATAGTAAACATTCGAAGTCGACCGGCTGTTCTACGGCAGAACCCTGGCCGGGTCTCCCCGACAGTTTGCAAGCCAGCGACGGGGACGACGAGCGAAGGACCTCGAGACTACCGCCGGATAACCCATCTCACCACAACCCCATCCACCGACATACCACATCACTCATAATGTCTCTCCTCGGCAAGAAGTTCCCCGTCAAAGTTGGTGAGTAGCCGGAACCGCCCGCGCGAGAAGGAGAGGGAGGGAGGAGGAGCAGGAGCGATGGAACCGCGCAAGCAGGGAAAGGACATGTTCAATGAATGAGACCAGACGCTGACGAGTACTTTTCAATTACAGTCCAGCCCATGTGGCCGTTCTACACCGCCGGTACGATACCCTAGGACTCCGCCGACTCGACCCGATGAGAAGCGCGAGCGCGCGCGCGGAGGATACACTTCTTTGAGAGAGAAAGGGGAGCTAAAGCGGTTTCTATCACAGGCCTGGTCATCGCATACGGCATCAACTCGCTCGCCACCACTCTTGCTGCCTGTACGTTTTATCCTTCCCGTCTTTATTGCGATACTGGGGCTCCACGAGCGAGGAAGAGCGTCGGAAGTTGAGGGGGTAATGAGCAGAACAAAAGCATCAGCGCAAATTGTGCACGCATGCGCCACATGATCAACACAACTGACCTGCGATCTCTTCTCTACAGCCGACGAGTACAAGAACGACCCCCGCAACCCGGCCCTCAAGACTGCCACCAAGCCCCACTAAATGCACAACCATGGGTTCTTGACTGGACCACATCAGGAGTGAGCAAGCTGATTTGATGGAATGCGAGGAAGGCAGTGGGAAAGCTTGTGAAGCTTAGAGAATCTCTTTGCTTGGTGGAGGAGTAGCTTGGCCGGACAGCCTTTGCAAGCTCTTTGTATATATACCGTATCAAAGCTGTCACAAGCGTCGGATCTGTGTCGAGACTGTCTCTATTGACATCAGTGCCGGAAACGAAATGATGAACCATGTACTTCACCATCAGCTGGTTGTTGGGTGTGGCGTTGATCCTTGATATTCTAACGTTCACGCCACATTGGGTCCGTAAGAATATGATGGTCAACTGCTCTTTGCCAGGCGCACATATAATATCCAGAGATTATAGCAATTCTTCTTGCAAAAGTGGTTGGCTATGGATTACCGTAGCCTGCCCAAATGTTGAAGACGAACCAAGAGTGAATATCGCAACATCGAGGCTGTCAGAGATCACTTTGTGCCCAACGCTAGAAGACAGCTACATGGCAACTATGGATACAGAAAGTCAGTTATAGGGCCTTTGACCTTCGTTCGCAACATGTAATAAATATATTTGCATGCATATACAAGGTAGATTCGAGTTCAAATGTTCGTTTTGTAGGATTGAAATAACCCCATACCCTAACTGCAGATGAGCATATGCGTACATGTACATGTATTTGATGTCTACATACTGTTCAATATACCGTTCCGCACTAGATAGTCCACTATAGGCTCGAGACAACGAAGATCAGACTTTTATATTAAAGCAGGGAAACGGACTTCGAGATGTGGGTTCAATTGGTTGTCCTTCCATGAACCAATAAGGCAAGTGTCGGTCGCGTAACTCCATGCGTCACTCCTGGCGCCTGGAGCTCGACTCTCATGCAAGCCTCATCTCTTCTTGCGAATGTTCATCATTAGTGCCCTTCCACCGACATGCACTGTGCCTCAGAAGCGCCTATGATCGTACCCGAAGGTCTGCTGCGCAGCTCTATAAAGCTTCGACAGAGGAGAGGCAGCTCGACCTCATGGAAAGCGTTTTCTCACTACAAACATGTCCACATTGCCCTTGGGTTTTCAAAACGCTGTTGCGTCGCTCTCGAGGGATCCTTATCACTACAAGATCTTTGACCTTCAAGACACGGACCCCTGGAATGCATGCCCTTCAATTGATACACTTGCACTTCGACCTTCGTTTGCTTCGCACGGAGTACTCACAAAGAAACATCTGCAACCAATTATCGATGCGGCCAGGAGATCGACTGGCACGCTGGGCAGACTAACACCTTCTGATGTCGAGAAGCTCGAGAAACATGGTTCATGTACACACAGCAAAATCGTGGTCCTCCTCCTAGAACCCACAAAACGCTCCGAAGGAACAATATCCGACATCGGTTCTTTCTTGCGTCGGGCATCCAACGGAGTCCTGGACGAGCGTAATACTGCGATCATCAATTGCCGCGCACTCATACCTAACGCATCGTTCAACGACAATTACTCTGATAGCAGCAGGTAAGTCTCGAAAAGTGTCACAATTGCTTTGACGTCGACTCATCCGAGCGTTAGGACAGGCGAATACAACTTTCGCGCCGTCAAAAAGTCCCTCAAGGCTTTGAACCCAGACGTGATCCTCGTATGTCAGTGCTCTGTTGACAAGAGCGTTGACACCTTCCTCTCACGTTTGACGAAACACCGGAACAGGGCGGGCGACACGACATTTGTGAAGTTCAATGGAAAGAATGTCCACGTGGTTCATGCTTTCCATCCGAGTGTTCTGGCAAAGTATCGAGGTGAGACCGTCACAGATGATGATCCAAAGGCCGAACTGGACAAGGCCCTTCTCCTGTTTTGTTTCATGCTTGCGATCAATCTGACGGAGAATATTGATATCGTTGGAGACGGTCTGGAGAAGCTTAGGGCTCTGGTTAGACAAGTACCATAGCGTGAAAGCTTTAGCTAATTGATTTGATGGAGTAACAAGCCTCGCAATGTTCTCCATCACTGCTTTGCAAACCATCACATGAAAATCCGGAACACAACCACAGACGAATCATTTTGTCGACCCGGAAATCATACCACAAGCGTCCAGTGCCCTCACAATCCTCGAGAGAGAAGCTCTGTAGAGTGACGGGACGAAGGGAGAATTTCAAACAGAAACGACATCACTCCGCAACGAGCAGCACGTGTACCCCATCGGCACGATCTGTCTATGCAACCCCAGAAGTCTAACACCGTGAGCTCTTCTGATATATCTGTACAATCCCATATAATCAAACATGGATGAACCTGAGAGACAAGATCTACAACTGGGACAGACAACGACATCACACCGCATCGGGCACCACATGTCCATGTATGTACCCCATCGGCAAGATCTATTCATGCACCCCAGAAATGCAAAACCGTGAGCTCTTCCTGATATACCCGTAACATTCTTCATATAACCCAAGGCAGATGAAACCGCAAGACAAGATCTACAAAAAACGATATGGGCAAAACGGCATCACACCGCATCCAAGCACCACATGTTCATCTGTACCCCATCGGCACGATCCCTTCCACGTGAGCCATGGGGGGCATGCACCCCGGAAGTGTAGCAGCAAACTGGAGGAGCATCTCTGATATACATGCCCGATTTTCCATATAACAAACCCACACGTCTGTCGGCAACCAAGCCCAAGACCCCAAGAGAAGATAGAGAGATCGGCATAAGCGAAAGGGCAACGAAAGGAACATGCAGCTTGCTGCAGCACGCAAGGCGTCTATATGCTGCTGATGCCCAAATATGGAGGCGATATGCAGCAGCGTTGATGCTATTGTTGGTTACAGTACATGAGAATGCGGAGAGCTGGCGGGCGCTTGGGGGAGCACGAGAGCTGCATGGGGGATATAGATGTGATAGGGCGAGGTAGCGAGACATAATGGTTGGACGGAGTTTTCGAGATGCGAGCGGCGGTAGCACAAGGAGATGTTCTAGACATTTGCTGTGTGCGTATCGAGGGAGAAATGGTAGATCGGTGTATGTATGAGATGTGGGAGGGGGACGAGAGGTCTTTGTGTAACCAACCGTCTGGTCGGTGAAGATCTCTTGCGCTCTTTGTTTGTGTCCTGTTAGGCTCTCCCACCTGCGCGAAGGGCAGATTAGAAGCCTGCCTGACCGCTAGACTTTGGGGCTTGCGGGAATTATTCACGAAAGTGGGAGTGCAGGAGGTGTTTGCATGAAACATGCATATCGATATCTCAGGCTTAGGCTTAGGCTTTTCCCACTTCGATCGTGCGATGCTTAGGGCGCACGCGCCGGGCGGTTCTAACTTCTTCTGAGGCCGATCAACGATCCCCATTATTGCGGAGCATCGACCGACCGAGCGCTCGGGAAGTGCGGCAAGCAGCCAAGCGGGCGAAAGAGAGTTTTGGCTGTTGGCTGCAGGGCGTGGGAAGGCAAGCATTTTTTGCATCATGTACGGTGACATGGATGGAAGGGGGGAGGGGCGCCAGCGAAGCGCCCGGCTGACTACTGAGGCTGCTCGGGCGGTAAGACGTTCGTTGTTTTTGGGGCAGGGAGATTGCTGTGAGCGGCAGTGTGATTGTTTCTGTTTCTGGTCGTTTTGGAGGCCCGTCTGTCAGCCACGAGACGGCTAAGTATAGGTGGGTTAGAGTAGGGCAATCTGGATGCGTCTAGTGCTTCAGCCTTGCCGCTATCAGCTAGCCGAGCGAGGGAGGGATGAGATTGGGAGTATGTAGTGAGAGCGAGAGCATGAACGAATACAAGTCAAGGCAAACGCGAGAGCTATCAGATACGACCAATGCGGTCAATGATCAGTTATCATTGGTGAAAGCTGAGGCGTCCGGTGAGATGTGACAGATATGACAACGTGACCAGGGCAGGCAAACAGGCAGAGTAAGCGGCGCATGTATGCCTGTGCCGCGTCACGAGTGAGGTGGATGTAAGGGTATCATAGGTGGCAGTGACTGCAGTACAGGGCAAAGACGTGGGCGTGAGGCGGCGACGAGCTGACGAGGTGGGAGGTGGGAGTGGGAGGAGTGAGCTTCATTCAGTATGCAGTAACTGCAGGCGGCGTGATTCCTTTGTTCGCGGTGATATTTAGAACAATCAATTGGGCAAGCAAGCAAGCAAGCAATGAATGAATGAGCGACATATGCGTCTCCTCACTTGACTTCAGCACCAGCAGCATCACCACAGCTCTCACCAAATCCCTCACTCACTCAGCAAAAGGCAGATCATCGGGCTCACTCACACACACACACACAAGCCTTCGCTTTCCCCATCGACGTTGACGTTGCGAACGGTTGTTGGCGGGCGTTTGGCCTGTCCTTGGTCCCTTCACCGCGACTTTGCTCGCTCGCTGCCTTTCTCCTTGGCACACCGCTTTGCTTGCTTGCTGGCTGGCTTGCTCCTGCCTCGCTCGCTGCCCTGTCTCTGCCCCGTTGCTGCCACCCGCCGCCAGTCTCCTCCCAAAGCCCGCAGCCTCAGTCTCTCGCTGACTGCCACCCGACGCTAACACTCTCCACCACCTCCCACCACCAATCTCCCTCTCCCTCCTCGACACTCTCCACCACCCACCACCACCACCGCACCACCACACGCCCTCCTCCCACCACCCAGGCATTCCCACACTCGCCTGCGGGTCCACCGAAAAGCCTCAGCACCACTACTGAGCACACCGTCGGGCTGAACACCACCACAACCTCACCACCACTCCCCAAATCCTCATCTCTTGAGGTCAACCGCAAACATGACCACCATGGTGCGTGCTCCTCCCACCGCCCGCCACGCGACTGCACCCCTCGTGCACCACGCTGTCGTACACCCACCGAACCAAGGACAACATCACTGACCGTTTGCAGGACCTCCGCGTGGGGAACAAGTATCGTATTGGCCGCAAGATCGGAAGCGGCAGTTTCGGCGACATCTACCTTGGTAAGGATGTGCAAGAGGATGTCCACAGCACAACACAACACTAACACCCACCGCAGGCACCAATATCATCTCCGGCGAGGAGATTGCCATCAAGCTTGAGTCCGTCAAGGCCAAGCACCCTCAGCTCGAGTATGAGGCCCGCGTCTACAAGTCGCTTGCTGGCGGCGTCGGCATTCCTTTCGTCAGATGGTTCGGCACCGAGTGTGACTACAACGCCATGGTCCTCGACCTTCTCGGCCCTTCCCTCGAGGATCTGTTCAACTTCTGCAACCGCAAATTCTCCCTCAAGACTGTCCTCCTGCTCGCCGACCAGCTCATCAGCCGCATCGAGTACATCCACGCCAAGAGCTTCATCCACCGCGACATCAAGCCCGACAACTTCCTCATGGGTATTGGCAAGAGGGGCAACCAGGTCAACGTGATCGACTTTGGTCTCGCCAAGAAGTACAGGGACCCCAAGACCCACTTCCACATCCCGTACAGAGAGAACAAGAACTTGACTGGTACCGCTCGTTACGCCTCCATCAACACCCACTTGGGTGTCGGTAAGTCACGAATGCTATCCCTCCAACTCTGAGCACTCACTAAAACCTTCACAGAGCAGTCTCGTCGTGATGACATGGAATCTCTCGGCTACGTCATGCTTTACTTCTGCCGTGGTAGTCTCCCGTGGCAGGGCCTCAAGGCTGCTACCAAGAAGCAGAAGTATGATCGTATCATGGAGAAGAAGATGACCACTCCCACCGAGGTCCTCTGCCGTGGCTTCCCCAACGAGTTTGCCATCTACCTCAACTACACCCGCTCGCTACGCTTCGACGACAAGCCCGACTACTCCTACCTCCGCAAGATCTTCCGTGATCTCTTCGTCCGCGAGGGCTTCCAGTACGACTACGTCTTCGACTGGACTGTGTACAAGTACCAGAAGAACGCCCAGGCCATTGCCCAGCAGAACCAGCAGGGTCAGGCTGCTGGCGAGGAGGACGACAAGACTGGCGCTCGCCGCACTAACCAGGCTACCGCTGGACAGACTGCTGGCGGCCTCACTGACAAGCGCCGTGGCCCTGTCAACCCGAGAGCCGAGGGCACCGGAATGTGAGTTGCCGAAAGCATCAGACTCTGCCCTTCTCCGCTCTTGTAAGCCCCTTCTCCTCTGCGTTCGAACGTTGCTTTGGCGCGAGGGGACCAAGAAAACTTCAGCTAACGAGGCTCGAATTTTCAGGCAACTTCGTTCCAGCAAGCGTGGCGCCGATCAGCCTGGCTACAACGGCTACTGAATGGCCCAACAACAGGGCAGGGTTGCTTGCTAAACGGCTCGTACAACTCGACTTTCAACTCAACTTTGGCGGTTCACCCCGCTCGATGTTTCGGCTTGTTCTCGGACTGCTGGACATCAAATCATTTTCATATCGGTATCACTGCGTAATACATGGCTGAGGCTCGTTCTTCTTTCGACCGCTCGCAGCTCAAAGCAAACGACAACATTCACGGACGTTCTCCTTCGGTTTCCTACTTGGGGAGCCTGGCAACTTGACGGAATGTATCGTGCAGCAGCGGCGACGACGGGCCCATCTACATGTTGAGCAGCAACCTGGCGTGTCACTCGGCAGGGCTTTCGGTATACGGTCTCTTCACGGACATCGGAACTGGATTCATCTGCAGGCTATCTGGCCACATCGAGACATGTTTGCTTGCTCAGGTCTTTCCTTGCGCAATATCGATTTTGAACTTCTGAAATTCAAACATGATCAACAAAAAATCACAAAAAACATCACCCCTGGAGCGGGAGAGGACACTGGACATCAGGCGATACTTTGGGGGAGGGACTGTTGGTATTCTGCTTTTATTTTCCTTATCAGACTGCTGCGGAATGTGTGTTGCGTTTGGTTCACTGCGACTGTGCTTTGCGTGTGGGGAGGTAATCATGAACGAGGCAGTTACGTGTGAGTGGTGGCAGCGAGATTGAAATCAGTATCTCGGCAGTATCAGCGGCGTGGCAGCATCTTGAAAGAGGTGCACCGCAACTGTGTTGTCTGAGGTCCTGATGATATTGAGTTTTCCTGTGCATCACGAGCGGCTTTCTTACCCTTCTTACTGCTTGGTAGCTTTTTATGTAGTTGTATCGGTCCCCTGATGAATATTTTGATGTCCGTGTTTCAAGTGATTTTGTGAAGTACCAGCAGCGTGTATAGCCAGGTATAGAGATTGATGTGCCTTGCAAAAGTCAGGTACGTTCGCGTTCGTGATGAAGGGAGGAAACGTTCTTTCGAGCTGAAGTCTCCATGCAACGTTTTGCTCGTATAATCCTTAAGCCTATAATACCTTGGAGACCAATGTACATGCCATGCTTGCATCACTTCTTGATTCACCAAAGATTGGGATTGAATCGTTTTATAGCAGATGAAAATGAGCTAGCGAAAACGGAGCACCCTCGTCCCAGCCAGCCAATCACAGCCCCCAGATTCGAGATTTGAGCTACTGACGCTTGCTTGCTTGCCCTGACTTTCGTACTCTCAGGTAACTTTCCATCCGCTGTGATAAATAAATCATCGCCACGACATCCTCCACCTGCGAAAATTTTCCAGGACCGGCTCCTGGACCCATTCGCACACACATACACACCATGCTCTCACAATCATTACCACTACTACGGCGCTCCGCCTGCGCCGCTTGCCGCTTGCACCAGAACATCGCCGCCAAACAACTCGCGCGGTCGAAATGGTCGGCACTACCACTGCCTCTAGGAGGAGGGCAAATGCAGACTTTGAGGGGGTTTGGGGAGAGTAGGGTGTTGGCGTATCGGAGTCGGAGGGGAGGGGTGGCGCAGAAGGAGAGGAAAGCAGCATCAGCAGCAGCAGCGAAGAAGGGAGAGGAACAGGAACAAGTACGGGAAAAGGAACAAGATCAAGATGAAGGAACACAAGGAGGAGGAAAAAAAGGAGCAGCGAAGAAGGAGAGCTTACTACATGTTGATACTGAAGCCACGGGGATGTCAGAAGAGCAGGCAAGACTGTCGAGATTGCTTTTCGTGGCGAGTATGAGGGTTGGGATGGGGACTGATCGGTTGATTGAGATCGTTGAGGGGCTGCAGAAGGAATTGAGCGTTGAAGAGAGGGCTTTGAAGGTTAGGGAGGGGTTTGGAGATGTGCTCCCTGAGGGGTTACTGGGGGAAGAGGAGGAGAAGGTTTATTTGAGGTTGTATGGGGAGCCTGTTTTGAGGATGAGGGAGGTCGATTTGGAGAGGTTTGAGGAGGAGGTTGTTGGGGAGATGAGGGAGGAGGCGGAGCTGGAGGATGAAGGGGAGGGGACGGGGGTGTTTGTGAGGGAGGGGGAGAACGGCGAGTTGGAGGAGGTGGAGTTTGAGGATGAGGAGGTTTTGGTTCGGGAGGGAGAGGAAGGGGAGATTTTGGACCCGGACGATGTGGATTCGAGGCTGGCGGATGATATGCGCATTGCGATGGAGCGGGAGGAGGAGTTTGACGAGGACGACGAGGATGCTGATCCGACAATGCGGGCACATCCTTTGACAACGGAGGGACAATTCTCGACTTCGCCGTCGAGTGTACAACTGCCGAAGTCGACTTTCGTCCAGCCTATCGAAGTTCTGCTTTCTGGAACGCCGAGCGTGCATATTAAGGATGCTGCTCACAGGATCTTTGGCGGCATTGGGTTGCCAAACAGCACTTCTACGCCCTCGCTCGCAAAGACGATGCAGCAGAGACCCATTCCGATCGACGCAAGCCAGGGTAGGATGACTGAGATCGACGCCAACACTTTCCTGGCTGTGCTGATGCCGGCTATGTACTCTACAGTGATGAGCGCGCTGGTCGAGTCTAGGAAGAGACTAGGTACTGCTTGGGCAGAGAGTCTGGTCCGCAAAGCTGAGGCAGGAGAGCTCAAGATCCTGGATGCTGGCGGAGCTGGTGCTGGTGTGTTGGCTGTTCGTGAGATGCTCAGGGCTGAGTGGGAACGCATGCACGAGGAAGATGTTGATTCCAATTCAAGTCTAGGCATAGCGGAAGCTGACGGCAAACTGGGCGGTGCTAACCTGTCACCACCACTCGGTAATGCTACAGTGCTCACAGGCTCGGATACGTTGAGACAGCGCTCTTCAGCACTCCTGGAGAATACTACTTTTGTCCCTCGCTTGCCAGATTACTTCCACACTGAGACGGCGAAGCAGACTGGAAAGTTCGACATTGTCATTGCGCCGCATACTATCTTCCCGATTCGTGAGGACTGGGCCCGTAAGAACCATGTCGACAACCTCTGGTCGCTGGTGAGCGTCGAAGGTGGCTTGTTGGTCATGCTTGAGAAGGGAATCGCACGTGGTTTCGAAGCCATCGCTCTGGCCCGCGAGCACCTCTTGAAAAGTCACATCGCTGATCCGACCGCCGAGAGCACATCGCAAGACATCGACGAGACCGACATCACATGGGAGGAGCCCAACAAGGACATCGGCATGATCGTCGCCCCTTGCACAAACCACACCGACTGCCCAATGTACTCCGGCAAAAACAAGGGCGTCATCAAAGGCCGCAAAGACATCTGCCACTTCCAGCAACGCTATACCCGCCCTCCATTCCTACAAAAAATCCTCGGCGCCAAAGACAAGAACTTCGAAGACCTCAAGTTCTCCTACCTCTCCCTGATCCGCGGCCGCGACCTCCGCATCCCGCAACCCGAACGAACAGACGCCGCTTCTTTCGCCACCCAGCCCACCGCCCTCCAAGGCGACAACGCCACCGACCGCGCCTTCCAAGGCTACGACAACCTCGACCCAGAAACCCAGCCCAACCCCTCCACCCTCTCCCTCCCCCGCCAAATCCTGCACCCGCTCAAGCGCCGCGGCCACGTCATCCTCGACATGTGCACGCCCGCCGGCAGCCTCGAGCGCTGGACCGTGCCGCGCTCGTTCAGCAAGCGCGCTTTCCGCGACGCGCGCAAGAGCTCGTGGGGAGACTTGTGGGCGCTCGGGGCGAAGACGAGGGTTGTCAGGACGGCGAGGGTGGGCGATAAGAAGAGGGATCGGAAGGCGGAGAGGGAGGGCGAGGAGGAGGCGCCGGCGAGGAAGGAGTTGAGTAAGAGGCTTGCGAAGGAGAAGAGGAGGGTCAAGGAGAGGAAGGCGGGGAAGAAGGGGGTGCTTTTGGGGAGGGATGTGGATTTCGTTAATGGGGAGTAAGGGGATGTTGAGTAGTTTGGAGGAGTGTAAGATTTTTGGATGAGGTGGTGTGTAAGATTATGGTGATGAAGGTCGTAGGATTATGAATAAGATATGATTATGTACTATACCAAGATATCTCTAGAAATGGATCATGGACCATCGGCCTATAGCTAATTTATGGATTCGATATATATATACGTGTAGTTCAAGAATATTGTACTACTTCAACGGCCACTGAAGTTCAGCCGTTGCCACAGCGACTGCCGTCGCCACACGCAAAGCCGGAGAAAGCAGACCGGACGAACGAACATCGCGTGAGCATGCGCTATTACTAGAAGATATTTTGATGAGACTACCTCTTGGACAATAATCGCTCTGAATAGCGCGCCTTCAATATGTCGCAGGGCTATGAGCTATTGGTGGCGGAGGTGGACAGGGTTGTCAACAGCCCATACCCGACGCAGCTCAAGGTGGGTTACATGTGTCCACCATCACAGTCGACGGGCCAAGCTCACATATACTGACACCTAACAGCAACTGCATACTACAGTGTGCCAAAACTGTACGGATGCGGATGTGCTTGCGTGGGCGGCCGCAAGAGCGTGTCAGGTTGACGCGCTCGCGAGGAATCTGATCCAGGCTCTGCAACAATGGCCGTACGTACTCGAGATCATCACCAAGCTCTGCGTTTCCAGAAATGTTCGCGACGCCTTACTCAGACATGAGCCTACTCTGCTCGCACAAAATGTGGCTCGAGCAGTCGATGGAGACTGGAAACACAGCACTGCTTCCATCGCTATACTGTCTCATCCACTTCCTCCACACATAACCCTCCCGGCCGCCACCCAGACTCTGTTCCTAGGAATTGTAGACCACGCAACGCAACAGCCCTCGACATCGTCTATCAAGCCGATCTACCAACTGCTGAAGGGCGGGCTAGCGCCTCTGCTGGGATTGCTATCGCACGACACTCTCACACAACTGGAGCGCCACTTCCTCGCCGTTCTTCGTAACACGATCGGCCAAGAAGACCAATGTCTGAGTCTGTACTGTCTGGCAATCATGAAAGCCATCGTCACCGCCGCAGATGAGGACCCCTCTTTCTCCACAGTCGCTTCGTACGAGACTCAGGAATTGCTCGCAAGCACGCCGAACTCGCCGAGATGGAAGCCCAAGAGCATGAAGCAGTACTTCACCGGCGACAAAGCTTCCAAGACGCTGCACTTGATCGTCCTTCGCGTCCTCTGGGCTTCTCGCGCCACGGCGGACGATACCGTCGAGCAGACAGTGGAGTGTCTCGGGCTGGCTAACGAGCTTATCATGTTTGTGCCGGAGCCGACGCGTGAGACGTGGTGCACGGAGAACCCGATCATTGTTCGCAAGCTGCAGGAGAAGGCTAGTCAGAATAACCTGGACACGAGAGTGCAGTTGCCGGCTTTTGCTTTCATTTGCAGTCTTTGCAGGTCGAGGAACATTCCTGAGACGATGGTTGATCAGCTTGCTGGGTTGCTGTCGACGGCTACTAATCTTACTGAGAAGCTGACGAGTGGATCGGAACCGTCTATGCTGTGGTTTGCTGGAGTGCTGAATGGTGTTCAACTTGCGGATATCGTTATCTCGATCACTTCGTTTGCTGTTCGAGGTTCATCGGCGGACGTCGTGGAGCTTGCGGATGTGATGGTGGCGGTGGTAGACTGCCTGTCGAAGGGCTCTAGGACTAACGAGTCGGTCATTGATGGCGCTTTGGCGGCTCTGGGCTCAGCAGCTGTTGCGCAAGATCTGGCCAAGTTGCGACAGATCTTCAGCAGCGTCACTGAGAGTCATGCGATGACCGACGGCATCTGTGCATCAGCTGTTGTGTCTGGTCGGAAAGCGATTGGACACGCTGTCTGTGGTCTCTTCTTGGGCGCTGCACTCGCTGCGGACCACTCTCAGACTGACGTTGCTTCCGAGATGTATCCGCTCTTGGTCGAAACTCACGCCATGTCTGTGCGTGCGAGTGGAACATGCGCCCATATCACCTCGCTCTCCAGACCACAGCGACAAGACCTGAATCAATCTACAAGCGTTCCTTACCCTCCTGGAGCGGACTGGCAAAGTGCTCTAGGAGATCACCTACAGAACAAGGCAAAGCAGGACCAGAACGTGCTTGCTGCCTTCTTCTTCAATGCCTGCGCCGACCTGGAAAGAAGATGCACCAAAGTCGAAGCTCCTCTCCGCGAGGAACAGGAAAAGCGCAAAGAGCTGCAGCATCAGTATGATGACCTATACCGTGCATACACCGGATTGGAAGACAACAAAAGCCGCGTGGAGATGCGTGCCGATGCACTTGAAGTAGAGAAAGACGAGTTCGCCCAAGATCTTGAGCAGACAAGAGAGGAGAACGAAGGACTCCTTGCAAGAGTGGAAGAGCTTGAAGCCAATCTGAGAGAGAACCAGGCTCGCGCGCAGGAAGAGCTGGAGAGGCTGAAGCAGGAATTTGCAAATGCTGAAATGGACCATGCTACTGCTTCGGCGCAGTCTGAAGAGCATGTTGAAGAGCTTGAGGCGAAGCTGAGCAGCATGGAAGCCGAGAAGAATCATCGGGATGCTGCCGACGGCCAGCTACGAGACGAGCTGGCTGGAGTGCGCTCGAGCAAAGATGCCCTGGAAATTGAAATGCGCAAGTGGCATGCGGCTGAGGAGGAACATCAGCGCGTGATTGCAGCCGTCGAAAAGGCGAAGAGCGAGCTGGAAGGCAAGTGCGCAGGACTCCTTGCAGACTTGGAGGCTATGAGGCAATCTATGGCCCGTGATCAGGACACAAACGAAGCGCACATGCTCAGAATTGAGCGAGAAGCTCGCGAGGAACAGAACGTGCTCCGTGAGCAGCACAACAAGGATGTGGACCAGATGAACCGACAGAACCAGGAGAAGCTCGAGGGTCTGTCGGCTGAGTTACAATCTGCACAACTCCAATCGAAACAAGCTCAGGCAGATCTAGAAGCACAACTAGAGAAGAGAGAAAAGAAGCTTGCGGATTATCATAAGAAGGTAAGCAGTATTCGCAGCATTCTCGACCTAGTATCAGCTAACATCATCCTAGATCGAACACCTGAAAGAAGTCTGCACAGACAAAGACGACCAAATTGCCGAAGCCAACGCTATGCGATCCAACCTCATGGCCGCCATGGGCTTGGGAAAGATGCAGGGCAGTCAGTCTGCCAAGCGAAGAAGCACACGCTCTGCCGTCAACCACTCCGAGCTCTTCGACAACACAGAATCCTCAGTCCCGTTCATCGACATCTTAGGCGCAGCCAAAGCCTCCGCAACCCAGCAGAGCGCAACACAAGACAGCCAGCTAGCTCCAAGCCCCAAGCGAGCACGCTCCCGCAAGTCCATGGCATCAATGGCCCCTCCAACGCAGCCTCGCGTGAGCACTGCTGGTAGAGCGACGCGAAGCAGCACAGAGGGTCGGAGCACGAGCAAGCGGCTGCCGCTTCATGCTATCAGTGGGAACATGTCGCCTTCGAAGAGCGTGAACAAAACGCCTGGTTCTAGTGCGATGAAGGCTTTTGATGGCGCATTTGACGATACGACGTTTGATGGGAGTGAGGTGTTTGCTAGCACGCCGGGGATGAAGGGTGGGAATACGGAGGTGCTGCCGGATGACGATACGGAGATGGCGTAAGTAGTATTACAAGGTACGATTCTTTTATATTGCTCGAGATTCAGTCACGATGTTCTCTCACAGCCCATTTTGCAGTCGCGGTTGCTTATACGAAGTCGTGCTTGCCTCGCAGCGCGAACCTGCAGGCAGCAAGCGGGCAACTGCCTCGCAAACAACTTGAAGGACTGCAAAGCAAACACATCTCAAACAGCACTGGGCTTACTGATCGCATCCACCGAACACCATTCCTTGAACCACAGATATTCACTACATCTCGTCGAATTGAGCTCAAGCTCGCACTTCCATATTCACGTGCTTTACACGCCTCACTTCGCACCCACCACGCACGGAGCTTGTTGCGGCCAAGCCGAACCACGTGGCGAATCTAAACATTACATGTTTACTTGCACGTGTTATTCGCGTGAAAGCCACTTTTGAAAGTACTCAGCTTCACTCGTTGCTCGCGCTGAGTTGCACGTGCAGATCACACTACACAACCCTTCCAGCAAAACAGCAACACAAAATAAACTCGGTTTGATCTTCGCCACCACCACCCTTCACGACATCCACACGGCAGCCATGGATTCATATGGCGCCGCGATGGGGTCTCGCAGTGACTCGTCATCGCCGAGAAGCTCGAACACCTCCATCTCATCCACTGAGCAGAGAGCATCGCCGCGACCACGACATGTCATGCAGAACACCAGGAAGTCGGCCTACGCATCACCGACTCGAAACTCTTTGACACCGCGTCAGCAAAACATAGCCAACAAAAACAACTGGCGCGAGAACTCTAAGCCACCGATGGGACCAGAGCCGTTCGGATCAGGGAAGCCACGGTTCAACAGCAGCCCAGAGTACGCTCGGCGCGACCGCCTACAACAGCGCGAAATGCGGTACTACGCCGAACTGAAACGCGAGCCCTGGAAAGAGTGGGAGATGCTTTCCGTCATTTTGAAAGGTCTTCCACTGGACTGGGGAACTCGTGAGGTGCACCAGCTCCTCCTAGATCGCCACGCAAACCCTGTGCGCATTGACATGACTGGTGGAGACAAGCCCAGGCCAGGCAACGCGAAGATTATCTTCCGACCACCGCCTCCTAATGCCTCGGGGTGGATCCATAATGGCATCCGTGTGACTCTCGATTCTGGTAAAGAAGTACACATTCGCTGCAGACATGAAAAGGAACCGGATCACCGTGCAATTGAAAGACAACGTGGGCACTTTGAAGAGATGGCGTTGAAGGGCGATGCTTTGACGATGGGTGTCATGGCTGATACAATGCTCATGATGCGCACTGTCGGGTCACTAGATCCTAAGTTAGCTCAAGCGCAGCTTGTGATCAATACCAAGAAGCAACAACTTGATCTGCACTTCAGTCTTCGCCTTGGGTCTGAGGCAGGCCAAGATGGGCAGAAATTCTTCTTCCGCATTCCTTTCACCAACATTCGCTCTGTGACCGAAGACAACGCTCTCGATGGCAATACGCACTTCATCATATCCCTGGAATCGCCGCCACTAGCTTTCCGCAAGATTCAGAAGGTGGAGAAGACTCATCACGACAGAGTCGACGTATGGGACGAGCGACAGACTTGGTACAGGCAGACCTCCATCGAGGCAGATCCTAGGATCGCTGCAAGCAGACGCGCACAGCTTCGCAACGAAGACTGCTACATCGACATTGGAAGATGGTTGTGCTATCGCTTCACGTGCTCGTCCGCCTGCCAGCCTTTGGCTCAGCAACTGCGGGTAATGCTCGCCAAACACAACATCACAGTTCGTCAGCAGTCAGTTCAGTGTACTGCTCCAGGAGATCGATCTCAATGGCACTGGCTTGGGACCTCGCATGACGCGAAAGCTCAAGCGTCTAGCATCGACCTATTTAACAGCACGATCGTGCATCTGCCATTCACTGTGCAGTACCAGCTGGAAGCCTGTATCAGCCAAGGCTGTCTACACGAGAGCACCATAAGCACTGACTGGGTGGAACAGCTGCTTGCGCAAGATAAAGGGCCAAACAGCGATCGATACAACCCACAGTACCCCAGGGCCACAAGGTTACTCGAGAAGGTCTTGGAGTCGAAGCAGCGCTTCTACGACCCAATGGACATCTTTCACTTCGGACAGCAGATCAGCCTGGCACAGAAGCATATCCCGGACTACTGCACCATGGTACGATCCGCAACAGTCACGCCTACTACGATCTACTTCAACAGCCCGTCGGTGGACACATCCAATCGTGTCATCCGGAAATTCCGCGAGCACGAAGATCGCTTCTTGCGTGTCAAGTTCCGTGATGAATCGTACAAAGGAATGATTATGACTTTTGACGACGATACCACCGACGAGTTATTCACTCGAGTCAACCGTGTCCTGAGGAACGGCATCGTAGTTGGCGACCGCCATTACGAATTCCTTGCCTATGGCAACTCCCAGTTCCGAGAGCATGGAGCGTACTTCTTTGCACCGACAAGCAGTTTGACGACAGACATGATTCGGACTTGGATGGGCGACTTCCGGGGCATCAACACCGTCGCCAAGTATGCCTCTCGCATTGGTCAATGTTTCACGACTACGAAGGCGATCAATGACAGCGCCCAAGTACAAAGGATCCCGGATATCGAGAGGAACGGCTATTGCTTCACCGACGGTGTTGGGAAGATATCGGAGTTCTCCCTGGGAATGTCGACTCGGAAGATGAATCTCCGAAACTGTCCCTCCGTGATTCAATTCCGTCTGGGCGGCTCAAAAGGAGTGCTTGCGTGTGATCCTAGCCTAAAAGGACAGGTCATTCAGATCCGTCCAAGTCAAGAGAAGTTCCCTGCGCGCTACAAGGGTCTCGAGATTTGTCGGGTGTCACAGTTCACTGCGGCTTACCTCAACCAGCAAATCGTGCTTGTGCTCTCCGCTCTTGGTGTGCCAGATGAGGTCTTCTTGGTCATGCTCCGCCGTATGCTGTTCAAACTCGGAATTGCGATGGTGAACGAGACGGTCGCGAAGGAGCTCCTGCTGAGCAACGTCGACCCGAATCAGTCGAGCGTTACACTAGCGGAGATGATCAACGACGGATTTATGTCAGTTCAGGATCCATTCTTTGTGACCAACCTGCGTTTGTGGAGAGCTTGGAGTATCAAGTATCTCAAGGAGAAGGCAAAGATCCTCATCGAGGACGGCGCTTTTGTGATTGGCAATATCGACGAGACCGGAATTCTGAAGGGTCACTCCGACCTCGCCCCGACTTCCGACATGAAACATGATGTTGTTTCACTGCCTGAGATCTTCATCCAGGTAGAAGATTGCAAGAACAGAGGCACGTGGAAGGTGATCCAGGGAGTCTGTGCACTCGGTCGAAACCCTTCACTCCATCCTGGTGATATTCGCGTCGTCAATGCTGTCGACGTTCCTGAGCTAAGGCACTTCCGCGACTGTCTTATTCTGCCATCAAAGGGTGATCGTGACATAGCTGGCATGTGCTCTGGTGGCGATCTCGATGGTGACGACTATCTAGTCACATGGGACCCGAACTTGATTCCGCAGGAGTGGAACCACGCGCCCATGGATTACAGTGCCCCGGCACCGATCATCAGCGACGGACCTGTCACTGTTGACGATATGACAGCATTCTTCGTGACTCACATGAAGTACGACAACCTCGGCCGTATCGCAACCGCCCATCGCTACTGGGCAGACAAGATGGAAGAAGGCATCAAGCACGGGAACTGCCTAGAGCTCGCCGCTTTGCACAGCAGGGCTGTCGATTATGCAAAGACAGGTGTAGCTGCTGAGATGCCGAAGCACCTCAAAGTGATAAGTTGGCCACACTGGGCAGAGAAAGAGAACCGCACTTACGAATCGAAGAAGATCCTCGGGCAGATGTACGACGAAGTGGTTCGCATGCCTTTTGTGGCGGCTTGGGATCTTCCTTTCGACAGGCGCATCCTCGACGCCTTCGAGCTGGATAGTCGCATCCTTGCACGCGCTCGGGAGGTCAAGTGCGAGTATGATGAAGCGATCCGTAGGCTGATGAAGCAGCACGGCGTAAAGACTGAGTTTGAAATCTGGACTACTTTCATCATGGACCACAATCACGAAAGCCGCGATTTCAAGATCGCCGAAGAACTCGGCGAGACCGTCGCTGGCCTAAAGAAGCAGTTCCAAGATGTATGTTACGAGAGAGCTGGCACGACGGCGCTGGTGCGCGACTGGGGAAAGATCAGGCTCTTCGTGGCAGCCATGTACACCGTCACTGCACAAGAAGTCGCACAGGCGAACAGAGAGTGCGAGTCAAGACACTTGGCCGCTGGTCGATGGGTGCCGGACAGAGAGAGAACACCGGAATCTATGCCACTCATGTCCTTCCCTTGGTTGTTCCGCCGCGAGCTGGGCGACATCGCCATGCGCAGGAGTAACTTCAACTCTGTGTGTTCGCCTACTACTAACAACTCTGCAAGCTTCGCACCCCCAGCGCCAGTGATTATGTCCGTCTCTGCAGTGTCCGGCGGTGCAGTGCAAGCACCTGGCCATCAACTTCCGGTTGAAGCCAAGGAGAATGCTCGCAAGGATTCTTTCGAGCTCATCCCACTGGAGCCCATCGATACTCCTGTCACCCAGAGTCCCATAAAAGACACTTCCGACCTCGCGAGCAGTATCTCGGCGGCCCCTTCAGCAGCTCTCCTCGACATGCAGGCACTCAGTAGTACACCTCCTGACGTTGAGGTCCTAGAACACGTCCTGTCCGGATCTAGCGCATTCGACCACAGTGATCGGGACGACCTCAGCGAGGGAGCCGCCGAGCTCATCGGTCTGTCTGAAGAGCCTTCTGGACAGTACGAGGGCAGTGTGCTTGGGTCGCCACTGCTCGCGCCGCCACTGCTAAATTCGCCACCGCTCGGTTCGCCACTTCTGGGTTCGCCACAGACAGACGAGCGTGCGGATGATGAAGAGGGTAGCGAGATCGAGGTAAGTGAAACCGATATCTCCCTGATTTTTGAGATGTTTGCTGACCACATCTATGACAGGTTGAACTCGAGATCGAGGAATCGTCTGCTTTGGGCAAGCTAGGAGCTTGGTACGGATGAGTGCGCCTATGCGAGATTGTGTGGATGAGATTTGCTGGAAAGCTGTGAGCATAGCTCCGACAGAGAGTCTGGGCAGTGGCGGACCGGTTCCTTTAGCTAGTAGACAGAGTTGATAACGATACAAATTCTGCATGTGATATGTAAGAGAACCTGGTGGTGATATAAACGCATGTGTGGGACCATGCTTTCTGGTGCGGATCGCGAGTCGTGGCTAAAATTGTGAAGGTGCTGCTGTCAGCTATCTTCTTGTACTCGTACCTCCTTCCTTCGAGACACTTCAAACGTAGTGAAAAGGCATCCTCTGACTGGCTCAAGAGCAAGAAGCAAACATCGTATCGAGTGCTGACAATGGGCGTTCCAAGAAAGCGACAGAAATCTACACACGGTGCTGTGCTCCACGTTCTCTTCCGCCAAGCATCATCAGCATCTCTGAACTATATCAACAAATCCACAACCACAACCGACTCACACCTTGATCTCGCCCGAAGCCCAACACACCGCATTCATGTCCCCCCTCTCTCCGCCCACACAGCCCTAGCACCCTCCCCAAGCTCCACCAACTCACCCAACCCCCTCACAAACACGCCATCAAGTCTAAGCAGTGCCAGATTCAGCAAATCGCAACTGCGGCTCTTCAGCCTGAGAGCCGCGCGCCAGCCCTCCAGCAACTCCAAGCATTCGCGCGCGTCGTCGACGAGTTCGGCGCTGACGAATAGGTGCAGGAAGAAAGAGGAGATGAGGGTGAAGTTTGCGCGGGAATCTAGAAAAGTAGACTGTTAGCAGGGTTTACGATGTGGTAACCAGAGGGTTCTGGATACTTACAGCTCGCCCAGAAAGCTTCTAATTCTCTCGCACTGAGTCCATCCAGGAAGTCTAGCACTTCTTTCCCAACAGCAAGCGCACCGGAGCGTAAAGCTTGCACTGCGCTGGCGCTGCTGCTGTCTGTGATTCGTGGTCGAAGCATTGCGCGGAACAATTCGATTTTGGCAGTGATGTACGCCAGATGTAGACTGCCGTTGCCGTCGAGCGGTGATTGTGAGGGATTTCGAAGTTGTCGTGGTGAGCTATTCGGTGTTGGCGAAGAGTTGAGCCGCAGGGTCTGTGGAAGGTTTTGTTGCCATTCTGTCAGGCGGATTCGGAGTGGTTTCGCCACGTCGATCGTGCTTTCGAGATCACTTTGTAGCCTGCGAGCGGCACGGATGGAGAAGAGATTTGATAGGATATCAGTCGCGATATCTGTCAATGTACAGAGGTGGAGAAAATGTGCGGAACCAGGCCGGTCTGGCTCTTCGAAGTCGTATTCTTGTAGCGGGGCAATGTCCCAGTCTTCAGGGTTGATGTGACTACTGCGGCCGAAATTGAGAGCCAGCCATTTATCTTGGACAAAGGTAGCCCAAGCTAGACGGCGGCGGAGCTGGATCTCCCAGGTCGGTATCGGCCACGTTGTAGGATCACGGTTGAGACCAAGAGTCTGAGCAATTGCCACCGCAGAAGTCATGATAACCCATTTGAAAGGCGTATCTGAAACATGTTTGTTGGTAGGTCGGCGTTGTACTAGCAAAAGAAGAGTCTGTAGCACTGATAGTGATGGTGTGTGGAATTCGGGCTGACAGGCGAGCCAGGCTATTTTGAAGAGAGCGTCGGCAGATGGAGGTGTATAGACATCAACACAGAGTCGTTCGTCCCAGGCGCAAAAAGGAAGAGCGTGGCCATAGATTGCGGCGAGTATACAAGTTGGCACGCTGCTTGGCTCACAGACTCCGTGTTCGTCCAGCCGACCATGGCTCCGGCTTAAGATAGGGAAGTAAGGCTGTACAAATTGATAGAACAATATTATGAGGCGTTTGCCGACGTCGTTGCTGACCATACCCTCGATCTCTCGGCGGTATTGGTCGAGGATTTCTTTTCGTTCAGGTGGTTGTGCCTTTGATGCCAGCGCATTGTGTTGAATGAAGAAATATGTTGGCAGCTCTCCATTGGAGCTTTCCACGTCGCACATTTTCCGCACTCGGACTCGCTGGAAGGACGTTTCATTGTACTGGTCGAAACGGTAACGTGACATCAGATATGGGTCGGACTCGCCGCTCGTGCCTACCAGCTGTGCGTTCGAAGAGACCTGGCAATCCAAGGAAGGCTCTCCAGTCGTATTGTCAAAGGGTAATTGTAGATGTATGGGCAAGGCAGATGATTGCTGCAATGGTGTGGAGTCGAATGAACTTTGCGTTTTAGGAATTGTTACAGGCATGTTTTCAAGAGCTGGATCTGTGGTATTGTTTGACAGCGCGGGATCGAAAGCCTCAAAGTTCATCGATGGCTCGCGGTATAGGTTTGGGTCGTATGCGCCATAGTCTACCTGTTGAGGTGGAGGTATTCCCATTTGTTGCATCGGATACGGCGGAGGCATTGTTCCTTCCCATTGTAGAAGATCCGGCTGCATTTCCAGTCCATCTGGCACCATTGGCCCATTGAAGAACGGGCTGGCGTCATGCACTTTCGAGTCATGGCTTCCATTCTGTCTATGCCTCTGTGTCTCCGGACTGCTATCATTCGGCCGCCTGCGCTTGGCCGGAGACTCGACGAATGTGCACTCCTTGTTGTACCGTGTGCACAACTCGCAAGGCGGCTGGCTGTCCAGATGGCACGCGGCCTTTTTGTAGCGGCAGAAATCGCATGGGCGCTTGTTGCGCGACTTGTAAGCTCTTGCCCGGTCCTCCTGCTGTTGTCGGGCCTGCTGTGAGGGCTGCGAGGGCGGCACAGGGATCGGCGTAGGCGCGTTCGGCAGGGAGGGAGGCATGTGGAAGTGCGCCATGGACTGTTGCACGGGCGCGGCGCCAAAGTTGTGCATGTTGGGTATATGAGGGTTCTCCATGGTGGCCGGCGGCGACTGCTATGGTGATATGCAGTGAGAGTCGAGGGCCGAAGTCGCGCAGGCTGAAGGGCGCGCGCCGATGTCACCTCGTGGTGTACAGCAAGAGCAGTAGAAACAAAGCAAAGCAGTAGCCGACTACCGGGGTCGTTGTCGCAGGCCGCCAGCGACTCTGGGACTGGTGCTCCAGGCTGGGTTGGTTGGCAATAGTTACGTCGCTTGAGGATTACTTGTTACGTGACGCGATCCTGCAGCAGCGTCGTCTTGACTATCGCAATCGCAACCCCACTGCGATCGCATGCGCCTACCATATCCGACGGATAAAGACGCGGGGAAAGGTAGGGAGAGGTGGTTGTTGGTGGTGGTGTTTGTTGTTATTATCGAGGTCGCTGATCGGAGGCGTGTGGCAATTCTCACTCGATCGACACGTGCCTGTAAGTGAAACGAGGCGGTATTGCCGTAGACAACTTCCTCGCACGTATCCTTGTCCGATAAGAAGATCTGGGCCTTTGTGTCGCCAATGCATGCTAACTCGCTTGATCCTGGTCGCTCGTGTTTCTCCGCCTCTAGCGCCACGTGCGTCTTACGCAATCCACAAGTATCCGAGGTTATCCCCGGATTGTCCTTGCAGGGGGCGGCAACGAAGGGGCACAGAAGAACATCCACAGGGACTAATGCTCGATAGACGTTGATATGCCTTCCTTCAGCCACCACCAGAGCCAATGGACGCGGGCGTGATAGCCTTCATCGACAGCCCTGCATCGGCAAGGCGCATGAACCGCTTCACTGGGACGAGGCGCAACGATCTGCTTGATAGCCGCGGGCAAGCCTTCGTTCGCCGGCGAGCTCACGGCGAGCGATATGGTCAGATAGGCGTGGCAGTCTCGATGGAGTGCCACGTGGGTATGTGCACATGTAGGCTATAACCATCTCAAGACCGCGTTCCGTTCCCGTGAGACGCGAGACCAATCCCAGCTTCGTGAGAATTATCACATGCTAAGACTATATCCTCCATTGTCAACCATTCCGGCACTAACCAATACTCGACAACGGATCTTCTTGATCGATCGCGTAGACGAATCTGAGACTTTCTCTGGATCCAAAAGCTACAGGAACTAAGAACATCTATCCCGAAACCAGGTCAGCGATCCTACACAATGGCCGACCCAACAAAGATCAACATCCTCCTCGTCAACCCCAACGCCACCACCTCAATGACCACAAATTGCATCAACATAGTCCAGCCCACCCTCCCCCCAGACGTCACAGTCCACCCTTTCACAGCCCCCGACCCAGCCCCAACAGCAATCGAATCCCAAGTCGACGCCATCCTCTCCTCAGCGGCGTCCTTCCGCGTCTTGTTGCCCCTTCAGCAAGAACACAACTACGACGCAATGCTCGTAGCATGCTACTCCGACCACGCCCTCATCCGCATGCTAAAGGAAGAATTCGATATTCCCGTCATAGGCATCATGGAAGCTAGCTTATTCGCTGCGAGGACGCTGGGCTCTCGGATTGGTCTTGTCGCTACTGCTGGGAGGTCTGCGATTGCGCATCGGGATGCTTTTAGACGGTATGGCTGTGAGGATTACTGTGCGGGTATACGCGCTTGTGAGCTTGGAGTTCTGGATCTTGAGAGGCTGCCCAGGGAACAGGTGCTCGCGCGCATGGCGGATGTGGCGAGGCAGTTGGTGGAGGTTGATGGGGCGGATGTGCTGACGCTGGGGTGTGCGGGGATGACGGATATGAGGATTGCGGTTGAGGATGCTGTTGGGCCGCTGGGGGTGCAGGTTGTTGATGGGGTTGTGGCGGGGGTGCATCATCTCGTGGGGATTGTGAGGATGGGCGGGAAGACGGCGAAGAGGGGGGTGCATAGGAGTAGTAAGGTTGCGAGGGAGAAGAGGGGGCAGGAGTATGTTTGAGGGAAGCGAGGTTGACTTGAAAGGGCTACGATGCGTATGCTAATACTACAGAGATGAAATTATCGATAAACGAAGTAAGTATGCCTAGTCATGAAAGCTTGCTGCCCGGTACAGTCAAACCGCCGAGTACTCCTTTCATTAAAACCGAATCGCCAAAACAAAGAAAATGTATGACCTAAGAAGAGAACTTCGAGAACGCCGGGGAACGCAAATGCCACAGACCGATTTCTGTTGTGAGTCGTCATTCAGCCGCATCTTCGATATGAAACATCGAGTGACATGATGTGCGATTTTTTGCGCGTGTTATCTGAGCTTGAGTCGTTCCATTGGCCGCATCTCAGTGGACCGTGTTGATTCTTGTAAGACGAGGAGATCGGACAACCGCTCATTGCGGTCGTTCTGGTGTTGAGAAACGTCATGTATCTCGATGGAACGCACCGGCTCCTTATGACACCAGCAGATCAGGTAGCACCTCCTTGAGATTGTTGAGCCTTTGAGGTGTGGGCGGTTCCTCGACATTTGGGTCGGCTCACTTGGAAAGCAGCTGTGCTCGGACTCTAGCAGCGAACTCTTCTGTGGTCTCCCTTTTGCTGGAAGCAGCGCGCTGGAAGAGGAAATCGGCCATCTCTTCCAAGAACTCCTTGTGGAGCAGCCCCACGCTCGCAGCGAAGTATGATGGCGATTCGCGTCTGTACTTCCACTCGAGCACTACACTCCTCAGAGGTGAGCCTTTTGGAGTACCTTCCCAGACCTTCTGACACATGAAAGGACCCGGCACAACATCCCAGGCCTCTAGCTTGGTAATCATGGTGTCCAGGATCGCCGCGCGCAGATGATCGTCCTCAAGGTACTCTGCGAGAAGGTACAGATCAACGAACGTGAACTGCTCGTGCAGCTCGCTAACATCTGATGTCTGCCAGAAGACCTCTGGCAGTGACAGCACTTTTTCGCTGTAAGCCCAATGGATATAGGCTCGGACTGCTTTTGGAGGGAAATCGGGGAGGTTCACGAGCCTGTTTTGTCCTTCAAGCCAGCGTTTGGTTGAGACGGCGGCTTTGAAGAATTTCGATTTCTTGCAGATGGTATCTTTGTGGACCTGGAATTGTTTGGAGTACTTTTCGGGATTTCCGGCAATGATTTTGATGAGGTCGTCGTAGTCGTATTGGAATCTGGATGTATTAATTAGTCATGAGTTGCTACATGCTGACCCTGCCAAGATAGATGCTGGAATGCCCATCGTGAGGGCTATGAGCCCTATGTAAGCAGCGAATTAAGCCGGTGCTGCCGCCAGAGCCTCCAGAGATAACATCTGATATGGCTGATAATGAGGAAGAAGGAAAGCTACTCACCGAGTACGTTTGCCCTGCTGCTCGGCACCGTCGCCCTCGTGCTGACGCTTGTTGGAGTTGTGCTGGCTGTTCGACATCGCGAGTGCTTGCGAGATTGGTGTTGTGACTGGTCTGTACGAGGTGGGTGGTATTGAGGTCTTTTAAGACGATGTCGTTTGATGTTTGATTGATTTCCGATGGTCGGAGTACAAGGTGTTTCTCGTTCGCGTGAGAGATGGGCTGTGTGGCTGGTGGTGATGGTCGTTGGTGTTGAGAAAGTCGTTGGAGCTGAGGGATAGGCTTTGGTGCTGAGAGAAAGTCGCGGGTGTCGAGGAGAAGTCTTCAGTGGTGAGAGACGGCTCGGGGCTTATATGGTAATAAGGTAAACTTCTCAGCGGTTTCACTAGTTGTCGAATACTCGGGTGTCGCCAATAGCCCCGCTGAAGACCAC
This sequence comes from Cladosporium velox, assembly GCA_024604135.1. Taxonomy (NCBI): domain Eukaryota; kingdom Fungi; phylum Ascomycota; class Dothideomycetes; order Cladosporiales; family Cladosporiaceae; genus Cladosporium; species Cladosporium velox. The sequence goes on along the minus strand of JANIIF010000008.1, from coordinate 375,784 downwards.
AGAGACGAAAGTGACGGACGCAATGTATGAAGTCACTGAAGAAGACGGCAATCGCGTAATCGTAAACAAGAATCCTTCACCATTGACCTGTGCTAGGATGAGACAGCAACTCAACTTCGAGATGAGAGAGGGTCACACTATTCGCATCTCAATTTGCGAGATTGCCTCCACAGTATACTATCTACAGGGGTGATCGATGGAAGAATATTCAGTCTTGAATCCTGCTGCCCAACCCAAAAGCCCGCTGAGCGATGTTTCAGCAGTCTTTATGCCAGTTCCTTCGAATTTCGGCGTGTGATAATCTACTTCCCAATGAGACGCTGTGCACAGATACATGCCCTCTTATGCTATCTCAAGGGCTCTTCGGAAACAGCTGCTCTCGAATCCTGGCCGCGAATGCTTCAGGAGGCTCTGCCTTACGGGCTCTGCAGTTCATGAGAATCACAGCCATCTCCGCCAAAAACTCTTTGGGAAAGTGCTCGACGTTCTCGGCGAAGCTCGAATCCCTCTCAGCAGAGGCTTTCCATTCGAGTATAAAAGTCCGTAGAGGGCAACCCTGTGGTGTCCTGCGCCAGATAGGCCGACACTTTTCGGGGCCTGGCACAGCTGGCCAGTCCACGCTTTTCGCGATGATGGTGTCTAATACATGCGTGCGCAGCTCGCCGTCGTCGAGGATGTCCGCGAGGATGTAGGCATAGTAATAGGCGTCTTGTTCCATTTCTTGTTCGATTTCGCTTTGCTGCGAGTAGACTTCCGGGGATATCTTGCCGGTGTAGGCCCAGTGCACGTACATGCGGAACTCGTCCATCGATACTTCCGGTAGGCGGACGAGCTTCTCCTGACCTTCAACCCAGCGGTCGGATGAGACGGCGGCCTGAAAGAATTTGGAGCGATCGCAGATGGTGTCTTTGTGGACCTGAAATTGAACTTCAAATTTCCCGACAAGTACGACGATAAGGTTGTTGTAATCGTATTCGTAACTAGTTGAATATTAGTCCTGGGCTAGTAAGGAAGAACTCGCGAGACTTACCGGACTCGTTTGACCTGCTGCTCATCGCCGTCTCTCTCGTGCTGACGGTTGTTGTCCTGGCCCTGCTGGGTGTCCGACATTGTGGGTGATGGAGTGTTAAGGTGCGGGAGTCCTTGTGACAATAGTGTTGATATTTTTTATCAGTGTTTGATACTCGAAGTAGGAGGTTCTTCTTTGGTACAGAGAGATATAGTGTACTGCTAGTGGTGATGGTCGTTCGTATGGAGAGATGCTTCGGTATGGAGAGAGGGTTAATGGTGTTGAGAGAGATCTTTCGGTGTTAGGGAGTGGACGTGGAGGTTATATCATGGCGAGGTCAGCGCTCCAGCGGTTTCACTAGGTGTTGTGCGCCGTCGGTAGCCCCGTAGGATACCCCAAAGTGACGGACATGGTGGATCAAGTCACTGTATAACGCGATCAACGCGTATCTGCGAATTATAAGCCTTCACTGTTGACTAGTGTTGTAGCAAGGTGCAACAGCGGGCATTGACTACTTGCGGTGGCTCTGTCTATTCCCATTGACACAAAATCAACAATGACTTTGCCTACGGGCTCGACCTCTTCACGAACCATCTCTCGGTGGCCACCGTATTCGATTTCTTATCTCAGCCTAATTATATTCGCATACACGATCGGGAGATACACAGCAAGGTCTAAGTGCGTCTCAATGGAAGTTCTGGCTTCTAACGAGGCGATGCCTGTCGACACTGCTTTAGTGGCAACTGAGAAAGCTGTACGTAGATTCAATACGCAGCGACTGTAGAACGTGTTGTGAAGGCATTTTGAGCATACTACAAAAATTTTACAGAGCCAGGAAGCAGATTACAGTAGACTCGAAAGTTTTTGTGCAAGTGCCTGGTGGTTTCGAGACATGTTCTTGTGTACTGGGCTACTGGCCGCTGAGAGAGCGCGGATTTCTCTGGAACACGATTGTTTTACAGCCCGATAGGGCCGATACTATTTCCTTCAGTCAATTTACATCATGACAGGAGTTAGGTTCTGATCGCTAGCTGTGTCTTCAGAACTTGCTATGCTACATATCGAAGGCCAGGATCGGCTCGCCCGTTATCGAGAGATCAGGTGGTACGGTATCTTGATGTGACAGGAAACTACATTTTTCGAGATATGATATTGGATATTCTTTGCCATTTGTCTACTCTGCTCTCTGTGAAGCGAGTCCAGTCGCTCCCTCTCTCATGTACACGAACAAAGTCGGCCAGGTTAGCCTTCGGGTCTCAAATGCAGTAATGGATCAAGGACTCGAACAAGCCAAAAAAAAACTTCCTGAGACTTACTCTCTGTGCAGTCCTCTCCAAGCTCCAGCTACTTTTACAATGAGAAATCCGGATCACTTGGATTTTCGCTCTAGCAGCCTTGCTCGCATCGCATCCTGGAAGGCTTTCTTGGCAACATTGTTGGGTCTATTCCCACTGGGAGGAAGACCCTTCTCCGAAGCGAGCTTCGCGAACTCCTCGCGGAACTCCTCTGGATACGACAAAGCTTCTCTGGCGAACTGCTCGGACTTCGCGAGCCAAGCATAGCGGAAGAAGGTCCACTCCACCAGGAACGCTCTCAAAACAGATCCTTACGACGTCTGCTTCCAAATGAGAGTGCACCACTCGCCGCCGGGGATGGTGCTCAAGTCAGGGCAGTTCTTGATGAAAACCTTCATCACGAACCTACGCAGCTTCAAGTCGTCGAAAGACTCAGCAAGGACATAGATGTCTATGTAAGCTTGGAGCTCCTCTTGTTCCGTGATGTTGAGGTTCCTGCCTGTGCGATCGAACCAGGTCTTGAGGCTCACCCTCTTGGTCTTCAGCCAGCGGATGTACGTCCTGAACTCGTCTGAAGATATGGTGGGAAGGCGCACGACCTTTTCTTGGCCCCGAGGCAACGACGAGACCATTGCTCTGAAGAGCCCTGATCTGGCGCAGATGGTGTCTTCGCGCACGAAAAATTGGCGCGAGTCGTTTTCGACGAGGACTTTGACGACATTCTCCACAATCTCGTCGTCGTCGTTGTCGTTGCCATCGTCGTTGTTGTTGTCAACTTCGGTATGACTAGACGGCAGATCAGCCTGCTGTCCCCATTCGGGCTCAGAGTCTGCCCACCGGACACGCTTCGCCTGCGACTCGCCATCGGAGTCCTCGCGTTGACGCTTTCCTTGCTGTGCCATGCACGACCTCAAGGGCAGGGTGAAGTGGTTGGTGGGAGACATGATGTTGTGAGTCGCGGCTGTGTTGTGTCGTGTGTTTGTGGTTTAGTCTTGTGAATTGGGAGCGTTGACAAGAAGTAGAAGGTTGATCGATGTGGTGAGGATAATACTGAGTGGGAGTTGCTGCAGAGGCCTTATATGGGAAATGAGCGTCGTCCATGAGCAGTCGACCATTGTGAAGTTCTGACAACGCCTGCGTTCACTAATGCCATTATGCACAAAAGTGACGTGTCACTGGTAGGCATAGATTAATTGAACAATGCCCCTTACATTGGAGTCTTTGTCGATAGAGGGACAGAGACCTGCAGTGAATTGTCCGAACTCCCGAAGTGGTTGAACAGATGCACCATGGTAATGATAACGATATGTCGAAAATATTGACTCTGGTCGATTGAAATGTTGTTCAACGACGTGCGGTGCCCATCAATCTCGAATAGCATTTGCAACTTACAATATCATTGCATCTTTCGGCGTCTGTTGTTCACGCATCATCTATGAGCTTACTCGCGTCAAAATGAAGAACAAAGGCATTGTGTCGGACTCGGCCCATGCCGTAACACCTACAACCATTGCGCTGAAGTTTGTGTACGGACTCTCAATGGTAAACAGTATGTCAACTGCTAGGAGTGCTACCTCCTAATACAGAAAGCATTCGCAAAAGTCCATATAAAACTCCCTCGTATTCACTAACCAAGAACATAATGCCCACTGCTTCGAGTACAACATTTGCATTCTTGGCCCAAAGACCGAAAGATCAGCCAGTCCTGGCAAAGCCCTGTGGGCCCTTCCACCACTGATACACTTGTAAATATGCTGTTAACAATTGACTGAGTCGAGAAAACCAAAATCTCAAGCAGAATCTATCTCCGGCTCGAACTTGGCCATCATCCAATGAGATGTTTCGTAGTCTTCATCAGTCTCGATCTGGTCAAGCGCAGCTAGCAAGAGCTCTTGAGCAAACTCTGCCGGCTGTTGCGCGATGTGCAACTTGATATGATCACGGTCGAAGCTTCTCAGAGTCCAGTTGATAAGGAACTGTCGAAGCGGCGAGCCCGTCATCGTGGCTGCGTAGACTTTGGCCACCTGGTCGCTCTTGAAATTCTCGATGCCTTTCCGGATGTTGGCGATCAGACGTCTCATCGTGGCGTTGCGCAGCTGGTAGTCGTCAACAACATCCCCAAGGATGTACAGGTCCATGAGTCTAGCCTGCTGCTGGCCGAGGTCGTCGGTGTCGAGGGTGACCTTGGAGGTATAGACCCACTCGACGTAGATCTGAAAATCTTCTGCCGTGCCTTCTGGCTGGCGTACGACCTTCTCGACTCCACTGGCCCAACGCTTGGAGCACGCGGCTCTGAAGAATCTTGACTTAGCGCAGAGCATGTCTTTATGAACGGTAAAACGATGTTCTTCCTCGCCGACGAGGATGGTGATCATGTCGTTGAAGTCGTAGCTGTACGTAGTTCTGTCAGTCTCATATGCGCTATCGCGATGGTTGGTGGGATACTCACGTAATGCGCTTTGCTGCTGGGAGATCATCATTGTCACTATCGTCTTCATGCTCACGCTTGCGGGCGGTTTTCTTCATGCGGGCCATGTTGGAGTTCTGCAGGCTGTAAGGTCTGAAGAGTTGGAGGCGGTCGCGACTCTTGGTGTCAGAGCAAGTTCGAGTGGTCAAGCTCGGTTCCTGACCATTCTTTTGTAGTGCAAGCCTGAAACCTGAGGGCAAGAAAGGTAGCCTGACGCGTTACTGGCCAGTCTTGCATGACGTCGTTCTGGGCAAGGCGTTTCGACAGTGAAGGAAAGAAGCCATCTCCTTAACTGGCAACATCCTTCGGCATATTCTTCGAGAGAGTCTTCCAGCACGCGAAATAGTACCCCCGAACCACTGAGAGTTTCCAAAAACTGCTTGTTCTCCACTTTAGCCAACAAGAGTGCTGACTCAAAGTTGATTCCGTGCATCTTTAAAAGAAGGATTTTGCCGGTCAAGGAGATATCACATTGCCGCAGAGCGTTTCTTTGGCTCTGGGTAGTGGACTGTACGCCTTGCGAATCTACAAGGCTACTCCAAAGCTCGGAATGAAGGGCGGTGATGCTTGGTGGTCAGCAATATTCCTCTCTGATAGGTGGTTCTTGTTTGCTCTTGCTACAGGTATAGGATTCTCCTCCGATCGGAGTCATTGTGTTCTTGTAGGTTCTCAATGTACTAATTTCGAGGTGCCCCTGGACCGAAGACTAAGTTCCTTCGTACAAAGACGACCTGGATCGCCTTGGACACTAGGCATCCCTGTTTGCAGACTGTATGTTAACACATCAATGCCATGTCGTAACAAAATGCTGCCCTTTCGTCCAATTCGCATTGTCAGGCTGTCAAATTGAGACAAAGCAAAAGCCTGAATCCTTTGTGTTAGTACATGCCCCTATCCAGTCCAGTCTCCGAGTCTTTCATGCGAGTCTTTCACGAAGACCATCTCGAGTCTTCAACCCTTACCCTAGAAATTGGTATCGCCGCATTCGCATTCAGGTTCCGTTGGCGAGCGGCTGACGCCTGGAGCGGGTCTCATAACTCAAAATCCTTTGCCTTGAGCCTGTTGCGACGACATTCTATCCAACTATCAACTTTTTGATATAGCGATGAGTACACATGCTTTCCATTGTCCAGCATGTGTCTTATCTTGTTGACAACTTCCACTCATCGGCCTGTCACAACCAGATCCGGGCTGCAAGCCGAAGGGGGCCAACAGAAGGATTGCCAATGCTGGGCCTATGACTGGGCATTCACGTGCAGAAAGACTTCTATATTGCTTATCCTGCTTGTCAACTGCGCCGCGGGCGAAAAAAACACTTTCTATCGCAGGACTCTCGCCAAGCTGATAGCTCTTCTTTTCGCCACCCGTGCACGCGAGCCGTTGCCGTTGCGGTGCTTCGGTGCTTCAAGTCGAAACAAGCACCTGCCTCTTCTGGCCAGATTGCCGTCCATGACTTCGCACAACCACACGCATAGCAAACACATCATGGCGTCTTATATCCAGCAAAAGAACACATCCTCAAACGCATGACCATGCGCCCTTGAATCCTTCTAATTGTATCATATCTGATCATCGTACTCCACTTCGTCATGCGATCGCTGCATGGCTCGCTGATAACGACGTTTCTTCGGCAATCACTCTGCATTCGCTTCGGTGGCTTGGTATACTTCCTGAGCTACTATCGGCAATATAAAATTCTCGGTTGAGGCCCCCGAAAGCGAAACGGTCGCTCGTATTGTCTGCCACAGCGAAAGGATTTCGCGTGTCTGGCTGGTCACATGTGTCCTATCTCCTTGTCATGGCCTCTGGACCACGCTTGAGATAACAGACAGAATCCTCCATCTTGCTAGCCCGCTGTCAAACACAAGCGAGCGGTTGGCCAGAACGATTAGAGGCCATCTCCGCATCACACTATGGCGCTTAGCGCTTGCCTTGAAATGGCAGGCCCTTTGGATCTACCACACCATTGAGCATGATTAACGCCCTCGCAGTCTAGCTTCATAGTCCGCACCCTTCGCGGTGCCGCTGAGAGACCGGTAAAGAGTTTGATGCTAGACCTCGAGACGCCCAGTCGTCTGTCATGCATGGGAGCGGCGCTGATAGCCAGCCCTGCGATTAGAGGCGGATAATTGTCAATCAAGGGTCAAGCCCGCCACGAGCATCTTGAAGTGCTTAAGTATTTCTTGAGTCCGTCGTACGTGTCACGACCGTTTTTCTTCTGTGTAGGTACTGCTCAATATGGCGTCAGTCAACGATGCTATGGATCGTCCGATCGACCTAGTGGTATGATTGCTCCACTCTCATATACCATTGTGTGGGGATATGTGTAATGCTAACTACTCTAAAGGGCAACATCAACCCAAACGTGCCCCCGATGACCGAGAAGGAGAACGTCTTCGTTCGTGCGACCTCAAACGACCAGTCTGGTTCACCCTCTTTGGACCGCGACCATGACGACAAAGGCGCATCAGCTTACGTTGGAGAAACCTCCGACTTTGATGATGACTCTTCCATCGCCCACGCTGACCCTTTCGAACCGTTTGACGACCTACCGGATGAGCGCAAGCGTATCATCACCATCCGCGCCGTCCTCCTTGGAGCCATTTGTGGTGCACTTGTTGGCTCTTCCAACATCTACTTGGGTCTCAAGACCGGTTGGACTTTTGGTGCCTCGCTGTTCGGAGCCATTGTCGGTTTCGCTGTGATCAAGCCTTTGTCGAAGGCCCTTCCTGAGGCTTTCCCAATCTTCGGTGGCAGCTTCGGTAAGTACAATCGTACCATGTCTTACTTTAGGACCTCCTCAAAGCTGGTCGCCTGACTACAGTACTACCATGTTCATTGAACTAATTTTTTTCCAGGCCCCCGTGAGAACAACATCGTGCAGACTGTTGCTACCGCATCGGGTGGCATGAGCAATGTCTTCATCTCTGCCATTCCCGCCCTGTACCAATTGCACCTCATGAGCGACGACCCGCAGAAGGACTTCGCGCGTCTCATCACCTTGACCATCGTTGGTGGCTACTTCGGCTTTGCATTCGCCACTCCCCTGCGCAAGTTCTTCATTATCTACGTGGCTCGTGAGCTGAGGCTCATCTTCCCTACGCCCTCCGCTACAGCTATGACCATTCGCGCTATGCACGCCGCCGCAACTGGTGCCGCGATTGCTAAGCAAAAGATGAAGGCTCTGTCTATTTCTTTCATCGGTGCGATGGTGCAGCGTGTTGTCTCCCAGTACGCACCCGGCATCCTGTGGGACTGGCACTTCTTCGGCTGGTTCTACACCTGGGGTCACCACAACAACCTCGCAATTCACGTCGAGAACTGGGGCTGGATGGTTGAGTGGACTCCTGCATTCATTGGTGTTGGTATGCTCGTTGGCTTGAACACCGCTTTCTCTTTCCTCGGTGGATCTGTCCTTGCTTGGGCCATCATTGGCCCCGCCCTCGTGCACAATAAGATGGCATTTGGCAAGCAAATCGCCCCCGAAGACCCCAACTGGAGCGAGTACATGTCTTTCGGATCCCTTGGTCTGTCTTCCTCGAACAAGATCACTCCCAGCCCTCGCTTCTGGATGCTCTGGCCCGGTGTTCTGTTGATGATCGTCGTTTCCTTCACAGAGCTGTTCATGCAGTACAAGGTCTTCTGGTTCATCTGCAAAGCGATCTACCGCGCTTGCTGCAAACAGCTCAACACCCTGTACCGCAAGAAGAACGGCGCTGACCACCCCTACCTGGAAGCGAAGTCCCAGCAAAAGGAAGAGGACCTCGTTAAGGACCCCGCCAAGCCCGAGGAAATGGTTAAGTGGTGGTGGTGGGCTCCCCTCCTCGTCCTCATGGTCATTCTCATCTGCGTTGTGATGGGTGTTCAGTTCGACATGCCAGTTGGCATGAGCTTGCTCTCAGTCTTCCTGGCATTCGTGTTCTCCTTCCTCGCCATCCAGTGTACTGGTATTACCGATATCACCCCTCTTACTGCCGGTACGTTCAACCCGATTTCCCGGTCCAGGTTCAGACTCCGTACTACTCTCTCAGCGGTAAGGCGAGCAGTACGGATCTTGAAGCCGGACCACGAGCTTGTGATCTTTGAGACACTTTGCTGACTTGAATGTTTCTCTAGCCGCCAAGGCCTCCCAGATCGTGCTCGGTGGCGCGACCAAGGCAGAGGGCTGGATTCCCGCCGATGCCCAGCGTCTCAACTTGCTCGGTGGTGCTATCGCCAACATTGGTGCTAACCAGGCCTCTGACTTGGTCGGAGACTTCCGCGTCGGCTTCCTGCTTCGCACTGCTCCGGATCAGCAATGGTTGGCTCAGGCCATCGGTACGGTCGTGGCTTGTTTCTTGGCCCCGGCTCTGTTCGTCCTCTTCGCCAAAGCCTACCCTTGTATTCTGGACACCGAAGCTGAGACTTGTGCTTTCTCCGCCCCATCTGTGGCTGCCTGGCGCGCTGTTGCTATCGCTGTCACAGCCGATGAGTTCCCCGTACCTAACTCGAGTGGTATCTTCGCCATCGTCTTCTCACTGTTTGGTGGCGCGATGACTATCTTCAAGGAGTTCGGCTACACTGGCAAGTGGGCCAAGTACCGTGACTACCACCCTAACTTCATGGTCATTGGTCTCTCTTTCACCATCGTCCAGACGTACTACGGTACCGCCCTCTGCATCGGTGCCATCCCTGCATACTTCTGGAACAAGAGGAACCCGAAATCGTTCGACATCTATGGTAAGCCACTCAACCCTAGCTCTAATTCTTAACTTCAGTATCGCTGACTTATTATCAGGCTACGCCGTTGCCGCTGGTCTCATCGCTGGTGAAGGTATCGGTGGTGTTATCAACGCCGTCTTCCAGATTGCAGGCATCTCCGGCCCGGAGAAGTACGGCTCTACTGTTGGCTGCCCAGCAGGCTTGTGCTAAGTGCTGAGTGCTTTGGTATGAACTGCATTGCATTTCGCGGAGACGAAGCACGAGTTTGACGGGGATGATGGCGGTGGATGACATAATGACTGGAGCGTATTAGTGTACGATCTTAATACTTTAATTCTTAGCCCGCAATTCAGGTCCATGTGATTGCGAGCTGTTCTATCTTAACGACTACGAGTGGCTCTATGTTCGGTATCGATACCATGTTTTATGTGCTGTGGCAGCCCGATGGGGTCCATTGACTTCCTCCTCGAGCGCTCCTTCCAGCTGCGAGGGATCTCGGCACAGAATACAGGAAAGTTCTGGTGCCTAAGGCTTCACCCTGCAGTCTGCGATGGATGTGACGAGAGGGGACCTCGCAACTGCATCGCTTCGTGCGAAGGTTACCACACGAGCCTTCGATATTCAATCTTTCGTATTCACTTATGCATTCATCCTCAGATCATGCAGAATCTTATCCGCACCCATTCCCAAAAGCTGCTCCGCAAGCTCATGGCCCAAACGCAGCGCCTCCTCCTGCGTCTTAACAACACCCTTCTTCTGCGATTCGACCATATCCTTGCCGTCAGGACTAATAACAGAAGACTTCAACACCAACTCATCGCCATCCCAAGTAGTCTCCACACCAACCGGAGCGCTACAACCTCCCTGCAAAGTCTTAAGAAGACTCCTCTCAGCAAGACAAGCAAGAGCAGTAGAACGATGCGCCAGCACGCTCAGGAAATCCAGCATCCGCTCATCTCCATCTCTAATCTCAAGACCTAGCGCTCCCTGGCCCGGCGCATAAAGCACGCCATCATCAGCGGACAGGTACTGCGTGATCCGGTGCCCCAGATCAATACGCTTCAGCCCAGCCGCAGCGAGGATCAAGCAGTCATACTGGCTCCCATCGGCGTCAAGCTTGCCCAAGCGCGTGTTTAGATTTCCGCGCACATCTACGCACTTGAGGTGCGGAAAGTGGCGGAACGTCTGCGCTTTGCGGCGAACTGAAGATGTTCCCACGACGGAGCCTGCGGGCAAATCCTGGATGCGCTTGTAGGGTGAGTTGGCCTTCATGACCACGACGTCGCGCGGGTCCTCGCGCTCGCAGATCACGCCTAGGGCGCATGAACTGGGGAGGGAAGTTGGCATATCTGTTTCCTCCCTTAGTAGACATTCGTTTGTGAAGTTACAGGTCTGGGCAGATGAGTCATCCACAAACCCCCATCACCATACCACATCATAAAACAGCAACCTACCTTTCAAACAATGCACCACAACATCCAGCCCTCCCTCCATCAACAACTGCTCCAGCTCCTCGGTCCAGATGCTCTTCGAGTCGAACGCCGAAAACGCCTTGACCTGGTTCTCGTCGGCCATGGTGCTGACGACGCGGGAGACATATTCGGGCTGCGGCGCGACGGCTTTGAGCTGCGCGATGATGGCGTCGACTTGCGCGATGGCGAGTTGCGATCTGCGGGTGCCGATGTTGATCTTCTCGATGGTGTGGGCGGCCTGGTTGGCGGTAGCGCCGAGGACGACGGTAGTCATTGTGGCGGCGTTGTGAACGTTGTTATGATTTCTGATTTTTATTTTCCCGGTCGATCCAGTTGAACTGGCAGTTGACTTTTTTATGTTGATTTCAGAGTTCTCGAATGATTGCGACCGACAAGCTATGGTTGGTATCGTCTTTCTTACTGTTCTTCAATCGCAGTAAGCTGAACCTTCGTGAGATTTTGCGCCAGCCAACTGTTCAAGTCCAATTCCTCCGACAAAGCCCCACCGCGAATCGTAAGTTAATGGTTTCGGATCACAAATACATGCAGCACAACGATTACAAGTGATACCGCCAAAAACGTTTGGAAAATTGACAGTATGCCGTCCGCGTCCTTTACACAAATATGTATCTGTATCTAGAAAATTTCCTCCTGATAACAAGAACAAGCGCCCCAACGCCACGCCATGCCATCCCATATCCAGACCATACATATTACGAGATCTCGCCCTTTACATACACGCATCGAACAAGAAAAATCATGAAACATACAAATCATCAAACCAAAAGGAAATGAAACAAAACGCTAAACAAAAAAACTCCTCCTGCTATGCATCCACCACCACCTCAGCCCCTCCCGGGCATCCACTCCTGCCCAGGATAACTCGCCCCTCTCATATTCATAATCTCAGATTCGCTCACCCCAGCATCGTCCCTCCTACCCGAATACCCAGACGCCGTGCGCTGGTACGACAGCGGGCGACCCTGATTGTTCTGGCTGAACTGTCTCTGTGGACCCGGTCCCGGGCCTGCGGATCTCGGTGCGACTTGGTTGTAGTAGCGGTTTTGTTGGCGAGGCTGCTGCTGCTGTGGTTGCGCGTAGCCGTGGTGGTATTGCTCCGGGGAGGCATATTCGTAGGCTTGCGGGGAGACGGGGGAGTATGGCGCTGGGCTCGAGGGTTGGTGTGGGGAGGTGGTTGTGTAGGTTGTTGGGCTTGATACTTGGTCGCCGTAGTGAGGAGGTCGCTGCTGGCCTTGTGGAGGCGCCATATTCTGCAACTGCAGCGGCGGGACGAAATGGTAGGGCGTCATGGAGCTGTATTGGTCTTGGTAGCCCTGGGGATGGGCCTGGGTTCGTACGGCGCCTCGAGCAGCAGCAGGCGGGCCTCTGTATTGTTGTTGCTGAGGTGGTGTGTTCTGCGGCTGCTGTCTGTTCAAGCCGTCTTGCGGCATACTGATAGACCAAGGCGTCTGCTGATCGTGGTAGTCCTTGGCAGGCGAGCGAGCCATCTGCTGGTCAATGGAGCCGACACTCGTGGTTGGCGCACTCGCAGGAGGCGTTTGTGTTTGCAATTGTGGAAGTGTTGGCTCTCGCTGGGGCCTCTGCTGGTGTTGCCAATACTGTGTCTGGTAGTCCTGACGGCCTGGTGCTTGAGGGAAGTTATCAGGAATCTGGGCCATTGCCGGCGATCTGACCACGGAACTTTGTGAGTAAGTGGATGATTGTCTGGTATCGACAGTAGGACGAGACGGGACAGGCTGCGCCTGCTGCTGCGGAGATCCCTGAGCAGAAGCCGACTCGACGTGACCGTCCGTGTAGGATCGCGCTGGCGCTACCGAAGTCCCCTTCGAAGAGTCCACTGGACTATTGGCTTCAGGGATTCCAGGAACGGTATCGCGCCTCCAATGGCCCTCGCTGTGCAATCTCCGCGGTTGTGGCATGGGCTGGGCTGATTGACCTTGCGGGCTTCCATAGTATTCGAATGATGCAGCCTGCTCGCTCACGGGACTACTGACCAGGCTATGCGTCCGGGAGTTAGGCACCGAAGTCTGGTATTGCTGATTTGCTGCTTGTGGCGGATACTGCTGATACTGTGCCTGAGGCGGACCTTGCTGATAGTATCCAGACTGTCGTCGAGGACCCGCTACTGCTCCCACTTGCGGCTGATACGGCGAGCTCATCGTAGCAGGCTCAGCGTACGTTTGCTGCGGCTGCGGCTGTTGCCAGTACTGAGGCGGTATCTGCTGTCCCTGCCCCGGATGCCCTGCGTAGTTACCGGGAGGCGGGCCCATATAGTAGTTAGCTGGCGGCTGCGAGTACTGCTGCTGCTGTTGCTGCGGCGGCTGAGTCTTAGTAAGCTTCTTCGAAGCCTTAGCAGGCACCGGACTAGCAGTCTGCGAGTTCGCAGCCTGCGCGCCGGCCGGAGCGCCAGTCCTCGGAGTCATGGTACTCGACCTGCGGAACAACGACCCCAAACCCGAGAAGCGTTTGTTCTTAGGCGGTTCGACAGCAGACGACGACGCGCGCTGCGGCTTCTTCAGCGTCTTAGACTTCGCCAGCGCGCTCTCGTTAGCACTAACAGTACCCTTCGCCGCTCCATCGCGAGAAGAGGGCCTGCTGGCGTTCGCGCTCGAGTAAGTCGAAGCACGCCGGAAACTGTCCATGATACCGCTCTTGCGTCTCTTCTGCGGCTGCTCGGCTTTGGCGATGTCGTCTGCGATTTGGTCGACCTGAGGGTCGATGAGGCCGTCGTAGTTCGCGTCGAGTTTACTGGGAGATGGGATTGCGCCTGGACCCCCTGCGGCGGACGCGTCAGGGCCGCGGAAGAAGCCAGAGGAGTGCTTCGAAGAGCTCTCGCCGACCACTGGGTCTGCGTCACCAGCTTGGGGAGAACGAAGCTTATCGTACTCGCTGGGAGGTTGCTTGATCGACGGCGCTCGTGAGGCAGGCTGCGAAGGCTGCTGCTGCTGTGGGTAAGGGAAAGCGCCCGGCACAGGATAATCAGCCATACCGCTGGCCGTAGAATACCTCTTGCCAGACTGAGTAACGTCAATCGTATGCTGCGCCATAACGCCGCTCGATCTCCTGCTGTGAGGCAGATACGAGATCGGGCGCTGTTCGATCCTTTGGTCTGGTCGATAGTCACGATTCATGAAACCGCTTTCCTGAGGTTTTCCACCACCAGCCATACTCTCAGGCTCCATAGTCAGTGTCCCAGGACCAGTAGTAGTTCCCTCGAAATGCAAAGGCGAGACACTACGCGGCTGGCCGTCATCCACCGTGCTGTCCAAAGTCGAAGTCGGCATACCAATAACAGATTGCCGCTTCGACGCAGCGCCAGGTATAATAACCGTGTCCGGGCTCTGGGGATTGCCCAAGCTGGACACAGAAGACCTCCTCGAAGCAGCGTCGTCGACTGCTTTTGGTGAAGAGACAGCGCTGAGCTTATCCCAATTGGCAGGAGTTGAAGGACGCGACGCCTTCGTTGGCGAAGGCCTCACGTCGGCGAGGAAATCACTGTTCCCCTGCGTGCGCGAGGTCTGGTTCTGCATCGGCGCAAAGTTTGGTAGAGGCTCGGGAGCACGAGCAGGAGCAGCATCGTCAGCCAAGCTCATTCTCCGTGGCGTGGCAACTGGAGTGAATTGTCTTCGTCGCTGCTGGCTAGGCAATTGGTCCAGAGCGCTGAACTTCCTCTCTGGCTGTGGGCGAGGCGCAGTCGAAGCAGGAACAGCCCACGAAGCACTCCGTGATTGGGTATGCTTGACAGACGGTCGACGAACCTTGCCGTTGTCGAGAGAAGAGCGTCTTCCATCCAGCTCGGAAGCACTGGGTGTCTCCTCCACAATCGGAGCAGACACTGCTGTCGAATCCCTAAGAACCACAGGCTCATCCTGCTGCTTCAAGTCCGTGGTCGAAGCCTGCACAACCCCCTGCTCCGCCGGCTCCAGCCTCCACCCCTCCACATCCTCCTCCACCACCGGCGGCGGCGCCTCAACAACCTCCCCAATCCAGCTCCCCTTCCTCGCCTTCCCGGGCGACGCCGGCCCCACGCTCTCCTGCACCGACGGACTAGGCAGCACGCCCAACCTTCCATGCTCATCCCGCCAGCCACTACCGTAGCCAACCTCCGCGTCGTCGTCCTCCCACGCCTCGCGTCGCCGGTCCTCTGGGCCGGGCATGACGAGCGGGGAGGCCGAAGGCGCGGTTGGGGAGGTTAGGCCTAGACCTGGAGCTGGGCCTGGAGCTGGGCCTGGAGTGGTGGTTGGGTTTTCGGGCGCAGGCGCAGGGATGGGAGGGACTTGCTCTGTCTCGCCGGGAGCGCGGCCGAGGATGATACTTGCTGCTCGCGAGGCAGGGCGTGAGGGGCCCGGGCTTTTGGTGGTGGTGGTGGTGGTGGTCGTGGCGGTGGTGGTAGTGGCGTCGCCAGCTACACCATAGCCCGTCCCAAAAACAATACTATTCGATCTCGACCTAGACCTCGTGTTCGACCTCGAGACATCTCGCAAGCGACCAAACACCGAACGCGGGCGCTCGGTAGTAGCAGCAGCAGCAGCAGCAGTAGCAGCAGAAACACCTTGATCAGCCTCATTAACATTACCACTTACCGTCTGCAAAGCAGCTGGAGTAGTAGGGCGAGACGGAGGGTTTGCTGCTGTTGGTGTTTGTGTTGTTGTTGTTGTCTTCTCTGCGGTGGTGGTAGAAGCTTGGTGCGAAGCAGTGCTGCTGTTGTGCAGATTCTTGGACTGAGAAGAGGAGGAGTCGTCGACAGAGGCAGCAGCGAAAGCGGGGGCGATGACAAGAGGAGAAGGAAAGTGGGAGGAGGAGGAAGTAGAGGAGGAGCCCTAGAGAAGAAGAACTTACATGAGCGTGCGTTCCTCCCAAAAAAGTGATGAAGATCGAAGTGTGAGGAGAAGAAGTTTGTGAAGGACGAAAATTGTGTGAGAGGAGGAGGCAGATAGATGGAGTTTAGGAAAAGAGGGTTTTTTTTTCATCAGCGGTCGTCCCAAGAAGGAAAAAGGAGAAAGCTAGTACGACACGATCTTCCCGAGAAAAGATCACAAAAAAGAAGATCATAAGGGAAAAAAAAGTCAACAGAATGCTGGGGGTATCGTCGAGCCACAACCACCGCCAACACGCTCAAGAACAAAAATCCGAGCCAGCCAACCGCAATGCTGCGAGAGAACGATCCCTCACTCGCCCGAGAAAAACGTCAAGAGAGTATCTTTCGTTTCTCATTCCTAGACGTAGAAGAAAGAGCGAGACTCAGCATGCCGTCATTTCTTTTTGCAAGTTCAGAAAAGCGCCAACAACAAGAATCCCATAAAACATTGTCAAACATCGAGAAAACAAAGGTAGCAGCAATGATGATGAAGGAGTGCAATGCAATAAAAGAAAGGAGGGTTACTCTACCTTTTCACCACTTCGCCCAAAGCGACTCTTGCCCTTCGCGAACAAGCCCTTGGCGCCAGCGCCAGCGCTCTTCATGAAGTCCTTGCCCTTGGCCTGCATCTTCTCGACGTCTTGGTGTGTACTAGAAGACGCCGTGGTTGGTGTAGTGCCAGAAGTGCTGGTTGTGCTGGCCTTTCGCTCGCCGCCGATCTTGAGAATGGAGGGGCTGTGCTTGTGGCTGGCGCCTCTGATGGTGCCTCCCAAGCCTGAGATGGTGTTGCTTAGGCCGGCTGTTTGGATGACGGCAGGACCTTCATACTTCTGGCTTCCAGCGTTGGCGTATTCTGGGTGAGCCGATAGCATGCCCGACAGCCAGCCGGAGAGACCAGTGTTCATGTCGGCGAATCGACGACGGGTAGTCTCGTAGGCGGCGATGCGATCATCTGTGTTCTTGATCGCGGCCAAATCGCGGAATGCAGGAATTTTGCTGTGAGCTGCCGTAGAAGGCTTGGCTGTTGCGGTAGATGGAGAGGGCAAAGCTGGCGAGCCTTCTTTAGTAGGCACAACCGGAGACAGTGGTTCGGCGGTCCGGGCTGCTTCATCAACATCTTCGACCATGGGTGTAGGTGCCAGGTTATCCAGACCGTCAGAGGAGTGTTCAGGGCTTTCCGCAATTGGGCTTACCGCGTCTTTCGAAGCGTCATTACCTTGGCTTCCAAGTGCGAGTGCAGCTGTGCCAATTGGGAGTCCAGAGGAAAGCCTGTTCTCGGCATCAGCTGCTTCATTGAGCATGAAATGAGGCTCATCTTGCTTTTCAGTATCCGCAGTGCTAGGTTCTGAGTCTGCCACCCCTTGAGTGTTCACGACATGAAGGCCTTGGTTAGACCTGGGTCGTTCGTAGCTCTCCCTGTCCTCATCGCCTTTGGTCTCGCCCACAACGGCTATGGGAGCGTACAACCGATCGGGGCCATCTGTAGAGCGGTTCTCCCAAGAGAAGCGCTGACCTAAGAGACCAGGCCTTGACTGAGAAGGTAGACCACTGCGAGCGTCCGAAACCTTGGCCTCCGCTGGTGGTAGAGCAGACTGTCCACCGGCAACTCGGCGCTCGTTATCTGGGGCGTCAAGAGCGTCTTGCGTTCGGTAGGTGTCCTCGAGATGATTCTCACGCTTCGCTTCGGCCATTTTATCCTCACCAAGAGAACGATAGATGTCTTTTCGCAGGCGATCGCTCTCAAAGTCAGTAGCTCTGGTATCAGTAGACAAAGTAGGAAGTACAGTGGGTCTGGTGAAAGTAGAGTCGCGGGATTGGTTTGGCGATTGCTTGCCGAAACTCAGTGGGGCCACAGCATCCGGTGTGTCTGATGACGCACCAGCAAAGTAATTGCTTACAGGTCTGCCTACACCAGGTCCAGCATCCGAAGTCTGTCCAGGTGGCAGGGGTGTGTCCTTGGCAGGCGGTGTAGGCGGCACTGAGTCTGCAACACTATTAGTTCCATCGGATGGCGCATCGCTGTCTCCGCGCCTCAAGATGGGTAGATTGAGATGCTCGATGTTTCCAGTTTCGCGATGGGGTCGCAATTCAGGCACATCGACAGGTGCGGCATTTCCTTTGTCCGCAAAGTCCCGAGTCTGATGTCCATAGCCGGCAGAAGATATAAATGCTGTGCCGAGTGCGGCGCCGGCGTTCTTAACAGCAGCCAAGGCACTCTGCGACTGGTCGATATCCGCGGAAGAATCACGTCCATGCAACTTCGTTTTGCGGGTGGTAGGTGTCAGGTCGACCTCTTCTTCAGGAGAAGCTACCAATGTCCCCTTCGGAGTGGGCGGCGCGATAGGAGTGATGTCCCTGTTTGTCTGGTCACGTCCTCGCTCGACGTCCAGAGCAGGCTCAGACACTTCGCTCGCGGGCGTTGGTGCAGCACTGATCCACTCGCCCGGCAGATGCGGCTTGAAGCTGTCAAGCCTTTCAGTAGCAGGCCTTGTAGGCGAAGTCGCAGCTCGTATAGTCGACGTGTTCTGTCCAGCTTGGTCATAAGCAGGGAACATAGCACCGTCAGCAGGGCTGCCAGGGGTTTGTTGCGAAAGAGCAGATCCTCCAGTTGTCCTACGATTCAAGCCAGGTGTCACCTCGTCGTCGGCGCCGAAGTTGCTCCAGGACGACTTCGAGGACATCGCAGAAGCAACACTATTCCTTTTGGAGTCCTCGTCGATCTGGTGGAACTGGTCAACCATATTGCGCACTCGGCTGCGGCTGTTGCCAGCAGGGCTGCTTCGGCCACTTCCGGACGTGGCTGGATGTGGGAAAGGACGCGCAAAGCCTGTTGGTGAGCGAATAGTGGGCGAGCTTGGGTTGCTTGGATGCGTGTCGAGGAATAGATTCTGGTTCATGGTCACCGCCTCTGCCACAGACGGGCTATTCTCGCCAGAAGTCTTGGCTTCAAGAGCTAGATCGGACTCGCGGACACTGTAGTCCGTACCACTCCTTCCTCGGCCAGTCGTGGGTAGCGGCTTGACAACTTCTGGGCCACTTGCGCCTGGGAAAATCGAATCTGGAGTCTCTAGAGGTGTCTCAACCGGCTCAAGGGTAGCTGAGGGCATTTCGGGAGCCGCAGGATCAACGTCAGGAGCTTCGGGATCGTTGACAGTAACAGCGGACATTGGCCCACTGAGTCGGCGAGTATCAGTATCTCCGAGCCCAGGTGTACGCGCCGGCGAATTGTTAGGCGACGGCGTGTCCATGCTCCTCCTGTATCCGGGTGTAAAGCCAGGGATCTCTGAGCTCACGTTCCTGCTGTGGTTCGGCGTGGGCTTTCGCATGATGCTGGGCCTGGACGTGATTGGAGGCGCGGTGGAATCGTGCGAGGGTCGTGATTTTGCAACTTCAAGAGGTGTCTCCTCGGCGATCGAAGGTACAACGGCATCCCTTTCTTGTTGTCTTTGCTGTGCAGTTGCAACAGAAGGAACACGAGACATGATCGGGCTGATAGAGCGAGTAGAGTTGGTGTCACTTCTACCAATCCCAGACTGCGTGGTATCGCGCGAGATTGGTGAAGCAGGGACAGAACTGTCGCCCTGGTTATCAAACGCTTTGTGCACGACTGAGCGGAAACCCGCTGATGGCTGGTGCGACAGTCCACCCGGATGTTCGTCTGCGCTTCTGCCAAGCTGCTCTACCGGAGCACCAGTCGAACGCTCGGCTGCGATCTCTGCTGCTGCTGCTGCTGGATCACTTGCCTGAGTTGTTTGATTGTGGTTGTCCGAATATTGGTGCGTAGGCATAGTAGGAGTGATGTCGCGCGAGCCGGAAGACAAAGCAGAGGCTGCGGCATTAGCTGCGGCAGTGGATGCAGCAAGACCCGTAGCGCTGATACGTTCCTCTTCATCGTCACGCGGCATGAAGCTACCAAAGCCGGATATTCGACTGACTGGAGGAAGTCTTGGGCTGCTGTCTGACGGTCTGAGGGAATGTTGATCCGATGTTTCCGTAGGAGGGATCGATGGCTGAGCGATGGTCATGGCAGGTGTCGAATGTTCCGTGACTGCAGGCAGCGAGAGATCTGGTGAGGTGGGCTTGGGGTCCTTAATTTCACTCACGGGCTCCAAGCTTGGCCGTCTTCCAGAGCTTGACGGAAGACTTTCCTGGCTCTTCTTACGATGAAGAGTGTGCTGAGTGATTGAAGGCGAGCCCATTTCCCTCTGCAATGCGTCCGTGCTCGGTCTTCCTGAGTCCATTGACTGCCTTTCCTTCTGTCGCTCTTCCTCCATTCGCTTGTAGATATCGCTTGGGCGAACGAATGGCAAGGGTTTGTCCGAGGAAGGCGAAGTGGTAGCAGGCATAGCTCGTACGCCCGGCGCAGGGCTGCCCCCAAGACTGCTTTTCCTCGGCGGTCGATCCACACTGCCAGGCGTCACTGGACTGCGAGGTGTGTTCAAAGGCTGTGGGACCTGGCCCGGATTGCTAAACTCCCGCATCCGCCGACGGGTATCCTCTGGGCTCTTTCCATCCTGGAGTGCTGCCTTACCGTTCCCAGTGGGACTAGTGATGTGCTCCGGCTCATATATTGCAGTGCCGGAGCTGAACTGCCGCCTCTCGGTATCGACGCCGCGGTCGAAGCTCGACTGCCGCTGCAGCTGCGGGCCTGAGTTTTGCTGCGTGTTCGATGGTTCTGAGTATCCTCCATAATCGTCGTAATCATCGTATCCGCCCCAATCGTCTCCATCGTAATTGTTTGTCTTGGCCTGGGTCCATTTCTGCGTGCGGTTGCGGCCTGGAACAGTTTTGAAGGAAATGGGCTGCTGGCTCGGATTCTGACTAGGCTGCGACATGATAGTCGGCTGAATGATCGATTTGCTGAGTACTTTCGACTAATGAGATCCCATCGTACAGGGCAAGCCTGAGGTTACTGGGATGAGGGACAGGTGTTTCGAGCGGGAATGTATGAAGTGGTGGCGCGCGTGGTAGTCGTGGTGATTAATAGATATTAGGTGATTAGTGTGTGTCCGGCAGATTGACAGAGCACGCGAGAAGGTGGGCGAGCGGTCGAGGGATAGTCAGTGACGGGCTGGAGCAGGTATGTGGTGGATGATGCGAGGGCGAATGATGTTGCCCGTGCGAGCTTCGTGTACAGGGGTGCTCCAAACTTGGTTTGGGCGGGTGGTGCGGGCCTATAGATGGCAGATGCCACCGATTGCGCCTAGTTTTGATGGAGATGCACGTGCAGGAGGGAGATGATGATGATGATATACTTTATTTGTGGTGATGGACCATCACTTATGAACATATTAATGTTATTATACATCATCGACATATATGTACTCGACTCGTGCTTGTTGATGGATGAACTCATTGCCTGCAGTGCTTGCGTAGGACGTTGTGCTCCGCCACAGGCAACGCACACGCATGCATGCCCATCAGCTTCACACCCGCAGCAGCTCCTCAGTTCTGCCCTTTGTCTCCTTCCACACACGCGGGGTCATCTTATCATGCACCATAGTGCAACGGCCGTGTTTCACCAGAGAAACGTCCTTCTACCAGTGTCACCGTCGGACACAATTGGTTGGATCACGCGGATATTTGATACAAACGGCTAAGCCACTGAAGACTGGCAGTCACAGAGCAATCGCCTGATGCTTTCATGTCGTGCCATGGCAGCATTCAT
Organism: Cladosporium velox; assembly: GCA_024604135.1. Lineage (NCBI taxonomy): Eukaryota > Fungi > Ascomycota > Dothideomycetes > Cladosporiales > Cladosporiaceae > Cladosporium > Cladosporium velox. The sequence goes on along the minus strand of JANIIF010000008.1, from coordinate 354,293 downwards.
CTGTCGCTGTATCAAACACCGCCCCGTTCTCACGTCAAATCCAATGCGTAACAGACTAGAGCTGTAAGCTTCTTCGAGAGCAGTAAGCATGTTTCTAGAAGTTCTTTGATCGATTGCCATGAGAAATGTAGCAACGAGTCTTGTTAGCATTGGTAGGTGAGGGCCAACAAAGACTCGATTGAGCAGATGCCTCGATGCGCAACGAAATGTCCACGGACATGCAGTCCACAGTCTACATTCAGCAAGAATGCGAGAATCCATTGGGACGGTAACAATATAATGTATAATCTTACATAAGGCAGATTAAAGTTGCGCCACCGTGCAGGGATGCTGGCTTGGGGGTGGTGCTGCGCGCATCCACGGCCAGGCTAGACGTCCTCAAAGCAACAACCTTTTCCCACGCCTCGACCACCACTAACACCCCGACACACCACAACTACCCCGACTCTCTCTCCGCATACCCCAGGAGTAATATCAACACCACCACTACTCACCCGACGTCCACCTCAGCGCACCACGGGACATCCTTACTGCCCTCAAAGAACACCTGGCCGCTCATCTACTCCTTCGACACCTTCCAACAACACAATCGCAACACGAGCCCTCTCCTGCATATAAGCCTCTCGCGCACGCCGTACAACGCTCTTCTTCGCGCCCCCGCGCACCCATGCTGCCAGCCATGGCCTCCTCCATCCAAGACCGCACTCCCGAATTCCGCTCCATCCTCTCACAGGCCCAAAAGACTCTCGCGCGCCAACGCAAAACCGGTCCCCAAGCCCAACCACTCCTCCAAAATGGCGCCGCGACACCGCCCACGCGCAAGCAGCGCTCCGAGTTCGCGCGCAACGCCGCAGCCATCGGCCGCGGCATCTCAGCGACAATGGGCAAACTGCAGCGCCTAGGCGAGCTCGCAAAGCGCAAGACCCTCTTCGACGACCGACCCGTCGAAATCGCCGAGCTCACCTACGTGATCAAGCAAGACCTCGCCGGCCTCAACCAGCAAATCGGCAACCTGCAGACCATCCAGCGCGGCGGCAGCGCCAACACCACCGCCAACCAAGAAGGCGAGCACAACAAGAACGTCGTCATGCTGCTGCAAGGCAAACTCGCCGACGTCGGCGTCAACTTTAAAGAAGTCCTCGAAGTCCGCACCAAGAACATCCAAGCCTCGCGCTCCCGACAAGACAACTTCGTCTCCTCCGTCTCCCAGCAATCCGGCCCCCAATCCCACCTCGCTGCGCCCGGCGACCGCTCAGACAGCCCTCTCTACCAACCGCCCTCGCGCAGCCGCACCCCCGGCGGTGGCAGCAGCGCCCAACAATCGCACCAAAACGACGTCCTCTCCCTCGATCCCTCTTCCAGCTCACCCTTGTACAACAACAGCCCGCAATCCCAACAACAGCTGCAGATCATGGAAGAAGGCAGCAGCAGCAACAGCTACATCCAGCAGCGCGGCGAAGCCATCGAAGCCATCGAGCGCACAATCGCAGACCTCGGCGGCATCTTCGGACAACTGGCGACGATGGTGTCCGAGCAAGCGGAGCAGATCCAGCGGATTGACGCCAACACCGACGACGTGGTGGATAATGTCGAGGGCGCGCAGCGGGAACTGATGAAGTATTGGGGCCGCGTGCAAGGGAATCGGTGGTTGGTGGCGAAGATGTTTGGCGTTTTGATGATTTGTGAGTGGTCCCTGATTGACTTTTGCCGTGATGAGTTGCTAACGTTTCGCAGTCTTCCTCCTTTGGGTCCTCATAGCAGGCTAGAGTCCCCACCAGCAGCAGCTTCCATTCATGGCATTTTCAGGGTGTTCTTCTTTCTTCCCTTCGATACTCCCTTTCTGTACAGATTCCCATCACGCCCCCATTCTGTAACAATTACCCCAACAATTCTATTATCACTACTTTATACATTAATGATTTTTTTGGCGCAAGGCGGTTGCAAGATACAACAGAAGTGTCAAAGAGCTGGTCTTGGAGAACATCGAACTCATAGGAAGCGAGCAAGCGTCATAGAGAAAGAAGAAAAGAAAAAGAACAAATTCTTGGTCTCGATTTGGAGAAGTTCTGATTAAACATCTTTTGCATTTGTGGTTTTGATCTTTTCTTCTCGTATGTTGCATTACACTGGTTATTATCTCTTCGCTGGCTGTATTCCGTGTTGCCAGCTCCTCTTCAGACTTTGCAAGGCAGACACGTTACAACCATCAACACTCTGCCAGTCTTCGATCTATCATACATCAAAGCTAATGCGCTGTGGCTTCTGTCTCTCTCAAGCCAAGCAACCTCGCTCTCGTCATCGAGCTCTCTTCTCCATCTCCATCATCATCACATCGACATGAACACCACCAACCCCACCCCCCTCAAAACCTCCCCCCAAACCCATACCCAACCCTCCTCTCCGACCCCAACCCGGGCATAGCAACCGCCTGACTAGCCCTCTGCGCCTCGAAATGATTCCCAAACCTGACGTCCAAGCCGCGCGGCACAGGCTGGTACCGCGGATCCCTGCCCAGGCGCTCCGGCGGCTGGCCCCACTCGCTGTCGAAGAAAGACTCGTTGCCGCTCGCGCTGCGGTCGAGGGCCCAGTCGGGCGCTTTGACCCATTGGCAGAAGTAGTCGCGGCGTTTCTCGATCGGGCCTTGGACGTAGGAGGCGAGGTTTTCGAGGACGGGGACGAGGAGGCGGGTGGTGAGGATGTTGGTGTTGGTGATGGAGGGTTGCTGGGTGGTGGAGGGTGTGGGTCGGGAGCGGCTGGGAGGGGCGATTGGTTTTGTGCTTGCGGCAGAGGAGTGTTTGCGGCGGTTTGGGGTGGCGTCGGTGGCCATGATGCGCTGGTGGAAGTCTTCCTGGCGGGAGAACTTGTTGCCAGACCAGAGCCATTCGTTGAGTTGTTGTTCATCCCATTGCTTGAGATACGAGATTGGTGGCAGCGGCATGTCCTGATCGTTACCCAGTTCAGCAGTTTCATGCTGCCATCCACGATCAGGACTACTGTCACGTAGATCGTTCTCGGACAGCGCAGACGTGGTGGCATTGAACGGCATCTGAACGGAAGGTGCGAGCGTGGTTGGGAACGGGGCTTGACCATGCCCACTGAGTCCACTCAGGCCCGGAATCATGCTCAGACCAAGCAAAGGGAGCTGTCCTAGGTTCTCCTTTTGGGGTGCTGGTTTGGGAGGCGACTCTTGCTTGACAGGTTCCGGAGTGGGTTGCTTGACAGGTTCCGGAGTGGGGTCCCTGTGCTGCACGTCTTGGAATGGATCATATAGGACTGTCCTTCCGATATTGGCCTGACACTTCGTACGTTCCTTAGCCTGCTCGCCCATCTTCATAACATGCTCCCTCATCGCGCTACGAGTGTCGAGTGGAGACGCCGGCTTGGACGATACAGTTGATGCGGGCTGTTCGGCAGCCCTAGTCGGTCTATCAGATGGAGAGTCGAAGTGGGTAGCTGGGCGGCTTGAAGACCTGCGAGCAAACATGGGACGATCGTTGTGGTATGGCTGTGGGGGTTGTTGCGTCTGTTGGGTGCTGGGCTGGTATTGTTGTGATGGTGGCCCTGCACGCCATCTGGGCGTCGGATCGTCGACGTTGCCTTGGTCATACAGAGGTCTTGGTGCGTGTGGGATGTAGCCAAGGTTCGGATAACCAATGTAAGGCATGGCATATCCTTGGTAGTACATGTTCATGGGGTTCATGGGGTTGTTCCACGCGTGATAAGCAGACCAGTTACCCATGTGCTGCTGACCATACATGCTGTTTGGATATGGGTAGCCGTAAGATTGGTGCAACGTAGAGTCGGAGACGAATGGATCATCCTTCACATTCTCACGTGGCGTTGGGGTGAAGTGACGAGCTGGGTTCAGACGCGCATCAAGGTGCTGTGGTGCTGCTTGAGTACGAGGCATAGGGTTGAAGTTTGGTCTGGGTGGCATTGCAGCAGTGCCTTTGAAGGCAACAACGCTTTTCTCGGGCGACAGAGATGCTTGACGGGATGTCATTGTACTAGGACGTTCAGGCATCTCGACCTTTGACGTGATTCTCCTTGGACCAGTCGGGGCGGTCGAGGGCGGGCGTGTGTCAGGTAAGCATGCTGCGATGTCTTTGACGCCGAACGGAAGTCCCATTGCATCTGCCTCGCGCTGCTTGGCAACAGTGCGAAAGTATGCGAGGGTGTTCTGCTGCAGAGACTGCCATGCTGTCTCGCCCTTCAGGCGATCAGCAGCCAGCTGGCCTTCAATCTTCTTGCGGATATTCGAGAACTGTCCAATATTCTCCCAGCCGAAGCGCGATGCTGACCACTGGTGCGCGGATACATCTCCGTTCGGGTGCTGGATGAACTGAAGTTGACCGTCAACAGTACCAGGGTTGCCATCCATAAATCCGGGCCCAGGAAGTTCATTCCCGAAAACATCAGTGATGTCGCGCTTGCTAAACGTGGCCTCCACGGTAGGGTTTTGCGAAGTTAGCTTCTCACTGAAGGCTGAGATGGGCGGCCTGCCTTTCTTGCGACCGGTGAAGACTTGAAAGTCATCCGACTCGAGAAAACTTGAGTCACGGCGTTCAGAATCAGGATAAGAGGAGTCTTGGGTGTGTGACGAAACGCGAGAGACTGGACGCGATAACATGTTCCCTTGCGATGGCACACGGAAGACATTGATTCTTGTCTCGACAGCAGGCGCGTCGATGTGCTGCTGCATCTGAGTGGCATCGTTCGTTTCGGTGGCAAAGTCGAAAGGCTTCCAAGCCTTGCCTTTGGTGCGAGGTTGCTGCTTGTGCTTCTCGGACGGTGCTTGCGCGAGGAGAGCAGCGTTGGTCGCTGCGATGCGCTTGTTCTGGCGCTCAAGCTTTGCTGCTGCGATGGAGAGTGGGTGATCGACGTCTGTTGACTGCGTAGACGCCATGACGAGATTATGGTAGCTGCTGTTGCCGCTGTCAAGGCGTGACGCTGTGGTGTCGGAGTCGGAGGAGTCGTGAGAGCTGTCAAGCGACCACTTTGTGTGCTTGTTGGTGAGAGCCGACGCGGCGGCGTGAGCTTGGTGTTGATGTTGGTGTGGATGCGAGCGCGGGCTTGTGTCGCGAGTGAAAGACGGAGTGCCCAGCGGGAGTCTGGCTGGCATCGAGCCTGCGGCGTGCAGTACTGGCGGTCGCCGGCCTCGAGGCATCCTAGAGGGAAACGCCAACGCGAGATGTTGCTATGATCGTCTTCTGATGGCGCTGTAGTACTTGTCTTGTGGTATGCGGGATCCTTCGATGTGTCTATGCCTGCTGCCGGGTCTCGATATGAGTTGCGGATTGGAAGCGACGGGCCGTGAAGGAGAAGGCGCGATGCGCGATGCGAATGCAGCTTCCCGTTACAAACACCACTCACTTCGACATCTTGCTTATTCGCCCTGTCTTCACTTTATCCTTCACTCTTGCATTGCATCCTGCGAGCACACTTCCCGGCCGACTTACACCATTACCTTGTCATGCTCTTTCTGTACCTACATCTATGCTGGCTATCAAGCAGCTCTCTTACCATCATCTGGCAGATCGACCTAGGATTAGCAGTAAGAGTTCTCGGCAAGATTTCTGGCTGCTCGCAGAATATACAGTGCTCTCGTCTTCAAACTTCATTCAGGCGCAAGCCTAGGAGCCCCATATCTACAATTTGTGGTTTCAAATGAGGTGCAACATCTTTTCAAGCATGAAGCTCGTTGTGAACATGCTCGATGGCAGCGGGCAAGACAAGTTCTCTACTTACGGTCATCGACGGCAGCTCACTCGATTCGCGTCGCCTCTTCCTCTAGCAGCACTCAATCAGTGAGACTCCGGCCATTGTGAGACTTACAAAAATTCAGGTTGCTTCACGACATGAGAACGGTCAAAGACCTGCAGCACTTGATACAGATGTCGTTTGCTGAAGTCCCGACGCGTCGGCATCCGGTATAGTGCACGGACCGATACATCGGGCTGTGTATCAACGCACGGCAACGGTGGCCAAGATCTTCAAGCCTCAACTGTTCCTGGTTCCTGGCCAAGGTCCGAATGTCTCGCCGACTGATGGACATGCGTCACCACCTGGACAACCATAGTAGAGACGATTAATACGAACCTGAGACTCGGCCGCATATATTGATATGCAGTCATCTTCTCTTCTTTTCACCACCTCGTTGCGTGCTAACTGCTAAGCGAAGTCGCAGTTCCAGAACATAGCCCTGACTTCGGCTTTTGCGTTTGATTGCAGTGCGGAGCAACACGTCAACAAACACCTCTTAGGTCCGGCAGGATCATCACGCCTCGGGTCAGCCTGGGGTAGAAGACCAGGTCGAATCCTCCCTGGGCAGTTTTCTGCGTATCGTCACTCCATCCTCAGCAGTCTTTTGGCTATTCTAACAAGCATTAACAGCAAATATGCGCATGCTCCAGTACGCTGTTCTGTCTGCGCTTAGCGCCGCCTCCTCAGCAACCAACCTTTTCGTCTCCAGCTACGCCGGCGATGTAACTACGCTTTCCCTAGCGGAAGTCAACGGCTCGTACAGCTTGAACGCAACGTCTGCCAACCCAAACTGTGGTCCTAATCCTGCATGGCTTACTCTTGATGCCGCTCGAGGCACTCTCTACTGCCTGAATGAGGGTCTCACGACGCCGAATGGCTCCTTGAGCACCTTTACTATCAACCGTGATGGCAGCCTGAAGCACGTTCAGAACTCGACGACCATCAACGGACCCGTCAGTGGAGTCATCTACGGAGATCCTGCTGGTGATCGCAACATTGCTCTGGCACACTATGTCGGCTCCTCGCTGACCACCTACTCACTCGCCTCCGGTGGCCGCTTCGAGGAAGAGGAGGCCTTTACTTTCTCGCTCACAGAGCCTGGTACCAACCCTGACCGTCAGGACTCGCCTCACCCTCACGAGGCTCTCCTTGACCCAACCAGCCAGTACATTCTCGTTCCTGACCTGGGTGCGGACCTCATCCGCGTCTACGCCATCAACCCTAAGACTCAAGCTCTCACTGAGAAGGAATCTCTCTCTGCACCTGCTGGCTCCGGACCTCGTCACGCCACTTTCCACAATCCCTATGGCGTTTCTGATGAGAGCTCCACGACCTACCTGTACCTCGCCACTGAGCTCGCCAGCACCATCATCTCCTACTCCGTCTCTTACCTCCCCAACCAGGGCGGCTTGAAGTTCACTCAGATCCAGGAAGTGCCTGCCCTTGGCCAACTCTCCCACTCCCGTATCAACGCACCCGCCGGCATCACTCTCTCGCCCGACAACCGCTTCCTGCTCCTCTCCAACCGCAACTCGAGCATCTTCACCCTCCCCAACCCGGACTCGTCGAACAGCACCGCCGTTCCCTCGGACTCTATCACTACTTTCTCTCTCAGCGACTCTGGAAAGCTCGGCTTCGTGCAGGCGTGGCCGACTTACGGTCTCTTCCCCAGGCACTTCAGCTTGAACTCTGCTGGCAGCTTGTTGGCTGTCGGAAACCAGAACAGTGGCAACGTGGTTGTTTTGAGGAGAGATGTGGCTACTGGGTTGATTGGGGATGTGCTTGCCGAGACGGAGCTGGAGGGGCAGATTACTACTGTTGTGTTCAATGAGGTTGGTGCTGTCAATGGTGCTTGAAGTGGAAATTCACGGTACTTTGGTGTACATATGCCTGCATACTGTAGTGAAGCATATAGTCCAGATTCAACAGCTGTATCGACAAGACTTTGCCAGCTTTAGTCATTGAATGCAATCATGGTCCTCGCGAAAGCTGAGGTAACCATATATGGTCTTGGCCACATTGCCCGGTATACTTCGCCCACCGCTCCGTCTGCCTGTAGCATGCTTCCTCCCGTGATAGTCCTTGGGTTGATCATGCTGAACTCTATCTTCCTGTAATGTTCCAGTCACGTAGATGCTATCGCGCAATTTGCTCGAACTATTCGGTTTCCACGTATTGTGGAAGCCTCTGCGCCACCACTTTCCAAGCCGATATTTTACGAGATTTCATAGCAGCAACCGCCACCTCCTGTACAAATTCCGTTGGATAGCCAGAGACGCGCTCGGCGAATTGGGCGCACGAATGCCTTGAGACAAACACATCGACTATCATTCCCCTCATAAAAGACTTCGGTGCTGTTGAGTCCCAAACAAGCCTGATGAGGTTTTTATCGAGGAGTTTTGTCTGGTTCTCCATAGCCTTGAAGAGCATGACATTCGTTTGGTTTCGCAGTGCGATGTCGTCCAGAGAGTCGCCAAGGAGGTAGAGCTTGATCAAGGACTTACACTCAGGACTTGCGTTAGCCGCATCACTTGTCACGGTGCAGGTGAGTTCTTGGAGTTCGCCAGAGTAGATCCAGCTGCAGTATGCTTGGAAAATGGCGGCGTCAGCCTCGGGCAATCGTACGATCCGTTCCTGTCCCTCTAGCCATTGCTTCGAGCATGCGGCCTTGAAGAACTTAGACTTGGCGCAGACTGCGTCCTGGTGGAGGACGAAGCGCTCCTCTTCTGTACCAACGAGGACTGTGATGATGTTGCCGAACTCAGTGATGTTGCTACGACGCTGGTTAGCCAAGTTCAAGCGCGCAATAGGAAAGAAAATACCTACTTGCTACGCTTTGCTGGACGCTCGTCTCCATCAGCAGCAACGTCCGCATCACGAGGACGCTTGGTTGAAAGGGTGTCCGCCATCGATGCTTGTACGTTGTGGTGTATGTTCTCGAGTGTCTAGTCGATGTGGTTGGTGTTCAAAACAGGAGCAGTGTGCGAGGGAAGTTTTGCTTATGAGCTTGCGCAGGCGCGAAGAACGAGAGGCGGCAATCACGTGTAAATGCATAGCTTGCGGGTTACATGTGAAAATGCGAAACTGAAGTGCTGTCAGAGCGATCAAGTGAAACCGTCAGCAGAGAGGCAGATTGAGCTATACCAGTCATGTGGGAGTGACACCATCACTGATGATTTGGACTCGCTCAGCGACGACAGGCGGCCTCGGAACTGGAGCGCTGAAAGACATGCTTGAACGTACTGCAAAACTAGTGAGGTCTTGTGGTCATGGGCTGGGACTGAGTATCCAAGAGATCGCTATCATCTCTGCCTGTCTCTTCGCGCAGTGGAAGCCGTCAACCGCTGGATGCTGCGCATCACTCAGGCACTCGGCCGCGCACGGCGACAGCAAAGTATTCAGAATGTGTACAGTAGAGTGAGCCAAACATATTGAGTTGAGCATTAGTCCAGTGAGCAGTAACATTGTCAAAGGATTGGTCGCATCGTGTGGCAGCGACGAGGTGAGCATGCGCCCGGGCGCAATATGGTGAGGCGACGCGGCAGCAAGCGAGCAGCTACACACCAACACACGTACAAGCAAACAACATACATCTTCTCCAGGCACTCGGTAAACCGAGAGCAAACTGATGAAAATGGGGTTTGAATAAATTCAAACAGATGGCCAGCAAAAATTAAGAGATCAAGATGGCCGAAACCAGCTTGCAACAGTGTCTCTCCGCGCTGTGCAATGCAGGAGACTCTGTCAACCTAAGAAGTCTTATTGATCACTTCCGGTATCTCAAGGTAAGTATGATTTGGGTAAGAGAGTTGCAGAGAGAAAGAATTACTTATAGAAGTTGGCGAGCGTGCACGGTGCCAGAAGCATCGACTGTCTTGGCTATGGGAGGCTGTAGTTGATAGTTGATCGTTTCGGCATCGATCGATTCGATTCCGGGTTGATCAGATTGATCAGATAATTAGTCAGAATGGTCCACCGTAGTGATTTCGGAGATTGTGAAAGTGAACGGGCGATGTGAGGATAGGTGAGGTTGAAATCTGATGCCTGACGGCCTGAGGTGGTATAGACTGAGAGACATCGCATGTACTCTACTGATCCCACTTCTATAGCTTATCATAAGACTTCCAGCAATACTGTAATCCTTCCAAAACGGAGGCGGAGCTGAAGATGCACCGACGTTCGTACAACAACACGGCAAGATATCGGCGCAGGGCATGAATCCTTCCGGTCTGGTAGGCAGGATAAATACTGAGAGCTCAGCTGAGTTGCATGTTGCCTTTTGAACAACTCGCTGATCTATTCTACCTCGATCACTACATCACAATATCCGAAACCTTCAGCAACCTCGACGACCACAGCCACCACCATGGACCCTCCAACACCACCGAACATCACCCTCTACACCAGCCAAACTCCAAATGGCATCAAGATCAGCATCACACTAGCAGAACTCGGCCTACCCTACACGACCCGCAAAATCGACATGGCTACCAACGAGCAGAAATCAGACTGGTTTACAGCAATCAACCCAAACGGCCGCATCCCAGCCTTGACCGACATCCACTCCGACGGCAAAGAGATCCGCCTCTTCGAAAGTGGCAGCATCATGCAATATCTCGTGGACCGATACGACACCGAACACAAGATCAGCTATCCTCGCGGCAGCCGCGAAGCCATAGAAACGACGGTCCGCTTCACACCATCCGACTCTTGGATCGCTGGATGAATTACTAACGTGATGTGCATGTATACAGAATTGGCTATTTTTCCAGAACGCAGGAGTGGGTCCAATGCAGGGCCAAGCGAACCACTTCGTCCGCTACGCTGGCGAAGACTTGCCGTATGCCAAAGCGCGCTACCAAGATGAACTTCGCCGCTTGTACTCAGTCCTCGACAAGCATCTGGCTACTACTGGATCTCCTTACCTGGTAGGGGACAAGTGCACCATTGCGGACATCTCCCTCTGGGGCTGGATCACGCTGAGTCGCTGGGCGGGCGTGGAGCTGAGTGAATTTCCAACTCTGTCGCAGTGGGAGGAGAGGATGTTTGAGAGGCCGGCCGTGCAAGAAGGCAGACAGGTTCCAGGTGGAGGTCATCAGAGAGAGCTATTGAGAGATCCAGAGAAGATGGCGGCTTTTGAGGAGAGAGGGAGGAAGTTTTATCGCGATCAGGCCGAGCAGGGCAAGATGACGAAGCAGGGTGTTTGAGTGTGGAGCCTTGGAAGCAAGATGTATTGCAGGTGTGAGGGTGTGATATGCGACGAATCCATCCAGCCACTTCTGAGTATATGTGTGATACAATTCATGCACATCCATACGGCCTTGAATCATTCACCAACCAAGATTGTCCTCCTCAGCGTAGTCATATACAAAGACTTGCTCCAACAACGGATCTGTTTCCTCCTGCACTGAATGTCAGTCTGCTCATTTACCGATCACGCAGCAAGCGCACTCACCTTCAGCTTATCGTGCCCCGGCTCTTTGTCAAACTTGAGTCTTGCCTCTTCGCTCTGCACAAATTCGTAAGCGGCCAAGAACACTGTGTGTCACACACGAAGGGAAGTCTACCTTGAAAGTGACGGTGAAGCCAGTGTCCCACACACTATCCCTCTTCACGTTGGTCAAGTTGAGTGGCGTGTTCAATGGCTTTCCGCCCTTCGGCATGCCGCAGATGAGATCCTGGTGTTGCTCGTACAAGTTCAAGAAGGCGCGTGCTCGGTCTCCCTTCTGATCTGGCGTCACATTCTCCTTGAAGCGAAAGCAGGCGATGCGGGTGACGGTTGCTGATTGGGAAGTCATGGTCAGAGTAGCCAAGCTGACAATGATATGTGGAAGGAAGAAAAGCATCGTGTGAGTGGTGACAAGTAAATTACAGTATATTTAGCGAACGAAAAGTGAAGCTAGCATTCGTTCCTTCAGCTCAGCGCGAAGGCTGTCCCGGGAGGAGAACCGACGCAGCGGTGTACGGTGCAGCAACGCAGTGAGACGTTGCGCAGACGTCGCACGGCAGTAGACGTGGTTCAGCAGCTCGTGCGTGTGAGTATCGACCAGACCACTGAAGAAGGCTCACATTTCCTTCCTATACCATTCGGCGGGAGCCCACGTAAAGCGAGTGTGAGTTCGGTGAGCTGTAGAAAATCCATTCAGGACATGCTATCTAGGGGCCAATGAGCTTTCATATTGCCCCAAGCCGACACTGTATGACAAAAATGGGATACTTGTTCGTTCAAGAACGACATGGACATCAAAGCCATGTTCTTCGATTTGGTCAATGAGCAGGCCGGCAGATGAACGAATCGAGAGCAACTATCTTGCTCCCTGTCGTTCATTCGCAACAGCCTGCCAGATTTGCTTGATGCATGACGCCTTTCAACCGATGAAGCATGATCGGCGGTTGGAGCTCCTGATCGACTGGTCGCACTGTGGCACGGATCCCGCTGTAGATCATCTGCAGGCCTGTCAAAAGTGCACTACTGTTGGTCACTCCATGCATATCACATCGCTTTCATAGACCCTATAGCTGTGGCTCCGGAAGCATACGATCGGATCCCAGGCCGACTGTAATCCGCAAGACCAGCGATGGGCTTGCTGCACCTACGAAGATCCTCTGGGCGCTAACAAATGGTCACTTAGGGTTAGTTGGATATCTCCAATGGGAACTTGAATGTGATTCCCGACCCAGATTGGGTGTAGAGGCATGTGATATAAGAGGCAGAGGCACCAGCGAGTCAGAATCACAAGCCCCTCCATCAGTACAACATCTAGCCGCAGGGGTTCGCGGGCTCTTAAACCCGGGAGAGACACGGTGTGATGGAGCTTGTAGGAACGAAGCCTTGAGAAGCGTTTTGCGTCCATCAATCACGCATGTAAGTGGCTCATTACACTCTTGATTTTGTAAGTCAGGCTGTCTTAATGAATGTAGAAAGATTCGTATCGGCATAACGGAGCAAAGAATATGATTCCATCCAGGAGCCGGCAGGATTGCAATGATCAGCCGGGTGGTTCCGTTAGTGTACCATCGCTGCTCCACCAGACCAGGGTTTTGCTGCTTGCCTGCACAGATTCAGCCAGGCGTTGTGCGTGTCACCCATTACTCCTGTACTCCTGCATAGACGAGTATTGCCTTCTCAGCTGACGCAGCGAAGCATCTCTTATTTTATGAGCAGGGTACAATGACATCTGCAGCTCTACATCGTATCGTTCGGGGCAGTCTAATTTTCCAACGAGCATTTCTGTGAGAATGCGATCTCTGATCGCCGCATCACGAAACGTGTGCAACAACAACAATGTCTGCTGCGAACGCCACCGAGGTGCCTCTCGTATGGCTCCTCAATGGTGAAGAGTCTTCGGCAGCTAGTGAGTCCCGGAACATGATCAGATCAAATGCCGCCGCTTGGGGTCACAAGACGCGCCGCCGTGAAAAACGCGCTCCAATCCGCTCCAAACTCCCACTGGCTTCAGACATGCACTTCAATGTATTTGGGCCCAGTTTCCCGCATGCCAAAAACATGCTAACCTCTCCAGACCATCGAACAGTCTCGCATCGCTATAAAACTGGAGAGCCCAGCACTTGATCAGGAGAAGTGCTTCGCTGTGGCACCAATAGGCCAATCTTCCAGCAAGAAGAGGCCATCTACTTTCGCTACACAAATACCTCGATCGCCGTCAATGCTGGAAGACGAACACTTCGGTAATCGAATGGAGCACGTGCTCGTGCGATTTCACGCTATCGCAGGCCAATTATGTCTTGATTGGCTGAGATCGGTGGCCAACGTCCGAGATGATGAGCTTGTTCACGTCGCATTCAAGGCTTTCATTTGCGGACTCGATACCACCAACACAGATACCGCACGACGGCGTCAATGCGCAGAGATCCTGCCAGCGATTCGAAAACGGCTCGCCAGCGCAAATGCTGTACAATCGCAGAACATGATCCATCTGATTTTCCTCTTGTCGTATCAGGAACTGCTAGTGTGGAACAATGCCAAAGCCTGGATGATGCACATCTCTGGCCTAAGTGCTATAGTCCAAAATCTGGGCCCCCAGGCATTTATAGGCCCAGTTGAGCGCAGAACACTGCAGCAGATACGGCTATTTACAGTGAGTATTATGTGATACAAATACCATAGTGTAGGCTCGCTTCTCTTACTAACGCACGACAGATTCCACTGAACTTTTTCTTACGACGCATCTCGTTTCTCGAAACCCCAAAATGGCAGAGTGTGCCTTGGTCAGATGGCAGTAAGAAGGACATGCTCGACCATGTCCTGGACACTTTGGCATTCATCCCTGGTTTGCTTGGTCTCAGCGATCGCGTCCGAATCGAGCCAGGCATGACGCGAGATCTGGATGATGGCGTAACTCGCGTAGCTGACGCTTTGAATATCTGGCGATCAGAGCGACTCCCGGAGTATCTATCAGCACTCCTTCCCGACCCTACGAGCTTCAAAGATCTCGTCGAGATGCTCAGTACTGGAAAATTGGTGGATTCAATTCTCGCGCAAGCAGTCGTGCTACATTTCTCAACCTGGCTGTTCCTCCCTCGCATCGATACCATCTACGTTGCTTTGCTACCGTGGTCCGTCCGCTACATCATTAGAAGCATGCTGAGCATCTGCGAGGAATACTCGTACCATCAGGACGGCATGGGCGTGTTACCGTGGACTACCGCCATCCGCGTCGCGCTCTTCACCAATCTTGGCAACGATGCGAAGATGAAGGCATGGGGTCGCGACCTTTGCGTGCGCCTGGAGAGTCGATTTAGCGTGCGATTGTTGTCGGATATCATTGCTTCGCTTCCTGGGACTGACGAGGTATTGAAGTTTGATGACTGAAGACATTATTGACGATGTCCTGCTTGGTGATGCGGGTATTACCTGATTAATCTACAATGATTTGCCTTGCTGAATTCCAACTAAATTTTAAGAAGCATGACTTCGTGGATGACCATTCAAAACTCCATGCTCTTCCGATACCCAAGCGAATGATGCCAACAAATACATTCCGTATGCCAATGACTCTCAAACTGCCTTCCTCCAACCACATTCTTCGCAAGTATACATCATGACCTACTTGCCCGGGAAGCCCAAAACACAGACTTCGGGTCCAGAAAGATCGTCTCTCAACGCGTTGCGGACTAGCTCCATAACATTTGGATCATAGGCTTCACCAATATGGCCAACCTGATCCAGTGGGCAGAAGTCTTGGACGTAGAGGTTGCGTACGCCGTCTTCATATACAAAAGAAGTCGTTGTAGGTGTCACCAGCTGGTCGTTCTTTGAAGTCAGGATTGTGTAGGAGACGCCTTCCTGAGCGATGGGACCATCGGTCAGCCTCGTGACGGCATCACCGTTGGGCAGGAGGTTAGAGCAAGCTGCGCAGCCGACTGTGTTGAGGATCGTGTCAACAAGTGGGCGGGTGAGGTCGGGCGAGATGTCGGTGACGTTGTAGAGGCTCAAGAATGTGGTTCCGTGTGTTGGAGGCGCTATCGAGAACACTCGCTGGATGATGTCTTTGACACCGCCGAACTTTGTTACGTACAGAGTCTGGAAAGCACCTTCGGAATGGCCGACGAGATCGATCTTGGCGGCACCAGTCTTCTGTTTAACCGATTTGACAAAGTTTGCGATCTCGACAGAGGACTCTTTGATAGGTCTGAGTCCACCAACGAACGGAAAGCCAGGGTAAGCGCCATATGTCAGGCTGAAAGTACAAAAGCCTTGGGTCTGTAAGTAGGATTCGAGTATGTTGATGTCTTCGTAATATGTTGCACCAAGGCCATGGAGGAGGACGACAGGGTTCGGGTTCTTCTCGCTGCGGCAGCTGTAGTCGTTGTGCCCAGCTCGTTTGACGACAGGACCAGCTGCAGCGAGTGTTGCTGCAAGAACGGCGTTGAGAATAACGTCAGGTCTCATCTTGTACTGGGAGACTTTGTGTGAAATAGCGAATGTGGTGTTGGTGTTTCTTTGTCTTTGTGGGGTTTGAAGAATGGCTCGAGGACTCGACGAAGAAACATCATCGAAGGACTTATCATATGCTTATGTATAGGTCGATCTTCGTCCATACTGTAAGTAGTGCTTGTGCTTGTGCACCAGTGCGGACTACGCGGACCAATAGTGCGTGATAAATCGAGTGGTACCTGCATGATCACCACAATACGGCTTCCTGATAGGCTCAATGCACTGCCTTAATTGGGCTTGGGATCGACATCCGTCAATGCAGCACATCAGGCACACAACCAATACAACGACGTTGATCCAAAATATGGCTTGAGGTTCTGTCACCTTTGTGGAACCTGACATCGAACTTATTTTGCAGACGGTCTTGCAGACAGTCTTTCAGAGGTTTGACCATGCTGGCACACAGTGTACGCTTAGGGTTCTTGAACAATCAATCAATTGTGCGTTGTTACCCTAGCCGCTCGAATTCAAATTTCGCCACCCACAAAGCATGATTTTCGTTACATGGCTCAACACTGTGCAATCATATTATTATGTACGCTCTAGAGACGGGCGATTTGTGATTGTGCATCTTCTTGTTTTGTCTTCAGGACATAAACCCACAACCTCAACTGATCTACATCGATTACTAGTAATCAACCAATATCAGCGGTTGTGGTCTAGAGGTTACGATTCTCGCTTAGGGCTGTCGAAAGACATCAAATGCGAGAGGTCCCAGGTTCGAGTCCTGGCAACCGCCTGTTCTTTTGCTTCCTGGAGGTCCAGGAGATGTTTTTTGGATGGTTGGGGAGCTGGAGGGAGCGCAGCTTGATCGATAGCGATCGCCAGCGACAATGCAGGGCATATCATGATCACAGCAGCAGGTAGCACTGTTTGCAAGCCTAGGAGAACGAACTTTACGATGGTAGACCCATGGATGAGGTTTTGGTGTCGGTAAGATGTCCACAAGACGCAATAAAAGCAGATTTGCAACAACAGACCATCGAAAGCAGCCAAAGTCTTTCGAAATCTGCTCGTGGCCATCATTGATGGGTTGCATTATGGCAAATAACGCTCTACAGACGTGCCCGATCGCATGATGTTTGCATAACAGCTTACAAGCATGGTGTATATCAGGTCCAGCCATCGTCTCGTAGATGTCCTCGCCATCGATCGATCAGTCTTGTTTCTCCAACTTTGGATGATCGATACCAGACTGCTGCCACTCACCCAAAGAGTCAAAGACCGTAGGCAATAACTGCACGTTGCGTTGTCGACCAGCGAGAGATCTCGCAGTGTGCCTGTGAACGAGAGCGACTGCTCCCCATGAATGAAGAATTTTCAATCAAATTTCGCAAACGCGCCTCTGCTCGCTCATCTCTGTATGAGAGCCCTAATATATACGAACACTGTTCAACGTTCTTGAGGGATCTCCGAAGTTCAATTCCCCTTTGAGCATTGCTGGAAGTCTCGCCGATCTCGATCATGATCAACTCCTCGAACGAGCATTTACAGCAGACCCAAAAGAAGGCCTGACACCTTCGTCAAGAGAGCAAAAGGATCACACCAGTGATACTGGTGCCGTGTAATGGAGAAACTGGGAATCGAACCCAGAACCTTCTCCACTCAACAAGAGCCATGAAGCTCGATGCTAAGAAGATGTCATACCACTAGACCATATCCCCTGATCACGTGTTGAGCATGCCTGGAACAGCGTACATGTAAACAACGACAACGATGCCGTGGTGTCGTATACACTTCGCTCGTTCGAGGAAGGTCTTGAAGACTCTTGTATTCGGTTGGCAGGTTGGGTTTCAAGGCCAATCATTCACAAGCGAAAATCCTGAAGTGAGAGCTATCTTTCCATGCAGTTGACCGTGTGTCCAGATCAGTATTTCATCATGCTCTAGAGTTCTATGCAGCAACGATGCGGACTGGTTCTCCTCGATACGGAGCATCAGCATATAGAATCGCACTAGCAAGCGTAGACTCGAGAAAGCACATGACTACTGTGACTCGGTCGGTTTCTGGTCTTGAAGTGGACATCGAAGGAGTGAATTGAGCGGCAGCTACAGTACATCAAGCCCCTCAGGTCATCCGATCACACACAGCGCCGCCAGAGCAGCACGCCTTCCATCATCCTCTTACGCAGGCGTTCAGAAAGAACCCTTGCCGACGTCCGGGACGTCGATGATCGCATCTTCAGCCAGCAGCAAGCACCACGCGAAGGACTTGTCATCGTTTCTCAGCGTCGTGGTCTTGATGACGGTGTCGTTCTCAGCCTTGGCCCCGGTCAACGCAAGAGCCATAGTCTTGTCGCGAGCGGCGATGATCCTAGTAGCGGCCAATAATTAGCAAACACGGCAGCTCAAGCCATTGTAAATGGGTCACAACGTACCAGAACCATCCGTTGCCGCTGCGGGTAGGCACGACATTCCAGCGAATGCGGCTGTCGCGGCTGGACATGGTGTTGCCTGTGCAAGCTCCATCCTTGAGGTCGGCTGGCGAAGCGCTGTTGTTAGCTTTCCCATATTGACAAGGAGGGCAGCATGCGGGTGGAAACTCACTGGCAGAGCTCAAGTACGTTCCGCTGTTGCGGCCGATGATGAGGTACTCTTCCTTTCCGGAAGGACCGTGACCAGCGAAGACAAATTCCCAGTGGTTGTTCTTGCTGGTGGTGCCGATGCTGGTGGAGTTTGGGTCAGTTCCCTGCTCTCTCAAGCCTTTGAGACAGAATGCTGAAGAATGTACCGCTTACCGGGAGATCACTTTGGTGCCGTCGGTCTTGTCGCCGTTGTGAAGAGCAACATGGCACTTCAAGTTGTGAGCGCTGGCGATCACGTAGGTGCTCGGTCCGTACCAGTCAGACATGTTGAAAAGCTTAAATTTGAGGTTGTTGGAAGTGAAGTTAATGAGTTGTATACGAAGGATGACCGCTGGGGGGCTGCTGAGGATGATACTTATACATGCCGCGCCCACTAACGACCGAAGCTATGATTGATGCTATGGCTGTTGGCACCACGTCAGTTTCTCCAACTGCGGCGTTGTTGGGCCCCAAGTATCGACCAGGTTCAGTTGATAGTGCAGATGATGGACGCAGAACTGGATTCGAGATTGATGCCGCATATATTCGCTTAAATCATTGAGCCTGTAACAGCGTATCACTCATGCCAATGTTCCTGCAATAGCGAGAATACCACTGCAAGTGGCTCGCTTGTACACAGCCGCATTGGCATCTGGCGTTGTCAGTATCGGTTGTATCTAGTCGAACTCGTCTGCAGCTCCATTGCTCTAATGCGAGTCTCCAATTCACCGCCAATTGCTTGCTCCTGTACGACCTTCGAGCGCTGAAGCCCTTTTTTGACTCCAGAGATGATTTGTTAACATGCTAGGCAACAGCCATGGAACCAAAAGTACGATCTGAAACGATCAATTCCGGTGTTGCTCGCAGCAGAACAACAATCGTACATGCGAGCTCTCTTACCCGCATCGCCGCTCGATGTGTTGTTCATGGCTTCAGAGCTCAACTGCTTGAGCCCAACGTCACACTGAATGTGTGCTTCTGGCTGCATCGAACCTTCAAGAGATCGTCCGTTTGCATATCGAGCTCCGCTGTACTGCTCAGGTGGGCCCAGGTCGTTATGCTCGAGGCATATGTGAAAGAAGATATAACGACGTGGGCTCTCGGAGAGCACATGGATGGCCAAGCCTCGGTGTTGTAATCACCAGTAGTCTCTGGTGTTGGTATTAGCGGTAAATCTTTCCTTATGCTGATCGCTCTCTTCCATTGGAGGTCAAGGGCTTGCGTGCCTCTTGTCCTTCGTGCTAGGTGTCGAAGAGACAGCAGCAACGACGCCCGCGTGTTCGCCATCTGGTCATCATAGCATGTGCAAATCACCTACTTGTCGAAGGCTGCATCACTGCCACGAAACAATCTGATCTTCGGGGCATCAGGCATCGCCATCCTCGCTGTCGGTTCGCGCTTCTCGACCTCTGCCTTGACGCGGTGAAGGAAGCCATACCGAGTAAAGCGTTAACAGCAAGGGTATCAGCCGAAAACTCGCTTGCATGCAACAATGCCCTCTTTTCTTCATGTGGCTCTCTGCGCCAGACTTGTAAGCGCGCGAACTTCAGCAGTGTACAGCACGCCGCTTCTCGTTCGGTAGTGTATTATTCCATCGCGGTCTGCACGGATTCCACAGCAACGGCGACCAGTGCAGAACAAAAGCTGCTACCGGAGAAAAAACGTCGCATTGAGAGTAAAGAGTTACGTACAGTACTAGCAGACAACCAGACAACCTGTCACGGGACAAGGCGCACGGAACGGCTCTCCTCTCCGTGAAGCCCGGATGCCAGCCCAATGCGTAAGGTACGCATGCACGAGCTGCCAGCACTGGCATTAATCGGCTTGAGGTATAAGCTGTATAGTGGATCCAACTGTACTGCTCCGTGATCTAGAGAAAGCCTACATACAGTAGCAGCAGAAAGGTAAGGCCGACTCTCACGGGGTCCTGGAAGCTCCAACAAGCAGTTCCAATAACTCCGACAGAGTCAGGCGTTGTACTCGTCCATTCGCAATAACAGTATAGTGGGGGAGAAGTAGCAGAAAGAAGTAGCAGAAAGAGGACGAAAGCAAAGTGCACCTTTTCAATACAAGAGAAAAAGAGAACAACCTTTCATCACAACCCTTTTTTCCCTATCCCATCCAGCCAGTCATCAATCGCCGTCTGGACTCGGCTTCAAACCCATCATTAGTAAAAAGAGGATGCTCATGTAAGACCGGTGATTCTCTTTTTGGTCGAGCCTCTCCCCCATCATCCCGTGTCATATCAAACCCCTCATGCAGCAAGTAACGTAACCTCCCAACAGCATAGGAAATAACAAAAGGAAAAAACGCCTTCGCTTCTGACTTCTTGCTCTGTGTACAAGCAAACCTCTCCTCAAAGCTGTACGAAATTTCAGACAACCACTCCCATCGCTGATGCAGGATATCGTGCGCGCATTCGCCGGAAATGCAATGCAATGCAACAAAACGCTCGCTCGCTTGCTCCTTCCATTACTCCTTCCACCCTGTCTTCTTTCTTTCACTCATTGCTCGCGTATCCAGAGTCCAGGCTCCGATTGTACTCGAGACTGGTACCTTCTCCGCAGGGAGGACCCGCCATCATCACCATCCAGCCCGCCAGCATGCACATCCACGTTGTCCAGTAGCACAGGCCGCAGCCTCTGCACTGTGACCGCAAGTGCTACGTCCAGTGCGTCGTCGCTTCTCCTGGCTAGGAGAGTCGAACGGCGACGGACATGACGTTGGCGACGATGATGGTGATAGCCGTCAAGCAAGTCCTGCAGAGTCTCAGACGAACTCTACTCGCCTGCGGTACGCCTCGAGCTGCGCTCTTCTTCCTCTTCGAGCACGTCGCTCAGCCTAGTGGGGTGGTGGTGCGCGGTGCGCAGGGTGTCCCAGTCGCCGTAGCCTTCGCCCTCGTAGTCGGGGTTTGGTGGCTGGCCTGGCTGTTGCTGCGGCGGAGGAGATGGCTCGTATGAAGCCATTGCCTGTGCGCTCGTGGCAGGGATGGTGGGTGCCTCTGGCAAGATCTGACCGCTGACGGCTCCCGAAGTGCGGTAGCGAGCAGCGAGCTCGGCTTCGCGGCGGATATCGGCTTCGGTGTCGTAGTCGTCTTCTTCGCTGATGGGCGAGTGATGCGGTTCATGGCGGTAGCCAGATCCTTGGGCGATTGGGTACTCGCCTTCGCCCTCACTTGTGATGTAGCTAGATTGCTGGTGCAAGTTCTGCGGGAGACCAGGAACAGTCAGGTCAGGCTGCGAGGAGTGCAGATAGGTCTCCTGCGGCTGGTGTTGGTAGAATTGACCATCAGACGAGACAATCGGCAGGTTGTCGTCGTGAGGAGACGATGCCTGGCGGTGGCTTGCAGAACCAGGACGTTGGCCTGCCATTGGGATTGCGGTCTGTGCTGACGCACCACTTGCAGCACTTGTTGTGCCATCGTGAGGGCTGCTAAGCGGGTATGGCTGGTAGGTACCAGCGGCGAGCGAAGATACATCAGGCTCACTGCGCGTAGGCTGCTGCTGCATGAATTGCTGTTGCTGTTGCATTTGCTGATGTTGCGCAGGGTCGTAGTGTGCCCGCTTGCTTTCCGTGAACGGATCCGTGTTCGTAGGCGAGTGGTCTTCTCGGTAGTATTCTTCTTGGCCTGGATCTTGCAAGCCACCGGCTGGTACGCTGCCGTATTGCATACCCTCACTCGTTGCAGGGCGCTGCGGGTTCGCGCTTCCAGTCCTGCTCGGGCCACCAAAGTATGGAACAACTTGGACGCCGCTCACAACGGTGACTCTTCCAGCTTTGAGACTCTCTGCAAGATCCAATGATTCCTGGTTGCGACGACCCAGTTCTTCCCAGGCACGGCGAGCTTCCTCTTTGGAGATCATGAGCTCGCGTCTCATTTCCGCTACTTCTCTTCTTGCGTTCTCCGCTGCAATGTCGCTCTCAACACGCTGCTTGGCGGCATTCTGTCGCTCTGTTCGTTCGGCAAGCAATTGCTGTTCAAGTTGCGCCTTGGTCTCTTGGTTGCGTTCTGTGTCCGCACGAGTCTCAAAGAACCATCGTTGGAACTTGCGCTCACTGCTTGCACGCAAACGTTGCAATTCCACCACTGCATGGAACAGATTTGCGCCTGCTGCGGACAGATCCGTAATCTGCCTCGACATTGCCGAAGCCGAGGGAACGCTGCGTTGTATGTCTTCAGCGTCACTTTCGAGCTTCCGAAGCCAGTAAGATGTGAGTCCTTCCCAGTGAGAAGACAATTGCTCCCAACGTTCGAATGCATGAGGGAACGTCGAGCTTTTCGAACCCTGTCCTTCACCCACATTAAGAGGCGGAGGTGGCTGTACTGATGGTGCTCCAGCCAAAGGAGCACCAGCTCCTGCTTGTTGCTGGCCGCTTGAAGACTGGCGCGATGTGGGCCCTGATTGACTGACAGGACGACGAGTCGGTCCTGCGGTAGCATGAGCAGGTCTCGGTTGGTCTTGAGCAACACTTGTTGAGGCGGCACGTCGATGCTGCCCACTTGCGCTTGATCCCACGGGTCCACCAGAGACGTAGCCTGAATCGCCGGCGACAGTTCCACCTCGTCCTGTTGGAACGCCGTAATCCGCACCACTAGCGACGAATCCACTGCCACTCAGTCTGCTCCCAGGAACATTTCCTTGTTGGGCAGCAACATCTGGCGCATACTGAGACTGCGTCGTGTTGTAACCTGCCGTGCCAGCAGCTCTCCGCTCAGCACTGTATCGTCTCTCTTCGGCCAATTGAACCCGTCGTTGTTCTTCCGCCTTGGCTTCTTCCTGCCTCCTGGCTTCCCTCTCTTGCCTGTTCCGCATCACATCACGTGGAGTCTTCAAACCAGTCGGAGTGCCTGAGGGTACTGGCACGGGGCCACCGGTCCTTGCACCACCGTTGGATGCTCTCCCACCACCCAGATCAGACATCTGGGCCAACTCCTCGTCAAGATCAGCACTGAACGGGTTGGGCTTTCGAAGGGCTTCCTCAAGCGCGTAGAGTACTGCCGAATGAGTGCGATTGGATATGCGAAGCGCGGGGTGTGGAACGAAATCGGCCGGGCGTGCTGATGCGGCTCGTCGATGGTGGGGCGATGCGTCTCTAGCGTAAGGTGAGACGGTTCGATATGTTCGCTCAGGCTGCGGTGAGAGGTTGCGCGTTGGGGAATCGGCGGAGCTTGCTCTCACGTGCGACTGCTGTTTTGGTGAGTCGAATCGAGGTGCGCGCCGGAGAGTGTTGACGCTTCCGGATGAAGACGAGGGTCGCGAAAAATCAGACAGTTGCTGGCGATAGTACGCGGAGGCCTGCTCGTTGCGTTTCCGGATCAGGGGTGTCGTAAGACGGTCGTTGGGCTCGTGTCGGTCGTTAAAGTCGCTGAAGCGTATTCGCGACACGGCGACGAGCGGGGAGGGCTGTCACGGGCGATTAGGCGGGTCGCGGGTCAATGTAAGTTGACAGAAAGATGCGGCGACAGCGATAGTAGGGGTGGCGAGGGTGTTCGGGGACCAATGGGTCACCGCGCCGCAATGCGCGGGCGGCGGAGTGTCTCTGGAGGATGCGCGTGGGTGGTGGTGGGCGTGCTCCGCTGTTGGCGGGCGGTGATGTCGAGGTGGAGCGGAGTCGTGTCTTGTACTGCGGATGGAGAGTGTGAGCGCGCGACCACAGGCATGGTTTGGAGTCGAGAGGCGAGAGACGCGACAGAGCGAGCGAGGGTGGTGCGCGGCGCAGTGCAGCAGGAGCAGGGCGAGAGGGTGCTCGTTGGGTTTATTCGAGAGGCTGGTCGGGGACTGACGACAAGCGTGTGTGTGCTTAAGCTCGAGCTCGCTGGCTGCTGTGGCTGGGCTTGCGCTGTGCCCGAGTGCCCTCACCTGCTGCTGCTGCTGCTGCTGCTGCTGCTGCCCATCACCATCACCACCCGCTCTCCGTCTACCGAGAGATGTGCGGCGGCAACTGACCTTTGACCGTTTATTAGGCGCGCGGATAATATTTGAGTTGCTTGCAATAGTTGCTGCTGCTGCTGCTGCTGCTGGCTGCTGCTGCCCGCTGCCGCTCTCGTGGGGGATTGAAACAGACAGTGCTCAAGAAGGGTATATGCGCGTGGGTTATGCGAGGTGTCGTCGAGGCGTGTGCTTCTTGTGCCGTGTGTGCAATCAAAATGTGTCGTGTCGTGCCTTATGCCGCTGCCGGTGAGCTGGTGCATGCGCTGGCAGATACTACCTTTTTAGTCGGTGAGCAAGGACAAGGACGAGTCCGACTCCAAGTCCAAGTCTCTCTCCTCCCACACAAACTCGACTCGCGGGGAGTTGGTTGGCCAGGCGGGAAAAAGTGTTGCTTCGTTCGTCTCGTCGTTTGCCTCGTCTCGAGAAGTGTAATGGGAACCACAGCGGTACTGCAATAATACCAAGAACAAACGAACGAAATTCCTCGTTGCCAAACGCACCACCTGTTCCTTCGCCCGTTTCCATTTTCCCTCCTATCCCTCTTCCTTCCTATTTTGCGTCACACCCCGGCGCTGCCTTGCCTGCTTGCATGCGAGTCCACATGGAATCCATTCGATCAATCTTGCTCGAGCCTCTTTTACTGCGCCACAGCAGACCGGGAATAGGCAGGGAAGAACAAGAAGCCAACAGAATACATGAAACTTGGTAACTTACTCTTTCCCTCGTATACCACCCTCGTACGAACGGCCAAACAACAGCGGTCGGTCATCAATCGTCAATGCTTCCAGTAATCGCAGTAGTGTCAAACGCACGATGATGATGATGATGCTTTGCGCACGCTGGGCCCGGCTGTGGCCGTGCTGCCAGCGCACGCTCATTCAGACCCCTGTCGTTCATCGGCTGGCGATCCCCGAGCCCATCATCCTGGTCCTCAAGTCTGTGAGCGCGCGGTCAGCTCAGGAGCCGAGACCGAGATGACACGAGCAAACGCGATGTGATGGGGAGATGCACAAACGGAGAATCGAAGCAGAGGAGGGAGATAAAGGGGAGGTTGATCGTGGGAGACAGGAGTGCTATAGGCACAGTTTTCTTTTTTGCTCTGCTCCTGTGTTGGTGGTGTGCAGCTTACGGCCCAATCATAGCTGCCAGTAAGCTATTGAGCACGTGTGCAGGCGACAGGGAGAGCTGTTGCGGGTAAGCAGGTCAAGTAGTTATGTAGGTACTCTACATGTACATATTCAGTCAGATCTTGGTACGGGAGGTGGGAGCAAGCATGTATGATGCCATCTCCCGAGATTGAAGTGTGTCTCTGCTTGTTTGCAGGAGCGAAACGGAAAGAGCATGTGGGAGATGTTTTGTTTCAGCTTTCTCTCCTCGAGTTCATGCATCTACCCACGAACCCGGAAACACACGAGATTCTCTTCAACGAACATACCCACTGTGATGTGACAGATTTACAGCGTTTCCAAACTCTCGGTGCTTTGGTGGCCGTTGCGTCTTTTGCCCCCTTCCTCCACACGGACGGACCGAAAACACTGGTGTACCGAGATTTGATATCGCGCCACCCTGGTCGTTACGTCTCAGATCACAAACAAGCTGGGGGCGAGAGGGAAGTTCATGTTGATCACAAGGCTGTTTGCTTCTTGGATATGGACCTGAGCAGGTCGTGATCTTGACGGTATTGTACTTGAATATTGTTCGACCATGCTTCAAGGGAAGGCATCATGACCTCGATTTAGGCATACTTTCGTACCTGTAGATCCCGGGCTAGTGCCAGAAAGGTAAGTGATTGCTCTTTCGAACTACACGTCCAGGTTTACACAGCTAGCCTAGGAGGTAGTATTGCGCACTAACAATGCGACCACAAGACAACTTCGCAACGCAAGCTGGCTACCATCCGCTGGGTGAACGCCTGAGGAACACACTGTAGACGGACGTGAGGGCTGTGCGATATGCAAGCCTTGCGCCACCGCCGGTGACCAACACCATATCTTTCGGCTGTCAGCTCCAGAGCTAGTTGGCCAGGTCTCTCCCACTGTTACCATTACATTCTCGCCTTCACACAAAACCACTTACAATGCGCGTGCTCGACACTGAAACTCTCGAGTTTCGCGAATTTCCAGATCTTCCAGACAAACCTTACGCGATCCTCTCGCACCGGTGGGGCTCAACGGAGGTCACTTACAAAAAATACCGCAAGAGCCGCGACTCAATCCAGCATCGCGCCGGATATGAGAAGGTCGTAGACTTCTGCCGTGTCGCTCGACAACGAGACTTCCGCTACGCTTGGGTGGACACCTGCTGCATCGACAAGCGCAGTAGTGCCGAGCTCTCAGAAGCGATCAATTCCATGTACCGATGGTACAGAGAGAGTACGGAATGCTACGTCTACCTCGAAGACTATCGCTTTTGGGATCCGAGCTCGTTTGGGGCGTGTGAATGGTTCAAGCGAGGATGGACGCTGCAGGAGCTTCTGGCGCCTAGACATTGTGTCTTTTTCACGGCGAGTTGGGATGTCATCGGGCATAAACACCATTATCGCGATTCGCGCTGCGCGTGTGGTAACGGTAACGACGACGACAAAATTAGCAAGCCCACGAGCTTCGATCACGGGCCAGACCTCCTACAGCAGCTCGTCGCCGCTACGAAGATCCCCGGCTCCATGTTCACAGGGATCACAGAGATAAGCACAGCCAGCATCGCTCGACGCATGAGCTGGGCGTCGCACCGCTCCACCACCCGCGTTGAAGACCGAGCCTACAGCCTTCTCGGTATCTTCAACATCAACATGCCACTGCTTTACGGCGAAGGCGCCAAAGCTTTCCGCCGCCTGCAAGAAGAGATCATCCGCACCAGCAACGACCCTTCCATCTTCGCCTTCGGCAGGGATCAGCTGCTCTCCGTGTGGGAGGCCATGTACGAGCGACCGCGGCCGATGCGGAAGGTGCTCGATGCCGTGCTCGCGGAGTCTCCGGACTATTTCTGGCAGGGTGGAGACGTTCTGATCAGCAAGGATTTGTTCGACGAGCCGTATTCCATCACACACATGGGCTTGCGTGTCGTGACGAGGTCGTACAAAGCGCTCCGGCCAGATTGGTTGGAACCCTCTGGAACCTGTTATGCCATTTTGGTGGCGAATATCCATGGACCGCAGCATCTTGGAAAATTGTATCTTGTTATCCAGCAAGTGCGTTCCGGAAAAGAGGGCTACTGTATCCGGGTGGGCGTGGAAAGTTGTACGATGAATCCGCCGGACTTGAGTGGGTTAGATTGGAAGCCCGAGGGCTCTCGCGTATTTTATATTCAGATGTGACTTGACATTGACCGACAGTAGGGGAGTCTGTGAGGCGGTCATATCACGCGCGTCTGAGACATCATCAGCTGATGGGCACTTGCATGGCCGTTCCTGTACGGTACAGGAGCTGACTCCTGCTTTCTGCCTTACACCTTATCAGCAAGGCATTTCGTGGGATCAAGACGTGTTGGAACAGTGATTTATCTCCTCGTCCCCTTCGGTTCTGCCACGGAGGGCTAGCTGAGACGAAAGTTCCCTTCAATCCGTGGATCGAACTCTCCAACTCGGTCTGGCCAAAGGTCGAGTCTGCCACGATGGACAAGCTTGTATATTGATTGGGTCGGAACATCAACCGGCGATGCGAGTTAGTGATGATGTTTCTGTTCGTAACCACATCTTTGTGACCCACATATGTGCACTGACGCAGATATGCTTGTGAAAAGCAAAGGGAAGCCTACTGTTGCGAGCTACAACTACCTATTGCGTTCACCGCACTGCGCAGAGCCGTCGACCAGCGACCAGCTAGCCTGCACAGATGGGAGGAGATTGAGCAAGAAGAGTGGTCTTCTTGTGAAGCACCGAAGATAATCCCCAGAAGACCCTTCCGCTCCAAAACAACAACGCTGATCATGTCCACTATCGGGCATTGCATATCATCATATTGGTCCGAGCCTCAACACACGTAACGTCATCGGGCGATCATTGGCATATCTCAAGTTCTCAACACTACCTACTATCCCGCGAGCCAGGCTGGTGGTGCTTGATTGCATAGAGCCACAGCCATACGCGCCTCTCACATCACATCATCGCTTCTCAAGCACAGCTGACATGTGAAAAATGGACTTGACTCAGCTGTATCATGGCGTCACGGCCAGCGATAGGTACAGAGACGAAGCGTATGGTCGTGCACTCCTGGATCTCAACGGCTGCACTCATGGCGTATCGCAACTTTGACCTGAAATGCGTAATGCGACCAGACCGGCGGTTGGCCAGTGCAAGATGAGGCTGTCGATGGTATATCACAGCCTTGAGCAAAATTGCTGGTGTTGTATCGCTTCCTGCGAAGGTTACACTCCTTCAAACTCGCCATATCGTACAAGCCATGCAGCAAAAGGCCAGTGGCGTATCACGGCTAGACCATTACTTCTCTCTGCTTCTCCAACTCATTCAACCGCAACCCGATGGCGCTCCGAAATTCGCGAAGCAGGATCCAGTGCCGGTCTTGAGCCACTGGTCTTGTAGTGTCTTTACCCTTTCACATGCCCTCTGGCCTTGCCTGGTGCAACTTGCGTACTCGAAACTGCACGATGGGGAGAGCCTCCCGTTTGCGTGGACTTTGCTGCTCTTCATCGCGGCACACGTCAACATGACAGTGAGAGCAGGTACAGTGCTTATCAGTCTTGGTGCAAAGTAAGTGTACGCACTTGTTTCCCCCGTATGCGTGACGAACAAGCCACTGATCCTCAACCACCAGAGTCGGCTTCCTCGACGGCGACCACCACGCCCGCGACTCAGTCAAGCACGATAGCTTCCCCAAAACGCTCTTTACAGTCACCTTCTTCTCCATCCTCCGGCCCCTATCCCTCGTCCTCGTAGCCGGCCTCGTCGACGATTGGGAATTCTCCAGCATCAGCGCGTGGCTCCCACTCGAGCTCCTGCTGTACGCCATCATCCTCGACTTCTGGTTCTACGCCTACCACCGCGCCTGCCACGAGATCGGCCCGCTTTGGAGCTACCACAAAACGCACCACACCACCAAACATCCAATCCCGGTGCTCTCGAGTTTCTCTGATATCGAGCAGGAACTCACCGAGATCGTCCTCGTCCCTTTGCTCTCGTATCTTACTGTGAGGTT
The DNA here is from genome assembly GCA_024604135.1 of Cladosporium velox. NCBI lineage: Eukaryota > Fungi > Ascomycota > Dothideomycetes > Cladosporiales > Cladosporiaceae > Cladosporium > Cladosporium velox. The sequence goes on along the minus strand of JANIIF010000008.1, from coordinate 324,926 downwards.
CGGTCTTGGTTTGCCGATGACTTTCTACGATTGGTGGATCTGCCAGGCGTTTATTCTGTTCGCGGAGATTATGGGGCACTCTGGATTGCGCGTGTATGCTGTCACGCCGGGACTTGCGTCTTTTGTGCTGGAGTTTGTGGGCTGTGAATTGGTAATTGAGGATCACGATTTGCATCATCGCCAAGGATACAGGAAGAGTGGGAATTACGGGAAGCAGACGAAGCTCTGGGACACATTGTTCGGGACAGTAATGCCGCGGATTGAGTCGGAGAACGTGGACTTTGATCATGGGGTGCACATGCCTTTCTTTTGAACGAGGTCTAATCCCAATGCCGCCGTATCACTGGCCTCGCTGGATCCCAAGGACCGTGAATCTCGTTCTTGTAACGCTGGAGCCCAATCAGCCACCAGCTTGTCGCTCCCATGCCCAGAAGCGTCACAAAACCACCGAGGATCACGCCCAAAACAGCATATCCCAGTCCGCCTCCAGAAATGACCATACCCAACCCGCCGGAAGCGAGCACGATGAGGAAGATCGTCAGTGTGAGATGAAGCGGCCAGGAGTGGTGCTTGAGGTGTCGACGGAAGACAGGGAAGAGGCCGAAGACTTCGATGCTGAAAAGAGTCAGACTGAACACATGTGTAGTTGATGGCAGTCGCGAGGCGAGGACTGTGCTCGCCATCAAGGCTGCGTTTGTGGAGAGCGAAGCTGGGAATCTGCAAAGGCTGTTAGCATACTTTTTATCATCTGGCGGGATTCATTATTACGTACTTTGCCTCAGGGCCCGCCCCGTAATCAAATGTGAAAACATTGATGCACATCAACCAGCTGCTCAGCGCCCAAATACTGTCACTGCTTGTCGACTTTGTGAGTGATTTCAAGATTGGCGAGAGCCCAAGGAGAGAAAAGTAGATGAGGATGGCCGACTTTGCAGTCGCCAAACGCTCGATCATCTTTGGTGAAAGGGAAGAGGGCCGGCTATTGTAGGGTGGAATATATGTTGGTGAAGGTGCAGGGCTCGGATAAGCATCACCATTTGGCGCGAGAGGCTCTCGCGGTGATTGCGGCTGTGACAAGCCTACCACAGATGTGATACTGGGATTCCTCGAATGCACTCGTGATGGAGCGCCATTGGTTGGGACTGCCGGTTCCTTGGGTAAGAATCCAGCGTCCAGGGACGCAGGTGTGCCAGCATCGAGATCCTCTTCTCGAAGCTCTCCAAAGCCCTCACTCCTGTCAAAGTCTCCAACATCATCGGCCTCCTCTTCCATAGTATGCCAATAGTCTCTCAACACCCACCCGGCTACCGTGCCAAACGTCGCCCATCCCACCACCGCATTCGGGCTAACCCGCTCCTGAAAGATCCCAGTAAAGCAGCTCACGAAAATAATCACAGAGCACACATGCTGCACAATAATCGTACTATCCGCAACCAGCGTCCAGAACTCATACGGCTGCAAGCGCGGGTTGCGCTGCAAATGGTCCAGGAACGTCTCCTCGTCGGTGTAATTATCGGGATAGCTCTGCTTCACCCATAGAAGCTTCTTCCAGGGCCTATGGCGGCGTCGACTGCTACTGCGTCCGCGACGCTTCTCGCGGTGTTTGCGAGTGGCATTGCCTGTGTTGCCGTTGTTGACGAGATGTGCGGTTGCGGCCGTTACGGTGTCACTGCGGCCAAGCGGGCTGCGAGAGCGCGGCTGTTGGTATGGAGGAGAGGAGTTTGGGAATGCATCTTCGGGTCGCAAGTGTCGGGACGGGGGTGCCCGAGGATACAGGTTGTCCGACTGAAAAGAACTCGTCCGTGAGGAATGAGTTGTCGGCGGCGGCTCGAAGGGCGGCATTGGAGAGTTGCGCGCGCGAGGGCTCGCGTGAAGTCGACGAGGGTCGGGAATCGATACGAGAGTGGGCCGCCGCTGGCTGGCGTGAGCGCTCTCGCTGGTCCGGGGAAGAGAAAGACATTGAAACTTTCTTGTCTTTCTTCAGGACTTGTTCTTTACTTTCCACCATGGGAACCACCATCTCTATGATGAGCTGATGGTTCTCATAGCATTGCACAGGTAAGCAATCATTTCACCCTCCGCCCTCCCTACCCAGCTATAAGGATGAGAAGTTATACAAAAATATATGATAGGAAGAGTATGAGCTGCATAGCAGTATTGATTACTCAACACATAATCTCTGATCTCAAAGCTGCTGCACAACTTTGTTCAACGATTACTTGTCGGAATAATCTTCTAACAAAAAGTCACAGATCCATCATATGTCCGCCGCTATTGCTGCAGGTCAAGGTTGCAACTCCCGTCACGCTGAGTTGAGGTCGTTCATGCTCTACAACTTAGATCTGAACAGACTGCTGAGCCAGCTTCCTTTGACTGCTGATGTGGGTGGTAGGTACTGCTCCAGCTCAGCCGTGTTGAGCCACGACATGTCGCCGCGGACCTGGTTGAGATCGGTAATGCCGCAAAGCCTCATGGCCGTCTCCAGTTCATCTCGCAAGACTGTGACATCGTCAGTAAATTCCTATAGCTCATTTCACAATATAACTTACTGTCAGCACAATGCTCCACTCCTTCTGTGTCGTACATGACCGAACACTGGAACGGTCTACCAACACCAATTCCCTTCGCACCTAGCAGTACGGCTTTGAGTACATCTGAGCCTCGGCGCACACCACCATCGACCAAGACTTCCATCTTGTCGAAAACTTCAGGGCAATCTCTGCGAATCTCGAGTAGAGTCAGAATGGTTGCTGGTGCGCTGTCAAGTGCTCGTCCACCGTGATTCGACACCACTATGCCGTCGCAGCCCAGATCCAGAGCCGTCTTAGCGTCTGCAGCGGATTGAATGCCCTTCACAAGGATTGGCAATTTCGTGTGCTTCCGCAGCCAGGGAATGTCGTCCCACGACAAAGCCCAGTCAATGAACGATCCAGTGCTCCTCGCCAATCCGCCGCCCTTCTTGTCGACTGCCGACTGCGCTCCGTTCTGGTAAACGCTGACATTGACTTGCGTCTTGATCCTCTCGTCCGCCTCACGCTTCGACACGACCGCCAAATCCGCCGTCACAAACAACGCCTTGACCTGTGGCAACCCTTCCAACTGCTTCAGCACGGCCTCAGTCTTGTGCCGTTGCTTGTCAACATATAGCTGGAAGAAGAAAGGATTTCCCTCTCCGCTCGCCACGATATCTTCAACGCTCATCGACGCCGTCGTCGAAACACAGTGCACTATACCAGCAGTCTTCGCTCCACGTCCAAGCGCCGCCTCACCTTCTGGACCAGCCTGCTTCGCAATACCCATAGGACAGATCCAAACCGGCATGTTGACATCAACGCCCAGCATTCTCATCTTCGTATTAACAGCACTAACATTCCGCATAACCCTCGGCCTAAACCACAACCGCTGCCAAAACGTCTTATTGGCATTCAGCGTCAGCAGATCATTCGACGCGCCCGAGACATAAGCGTTAGCTTTCTCACTGCCCGATTTCGCGAATGCTTTCTCGAAATCGTCGAGGTTGATGATGGACGAGAGGGGCGGCTTTTCGTTTGGATCCGGTTCCGAGGTGGTTTCGACTTTCTGGGCGTCGAGCCAGGTGTCGGTGATGGTGCTCGTGTCGAAGTCGCCTTTTTTGTCCGAGGGCGAGAGTTCTTTCTCGATGAGGGTGGCGGCGTGGTATTCGTTGTAGGTTTTGCTGCCGTCTTTGCCGGCCCATTGGTAGATCACTGGGAAGTATATGTCAGTAGGTTGGTGGTTTGGTGTTGGTAGCGAGGGTCTTACTGTCTGGTCCACCAGGATGGTTTGGAGCGAATGTGGTGAGGTCGTAGACTTTGCCATTCACGACTATCCAGCAATCATCTGGTTTGGCATGCTTGTCGAGCTCAGCGACTGAGATCTTGGTGTCTGAGGACATTGTGGTAGTGGTGAGGCTGTATTTCTATGGTGCGTTTTTTTGGCCGGTGCCTATCTGATTGTTACTTGCAAATATCGAAACAATGTTGTCTCAATTCAGTATTCACAACCCGGGAATAAATTGCTGACCTACACGAAGATGAAGGGAGGTGGCTCGCGTCGATCATCTCCGCACTTTGGTCTTCGGTGTGGTGATTGCCGAGGCTGCCTCTTCTCATCGACTTCACATCGACTTCACATCGACTTCACACCGACTTCACATCGACTTCACACCGACTTCGGTACTTGGGCTACTATATATTGCATGCTTAGGAGAACGTGTCTATGAAGATCTGTTCGAGTTGAGGTCCAAAGCTTTGATCGATGCCATGCTCACGGGTGATGAAAGACTTGCTTCCAGCGACAGGTTATACCTTATCCAGTATGTTGCTGGGTTTGATACATGTATGTAGAACTGATATCAGGCTCTCTCATGGGACGTTGCCGTTGGATGCATTCATCACGAACGTTTCGTAATCGTTGTCGAGATTGTCCCCTTGTTCATTTTGTTCGTTGGTGGATCTTGACTACGCGATTGGCGTTGACTATGTCATGGAGCATCGGGCTGATTGCTGGATGTTCCAAAGAGGATAGAAGGCAACGACACCAACCACAATTTACACATATGGGAAGCGGGAAATTAATATACAGTCTACTAGGATATATGTCGGATCAATAAATCAACTCGTAGACCAACTGCAGCCACTCAAGGCGTCGACAAGACCATTGACTGTAGAAGTGTAGGGTACGGGTTGGGGCATGGTTACAAGTGAGAGAGCCTGGACGTCCTTGAGAACGAATGGCCAGTGCTTTAGGCGTGCGCTCTAATGTGCGCTTGTGCGCTGGCCACGGCGATCCGGGGAGAGCTTCGGGGTGTGGGATGTGCCTCCGATGGGACTCTCAACCTCATCGGCCAGTATTCGCTCATTATAGCGCAGCCATCACATGTCATTCACGCCATCCGGCGAGAAAAGTTTCGTGGCAGAATCGCGTGGACACATTTGGTGCATTCGGCGGTGCCTAGCGCTGGGAGTGAAGTCGGTTTGATGCCCGCCACGCGCCGTTATGACGTTCACACGCCTGCGTCATTGTTACCGTGTTCGCCGTCCAGACCGGAAGGAGCTCCTCAGGAACGCGCCCAGAGACAGCTCTCACCATTGAAGAAGCTCATCTTCTGCCTGTCAGAACAATTCTTCTCTTCCCTACTCACATCCCATCCTCCATTTACTTTACTCCCTCAACACTCGCAACTTCATCTAAATTCAATATCTCATTCCACCCCTCTCTCAACACACTACCACACACATAACGATGCTTCCCGCCGCCCCCAGAACAGCTTTCAGGTCGACCAGAGCTCTCAGGCTCCGTCAGCCCGTCCGCCTCAACCAGCGCCAGAACGTCCGTTTCCAGTCATCAGAAGCCGCCAAGCAGGGTGGTAGCAACGGCGCGCTAACCGGCGGTCTCGCTGGTGGCGCCGCAGCTCTCCTCATTGGATTCGGCTTCTACCACTACTCTGGCGCTCGTGGCGTCGTTCAAACCTACCAGTCTGCCAAGTCCACCGCCGACTCTGCCTTCAAGGAGACCACAAAGTACGCTCCTGAGCCTGGCCAAGCCGTGCAATGGCTCAAGGAGACCGTCACCAGCTACACCAGGTTCATCCCTGGCGCATCCACATATGTCGACAAGGCTTTCGAGGACCTTGAGAAGATCCGCCAGAACCACGAGGGCGAGGTCGATGAGATCGTCAACGAGACCTACTACGAGCTCAAGGAAGTCACCAAGAGCGGCTTCACTACCGAGTCTGCTTCCAAGGCATGGGAGGTCCTCTCCGCCACTTTCGTCCGCATTGGTCAGCTTGCCGGCGATGCTTTCGAGGATATCCTTGACAACCACCCTCAATTGAAGGAGAAGGTCGGTGGCCAGTACCACCAGCTCAAGCAGATGGGCGAGCAGTACGGCCCCGAGGCCAAGAAGCAGGTTGACGAGACCTGGGGCGAGGTGCAGAACATCCTCAAGTCTGGCTTCAGCGTGACAACCTTCAGCAAGATCCAGAAGCTTGTGCAGGACAAGACCGAGGAGATCAAGAAGTACGGCGACCAGGCATGGCAGAAGGGCATCGAGCAGGCCAAGCCTGTTCTTGACAAGAACCCTCAACTCAAGGAGCTCGTTCAGAACAACAAGGACAAGCTTCTTCAGGGTGACCTGACCCAGTTGTGGCAGAAGCTGCAGGAGGCCATCAAGTCCAACAACACCGACGACATCACCAAGTTCGTCAAGGAGCAGGCCGACAAGGCTTCCAAGAGCAGCACCGGCAGCAGCCTCAGCAGCCTCGCGAGCGGCAGTGGCATCGAGCAGCTCCTCAACTACATCCCCGGTGGCTCCGACATCTCTGGCAAGCTCCAGCAGCTTCAGGAGGTCAGCCAGAAGCATGGCAAGGAGGCCGAGGATCTCTTGAAGAGCACCGTCGAGGAACTCAAGAAGGTCCTCCAGTCGAAGGTGGAGGAGGCTGAGAAACTCAAGAACAAGGCCGAGAAGGACGCGAAGAACTAAGTTAATGTATAATTTTATGTATGATTAAAAGCGTACCGCATGAAAGCGAACACCACGAACAAGTTTTTTTCTTTTTCCACAAGCGGCGGTATCTTGCACAAAAGATGCACTTAGGAGCTACAATTCGCTATCCTCGAATTCTGTAATGCCGACCGAGACTGTTTTCCCTTCGTCTTTCACATCGTCAACCTTTCACTAATGCCAGTTTTATACATAAGTCCATTCATTGTCACAAATCACGGCGCTCAGCCTCAACATATGCCAATTACGGATCGAAGCCAAACCCAGACAGCGATGAAGTTGGATGAGATATTGAAATGGTGACGAAGGGGTTTGTCTCGTATGTGAAAAGTTCGTTCATCTGTTCACTTCACTTACCGAATCCGGCACTAGCTTTCCTGGTCACGTTGGCAAACAGGGTCTAGCTGTGTTGAGCTGAGCGATATTTACAAGCTCGCACGTGCGGGCTCGTTTGTTGTGGGAAGACTGAGTTTCCACGCAGGCTGCCCTTCGGATTCTCGTAACACAATGGCTCGGATAAATGCACTGATGAAGTTCGGAGACTCCGTAGGAGGCGCTCGAAGGCGGCAGGAGACGTCCTTCGTCGCAGATGGGGGGCATGCCCGAAAGCCGCAGAAAGCGGAACCAGACTCCGGATCTGACGGTCGACGCTTCACTACTGCAACCTGCAGCTCGAGCAGGGGTATGGGACGACGTACGGATGGCCTCCCAAGTCAGCATACGGAGCAACCGTTTGTTCGAAAAACACCTGGCATGTGACCCAAAGGACTGGATCTGGAGGTCTTCGACGGCGGCACGGTGGCACCAGCCATCGCCGTGCGGTCTGTCGGTCTGTCGCACCCTTGTCGGTCTGTCTACGCTGTCGCACCCTTGTCGTACACCGGGGCCAAGATATGCAGCTCGATCGACGGCGAGCGAAAGCAGACATCTGCACCTACGACCACATCGTCTTGTGCCTGGCGAGCGTGGTTCAGCGCTGTCGTCTGCACGGCAAACCGCACCCCAAGGTCGATTGCCGCCCCCGTACCAATGTGATACCAGGATCACAAGCAGGCTTTACCCACCAGCGACGGGTTTCGTGCATGTGGTGCTGCTTGCCGTCGTTACTTTTGAACAAATGTGACCTATCGCAATCCGCTTGTGGCAAGGCGCCGTCGCCGTCTCGCCATGCAGCGGTGCAGCACCGACATCGACGCTGCCCGACACTGCCCCCACGCTGCCGCGGACGTGAGTCGAAGGCGACACCATCGGCCGGTGCGAATGCGTCTCTGTCTTCACATAAAAAAGGGTTCCCCAGCAGTAGTGGTCTCTGACTCTTTCAAACTCCATCAACCACAGAACATACAGTACTTAGAACATTACGCAGACTCACGCCAACGAACTTGGCCCGCGACCGCCTACAACGAATCACCGGTTCCTATCCTCCGCTACAATGCTCTCGCTAAAGAGGAAGCGTTCGCTCTCTCCCACGCTCATTCACGCCGACGCCGAACCCAGCTCCTGGCCAAAGAAACTGCGCACACCGCAAGAAGCTCCGATTCCTCGATGCTTGATAGCTCGCTGACGACTAACGAAGTCTATTACCGAGCGATTGGCACGACATCAGAGTCACCGTGCGGGTCGGCGTCAATCCGACGGTCTTCAAAGTCAACGCAGGGCAACTTCGCAAAAAGTCCGATTACTTCGCAAGTGTCATGAGAGATTACTGGCACGAGTCGACCGAGATATTGCTCCCACACATCGAACCTTGCGGATGGGAGATCTACAAGGACTGGCTCTATGACCGAGAGCCACGCTGGTTCAAACACTACAGCTCAGTAGAACTTGGCCCAAGAGACGGACCAGCAGCAGAAAGCGATGCGGCAGACGAGTGGCCCGCAGTTTCAGGAGTGAAGTTAGACACTCGCAGGAGTCGTTACTGCCACCATCTCTGTCGCCTCATGGTCTACGGGTCTTGTCTGGGCGAGAACTTCCAATCGAGAATTCTGCGGCGCTTGAGAAAAATTACGTTGGACAGTCCGGCAGGAAAGACAACAGTTACTGCGGAAGAGCAAGAAGCGGACAAGCTGGATTGGACCACTACCTTCGTGCTGGCTCCCTCAACGCTGCGACTCATATACGACTCGACAGACGACGACATGATAGACGGGGAGGTCTCACCACTGCGTTCGTGGGCTGTCGATGTGACCGCTTCGCGTCTGGACATGCGCCAGCTACGCCGATTTTTAACTAAGGATTTGCCGAACCGCTACGTGAGCGAGGTGTACCAGAAGAAGTTCCTGCTCGAGACTCAAGCGCACTGCAGGGAGCTCGACAAGCTTCGAGAAGAGCATCAGGAATTGCGCGTGGAGCTCGCGTCTCGAGACATCAACGAGCAACGGATGAGCAGGGAGCTCAACCGAGCAGAAGTTCGGGTTGAAGAGTGCTTGAGGGCTGGGTGCACGCCCAAGTCACCTCGATGTTGCAAGCTTTATGAGTATCACGTTGCCCCCGTTCCTCGAGATAGAGACTTCGGCCGAGGGCAGCAGTTTCTCACTTTCCCTTGAGAAGCAAGTGGTCCTTCATGTGAGCATGGTTGACTCGCGAGACGTCGATTCTTCCTCTTTGGTTCTCATCTTGGAAACATCACTCTCCTTCACTGCTCCAAGAGCAAGTGGTAACGATTTCGGCTGGTTTGGGTTCCACATATAGTATACAATATCTTACATATCCATACACGTCAGCTTTACACCCTTCATGACCTGTCGATCTTACCCCTCCAGTCGGAGATGTGGTCGTTGATGACCTTGGCAGCCGCATCAACGGTGAAGTTACGTCCAATGGCCTCGACAAAGTCGCCCTCAGGATCTGTGTAACAAAGTCAGCAATTCTCCTTCCCAGCACACATTGTCGTCCAAACTCACCCATAAGGTAGAAGTAAATGCTGTGATCCACCAAATAATCCTGCCCAGGCTTCACATCCGCCGGCGTCGAAAAGTACACTCTGTACGCCTTGCACACATCCTTGACCTCCTGCCACGTCCCCGTCATACCCAGAATATCCTCATGGAACTCCGCCAAATACCTGCGAATCACCTCGGGCGTATCGCGCGCAGGATCACAAGAAATAAACACATTCCTCATGACGCCCTCGCCGTGCTTCTCCTTGACCTGGTCGATCATGCCGGCCATCTTGTCCAGCTCCTCGGGGCAGATGTCCGGGCAGTGCGTGAAGCCAAAGTACACGAGCGAGTACTTGCCCTTGAGGTCCTCTTGCGTGAAGTCCTTGCCGTTGTGGTCGGTGAGGTGGAAGGCGCCGCCAACGAGCGGCTTGCCGATGCCCTTGTTGGCCTCGGCGATGCGGGCGCGCGCCATGCGGGCTTTTTCGTAGCGGAAGTAGAAGGTCATGCCGACGCCGGCGGCGAGGAAGAGGAGGCCTGCTTGCCAGGAGAAGGGCTGTGTAAGGTTCATGTGTTAGTTTTTGTAGGAGTGGTATGCGATGGGTCGGGCGCAAAGGGTAGGGAAGAGCGTACGCCTGATCTAGCTCGTGACTTGGCTTCCTGGACAGTTTTGTAGCCTCTTCTGCTCAGTGTGGCCCATGGCGAAGTAGTCTGGGATGGTGTTGAGGTCTTGAGAGCCTGGGTGGCTGTCCTGGAGCGGATCTCACGCTTGGGGTTCTGGGTGAATGAGGCAAATGTGCGGCGAGACTGGAGGGTTGCGCATTGCCTGCAAATACTGGGCTCTGCTAGGCGCAAGCTTCTTGCGATAGTGGCGGCCATTGTTGGAGTGTGGTCGTGGTGTTTCAATGGTAGCGGCGGAGTAGGATTCGGCTTGACGAAGTTCGAAGTTCTTAGATCGCTGCTGACTTCATCACACGCCACAGCTCGACAGGGTTCACATTTGGCCGATAGAGCATGTAAACTTGTGAGACTAGATGCCTTGCTATACAAGCAATTGACAATCAACAAAACGCACGAGATACACAAGTGTTGAAAAATTGAGCGAATGAAACATTACAATCCATAAAAGCGCTAAGAATATCAAACGAGATCGTCCACGAATCATATTTACAAATAAAGGTCGTCTCTCGTAATCACGGCCCCCAAATCTCATCTCATCTATTAAATAAGCACGCCTAACCAGCCGCAAACTGACTCTTCTTGCGCAGCTTCTCACCATACCACCACAATAGAATCGGCGCCGGGAACCCGATCGCCAGTCCGACGAACCCGAGCACACTGTTTCCCCATCCGTAGCCAAGACCTCTGTACATGGCGGAGGCAAATAGCGGGAAAGCGAAACCGCCCAAACTTCTGAGCACAGTTGTAGCCGCGATCGCAGATGCTGCGTAGCGGGTGTAGGCGTCAACGATGTATGTTTGGCAGCACTGGAAGACCATCTGATTGCCAGCGGCGAAGATGGCGGCGCCGATGTTTGGTCCGATCCAGTGCGTGTGTTCTTGTGCTGTCCATCCGTAGATGAAGAGGCCAATAGGGACGAGCAGGGATCCGGGGACCATGAGAGGAACACGGAATTCGCTTCGCCCGACACCGCCATGCTTAGCCTTGAGGCCCTTGTAAATCTTGTCTGCAGAGAACGCAGCGATCTGGGTGCCGATGAAGAAGCCGACACCGAGAGAGATGTAGTTGAGACCGCTGATGCTTGGTCGATCGATGCCATACTGGTTGCGCCAGAGCATGGGGAAGGATGCCAGCACGAGGTACATAACCCCGTAGACATATCCAATGTACAACGCAAGGATCTGAACGATAGGCTGTGTGAAGAGCAAGCGGAATGGTCGTTCGAACGCTGCACCAAGATGTTTGCTGAGTTTACGGTTGGGAGTTTCGAACTCGGTGTGTAGTGTTGAGTCGCCAGTCGCCTTGATCAGCGCTACTTTCTTGACACGAAGGATCTCAGCTGCGTACGTCTCCTGCAGGAAGAAGAAGCCCATGATCTGGATGACAATTGCAGCAATACATGTCGAGTAGAAGACCCAGCGCCAGTCACTGTACTCGGCGATGAAGCCTCCAGCGATGGGTCCAATGGCAGGCCCTAGCAGGGGCATGAGCGAGTAAAGGGCCATGGCTCGACCACGCTCCTGTGGCATCCAGAGATCTCCGAGAACGCCGCCGCCAATGCCCAAGGGCGCACTGCCACCTAAGCCGGACAGAAAGCGGAAAGCGATAAGCTGAGGAGTATTTTGTGCGAAGCCGCAGCCCAAGTTGAACGCAAAGTAAAACAGATTGCTGATTTGCAGTACGATACGTCTGCCAAAGAGCTCAGACATGGGTCCAATGAACAGCGGTCCGATAGCAAAACCCAACACGAAGACCGACAACGCGAGGGGAATGGTGCTTGAACCTGGATTTTCTCCAAACTCCGTGGCGATGTCAAACAGCGCAGGCGCAATCATCGAACTCGAAACGGGTGAGATGAAGGTGAAAAGCGAAACGGTGATGGTAGCTGCCCACTTCCTTTGTCGGCTCCAGTTCTTGGGGTTCGTAGGATCGCCAGGTCCGTCCCATGTCACCAAGGATGTGTCTTTTTCGGATCGTCTTGATCTTGTTGATGGTTTGCGTCCCATAGACTTTGCATTGGACTTGTTGCGTAGGATGGAGATCTGGCCGAATGTGGCTCCATCGGCATCCTCTGGTAATGGCCAGTCTTGCTCATCCTGAGCGGTCCATGAGTCTGGGCTGAGAGCATCATGGCCGAAATCGTGGACAGCACCAGCGTAGAAATCAAGATCAGAGACTAGATATGCGAGATCGACGATACTCTCGCGAGCCGTGTTGTGAGATCGGGTTGAATTCCCTCGAGAAAGCTCCGCACTCGAGCCCTCTTCTCTCGCCTCCTGGAACCAAGCTGGAGGTTTTCGTGTTGACGCAGCACGGATAGGTGCGAATGATGGGTTGTCAGTATCAACCTCTCTCGAAATCCAAGGAAACTCCTCCGTCGACAACGGCCTCAGCCTCGCCCGTTCCAAGTCAGAGATCGGCCTGTTGTCCATCATCGAGTATGTATCGTTAGTCGACCAGGTGTTAGTAGACCTGATAGTCTGCCACGAAGCGTGCGGACGGCGCCCATAAGGGTCGTCGGCAGGAGAATCCATGGTGTGAAACAGGCTTTCGTCACCAGGCTAGCAATGTAGGCAAGGGGGGCACGGTCTCAATAGCGCAACGCAGATAGGCAATCAATCAAGTGCGAGAGGCAGGACGTCTGGACAAGGTCCAACAGCGCACCGCAAGAGGGTGCCACGTTCTTTTTGAGCACCGCAAACCGCACTGCCGGGGCTCACGCGCATGCTCGCATCCATCACCGGCGCACCGCAGCTTGTTACACCGGCGAATACGGGCTCCCACGAGGCAAGGCATGGCTGCGGTCTTACAGCAGCAGCGTAAGGTGCGCCAGGCGTGGCATTGTCAGAAAGCATAATGGGCAGGATCGCCGTCTGTATGCCGAAGGAGTCGCGACATGCTTGTCCAGAAACGACCACGCTAGGCCCGGATGCGGCATGGCGGCCTTTAGAGTGCGTGCTGCTATTTGCGGCAATCAGCTGAGGCGCAGGAGAAGGTCGAAGTATGAGTGGTCGGCGCGCCTTAAGGAGCTGCAATAATTCGCCTTGATGCTCGGGATCGGCGAGCTGGTCCTCTTGGCCGCCGCCCTTGCGTGGGGAGCCGAATGCATGTTTGCGGAGAGATTTCACCTCTATCGAACCACCACCACACGCTCATCCTTGATAATGCAGTGCGAACACGCAGGGCTTAGCCGCTGACGTCTCACGGGTGATCTGGATCCTTGTGACAATCGTGACAGCTCTGCCTTTGGGGCTTGACAAACTCCGAAGCCGTACGATATCCAATTATGCACACAACCTTATGTGTGTGAGGTAACCCGGAAGACACCAAGCCACATTTATCTGACGCCATCAGAGTGCAGTGTTGTTAACGAAGGCACACAAGCAAACTGTACAGCCATATAGAGTCGGTGGCCACAAAGCTTTTTTTTTTAATCGTACTCTTTAGGTCCGGTCTCCATATGAACAAGTTGCAGCACGGCAGCGCGATGGCATTCGTGAATTGTTCGGTAACTAAAAGCTCACCGATTAATGTAGACAAAGGCGGCGAGGAAGAGAATTACAGTCGTCGATATCTCTTCGCCACAACAAAGCGCATATTCATTCATCCTTAACCTCTATCCGAGAGAATGTCTTCACAGCTGGCACATACAGTCTCACATGCAGGAAAACACGTTCAGTTTCTTCGCTGCGTTTTAAAGACTATACAAACTAGAAACAACCCATCTTACTGCGAGGGAGGTTGGACTGCTCGTTGCTCTTCAAGATGAGTTTCTGGGCGAAATACTGCGCTGAGGCCACCATCGCGGCGTGGGCAGAATTGCGCCTACTTTGGCAATCTACCTTGACCATGACACATCCCACTGGGCAGATTTGAGATTGCTGGTGACAGCTTGCTCGCTTTGATCTTGGGTACACGAACTAGCAGGCCTCTCAGATCCGCATTCTCGCAGCCCTGCTGATGCCTTGACCTCAAATCTGGGATTTGGAACCCATATGGAAGTACATATATTTGTCGCGAGGACAGCAGCTCGCCCTCATCGAACAGTGAAGCAATTTGCGGGTTGGACGAATGAACGAAGCTTGATGAAGTGGCTATTGACCTACGACTACAGGAACGAATGTGCGGCTCGATGTGAGAAGCCCCTTATCCCGAAAGCGCTCAAATCCTTGCACTCGCATGAGAGTCCAAAATCTCTGCTCAATGTCCGAAAGAAAATGTAAGATCACTTCCCTGCATCTCTGAGAGCTAAGCCGATCGACTTACTACTTATCACCCATTTCAGATGACGAGAACTGGCCTATCATGGCGTTGCTCGATTTGGTCAATTTGTTTTCCTCCACCACTTGCTTTTGGAGCGGTTTGTCGAACCCGAAGTCTCCAATCTTGACATTTTCAGACTCCATCAACATGTTGTCCTTCACGGATTGTTCTCTCTTCGTACCACTCCTTGCGGGAACATCCTCCGCAGGTGTCGCCTTCGCAGGCGCCCTGGTTTTTGCTTCGTTCGGCTGGTTCGGTTTGTTCAGGGAAGACATATCCTTCGTCAGGCCGCTGGATTCTGTCAGCTTACGAATGCGTCGATAGCTGAACGACTCACTAGCTAGCAATGGTCACTGCTAAATTTATGGTTTCTTTCGTTGAGCTGATACTGAGTATCGCACTGTCGATCTGACTCTTGTTGATGCGTACACGGAGCCTTGATACGAGAGTCTTCCGGCCGCCGTGTGTCCACCTTCGCAAGCTTTCTTCAAGGGAGGAGCAGGTCTCACCGCACCTGTCGACTGTTGCGGAGATCTGGAGTTCTTGCAAGGCAAGAGGTACTGTTGTTCCAGTGATTCCTAGCGAGGCCAGTATTGACATGCAGCTTTTCAGCGCCAGGAGTTCTTCGAGAAGACGGGTGACAGTCCCAGGTGCGTCCTTCATATCCCTAACAAACTCATAGACACGTGAGATGGCGCGTAATCCCAGCTCCGCTACGCCGATCGCAGCTGCAATCCCCTCGAATCCCGTCATGCTTTGGCGAGAAAATCGTCTGGGTGTGTGATGAAAACTCAAGGTACAATGCAATTTATCAAAGAGCACATGGAGGCTAGTTGGCGACTGACGCGCTTGATAGGGTGATTCTAAGCGCCGAGGCTGGGTGGCACCGAAGCCATAAGCGAAAAGAAGGCAAACGCTCTTCACATCTGCATGAAGGTGCGATGCGAGTGGTTCACGATGCTCGCACGCTTCACCGGTTACCGACAATTCGGATTGTGCCACACACACTTTGTCGCCAAAGCCTGAAACACGTGCTACTGCTATAATACCAGACTGACGGGCCCATTCCATCAAAAAAGAGACACGCTTTGCGACATGTCAAGCTCAGTGATCCGCGGCAACACTCTCGATAACTCGCCGAATGCCAGGATAACCAACACCAACACCAGGATAGCCCACGCCGATCACTTGCTTGTGCACAATGAGCTGCACGTCCACCTGTACGCGCCGATCAGTGGCTTTTCACATGCCGTTGACTTCGACGTAAGCCGTCTATCAGATCTCACCCGTCTCCAGGCCTGGTTGTCAGCAGGGAACCGAATTGCGGAATCGCGAGCCAGCTCTCTTCCGGAAAATTTTGCACGATGTCTGACGGACTCTGTCGTACGAGAGAATGCTTTTCGGTCATGTACTTCACAACAAAGTCAAACCTTCCTCTTGAAAGGTAGAATGGGCGTCGGAAAGACGACTACTATCTGTGGTCTTATCGAGCATCTCAGAGGACGCGGAGATGTGGCAGTGGCTTTTATGTTGGTGGACTCGGACTCCAAATCTGAACACGACGCTCGCAAGATACTTATGCTGTTCATACTTCAAGTGTCAGACTTCGGCAAAGAAGAACACCGGATGCATATTATGAAGCTCCTCGAAAGCAATACCACTGGACAACCTTCTGCGGAGGCGATTGTGTCCACTCTTGTCGCCATCATCAAAAGCCGTCTTCGCAACAAGCCGAAGAAGACGACCTGTCTATTAGTGGACGGACTGGACGAGATGGAAGAGAGTTCTTTGCACGATCTTCTTTGCCACCTGGCCGAGGTGCAACGGCTCTCATCATGTGGCATAATAATGGCAAGTAGAGTTGTCAGTGGCAGTACGGAGAGTCAGTTCGAAAAATTGGAGGTTCTGGATATCACGGCACATCTGGATGACATTCGGTCCTACGTGGACGAAGCCTGTCGCGGCCCAGCTGTCAAGAACTTTGTTGCAAAGGACTCTGGAAATGTCGCTGCAATCAAGAAGGCAGTCATAGCTGGCTCCCGTGATTCGTGAGTATGCGCGCACACTTTATCCAAATCCACCAGCTTACATCGGCACAGATTTCTGCTGGCAGTTCTCAATACTTCCCATATTGTGAAAGTGCCAGACAGACAGAGTTTCACGGAAGCGTTGAACGAGGTACGGAACATCACATCTAAGCCGGCGGTTCAAACCGAAAACGACCTCGAAAGAACGGTGTTTCCACGCGCGTTCCACCGAAATATTCGACGCCTGTCACAGCGCAAGGGCGCTGGCGACATCCTTGCCTTTGTGCTAGACAGCAGCCGGCAATTCCGCGAAGCTGAATTGTGCTACGTACTGGCATGCTGCAAGAATCCACGAACGCTTAACGCAGACACCCATTTTGACAGTGTGAATATAAGTGAGATTACTCAAGGTCTCCTCACGGTCGGCGATGACGGTCTTATAAGCTTCGTGCATCCTGGGCTCAGGACATACCTGCAACGCAACAGGTCTCTACCTGGCTTTCCTTCGGATATGTCCG
Organism: Cladosporium velox; assembly: GCA_024604135.1. Taxonomy (NCBI): domain Eukaryota; kingdom Fungi; phylum Ascomycota; class Dothideomycetes; order Cladosporiales; family Cladosporiaceae; genus Cladosporium; species Cladosporium velox. Next base: position 308,036 of record JANIIF010000008.1, on the reverse strand, counting down.
ACAAGAACTCGACGCTTGCCCAGATATGTATCAGCTACTTGTCTTCGGAGCAATTTTCAGACGGACCTTGCGCCAGCAGAGAAGACTTGACGGCTCGTATTTCTAGGTCACCCTTCCTCGACTACGCGGCGAAACATTGGCACAGACATTACGTCGAGGCCGACAAAAATGGAACAGCTATGACGCTGAGAAAGTCTGCAAAGCAATTTCTGTCTCAACCTGGCCCAGTCTCATCCGCTTGGCAAATCATGTTTCTCGTACGGCCGTTGACGAAGGAGCATGGACAAAGTCAAACCGAAGACTCAAGCTCTGCGGCCACCGATGAGCTATATGCTTTTCAGACACGCTTCCATGCGACGGGTCTCCATCTTGCTGTTCAGCTACGCCTCGAAGACCTCGCACGTGTTCTTGCGACAGACTTGGATCCATCAATCATCAACCGTACTGATGGGAACGGCCAGACACCACTCCACCTTGCTGTTGCCTTGGGAGCCGAAGTCATTGCGGAAGATCTCCTAAACCATGGCGGCGACGCCAACGCAAAGAATCTCGAAGGCTTCTCGCCATGGCACATCGCCGCTGCGAACGGGAACTTATCCATGGTCAGGATGTTTCTCAAGCAATCAGCTGAACGGCTGCACGTCAATTCACAGGTGTCAGCGAACGACAATCAAGAACAAAACCCGGATGGCTCATCGGCACGCGTCGATCTGACTATGCATGGGACCACATCTCTGCACCTCGCGGCACTCAATGGCCACGCCGAAATTGTGAAATCGATCATCGGCGATGGGCGTTGCAGAAAGCTGATCGAGGACCGCTCCGGCATGACAGAATTCCACCAGGCTTGCAAACACGGACAGCTTGATGTAGTGAAGCTGTTGATCGCCACGTTTGCCAGATACGCCCGCCAGTCTTCGAAAAAGAATGGACGCATTGGGCTCCATCTGGCGTGCACATATGACTCTGGTTATGAGGTCGCGAAGTTTCTCCTGGAGGCATACCCCGACCTGTGTCGTATAGCAGACAGTAACGGAGAAGTTGCACTGCACCATGCGGCAAGAGGAGGAGTCGTCAGGATTGTTCAGTTATTACTGCAACAGCCCGACATCAACATTAACGCATTGAACAAGCGAGATCGAACACCACTGGCGATTGCGGCAGAGTGTGAAAGCGCGGCACTCTGCACATTGTACGATCATGATGGAGCGCATCAGTGGATGCACGTCAACGGTATACCTGTCGCGGACATCGTACGACGACAGCGCGAGAAACCTACCGATATTTAGAACCTTCGGCTTACTTGCTGTATTGTTTGTGCATTATAATTGGCGTTTCTGCTTGATTGTATTCCGAAGATCTCACATGTTTCAGCAGCCACTCACACGTTGCTCAAGAAGCGGAACGCATGAGCGGAATGCTGCAGTAACCTGCATGGCGTTCTTGGTCCTAACGCAGTACAACGAGGCGTGGGGTCACGCGGGCCACAAATGCGAGGCTGACACCCAGCCGACCAAAGATTGTACCGTTTAGCCGGATCCCCACAGAAGGTATCGTCGAAGGGGATCGCGTTGGTGGCCCTGTGCTGCTGAGTGTGCCCGCGTGCATAAGATGCCTGGCGTCGTCCGAGGATCCCATGTCACTCATGTGAACCGGGCACCTTAGTGCGCAACACACTCCAACCACCATGCCCAATGTCCAGCTCAAGCGGTCCTGAGAACACGTGGCGTGCGATAATTGACCCATTCCAACGACGTTTGAGCTCATACAGCCAAACACCCATATCTAGCGAAGAAGCATTTCGGACGGCACTCATAAAACTTTGCGAACAACATCGAGAGTGGCAGAACCAACGACTCATTACCCGCGCCCGTAAACAGCATTCGTCGATCATTGATCTAGCTAGGGGCATCGATTCCGCATTGAGCCTCACAACAGCAGGGTTCGCTGCACTTGTCTGGAAAACTGCGTACACTGCCACTCGCGTAAGCACAGTCTACACCGTCAGGATAGCTCTGCTTGGGATCTTACTGACAATAGTTAGGCGGCTCTAGAATCTAATCAAGACCTAGCTGGATTCATTGAGAAGACGAAGCAGCTGAATACCATATTCCCGAGCCTCAATCGCGACCATCTGAGCAAATTTCACAATCAACGCAGAGTCCAAGAGCCTTTGCAACGGCTGTTCAAGTCCTACATGGAGACATATCTGACGATATTCTCCAAAAGTGCTCCACCGAGTAAGCAGATACGTGGTGCTAAGGTAATGGCGAGGGCCTAAGGTTAACTGGTACTGCAGCTTATTGCCCGGCGAATTTCGATGCAGCCATAGAAGGAAAGCAAGCACTGTTCGACGAGCAGCAACGATACTGGGAAAAGGCATTTATCGATGCGCAGAATGAAGAACAAAGTCGGATCCACAACGGCTACGGGTCGTCTCTCGGACATCCCAGAGGGATACCCGTCATCCCGTCAACAAACTTGAGCTTTGAGGTGATCAGAGAGCTAGGGCAGGGAGGCTATGGCCGCGTCTGTGAGGTCAAACAACTTCCAAATGGGGATCATTTCGCAAGGAAGTTCATCACCGCGCCAAACGAGAACGAAGATAATGCCAAACGACAGGAGATCCGTCAAAGAGTAATAAATGAGGTAACGACGTCGAAAAACCTTCAGCATCACCACATCGCCTCCGTACTCTTGTGGACCCAAGAGACGGCTGGGTTCAGCTTGATTATGCCAACAGTGGCGGACTATGATCTCCGTGCCTACCTCGATTCATGCATCAACGACGGATTTCCCGAAGACCGTATCAGCCTGATGGATCCTTGGTTCGGGTGTCTCATGACTGCACTTAGGTTTGCGCACGCAAACAAAGTGAAGCATGCTGACCTCAAACCATCCAACATCCTGATCAAAGACAACCGCGTCTACCTAGCAGACTTTGGCTGCGCGACAAATTTCGAAAGCTCACAGCTCAGCACATCCCCCGAGCAACGCGTCACCGGCACGCCCGTATACCGACCTCCCGAGTCCGGGACGCCAGGCAGAGCTGGAGACATCTTCGCGCTTGGCTGCGTTTTCTCCGAAATGCTCACAGTCCGTCAAGGCCGCACACTTGCCGAATACCAGGCAGCCAGAAAGGTAGATGAGCTCGACAACCCGTACGCATATCGCAAGAATCTTACCGCGGTGCAACGCTGGTTGGCGGAATTGCCTGACACCAAGAAAGGCACCCCCAATGTGCTACTTGGAATGGTACTTATCATGCTGAAGGAAGACCCGGATGACAGGGAGGATGCGAAAGAATTGAAGGCACGGCTTAACGAGACATTGTTTTGTGGTAGCTGTGTGTAACGCATAATGCACGCAATCGTTTCTCACGCTTGAGACTCTGCAACATTTCGGTCTTCAGCGTCGACATCTCCCCTGCCAGGTGCTCTAGTAGCTCGCTCCACAAACCCATCAATCTGATCAGCCCACGGAATTCCATCTTGCGCTCCGGCTTTCGTTACGGTGAGGGCGCCGGCCGCACAAGCTCGATCAACCGCTTTTGCGATGTCCCAGGATCCTGTGGCCTTTTGCTGGCGAACGTACTCAGCAGCATAAGCACCGGTAAAGGTATCACTGTTCGGAGGTTAGCACAGAATCACTCATGCACTTTATCGACGTCGGGTGCACCTACCCAGCTCCAGTTGGATCGACAGGGTCAATCATGAAAGCATGAACAAGCCCAGAGATTTTCGAATTGGCATAAAACGCACCCTCCGCGCCTAGAGTAATCACGACATTCTTGACGCCGTCGCGGAGGAATTCTTGCGCAATCTCTCCCCAAGTCTCATGAGTGACTTCTTTGACCTCGCGGCCAGAGAGTATCGCAGCCTCGGTCTCGTTGACAACAAGGTGGGTGACGTAACGGTAGAGGTCCGACAAAATTGTGATTGCAGGCGCTGCGTTGAGCAGAATTGGGATGTCCGCCTTACCGGCGGTCTCCAAAATCCTCTCAATCGTCCCAAGCTCCAATTCGAGCTGAGTGATGATCAGATCGGGTTGGGTGCCGTTGCACAGATCACTTTTGTTTGCGAAAGCCTCGGGTTTCAGCGCGGCGTTTGCTCCAGTTGTGGAGATCAAACGGTTGTCCATGGAATCGTTGATTTTCTCCACCATAACGAACATCATGCCGGTGTTGATGTCGTCGATCTCTTTAACGTCGTCGCTGTTGACTTTGTTCTTGCGCAAAGCCTCCAGCATGAACTGGCCTTCGGCATCCTTTCCAACCGCTCCCACCATCTTCACATTGATCTCGAAGTCTTGTGCGGCATTCGGGGATGTCTCTGATTGCGGGTTCGTATGGCAAGTTCGGTAGGTAGCGATCGCAGCATTCGCTCCTTTCCCTCCGGGGGCCTTTTGGTATCTGTCGGCTGGATACGTCTCGCCAATGTCGGGCATGCGATTTATGAAGAAAATGTGATCGACCATCAGACTGCCAATGACAGTGATGTTGGCGGAGGACATGTTGTCGAAAAGTGTTTAGAGTAGTGAAAAGCTGTGTGTGATCCCAGGACAACCAGAATGATAAAGTTCAGCAACGAGAACTTTGCAACCTCTGTGCGACCAGCACTTTATCCGCACTGCAAACACCGAGAGGACAAGGCTGGCGCCAGCGGCTGTCCGGTCACAAGACACGGCCTGATGCAGCGCAATCAACATGCAGCCACTACCCCTCTTGCGCGGGATACTTGCATGCTGTAAGAGTAGCACAGCGTAACGATAAAGCCCCATCAATCAACTTCTTGCATTCGACGCCCTGGCTTTTCTCGGGGCTTCCGCATTGATATCTGCACCTCCCATCACATTTGGCACATGAGACCAAGGGACTGCTGCAAGCCTTGTATGCGTGAGTGGAGATCTAGTCTTCGCGCAAGGGAACACAGAGTAATTGGTACATTCCGGCTTCGGTCAAGCTGTGAATCTAGAGTTACACGCGCGACGACTCTTCAGTCGTCATCAAGCGACTCGGTGGTTGCCATGCCTTCTACTGCAGTGCTCGCTGCCTCTCTCATCTCATTGATCTCCTCGTCGCCAGCTTGTCCAGCCTTCAGCTTATCTTTCCAGACCTCCAGCTGCTTCGCAAGGTCGCCATTACTGCCTGAAAGTCCCTGGTAGAATTTGATCATCCGCGTCGTGTCTTTGCCTTGGCTAACAAAGAGTACATCTTGCCCGGACTGCTTGTGAACAGCAGCACAGAGCAGGATCCAAATTGTATTTTGCAGGATATCAGAGCCGCGCATGGCCTGTCGCTTGCGGTTCATACTCTCCAATTTTGTGCGGACAGTCTGAAGTTTCGCCTCACGCAGTTGCACGCCTGTGGGCGCGTCGATCTTCTGTTTGCGACATAGCTTTGCTGATGAGGAGCTGATGTCTGCTACACTTTGGGCGGATGAGATGGCAAGAGAGAATTTCTCGATATCTTTGGTCCGAGACTTGTCTCGCTGGAGTAGCTTGCTCGTTCGGAGGTGCTGAATCGCGGCAGGGAGAATGTCCGTCTTCAGAACTTCAGCTGCGTACGTGTCAAGCCGCGATTTGAGAGCGTCGTCTGCTACGGCATCAAGAGAAGCGGCGTGCAAGACGATGGGAGCAACGAGACGTAGTTGCGCTGTTTCCACGAAATCGAATCGGTCGGTGGCGGATAAAGTCGAGAAGGTAGTATGCACAGCGGACGTGATGGTTATCCGGTGATTGCTGTTGAGGATGTGTGTTGCAAGAGGCTTAGTAGCTGCAAGATTGGACAGTATTTGCGCGTCTGAGGGTGGCTCGTCTGTATTTTTGTTCCAGAGAAGTGTTGTCTGCTCGACCGCCGCATCGGTCAGGTCTTTCAATGCTTCGTCGAAAGAACTGTGTGTAGCTACAACCAGCGACTCGTCGTCGAGATCCAGTACTCGAAGCTTATTCGCGATGCCTGCTCGACTGATGCGAGCACTGACGCCTGACTTGATGCTTTGCTCGTTGGAGTCGGACAAGTAGGTAAAGCCTTCGTTTTCTGCATCTTCAATGGCCTGGTCAATTTTCTTCTTACGGGCTTCTTCAAGCTTTTGTTGGTTCGCGGAATGGTACTCGCTCGGCGTGAATATGACCTTTCCATTGATGAAGTCTATGTCGCCGTCCAGATCTTGTGAACGCGCAACGCTTCTTGCAGCCCAGTCTAACAAGTCGACTGGAATATTTGACAGACGTGACGAAAGATCGCACTTCTCTGGTCGCGCATCTCGGATTGCTTCTTCCACAGCAACCATCGTAGACCCTAGATTGCTTTGCCTGAACATAAAACGTTTACCGGGCCTAGGCGAGTGACACTGGATTTCATGCGTGCCATATGTTTCGGCCTCTCGGTCCAGCGCAGACTGCAGCGAATCTTTGTGAATATCATGTTTGGCGCTCCAGTTCAACGTGTCAATGAATCCTTGGCTCGTTGCCTCCACCAGCGCGTCCAGAATGCTCCGTAGCTCGAGATTCGGTATCAGCGTCCTGCCATCTCGGCTATATGTCAACGGCCCATGGTACGGCGCAAGTAGCCAGTCTGCATCGCGAATTCCCAGTAATGATGCAAGGCTGTTGATTGGAATGCGGTCTTTGCTAGTTTCGAGTAGAGTTTCGAAACGCGCAAGTACTTTCTGAGAATTGTAAAGCTTCTCGCCTGACGCACTCCGCACAAGTGATGCTTGTCCCTTGGTGGGTTCTGGCGGAGGAAACGCGGCGACGATGGCCGCTATATCTGGTGAGGCGAAGATGGGCGGCGCCATGTGGCAGACAAACACGCGAAATTGCTTGGCCAGTAATTCGCGACTGTGTTATACTGAGGATGCGCGCTGGCCTGGAGAGCAAACAAGTAGTATTGGAGTCTTTGTGTCAATATTCGTAATAATTCCTCGTAACTCGTTGGTGCTGTAGCGTGTCTAGTGATCTACCTCGTCGCCTCCGTCGCTTCGCCGCCTCCGGCGCATGAAGCCCTGCCTCTGAACCCCCATACCAAAGTTCTTGGCAGGCGATCCGGCGTAGCAACTTCTGAACCGCAGGTCTTCGTCGCCAACCATCAAATACCAATTACACAGCAGCCATGGCCCAATTCAGACCCAAGAGGCTCGATCTGGGCTGTTTCGTCAACATCATGAACATCCGCGACCACACCAAGCGCAAGGTCTTCGAGCAGCACGAGCCCGAGAGGTACGCATCTTCACTCACTGGTGTCGCGCATCACGGGGCTCCTTGCTCTAAATGAATGAAGTGAGGCAAGCAAATACTGACTGGCTGAATCTGACAGACAAGCGCTCCGCTACGTTATTCGCAACACCTCTCTGCCTCAGCGCACCCGCGCGCAGGCGCAACTCCAGCTCACCCAGATGCACTGTTACACCCGCCCTACACAAATCAAGAACCGCTGTATCATGGGCGCAAAGGGTCGCGGTGTCTTCAGAGACTTCCGCATGGCAAGAGTAAGTAATGGTGGCGCACAATCTGAGTGAGTGAGTGAGTGAGCGAATGCTGATCATCACTTTCAGTTCCAATTCCGTTTGAACGCTCTTGCGGGCAACATCCCTGGAGTGAAGAAGGCAAGCTGGTGAGCAGTCCAGACTTGTGAGTGTAGGATATTGTACAGCATTGTAGGAACAAGAGCATAGGATGGCGTTCAGGGTGGTTATATAGTCAATTGGTCAGGCCTTGCCATGGCGGCCACAAATGAGGGCATTGATGAATGCGGTGAGCAGTTCATCTGCTACTACTGGGCGTAAGACCATCGCGAGGACAGTTTATGAAGAGCGCAATATTCCTGAAGGACCATACTACCAACCAGAGTATTGCTACAATGGCATATGGCCCACACGAGAAGTATCTCCTCTTCAATTTGTATCATTGTTTCCTCAGTTGTTTCACTGAAGCCTCATTTCAAGCCTCACTTCGAGTTTCACATGCTCAATCGCTCATTGTCACATGCATGATTACGCCATCGCTCCTTCCTCACGTGCGACCGTCGTGCGGTTGCCTGCACGGCGTGGGAATAAAAGTTCCGCTGCTTTCGCACTTTCGCCACTCCACCAACACCACAGAGCTCACCACTCTGAGGTTGTCGCGCCACGACAATCGCCAATCACTGCCAAACTGCCATCGCATACTCGCTCGCGTACCATTTGCGGCCCAAGGGCATCAACGCTAATCATGGCCTTCAGGCGCACAGACAAGAACATCCCGAAGGACGTCAAGTCCCCCGACAACATCCACAAGCTTGGTTTCACCGGCAACTTGCGCGGCCAGTTCGTCGAGGAGACCACAGGCCAATTCTTCAACTTCGAAAAGTACGAGAACAAGCGTTCCAACCAGCTGCGCTACCACGCCGTCCACAAGGCTGTTCGCATGGAGCTGCACCGCATTCTCCCCAAATTCGGCGTCAAGACTCGGTACATGCTGGAGGACGACGAGGGCCTTAGCGTTGTCAGCTTGAAACCGGGGTCGCCGAGCATCTGCATTCTCACCAGCGCGGGTCTTGCTCCAGGCGAAGACGAGGACTTCTCCCTGGTCCTCGGTGATTCCAACAACAGCGCGGGTGTCCCCCCCGGTAAAGTCAAGGAACTCTACCTGATAGTTGGCGACTCCAAACAGGACCTTGGCATTCTGTCCCGCAAAGCCGTCCTGACCGAAGGCGGTTTGGCCTGCGGTAGCGTGCTGGGTCTGGTCGCAGCGTTGCGCGGCAAGGCAATGCCAGAGATGGTCAAGGTATCTGACGCTGCAAAGCCCAGCCTTCCCGATGTGGTCGTCTTCAACGCCGGCGAGCTCCTGTGGTCCAACGAGACCAAGCAGTGCATGAGCGGACCCTCTTGGCACGATCGGGAGCGCAAGGACGGCTTTTCCGACCAGTACACCGTCACCGACAAGCACAATCGCATCCCCGGCCACGAAACCCCAGCAACTCACGTGGGACGCTGCTTGCATGCATACTTGGGGCACTCCGCCGGTCCCGACACGCAAGTCAACATCATCACCATAGGTGACGGTAGCGAGAACGCTCTCAGCTTCCTGAAGGCCGTTGACGCCGACGAAACACTGAGGGCCAAGCTCGGCAATCTGAAAATCAAGATCGCCATGGTCTCGCCAACCCACAACGACGACTTCTTGACCGACCCGGCGCTGAATGAGTACCTGGCGGAGCACGCTGGCATCTGGGAGGCACACTCGCTGCCCAAGGGCACCCTCCTTCCATCTGCGAGCATCACTAGACTCAGTGCTGGTGTCGAGGACACCCCTGACATGATCTTTCCCAAGGTCCAGGGAGACGTCCTGAAGTTCTTCAAGGAGAAGTCGGTTTGAGGGAGGTATGGATGAGGGCATCACAATGGGAAACGACGAGAATTCAAGACGAAGCGATTGGAAAACTGCACAAGGATTGATAGCAGTACATGTAAACTAGGAAAGCTCAACTCATGGCATCTCAATGGTGTCACCCACCCAGCTTGTGTCCATGTCTTATGATAGCAGCTCATGTGTCGTGGAGATGTCACCACTAGACGTGCTTCAAATGCCTGAGTCCAGAGGTCATGTCTCAGTGGCACTCATTGCGTTTCAGTGCTGATGTCTGATGGTAGTACCTCAGAAGTAACGGAGATGCTATCTCTGTGCCGCTCAAAATGACTGAGTCAAAAGCTCGTATCTCAGTGGTCCTCCATCGCGTTTCAATATTGATTGTTGATGGTAGTAGCTCATGTGTCACGGAGACGCTACCACTACATCTGCTTCAGATGGTAGAGTCAACAGGACGTATCTCAATGGCACTCATAGCGTTTCAATGCCGATGTCTGATGATAGCACCTTCCAAGCCACGGAGATACTACTTGTGTATCAATCGAGATCGTTGAGTCAAAAGGTCGCATCTCAATGGCAAATGTGTCGTTTTGGGGTCACTTTCTAGGCAAAGTTGCATATAAGTAACGGAGATACTACTGTTATGCACGCTTGATGCGGCTAAGTTGGCGATGACATCTCAGCGGTGCACATTGTGTTCCAATGCTAATGTCTGATGATAGCACCTCAATAGCCACGGAGATACTACCGTTGTACCTTGGTACCACTTGATATCGCTGAGTCGAAAGGTAGTATCTCAGTGGCACATCCGTCGTTTTAGGGTCACTTTCTAGGTAAAGTGGCACTTAACCTACGGAGATACTACTGCCATGTACGCTTGAAATGGCGGAGTCGGCGACGATATCTCACTGGTATTTATGCCTTTTCAATTTCATTTTCCAAATATTATAGCACATACGTAGAGGAGATACTGACAATATCTCAGTGGCGGGAGTCAGTGTATCATGGTTATGGGCGCGATGGTACTAGTGCAATGGATATTGGACAAATTGATAGTTTAGCCGTCACCTCGGCGGTCCGGGCGAACGCATCATTGTCTTGCAAGTCGTTGATAACAGCGTCACAAAGATTGAAAGAAAACGTAAGCTTAGACAGTATTTCAGTGGGCAACGAGAACGGGTGATGAAGCGAAGGGGAAATACATGAGCATTCGCAAGCCACGCATGATGTTTCGAGTAGGAGATATAATTTCCGAACACGCACAGTCTTTGTATTTCTATGGATGATGGTACTAGCACAACTCGTTTCCAAAACGAATATGTGCTCTGAACAGTATCTCAGCGGCCGGGTTGTTCCTGAATGTGTCCATCATAGATGGTAATAGCACGCTCGCTTCTGAGACGGACATGCCCTATGAACAGTATCTCAGCGGCCGGCATACTCGGTTGTACGCCGATATGGCCCAAAATACAATACAGCTTTTGGAAGTAGGGGAGGATGCATAATTGGATGTACGTATGTAAACTTGTGCGCAATAGTTGCAGGTTTCGAACACGCAGTCTGTCTTCAGTTCGCGATTATTGCTGCAAGCAGAGCCGTGACGACAGTTTCCAGTTGATGCGTCCTGCAAACCTCTGCATGGTGTCGGCCTTCTTGTAGCTCGCGTGCATGAGGACACCAGCATGCTGTCGCTGGCCAACGTGAGGGACAGCTCGGGATACGGATACGAACAGGCGTACCAGCTTCGTAGGAAGGTATAAGAGCTCTCGTGTCTTGTTCTCTTTCTGGTCCTTATCTTTCTGCCTGAAGGCCGCAGCCGTACAATGCTCAAGTACAGTACACTTGTCGCAAGCTCATAGCTTTACGCTCCGTCCAATGTATCTATGTATTGCTCCTGATCAATGAAGTCCATCCAGTGTAAGATGCTAGGACCCGAGGCGGAGGGCAGCCAGTTCCATGGCGAGGAGGCAGTAGCTTTCTGACATCTGACAGCATGTATCTGCAGTCGTAGCTGGTGTATTGCATCGGCGCAGTGAGCAATATCGTTGCCTTGGAAGGTGGACTTCTGTGTCACTAGTTGTTGAGAGGCCTTGCATAATGCGGTGCAACACGTAGCTTTCGGATCATGGCAAGCTCCTCCGTCCACCAGACCTGTCAAATCCTCTCGCCATCCGCACGCGCCGGCGTGTAGGTTTGCCCACTTTCGATCGTGTATCTGTACGGAAACCTCGGGCAGTGGCGACACTCGCCACAGATATTCATCATACAACGGCTAGGCCATACGATGGCCTCGGTACAGATCCGCTCATCACGCCACGTATGATTTGATACCCTACGAGGGATCCGCTATGAACAAATTGGACAATAATATCACTCATCTCATGTGACCGGTCTGGGCGGTAGGCGCGAGATCGTGAGGCGACTAGACACGCAACTGAGCGCTTGGGCCTTCATTGTTGATCGTGCAGCAACGCAATAGCACGCCTTTTTGGCAGGTGGAAGCAAGGCCCGTCAGCAACATGAGGGACATGTATCATGATCTGCACCTCGGTGCCACATGTTTCTGCAGATTGAGCATCACTTCACAGCCCCTGGTGTCGTCAAGCGGCGATTGCTTGCGCGTCGAGCATGTGCAAAGTGCCATGTCGCCGTGGGGCACAATCGACAGAATGGCATGGCCGATGATGGAAGACGCGGTGCCGGGCTGGTACTCTACCGTGTTTAAGCGTTGCGCTATGCACGCCATTGTCCAAACGCGAGCGTCTGCGCCTTTGTCTGGAACGCATGAGGCTGTTGCTAGGTCGTGGAGCTCCGCTTAAACCTGTACCGATGACGTCGTAGCGCGTCACCACTGCTACTCCAGGCGTACGGCCAGGCACATGATCGAAGATCGAACTTCACAAGCATCTGGCGACATGTGGCTGGAATGAACTGGCCCCGCAACAGCTACTGCGGCTACGTCAGGCCCGACTGCCCCTCCAACCCTTTATTTACCTCCTCCCCTCCTTGTTCTCTCTCACCTTCGACACACACTCTCATCAATCAACTCAAACACAACACTCAAACCAAACCACCCCCACCACCAAACCATCAACATGTCTGCTCCCAACGCCAACGCTCCCAACGAGGGCATCGTCGGTCAGGTCACCAACTCCATCTCCGTACGTCCCTCACTCCACCTCACTTGCAATGACCCTCTCTAACAACATCTCTCAGAACGCCGCCAACTACGTTGCCGAGTCCGTCCAGGGCGCTACCGCCGCTGCCTCCAAGGAGGGCAACAAGGAGCAGGCCAAGGGCAACGTCCCCGGCAAGGACTCCCTCACCGACCGCGCCACCGGTGCCCTTGACGCCACCAGCGACAAGCTCAACGAGAAGAAGCACGACGCTTCCGCCTCCGCCAACAAGCAGGGCATCTAAATGTCTCGCTTAGGCACGACAGGTAAGACTCAACAGAAACAATCACAAACACACACCTCGGACAGATCGCTGACCTCCACGACAGTTACGAACTCTCATGATTGTTAAAGCGTCCTAGTCGGATGCGAAAATAATTCAGATAATTCAATTAGCCTCAAGAAAGGCACTTTCAAAACAAACCTCGTTTCACTTGTGCCATGTTTCAGTTGTATCGTGCCAGTATCTTGTGCTGCACTCCGGTGAGTGGTGATTTCAGAATATCTTAACATATGATTTCTAACTTGCGAAGATGAATCTTCTGGCTGAGTGACCTCCGTCCGAGTCACATCTAGCATGAGCTGTACTCCTGTGTCCCCACTGCGTCCGATCTGAGCACAAGGCCCTCCATTCTACAATCCCTCGGCGCTCATTCACCCACAATGACCACAAAAGCCATGGACCCATCGAGCAACGACAAAGAAGGTGTCGACCGAGTCCAGCGAACAGTCTTCCAGCAAGCTAAATACAGTATGGCCAATCGTATATTGAGAGCAATGTGGAAGAGTTACCATACAGGCTCTTGGTCTACATCTTCAGGCGTTTGGACACTCGGTACATGATAACTAGAAGATGCTTGCTCGTCGTAATCTTGCGGCATCAACACATACCCGGCATGAAAGAAGCATTCGCATAAACGACAGGCTAAAAGCGACGATCCCTCGACTCCTGCACAAGCAGCAATCCCTGCATATGGCCAGCATCACTCGCATATCTAGTGCAGTGCGGAGGAATAGTCTCTCAGATTTTCCGTTCCCCGCTCACTCGCCTTCTTGGTCTCCGTCAATGGCACCGCGACTTACTCGAAATTTGTTCATCAGCTTGCCCAAAACGCTATTGTCCAAGGATTCGATGCATTTACTGTGCGTTCTGAGCACAGCGATCTCCACCACGAAGCCCTAGCTAGACCTCTCTGGGCACGGTACTTTGATCTCCTGGCGATTTTCTGGATTTGGTGCAATGACGCTGCTATCTCGTAGGTGCCATGGCCATTTGATCGGCACTGGTCGCCATCGAAGTTCTGAGGAGCTTGCAGGCCCTATAAGTACCTTTGTGGAAACATGGAAGACCTGCCACACCCGTCGATACTGGAAAAACGTCAGCCATGTACCTCACTTGGCGTTTGGTGGCGCTTGTAGCCGCTCTTCTTTTCGGCGATGCTTTCGCGATTGCTTTGGGCGGACAGAAGTTCACCGTCACGCCTGACAAGCGTCAGGCTCAAGACCTAGTGAGGGACAATATTCTCATCCCCGACCGCACTCCTCTAACATTTCCCAAGGTGACATGGGATGAACACTCCCTGTTCGTACGCGGAGAGCGTATCTTCCTTTACACTGGAGAGTTTCATCCATGGCGGCTTCCGGTCGTTGATCTCTGGAAGGATGTTTTGCAAAAGATTAAGGCTCTTGGATACAACGGTGTCTCTTTTGGTTAGTCGAAATCTGGTCTAAGGTTGGTGAGGATGTGCTGACAGCCACCTCATAGTACGTCTTACACGATTTATGTCACTGCGACTCTGCTACCAATTTTGCTAAACAAAAAATCTCTGGCGGCATGGGTCTCAAAAGAGGCGGATGATAATATTGAGAGTGTCTATCAGTCCGAACTGACAGTCGTATAGTACGTCGATTGGGCACTACTCGAGGGACGCCCAGGGCAGTTCTCCGCCGAGGGAGTGTTCGCTTACGAACCATTCTTCGCTGCAGCCGAGGAAGTTGGACTATACCTGATCGCCCGTCCTGGACCTTACAGTATGTTTTGCGATCTACATGCATGTTGCTTTCCGTACTGACCAGAGCACCAGTCAATGCTGAAGTCTCCGGGGGAGGATTCCCCGGCTGGCTGTCACGTACCTCTGACATCCTTCGTACCAACGAGACCGGATATTTGGAGGCCACTCAGAACTACGTTGAGAACATCGGGAAGATTATTGCAAAAGCACAAATCACCAACGGTGGACCGGTGATAGCTTTCCAAGCCGAGAATGAGTACACTTTCGGCATGCCCTGGGTCGAGTGGCCGGATGTCAAGTACATTGATGCCGTCAATCAACAATTCCGTGACACTGGGATCGTGGTGCCGTTCAGTATGTTTGTATCAACCCGCTCTAATCTTGACCACCTACTGACTCGAGCTAGTCAACAATGAGGCCGCTGCAATCGGTCTCTTTGTTCCCGGAGAACCCGGCGGTCCTGATATCTACGGTCATGACAACTATCCTGGCGGGTGGAACTGTTCCGATCCTATCAACTGGACTCAGTCCAGTCTTCCCACCAACTTCCGCCAACTGCACCTCGAACAGAGCCCGAACACACCATACTCAATCCTCGAGTTCCAAGGCGGCGCGATCGACTCGTGGGGAGGGCCTGGCCTCGATGGCTGCGCAGCATTTATCAACGCGGAGTTTGCCAGGGTCTTTTACAAGAACAACTTCGGCAATGGAATTACCATCTTCAACGTATACATGACATTCGGCGGCACCAACTGGGGCAATTTGGGCCAAAGCGGTGGTTACACATCCTACGACTATGGCGCGGCTATCTCAGAAGATCGCACAATCTTCCGTGAGAAATACCATGAAGCCAAGCTCATCGCGCAATTTATGGTCTCGTCGCCAGCATACTTAGAAGCTGTTCCCGCCAACCTCACCAACTCTTCTTACGCAAGCACATCTGCCATAACGACTACTCCGATATCTGGCGATGTCACGAATTTCTACGTGGTGCGCCACTCAGACTTTACCACTTTGGCTTCTACGCCTTTCAAGTTCACGGTATCCACACAGGCGGCAGGAAATGTCACGATCCCACAATTGGGTGGGACTCTCACTTTGAACGGCAGAGACTCCAAGACCATTGTTCGTATGCTCCCCTGACACTCATAAATCGCAGCGACTAACCGAAGACACTCTTCCAGGTCACTGACTACGATGTGAGAGGCATCAACTTGATCTACTCGTCTGCTGATATCTACACCCATGGTACCAGCAGCAAGAAGAAGGTTCTTCTCATCTATGGGCTTGCTGGCGAGACTCACGAGCTCGCGTTCTCAACAAAATTGGGGAAGCCATCCGTCGAAGGTGGCTCCGTCAAGATCGAGAAGAAGAGCTCTGCCTACGTTGTTCAGTGGAAAGTCTCGGAAGACAGAAAGATCTTGCATTACGGCGATAAGCTGGATGTCTATCTTCTTTGGCGTAACGAAGCTTTCAACTACTGGACATTGCAGCTGGAGTCGCCAGCTCCGATCGGGAACTACACTTCTCAAAGTAAAGAGACCGTCATCGCAAAAGCTGGCTACCTCTTGCGCACAGCGACCAAGTCTGGGAAGACGCTTCATCTCACTGGTGACTTGAACGCTACTACCACACTTGAGGTTATCGCTGGCGCACATGATGTGAAGAACGTCTACTTCAATGGCGAGCAACTGAAATTAGACAAGGCCACCAAAGGACGTCTTTCTGCCGTGTTGACATACACCCCGCCATCAATCAAACTTCCTGTTCTTGCAGAGGCTGGCTGGCAGTTCCGTGACACGCTTCCAGAGATCCAAAACCGCTACGATGACTCCGAGTGGACAGTTGCCGACAACACTGAGACTAACAACACAGTGCGCGACGATGCCGGCAACGTCTTCCAGCTCAAGACACCCACGAGTTTGATCGCAAGCGACTATGGATTCCACACCGGCTCTCTCATCTACAGAGGCCACTTTGCCGCGCATGGCAATGAGTCTTCCCTGTATCTCTCCACTACCGGCGGTCTCGCCTTCGGCCACTCAGTCTGGATCAACGAGACATACCTCGGCTCCTGGGTTGGCAATTCCACCGCACGAAGCTACAACCAAACTCTGGACTTCCCATCGGCTCTAAGCCTCGATGCGGGAAAGTCTTATGTGATAACTGTGGTCATCGATCACATGGGCATGGAGACCAACTGGTCGCCCGGTCTCGACTTCATGAAAACGCCCCGCGGTATCATCGACTACGACTTGTCCGGACACGCTCAGAGCGACATTGTATGGAAGCTCACCGGCAACCTCGGTGGCGAAGATTACTACGACCAGACCCGCGGACCACTGAACGAGGGTGGCTTCTGGGCCGAGAGATCTGGCTACCATCTTCCAAGGCCTCCCAACAAGTACTGGACACGTGGATCGCCGCTCGTGGGTATCAGCAAGCCTGGTATCGGTTTCTACACCGCGATAATCAGACTGGACCTCCCCGAAGGCTATGACATCCCGCTGAGTTTCGTGTTCGCCAATTCTACTTCGCAGTATTACCGAGCGCAGCTGTATGTCAATGGCTGGCAGTTTGGCAAGTATAGTAAGTTGTCGCTGTCCCAGATCTGTTATTTACAGTGTACTAACAAATGTTGTAGTCGACCACCTTGGCCCGCAGACAAAGTTCCCTGTCCCCGAAGGCATCCTCAACTATCAAGGTCAGAACTTCGTCGCCATCACACTCTGGGCTCAGCAGGAAGGAGGCGCGAAGTTAGAGGGCTTGGAGCTTGTAGCCGATGCGGTGATCCAGTCCGGATACCAGAAACCGAAGCTTAGCTGGGAAGACAAGTTCCAGGGCAGTGATGTTTGGAGCTATAGGGAGGCTGCTTATTGAGTGGTAGGTGACGTTGTATAGAGGGCAACAGGTATCAGAGCCTCAGATAGCTGCAATGAGAGTATGGAGCCTGCGCAGATTGAACCATAGCCTTTAGTATCTTCGAGGTCAGACAACATGATCCTGGAGAGCATGCTCGTGCATCCGCAGTGCCGATCAACGATCAATGCGATCGATAAGTCAAGGGCTACGTCACGTCATCTTACGATGAGGAGTCCCCACGATGTAGGTCGTCATGTACATAATGCAGCAAGGCAACACAGCAGAGCATCTATGTGCTTACATCAAGTACATGGTGGATGTTGAAAGGCGTACCCCGCAGCAGGTGTTCGGTCGGCTGAGAGGGAGCTTTGGATGCTCCTCTCATACAATTCAAGATTGAACCGAGGCGCACTCACATTATTTCAATCGAAGTGTGATTGCAATTATTGTTCTTCATAGTAGCGTGAGGTTGTTGCTATACTCTGACGAAGCTATCGTCTTGCCCACTAGAAGCTCACCAAAAGAGTTTTGTCAGCGTCACAATGGCTTCCGCAGACCATGAGCCCAACGCTGTCCAGGTTTCAAAGACAGCCGACGGCGTCACCACAATCACAATCTCACGAAAGCATCGTCGAAACGCCGTAGGTCAGTGCTCAGTGCATACCGGTAGATGATCGAACGTGCTGTTGACTTTGTGGGCCCTTGCTGCAACAGACGGCCCAACAGCCCGCAAACTATACGAAGCATTCATCAGCTTCGAAAATGACCCAACACAGAAAGTCTGCGTCTTCTACGGCGACCACGAAAACTTCTGCGCTGGATTCGACCTCCACGAGCTATCCACCAAGACCGATTCTCTCGAATCGAAGGGTTACGACGGCCCCATCGTCAACCCCGATCACCGCGTCCAAGAAAGGAACATCGGACCCATGGGCCCATCGCGACTCATCCCAAAGAAGCCCGTAATATCTGCTGTCGCCGGCTACGCGGTCGCTGGAGGTCTGGAGTTGAGTTTGATCGGCGACATGAGAGTTGTAGAAGAAGATGCTGTGTTCGGCGTTTTCTGCCGTCGGTGGGGAGTCCCACTCATCGATGGCGGCACTGTACGCTTGCGAGCCATTGTCGGCTTGGGCAGGGCGCTGGATATGATTCTTACTGGGAGGGCTGTCGATGCTCAAGAAGCGTACGCGATGGGACTTGCTAATCGAGTGGTGCCCAAGAGGAAGGCATTGGAGGAAGCGACGAAATTGGCACGGTCGTTGCTTAAGTTTCCGCAGGCTTGCATGAATGTGGATCGCGCGAGCTGCTATTATGCTGCGTATGATGCGTCGTCGTTTGAGGATGCTTTGTGCAATGAGTTTGAGACTGGAGTCAACATTGTCAGTACGGAAAGCGTGGAGGGGGCAACGAGGTTTAGCAAGGGCGCTGGTCGGCACGGTAGCTTCAAGTTGTGATGATAATTGTCTAAGTTGGGGCTATATGCGTCGACTCAAGCAGTATAGATCTTGTAGCTTAGAAGAGAGAAGATGCAAGTTATTGGGATATTGCCAGTTCCAAGCAGACCGCAATGTGCGCGATTGCCCGACGCGATACCATCATCGCTTTCAGCAGAGATATTCTGCGCCAGGTGGTGGTAGGGCATTGTACAATCTGCAGTCCGTCTGTTGCCGACATGAGCGGCAAATCCTCACTGGCTCGGCTGTGCACATCGAGAATACATGAACCAGAACTCCGCATGGAAAGATCTGAACACAGCGACTCCAACTTCAGAAAGTATGCCGGTTGGCGAATAGAAGCTTTCAATTGTCAGGTTGAGCAGAATGTAGCTGATCGAAGACCGCGTTTCACTCAAATAAAGGTGCTTAGTCTGATTGAGCCATCCGAATGACCTCGCAGCGACTAGTGTCGACCTCCACGCGAGGTGTATTGATAACAATGTGGTAGGTATAATGAACATTCCCGATGACTCCTCTGGATGACTCGGAAAGACTGATCCCGGTGTATGTGTTACAACTACTACCCCTGCCGGTGCGATCAATATTCGGAGAAGACGATGGAGTTGTAGGGTCCGAGTGCGAAGAGCCTTGCCCAGATCGGCTCTTTTCAAGAATGCCTTCGGCCAGGGTTGTAGACAATGGCGCGAAAGCAAGGGCATCAGAACTGACTGGTGTTCTGCGACCACAGGCAAGGCTGCCTGCAGAGAGCGTTCCAGCTGATTGACGCGTGCCAGAGTCCGTCTTCATTGGCAGAACTGCTGTAAAGTGCTCCGCAATGAGCAGCCTACTCCATTCCGCCAACCTTGCCTCATGGTCATCGTGCGTTTGACCCCAACGCAAACTCGTCAAGTTCCAGGCAGTCAGCCTGCTCCGCCAAACTGGGTTCAAAGTAGCCTTTTCGCCGGGTGATAAGCTTGCCAGATCCTTGAGCCAGATGTCTTGCTGTATAATCTTGCTCCAAACTTCAACCGTGCGCCTGAAAACATGATCATCGACTTTGTAGAACTCGTGGCGAACAACGGGACGTGCTCGCGTTCCCCGACAGAGGCATTCGAACGTTCTTTGGTGTGGAGCCAGATCTTGTTGTACTATCAAGGCAAGGATGCGACATCCCGATAACTCTGCACTGAGGTATGCAATGTCCAAACGCAGAATTCCGCATTGTCTCTCGATATCCATCTTCACAGATTCGATATCGCGGCTTGTGTAACCGATTTTCACTAGACCGAGTTCGGCATGACGAAGTGCGTATACCCTACCTCTGTCGCCCCATCGCGCCCATGCCCCATGACAGCCATTCAATATGTGTTTCCGAACGCGCTCTGCGTTTACCGCTACATCTTGCTCGTAACGACAATTGACCCTGATCGTTCGTTTTGCTACTGCGACGGCAGCGACGCGTAGGTTCAGCATGCGCTCCTCCGAAGCCTTGGAGATTTTTTCAAGGGCGATGTCAAATTCTTTGAACGAGGTGTCCGACTCGGCTGCCTTTGAAATGCCATTGGGCTGTACACCACTGGAAAGGGTGAAGGTCCAGCCCTTGAAAGACGTGTCTGATTCGGCTGCGCTTGAGGTACCATAGGGTTGCATATCTCTAGGAAGGTCCACAGTGTTCAATTCAATGGCTGTGCCAGATTGGTCCTCTGTTCGAATACCACCGACACTTCCAAAGATATTCCGGGCACTGTGTGACATGCCAGAAGTGACCGAGCGTGGGGATTCGTTCCAAGACTCAACATAGACATCAGGCTGTCGCAAACTCTGTTGCGATGCATGATATTCGTGAAGTGACACGCCTCCATGAGCCTCGTCATCTTCGTCGTCCTCGCTCGCGTCGTACTGAAAGCGATTGTAGTGACCTGCGCGTTCATCGACGTCAGTAGAGTCGCTTCGTACTTCGTTAATTTTCATTGTCGCTGCCCTCAATGAAACCCCATATGTTCCAAGTCAGGAACATCCAGGGCCCTCGGGATACTGGACATGGTGAGTTGGGCAAGGTAGGTTGTAGTCATGTTACAAAGTACAAACCGTGAAGACGGGCGGTTATAGGAAGTTGGCAAGTTGCAAATGGCTATTTTTAAAGCAGTGAAATTGCGGTTGCCTGCCACCACTCATGTGTGATTGGTGGGACAGGTCGCTTACAGGACTTAGCGATGCTAGTTGCGCCACCTTCATTGCGCTGAAACGATGTAGAATGAAGTAACCCTTACTAAGCGAAAGTTTACCTCTGTAGAGGCGAGCGTGGCTGTGTTCTTATGGCGTGGGGTGATGTGTTCTCAGCTTGGTCAAAGCAATGCATATACTGCGCATCTCTCAACCAGCTCTGTCGAGATCCGTCAGCAAGCGATAAAATATGTACATGGCTACATAACGGCATTATCTAGCCCTTCCATAGCCCCTAGCAGATTCTTCTAATCCTTCTTGAGCTGTTCCAAAATAACATCAGCCGCCTTCTCAGCGACCATGTATGTCGAGACAGCAGTGAAAGTACCAGGAATCTTAGGGTAGACGGAAGCGTCAACGACACGAAGGCCAGCAGTGCCGCGGACCCTGAAGCTTGAGTCAAGGACAGCCATCTTGTCATCGTCGGCGCCGATGGGGCAGGTCGACGAGGCGTGGTGGCCCCAAGCGGTGTCCTTGGCGTACTCGGCGATGGCTTCCTTGGTGGTGACGTCCTTGCCGGGGAGAACCTCCTTGATCTCGATGGGCTGGCTGGCGAAGGAGTGACGAGCAAGGTCGACGGCCTCCTTGAGGGCAGTGAGATCCTTCTCGTAGTCACCAGAACCAGTGTCGAAGTAGTTGTAGGTGATCTCGGGGACATCGAGAGGGTCAGCGGAGCGGAGCTTGACGGTACCTGCGGTGTTGCGGGGGTGGGCTTTGAGGATTGCCCAGGTGAACCAGTCGTGGTCGGCGGTGGCGTTGACGCTGTAGTTGGGGAAGTAACCACGGAAGTTGATGGGGCCACCGAAGACAAAGAGATCGAAGTTATCCTTCTCGGCGACGCTGGACTTGTGGAACATGGCGGCGCCGACACCGGGGGAGGCGTAGATGCCACGGTTGCCGTCGACGGGTGCGTTCCAGCGGTCGAGGCACTTGTCATTAGCACTGCCGTCGAAAGTGCAGCCATCGAAGGCGACAAAGTTGGCAGGAGCCTTGCCCTGGACGTTGATCTCGTAGTGGTCCTGGAGGTTGGTGCCAACACCGGGAAGGTCGACGACGACGGGGATATCGAACTCCTTAAGCTCGTCGGCAGGACCGACACCGCTAAGTTTGAGGAGCTGGGGAGAGTTGTAGGTACCGCCAGAGATGATGACCTCACGAGAAGCAGTTGCAGATCCAGCGACACCGGTCTTGCCGCTGCTCTTAGGGCTGGCCTTGTAGAGGTACTGGCCGTCAAGGAACTCGACACCAGTGGCGCGAGGAGGGGTAGACTCGTCGAAGTTGATCTTGGTAACGTGGCAGTTGGTCCTGACATCTGTTGCACATATTAGATATGTTTGCCTTCAAAGCGAAGACGCCACAATGGAAACTTACCAAGAGGGTAAGCCTTCTCGCCATCATCGTTCTTAGCATCGCGAACAGCAACAACAAACTCTCTGGAGCCAGTACGCTTGCCCTCAACGGTCGACAGAGGGATCTGGTAGATGGCGTCCGTGCTATCACGCTTGGCAGAGTCCTCATTGGCATCACCAGCGACAAGGGTTTCGAGGTTGATGACGGTGTTGGTCTCGTTGCTGAGCGCAACGGTGGCACCGGTAACAACGCTGGCAAGCTGAGGGTCGTTTGTGACGATATCGAGGGGCTGGTAAGAGGTGTCGAGCCAGCCCTCGTAGCCGTGGCCCTCCTGGCCAGCGATCAGGTGGTGGTTGTTCTCGAGCTTTGTGAAGTACTTGCGCATGTTGTCGGAAGCCCAAGAGTCATCGCCGGTAAGGGCAGCAATGTTGTCAAAGTCTAAGATGTATCAGTCAGGATTCCTGAGGTTATCGCACAAGATACGTACCGGAGCGGTGGGGGTAGACCGCGATCAGAGCATTGTGTGCGGTACAGCCTCCAAGAGTACCAGTACGAGGGTACAAAGTACCCTTCATCTCAGACCCCTCAGGAGGGTCAAGACCAGTGTAGACACCGCCATCAGGAGTCTGGTAAGAGGTCTTGAAGTCGCGGGCTTGACGCTTCTCGTCAGCGTAGTGCTTGACGAAGAAGTCCCATGCCATGCTGCTATCCTCAGAGGCCCTGACGCTGTAGGCAGGGACAGTGTAGTTGTCGTTCTTGCCCTGGTCGTCTCCAGCTTCGATGAGCAGAGTCTTGTGGCCAGCAAGGGCAAGACGAGCGGCGAGGGGACCTCCACCGGCGCCAGATCCGACAACGACATATTCGTAGCCATCAAGATCAACGGCAATAGTGAGGGAGGTGAAGGCTGCAAGCGAGCCGATTACTTGATGGAAACGCATTATTGCAAACGAATGCTGATATTATCAATTAGCCTCCAAGCGAAAGAACGGCGTGATGAATTGCTTACAGGGAGTTATCCGAAACGACTGAACAGAGGCAACGTAAAAGCCTGCTTGAAGAAGTCATCGTAGTAGACTTTACAAGACGGCCGATTTATACTTGCTCAGAAACTGCCCCTTTCGACAGGCCAGACTGCCCATGGATGTCTATGGATAGCAGTAGCAGGGCTGTTGCCCAGGAGGATTGCTAGGTGCAGATCAAGTCAAACATTCGGTGGCGAGTGGTACGGCCGCGATGCCCTTTCTAGCGACGCAAAGCCTGTCTCGCTTACCACGACCCATGTTCGCCCTCGGAACAGCTCGATATGGAAGGCTAGTAGGGACATACCCAGATGTCTCATCTCCGAGGCTCTTCGCTTCACACTCATGTCTTCGCTAAAGGCATACTCCTACTGGAAATATAATCTATCAGACGTGTATCGTAACATGGCGGGGATGGAGTAGCACTGGCCGTGAGATCTATCGAGGTGTCAGTAAAACGGCCGCTCGAGCCACTTCTTCACAGCCGGCTTCCTGTCTCCACTTTAGCAAAGCCGACCCTGCAAGCGAAGCCACTTCCATTTCCCGAGAGCCACTTTCTCGCATCACGTGCCCGGGTGTACAATGTTTCCAGTAAGGAGTCCGCTCCGGGGTACATAAGTCTCAAAGGCCCTGAACCAGGTTGCTAGTACTGAAGAGGTGGCTATGTGGGACTCTCGCTTGTTGCGTGTATTTGTAATTTTGCTAATGATCTCCAATGCATAAGAACAGGCCAGAGGCATCCTTGTAAACGCAGTGAAGCGCCACGCCAGGCTAAATTGGTTTAGGGTTGTTTCTTGAGAAGGCTTGCGGTATGGCAAATATTAATCAGCGGCCCTGAGCCACACCGCTATCATGATTCGAGAGGCGAAAAAACCCTTGCAACATCGAGTGGATTTATTTTAGCATAAGGAATAAGGTCGAAGGCGAGTCAGTCCGCCACGCCCAGACAATGTCGCCAATGGTATCTCAAGATCAAAATATATCCACCACCCAACGCCATCGCTAAAGTAGACTAATGATAAGAAATCCGAGGCAGCACCTCCTCCGTTTCAGATGAGTTTGAGAGTCCTCTGGAAGTTTCCCTTAGGCACGTGGGACATGTAGCGACTCTTGAGGTCCGGTTGCTGTAGTCGCCTAAATGCCTCTTGGATATGTCGCGCTCCGACAGGCGTCCTCGCTTCTTCGGGTGGGTCGAAGAGGCCTGGCTCACGTCTTCGTTTCTTGCCTCTCTTCTCCTCGTCACCTCCGCTGTCGCGCTTGTGTGCATCTTCGACTGCTTTGACCTTGAGTGCTTCCTCGGTAAGTAGTGTGACAATCTCATACGTCAGGAAACCCAGAATGTCGACAATGTCGTCGTTGGGCTTGCTGTCCGTGACGACGCCAAACCCAGCCCACTCACGGAAACGTTTGCCTTTGCGGAACGTGAACGAGGCTTGTCGGCATTCAGAGAAGTGCAGATACTCTTCAGCATTCATGCCTTTAGTGCGCTCGTCTGCTTGCTTAAGGCGTGCAAGAGTCGCGGCTGTCATCTCGTCTTCTTCTTCGTCCTCTTCGTCTTCACGCTCGGGAACTTGCTCGCTGTAGAAACTTGAGACGTCCCAGGGCAGGCCGACCTTAGCTTTCTTGTTCTTGCTGTTTCGTGTGCCGACACTGGGTCCTGTGCCGAGGGTAGGATCATTGGCCGTTAAGTCAAAGTCGTCCGCAGCGGCATCAGCGCCACCTTTGTCATCACTGTCTTTGGCGCTTTTCCTAACGTCCTTCCATGACAGAAATGTGCGTAGGCGGCTTACTTTAGCTCGGTCATGTCGGATGAGAAAAATCAGGTCGTCTGTGCTGATTGTTCGCACACCTCGCCGAGCTGCTAGAACGGTCGCACGAGTGAGCTGGGCGCGATGTCAGTTCAAAATATCATATGCGTGAGAGTATGAGGACTCACCATCTCCATGACTTGTTGTTGCACGATGAATTCAATCATGCTTGTGGTTTCAGGTGCCACATCTGCTGTCTCTCCGGACACAAACATCATCTGAAAGGTGTGATCAATTAGCACGTGGAACTTGACTCCGGCGAGAGTGCACCATGTTTGACAGTGAGTCCGCCCCAGGTGGTCTGTAATAAAAAAAGTGCAGCTTGTGCCGTGTTGAAAGTGCTGGAAAAAGATTCGTGAATCGCGGAATCGTAGGGTAACACGAAGCGCATGCTGTGGCGAACCTCTCAAGCATCACTTGTATTCAGCCATGGACCGGTATGGCCTCCTTGAGGCCAACAATCTCGCTCAGCGTCGCAGACTGCTTTCCAACCACGATTTAAAAAGTTCTGGTGCATATCATACATTCTTTCGAATTCGACCTCGCGCCCGCTCCAATTTGTCGCAATAAGGGAGTATGCGCATTCAAGGAGATATCGCAAAGCCACGTACCTGTTGGATCTCCGTCCGGTATTTGCCCTTGTTGTCGGCCATATTCGCAAGCAGCAGCAGCCACACAGGCCTGTATGAGTGGTATGCTGGTTTAGATTGTGGTCAAGAAGGTTTGGCCTCGAAAGACCGATGTCTGATGGCTGGTAGCAGGCGCGTGAAGGCGCATCTGATAGGGTTGCGGAACGTGCCGGCGCTAGCGTTAGCGTGCTGTGGGATGAGATAGTGGGATGATGGTGGGGGGAACTTTTCTGTGCAATTGAGCAGTCACAATTCAAGACAATTACATCCGAACATAAATACAAAAGTCAAACATGTTGCACATTATCGGTCTCGGCCTGGCCGACGAGCGAGACATTTCCGTCAAGGGCCTCGAAATCGTCAAGAAAGCCGAGCGCGTCTACCTCGAAGCCTACACCGCGGTCCTGCTCGTTGACCAGAGCGTACTGGTGAGAAACTACCTATAACAACAACAACTTACTCGTCTCTCGAATGCCGTGACTTACACATGCCATGCAGTAGGAATCCTACTATGGCCGCTCCATCATCATTGCCGACCGCGAAATGGTCGAGAGCAGTTCCGACGAGATCCTAGCCGATGCAGACACCAAAGACATCGCCTTCTTGGTCGTCGGCGACCCCTTCAGCGCCACCACGCACACCGACCTCGCTCTCCGCTGCAGGCAGCACGATCCTCCGATCAAGACTCGCACGCTGCCCAACGCTTCGATCTTAACGGCCGTCGGCGCGACTGGCCTGAGCCTGTACGCTTTCGGCCAGACGATCAGCATGGTGTTCTTCACCGACACCTGGAAGCCTGACAGCTTCTACGGCCGCGTGAAGGACAACAACGGTCTTGGACTGCACACATTGGTATTGTTGGATATCAAGGTCAAGGAGCCGAACCTCGAGGCCCTCGCACGTGGAAGGATCGTGTACGAGGCGCCGAGGTTCATGACTGCGGCGCAATGCGCCCAGCAGATGGTAGAGATTGAGGAGCTGAGGAAGGAGGATGTCTGCGGCAAGGACAAGCTTGCCGTCAGCGTCGCGAGACTGGGCAGCGACGGCGAGAAGATCGTCGCTGGAACCCTGGAGGAGCTCAGCAGTGTGGACATGGGTGCGCCGCTGCACAGCTTGGTGCTTTGCGGCACCAGCATGCACGAGATGGAGTGGGAGTACATCAGAGAGTTCGCGGTGAACCAGGAGAAGTTCGATGAGATCTGGAAGAGGGATTACGCTGGCAAGCACTAGATATCAAAATATGAGAATACGACCAGTGTCTACTGGAGCTTCAAGCTTTCCTCGTCCAGCGTGCCAAAGAGCGTCTCAATCTCGTGAATCACTTCTTGCAAATCGTCGGCTAGTTGGCCAGTGACAAGTACTGTCAAGTTAGTAGATGTCAGGTTATACTGTAACATGGATTGTGGACCTACCATATGCGTAAAGCAATTCATAGTCTGCTTCAGTAGCTTCGGTATCATTGCGTCGGAACTCGAAGATCTTCGTCAAGAGTCTGTCCCGCCTGTCTTCGATATTGGGGAGCACGTCGTTGAGCGGATACTCGAGCTTGAAGCTGCTGGCCAGCACCGAAAACAAGTGCGAAATACGTGCCGATAGAGCAAACCGCTCCTCCCGAGTGTACCTAGAAGCATGTCAGTCATGATCATCGGATAGACAAGCTCGAGAACAACTTACCTCAAAATCGCAGCCTCGCCAGCCGTAACCTGTGCATTCCTCGTCATAACCACGTTCATGGCATGGAAGGAGTCGAGCATTGATCTTGTACGCTCGACGATCCGTCCGGTAATCTTATCCGGGAATGGACCTCGCAATTCGAACTCTGAGGCGGCAGCTTTCCTGAGACTATCTAGGAAAGTCAAGAAGGACTGAAGCTCAGCAAGTTCCCTGATGTCCATGTAGCTGCTCTGGGGCTCGCCGAGGAGGTAGATAGCCAATGGGTCGCGCTTCCAGATGAGACACATGCGAAGCCATAAGATGCACAGCCCATCTTTCAGCTTCTGCCGAGCGCTGATCGGCCAGATCAAGCGCGTGACGACTATTCCCCATAAGACACCTACGATGACAGAAACGACACGGTGGATGACGATCTCCCAGATTGCAGGATCTACGCCACCTTCGTCCTCATCGTGGTCGTCATCTCTCACTGACAGTGAGTAGGCGTACAGTGCGCCGAGGTTGTAGGTTAGTAAGATGAAACGTCCCATCGGCCCCTTGCCTTTGGCATTGATCAGATAGAAACACCATAGCGACATGATCCAGCCCAAGAAACCGAGGATCCATGGATTTGCATCTCCATCGTCAGCCGAGATGAGCCAAGCGGCCACGGCACAGAATGCTCCGATGATTGTGCCTACGAGACGTTCCCACCCTGTTGTGTTTGACGCGCCTATCGTCATGGAGCACACCACCATGTAGGAGATGAGGCCCCATTCACCACGCCAGTGGCTGAAGAAGGGCCGTGTCTCTGGCAGGAATGCCGGTAGTGCGTATAGTGCAGCGCCTGCGCCGACCTTGATCGCAAAGTGAACATCGTCACGGCGGAACACACCCATGGCTCGGTAAATTGCGAAGGTCCACGGTCTCTCAGGGGTGAGCTTGTCCATATTGGCGTAGGAGTCCGCCCGCTTGATGCTGGCTGGGATATTATTGACAGGGCCGACTTCAGCCTCTGGTTGGAAGGTACCTGGAGGTATCAGTCAGTATGGGCCTTTGATAGCATGCTACAACTTCTCCATTCTTACCAAATGTCCGGGGCTGTTCCTCGTTGCTTTCGCTTGGCCTCCAGAACATGAGCCAGTACCAAGTTCGCCTCTTCGGAGATCTTTCGATCTCTGCATGAAGCTGTTCGAGCAGGTCTAGATAGACAAGGCATCCCTCGGCGAGATCGAGCAACGAGAAACTGAAATGTCCACAGCTTGCAGCGACTTCTTCGAGATCGGCAAGGACCTCGACCGGCCGAGGACCACTGAGTGATTTGGAGCGATACAAAGTTTCCAGGGCCTCCTTACGGGAATTGGTGTACAGTTCGATGGCCGCAGATAGATTAGCGTGGAAGCGCTCGTCGAAAGAAACAGTACCGTTACGAGCAAACTGTAATTCGTCGAGCATCTGCTTTAGAGTGAACACCAATGACTTGGCCGGTGGCCCAAGCTGGTCTATGAAAGTGACAAACATGTCTGCTGGGGCCAGCAGGTCGTTGGCAGGAGTACTAGCGCCACTTTTGGCAGTCCCCTTCCATACAATATCGTGGAAAGACACATTGGGTCGCAACCGTGATGGTGTAGTCGCGCCGTCCCACGTGTTGCTAGTACTCGGGCGCTCGTCTGACTCTTCGGAGTCTTCATTGATGACATCCAAGAGCCCGGAGCGTGAGACAGAGCCTGTGCGAGACTTGTTTGGGGTGTTTGTTCCAACTGACCATGAGAATGGCGTCCGGTCAATGCCGATAGTCTGATCCAAAGATTTTCGCAAAATGGCAAATTGAGTAGATGCGGCACTGCGGAGACCTCCCAAGTTCTGAGATAGTCGGCCGAGACACCTCACAAGCTTGGCCTCGATGTGATACTGCTTCTCCGAGCCTAAGAAGTAATGCTCCCGTTGAGCTTCCACAAGGTTCTTTTGCATTGATGTTGCTGTGGCCTGATGATCTTTCGCGATCTTGTTTCCTATTGTTTATCGTCAGCTCAGGGATAGGAAAGACCAATGGAACAGACTTGCCTTCTTTCAAAATGTCTTCCTCGCCAACAAGGAAAGCCCGAGTGGTGTTGACCAGCATTTCACCGAGCAACTCTGTATCCTTGACTAGATCCTTATGCAGCCGTCTGCGCGCTTTGATGGGAAGCACAATCAGGTTGACCATAGTTGTCACAAAGATGCCCATTATAACCATGATCAAGATCTGGACGACCCTGTCGTCGGAGAACTCGCCGGCCTGAACCGTACCTTCTTTCACGAGGACGGAAACACACGCCAGAGAAGCCAAAGAGCACGCAACGTTGACAAGAGGATGTCCAAAGTGCTGTTTCGTCCAGGCGATGAAACCCATTCCTCCTCCGCAAAACACGATCAAAACGATCGCGTGTCCGACTTGAAGCAGATCTCTCTGGGCAAAGAACATCGAGACTCCCATGCTGGTGAATGAGATGAAGGCAGCGTAGCAGAACCCAATGAGAGCAAGGATGACGGCCTCGTGCATCGAGCCGATGGTCCTGGCAGGGCTGAAATAGACTGTGACTGTGCACACGACATGTTTCGAGTCTGCTTTTCCGATCAGAGATGATATCGCCGGTACAAAGGTTGCCAGGCTGGCTATGGTGTATGCCAGTGAGCACTTGAGGACGCCCTGCCCTGTTGATGACTTGGCGAATTTCCAGGCACTGGCCCCTCGAGTGCTGGCATATTGCTTCGTCTTGCCTAGCCAGCTGTCATCTTGCTTCGGTGTGTTCCTTGGGAGCAATGGCTGTCGTTCGCTCGTGTGCGAGCCATCATTTAGTCGGTGAGACGCATCTCTGAGGCTGAATACGCGCTTGATACGCTCTCCTGTGGTTGGCGAAATGTAGGTCGACTGTGGTGGTAGTCTGCGACCACGCCGATCTCTCGTAGCTGCTCCAGGACTGGACATTACTGCTGCTCACATGTCCATTGTGCTCCGAGCAACATGTTGTCAATTATAAACAGAACACAAGTTGCCAGCGCGTTGGCGAATGAGGTGGCAAGGTCCTTGGTCGAAGCTTGTTTCAAGTCTCGGCCTGCAGGTGCCAGCAATGAATCCTTGTGTACTTACTACTAGGGTTAGGGTCAGTATCACACGACTCTTGCCATTTAAAGGAGGAGTTGATGCTTGCATGTGATTTTATATCCTTGTGCATGCACAGAGAAATTGAATGTATATTGTCACAGATCACGTGAAAGGTATAATTTGTGATCACCATGTGCTGCGATTCAACTAACGACACGGACAAGATCGGCCAAAGACTCCGAACTAGCGGCTGACCAACGAGACGCTCCCAACCCCTTCGACACACAATGTCTTTCTCAGGAATTCGACCTGACGATCAGCATTGGTCTTGAAATTAGGACCCGTATAACCGTCAAAATGGCCTCCTGGGAGAATGTGCAGCTCCTTCGGTTCTCTAGCTAGTGCAAACGTCTCAAGGGCAATGTCAGTAGGACATAGCACATCGTTCTCGGCCACGGTCATCAGCAGTGGAGTAGGTGAGATGCGATGGACCATATGCGAGGGGTTGTTGGCACGAAGCAGCTCAACGCTATGAAGTCCCAGTGATTAGTCTTGACACTGGATGGCGGAGCACGAGAAGAAACGGGAATTGTACCTTTTCACGGTGACTTCATTCTTCCAAGGGGACTTTGCTTCCCACGCAGAGAAGAATTGGTAGGAGTCTGGAGTGGGCAAGGCCGATGGCTTCGTGGGATCCTCATCAACGACTGGTATGACAGCGGCTTTCTCGCCATTCGCTCGAGCTTTGCGATCTTTTCGCTGCGAGTTAGCTGTTCAAAGATCCTCGCGTCCTGCACAAGAGAGCTTCATCACTTGCCTTGTTCGAACATGGCGTTCATTTGGGGAACGATGTCAGGACGGATCAGTCGATGAAAGTTCTTCCAGCCATCGGTAAGCGGGCTTAACGAGGCAGCGTTAGCTTATCATGTTAGAATGGGAGACAAGGGCGTACACTTGACTAAGCACCGCCTTCACCCTTCGATCCACCGCACCGGCGAACAACACATGGCCGCCACTGTAAGAGCTGCCCCAAATGCCAATCCTAGTCGGATCGACCTCGGACAAGGACTGAGCGAAAGTAATCGCATCTGAGATGTCGCTTTGCTGCAACGAGGGTATGATCTCCTGCCTCGGATGGTTGTCCTTCTGGTCGCTGTCTCCAAAGCCACGCTGGTCGTACACAAGACAGCTCAGAGCTAGCTTCGAGGTGAAGTAATTCGCAAAAGCGTCCAGGTCCATCTCTTTGAGAGCACTCCATCCATGGGACATCACCAAGCACGGTACTTTGTTTGTAGCAGGGTCCGGTGTGAAGAGCCATCCTCTGAGGGTGACATTGTCAGATGTTTGGAAACTGATGTCGCGTTGGGGCATGTTGCTGGAATGAAAAATTAGAGACTACGAGTAGTTCCACTGTTCCTGTTCTTGGAGGTACTTCCAGTCTTTATGTGTCGATCATTGTGGCTGACCCCCGCTTGCTAAGGTACAGTACAAGCTGCTTCAGCTCAGCTCACGCAATCATCCGAGGTCAGACGGATCAAGCACATGGGTTTAGTGATCTAAACATCAAATGGGTTGTAGCATTCCGTACATCAAAAACATGGTGGCCGAGAGTTCTGATGTCCTTTCGCATAATATTGCCTAAGCACTCACGCATTGGTGCGTAATCATCGACCAAGCCGAGCGTGACGAGTAAGCACCTGGCAATCGTCAATGCACAACTTCATAAGTGAAGATCTCCTAGCTTTTATGCAGCGTATCTGGGCTGGAGAGGCATTAGAAAAGTAGAGGAAGTGAGATCCTGTGCTATCTGAAAGTACTTCCTTAGTCGGGTATATTGCGCTCCAAGAGCCTAATGAGAGTCCCTGGGAGGTGTTCTCGGACTTCATCTAGCGCATATGCATGGTCTTGTCTGTATCACCAAGTTGTCGAGGGCAGATCTGTAAGATCATGGCCTCGCGCCTGCCATGCATGCTTGACAAGGGCGGTGGAGAGCGCTACAATGCTCAAAGTCCAGGCTATCGTTTGTACTGGTTTCGGGATTGTCGAAGCCGAACTTAAGGTGTCATATGGCTTCAATCGGCTCTGAGCTCAGTCTTGTAGGGCAGAGAGAGCCCGGACCACTCTGATTCGATGTCATGTGCTCAATAAATTGTTTGTTCCTTACATAGGGGTAGGAAAGAGACTGGCCCGGATTGGGAAACGGCATAGATAGGCGCCAAACTTACGCGAGATCCTGGCTCGGTGGGGTGGGCACCTTGCTCCGTGTCAATTGCATCGCATCCGACGTGGTCTGGTTCACTCCTATATTCACATATTGCGAAGGTGAATCAAAGTCTCACAGTGAAACCGGCTTCCCAAGAAGGAGTGATTTATAGTTTAGGGTCGCAGCGATCAGCGAAGCCAGATTGTAATACAGCACAGTAGCTCGAGTAGGTACCTGGCTCCACCAGCCAGATGTCCTTAAGATGCAGATTGTCCAGCAGAACGCTTCGCCTTTCGCCACACCAACAAATGAGCGTCCCCAAACAAACCGTAAGCAGTCCGGGTGGCGTCCACCAGTAGCGCCCTCGCCATACGAACGAGCCTCTCCAGCGCAGTCGCAGCAGCAAGACGGTTATTTCCCGCCGCAACCAACTCCCGGTCCACCACCACACCCAGAACCGGCCAACATGCAACAGCCATATGGCCAGCAGCCGTACGGCCAGCAGCCGTACGGGCAACAAGGCTACGCGCAACAGCAGACGTACGGGCAGGAACAGAATGGACAACAAGCGCTGAACCAGCAGTTCGGCCAGATGGGATTGGGCTTGGAGGGCACTGCACCGCAGCAAACTGGACGGAAAAAGAAGGACAGACATGCATACCACCACATTGAGCAGCCGCAGGCGAGCTCCCCTCAGCTAGGCTCTGGTGCTTTTACTCCTACGAATGGTCAGGCAGGCCAACAATGGCAACAGACCGCACAGCCATGGCAGTCGCAAACACTCGGCCCGATCAGTAGTGCATCACCCATACCTGGCGGCACTCCGATCAGCATGGATCCAGCACAGGGAGGTCAACAGAAAGGACCCATGGGACCAGGAGGTGCGCAAAGCCGAGTGAATCCGGATCAGGTCCCCAGCGTGCCTCTGAGTCGCGACCTGCCTGCCGAACACTACAAGACACATGTATACCCGACGATGGAACAGCATGTACCACCTCCTGCGACTACTCCTTTCGTGGCACTGGATCAAGGGAGCGCGTCGCCCAAATATGCACGTCTTACTCTGAATTGCATACCGGGTAGCAACGAGCAGCTCAACAACACTGGGCTACCTCTGGGCTTGATTCTGCAACCTCTCGCCAAACCTGCGGACGGTGAACAAAGCGTGCCTGTCCTTGACTTTGGAGACGTCGGTCCACCCAGGTGCAGGCGGTGCCGAGCATACATCAACCCTTTCATGGTCTTCTCCAACGGAGGAAACAAGATGACTTGCAACCTGTGCGGTCATCCCAATGAAGTCGCGCCCGAATACTTTGCGCCGACTGATCCATCTGGTATCCGTGTTGACCGTGCGTCACGACCTGAGTTGACTCTGGGTACATGTGAATTCCTAGTACCTAAGGAGTACTGGTCGACTGAGCCTGTTCCCATGAGGTATCTCTTCGTACTTGACACTACTGCCGAAGCTTGCACCCGAGGTTTCTTGCAAGGCATCTGCGATGGCATCTTGGCTGCACTCTACGGCGACGATGTCGAGGTCAAGGAAGACGACAACGACAAGACATCAAGCACTCAACCTAGCAAGCTTCCCCCAGGCTCAAAGGTTGGCTTTGTCACATTCGATCGATCGATCAACTTCTACAATGTTTCAAAAGACGCCCCAGCGCCTCAGCAGCTTGTAGTATCAGATCTGGAGGATCCATTCGCAGCGCTATCACCTGAGGTTCTGTTCGTCGACGCTGTGGAGAGCAAGACCAACATTGTGACACTGCTTAAAAACATTCCTCACATGTTCCTGAATATCAAACACGCCGAGCCAACTCTGCTGCCTGTCCTCCAAGCGGCGCTCGCTTCCCTTCAACAAACCGGTGGTAAGATCATCTGCTCGCTAGCCAGCTTGCCCACCTACGGCCCTGCAAAGCTCGCGATGCGCGAGAAGGGCCAAATGGCTGCCGAAGACAGCGAGCAAGCGAAAGAACTTTTGAAACCCGAGAATGTCTCGTATCGCAAGATGCAGGTAGACCTCGTCAAGGCAGGCGTTGGTGTTGATTTCTTCCTGGCAGCACCTTCCGGGGGATACCTGGATATCACCACCATTGGCCACGTTGCGGAGAAGACCGGAGGTGACACATTCTACTTCCCCAACTGGGCATACCCTAGAGATCTATTAAGATTGCGCAAGGAGCTTGAGCATACTGTGCAGCGCGACCAGGGCTATGCTGCTCTGATGAAGGTGCGCTGCTCGAACGGCCTACAAGTTGCACACTACACAGGCAACTTCACGCAGCACACCTTTGGCGCAGATCTCGAGCTGGCGAGCGTGTCAGAGGATACCGGCATGGCTGTTACTTTCGGCTACGACGGAAAGGTATGTCACCCATATGATGTTCAATTGCCATCTCAATGAACAACGATGCTAACAGACACAGCTCGACACCAAGCTAGACGCCCACTTCCAGTCAGCCCTCCTATACACTACTTCCACTGGCCAGCGTCGGGTACGATGTTCGAACGTCGTCGCTCAGGTCACTGAAAATGCTCGTGACTCTATGCGATTTGTGGACCAGGATGCTGTGATCGGCATTATGGCGAAGGAATCTGTGGCGAAAGTCGGCGAGCGCCAGCTCAAAGACATCAGGAGCGCACTTCAAGAGAAGGCTATCGACATTCTTGCAGGATACCGCAAGCATTTCTCTGGCAGCCACCCAAGCGGCCAGCTTGTTCTGCCCGAGAACTTGAAAGAATTTTCCATGTACATTCTGGGTCTCATCAAATCCAGGGCGCTCAAGGGTGGCCGTGAGCCAAGCGATCGCCGTATCCACGAAGCCAGAATGGTGAAGAGTATGGGTCCAGCTGAGCTGAGCTTGTATCTCTACCCGCGAGTGTTGTCACTGCACAACCTGGAACCCGCCGAAGGTTTCGCGGACGAGACTGGCCATCTCAAGATGCCTCCTGCAGTCCGTGCCACTTTCGCCTCGGTCGAAGAAGGCGGTGCTTATCTTGTCGACAACGGTCAGATCCTGCTCCTCTGGCTGCACGGACAAGTATCGCCCAACTTCCTCGAGGATCTTTTCGGTCCTGGCGCAAACAGCCTACAAGCTCTTGACCCGAACTTGGCTGCTTTGCCTGTTCTTGATACGCTGCTCAACGCCCAGGTACGGAATATCCTGCTCCACCTTGAGTCTCAACGTGGAAGCAAGGGTCTTGCTATCCAGCTTGCCAGGCAGGGACTCGACGGTGCCGAGTTCGAGTTCGCAAGGTTGCTCTATGAGGACCGCAATGGCGAAGCAAGCAGCTACGTCGATTGGCTCGTGCTGTTGCACCGCGCTGTTGGCACAGAGGTAAGTCATGATTTTTCTTGACATCAAAATTGATCTGCAGTGCTAACAATGTTTCAGTTGAGCGGACAGCGTAGCAAGACAGGTGAAGACGTCGGACAGTCTATCACAAACACGATCACGTCGATTACTGGTACCTTGGGGTTGTAGAAGGAAACCATTCGGGGAATTATTTCTGGCATAGCGTCAATTTCAGCGGGCGTTAGAAGGTATCACAGCATAGCGATACAAAAGAAAGTAACGTTCGAGCGGACTTGTGTGTTTGAGGTGTGCCTGCTGTGAGGAACTGGTCACGTGCACGTGCTGGTGCACTTCCGCGGCGGATCGCATCGTCCCGCGCCAGCCGATGATCTGATAGCGATAAGCCGCGCGCACGCAATGCAACGGTGCTGTGACGACCACCCACTCGTACCTTCGTGGACAACCATTGTGGTTGCTACTCTTTCTTCCTGTTCTCTACCTTCTGTTCTGGCCATTTGCTGCTACTTTGACAATCAGTGCTTCCAACCAAGTCTTGCTTTTGCGCCGACAAGGACGCCTTTGAGCGCCCACCAGGACGAACACCATGTTGACCAGCCGGCTGCTCTTGCGGCCTGGCTTGGTCTCATGCTCTCGCAACACTGGTCCGACGCTGCGCTCTCGGCAATCGCCAACACTGTTACTCCTCGAATCCTCTCGTCGCGTCTTCGCGTCAACGCCCCGGCACAGGAAAGATGACGCCCAGGCGCGAACAGCAGCAGTCGAGCTCGAGAAGCCGAAAGTGGATGCGAAAGTCGCAAAAGATGCTGCAAACCCGACCGGTCCTGCGTCAGCTACAGCCAAAGGCGGACCCTTGCTAGCCGAGCAGACGGTGTCGAACAAAGAGCAGAGGAAAGCGGATTGGGCGATTATCAAGGACATGGCGCATTACCTCTGGCCCAAGAACGACTTCAGCACACGCTTCCGCGTCGGTCTCAGCGTAGGCTTGCTCGTAGGCGCAAAGGTTCGCTTGCCCCCGGAGGTCGTAGTTTTTTCTGTCGTGAAAGCCCATGTTGATAGTTTTTTCTTTGCATGTAGGTCCTCAATGTGCAGATTCCGTTCTATTTCAAGACTATTGTCGATTCGATGAACATTGACGCTGCTACGGCTGTTGGCGGCACTGCGATGACGGTGGCTGCTTCTGCCATCTTTGCGTATGGTTTG
Organism: Cladosporium velox; assembly: GCA_024604135.1. Taxonomy (NCBI): domain Eukaryota; kingdom Fungi; phylum Ascomycota; class Dothideomycetes; order Cladosporiales; family Cladosporiaceae; genus Cladosporium; species Cladosporium velox. The sequence continues at coordinate 270,715 of JANIIF010000008.1, read as the reverse complement.
ACGAGGATTGGCGCGACAGTGTTCCAGGAGTTGCGCAATGCTGTTTTTGCCAGTGTTGCGCAGAAAGCCATTAGGAGGGTCGCAGCTAATGTTTTCGAACATCTCCTTAAGCTGGACCTCAACTTCCACCTCTCGCGTCAGACCGGTGGCTTGACCAGAGCTATCGACAGAGGTTCCAAGGGCATCAACTTCCTGCTCACGAGCATGGTTTTCCATATTATCCCGACTGCACTTGAGATCAGTCTGGTTTGCGGAATTCTGACCTACCAGTTTGGTTTCAAGTTTGCATGCGCAACGATCGGCACTATGCTTGCTTACTCGGCTTTCACCATCATGACGACCGCCTGGCGAACAAAGTTCAGGAAGCAGGCGAACGCTGCTGATAACAAGGGCGCCACAGTGGCCGTTGACAGTCTGATCAACTACGAGGCTGTCAAGTACTTCAACAACGAGAAGTTCGAGGTTGGTCGCTACGATGCAGCATTGCACAAGTACCAGGATGCTAGCATTAAAGTTGCTACCTCCCTCGCCTACCTGAACAGCGGTCAGAACCTGATCTTCTCGACTGCTTTGACAGGCATGATGTACATGGCTGCGCAGGGTGTTGCCTCCGGAGGCCTCAGTGTTGGTGATCTCGTCTTGGTCAACCAGCTTGTCTTCCAGCTCAGTGTTCCTCTGAACTTCCTCGGATCAGTGTACCGTGAGCTCAGACAGAGCTTGCTCGACATGGAGACTCTGTTCAACCTGCAGAAGGTCAATGTTGCCATCAAGGAGCCCAAGGACGCGAAGCCTCTGCTTCTCAACAAGGGTGGCGAGATCCGCTTCGAGAACGTGACTTTCGGCTACCGCGCAGAGCGTCCGATCATGCGCAACATGAACCTTACCATCCCCGCCGGAAAGAAGGTCGCAATCGTAGGCCCGTCTGGCTGCGGCAAATCGACCATCCTCCGCCTTCTGTTCCGCTTCTACGATGTGCAAGAAGGCCGCATCACAATCGACGGCCAGGACATCCGCGAAGTGTCTATCGAAAGCCTGAGAAAGAGCATCGGCGTAGTCCCGCAAGACACTTCCCTCTTCAACGACACCATCGAACACAACATCCGCTACGGCAAAATCGACGCCAACGACGACGCCGTCCGCGCAGCCGCCAAACGCGCCAAGATCCACGACATCATCGAGACCTTCCCGGACAGCTACAAGACCATGGTCGGCGAGCGCGGCATGATGATCTCAGGTGGCGAGAAGCAGCGCCTGGCGATCGCCCGCTTGGTCCTCAAGGACCCGCCGCTGTTGTTCTTCGACGAAGCGACGAGCGCTCTGGACACTCACACCGAGCAGCAGTTGCTGCACAATATCAATTCTGTTATCAAGGAGAAGGGGCGGACTAGTGTGTTTGTGGCTCATAGACTTCGGACGATCTATGATAGTGATCTTATCATCGTGCTCAAGGATGGGCACGTTGCTGAGCAGGGCACGCATGAGACTTTGGTTGATAGCGATGGGATTTACTCGGAGCTTTGGAGTGCGCAGGAGATGCTGTTCTCGGAGGAGGAGATGGCTCAGCAGGAGAAGGAAAGGGCTGAGAAGAGGCAATAGGGAGGCAATGATGAAGAAGTATCTCGACTTGTACGTATGATGTATATGACGATTTTTGTATACATGTATGCTTACTTTTCAAGCTAACGCTGTGCCATGCTGTGACACGTTGCTATGGAGTTGATGATATTTGTCTAATACATACATGTATGGCCTATGATAACCTTACCAGGGACCTTGCCAGAGACCTTGCCAGGAACCGTGCCAGGACCCGTGCCACGGATCGTGTCACGACTGCCATTGACGTTGTAGCGGACTCTGCAGCAGACTCTGCAGCGGACTCCGCCAACTTTGCATTCTACAGATGCTGGACAGTCTTCTCGATGAATCGTATCACGACAAATGTTGGTTCTTCTGGATCGCATCGAGGGCCGCATTGCGGCAACCTTCGTGCTGTAACCGCTCCATAAATCTTCAATGGGAATGCTCGTTTTTCGAGTTATCTTTTTACGATGTTGCGAAAATAAATTGATGGTGTTTGTCTTAGATCGTACATGTATGGTCTATCGTAGCCTTGCCAGGTCTTATCAGAAATCGTGGCACGAATCGTGGTAGGGATGACATTGACATTCCAGTCCGCAATCCGGCCCGGATTACGGCAATTCTTCGTTTTGTAGTCGTTCGGCAGTCTTTCGATAATAAGTACAGTGTTGCATGTTGGTCCTTGATCTAGACCTTGCCTTGAGTCTATAGTAGCTGATTCGAACATCGCCTCGAGTCTTTAGTAGTTGGTCAGGATCTCGCCTCGAGCCTCGTTGCGAGCCTCGCGGCGAGAATTCACCCGACTTGAGTTTTGTCGGCGGTGTTGGTGGTCATTCATCGATAGTGCCAGTTATAGAGCATCATGTGTCCACTGCAACTTCATGGTAGATACAGCTCTCTATAGACTATAATCTAGAGGTAGGGAAAGGGACAGGCACAGGTGTAGGGACACCACTATCTAGTGCACAATGTTTCTGGAGTATAGGTTTCTGCCAGTAGGGGATATGAATCCAAGTGCGAAGCTGTTCTAGTTCTAAGCTACCGAGGGAGAGCTTGAGATTGTTCGAATCTTCGTACGTGCTTTTGTGGGGCTTTAGAGGTGTCACATGTCAATTGACAATAGCTCGTTAAGCTCCCTGCGCTTCACTCACTCTCCCTCGAGCTTTAAGCTTGACCACGCCCGCACACTTTCGCATCGCTCTTACTGACACCAACCTCGAGCCACGAATCCACGCACCATTCCGAAAACACTTCTCGCTCACCTATACCACTACCTAACGTCCTCTTGTAAGTATATCAACGACTCTACAGTGTTATACCACTTACTAATTGTTGATTACAGCTCTTCGCAAGATGGCGCCTAAGACTCCCACCATTCACTCACTTCTCAGTCTGCCGAAAAACGCGACTCGCTACAAGGTGAACAAGGCCTACAAGAAGGCCGCAAAGGCCGCCCACCCCGACAAGGGTGGCAGTACTAAGGCCATGGCGGCTGTAAGTCTAAGCTGCAGTCTTACATGGATGGGAAACCTACTGACTTTGCTGTAGCTCAACGCCGCGAAGGACGCGTACGACAACGGCGGAGTCACCGAGAGTGACACTTCCGATGGCGACAACAGCGACGATGACGGAGGCATCGATATGAACGACAACGAGTCCGACGAGGACTACCAGGAGGGCGAGAGTCCGCTGAGTGACGGAGAGTCCGTGGCGCGTTCCACCGCCGAGACCAGCGATGGCGAGAGCGATGAGGAGACGTGCGCATTCAAGTACAACTACGGTGACCTCGAGCAAATGGATTTCCTGATGGAAGAGGTTAACCTTGTGGTCACCATGAAGAAGCACGAGAAGATCTGCGGCTGCGATCTCAACGACCCGAACACGACTCACTTCCTCAAAAGTGTCGACAGCTACGACGACGACACGGACAGCGGAGTCGAGGACGTGGACGCTGTCGACGAGAACGACGAGGATGCTGACAACATCGACAAGGGCCCGGAGGGCGAAGCTGTCAACGCCGAGGAAGCTGACGACATCGACGAAGGCTACGAGGAGGGCGATGGAGAGAATTGAGCGTATGCTTAATGACACACCTTTGAAGCGACAGTCTGGGCCAAGACTGGATCCAGGGTGGAGTGAGTCGTCACGTTATCGCAGTTGAGTGAGGGAAAGAGGGCCTTGTACGCCATCTGCGTTGAGGTTGAATCTCCCGACAACGCAATGTCGATCGTCTATTGGATTGTACTCTAGTCTAGCAACGCAGCGCATCAGCAATCCTTGGTAGCAGAACAAGCCAAGAAATCGGGTCTTTTCGTACGATCTCAGCAATATCCAGTGTGACCCAGAATTAATACCTTAAACAAAGCCTCGATAAATGCGTCAGTCACAGTCTCGGTGTCAATTGGCAAGAGAGCATAGTCCAAATACGCATTTCTAGTAGGATCGATAGACACCCTGGCAGATCCTCTGACAGACGTCAGAAGCGCTGACAGCCACGCTGACAGCTATCCCAACGAACATCTCCTGGACAAACCGGCAGCCTTGAACAAAAAGCAGGAGAGCCTAGTAGTTCCCTGGTGGCGTCTCGCTGCCGGGTTTGAAAGACCAACATATGGAGATCATGCGCAGCTTCATGCCAAAGAGCCTGTGTGTGAGATGCATTATTGCAAGGTCAATTAGTGATTGTGTCCAGGATTGCGTATTCTGTCGATTTCGCAATTTCTGATCAACGGTAATTCCAGTCCTTTTCCTACGGCTTGAAGTCCATTGTGGTCCATCCTAGTCCAGAATGGTGCAGAATGGTCCAGACTGGTCAATAGTAGCCCAGGCTGAGACTCAGGTTGAGACTCAGGCTCAGACTGAACATGAAGTTGACGTTCAAGACGTCAAGTCAGCACAGAAGCGACCAAGCTCACGCGAGCCAATCAGCGGGCGAATTTAGCTGACCATCATAGACCCAGACTTCGAGAAGTCGCATTGGAACTCCCATACCACCACCCTCCACTCTCTACACCACCGCGTCACCCTCACACAACCCACACAATGGCCTCCAAACTCGCTCCCTGGGCCTTCCGCAGCAGTGCGCGTGTCCTGCGCATCGCCTCGCGCCAGCAGCAACGCCAGTTCCGTGTCTCTGCCGCGCCTCGGAGCGACAGTCTGAACGTGGTATGTCCTCTTCCTCGCCCTGCGCACCCTCACACCTCGTTACAGCTATCTAACCTCGCCCTCGCAGCACCGCGACACACCCGAGAACAACCTCAACATCCCCTTCAAGTTCAACGCCCAGAATGAGAAGCTCATCCAGGAAGTCCTGGCCCGCTACCCCAGCCAGTACAAGAAGGCCGCCGTCATGCCTCTGCTCGACCTCGGCCAGAGACAGCACGGTTTCACCAGCATCAGTGTCATGAACGAGGTTGCGCGACTCCTCGAGATGCCGCCCATGAGAGTCTACGAGGTCGCTACTTTCTACACCATGTACAACCGCAACCCTGTGGGCAAATTCCACATTCAGTGCTGCACAACGGTATGTTGAGAAGATGGAGAAATGCTGCGAGAACAGGAACTCATACATGCAATTGACAGACTCCCTGCCAGCTCAGAGGCAGCGACGGCATCATGAAGGCCATTGAGGAGCAAATCGGCGTCACCCCCGGCCACACCACCGAGGACAAGATGTTCACCTTCACCGAAGTCGAGTGCCTCGGCGCTTGCGTCAACGCACCCATGGTCCAGATCAACGACGACTTCTACGAGGACCTCACACCCGAGACCACCAAATCTCTCCTAGTCGCACTCAGAGACGCTGCCGAGAAGACCGGCGCAGGCGGCATGGCACCCGGCCTTCCCGGCATGGACGGTCAGGAGGAGGCATCAGGTGCCGGTGGCGAGGGCAAGCAGATTCCCGAGCAGGGCAGAGGTTACGCAGCACAAGGTGTGAAGATCCCTGCACCCGGTCCTTTCAGCGGCAGGCAGACTTGCGAGCCAAGCCACGGCCTGACAAGCTTGAAGGAGGTCAAGGAGTGGGACGGCAAGCTCATGAGGACAGACGGTGCGCTCGACTAGATTTTCTTTCGGTGTGACTTGTACATATTGTAGCATACCGGCAAGTACCTGGTTATTTTTCCCTGTTATGTTCTGTCGTATCGCGTGGGACCCGCTGAGTTTGTGAGGCTGCAGAATGATGGCATGTACTACCAACGGTAACGTTGAACGCAGCAAGTATAATATTATGCCGGGATTGATTGTACGACCTTGCCAGCGTTTGCCTCGGATGGTGCTGGTCTTGGGAAGAACATACATTATTACAAGGAATCGGGTACCTGCTGAATTGATGACAGAAACCAGGCGATCTACTAAGAAACCTATTTGTAGCACTGCATCTCAAACGATATGGGGTCCTCGAAAGGCGAGTATCTGCTTTGGCCGGCCGCTGTTGCAGGACGACACACCCCACGAGAGATGATCTCAATCTCCAATTAGCCGGGAGTTCCATTGTTCATATCATGTCACAGCAATGCTTTGTTCAACAGATCGACATTTTTTGCATACCTCGGCTGCAGATTCGGTCGCATATTGGCATTGGCCGTGACTGCCTTGAGTAGTGCTACCGACGAAGAAGCAGGTACCTTTCCCGTCAAACGCTCTTGAGGCAAATCACTTTCCTGACGCAGGCAAACGTCCTAACACTTACACTCACGTCTTGAACTACAAATACGGCTTCCGTCTACTTCAACAGCACCACCCAATCTTCGAAACCCTTCCAACACCGAACTACGTCCAAAAAGCCAACACATCACACTCTCCAACAAGATGCAGTGCCTCACTATCATCCTCAGCACCATCACTACCCTGGCCACTCTCGTCTCCGGCAGCGGTTACACTGCGCCAGAATGGTCTCTCACCAATCAAAACCAATCTGCTCTCTTCGGCTACCAACTCGTCGGCTCGAGGCTTTTCAACACCAGCAACGTGTGCAAGAACGTCTCCATCGCCAGCCATGGCGTTTGGAATGGGCATGTGAATCCGACTTACGTCGAGAGTGACTTACCTCACATAGTCTAGGTTCAATGGTTTTGCGACTGACTAGGTGATGCAGGAGCATTCTGTGACCAGGTTGGTTGGGACTCTGGTAGCTGGCTGCAGTATGAGGGCATCACGAGCAACATCAGGTTCTTCAATACTGGTACTTTCTTGAGTCAGCTGCTCTATGCGTTTGATTCGAGCCAGTTTCGTAAGTTGAGACGTGTAGTACTTCACTAGACATCCATGGATAACCCGACTGACAACTTCCACGGCAGCGAACGTCACCATGGGCTCCAACATTACGGTCCCGATCAGCCCCTACACCCACCTCTGCGCCTATTTGCAGCCCGCCTACCTCGAAGCCTTCAACATTGACTCCGTGCGAGTCAGAACAGCCCTCTGCGCCGCTTCAAACCTCACACTAGTCCCACCCGCACCCACAAACACATCCGCACTCAACGACACTCTCCTCGACACTTACAACGAATACGTCAGCACCCTCTTCAGCTACCTCCTCATCTCCTCCTCAACCACCACCCCCGAAGCCGACGATCTCTGCTTCATGGCCCGCGACGGCGAGCCCGGCGTCGAGAACACCGGCATGAAAGGCTCCGTCGTCTACAACGTTGCGTGCGGGCGCGACGGTCGCCGACTGTCTGAGAATGAGGCGGGCTTCGCTATGCGGCGCTGGACGACGAAAGTGTTCTTGCTTGCTCTGGAGAATGCGAGCGATGAGGGCGCTTGGAGGGCTTGGCTGTGTGCGAATCTGAGTGCGAAGGCTATGCGGGTGACGGGACTGGATGGGGCTGGGGTGATGGAGGAGGTTTGTGGTGGGGCGAGGATTGGGGAGAGTTGGTGCAGTGACCCGTATTTGTGTTGAGAGTTGGGAGAGACGAGATATTGGGTGTCTGCCTGACGCAAGGCTGAGACGAAGGGAGTGCTAACAGGTGATGGTCTCAGGTAATAGTGTTTGTATGGTTCAGAGGCGTTCTTCTTTGCTGTGAGCTGATTGACCCCAATGCGTTACTTCGTTGCATTTGCTTCGCTTGAAGAATATCTTGATACATAAACAGCAAGACCGGCAACTGTGTATTAGTGTTTTACTTTGGTCGTCGAAACCAAGTATCAACGGACATTCGGTGTCTCGCAAGCTGGTGTGACGATCGCGGGCGAAACTTCCCGCGTCGACCTCACCTTAGAAGCCAACTCCACTCCACGTCCGCGGACTACATGTAGTTGTGAGCGACACATATATCAACTTTCTATAATCTTGTGCGCCTGGTTACAACCGAACAAGGCTTCTGACTCCTCGCGCGTCCAAATCAGTGACTCGAGTCGTAAACTTGCAGAGTCGATACCGGTCTTCTCCAGCTTGTTCCTGAACACTTGGTTGTGGCCGAGACCCAGGATCGTATATACATATATGGGAGACGGCTTCACCTGACACCGCGGTGAATATGAGCCACGCGCTCTTCCAAGACTTCTCGATGTTCCACGAAATGAACTTGCAGCCCATACCGATACCGATGTTGAGAAGTGAAAACCCAACACAAACGAGTAGCTCCTCTTTACATGCCGTCAACGACCACATGCATCACACTTTGCCTCCTATCGACAAAAACTGGGTACCTAACCCCTGTGGCAACCCCGACGGCATCCGTGACACTTTGCCTCCTATCCGCGACACTGAATCTTCTAGCTTGCCGCTCGACACGTCTTCAGACAAGGCCACCACCCACTTTACTCTCTTTCCCCAGCTAATACCTGAGCTGCGTCTCATGATTTGGCAGCATGCGTTGCCCACCCTTCGCGGCAATCCTCGCGGCAAGCTACTTTACCCCTACCGAAAAGGCTGCTGGGTATTCGAGGACATGGGCTTGGAACCAGATTCGAACGGCGACGATCTTTATATAAGATTCGACACCACTCGACTCAAGCCTCTTCGTGTTGCGCTGCCCCTCTACTCTGTCAACAGGGAAGCCCACGATGTTACGACCAAGTGGCTACAAGAGCATAGAATGACCGTCTCGCGGACTCGCCGCAGCTGCGTTCACAAAGCCTTCCGACGTTTCCGCCCGCAGCACGACACCATGTTCTTGCCGTCCACCAAACTCAAGAAATTTGCAATGGAGCTTGCCAGACGGCCTTTCAAGCGAGACATGCTTAACCGCCACTTTGCCAGCTCTAATCCCGCTTTGCTGCGCCTGGCGGTCACGCCCGTCGGCCTGCAACTCCTCAAAGGAGATCTGCTGGATATGTTTTTCGAGTCTGCTGGCACGATCAACACCATATTTGTGGTCGATGGTGCGAGTGTCAGCAGTCTTCAAGCGCTTGGGGCTGCTGGTGGGGACGTCGTTGTGGAACTTCCGGATCAACCTGTTGCTCGGGTGAAATGGAACTTTCTGGAGGGGATAGGGGAGGTTTCGGGGGATGACGAACGAGCACGAGCACGATTGAAAGAGTATGTCGAAGGCTTTGAGATTTCCTGCTTCACTCCAGATGGGTTTGAGCTTGAGGTGCAGCTGGTAGATTTGGTTTGACAGTAGCGTTCACGGGTCCTCTTTTGTTGGTTCTTTCAATCCTGCGCTTTGGGGGAAGTTTCCACTGGCTGGATGCAATAGTACGGTCACTCGAATATAGACTTCAGTCGAACTCTCACGAATAGGTGTATCTGCAGGTCTTCAAGCTACAAGTAGGTTTCTACCAAAGCCATTGCAGGTCTACCAACATGATTCTTCTACAACGCTGATGACTGAGCCCTCGGCATCCCCATGTGCCTGCACCAAGTCCCTGGTGAGTCGCTCTTGGCTGTCTCAGCTTGATCCTTCGCAATGGTTTCTTTTCGTTCACCCGCGCTGCCTCCTTCTCCAAACCATACTACGGACACCGAATCTTGTGGAACCAGACCTCACCAGGAATCTAGCACATGACGAGAAGTCATGCCCACGTGCTTCCATGGTCGCCCGAAGACGACGCGGCCATGTTCGACGACACCGAGACACCACAGTCTTCGAGGCAATTCCAGTCCGCCATGGCAATGCTGGGAGAAGGTATAATAACAGCACCAACCAGTCCACATTTACTTCCTACCTCTCATCATAATACCACAACCTCGATTCCCAATTAGTTCAAACTCAAACCAGAACATCCACTCCCAACTCAACAAAGCCGAATCGATCCACAACCCACAAACCACAAAGGTCACCACATAAGTCACCATCAACCTCGCCAAAAACCTCCAAAATGAAGCTCCTTCCCCTCACCCTCACCATCCTCCTCTCAACCTTAAGCAACCTCGTCCTCGCCGACCAAAAAGTCACCTACTCCTGCGACAACGCCCACGGCACCACCGTAAGCAAAACCGGCCCTGTCGTCGGCGATAAATTCGCCGCGAAGATCGTCGCGAACATGGCGACGTGGTCGAGCCACAAATACCTGGTCAAGCAAGATGCGGTCGGCGGCGGAAAGCATATCACTGCTGTGTGCAGGGAGAAGGTGCAGACGCACGAGGAGGGGCTGAAGGCTATTGCGGAGCAGGAGAGAATTGTGAGATTGTGGCTTGCTAGGGGGCGTGGAGGGTGATTGAGGAAGGGTGATGAATTGTGTTTTCTTTTGGTTATGTTGAGGGGCTGGATTTGTATTCAGGATTGACTGGATGATGTGAAGTGGCCGAGCTGGTACTCGATGCCTGTTTTATTTTTCACGGAGCGTGGGAGATGATTGAGGAAGGAGAATCGAGGGATGGTGTTGTGGACGATCGAGTGGCCAGGTTTTCCTTTTGTTGCAGGTCTGACGACGGGACATGAATTTGCTGAACAGTTATCCGATATGTGTGGTTGGAAATGGTTGAAATGGAGTATTTCTTGAATCTTGTTCAAAAAAGGATTGAAACATGAGGCATCAGCAGATGAGATCGTCCATCTCTGACCACAGGTTCACCGGAGAAGCTATGTAATCGATATCTCGTCACGTCTTGTTTCGGGTTGAACCCGATTCAACATAGGCCTAGCGTAATCGATCAGTATGTTCATTCCATCTCTCCCACGCATCTTTGCCACATCGTTCATGGAAACAGACTTGTGACCATTCACTAGTAGATCACTTACATCTGCGACTGGCAGGTCGCGAATGACGTTGTGACTGGAAGCCTGAAACCCGCTGATTCGATCAATGTCGAGGATGATCGTGTTGACACGAGCGTCCATCGACAGGAGTGACCGTTACAGCTCATGTCCATGGTCAACCAGACGACGAAGTAGCAGGATACACTCCACTACGAGGCGATAACATGATGAGGTCGACGACAAGGTACAGGTTCAAGACCTCCGAACGTTGCAAGCCACATGTATGCCGCAGCATGATTCGCTCCTCCATAGCTGCTTTGTCGCCTCCAGACTTCGTGATCAATATCAAGAATCTTGACTGGAGGTGAGCGCAGCTGGCAGTCCATGATAACATACTTCAAGCAGGTCCGAGAACCGATGCCGGAAGATCAGAGGTTCACATCACGAACACACGACAGTAGTCGCGACAAACATACACACATAGGTCACGCTCATTGGGACGGGTAGCAACGCTGTGCAAGCACAGCAGACCACAGAGACAAAGCTCCGAGAGACACATGAGAATCACGTGGGCAGCTCATCCTCACGAAGAGGACGTCTGAAGGTTTGTTCAGAGATGCTTGCATTCGAGTCGGCGTTACGCGCAACTTTCGTTTACATAGACATCTCTCAGCCACCACGCTGAAGAGAAGGATGGGTATAATGAGGTATCCTTGCACACTCCTCCCTGTTTTCCGCAGCGCCAGCTTTGCGCAAGCACATGCGCCTCCCAACGCCAGGCTTTTTCCGAAGTCGATTTTGTCATGCGTAGTCGTGACCTGTCGCTTATGCGACGAGCTGGACGACACCACCGGCCTCCTTGATCTTGCGCTCGGCGTCCTTGGAGAAGTAGCGGGCACGGACAATGATGGGGACCTCAGGGATGCGACCCTTGCCGAGGACCTTGCTGTAGCCGAAGGAGAGGAGGTCGAGAACGGGGGCGGTCTCGGAGGACTTGTTGGCCAAGTACTTCTCGCGCTGCTCAGCGGGGATGAGGGACCAGAGCTGTGGGAGGAGGAATGTTAGTGTTCCGTCTTGAGAATTTCGATGTCGCAGATTTTGCGCTTGTCGGAAGATTTCCACGTACCTTGTCGAGGTTGATGACAGGCTTCCAGAACTGGTTCTGGAGCTTGTGGAAGTACCTCATACCAACCTTACCGAAGTAACCAGGGTGGTACTTGTCGATGTTGGTACGGTGGTGGTGCTGACCACCGGCCATACCGCGACCACCGGGAGACTTGCGGTGCTTGCCGACACGACCTTTACCGGCCGAGACATGGCCACGGTGCTTGCGGGTCTGGGAGAAACGGGTAGGCATTGCGGCGGATTTGGGGTTGTCGTGGGATCGAAGTCGTCGCTGGTCAAGTCCAGATCTGCGTCGCAAGAGAAGTTGTGCTTTTCCAACTGTGGAGTGCGAGCTTGCCAAGGCGGAATTTTGGGGGGCCTGACTTTTGAGGCTGCAACTTCGTCTGATGAGCGGGAGAGATTCCGCGCTTTGGACTTTCCAGCGAGGTCGAGCTTCAGATATCCATGTGATGAGAGTGAGCGCGAGAGCACGTGGATAGGTCAACCCATCCGCCAAACTCCACCTCACATTATAATGCGCCGCCCGGTGCTCAACTCTGTCTGCGCAGCATGTCGCCACTGCTCGCAGCAGCAGCCGCTCCTTAATCGCGTCTCGCGCCGCTACGTCCAGATCAGCGCAACGCCCTCCTCCACCGAGCCTACACAAACACTCAACCCGACCAACGGTGGTAGCAATTCGAGCCTCAGTGCCGGTAGGATAGAACACCTGTATACAATTCACACCATCTACACGTGACTGAGACTGTTGTAGATGCGCGCTTCGAAGTCCTGAGCAGCCCGTTCTCCCTCCTCTCCGCCTCCATTTCCGCCTCCCAGAACCTGTACACCCGCAAAGGCACGTTGGTCGGCTTCAACGGCAAGCCTGAGAATGTAGGATTGATCTTGAAGAATGCTGTCGCGCGATCGTCGCTTATACTCTCTGCTAGGCCGTCTCAACCCTCTCCCTCCTCGGACCTCTTCGACGAGCGTTCCTTGGAGTGCCGTTCATTTACCAGCGAGTGACGTCCACGACACCTTACACTGCTCTGATCTCTACAAAGTCGGCGATCACTTCCATGGTCATTGTGCACCTCGATGGAAGACTGGACTGGATGGTGACACAGAGGAATGCACTGTTGGCATGGACAGGACACACACTGAGCCTGTCGCCTCGCGTGAACACCAGCATGGTAAGGGAAATGAAAGATGAGTCGGAACGAACCAATGCTGATTGAATCAGAGCATCGCCCACTGGGGTAACACTCACGCTACTGGTCGTGGTCTCCTTGCCTTGAGTGGCAAAGGTCAGATCCACCAGATCACTCTCAAGACTGGCGAGGAGTACGTCGTACATCCCAGCAACCTGGTCGCATACAGCATGCAACAGCACGCGCCCACACCATACAGGTTCAAGGCCAACCTGCTGCGATTCCAGATCCCCAACCCCACAAACTTGCTTCCCAACACACGTTTCTGGAATACCATGAGGGAGTCCACCGTGTGGAGGTTCACTCGCAACGCTGCCTTCACATTGAGGACTTGGGGACGCAAGACCATCTGGGGTGATAGGGTGAGTTTGCCTCTGAACCACGATTGCAGAACCTCACTAACTTTCAACAGCTCTTCCTTCACTTCAAGGGTCCTGCCAACATCATCATCCAGTCGCGTGGCGGACACATCAGCGACGTCCTTACCACTCGCGACGTCAACGAGATCGCCGACAGCCCTGCCGGCTCCGTCACAGAGGCTCTCACATCGCCAGCAGAGGCTGGTGCCAACACCATCGCCGCACCTGCCAAGGCTTCTCCTACTACTATGAGCTACGCCAGCGTGAACCAGGGCAAGGTCCACTGGCAAAAGCCTACGCAGTAGAGTGTAAAGAAGTCTTGACCTGTCGTCTTGACCACCTGTACATTATCTATACCCTCTATACCAAGATGTACAACAGCCCAAACACATTGCTGTAAATTCGTTCAACTTTGCCTCACATCCTTGTAAAAGAAGATTTCGTCCAGCATGCTGCCATCCTTGGGACTGAAGCCATACGCGGGCACAATGCCGATTTCCTTGTAGCCCAGCTTCGGGTACACGTACTCCGCTCCACTGCCGATAGTCGTATCAAGAAGCTGTAAACCCGTCAGTCGAACTTGCACAAATTACATAGATCAACCACGCAAACAGAAAACAAACAAAAACTCACCATCATCCACCTCCCCCTCTCCCTCGCCACCACCTCCAGCAGCCCCATCATATCCCTCGCAACGCCCCTCTTCCTAAACTCGTGCGACACCAACAACCTCCCCACCTCACTCCGGTGCTTGCCCGTCTCAGTATCGGGGAAACCCAAGCTGACCACGCCAGCCAAATCGCCCGCGTCGCTCAGTTGCAGCACGATCACGCGGCGGCCGGCGACGACTTGCTCGCTCCACGCTTCCCACGAGGCGAGGATCTTGTCGTGCGAGAGGGGAGGGAGGAAGGTTGCCAGGAGGTTGTCTTGGAGGATGCAGGCTGCGTGGAGACGGGCGATGGGGTCTAGGAGGTGGGAGTCGGTTGTGGGGTTGTAGAAACGGGGGGGTGGGAGGGGCATTTTTGCGGAGAGGATGAAGGTGATTGGGGGTTTGTTTGGTGGTGATGAGTCAGCTGGGTGAGGCTGCGCTTTTTTGAATTGGTCTGGTTGATGAAGTGAGGTTATGTTATTATTGTAGGTATGACTGTGTTGCTGCCTATTTTTGTTACTAAGCCATTGAGCACATAATTTTGATGGCGTGCAATCTATAAGGCGCGCCCAGCCCAGGCAGAAGGCTTGTCAGTTTAAAGCTCATGTCAAAGAAAGTTAGGCTTCGTTTTGGGTTTATAGCACGATGTCTGGTGAGCGTGAAGAAAATAATTTGAAGCTTAGGAGATGACATCGCTGTTGAGGGTATACGAAACTTACCAGTAGTAGTGAGATGAGTGACGTGCACGGCGAGCAGTCTTCTGGCCTCTTGAACACCACGCAAAACACGCGATCCTCGACGCGATCTGAGATGGCTGAAACGCCACACCTGATCGTCTGGCGCGATGTGGCCGTGCACCCGACCATTCCAAGCTTCGGGCTGAGTTTAATCAACTTCAATCCTTTCCGTCGCTCGAAATCGACGTCATTGTGCTTTGCGGCGCGTTAGAGGCTCGCGTGCAGCTGGTTAATCACGGCATGATCTTTCCGAGCCGTGCTACTAAACATTTGCCCTTTCGTCCTGTGAGCTGACTTTCCTCGTTCTTGCAATCACCATCCATCTCTACCAGTCGTTCGTTGGACCGGCAGGCACTGTTCACTACACAGCTGCTCAAGCCTAGCTCCTGGAAGTACTACACGCTTACTTCCTCCACCAGCCATCGTCGCAGGCCCCTGATCACTCAAACACACGATCAACACCAGTATCGCGGCATTTTCACCAACATGCATTCTCAAGCAGCTCGTATGCTGTCGCTGGCAGCTCTGGCAGCTGCGGCTCCTGGCGTTGTGCCAGCTCCTAATCCCAACCCTGTCGCTCCCCGCGACCCTCTCATCACTCCCTCGCCCGTCGAGTACGACCCGTCTCGGACTGTGAGATTTGCAAGGAGAAACATCATCAGCGACGCAAAGGGACAATTCGACTCCGTCCTCAGCGGTCTGGGCTCTGACATCCCTTCCTACGTTGCTTCGGGTGTACCAAATTTCTTCCAGGACTTCCCCACTGGTGACAAGGTGCAGAGCTCACTCGGCATTGACGACGATCAAGTTGACGCGCTCCCCACACAAGTCTTGAACATTGACCCGTACGCCAATTGGACCCAGCAAGGTTGGAACATCCGCTTCCACGGAAACGTGTACAAGCAGCCCAACACTTCGGAGGAGAAGCTCAATGATCTGGCCAACATCTTCCTCATTGGCACGGACATCGAGGATCTGCCTCAAGATCAGCAGGAGAATGCACGGAATTTGACTGCTTCGATCTTCGTCCTTCAGCAGGGTGACGTCGAAGTGGCTCCCATCCACCTCGAGCCTGCACAGAGCCAGGGTGCCAGTGGACAACCCGGTGGTGGTGGAGCTGAGACTGCCAGCGGAGGTACCCAAGACGTTCGACTTCCATATAACACCACTATTGAGGGAGATTTCGACGCGTTTGTCCCTATCGAGCTCAACGGCCTCACTCCTGGTAACGAGACTTCCAAGATCCAGCGTCTCAGCACACACGTCGAGGGTGCAACTCTGGGCAACAGCACCGCTTACCTGGTGCCACCGAAGGGTATCACTATTGTCAGTGACATTGACGACATTCTTCGCGTCACCAAGATTTACGACCCTAAAGAGGGCCTCCTCAACTCTTTCGCCCGCAACTTCGAGCCCTGGGAGAACATGCCTGACATCTACGGCAACTGGAGCCGTCACCTGCCCGATGTCCACTTCCACTACCTGACCACCACCCCCGAGCAGGTGACTCGCGCCTACATGCAGTTCATCTACGCCACCTACCCCGGCGGCAGCTTCGATACCCGCCCTCTCAACTTCTCCGACGTCAAGGCCACCCTCGCCATCCGCAAGTTCCTTCTCAACCGCGTCTTCGAGACTTTCCCCGAGCGCAAGTTCGTCCTCGTCGCCGACACCAGCAACCCCGATGTCATGAAGGACTACCCTCAAATGGTCAAGGACTTCCCCGGCCAGGTCCAGTGCATTCTCCTGCGCAACACCACCTCCACCGACTCCAGCGACAAGTTCCCCTACAACACCGCCGGCTTCGAGGGCCTCGACCAGAACCAGTACATGTTCTTCAAGAACGCCGAGGACCTCATGGGCCTGGACATCGAGGGCGGACACTGCTACAACCAGAGCATTCCACAGAACGTCACTTTTGACTACCAGGGCCTGCCTTTCGACGGTGATGACAACGGTCCCGTGAACGGCAGCGCCAATGGATCCGGCGAAGGTGGTGACAAGAGCGGTGCCGCTTCGCTGCACTTCGGTGGTTTCCAGTACAGCGCCGTGTTCATCGGCTTCTTGGGCATGATCATGTTCCAATTCTTGTAGATGCCATAATTCTCTATTAATGTGTTTACGGCGTCTCTTTACATAGGCGATGATTATATATGCATTCACGACATTGACAAAAAAAATATACTCTCCCAACCTACCATTCCATACCGTACCACATGTCATATCAGCCCTGCCACTCTCAATCAATCAATCAATCAATCAATCAAAAATGCTCACTCTGACTTCCCCTATTCGGCACCCAAGGTAAATCGCCCCCATCATCAGCCGCCCTCTGCACTTCCTCCGCGGCTTCGATGATCGCGTTCGACATCGGCGGCTGTCCGCCGGGATTATGTCCTGGGTACGTCGCTTCGACCATCTGCACGAGGTACCCCGGCCGCTCGTCGAGGGGCAGCGAGGCAATCAGGTTACCGCGACTGCAGGCGTTGATCCATTCGATGCGGACTTCTTCTGGTGCTGAGGCTGAGAGGGTGTGGCCGGCGCGGGGGATGTAGTTCTTTGGATCAGAGCTTGATTAGTCTGTGATGAATTATCGTTTCCTACTTATTTTTGGTGGTTTCGGGACGTCAAGTGGCTGGTAGTGACAGAGGTGAAAGCTTACGACCGTCCGCATGACGAAATCCCAGGCGAAGTACTGCGCGTTCTTGTCTCTGGCTGGGGTGTTGAAGGTTTGTAGACTGTTGCGGGCCATTGTTTCGTCCTCTCCGATGGCTTTGTAGAGAGCTAGGGTGGCGTTGAAGAGGCGCGTCCATTTGGGATGGGCGTTGGGTGGTGAGCGGATGTTGGCTGTGTAGCTGGTTGTGAAGTCGGCGCGGGTTGCTGTTGAGGGATCGAAGGGGCCGGACATTGTGAGAGGGTCAATGAATGGTTATAGTATGGTTAGATCTGTACTCTGTATATTACAGTGTTTGTGAACGAATGTGTTGTTGCTTTGGTACATGTGTTTTGTTCGTTGAGTGTCGTGGTGGCGACGTCAGCTCGCATGGATTGAGGTTGATCGTTGACCTGAGGGCTGCAGCATCAATTCAATGGCCAACAAACGCATGTTACTAGGTATACTCCGAGCGGTAGACCGTATAGATGGCCAAGAGAGTCGAGTAATGACATATATACCCTTGGATACCTGATGTAGCCATACTTGGGTAAGATACAATAAAGATGTGTTGCAAATCAGTAACCCAACCCCAACCCTAGGTACATGTTGGATATCGAATGATACATGTACATGTATGTCCCATACATATGCATGTGTCCTTATTTGATTGGTAACATTGAAACGAAGAGATTTGAGCATGATGTCAGGACTTTGGACCGCAGTGTTCACTTGCTATGTGGCCGCATCTGTCAAGAATAAATGTAAAGCGTTGTCATATATGTTCAAACTCTGTACTTGCGCCCGAGCAAAATCGCAAAAAGTACGGACTTTGAAGCTAGACCGCGCAAACGCCCAATGATAACGTGGTTCAAACAGACTAGAAACGTTATCCTTGGCAGCATCATCTCTTCGGATCTGCCTTCGAACATCCAACGCATCTTTGCTGCGCGAAATCCACAGCGCAACATGCCAATGCCCTTGGCAACCATCTAAGCCCCGACTTGGCTGTCCATCTCATCCACTTCGATCTCCGCTTTGATGGAACTGAAGTGCTTCAGCACGTCTTTATGCTCTCGATGCCCAGCTGGGCTTTTCTCGGACTGTATCAGGTCGAAGTTTGGCGGGCGGCCAAGGTCCGATGACATCGGATGCCCGCCGGCATAGTATAAAGATGAGCCTCTCTTTTGCCATTGCGTATATTTCTGGATAGTGATGATTGTGACGATGCTGAGCTTACTAATTGTCTCTTCTGCTGCTGCGGCGCTGGCTCAGGTGGACGCCGTGCCATCAGCTTTCAACTCCAGTCAATGGTCATGGGTGTCTAACGAAGACCCGCTTCTCGCAGTCATACCAGGCAGCTTCAACCGCACCAACTTCGAAGCCCCATCAGCGGGAAATGTTTCTGACCAGAGGGTCGCTGCTATGTGAGTTGAGAATTGAAACGAAGGATCGCACGGATGTTGATGATATGTGTGCAGCAACCAACACATTCAAGGCTCGAGTTTCATAGCTTACGATGAGAAGTTCTACGACATCATTGGACCAAACGCCACTGTAGAGCAGCTCCAGGTCCTACCATTCCAGGTCCACGAAGCGCCATGCCATCTCCCGGACACGAATCAGCTTTACTTTGTGGAATGGGGCCCCAACGCAAACGGCACAAACGGCCAGCACGACTGGCAATACCTGTTGGATCTCAACACCAACAACCTGACACAAGTCAAGACCAACCCGCCGACTTTCAACGTCCACGGCTGCGTGTACCGCGATGGTAAAATGCACGTTGTGACTGACGGCGGCCCTGAGGAGACCGCATATCTTGCCACCATCGACCCCAAGACACTCAAACGCACGACCCTCCTCAATAACTTTCATGGCCGACCGTTCATGAGCTTTAACGATCTCGAGATCGACCGCGAGGGAAACTACTACCTGACCGACTCAAAGTCCGGCTGGGGCAGAGATCTCAACCCTTACGGACCTCCCACGCAGCCTACAGTCTACTTCGTCAATGGCACGACTTTCCGTATCAAGGAGCTCACCTCCCTCGAAGGCAACACCAACGGCATCAGCTTGTCGCCGGACGGCAAGACGCTGTACGTCGCCGATACCGGTGCCTCGGAAGTCAAGCCTGGGAGAAGGAACTTCCAGGGCCCGCGCGATCTCTGGGCTTGGGACTTTGCGAACTTGGCTTCTGGAGCGAAACTCCCTCTTCTCAACAACCGTAGATTGTTCAACCGTGCGATCGAGTACTTCTACGATGGTGTCAGAGTCAGCTCCAACGGCTTTGTCTTTGGAGCTGGCGGAGAAGTGGTCGATGTCATGGATCCCGAGTCTGGTCTGATACTAGGCTCAATTAGGATGGGTGGAAACGGTAATGGCCCGGTCAACGTCGTGTTTGGAGAGCATGAGATGTGGGTCGTGGGCAAGGGTGGAGTCTGGCATGTGAAGAACGTTGCAGAGAAACTTGCTCAGGACTGGTAGGCGGGCTTTTCTTTGAAGGTCCGCTGGCATGTCTCATTGCCTCTCATAGATGCATGTTCGTGACACTATGCACCAGTGCTGCAATGAGACTATACAATGTTACATCAAATAAAATTGACGATGACAGAAGTATTACAACCCCCGCCCGCTACTACAGGACTTCTGGGCCAATATATCCAATCTGGGAATCTGGGCAGCCGCGAACCCTTGGGTACCAGCCTCGATCAACGACTTCGCCAATGCCGTTGCAACATGTTGCCAGAGAGCCGAAGCCAACATGAACATCATGCTGAGTGCTGAAATGATAAGGCATAAGATGAGTAACGCTCTGCTGTGAAATGGCTTGATCCAAATCTCCGAGCCTGTGTCCCTATCGTCCTCCTCATGCTAACTGGGAAACGATGCAAGGGCGAAAAAGCAAAGTATAGACAAGGCAATGGCTCCAATTCTGGGAAGCACTGTCAACCCACTATCACTCCAAGGAGGCCTTATCCACTCACGTCAGGCCTGGAAATATGACCTCGGTTCTGAAGTGCTCTGCTATACCAAGTTCTCGGCAGGGTGCGTGATGTCTACGCCGTTCTGAGATCCGAAATGGCGCTCCTGGACAGCAGCCGTAGCATCGCAGAGGCTCGAACGGTGGCGAAACTTACGGAGCTCGCCTTCGCTTTCATCCCGCTGACGTTTGCGTGTTCGATCTTCAGCATGCAGGTCACGGAGCTGCAGAACGGTGTCCCTTTCTGGACGTTCCTCGTCACTGCTGTTGGTATGGGAATGATCACGTATGTCGTGAGGCTCGTGCTGCAAAGCAACACTTTGAGCAAACTGCGCCGAGATGCTACTATCCGAATGATGGCATCTGGGTCGAGTGCTGGAGATCGAGAAATTACCACGGGCAAACTCTTCAAGCATTTGATTGGCAGAGTATGGCAGCATAGGCAACCTGTAGTCACTACCGTGGTGTTTCTGACGGCACTGCCAACCGGTGATACCCATAGCCTTTTTGTGGAGCCGTAATCGCATGGACGTCGGTTTCAATGCCATGCTGAGTGTACTTACACTTCCCGCAGGCATGATGTTAGCCTGGTACGCGCAGTCTGCGATCAGGGAAGCGGCCGAGGACACAGACAGGAGAGAAGACGACTCAAGTGTGGCACAGTTGTCCATGTCAGAATGGCTGGCCATGCGCGCCGCCCCTCTTTTAGGCCGGTCAAGACGAAGAGATTCGATTGCAGATTCAACTACAGACGAAGAAGTTTGAGATCTCCGGTCGGCCTTCCGGGAAGTAATCTCAATAAACGCTTGAAGGATCAACACGGTGTCTGAAATGGACCTGTTTTTCTAGACAATTATCTGTTAATCGAATTCATTCTCCAAACTTCCCTTGGAATTCCTTGGAAAAATGGCGTTGTGTTTCGAGCACTACTCGTACATCATGACCCTGGCGGCACAGATAAGCAGTAATACTCTTGATACTTCAAGACAAGCCCATACCAGTAATATGGAATCGCTCAGTTCTCGTACATTCGTTCTCAAGATGCTCATAAAGGACAGTGGCGGAGTGAAGCGAAACCTGTGCCCGACTTCTGCCCTTAAGCACGCTACTGTACAAGCTAGATCCTTCCGAAAGTCCTGCATCTCGGGAGTAATGTCCGTCTGCGGGTCTTGAATGTTCTCAAAGTTGACCCGCTTGATGTTGTTGTCGAGTGATCACACAATCCCTAGAAGTACAACAACAAACAATGGGTGCGCGCGGACGGCAGATTCGAGACCTATCCAGGTCTCCATCTCTATGAATAGGCACCCACATGGTATGTGTGCTTCAGTGCTCTCTTCAGAAAGCCAAGCATATTTAAATATCCCGTGCCTTCGATCCAGACTGTCCTCTTGGATGTCGACGCGGAGCTGGATCTCCCTTCCTCATAGACTAGGGCACGTGTGCCAGGTGATGCAGTAGTCTATACGCTTTTGATATTTTCGAGCTCGTCCACTCCAGTGACCCACGTCCTGGATTAAACGAACCAATGATTAACCCTGCTACGGAATCCTACACCAGTCGCGCCATGGCAGCGGAACAGACGCCCTTGGCATTTTGCCAGGAAGGTGCCATCTACCATGGCTCGCATGGCGAGCATGTTTTTGCTAGTACAATATCTCTTCGAATACCGATGGGTCATAACATGTTGTCACTCAACTCTTCCCTTTTATAACAACCCTAAAAGAGACCCGGCATGGCCTTAACCTCGCAAGATGACTCGCCACCCCAGATCAGTACCGGTGGCGCAAAAACCTCGTTGCCTGTATGGGACCCTCGTTCTATAGAGTCTGGACTCGAGGTAGCACCGGCAAGTGAGCACGACAAGCACTATGTGAAGCCAGCCAACCATGGCGACAAAGAAGTCATCAGTCAGGACGAAAAAGAAGTCGTCACTCAGGATGACAAAGAAGTCGTCGCCCCATCCAACTTGACAAACCCTCCGGTGCATACATCGTCGGACCCCACGCGACAGAATCGCAAGCTATGCGGGTTGAGGCGTCGTTTCTTCTGGGCATTGGTAGCTGCGCTGCTGCTTTTGATCGCACTTGGAGTAGGCTTGGGTGTCGGCTTGGGCATGAGGAATTCTCAAGATTCCTCCGATTCGACACCAGCTCCTTCTTCTGCGTCTCCAACACCTACGCAAACTTCCACAAGTCTCTCCGAAGACTCGTCTAAGATCGGTGGGAGTCTCGACCCACGTTACTACTCCAAGTCAGGAGCTTGGAATGGCTCCGACGTCGTGCGCGCAGTACAGACCTTCCCGGACGACTTCGAAGACGCCGCCTTGTCCGGGACGTCTGAGACTGTCGTGTACTACCAGAACAGCTCAGGCACGATCCAATGGCTTCGTGAGCCAGCGAATGGAACCTGGCAGCCGCCACGTCCGGACGACCAGGTGGTTCTAGCATCCGATGCAAGAAACAGCACCCCAATCACCGCGATCCGACTGGATCTGGACCGAAACCCTTCTTGGCATCTCTTTTGTAGGTTTCCAATATGCAGCGCTTCTTAACGCGGGCCCAACCCTCCCCTATATGTTGCTGAAACTTTGGTCAGATGTCGACACCAAGAACCAGGTCCGACAGCGTTCGGGCAACAATAACTCCACAGCATGGACCGAGGGCTCTCTCGGCGGACTTGGACTCAGGGCGTGGGATGGGGATTTAGTCGCAATGACTGCGTGCTGGGGTGCAAACGACACTGCTCCCATCAGACTCGTGTACGCTTCAAGCAACGACACCTTTGAGGAGTATCTTTGGAGAAAAAACGACGACACCTGGCACTTTCAGGGAGGCTGGTCGGGCTACAACGGGGCTTCTGGCGTGTCATGTTACAGAAGTCCCGGCGATTACCGCTACATGGGCCTGATCAATACCCAAAGCGAGCTCGAACTTTGGTACCAGAATAAAAAGAACCTCACAGCCGAATGGCAAAAATGTAAGTTCTGACTATTGCAAGAATGTGGGCAAGCTATTGACTGACTGTTTCTCAGCGAACATCACGCTCGAAAACGTTCATCCCATCTCATCACTTTCGTTCAGCGAATTCGCGGTCGTATGGCAAGAAAACTACACGAACCGAATCAGAGTTTCAAAGATCATCTGGGACGGCAAAGACACAAGAACGACTGACGATTATGCTCCTCCGGCCGCCGAGGACAAAGGGGTGCCCGGCACCCGCATCGACGCCCTTTCTCCGAATTCTGTGATACAGATATTCTATCAACGCGAAGGAGATGACATCACCAGCATATCCCGGAACTTGAGCTCTAGTGCAGGTGATGGCTGGGAGGCGATATCCTTGCCTGTTGACGAGGCGTAGTCTACCCTTCGAGAAGCTCGACACCTATTTTGCAGTTATAATGAGATGGAATCCTGATAAGGTCTAAACACATGAATTATAGCCATTCAAGTTTCCGGATCCAGCGAGACAACAATCATCGTTACACAAACCTACATACTCTCCTTCCAAGCCAAACCTAAGGCCCGTTACCTTCTCCACCACC
This sequence comes from Cladosporium velox, assembly GCA_024604135.1. Classification (NCBI taxonomy): domain Eukaryota; kingdom Fungi; phylum Ascomycota; class Dothideomycetes; order Cladosporiales; family Cladosporiaceae; genus Cladosporium; species Cladosporium velox. The sequence goes on along the minus strand of JANIIF010000008.1, from coordinate 246,811 downwards.
AGTACCAAACATGTCGCCGTCACCAGGAGTGTCCATGCCGTGCAACGCGTCACCAAAGGCACTGTCGACGTTGAAATCGATCATGCCGTCGCCGGCATCGTTGCCGAAATCTCCTGCGAGGTCGCCGAATGTGTCGTTGAACATGCTCGTATCTTGCAGATCGCCCATACCGCCAGCAGGAGTACCCTGAGGCCCAGTGCTGGCAGCGGTGCTACCTGGCTGGGTGCCCAAGTTTGGCACAGCAGCAGAACCCTGCTGTGCTTGCTGCTGAGCAGGTTGTTGTTGTTGGACGCCGGAGGTTGCTGTTTCGGTAGGCTGTGTGTTGGTTTGCGACATGGGGAAGCCTGTAGTGTCGCCAGGTGTCTGATTCTGACCTGGCGTTCCGCTTTGAGCGGGTGTCACACCAGCGCTTGGAAATTGCAGGTCTGTTGTGTCAAGGTCCATGCCCTCAGGAAGCTGGAGATCTGAGTTGCTGACTGAAGGTGGATTGTGCTGTTGTGGCTGTTGCTGGAAGCCAAGCTGCGCCTGAGCATTAGGCTGAATGGTTGAATCAGGCTGAGGTACGTTTTGCTGTTGCTGTTGCTGTTCCTGCTGCTGTTGTGGTGGTGCTGGCGATGCACTCGGCTGTGGCACATTTGCAGGCACACTGGGCTCGAGCTGTTCAGCTTTTGACTGGGGTGCTTCAGTCGCTTGCGCACCAGCTTGCTCCCCAGGAGACTGTTGAGCAGTAGGCTGTACCTGCGGCTCCTCCCAGCCACCCTTTTCAATCAAAGTGGCATCCGCGTAGCCGGCGAATTTGACACCAAGAATGCTTTCGACGTCTTGCAAGACTTTCCCCACAGTCTCCCTCTTGTCACCCGTCTGATCGTTGACCTCGGGTTCCTCCAGCCTGAACACCGCAGCCTCATGACCCTCCCAAGTAGCACTGCGCAGCCTCTTCTCGGCTTGCAGCAAAGTCTTGGTCTTGCGCCACTCCTGCATCTTTGCCGCGTGCTCAGCCTTCATACGTTCAATCTCGGCGTGACCGTCGTCAAGATGTTTTTGGACGCGCTTGTTGAACTCGTCGACCTGTTCCTTCTTCACATTTGTAAAAGGCTTCGGCTCCTCTTTGCCAGGCTGCTTGTCGACAGAGTCGAAATCCATTGAAGGCGGCTCAAGCAGACCGTCGGTCAAGCTCTTCATCTCACCCATAAGGCCCAGGCCAAGGTCCACGGGTACGATCTGGCCACTAGCATAAGGTGACGAGAAGACCTCCTCCATCCATCTGTGATGCTGCGTATATCTTGCGGTGCTGATATCGCGGGGCGTCAAATGGTCGAAGTAGTCGCCAAGTGCAGTGTTCTCCTCGTCCTCGATGCTGGTGTCTGGCATACCGTCGTTTGCACCTGCGATCGAGCCTTGTCCAGTCCTTTGCCTCTTCGCAGGCGGAGGAGGGTTGAATCCTCCTCTGGAGGGCATGGGGTTGGATCCGTAGAAACCAGGAGCAATCATGTTGTGTCCCATCTCGCGCCCCGTGGGTCCGTTGATGTGCGGCCAGTGCTCGCGATCATGAAGCATGAAGTCGCGCTTCTCCAGCCTTCCCTGGCTCTGTAGGCTTTGGCGCTCCATCATCAACTGCCGAGTTTGGGGGTCGAATGGAAGCTGCGCGCTGGGCAGAATGTTGTGGTTATCCGCTTGGTGGTAGTGTACGATCCAGAGCGAAGGGTCAGGCGCAGCAGCATTGACATTCGGTGCCTTGGAGATGAAGTGGTAACGCGTACGCGCATGCGAGGCGAGCTGGTCAACACCAGGCCGATAGCCTAACCGGTGAACCATTCCCTCGATCGTGTAGCCACCATACTCTGATCTGAACACCGACTCAGGGTCTCCCCAGACATATCCATCGGAAGGCAAGCGACTGTGTTTGTACTGAGGGAGCCATTCGAGCCAGATGGTTCCGTCGTTGGGTCCATTCACGTACGTCCATGACATAGGCGCAAGGGTCTTGACAATTTGAGGAGCATCGAGCAGATATTTGAAGGCGACATTGAGGGCGAGATGCCCGACAAGTGGGAACTGGTGGGCGGAGATCAAATGAAGGTGGTTTTGCTGGGCGCGTGTTAGCTAGTGCACAGGTGCAGTCTGATGGCGCTTTGCATACCAATGGCGCCGCTACGCCCTGGCTGGGGTCCTGCATCGTTGATTGTATGCGACGGCGGCACGTGTACGAGGTCGGTGGTGGGTCGGTGGGCGTTGTCGCATTCGTGGGAGCCCTCGAGGCTTCTCCAAAGGAACAGCGACGCGCCTGAAGGTGAAGTCGCGCTAAAGATGTCACATGACTCGCGTTCCCTCCAACCTTTCCACGAGACGATCAACGAACAACCCTCTCTCTTCCAATACGCACAACACCACTATGTCTGGCCGCAAGGATTTCTTGTCGCAACAAGCGCCTGAGAACTATGTCGCCGGTCTGGGACGTGGTGCGACTGGATTCACCACCCGTTCAGATCTTGGACCAGCGCGAGAAGGACCTAGCGATGAGCAGATCAAGGAAGCTCTCGCAAAGCGCGCACAACAACTAGGAACTGCGCCACCAACTGCGTACGGAGCAGGAAAGAAGAAGCCCGACGAGGAAGAAGATGAGGAGCGCTTCCGTGATGCCGAGAATGAGGAAGGACTTTTTGCGACTGGCAACTACGATAGAGACGACGACGAGGCAGATCGCATATACCAAAGCGTCGACGAGCGCATGGACAAGCGCCGCAGAGCACGAAGGTTAGTCTTTCCCCATTCCTACACATGCCCCCATTTCCCATCAGACATCCGATGTTCATCACCCTCGCAGCACCGTGTGGTTGGACAGTATACCGACTTGAGTCTTCACAGGGAAGCTCGCGAAAACGAGCAACGAGAGGAATACGAACGAAACAACCCGAAAATCCAACAGCAATTCGCCGACTTGAAGCGAGCTCTCGGATCCGTCAGCGACGAGGACTGGGCCAGCATTCCTGAGGTCGGAGACTTGACAGGCAAGAACCGCAGGAGCAAACAGAACATGCGACAGCGATTTTATGCCGTACCGGACAGTGTTCTTGCAGGAGCAAGCGCCGGTGGTCAACTAGGAACTGAGGTACAAGAAGACGGCATGGCAACCGAAGGCGCTGGTAGCAGCGAACAAGCAGACGGAACCATGACAAACTTCGCCGATATTGGTGCTGCGCGTGACAAGGTGCTGAAAGTGCGCCTCGATCAAGCCGCTCAGACACAGCAAGGCACCGAATCAGTTTCCGGCACGAGCACGAACATCGATCCGAAAGGCTACCTCACTTCGCTGTCAATGTCTGAAAAGAGGGCAGGTGAAGTTCCGGTCGGCGACATCAAACGTGCACGTGTTCTACTGGAGTCCGTCATCAAGACCAATCCGCGTCACGGACCTGGATGGATCGCTGCCGCTCGCTTGGAAGAGTACGCTGGAAAGATCGTCGCTGCTCGCAATGTCATCAGGCGCGGCTGCGAAATGTGCCCGAAGAGTGAAGACACATGGCTCGAGTGCATCCGACTTCACGACAACCAAAACGCAAAGATCATGGCTGCCAAGGCTATTGAGAATAACGACAGATCAGTGCGATTATGGGTCGAAGCTATGAAACTTGAGAGTTTGCCGGCCGCGAAAAAAAGAGTATTGCGAAAAGCGCTGGACCATATCCCCCAGTCCGTGGCAATCTGGAAAGAAGCTGTTAATCTCGAAGAAGACCCTGCGGATGCACGTCTGTTGCTCGCAAAAGCCACCGAAATCATTCCTCTATCAGTAGAGCTATGGCTTGCTCTTGCGCGACTCGAAGAACCCGACCAAGCACAGAAAGTGCTGAATAAGGCTCGTCAAGCCATTCCCGCAAGCTACGAGATCTGGATCGCTGCCGCTCGTCTCCAAGAACAAGTCGGTAAAAGTGAAATGGTCTTCAAGGTCATGGATCGTGCCGTCAAAGCTCTGGCCAAAGTTAGCGCTATGCTCAAACGTGAGGAGTGGATCACACAGGCCGAGATATGCGAGGAGGAAGGCGCTCCAATTACATGCCAGGCTATCATTCGGGAGACCTTGGGCTGGACACTGGACGAAGACGACGATCGGAAACAGATCTGGCTCGATGATGCTAAAGCCTCCATTGGGCGTGGTAAATACGAAACCGCACGCGCCATCTACGCTTACACGATAAGAGTCTTCTATAACAGAAAGAGTGTCTACCTCGCGGCAGCAGAATTGGAGCGAAACCACGGATCAAAGGAGGCGTTGTGGGAGTTGTTGGAGAAAGCCGTGGAAGCATGCCCGACTTCAGAAGTCCTCTGGATGCAACTTGCGCGTGAGAAGTGGCAAAACGGATCTATTGACGAGGCGCGGAAAGTTCTCGGACTTGCGTTCCAGCAAAATCCTGGTAACGAAAACATTTGGCTGGAGGCCGTCAAACTGGAAGCAGAGAACGGCGAATCACAAAAGGCACGCGATCTACTGGCTACCGCTCGATCTGAGGCCGGTACCGATCGCGTATGGATCAAGTCTGCTGCTTTCGAGCGCCAACTTGGAGACATTGACGCTGCTCTGGCTCTTGTCAACGAAGCACTGGGAATCTACCCCAAAGCAGACAAGCTCTGGATGATGAAGGGACAGCTGTACGAGACGAAGAACATGCTTCCGCAAGCACGTGAAGCCTTCAACACTGGCACGCGCGCCTGCCCCCAGTCCGTCCCACTCTGGCTGCTCGCCAGCCGACTGGAGGAGAAAATGGGCGTCGTTGTCAAAGCTCGTTCAATCCTCGATCGCGCACGTCTGGCGGTCAAAAAGTCGCCTGAGCTTTGGACGGAGAGCGTGCGTCTGGAGTGGCGTGCGAAGAACTTACCCGCGGCGAACGCCAAGATGGCTCAAGCCCTGCAAGAATGCCCTACCAGCGGTCTTGTCTGGGCCGAGCGTATCTGGCATTTGGAGGCCCGTACACAGCGCAAGCCTCGCATTCTGGAGGCTATACAGAAGGCCGACAACGATCCGATCCTCTTTGTCACTGCGGCGCGCATCTTCTGGGCCGAACGTAAACTCGAAAAGGCAGACGCATGGTTCCAGAAGGCTGCGATCCTCGACCCGGACTACGGTGACACGTGGGCCTGGTGGTACAAGTTCTTGCTGCAGCACGGAACGGAGGAGAAGAGGAACGATGTGGTGAGCAAGTGCGTGCTGAACGAGCCCAAGCACGGAGAAGTCTGGCAGGCTGTGTGGAAAGCACCGGAGAACGCGGGTGTCGGAACTGAGGCGGTGTTGAAGAAAGTGGCGGTGCTGTTGGAATAGGCATCTGGTGGCTTGAGCGCGTGTGTTATTAGGCTTTAGACTTTACATGTAGGATCTCCGGATGTGACGACGAACGGATATCGTTGTGAATCGACCAGAAGGCGATGGATGTCTCGTTACGTTGCAATATGACCTGCCATTTCCTGTCTGGAGGACTCAGCTCCGAGCAAGGATTTCCATAGCCGACGCTGACACATTTCGCCTGGTGATGCGAGGACAGTGAAGAGTGATCAAATCGCCTGCATAGCTCGGCCTCGACACGGGCAAAACAATTGCAATGTCCTCGGTCGCCGAATCATCCGCCGAGGTGCTCCATGCCCGATTGTTCAGGAGATAAGCTCTAGACCAACGAAGAACATGGCAGGTCGCGCTGAAGGGAGGCATGCTGTCAGGCACCGGACATGTGCTATCGAATAATAGAGGCATCTAGCGGCGCGCCACCCTTCATGCAAACGCCCAACGGCCTGCCAGCGTCAGCAGGCACATGGTTTTACCGTCTCGGTGGTCTGCGCGCACTATGCAGATCCCTCGAGGCTAACTCCACAGGGCAGGTCTGAGGCTGTATATCAACACCGAGGGCTTGGCATGCATACTTCCAAGACATTTGGCGCCTGCGCGAACTGCACTCGACCTCTCACCTCACTTCTACTCTGCTATTGCAACAGGGCTATCGCTCGTGCACGAGATTGCGAGCGACATTCTAGTCATCGGTCTTACTATTGCGGCCTCTAGTCTCGTCTATGGCATGCAGGCCAATTTACGACCAGGCAGACGGTCGATGTCACCATAGCCGGTAATAACGGCGTACTATCGTGTTCGCCATGAGGATGACCACCACTGCCGGACTGGATGTCGCCACTCGGAGATTTTTGCGCAAAGTAGCAGTGTGGCCTCCAATCAGCACGAGAGCAGCGCCTCGAGATAGGGCGATACTGTCAAAGTAGGGGACTCTGCGTGGATCCCTCAGCGCCGCTAATCCTGCAGAGCCCTGCCCGTCATGATTTGCAGCCGCAGGAGTCGCAGGAGCGAGATCTCCACATTGACCAGTCGGCAGCCTCACGGGCATCTGGGGATATCTCTCTTCAAGCACGCAACGGCACGCTGCATCCTGCCGCTTCGCCAAACTAGGCCAATGAGCCGTACCGCTACATAGTAAGTCCCTTGGGGGACCTGCAGCTACTCCTGATGCCATGCCCGAGAGTCATCTGGCCCTACGCACATGATCCAATTGATTCACAGAGCGCCCGCTCGGCTCCACTAGATTAGGAAGCTCGGCGTTGATAGCGAACTTCGCGAAGAGACGAACCCGCCTCGAATGCAGAAGGCATAATGAGATAACGCCGGTCCAAGGCCCCAATGGAGACTCTAACGAAGCATGATATACTCCTGTCACTGCGACGAGTCTCAAACAGGAAGCTGTGTCTTGATAACGTTCGCCAACTACAACACTCAGCTGACCATGGAGCTGAAGGTGCGATGTTACTGTGAAGGCGTGATACAATGGTACAGCCCTCGATGTGAGAGTGTATAAAGATAGCCGTGTCCGCGCAGATATGACCAGAAGCAAGCTCTTCGAAAGCAACACTCTCGCTACTTCAATCGTTCCAAACCGTCAATCGCTTTCTTGGGATCCATATCCTAGACTTTCGTCAAGATGCGCGGCTTCCTTCTAGCTGGCTTCCTTTCGTCGGCGGCGTATGTGCGCGCCCACCCGGCTCCAGAAGCGAGAGCTGGTGTTCAACGCCGCACAATCGACATCAGTGCTTTCCGTCTCCCGGCTTTGAGCGAGTACATCAACGCTACCGTCGTCGAATCAAGCCCCGAGACTGCGTCCTTCGCCAAGAGGGCCGACTACGTTGACACCGCCACCGAGCTTGTCAAGACCAAGGCCCCCGGTGCCACTTTCCGTCTCGTTCAGGACCACTACGTTGGCGACAACGGCATTGCCCACGTTGTATGCACATACCTCTATCCATTATGTAATCGAATCCAACGATCTGACGTTTCATAGCACTTCAAGCAAACCGCCAACGGCCTCGACATCGACAACGCTGATTTCAACGTCAACGTTAGTCAACCCTCGAAACTGCTTTTGTTTACACAGCACTAACCCATTACAGATCGACAAGGATGGCTCCGTCTTCTCGTTCGGTGGCTCTTTCTTCGAGGGAGAGATTCCCGCTCCCTCTGAGCTCCGCAAGCGCGACTTGATCCAGCCCGTTGAGGCTCTCAAGGGCGCCGTCAGCGTTCTTCAGCTTCCTGTTAAGGCAGACGACGCCACTGCTGAGCCCGCCGAAGGCGAAGATTCCTACGTTATCAAGGGAACGTCAGGAGCCGAGAGGGAGCCCAAGGCCCAGCTCATGTACCTTCAACAGGATGGTCAACTCAAGCTCACCTACCGTGTGGAGACCGATGTCTTGAGCAACTGGCTCCTGACTTACGTCGATGCCAGCACCAAGGAGGAGGTCCACGCCGTGGTCGACTGGGCTGCTGATGCTTCCTACTCCGTCTAGTACGCATTGTGATCAATCCCTGAATTCTGAGCATGGCTAACATATCTTCCAGCCCTTGGGGAATCAACGACCCTAGCGAGGGTAGCAGGTCGACTCTCAGCAACCCCTGGGACACCACCGCATCTGAGTTCGGCTGGCACGGTACTGGCTCGACCACTTATACCGTGACTCGCGGCAACAACGCCATCGCCCAGTCCAACCCATCCGGTGGCTCCACCTACCTCAACAACTACAGACCTAGCGGTGGTAGCGGCAACAACTACGTGTTCCCCTACACCACCTCCTCCACCCCGCCCTCGTCTTACGTAGACGCTTCCATCACCCAGCTGTTCTACACCTCGAACACCTACCACGACCTCCTCCACACCCTCGGCTTCAACGAAGCTGCCGGTAACTTCGAGGTCAACAACAACGGTGCTGGCGGCAGTGGCGCCGACGATGTCATCCTGAACACCCAGGATGGCTCTGGCACCAACAACGCCAACTTCGCCACTCCTCCTGATGGCCAGCAGCCTCGCATGCGCATGTACATCTGGAACAGATCTACCCCCAACCGCGACTCCAGCTTCGAGGCTGGTGTTGTCATCCACGAGTACACTCACGGGTAAGTGTGCTTATAACGGCTCAAATTTGTGAATCGTTCACTAACATACAACAGTCTTTCCACCCGTCTTACCGGTGGCCCGGCCAACTCCAACTGCTTGAACGCCCTCGAGTCCGGCGGCATGGGCGAGGGCTGGGGTGACTTCATGGCCACCGCCATCCGCCTGAAGTCTGGCGACACTCGCGCTAAGAACTACCCCATGGGCGCCTGGATCAACAACTCTCCTGCTGGCATCCGCGCCTACCCTTACTCCACCAGCCTTACCACCAACCCCCACACCTACACTGACGCTAACGGCATGACCTCTGTCCACGCCATCGGAACTATCTGGGCTACCATGCTCTACGAGGGTAAGTTCTTGCACCTCCGTGAGAGATTTGGCAACCTCATACTAACAAAATCGCAGTCCTGTGGAACCTGATCGACAAGCTCGGCAAGAACGACGCCGCTCGCCCTACCATCAGGAACGGCGTCCCCACCGACGGAAAGTACCTCGCCATGAAGCTCGTCATCGACGGAATGGCCCTGTAAGTACCCACAAACTCCCAACTTGATCATCAAGCAGAACACTAACACCCATACAGCCAGCCTTGCAACCCCAACTTCGTCCAGGCCCGTGACGCCATCCTCGATGCTGACCGTGCCCTCACCGGCGGTGCCAACGCTTGCCAGATCTGGTCTGGATTCGCCAAGCGTGGCCTTGGTTCCGGCGCTGTCTACAGCTCCAGCAGGAGGACTGCCAGCACCACCATCCCCAGTGGTGTCTGCTAGATTGATCGTTTGATCGATTGAGTGATGATATGACGACGACGAGATGTACATGGTGTGTACATAAAAGCGAGCGGTGCTAGGTATTATTGAAGTTTATGAGGTTTTCGATGATTTTTTCTTTTTTTCCGTGCACAATCTAGATGAAGTGAAGTCGATCGAATTCTGCGAATGCGCAACGAGTTCTTCACAAATCTATTCATATCCATCTACAGCTTCGATTTAGGCTGACCCTGCCACTCCAGCTCCTTCAGACGCTTCCTCTGCGTCTTCCCAGAAATCGTCTTGTACTGCCCCAAAAACGCAGCATCTACGAATTGAATCTTGCGAGGATACTTGTACGGCGCCGCATGCTCCTTGCAAAAGTCTTGCAGTTCCTTCGCCAAACGATCATGATCTTTGCCCGCAGCCTCTTTGGTCAAGACAATGAAAGCCTTCACCACCTCGCTCCGAGACTCTTCAGGCGATGAGACCACAGCGCTTTCAACAACAGCTGAGTGCTGTTTGAGTGTCGACTCAACCTCGAACGGCCCAATTCGGTATCCAGACGAGTTGATAACATCGTCCGACCTCCCAACGAACCAGAAATACCCGTCTTTGTCCCTGGTCGCTCGATCACCAGTGAGATACCACTTCCACCGCTCCTCACCCGAATCCCTCAGCCTTCGATCCAACTCCCCATGCTCGCCAAGATACCCATCAAAGACACCAAAGAACCCCCCATCGCCCGTCAGATCCACCCTCAACGCAATATCCCCCTCCTCACCCTCACCACACTCCTTCCCATTCTCATCAACGACACAAAGCGGCACTCCAGGCGAAGGCCTGCCCATCGACCCAGGCCTGATCGCCCACCCCTCGAAGTTCCCACACACAAGCACCGTCTCTGTCTGCCCGTACCCGTCGCAGATCTCCAGCCCGCTGCTCTCCTTGAACAAACGGATAACTTCCGGGTTCAGCGGCTCGCCAGCTCCAGAACAGTGCACCAGCGCTTTGGGCTTCTTGCGCTCGAGCACAGCCCGCATTTCACCTAAGACAAGTTGCCGATACGCCGTCGGCGGTGCGCAAAATGTCGTGATGGGGTACGAGTGCAAGATATCAAGTGTCTTACCGGCGTTGAACGCTTCTCGATCGTCATGCACGAAGAGTCCCGCGCCGCAGTTCCAAGCGCCGAAGAAGGACCACGCTGCTTTAGCCCAGCCTTGCTCGGAAAGGTTCCAGTAAAGCTGCCCTGGTTTGAGGCGCAGCCAGTGTTTACCCGTGATGGTGTGGGCGAGAGGGTAGGAGATGTGGTTGTGCTGGACCATTTTGGGGTTTCCGGTTGTGCCGGAAGTGAAATATATGAGAGCCGCCGCGGAGATGGGGGGTTTGGGGCCTGTGTAGGTAGCGTTATGATCGATGGAGCTGAGGGCTGTGGCGAAGTGGATGGCTTGTTTGGGGGAGCGTTCGGCGCCGACTTGAATGATGTGTTTGAGGGAAGGACAGTTGGCGCGGACGCGGAGGACTTTCTGCACGCTGACGGAGTCGCCGACGAAGACTGAGGCTGCGGAGCGGTGGATGCGGTATTCGATGTCTTTGTCGACTAGGAGTGTTGTAGCTGGGCAGAGTACGATGCCACTTCGGAAGGCAGCAGTGGCGATCTCCCACCACTCTGGCACTCGAGGGAGGACGACGAGCATCTTCTCGCCGGCCTTGACGCCTAGTTTGTCTTGCAAGTAGACAGCGATGCGATGCGACTGGCGGCTGAAGTGCTCGAACGAGAGCTTCCGTTCTGTCTTGCGGTCTTGCGAGACCCAGTGCATCGCCGGTCCTGGGGGAGCATTGTGTGCCCAGTAGTCCACGACATCGTTGGCGAAGTTGAAGCTCAATGGTCGGGAGAGTGTTTCATCGTAGTAGTGAGCCATGGCAAAGGTGTGGTCGTCAACCTCTTCTCCTAGAAAGACCGAGTAGTCACGATCTCTCGATAGTAGTTGTTCAGATCAATCTCAAGTCTCAATGGTAAGGTGTAAGCGACTTTAACTCCAATCTCCAAAACCATCAAGGGAAGAAATAGCACCTCCACCCACCAAGATATCTTCAATACCAAGCCACTAGGTCCACTGTACAGTAACCGACACCTCGCGTCAGATAATAACTCTACCGAGCAACCGAACAAGAAACCGTCTTCCTCACCTCTCTCAGATCATTAAGCCGTACCTGTGGTCCACCATCGCTGTCTCAACCCCGCAAAGAACACCCACAACCGCAACCGCAACCGGGGCCCGAACGATCTCCACAACCTTAAATTGTGCATTAAGAAGCCGGCTCCATTGCTCCGTGCAATTGGCAAGCTTAAGCCGAAGTGTTGGATAACAACGTGAAGTGAAGCGTTGTAGAGCAGCCTCCATATGGGTTCGAATCAAAGGACATTCTTGACGAAAACACTGCCGCAACGATTATGGTTGATTGGCAAATGAGAAAGCCCTTATTGTAGCACACATAATCTGTCTACCTCTTGTATTCGATCGTACACACTGAATAGGATCCCTACAGATTTATCAAAAGTATAACCGCAAAAAAAAAAGACCCAGTTCCACATACCGATTTTCCCATTCGCCCAGTTCTAGGATATAATGCTATGTTGCCCCTCCCAAAATCTCAAAAAAAAAACAAAAAACAAGCTCTCTACTCCCACGCAATCCCCGCCTCGCAGGCCATGATATCAAACCATAGAGCAAAAGCAAGATCAGTAAAAACAAAAACTCTTCGCCGCTGGAGAGTACCAGCGCAAAAACAGCAAAAGAAAGAAGAGAAGCAAAACGAGAGTCCTGCCCGCTCATAGCCAAACCAAACCAGCTCGAAGGGAGAAAAAAGAAGCAATCCTAAGCCAGGGATCAGAAAAAGAATCGAATCGCACCTCTCACTCCCACATAATCTACCGCCACTTCGGCCTCTCTCCCCCAGCGACAGTCTCCCCCTCCATCCGACTCCTCGCTCTCGAAGTCATAGCACTGCTCCTCCTCCCGCTCTCAAGCGCACTCGGCGGCCGGCGCAAAGTCGCAGAAGACGAAGGAGCACAAGGCGACTCCGAATCCGCATCATTCCCATCGCGGAAAGGCGGCGGCACAGGCAGCATGCTACTCCGCCTGGACCTGTACGACGCCGAAGCCGAGACCGGGCCACGCAGGCTCGAGGGCGGGCGCCGTGTGGTTGCGAGGGAGCTTTCTGGGCGTTTAAACGCTAGAGAACTTTCGGGGCGGTTTGCAGAGGGTGTTGCTGCGCGGCGCTGGGGTGTGACGGGGACGGGGAGGGAGGATTTGCGAGAAGTGGCTGTTTCGGAGCGAGAGAAAGCTGCTGAGGGTGGGCGGATGTGGACGACGGGTTCGGAGACGATGCGCGCGCTGAGTTGGCTGCGGCGGCCGGATGTGGGGACTGTGGAAGGCGCGGTGGTGTATCGTGGCATGTAGGGCTTGGGAGTGATGGGGACTTTGGCGTAAGGTGAAGGCTCGAATTTGGAGAGAGGAGCGAAATCGCGGTTTTGCGCTTTTCCGACGGGTTTCCAGCGCGGGCGGTTGTCGGTTTTCGCAACTGGCGGCGACATGACGAACGATGGCGATGGCGTGGGGCTAGCGCGCATGTCCATGTAGGATGGACGTGAAAGAGGCGTTCGATGGGTCGCTGACGAGGACGAAACGCGTGCCGAGCTTCTGCCTGTGGTGCCAGGGGTGAAAGCGTTCTTACGGGTCTTCATGTTGTTGAGAGGCGTTGGCGTCCGCGAGCCTTGGAAACTGTTCTTGCGGCTGGCTCCTGCGATACTGCTTGCGGGAGAGCTTCCAGGTGTGTCCAGAAGGCTGCTCCCTAGAGATCGCTCGCTCGACATGACTGTTGAGACAGAGTCACGAAGTTGTCGGTCCTTTGCCTCGGCGCATATGTCCCCTAGCACAAGCTCCATATCACGCACATCTTCTTGCAGAGCAGCCCACCGACGCTTCATATCTGACTGCAATCGTAGAATCTCTCCGTTCACAGTCAGTCTGTCCAGCACACCCTTGTCAATAATCGCCAGAACCCGCTCAATAGCAGGTCCATAATGCTGCACCTTTGCCTCAAAACTCTCAATCTTCTTGCCAAGTCCAGCCATGTTGAACTGGTGCTCGCCAGTGTCAATTCCCTCCTTGAGTTTCACAAAGCTGCGCGAGATAGATTCGCACATCTTGAGAGCCTGACGACCAGCATTGCGGAACACAAGCACCCACCTGTCCTCGCCGAGCTCGCGGCGCAAAGACTCAGAATCGTCTTCAAGCTTCCCCCATTGCTCCTCTAGTTGGTCTCTTCGCTTCTCCAGGTCCTCGCACGCAGAAGGGAACACAGCGTTTCCGCGGATGTGAAATGTCGACAAGCGCATGGGCAAGAAATCGAGCGAAGCACGCAAAGGTTGCATCCGCGCGAAAAGAGCCAAAAGTGAAGCGTCTTCTTTCGACTCCGAATTGTCCGCTGGTGGCATTGGTGAACCCGACGAGAATGGTGGAACCACACTGAAGCGATTGCTAGCTTTCTTTCCGCGACCAGGGCGGTCTTCGACAATGATTTCAAGCTCATTGAGGTCCAGACTTTCCTTTACCGTAAGCAAGCTCTCAGCACCCTCGTGCCTTTTCTCTTCCATCTCAAAGACGAGTCGGTTGAGCGATTCCATTTCTGACGCGATCTCTCCAAGGACAGTGCTCCAGAGCTCTTCCCATTCCATCGCGACCTCGACTTGTTCCCGAATGCCTTTCATCGTCTGTTTGATTTTGTGCCAGGCCAGGAGAACGCCCTCGAGCTGCTTCACGCTGTTGTTGAGATCTTCAGCCGACAGAAGCGCAATATCATCCCGTGTTTGCAACTTCTCGATCGCTACAACGTAGACCTGGACAAGCTTCTCGAATCGATTGATCGCGCCATCCACTTCCTCGATGCCTTCTCTCCCGCCAGCGGCAGCCCAGTCCACGTCGTCCTCAGCATTCAGCCCGCTCAAAGCCTCGGAAGCCTTCCCAATCCATAGCATGATCTGATCCGTAGCGTCCGAGAGCGCTTTTGCAGCTTCCGTAGAAGTCGGAATCGACGATATCCTCCTAGCAAGCGAGTCGGCATCCGGTAGCTTCATAGACGTGAGCTGCGATAGTTGTCCCGTGAAGCTAGCGCGTCCTAGCGAGTATATTGACCCAGCTCTTGACAGTCCAGATCCAATCCAGTCGCCATCACTAACATTCTCACTGCTTCCGTTCATGTTTGTCCAGCCGTTGCCCTGTGACGTTGTAATCCTCTCCGGGCTCTGAACCTCACCCGCAGCACTCCTCGACTCTCTTGGTGTGACCGGCCCACTATGCGTGCTATCCCGCCGTGACTCCGTCCTCGTACTCGCACTCTGCAAACTCTCCCGCCGCGACTCCGCCCTCATCTGCCTCGGTGTCGGACTCAACGGCTCTTTCGTGCGCAAATGCAGTCTCGTCTTGCCCACCTCGGGCATGCGGTACTTCCTCCCGTCCTGCAGCGCATCCTCCTCTTCCCGTCCGAGACCATCCTCCTCCTCAGAATCCGAAGAAGGCACCAAACGCGTGCCCAAGCTAATCGGCGACGAATTGACATCGCTCTCCACGACCGACGACGACATTTCCGTCTCGGAGAGAACAGGCCCGCCGCTCAGTCGCACGCCGCCGGACGGCATGATTCTGACGGGCGGCCCAAGCCAGGATTGTTTGGCAGCAGCAGTAGCAGGACGGTGCGCAGCGGCGGCGACCGTGTCCTTGCTGTGTTCTTTCAAGCGCTCTTCTAGCTCCGCCAGCTGCTCCTCCGGGATGCGGCCGATATCGTCGGGAGTCCAGTGCTTTTCCAGCAAGCGGCGCGTTTGCTCGTCTAGGAGCCGTAGGCGGAGCTGTAAACCTGGGGAGATGCGCGCGGTTTGGCGCGAGGATTTGGGTGAGGTGGAGAGTAGTGGTTGGCGTGAGTGTGAGGGCGAGGTGGTGGTTGTTCCCGTAGTTGTTGTTGTGTATTTCGGCGATGTGGGCGAGACGATTGGGAAGCGAGATGCGGAGGGTGAGGTCGGGATGGCAGGCGTGGTACTGGTGTTTGTCGGTGATTGCGGCCTGACAGACGCGGTTTGAGTCAAGCTCGGACAACGATGACGAGGGGAGGAGGAGGATGGGCTGGTAGAGGTGGTGTTGGCAGTGGTAAGAGTGAGGTCTGCCATTTCGCCATTGTAAGCTACTTCTTCTCCAGGCATCAAGATGGTCTAGAAGGGAAGGCACGACGCAAGACAAGGCAAACAAGTGGCAGCAGCAAGCAGCAGCAGCAACAAGACAGCGTCAAAGACCAGAGAGAGAGAAGCGACTCACCTCTCACTGTAGCAGCAGTACGTACAAATCAATCAATCAATCAATCGGTGAATGATTCAATCAAAAGGCACCCTCCCGAGTCAGGCATGTAATCATGAGGCCACCACCCATACACACACGCATACGCAATAGACTAACTGTCAACCGCCTTTAGAAGGGCTGCAGAAGGAAACCTCCAAATAACACGGCAGCTCGGCTTCCTTCTTCGAATAGAAACAGCCAGCCAGCCCGCGCGTGTCAAACCTCTCACGGAGGAACGAAACACACGCATGCGCATCACTCTGTCCTGCGGTCCTCGCCAATAAGATGACAAGACGACACTAAAGCGGTCCAGGGTGGCCCTAGTACAACAGATGTGCCGGGGTGATGCGTGCAACGGGGCGGAGGGTCTTAGCGCGTGTCGGAGAAGACGTGTTTGTGTGTTTTGCCTTTTGGGAGACGAGAGCGGGGAGGCTTGACGTCTAGAAGGACCTTGTTTGGTGTGTATGTCGATTACGGGTGCATTTGCTATGTACATGCTGCATTGCATTGGTAGCTAAGTAAGTAAAAATCGTATTCTATTGTTATATTCGAAGAAAAGAAAGAAGGAGAGAAAAATATGCTGCCCGCCAGCACATATAAAAAAAGGGTATCACGGGATCACCGACTCGAAACGCGCTACGAAACAAGAAACCACCACCACTACCACCATACGAAACTTGGGTGACCAACCCATTCTAGAATGCAAAATGCATGCAGACAGAATCACTCCGCCGCCAACGCCTCTTCAAATCGCTGGGACGCACTCCTCGAGTCGTCAGGTACTTCCTCCTCAATCTTCAGCTTCGGCGGCTTAGCCCTCTCTTCCGTCGCCCACTCCTCCAACAACTCCTCGCGCACGCTGCGGCTCCATTTCAGCACCGCTTCGTCGAACTTCCGCCACGATTCGCCGTGCACAATGTCCTGCACGGGAATGTTCAGGCGTACATCGAAGCGAAGCTCTGCTGCTTTGGCCCAGTAGCGCAGGTTCTCCGCTCGGCGGTACGGTTTCGCCACGTCTGTGTGCCAAGACTTGATCTCGCCGAACTTGCGCTTCGAGCGTGCCACCAGCGCGTTGTGCAAGCGGATGAGTCGCTGGCCGTCTTGCAGTGCGACGAGGAAGTCGCTGGGGATGTCGACCGCGTTGGCGTCTTGTGTTTCTGCGGGATTGACTTCTGGCCACTGGGGCAAGGCGTCTTCTGGAGAAGAGCTTGGATCGAAGGATTTGAGGAATAACCATTCGCGCTCACGCTCTTTGCCGGTCCAGTCGCCTTCGCGCCAGGACCAGGACTCTCGCTCTGCGGCTTCGCGTTGTTCGATTTCCAACTCCTTCTTCAGCAAGGTGTCGATACTTTCAATCCAGGACAGGAAAGCGGCGAGCTCAAGCAAGCGTAGGCCGCCGCGGAAGCTACGGCTTGCCATGCGTTTCAGCACGTCGAGCACTTGGTACAAGTCTGCTCTCAGGTCCTTCTCCGACTTGATGGCATACAGCCTGGCGTGATCAGAGTGTGCGGTGTAGTAATTCTTCGCCGCACGAATGGCGAGCGTCATAATGTCGAGGAGATGTAGGCCTTGCAACTCGTGGTGAACGGCATTAGCATCTTCTGCATTTGCTGCGGGTGTCGCTGGCCTAGACTGTGACTCCTTCTGCGCCTCTTCGAGCACCTTGCACGCATCCTGCAGAGCCTCCTTGAGCTCGCGGCGAAGCACAGGTAGATCGGGCAGCGGTTCTGTGTAGGATGGCTTCAGCTTGTAAGTGCTCACCGTCGGCGGCAGCATCGGCGGCGCGGGACTGCTCCATGGCTCCATAGCCTCGTAGATCTCCGTCGGGCTCTCCACCACGCTGCGATAGTCGCCCGAGTCCGAAACAGCACAACTCGACGACCCATCCGCAATACTCAGCGCCGACAAGCCGAAATCGTCGCCCAGCGCAATCGAAGGCTCAACATTCTCCTTGCCCGTCTCGCCGTTGCTATCCTTCTTCTTCCTGCCACCATCCTTAGCCAACTGCCCTCCCTTCCCATCCAATAGCCCCGTGCGAGCAAAGTAGTACTGCATGTGAGCGATGCTCCCCAAGCTCATGACGCTGTCCCTGTTCTTCGCCGAGTCTGCGAAATTCGTCCCTTGCGGCCGCATGTAGCCCCTCCTCTTGACAACACCTCCATCGGACAGTCGTGACTCTCGTGATCTGCTAGAAGTCGTCGAGAAGGTCGAGCACGTGGGCGTCGACACGGTACGGTCGAGGCGCGGGATTGCATCGAGGGCTCGCGAGGGCGAGACGCTGGGGCAGGGCGACGAGGGGCGGAGGAGTGGGGAGCTCAGCGTGCTGGCGGGCGGTGTTGTGGCGAGGTCTGCCATGGTGGCGGCGGCGGCAGCGTCGTTGTGCAGGGATGGCATGGGTTGTGTAACAGGAGACTCCCGCGGGGGTGTGTTTTGGGAGAGGCGCAGCGGTGGTGCTGTGCTAGTAGCTGGGATGGTGAGGCTGCTGGTTTGCTGCAGACGGGCAGGGCAGTCACGAGTAGCTATAGCAGGTGTGTTGCCAGCTAGGCCAGTCTGGAACAAATATGCAGCGGACGCACGAGTCCGAGGTACGTTAGCAAGATAGTATGGGCCTCAGGAGGCGGGGCGGGAGGAAGGCAGGCAAGGGAATATGATTGCCAGGACACGATCGAGGGCGCGGATGGTTATTAGTGTGATGTGATGGGGGCTTGCTTGCTGCCGGGTTCCTGAGAGTCGGTCGATCGGCTTTGCTTAAGGTAACTAAAGAGAAATCATCTCTCTCTGGCCAGCTAGCTCTGCTTTCTCTATCGGTTCCCTTGCCCCTTACATGTACTTGCAAGAACGTGTGATGATAACAATTTGTTAGCGGGATGCAACTACTGCGAACTCTCTCTCGGACGACATCATATGTCTTAGATGAGTGTACAGTGTGGCCTTACCTACATCCAGGTTGCTGTGGCATCTTGGGGTCCTGATTCCAGGGGTGCATGTGCCTGCAGGCCGTTGGATTATTAGAAGCATCAAGGCTCAAGCTACCTCCCGATCGTTTAGGGTAAATTGATGTCAACAAGCCTGAAACTTAAATTTGCCCTGCCTTGCAAGGATCTTGATGCGAGCGAGCTCGGCGGCGGCGGAAGGGCAAGGCGAGCAGCAGGGCTGCGCAGGGCTACACATACTTTTTGATTACAGTATTTCCCACTGGTGAGTTTGATTGCGTTTCTTCATGCCTTCTACCGTTTGTTGCTCGTGTTCTCTAGTCTTCTTCTGCTTTGGGGGAGAGGCGCTATGTATCTATATATAACCCAGTCACCCGGTCTACGTGGACGACGAGCTTGTGCGCTTGTCGATTTTATGCCTGTGCATAGACGTATAATGTTGGCTATATACTGTGAAAGAGAGACCAGGCGAGAACGGAAGCTCATCACTCTCACTCCACGCCGCGTGGGTTGAGTAGCGATGATGTCAGGCACACCCGCCGATCGCTCTCCAAACACCACATGGCAGTCTCAGACACATTGAACCTAATCACCATACTACCTCTGCTCTTACACACAAGATACTGCAATCTCCCTATCAATTCAGTCTGATCTCCGCATGCGCCACTACACCACATCAGCCATCAGAATGTCGCAAAGAGTAGGTCTAGTCTAGATAAACTCCGCATCCAATATCCACACGAATGCCTAATGTTTGCCACCCTCACAGATCCAATTCAAAGTCACCGGCAAGGTGCAAGGCGTCTGCTTCCGCTCTTTCACGGCCGAGAAGGCCGAGGGCTTGAAGTTGACCGGACATGTGAAGAACGAGAGTGATGGCAGTGTATGCTTTTTCCAATGCTACATATACCTACTGTATACCACATGACGCAGCTACTGACACCATTAATAGGTTACGGGCGAGGCACAAGGCGACAAGGACTCGCTGAGCCAGTTCGTGCAGCACTTGAACAAAGGCCCGTCCGCGGCCAAGGTCAGCAATGTCGAGCAGAGCGATATCGCGACTAAAGAGGGTGAGAAGGGGTTCAGCGAGTAGAGGTCGCCACTGAATACTTCTTGCGGAGGTTCTGAGTCCCATGATGACATTTGGACGGAAGATAAAGCAATTACCCACGAAAATAATGAGCAAGGTATGAAATAAATTTCAACAGACCGGAGTTTCAGAACGGAGACAACACAGCAGAACTGCTGATTACAGATTTGTAACGGAAAGTACATCCCTACTCTGCCTTCACCACCACAACCCTTTTGTGGAGCAGGACTGTTCTCGGGCTTAAGAGAAAGATAAAAAGAAATCCAGTCTCATCTCTCATTTGCCCATCAATCCACAACAAGAACAAATCCAATAAGTACTCACACACAGGAAAAGCCAACTCAGCATCTATCCTAACAAGGAGAAGACCAGGCAGCTGGTCGTCAACACTTTCCCTCCTCAACCATCTCCACGCTTTCCAGCAAACCTGCAAAGCAGATCGAAATCGGGTACCCGTCTAGCAACTTCGCATCACCCAGGAAATCTCAATAACAACAACAACAACCTCAGCCTCTCGACAGAACCGAAAAAAAACATCATCCAACTCCCCTCTCATCCATCCCTATGCTCCCCAGTAATCCTCTCCTGCTCCTCAAGAGCTTCTAACGCCTGCTCCTTCGACTCCGCTTTATTCCTGCAAGCGATAACGACATACATCCCGCGGATCCCATCGCTCTTGGCTAGGTACCTCTGGTCGGACCACGCCAGCATGTTGTGGATCAGTTTCTCCGCGAAAGCGTCGGTGACGGCGTCGCCATGTTTGCTCTCTTTGACGCTGTTTTTGCTAGACCCGTCGAGTGGTTTGGAGCAGGTGTAGATGATGGTTTTGTCGGCGAGGACGCTGCTTGCGGCGGAGAGGAAGAGAGTGAGGGGGAGGAGCTTCATTTTTTGAGCTTTGTGGTGAGCCTTTGTGGTAAGGTCTGTAGTAAACTTTATGGTGACCTTTGTTGTTTGTGGTTCGGTTTGACTTTGATGGGCCGGAAGTAGAGGCTCTTGATTGGCTTTGGTGGGCTGGTAGTGGAGGCTGTGGTGTGATGAATGAGAGGTGGGAAAGAGCATATGGATTGGTCGGTAGTGCTATTATATATCTTCGACTGGCATTGCTACGGCGGTCTGGAATTGCCTCGAAGGTCGTGGTGTCTCGTGATGTCGTCGAACGTGGCCATGCCGTTTCCGGGTGGCCATATAGAAGTACGTGGGCATGGCTCGTTAACTCTAGCTGAATATTCAATGAGGAATACACAGCTCGACGAGATTCGATGCAGAAGAGTCTCGACGGAAGCACCGAATGGCATGGCAAATAATCATGTCAGGATAGGTTCAGGTTAAGGCGAGCTGCTCCGCTTCCAATTAGATATGACCGTCTCTTAAAGCTCGTACGTTCGTTGCAAATCATCAACAAAGTCATTATACTTCCCGGCCTAACCAGAAATCCACTCCACGCTCAAGCACTAGCCACCACCGTCTCTCCCATCCGTCGCTTAATCACAGGCGAATCCTTTGTAATCTTCTCGTGGTTCAGGCTGTGAGCGTCCAAGCACGCTTGGTTGCTAGCATCCACAGCAATCCTCGTGCGCTCGATCATGCCGCTTTCATACGTGGAGCAGGCTTCCACAGATTCAGAGATGTCTGCCGCGCCGGTGAGGATTGGGAGGTGGCTGGACGCGTATTGCTCGACGTCGAGAATGCCGTGGTTGAAAGCTTCACCTCGGAACATCGTCCTGTAGATTCGTTAGTATACCTGCGCGAGATATTTGGGATATGGGACGTCTGACGTACATCGTATGCGCAGCGTCTCCGATTAGAGTCGCTCGTCCGTTCAGACTGTCCCATTTGCCTGGCGCGGGCTTCCAGGACTCCAGGTTGACTGCTTGGATGAGTGTATCAGCGGGAACAGCATACACTGCATCACGGAACGGCGACGCCCAGGATTGAGCAACTTCCTTCATCAATTTCAGTCTCTCCTCCTGGCTAGCCGGGATTTCAATGGGTTCGCTTCGACCCAGGAAGCCAGCTCTGTATGGCCATGAGACGATGAGTTGACACGCATAGGTGTCTAGGTTGTCCTTCCTGTCGTTGTGATTGGGTGTGTCTTGGACGGCCCAGAACATGAAGCTGCTTTCTGCTTGATCGCCGCCTTGGAAGAAGTAGGTGTCCATTTCTTGCAGGCGCCGGCCTAGCTCAGCTGGTGTGATGACGCTGGCTCCTAAGAGACGGATGTCTAGACGATGATTCAGTGACGATTCGCCGGTCCTACCACACAGCTTCTCTCTGATTCGAGAGCGGGACCCGTCACATCCAACCAGGTGTGTGCCTGAAGCTTTTGAACCATCGGCGAAGTGGACTGTGATGTTGTCGTCGTGGTCTTGGGTGATATCGTGGACGGTCTTGCTCCACTTTGACAAAATACATACTCAGCTACCACGACCAAAGTGAGCATTTGAAGAATAATCTCACCTGAACATCCAAATCCGACAGCATCAGATTCCTCAAACGCTGTCTCTGCAGCCTGACTCTCTTCTCATTGACATTCTCAAACATGGTGTCGCCAGTGACCAGATTGAAGAAGGGGAATCTCCCAATCTTGCCTTCGGCAAGGGCATCTGGGTCGACGTTTGTCTGTGGGATTTGCTCTCGCAAGTGTTCTGGCAGCAATCCTAGCAACACGTCCAGAGCCCAGTGGATGGCAAGGCCCCAACCTCCGCCGCGGCAGTCTGCGCTTGGATCGCGCTCGTAGATGCTGAAGGATATGCCGTGGCTCTTTAGCTTTTGTGCCAGTAAGAGACCGGTCATGCCGGCGCCGACGATGAGGACATGAGGCTTTTCTGACATGACGAAGAGCTTATAAGTCGATGGAGTCGTCGTTACTTGTTATTGGGATGAAGCGGCGACGGCCTTCAAACAACACAGCAAAATACGAGGACCCTGGTGCCTTATAGTGTTTGTTGTGGGTCCTGAAGAACGCTACTGCATACCCCTGTCGCGAGCGAATGGTACAACCGAGATACAGAATGCGTTTCATTGGGTCGTTGTTTCGCTAGGGGAGATCGATGATACTGTATACAAGGGCAAAGCCGGAGTTTAGTCAGTGCCGGACTTAAATTGTTCTATCGTGGTGGCAGATGACTTGGATATCAAGACTAGCCAGGGTAGGACAAGCATCTGATCCTCTGAACCCTACTTCAGCGTTCAGTAGACGTATCTAAATGCCGCGTTCTTCCTATCGGTTACGTCGCATTGGTCTTCGACAAGCGGCCCAAGATCATCCCGTGCGGCAGGCCGCTGCTGATTGCGACGATAGTTTGACCACTTGTAGTAGCCAAACAAAGTTACAGCCAATACTGCGCCTGCACTTTGCGTAACCAAGACAGTGATTTTGGCAGGTAGATACTGTGGCGAATCTTGCACCCGGAAAGTCTGAGGCCCTATAATGTTTCCAACCCCAAAAGAGAAAGCCATCAGTGTTGTGCTGAAGGCTCGTTTCGTGCGACCGGAAGTGTTGGCAGCCGCGAACTGATACGTGATCATGACAGTCGGCACTATGAAGTTCACCATGTAGATGCCCGTCAGAAGTCCTGCTTGGTTGCTCTGAGGCAAGAAGCTCATGAGCGCGCCTCCCATGATGCCCGGTATGCAGGTTGCGACGAACCATGCCCAACGGTGGGAGGTTCTGCGGGTGCCGTAGCCGACTGCTAGGGTGCTTGTGGCAGAGATAGCTCCAGAAGGAATATTGAGGAGAGCAGCAATTTTTGGCGTGTAGCCGAAGTTCCTGATCAGGGTCGCTGAGTACGTGGTGACAACGCCGGAGGATATGCTAGGCTATGCGAACGTCAGCGCCATAAACAGTCGGTCAAGCCGTCATGTAGACGAACCAAGATTGTCATCAGACACAGGAGCAGGAGTTGCGGGTCTGTGAGAGCGTCGACAAGCTGTCTGGATTTGAATCCGGAGCCAACAGCGCCTGTCGTCTCTTGAGCCACATGCTGCGTGATCATAACCTTTTCCTCCTCGGTCAAGAATTTCGCGGTCGACGCGGAGTCCGGAATCAGAAAGAAGGCCGTGAAGCCCAACACAACAGTGACGCAACCCAGCACGACAAACATCATCCTCCAACTCTGGAAAGTCAAGCTTGTCACATGCTGGAATGCGAAAGACAAAAGTCCTCCAACAATCTGGCCTATGCCAAGCCCGCAATACCAGACAGCAAAACGTGGGCCTTGCTCAGACTTGGTATACCACTGGCTGCTCACCAGAGTCAGAGTCGGCACGACCGGTGCTTCACAGATTCCAAGAAATATACGCGCGACTAGTAGAGTGGTGTAGTCAGTAGCAGCCGCGGTACACGCAGTGGCTATACCCCATAGTACGACATTGATCCCAAGCCATTTGCCTGCTGGGACTTTCGTCAAGATGTATACTGTATTATAAAGTGTCAGATTGGCCGTAATTGAACCTCGCTTGGAACCCGAGCTTACTGGTGGGTATCTCGGCGATCAAATATGCAGCAAAGAACGCAGTCGCTACGTTCGAGAATTCGTTCGCTTGGAGCCTCAGGTCCTTGTTGAGTCCCATGACCGCTGCGTACTATCCATTACATCAGCATCGTAGGGTGAAGGTACCAAGACCTCCAATACGCACATTGAGTGCTACTTTGTCGATAAAGTTCATGAGATAGCAAAGGAACATGATCGGGACAAGGTGACGATCGACTTTGTGGCGCAAAGCTGGCATCTCGCGACTTCTTGCATAGTTGTTCTCATGGAGTGCTGTTGTTGTCAGAGACTGACCATACTTAGATTCTTGCGTGTAGGTTGGGTCTGAGACATGAAGTCCAGCGGCAGACGGTCTTTGGAAGCCGGCTTCCATAATTGCTGGCCTTTCCCTTGCCACTTGTCTGATGGTAGATTCGAATCTGCGTCAAGCAAAACGTATGTAGGGAAAGGAGACGCTCTCGCGGAGTACGTACATACTTTTTAAATTGGGCAGGGCCGCCCTCTGCACGGAATGCGCGACTATGGTCAGTTTAGCAAGCGATACATCCTCATGCACCACGGGAGAAATCTTCGGAGTGCCCTTTATGACTCCTCATCATCGCGTGTATTGCCTGCAACTCCAATAGGCTGACGATATTGCAGCTGCCACCTGCATGTCCGGGAGATCGACCCAAATGAAACCTTGCTCTAGAGCCATATCCTATAGTACCGCTACCACAGTGGTGGGTGGTGTAACACCCCTCTCAGTGGATCATGGCTTGTACAACAGGCCAATAGGCCGGTATGTACCACTTACTGCCGGTGAGCTTTTGCACCGCTGTTGTTTAGCGTTTGAAGTTGTGTACCGAGAGACAAGGTTGTCCACAAGCTGCAAGAGGGCTTGAAGGAGCCGAGCGTGCCCTAGATCGGTCACGTGCACTGCGAAGGCGAATTTGGTATTTGTTCAGCCGCATCGCATAAGGTTCCTTATTCTCCAGTGTTTTGCCTTTGTACATTGACGACTCTTGTACGAAGCAATTACTTGTGCATACCTTACTTCTAACTCCGCACTTCTGGCTCCACTGTTGCGGCGATTTAAAGACCTCCATCCGCGAAGAACTCAGCGATGCCTCACAACCGAATCGAGGTCGAAGCTGCCCATGAAAAGAAGACTGTCACGCGGAGATATCTTTCTGCTGTTGGGTCGACAAACTCGATTTCGGAAAAGACCGAAGGTGCATCTGGTTGAGCGCCTCTCTTCAGGCACATTGTATCTGCTGAAAGAGTGAAAAAGCCTCGCCGCCATACCAATACTATGTCCATAGGGTTAGGGTCAAACCTACATGTTCGAAGGCGTCTCGTATTCGTGCTGGTTGGCACTTCATCAAATCTTATGACATGTTATCGTGGGTGGCTTATAATCACAAGCACTCAGATTCGTTGCACATGAAAATCATGTCGTACCTGGGCGGTTTCTCCGTGGAGGATTCAGGTGATATAATACCCAGCCTCTAGACAACCGGTTCATGCTACCGAAGGAGAAGATCAACCAAGCTCAAGAACTTCCAAGCCCGGCTCAAGACTTTAGCGGTGCAACGCTGCAAATTATCGCAGCTTATCGCCTCCAATGCAGCAGGTGTGATTGTGTTCAGCTTGCATCCTGACACGAAGCGAGTGCACTTTGCTACACGCCAGCATAACGTGCTTTGCCAAAGCGATGGCGTGCAACGTCCGCCAAGCCCTTGTGATAGATTTCGCAGAGGCTCGACATAGGCTCAACAAGGTCGGCTAGCCATGTCGCCATTCGTCGTAACTGCATGTGTCGCATCTGCAGCCATGGCATTCAGTAGACTTAGCTTTGTGCAATTGACCAGGCGTTCTTGCGTGCGCAGAGCGGCGCGTGAGAGCGGTAGATAGGATTGTCTAGCGTTGGGAGCCTTTCTATAAGGACGATTGTCTTGCGCACGCTTTGAAGAGTGCAGATCTCTATCCCCATTCACCTCACGAGACCAGCACCTACCATCGGACCATAGTGCGCCAGCATGGCCGACTATGAGAAGAACGAGATGACGGCGCGAACGCTTTCGCCGGCCGGCGAGACTGCCTTCAAGAATGGAAGTTTGGAATATGTTGCCGAACAAGGAGACAACGGAGGAAAACCGACTTACCAGGAGGCTAGTGGAGCACCTGTCGAAGCGCACTCGCCGCTGCCAGCTAGAGTGAAATGGTTCACAATCATCTTCCTAAACATTGGTCAGATGATTGGAACGGGTGTATTCTCAACACGTAAGTTTCGCGGATGTCCTATTGCCGGACTGGAATACTGACGCGATGCAGCTGGTTCGATTCTGGTTGGCACTGGCTCCATCGGACTCTCACTGATGTACTGGGTCATCGGATTTGTCGTCTCATTCGCTGGTCTTGCTGTCTATCTCGAGCTCGCTTCATACTTCCCCTCGCGCTCCGGTGCAGAAGTCGTCTATCTCGAGCAAGCATACCCAAGACCGAAATACTTCTTCCCGGTGGCTTTTGCAGTTCAGTCCGTGATTCTGTCGTTCAGCAGCAGTAACGCTGTTGGTAAGTTTCGTCCGACAACTCATGATACAGCGGTGGAACTAACGTTGAACCAGTCTTCTCGACATATGTCTTCCGTATGGCCGGTCGCACACCAACCGACTGGGAATCGAAGGGTGTTGCGATTGCTGGCTACTCGGCAGCTGTTATTCGTAAGCCCAATGCATTCGCATTCCTATAAGCTTAGTACTGACAAATGCGCCAGTGGGTGTCACGAGCAACAGACTTTCCCTGCTATTCTCGGACGTTGTTGGATTCATCAAAGTCAGCACACTTGTCTTGTAAGTAGACTTCTCCTCTTCACGGAAAGGATTCTTGCTCACCCCAAACAGCATTAGCATCACTGGTCTTGTGGTTCTTGGAGGCAACACATCAATTGCCGACCCTCACGCCAATTTCCGCGATGCCTTTGCCGGGACGTCAAGCGACGCAAACGGACTGGTCAACGCACTTGTCAGGATTACTTTCTCTTACCAAGGCTTCCAGAACTGCTTCAATGTCATGAACGAGATCAAGGTTGGTGATGTTGTGGGAAAGGTGTGATGCGCAGACGCTAACGCAATTCAAACCAGGACCCCATCAAGACAGTGAAGAGATCTGCGCCAGTTTCGCTGACTCTCGTTGCAATTTTGTACATGCTGTGCAACGTTGCATACTTCGCTGCTGTTCCCAAGGCAGACATTCTCACTGCGAAGACGACCACCGCCAGTCTGTTCTTCACCGCGGTCTTTGGCAGTCAAGCAGCCAAAGGTCTTAACATACTTGTTATCTTGTCGGCATTTGGTAACCTTGTCACTGTGTTGATCGGTCAATCGAGAGTCATCCGTGAGATCGGAAGACAGGGTGTGCTGCCATACCCCAAGTTCTGGGTCACGACCAAGCCTTTCGGAACTCCTATCGGACCCTACATGTTGAAGTGGGCTATGACTGTTTTGATGATCGTAGCGCCACCCGCCGGAGACGCCTTCGATTTCGGTATGTGCTCTGCTGAGGGCTACTATCGAAGTGACTGACCTTACTGACATCTATCACAGTGGTCGATCTTCAAAACTACCCAGAGTCCATGTTCTTCTTCGCGATGGCTGTTGGTATTTACCTGATCCGACGCCAACGCAGCAAGATCGGACTCGGGAGGTCAGAGTTCAAGGCTTGGGATGTTGCCATTGGCTTGTTCATTCTGGTCAAGGTCCTGCTTCTCATCATGCCTTGGGTCCCGCCGAAGGGTGGTGCCAACGGCGGCTCCGTGAGCTTCTGGTACGCCACATACTGCGTGACAGGCATTGGAATGTGAGTATTTCCTCAAGATTGGTGGCGATATTCGATCCATACTGACTCTCTCTTAGCATCTTGCTCTGCGGTGTTTACTACGTCTTCTGGATCAATCTTATCCCCAAGTGGAGGGGATATGCAATCCGTCAAAAGCGCGTGGTGTATGAGGAGGATGGCGCCGTCACTCACCAACTTGTCAGAGTGCCGAAGGCGGAGTTGGAGAGATGGGACGCAGAGCATGATGCCAACGGCAACAAGCTGACTTGATGGCCTTCGAAAGAGGTTCAACGCGTCCGAAACCGGAAGCAGATGCTCGCATCTTTCGTCCATATTCATTGCGACGCAGTCGTTATTTAGCCCCATGCAGTGTGTTGCTTCTCTTTTCGCCCCAACTCTGTGTACGCGTGGCGCGTTTGCGACTTTGCAATATATCATGTGACATATGTATGTTTTCATAAACTCAAGATAAATTGTGCATAATGCATGGATGCCACGTGCGTGTTTGCTGCAGAAGTGCTGGCGACGGCTAATTCGTGGTGTAACAATCGGTATCTCCAATTCGGGTGATGGCGCTGTGGATGCTGCTTGCCTGCGGAGAAATTTGGCTCCTTCCAGAAATAGCGATGACGATGTGAATGATGAACCCTGCAAAGTGGCTGTAACAATTTTTGGCGGCTTCAACAAAGAGTTCCTAGCAAGCGCCAAGACTTCACTGGCGCTGACTCAGGCTATGAGCAGTCACACGTATTGGTCTTTGTATAGATTTACAACATCAACAACATAGGAGCAAACCCAGACATTTTTTGAACTTCACCACACCAACTCACATCATGGCTCCCAACTCCCGTATCATTCTTACTCGCCACGCTCAAGCAGAGCATAATGTGGGATTAGATTACAGTAGTACGTTTAACAAACGCCACCACAATGATAACACTCGACTGACAGGAACATCAGTTCCCGATGCACCTCTCACTCCTCTCGGAAAGAAGCAAGCCAAGGCCATGGCACCCCAGGTCGCCAAACTCCAGGGGGAAGCTGACATCGTTGTCTCATCTCCTTTGAAGCGTACCCTCCAGACCACCAAGCTCGCATGGGGCCCCGCTGTTGAGAGGATCGGTATCGAGAATGTCATCTGTCTCCCTGAAGCTCAGGAGTGCAACGCCCACCCTTGTGACACTGGCAGCGCGAGGGAGGTCCTTGAGAAGGACCCTGAGCTCAAGGGCTTTAACCTCGAGAACCTCACACCGGAGTGGACCTCCAAGAAGGGCTTCTGGGCTGCAGACTACGAGTCTCTTCAAAACCGTGCCAAGTGGTTGCGCCAGTGGCTGAAGAACAGGCCCGAGGAGACCATTGTGCTCGTGGCACACGGTGATATTCTCAGGCGTATCACCAGCACCCCGGAAGGTCCTTCTAGCTACATGTGGAAGAACGCTGAGGCTAGAATCTGGGAGTTCGACCCTAAGAGCGTTGACTCTGAAGACTGCTGGCTCTACCAGCGTGAGAACGTTGCTGCTGCTGGTGGCTACGGACCGACTTCCAGCGATGCCGACTTCGAGGACAACTAGAAGGGTGGCGTGAGGTGAACGAAAAGACGATGAGCTTTTGTGATGAGACCCTTTGCCAATTGGACATGACTACAATTGGAATAAAGAACTCCAGAGTTTGGAGCATACAGTACCTAGAACCAGAATCAAAAATTAGACGAGACCAATACAGATCCCGGTGACGGGAGATCGTGACGCTAGACATTCCGGCTAACAAACGTCCCGAAATGATTGAGATCACGGAAGTCCGGCCATTGAGAGACATGTGTAATACACGGTGACCTAATATTACAGATTGATATAGCATCTTGAACGACCTCTGCTTCTTCGTCCGATAGACCATCCTAGACAGCTGAACAATTATCGTTGCACAGCATCTCATGGCCAATCATTCCCAGCCACAGATGCAGGCTGACAGAGTGGGGCTTGTCCCGCAAGTCGCAGCCGCGCTTCTCATCACAGTCGTCACCATTCTCATCACCAACCTCCGTTGGACCACACGCGAATATCGAAAACGCGTCGGCGACGTCCAGAAATCGTCGAAGGATAAACCTAGCCATGTGCCGGTGATTCCATACGCCATCCCAGGCCTTGGGTCGACACTCTCCTTCTCGACGCAGAAAGTCGGCAGCTACTGGCGATGGGTGTCCGCAGAATGCAAGCAGAAAGGCATCAATGCCGTCTCGACTATCTTGAGCGGCAAGAAGACGCACTTCGTCTTCACTCCTGATGGCGTGTCCGGCGCGTTCAAAAGTCGTGCGCTCACGCGTTTCGAGCTGGACCGGCAGCTAGGGCGTAACTCGTTGGGGATGTCGAAGGAAGATGCTGTCAAAGCATTTCCATCAGACCTTGACCCTAAAAAGTCCCTAACGACTGAGCGCATACATGCCAACATGTTACTCTCAACGGCTGCAGTGAACACGCTGACGGATAAGTTCATCGAGGTCTTTCAGGCAAGGCTATCACAAGTCGACACTGGCGGGAATGGCGTTCAGATCAATCTCTATGAGTGGGTGCGCGAACAAGCATTTCACGCTTCCATGGTGTCTCTTGGTGGCACAAAGCTCGTGGAGATGTATCCTGACATCAGCGGTGAGTTCTGGGCTTGGGACGAAGGGCTGGTGGGTATGCTTTTCGGAACCCCGAGGCTCTTTGCTCGTGCTGCCTACTCTGCCCGTGATAGACTTGTCGACAAACTCGAGCAATGGCTAGCAGCAGGCTATGCTGCATCAACCGATGATTGCGCCCCGGACTGGGAGCCCAACTTCGGCGCCAGAGTGATGCGGAAAAGACACGAGTATTACGCGCAACAAAAGATGAGCCTTCGAGGGCAAGCCAGCGCGGATCTCATTTTCTTCGGTGGTATCCTGACGAATGCGATTCCTGCGATTGGCTGGATGCTGATGCACATCCTCTCCCCGACAAATCCACCCGAGCTGCGCTCCTGGGTCATGGACGAAATCAAATCTGCCCAACGCGGAGACGGGTCAATCGACGTACCACTACTCTCGAAACTCCCTCTGCTCAACTCCATCTTTCACGAAGTTCTTCGTGTGTACATCGATCTCCTGATTGTCCGACAAGTCGACGCCGATACAACGATTGGTCCCCACATTCTTCACAAGAATGAGGTGATTATGGCACCATCATGGCTGTCTCATCGTAATCCAGACCACTTTGTGAAGCCTGATGCTTTCGACCCTGCACGGTTTCTTGTCGACGATCCCGAGACTGGCGAGCTGAAGTTCAGCACCGCTGGCCTGACGGGAAAATTCTTTCCCTTTGGCGGCGGACACTACATGTGTCCTGGGCGGACCTTCGCAAAGCAAGAGGTCCTTGGTGCGGTCGCTGTATTGTTGCTGAACTTTGACATCCAGTTCGTCGAATTCGTCAAGCCATCGGGACCAGGATACAGAGGTGCTGGTCGGGCAGCAGATGGATTTCCAAAGTTGAAGAAAGGGTTCGCAGGCAACGTTGTGGTGGGACTAGAGGGAGATATGAAGGTCAAGATGACGAAGAAACCGCTCCCATGAGCTACAAGAATACATTCAAAATGACCAAACACCATTACGCCGACCTCCATTGTCCATGCAGGCGACGTCCAGATCCTCCGCCGCCATCATCTCCACAGCAGCCTAAGCGCTCGTAGCATCATCCATTCCGCCGCATCAAGCTCCAACTTTCTTTTATCGCTTGGTCCTGGTCCATCCTTACGCCAACATCGCTTTCTTGTCCATGCCATAGCTACGAAGTCGAGGGGCGTGGTGGATTCGAAGGGACCGACGGGATATGTGAGGACGTTGGGTGTCGAAAGATCAGCCGACGAGGCCGGCTCGACGATCGATCATCATGCCTGTAGCCATGGCAAACCACTCGTTCGGCCGATCTGGCCCGATGAATTCATCCATGAACAAGACGTCGATCCTGCGTCGGAGGTAACGTCGGTGGTTGTGCATAGGGAGTTGATGAGCGTCTTGTTGCTGCCGTCTTCGGAGTGGCCCTATGCAACGTCTTATTAGGTGTCGTTCAATTGAGATGTAAAGCATGTTGGCTTGCCTTTAGCAACCTTCCAAGTAACGTAGATTCCAACGCAAGCGACTAGCACTGCGATGATGCCGACGATCATTGATATGATTGCTTCTTGCTGCATGTCGACAGAGGGTGCGAACTGTGAACCAAGATATGCTATCTAGGATCGTGGATCGCACTCCGTACTGGAGTGAGCTGAATGCGGGGCTGAAGTAACAGTTGTATGCAAACTTCTGTTCGACAGAGCGTTGATGAGCTCGTTGCTCAGTTCCTGGGGCTATAGTAGCAATAGATTTTGGGCGAATAAGTACATGTGATAACACAAGAAACAATCCAAGGGAGTATCGATGCATGACAGTCGAATATATATATCTTATACGGGAGCGGGGTGGAGAACGCGAGACATGCTGAAGCATTGCGGTCAAAACATGACATGGTCTTGTCGAGATTGTTGCTCAGCCTCACTGGGCTCTGAAGCTAGATTCTAACTGGTCCAAGGTGACTCGTGCGCCATCCTTACACCATCACCCTGTTCTCGGTAAGCTATCCGAGCCTACACATGCATAGAGGGTCACGTGATAGCTTAGCCTCAGCTCTCCACATGGACATCAGAAGTAAGTAAGTAAGAGATGCAGCGTTATAAACATGAACATGCGCTCTAACAGACACGTTCTTGGCTCACTGGAGTCTTCTTCCGGTGTAGTCGGTTGTCACGAGGTACGATGCAACTGACTGCGTTTCTAGAACGTAACCGAGCAAAGAGGTAAACATGCAGACAGTCAGTCAGACCACAGAGGCCATGCGGAATGCTGACGTAGTGCTAAAGTATTGCATGATATAGGGGAAAATTATCGGTTGCAGAACAACGCCTATCACTTCCTGAATTGAGAGAGTGATACTAACTTTGCAGCCGAGAGCTCGAGTCTCTGTCAGCCATGGCCATTTGCTCACAGTCCCGACACGGAGATGAACACAAGCCAAAGTGCGTTGAATGTCGCGAGGGGTATACCGTTCAGCCCACGAGCCAGAAGCGTTCTCGATTGAGTAGGTGTCTAGATCTTAGAAAGTCATACGCCATTGACGGTTTTGGTAGACGTTTTTCTTACATCCTCTCCGCATCCGAACAAAACAATGCATAGCAATCTATGAGTCCTCAGGCTTCATTGGAGTGGCCGAGCCTCTCCCGCTCTAACGGCCGTCACTCTTGTGCGTGACATATGCCGCCACATGAATGGTTGTCAAGTTTGACATTGCAATGTCAACCTTGGCAACACGACAACGGACAACGACCTGTCAGACAGTTGCTTGATACCCATACCAAGCTTAAGCCTTACATCTTCGAGGCCTCCAACAGCGCTAGAGCTTCAGCTACCAGAAAAGATGATTCTGTAACGAGACATGACATATGGCGGAGCCCTCCCTCCGACGTTCTGTACTCATATTCAGCCATCTTGAAGGCTTCCTCCACTGACTGGGTAACCGCGACAGTAGTAAGCCACTCTTTCCCCGAAACCATCATCTTAAATTCGTCAAGTGTATCCTTGCATGTGTTTGCTCGCAAATTGAGCCGTTCTGTCAAATCGTCAGCTAAGAACCACACTGAATCTCGCAGGTGTCAAACCTGCTGCACTTGTACCGTCGATACGGCCAACAAGTGATGTGATGATTAAGAGATCAACGCAGTGCTCGCCTTTCAAGCTATCCAAGATAACCTTGAAGCTCTCTGCACCCTCCAACTTGGCTGCGTGGCTGTATATCAACACTCTGAAGCCACGAGAAGCAGATCTGGATATCTGTTAGCGGACCGAGTAGTCATGGCAAGCTGTGATGGTGACTGACTGCTGATCCAGAGTTAACGCCCTCTCATCAAACCAATCCAAAGCCACCGGAAGGCTAAGCGTGTTATGCGCGGTGTCGAGAAAGAAGTAATGGGGCGATCTTGAGATCTCTCGAAACGATCCAAGGCTTCTACACGTCTTCAGACCTCTGATCATATCTTGCTCATCGAACGATTCAGCAGCTTGATGCCCGCCTCTACCTTGTAGTACGTTCCGAACCACTTCCACCGCTATGGCTGCATTAGTCCGATAGGCTACTGTCGGCAACTCTTTGATGACACTGCTGGCCTGGTCCTCGGCGACAATTTCAAGAGGCGCCGAGACCCGACGGGACTCATTTATGAGCACTTCAAATGCATCAGGCGACTGCACACAAGTCACGCAGATCGTTCCCTTCCTCATGATTCCGGCTTTGTGGTTTGCAATGTGCGCAAGCGAGGGACCGAGGAGGTTGACATGATCCATGCCAAGCTTGGTGATCGCCGTTATCGCTGGAGAGTCGAATACATTGGTCGCATCGAGAATGCTACTCTGTTGGCACTGAGAACATCAAGAAGCTCGGGGGTTTTTACTTACCCGCCGCAGAATGCTTCGCAGATGAAGAAGTCTACGCCTTTAGAGGCAGCATAGTCGATAGCCATCAGTGCGACTAACTGCGCCATCCGGTGACCACGAAGACGCAGGGGAGGATCCTGATTTACTGCATCGAAGACTCGAGAAAAGGTCGCAGCAAAAGCTTCCTCGCTTATCGACTTGCTGTTCATCTGGATCCGTTCGGTGCAAGACGGAAGATGAGGCCCAGTGAGCATGCAGATGTTGATGGGGATACCTCTTTGCTCATGGTAAGATTCCAGGAATGCTGAGACCAGACGACAAGTGCTGCCTTTTCCTTTGGTGCCGGCCACATGGATCACATTGAGACGGCGTAAGGTATCTTGCTGCGCAATGATGAGACTAAGTACATCGAGTCTGCGATTGACTGCAATAGTCCGAGGAACGCACAGTATGATCAGGCCGCTCAAGACCTTGTTTGACGAAAGGTGTCGGATCGTGTCGTTTAGGTCGCAAAGGATCGTAACCCGGGGTTTTCACACATTCTAGAGAGACCTCTCTAAGCGCCCGGACTGCTTCCTTGGTTCGAGTCAGTGGGATCAGTGTATGTGTGATGGGTTGGACCCAGGCGCTAGACGAGCCTGGTACCTCGTTGTGGTGGGCTTTGACAGAGCGGTTCATTTTGCTCGTTCAATAGGCAAAGCTCTACTTATGACTTCAATGCGAACGCTTTCGCAATGTCGATCGTCAAACGTTCAGGAAAATGCAAGAGCCTAGGAGGCAAACCCGCTTGCATGTTCAATGTCCACTTTTGCTCCGCCCAGATGTGCCGACCCGCTCATCGGTGCATCCGCTAATCTCATAGTTTTGGCCATCTACAGATCGTCCTCGGGAGAATGCACGGGTATGTAGAACTATGCGTATTAGCGAGTATTTCGAGGCAATCGTAGAGATACACTACCTTATCAAAAATTCGCCAAATAGTTGCAATGGTTAAATATGTCATGTGTAGCCGATGCTTTCTGCAGTCGAACTCAACGCGAAAGCAAGATTTTCCAAGCTATGTATTCTCATGAGCCGCCCACTAATGCAGAAGAATTGTAGTGACATACCAAGTAGTCTAAGTTGTGAGATTTCGTATCCACTAAGCATTCTCCACTCTGTGCATACTACCATTATCAACGACGTCGCAACGTCGAACGGAACCCGAGATGTTCAAATGACGATCTTATGTGATGCACGCAATTCATCCGATTCGATTACCTCTGATCTGCGGTGGACAACAAATGCTACATAAGATGGCCGTACTCCGAGCGCCAGCACCTCGAACGCCCTGCAGTGCCCAAGCATGCATCCGACTTTTCCTCCCTTCGCTCTGTCCCCATCGCGCCGCCGTTACACCACAACGCATCTCAGGCTGGTCCAACACACGGTTATATGCAGACCTTTGAGGCCTGGGCGTTAAAAAATCCCTAAATCATTGACAGGTACGTCGTCCTCGTTCCATATTGACCATTTCAACGTCGTAAGTCACCAGCCGTGCCAGGCGATCGCGGGAC
Organism: Cladosporium velox; assembly: GCA_024604135.1. Taxonomy (NCBI): domain Eukaryota; kingdom Fungi; phylum Ascomycota; class Dothideomycetes; order Cladosporiales; family Cladosporiaceae; genus Cladosporium; species Cladosporium velox. Next base: position 210,878 of record JANIIF010000008.1, on the reverse strand, counting down.
ACGAGAGAACTCGATCTCAGGAATCCAGTTGCCGTGCAAGTCTAGCCAGGGGTTCTCATCTGTCGAGATATACGTGGTCTGGCGAACATGCCATCGAGGTGAAGGCCTTGTTTGCTGATCAGGATACGTTGGAAGTATCTGAGATTGACGACGACGACGTTTGAACCTGCCTGCTGGAATGTTAGGACAGAGATCCGGCGTACAGATGTGATTGTAGTTTACCTCCACTCACTCGCCATGCTACCCAGACTCCGAGCAGCGTTGCTAAGGTGCCAATCACTCCGAGGAGGATCTGTACCACACTGTCCTTGTTCATATCGTGAAGCCGTATGTAAACTTTCGATGATGTATGTGGACGACAGTAGTTAGGTATCGTGGATTGCTGGACTGGTAATCGATGGTAGCTGTATGTGTCTTGTCAAGAGCACGACAGTAGCAGAATCCCGGGGTGAGTAGGTTGATAGGGCGTACACCAGAGGCAGTTGATCGTTGGCCGACGTTTAGCGGATCGTTGATGTGGTCGATTTGGTTGACGAAAAGATGTAAAGATGATGCAGAGCCAAAAGAGAGAGGAGAGTTCGCGATACTATCTGAGCCACGGAGCGATAGTGCTTCGATATGCTGATTGATATGTGCGAGCGAAGAGGTATCGACAAGGTGCAAGCAAATGCTAAGAGTATAGGAGTCTTGGACGAGAATATCCCATACGCAGGAAAGGGAAAAACAATGGCAACGAAAGCAAACAGGAGACCAAAGGGAGAAGGAGCCATACTCTTATACAGATAAATGCACGGCCGTCAGAAAGCCCGCCTTATTGCGCTGAGGCGCTGCATCTTGCAGATGACACGGTCGACGGCGTTCATTAAGGGCGACTCCGACAATGCCATAATTCCTAGTAACGCCTACCAACGCCTACTAAACGCCTACCTCTGACCTTCTTAAGTCTTAGGGTAACCTCGACTTCTGTCCCTCTAATTCGAGGAGGGGGGCGCTTCGGCGTAGGCGCCTGCCCCCTCCTCTGGTTTTTTTTAATATATAATAGGGGAGTAAATTCAATTTAGAGTGAAGAGGAATATATCGTCTAATTAAGTGTAGCATAGGCGTGGTGGGTGGTGGGTGATATGCGAAGAATTATGGCATTGTCGGAGTCGTCCTTAATGACCGCCTTGACGGTCCTCCGTAGACGTCTAGCGCGGTTTTCAGGGTTCTGGCGCAAGAAAGTCGCCTCCGCGCTGGTGCTGGCCTGTCGGGCTCTTAAGGCTCACGTGACATGTCGCTGCGCCTACACGCGCTGCTTGCGTCTGGTACGTACGAGGGGACTTGGCTTGCATCTCCTTCCCCAGCAGCGTCCCTGGATTGTCCTCTGTGTCGATGCACAAATTCAACACTGAATCGTCTCGCTGAGTGGTTTAGGCCCTTTGCTGGTCTCTTGTATAGTTCATTCAAGACACAAGTCTTCAACCTTGTACGTGGACCATCTTACCTGCCTTGATATACCAGCGTCTGGCCACGCCTCCCCAGATAGAGACTGTATGGAGATTTCTGTCTTCTTCGATGGCTTTGCGGTATCGCCCCAGATTACTAAGGCATTCGATACATGTGTCTGTGAATCCAGGTACCGTCTCGAGGAGTAAGACATCATTTGGTATGCAAGGTAGATGAAAGCCAACGTGTACTCTTGCGAGTGTGGTCTTCGCCCTGGCTACATTGACCCTTGGGAGATGCTTGCTTCCTGGTGAATCACAGTCACAATCAGGCCGGATGCATGGGTTTTGAATAGGTCTCCTGTGGATGATTGAGGTTGAAAACAGTTGATCCGAGCTTTGGGCCAAACGTTTGGCCCAAAGCACGGACTCATTGCTTACGGCCTCCTTCGCGCCTGTGTCACGTCAATACGATTATGTTAAGAGGTAGCATCGTCGTGAACTGAAATGCGAGATGAACTAGTGCTTGTTCCAGAGCAGATGTTCCGCTTCGGTGAGCTAACCTCCATGCGTCCAACTTTGGGGCTAGATACTGTAAACTCAATGAGCGTCATTACTTTTGAATAATTCTTTTCCTATTCACACTTTTAACTATCATGAATTCGTTCCTCACAGCATAACACGGCCATCACCATACTTCAAGCCTTGCCATCAATCCTGTAAACCAGCTTAACACCACTAACTTTACCCTTCTTAAGCTGGTCTAAACCGTCAAGCACGCCCTGGAGTCCGTCCGAGCCAAGCTTGACCGGGTGCACGGTGAGCTGCTGGCTGGCGACGAGCTTCGTGGCCAAGTCCCAGAACGTCTTTGCGAACTCGAAGTTTTCTGGCTGTGCGGGCATATCCATGCCGCCGGCCCATTTGAAGGCCTCGCCGGTGAGGGTGTAGCCGAGAGTGGCCTGGGAGGGTTGTCAGTGGGAGTTATATTTGCGAATGGGTAGGGGAGTCTGACCTTGTTCTCGACATCGGTACGATCGTGCTTCGTGGCAAGAAGGTACGTGACCTGGCCACCCTTGGATGAGATCGCCTCGGAGCTGATCTTCGGCGACGCGCCCTCAGAGATACAGTCAAACACCTTTGTGAGCTTGTCGCCGGTGTGCTCGCGGATCTTCTTCGCGACGTCAGGGTCGTTGTAGTCGAAAGCCTCAGCAGCACCGAGCGCTTTGACGAAGGGGAAATTGCGCGGACTGCAAGTCGTGATCACCTTGCAGCCAGAGAGCACAGCGAATTGAATCGCCAGACTGCCGGTCGCAGTGCTGCCGCCGTAGATAAGAAGCGGCTCGTTCGCCTTCTCGCTGCCAGGCAATGGAAGCCCCAAGCTCTGGTATAGCGCCTGTCCGACGGTAGTGACGCCGACGCCGAGCGTGCTGGCATCCTCATCCGAGATGTTCTCCGGCACTTTGCACTGGACGTCGCCTTTTGCGACGGCGTACTCTGCGAAGCAGCCGTCCTCTTTCTCGACAGAGTTCACGCCGTGGGTGAAGCCCGCGATGCGGTCGCCGACTTTGAAGTCCTTGGTGACTTTGGGGCCGACTTGCACGACGGTGCCCATGTAGTCGCAGCCGACGGTGCAGCCTTTGCCTTGCGCGGCGAGAGGCTCGTAGTGGATGTGCTTCCTGTGGGGCGGGTTTGTCAGTTTTCAAGGTGATTTGTAGAATTTGGAGCCAATTGGACGGATACGACTTACCAGTCAGTAGGGTTGAGAGCAACAGCGTGGACCTTGACGAGAACATAGTCGTCCCTCATCTTAGGAAGAGGCACTTCCTGCACCTCGGCCTTGCCCACACCGACGTTCTTGATGGCCTTCATGGTCTTGGGTAGCTCGGACATGCTGGGCGATATACTATGAGTGCTAATGTGAGAGAATGGATAATGTTTACGGTAGTGGAATGTTTGTGTGGAAAGGTGTAAGGTGAGAGTGGGAGCAGAGAAAGATGTTTAGAGCTGTCAACTTAGCTGTCCGATGGATATAGCTTTTTCTTATTTCATTTACAGCTTACGAATCGTGCAGGTGCTACGGCAGCCATTGGGCGTACCATTTGCAGGGTATTGGCCCGAGTTGCAGGCAAGTTCTAGGATGAAGTCAGAAGATCGGTGGTGGATCCGAGTTATCGCCAGAGCACAGCTTGAGCTAGGGTCACAGCGATGACGCTGTTGCTTGGAGTCAATTAACGATGAACTTAAACTTGACCCACTCGGCCGAGGTATCTTCGAAACCATCATAGTGTTTGCAGAGACGCGTGCCAGAGGACGCGAAACGAAATTTACGTGTATATGGCAAACGTGAGACGAGAGCATTAGTTCATGAGATAGGTTCAACCCGAGACTTTTGCTATACAAGAAAGAGAACTCAGTCTACTAGGATACATTACAAGATAATCCCCTCAATACCCAATACGAAAAAGCCTCGCAAAGCCAGCCCAGAAAGCGCCTTGCCATTCCGCCCATCCCATTCATCCAATCGTGGTCGTTCTTTCAATGTGCTCATCGCGTCACACCCGCCTTTCAGTAGTGGTTGTTTGGTGGTGGGCCCTTCGGAGGCTGGTAGTGCGAACCTTGGCCGCCGTACGCTGGCTGCGGTGTTTGCAACTCAACATCGTTGTTACCACCTCTGTTGGCCGAGGCGTCATAGTATGAAGGCGGCGGATTGTTGCTGTTGTTGTAGTAGGGCTGTTGGGTCTGCGGTGCTTGGTATTGGTTCTGGTTCTGCGCGTATTGCGCGTATTGCGGCTGGTTGTTGTAGGTTGCTTGGCCGTGGCCGGGAGGTGTGCGACCGAGAGTCCAGCCGGTGCCGCGGTAAGGCTGGTAGCCGCGCTTTCTGCGACGACGGGCGGTGATACATCTTTGTGAAATGTTAGTGACTCTGATGAGATGGGCTTGAGTGATGATCGTTTGGGTGAATTTACGAGAAGAGGAAGAAGATGAGGATTGCGCCGAAGATGACCAGGCCCAGGACGAGCCAGCGAGCCCAGTTATTCCAGGTGGAATTTCTGCATACTCGTCTGTTGTATCTGTCGTAGTAACAGCTAGCCATATTGTTAGTCGTATGTTTGGCAGAGTGCGACGATGCGAGTGCGAATCGAGCGGATATGTGCAGTATTTGTGGAACGCGGTGAAGATCAGACAAGCACACAAGATGAGATGTGCCAATCGTCTTGTGAACGCGATGAAACAATGATGAAATTGAATCGCAATAGGAGCTTGATTACTTACTTATTATAGCCGTACTGCCGCGGAAGAATCATGGTTGATGGATGTCTCGTGCCGTCCAAGTAATGCTCAAGGCTTGTCGCAAGTGTTGGCCAGTAGAAAGCTGATATCGACCCACTGAAATGGGGAACCGGTGTGTTTTAGTAGCAGATGGTACCGATGTCGAGGTGAGAGAGAGGTGACGAGTGTCGATGCGAAAAGCAGGGACTGGTACAAGGTGTGGGCGGCGAAAGGCAGTTTTGTACGCAGAATGATGACGAGGACCCAGAGCTCTGCTGAGCTGCTGATCTTGGAAGGCGCCTTGGCTTCTTTGTTGCTCAGCCACAACCGTGATGGCGACTGCTCTCAAAGCAAACGAATGCGAGAGCCAGTCATGCCTACCGATATATCAAATCTCATCTTTGAATCGTTTGTGAGGCTGTTGTACGACGTTGTATTCAAGATCTAATTCCGCGTCCGAGGGACTGGAATGTGTTGCACCCAGGCTGGAGGCATGCGAATTCGCATACATCATGGATTCCGCACTACCAGCCTTGCGAGAGACCCCTACGAGCAGCCTTGCCAACCCAATGCTAAGACTCGATCGTGCGTACAAGGCAGATTTTGGCCGTGTCGTCTGTAGTATTCGCCACGTAAAGGCCGCGCAGTATAGATGAGCCGCAATGCCGCCCTCTTAACTCAAATCCCCAAGCGCAGCGCAGCGCAGCATACCCCTCTATCTTAGCAGAAAACGTCAACAGGCAGCAGGCAGTCGTATCGTATCATTATCACGCGTCCCTTGCACTGCGCCTCTGCGCCTCGAGTGATCATCCAGCCCAAAGAACGCCTCCTCCGCACTCGCAACCCGCACAGCCACAGCACCAGAACCCACTCGCAGCAGCCAGCAAAAATCCTCCGAGCTTCGTTTCTGTTCTCCAAGGCACGCCGCCCTGCCGGCTCGGCAGTCTGGTGCTGCGAAGCGCAGATCGGGCGTAGCGTCATATGCCAGTCTGGTCGATCGGTTCGGACGGGCGTGCGTGCGGGTTGCTCCTCTCTTCCATCTCCAGTAGGGCAAGCAAGCAGGCAAGCAAGCAGGCACGCAGCAAAAAGAGAGTTTCTTTCGCACCCGCTCCCCTCCTTCAGAGCCAGATTAGAGTGTTGCGAAGCGGGCGAGAGATATGAGACATCCAAGACAGAGGGAGCACACCCGTGGCCGTCGTCGCCAGCGCATCCCGCAGCGTGTTGTGCAGCTGGGCCGACGCGCGATGCGCTGGCATGTGGTGGTCCTAACGGTCTGTGCAGCCAGCTTCTCGTTTCTTTGCTGTGATGTGTGCTGGCAGCGCGCGCGCAATGTATTTGGGTTGGGGGTGTTGCCCTCCTTGTTCTGTTGTTGCTTTTTGTTCTGTGAGGTTCGCGTTCTTGTCTCGTCTACTTTGTGCTTGTTCGCGTGCGATCGCGGGCTATGAAAGTCCTGCTGTTGCAAGCGGGCGCCTCTTCCCATCACATGCTACTGTATGTACGATGCACACCTTCAAGGGCCTTACTATACGCTGAATACGAGCGACCGAAGCAACAAACGACACGGCCTCTCATGCGCTGTCGCACAGGAGAAGCGCAAAAACCTCAAGTCATTCCAAGAAAAATTATAATCATGCTGGAGACGTAGCTATCGTGGACAAGTCATACCGCCGTAACTCATGCCTCATTCCTCGTCACATGACAGAGATGCAGAGCGCGCAAAGGAAATAAAACAATCGCCTGAATAATTCGCCATGGACAAATGGAAAAACACCAAGGAACCTTTCCCCTCCATGGCCATTGCTGGCGCGCAGCTCTCCTGGCTGTCTTTCGTCTGATTGTTGTTAGTTTCGTGAGTGGGTGCAAGCCGGGTGTTGCGCCAAACGACCACCACGGGCTTGCACCGCAGTCGTGAGTTTTGGCTTCCACAGACCAAGATCGCGAGACCTCATCTGTCAGCGCAAACAGCGTATGTTGCTAATGCGTGGATCTCGCGATGAGCCACTGCAGAACAGCATCGAGGTTTGTTTCTTCTTTCGCACTGATACCGTAGCACGATACCTCACGATGGGTGACGCGCTTCAAGTCCAAGGATTCGATCAGCTCGTCCACCGTGAGATGACCGCGAAGATCCGACTTGTTACCCAAGACCAGGAGTGGAATTCCCTCCATGGCTGGTTTCTCCAAGAGGATGTGGAGCTCTTCTTTGGCTACTGGCAGAGCTTCCTTATCGGCAGAGTCGACGATGAACCTAGGAGCTTGTCAGCGATGGAAGCTCTACCTAAACTTTGACCGGTCGAACAACTTACACGATAGCATTCACACCGCGGCAATATCTTTCCCACATCGATCGGAATCGAGGTTGACCACCAAGGTCCCAGCTTTAAAAGTGTCAGCAACGTTACAGACATGTCGGGGCATGCAGAGTGCATCAGGTCGACAAACCATTTGAGTGTGACATGTCCTTTCTGTACGCGCTTCATGTTGAAGCCTACAGTCGGTATTGAGCTGGATACTTTGTCAACAAGACGCTTCCGGGCAACACTTTCACAACTTTTGCTTACTCGATGGTGAACTCTCCGCCCTATGAGACTGTATCAGCTGATGTGCATATTGATCTTCACCTGTGTTCGGACTTACAGCTAACACTCTAAGCAGCGAAGTCTTGCCAGCGTTCTGGAGTCCGATCATGGTGATATCCATTTCTGTCGCCCTACCGAGTAAGGCGCATTAGCTTCAGCGTCGACATCACATTCGCCATCGACTTTGCAAGGCGTCGGCAAGGCGTCCTGCACTGGCTGTTCTCCCCAAGGTGCCATGTGGCGACCATCGCCAGCTCAAGGCGACATCCGACGGCGTCAAGAACATGACATCAAGCGACAAGAGAAGGACGACACAATCACGGTCAAGACATACCAGAACAAGCTCAACAGCCAATCATACAGCCGCCTGAAGATGCCTACCATGGCGGGCAGACCAACGCTCTTCCCGTCCGTCGAAGTCAGTGCGTTTGCTGGAGCTAGAAGCAACGTCGAATGCCAACTCTCGCCAGGCCGGTCAGCGGGCGGGCGGCGGTGGGAAGCGGTGGGCGAGCGTGGAGAGCCTCTTGAACAGCAGCGGCTGGGGGAAGCGGGAAGATGCGCAACAAAGTATACTCAGGGCACCCTGGCCTTGCTGTGTGCTCGGGTGTATTTGGGGGTGATCGGAAAGGCGCGAGTGGACAGCAAAGGTTCTGGGAGAGCTCGCTCGCTGGCTGCCTTGGCAGTAGTGCGCCTGGGTGCAGCGTGATGAGCGTTCGATGCGGATTGCGGGGCCACAAGCACTTGGACCAAGCAGCAAGTTCGAGCGCAGGCTGGCTGTTCGGCGGCGGCGCTGTGGATTCTGGCTGCTGTCGGGCCGAGCAGGAGTGAAGACACTAGAAAGAAGAATTATGCACGAGTAATGGCGAGTATGCTGTAGAGTCGACCGGATGATCAAGGTGGCTCTCACGCCAGGACAAGCGGATATCCGCGGCGGTAGCAGCTGTTGTCGTTGTTTCTGCTCGCGTGGAGGGGAGCAGCAGAAGCAGTACCAGCAGCAGCAGTAGTGTAGGCAATATGTAACCGTAGTATATAATAGACAAGGTAGAGCACACAGTGCCGCGGCGGTCAGGTGCTCGCGGAATCTCAGCCTTGTGGTGAAACAGTTGCAAAGTGTACGGCCTGCAAACCCCGGTTCACCGTTCGTTCGTTCTCAGATGCAGCACGAGCCGCGCGCACTCTGTCTCGCCAAGTTCTTCCGAGATCTTCTTTGTGCGGCGTTGGTGTCACGATGCGGCGGGTATGGTAGGAAGGCGAGACGCTGTGCGAGTAAGTATGACAAGCTCGAGGCAGGCAGCAAGGCAAGGCGGGAGCGGTGCGGGAAACACCTTCACAGCTCTGGCGGGTGTAGACTGCAGTAGAGCGGCCTTAGTCAGAGGCCAAAGAACAGTGCCCGCAGTAGTAGATTGGCCTCTCCGGCGAGAGGTGCAGGAAATTGTGTCACGTGACTTGTGAAGCGCGCCTTCCCGCCGAGGCCGAGAGAAAGCTGCAGGTTTGCCGGAGCTTCTTTTTTCTAAGGCCGAAACGACTTTTAGAGATTTGAAGAAAGGCTGGCAGTGTTTGGCTGGAGCATTGAAGGGAGTTTGGGAGTGCAAAACAACTATAACACCACCAGAACATCCTCCTTCATACCGCGCATATGCCCAGTGCATAATATATCAACACCCATCCTCGCGCGCATACACACACCCTCGACAAGATGGGCCCTCCGGAGCAGATCAAACGCAAATGGGGCACCGAGTTCGACACCCTCAGACGACACGCCCTGTTTAGCAACCCGCCTTCCGACAAGACCGCATACCCTTCGCTGGCGTCTGCGATCGACCCTCACGTCAATTCCTTCAACGAAATCTTTACGCCAAACGGACAGCTCTACCACGCGTTGAAAGACGTCGGAACCAAGACTTTCCTCGATGGCGAGCCCAATGCACCCAACGATGGATCTCGCAACAGACTGCAGGTGCGCGTGCGCGAGGTCTTCCTTGAGAAGAGCATGCTTCCTGCGTCAAACAAGCACGAGACGACAAAGCGCGAAATTTTGCCAGTGGAGTGCAGAGAGCGCCACTGCTCATACCGGGGACGTTTCCGTGGACGTCTAGAATACAGAGTCAACGATGGACCTTGGAAGGAGAGCGTGCGCGACTTTGGCCAGGTGCCAATCATGTTGCGCTCCAACAGATGCCACTTGGAGGGACTCTCGCCAAAGCAGATGGTGGACAAGCGTGAAGAGACCGAAGAGCTTGGAGGATACTTCATTGTGAACGGTAACGAGAAGCTTATTCGTATGCTTATCGTCAACCGAAGAAACTACCCCATGGCCATTATTCGTCCCTCGTTCGAAGGAAGAGGCGCAACATACACCAAGTTCGGTATCCAGATTCGATCTGTCCGACCCGATCAGACCTCACAAACCAACGTGCTGCACTACCTCAGTGATGGCAACGTTACCTTCAGATTCTCATACCTCAAGAACGAGTACCTTGTACCCGTCGTCATGATCTTGAAGGCACTGTGCGAGACAAACGACCGCGAAATCTACGAGGGTATCGTTGGTCGCGCAATGGGCAAGAAAGAGCTGGAGCTCAAGCAGTTCGTCATTGACAGAGTCGAATTGCTTCTCAGGACCTACAAGGCATACAACTTCTACGGCAAGTCCAGCACACGCGCATTCCTGGGATCAAAGTTCAGGCCTGTACTCAGATTGGCCGAAGATGTGACCGACGAGGAAGCTGGAACCGAATTCCTCCGCAAGGTTGTCTTGCCTCACTTGGGATCTCACGACGTTACCGAGGAGAACGACACCGACAAGTTCCGCATGCTTATCTTCATGATCCGCAAGCTCTACTCTCTGGTTGAGGGCGACTGCGCAATCGACAACCCTGATGCTGTCCAGAACCAGGAAATTCTTCTTCCCGGTCTTCTCTACGGTATGATCATCAAGGAGAGAGTCGAGGAATGGATGTACTCAATAGGCCTGAGTCTGCGCGACTGGAACCGCAGCCGCCAATACCCTGCATACACCACCAAGGAATTCGAGAAGGACTTCATCACCAAGATTATCCGTAAGACGAACGAGAACCTCGGTCAATCATTGGACTATTTCCTGTCAACAGGCAACTTGATCAGTCCCAGTGGTCTCGATTTGCAGCAAACATCTGGTTTCACTGTCATGGCCGAAAAGATTAACTTCTACCGTTTCATCAGCCATTTCCGCATGGTCCACAGAGGTAGTTTCTTCGCTCAATTGAAGACCACTACTGTCCGAAAGCTGCTACCAGAGAGTTGGGGTTTCCTGTGCCCTGTCCACACCCCCGACGGATCGCCCTGCGGTCTTCTCAACCATTTGGCGCACAAGTGTGTGATCACCACAGATAGCACAGACGTCTCAGCGGTACCCCAACTTCTGGCTCAGCTTGGTGTAGTGGAGGCATCTGCTGCCACCCTTGATGAGAACTGTGTCGTTCAGCTTGATGGCAAGGTCATGGGCTTCTGCTCGCCAAAGCAGGCCAAGGTCATTGGTGACACTCTCCGCTATTGGAAGGTTGAGGGTACACATAACGTCCCTGCTCAGCTCGAGATCGGAAACATCCCCGAGTCCAACGGTGGTCAATACCCCGGTATCTTCATGTTCTCCCAGGCTGCTCGCATGTTGCGTCCCGTGAAGTACCTGCCTCTCGACAAGACCGACTACGTTGGTCCCTTTGAGCAACCGTTCATGTCGATTGCTTGCACGGAGCCTGAGATTGTCTCTGGCGACAACACACACGTGGAGTACGACCCTACTAACATCCTCTCTATCGTCGCCAACCTTACGCCTTTCTCCGATTTCAACCAGTCGCCACGTAACATGTATGTGTTTATGTACTTTCGGAACCCACGCATAACAGCTTGCTAATTTTATTACAGGTACCAATGTCAGATGGGTAAACAAACCATGGGTACCCCAGGTACGGCTCTCAAGTACCGCACAGACAACAAATCCTATAAGCTACAAACTGGTCAGACACCCGTTGTCAGGCCTCCTCTGCACAACGAGTATGGACTCGACAATTTCCCCAACGGCACCAACGCAGTTGTCGCTGTCATCTCCTACACCGGTTACGACATGGACGACGCTATGATCTTGAACAAGTCTGCTCACGAGCGCGGATTCGGTCACGGTACCATCTACAAGACCAAGCAGATCAACCTTGGCGAAGGCGTAGGCCGTGGTCGCGGAGCTGCAGCAACACACATGTTCGGCTTCGCACCCGGCGGCCTCGTCAAGGCATCTTGGAGGGCTACCTTGGACGACGATGGACTCGCAGCAGTTGGCATGAAGCTGCGCGAGGGTGACATCGTCGCTGCATCTCACACTGTCGTTAGAGACCCCCAGACAGGAGAGTACACGAACCGCGACGGCATTACTCACCTCCACCGCTACAAGGATTCCGAGGGAGCTTTCGTCGATGAGATTAAGCTCATCGGCAACGAGAGTGGCAGCAACGAGCCCTGCCAGTCGGTCAGCATCCGCTTCCGTATTCCCCGTTCACCAGTTGTTGGTGACAAGTTCTCCTCTCGTCACGGTCAGAAGGGTGTGCTCTCACAAAAGTGGCCCACGCCCGACATGCCCTTCTCAGAATCCGGCATGCAGCCCGATGTCATCATCAACCCTCACGCTTTCCCCTCCCGTATGACCATCGGTATGTTCGTCGAGTCTCTCGCCGGCAAATCTGGTGCCCTACACGGTCTAGCTCAAGACTCCACACCCTTCAAGTTCAAGGACCAGGAAGGCCAAACCGCCACCGAGTACTTCGGCCACCAGCTCAAGCGCGCCGGCTACAACTACTACGGTAACGAGCCCATGTACTCCGGCATCACCGGCCAAGAACTCGGCGCAGACATCTACGTCGGCGTCGTCTACTACCAGCGTCTCCGTCACATGGTCAACGACAAGTTCCAAGTCCGCACCACCGGTCCCGTCACCCCTCTCACCGGCCAGCCCATCAAGGGTCGTGCCAAGGGCGGTGGTATCCGTGTCGGAGAGATGGAGCGCGATGCCCTGCTCGCTCACGGTACCGCTTTCCTGCTCCAGGACCGTCTCCTCAACTGCTCCGATTACACCAAAGCCTGGGTCTGCAAGGGCTGCGGCTCCTTCCTTTCCACACAGCCTGCAGTCGGCCAGCTCGGCCGTCGCCGAGCGAACGAGGCGCTGCGCGTGCGCTGCAGACGCTGCAGTCATAAGGTCAAGGGCGAGGAGCCTAAGAATGACTGCTGGGAGGACAAGTCTGGTCAGAAGTGGGCTGGTGGCGAGGATGTTACGCAGGTTGCTGTGCCCGGTGTTCTCAGGTATCTTGATGTTGAGCTGGCTGCCATGGGTATCAGGTTGAACTTCAAGGTCGAGCCTTGAAGGGGTTGGAAGTGATGTGGAAGGGAAAAAGTTCGCGATGTTGTACTATCTTATCTATGCGGCGGCCGGGCGCCTTGTACTGGGGCATAGCGGAGGCGTTCTATCTTTTTAGTCTTTGTCTTGCTCGTAATGGGAGTTCTGGAGGTGTTCAATCCCAAGTACTATCATAAATGTATATGGTTTTCTTCAAACGTTGATGTTTCCTTATCGGGACTCGGTAAATCCTCGTAGATTCCCTGTAGTGTTTGGATCGTTGGCGGCGCAGCTTGCTTCGGAGACTAGTTGGGTGGAGAGCACCAAAGCGTAGCGCTGTGCTGTGCCACATAGCAGCATGATCGGCGGAGGTGTTCGTGGATTCGCTAAGCAAGTAGCCAATCCTTCGCGTCTGCTGCCAAGGTTCGCTATTGTTTTGGCTTGGGACTATGACAGCATAAATGAACCGTTGGATGAGTCGTTCTGCGAGTTTTTGGTCTGGATTTCAGATACACATCTTGATTGGTATTGCTTTATACAGTTCGAATTGGCCATCTATTCGCAACTCCTTACTTCTTACGGAACTTCAAATTACGAAGAAAGCAATCCCTCACCATTTCCCACGTATCTAGAAACCGTTCGAGCAACAGGCAGTCAATCACGGCCACCATGACTTCTTCCACAGCTGTAACCTTCAAAGACGGCTACACCGTTGCCACGGACTGCGAGATCTCAATGCGCTGCCACGACCGGCACTTCCGCGACACGGTTTTCCTGGATAGCTCCGGTGCCGAAGTCTTTGCTCTCGACTGCCCGGGCTTGTTCACATCGTGGAGCATGAGGAAGGCCATCCGAGATGCCGCGGGTCTTCAAGTCCTCCAGGTCCGACACGCGAGAGCGTCGATCCTCGAGAACTGGATCGTTGAGGATGCGTACGGGAAACAAATTTGCTCTGCGAAAGGGAGCAAGGAGTCGAGGACTGGTGCGACGGTTATTGAAGCGAGGGTTGAGGGTGGGGAGGGCGAGGGGTATGGGATGGAGGTTCGGTCGGCGGATCATGCTGGTACTGAGACGATGTTTCGGGTTGATGGTGTGGTTATTGCGAAGATGACGTTGGTGACGAACAATGATCTGTCGTTGTTGGGTCGAAGGGGACTTGATCGCTCTGGCTGGAAGCTGAAGGTGAAGGCGGGGACTGATCTTGCGTTGGTGGCGGCGTTGGCGGTTTGTCGGGCGGAGGTGTTGCATGCCGTGAGACGGTAGTTCTGCGCTCTCGGGGTAGTCCAGTCATAATGCTTGGTCTTGGCACGGTCGGCTCACCGCCAAGCAGTGAAGTATCGACCTCGCCGGTATCGATCAGTGTGTCCATGATAGTATCAGTTGTCGATGATCTCGTACTCTCATCGCGCCTTTCCCTATCTGCTGCGTACCATAGAGGCGTTCGTCCATAATTGTCGATCGGATCCACATCGATGCCTGACCTGCGGCAAAACAAAGTGACTACGTTGCCATTTCCCGATATAACAGCATGATGCAACGGGGTTTGGCCATGCTCATCCGTGATGTTGGCATTGGCGCCCTTGCTGAGCAACAACTCCACAACTGACAAAAGGCCATGCTCAGATGCTCGAGAGAGCGCCGTGCGACCGTTGCGGTCTTCAGCATCGATGATAGCTCCAGACCTGACAAGCAAGTGTGCAGCTTCTGCGTTCCCATGAACAGCGTACCAAAGTGGTGTGCGACCGTCGTTGTCTTTGCTATTGACAAACGCGCCCATCTCAAGCAGAAATTGTGTAGCATCAGACCCCCAGTTCAATGGACCAGCCGCATAAGAAAGTGGAGTACGACCGTCGTTGTCTTTCTCATCAATAGCAGCGCCTCGCTCATGCAGAGTACGAATGATCACGGTGCTGCCATATTTGCAAGCATAAGAAAGCGGCGTGCGGGCGCTATCATCTTTGACTTGAACAGCAGCATCGTGCTCGAGAAGTAGGTCGACATTGTCGGTGCAATCACTTTCGCAAGCATGCATGAGTGGCGTGCGAAGATTCTTATCTCGAGCATCAATTGAAGCCTTATATTCGATGAGCACTCGTGCGGCGCCTCCGATATTTATACACACAGCAAACGAGAGAGGCGTTCGACCAGCGTTGTCTGCAGCGTCGACAGCGGCACCGTGTTTGAGCAGCAATCGCGTATTCTGTTCATAGCCGCGCGAAGCAGCATACGAAAGCGGCGTGCGGCCGCTTTCGCTCTTGAAGTCAACGGTCACTTCATGGTCGAGAAGACAGTGCAGAATTCCGAAGCTGCTTCGGTTGGCAGCATGTGATAGCGCCGTCATGCCTTCTCCGTCTGCGCAGTCGACTTGGGCACCATGTTCGAGCAATATCCGCGTCGCCTCTTCGTTCCGATTTATGACAGCAAGAGCTAGCGGAGTTTGGCCCTCGATATTCTTAGGATCCACCGATATATCATGTTGAAGGAATATCCCCAACAAATTTCCGTGTCCCTTTCCAGCAGCATGAGATAGTGGCGTCATCCCACGGTCATCTCTGGCGTCCACCGCAGCACCGTGGATGATAAGCAATTGGACCATTGATTCATTTCCTTGCGTGGCTGCTTCCAACAGCGGCGTCCGACCCAAGACATTCGCTGACTCGATGTCAGCATTGTGTGCAAGGAGGGCTCGTACGATCGACTCTTGTCTGCCATTGCTAGCATGCATGAGTGCAGTGCTGCCATCAATATCTTTTTGGTCAACAAGAGCGTTGTTGTGTAAGAGTAATTGCACAATCGATTCGTGCCCTCGCCTGGCGGCCTTCATAAGTGGTGTGCGGCTCCGCTCATCTGCTGACTCGACATTGGCATTGTATTCGAGCAGCAATCGCACAAGGGATTCATGGCCGTGCGTAGCAGCGTATGATATAGGACTCAGACCTGAGGACGAGGCAGTTGTGTCAGAAGCTAAGCCATTTACAAGGCAAAACTTTGTGAGATTTGCAAGGGAAAGTTGTGAAAACCAATTCACGACGGTGTCCAGTCTGGTACCAGGAAAGTTATCATCCGGGTAGTAGTGCGGATGAAACATGTGGCGCATAGTAGAGAGTATTTGAGAGCTCCTAAGCAGTGATAAAAGATCAGCGTGCATAGACATCTCTGTAAGCACCACAGCATCCCAATGGTATGGTCCATGCTTGATGGCATATTCCGTAAACGGAAACTCGAACCTCCTGCGCTTCATACTCTCTACGATTTCATCTGGGGTGGTAAACTCTGCGCCAGTTACATAGATCTTGAGCGTGTCAGTTCCGAGATTGGCCGTTCTGGGGTTGGAGCTTTCAGAACTTGGGCTTTCCATTGTGTCGTCCGGTGCCAGTGCAAATTCATGCAGCAGCAAATAGTCAAGACAAGCTCTGGCAATTTTGAACTCGGCTTTCGGGAACCACCGCTCCTGTGTTCGTTGCAAATACTCTTGAGTGGTGTAGTGAACAAATCTGATAGTTTCGCTACTTTGGTCGACCGCGATCAGTCCTGCACATATAGACAACATGGTCTCAGAGTCCAGGCTGTTTTCACGGTCCAGCTCGGTGTCGTCAGTCTCAATCATCGACGCATGCTGCAATTCAGCTAGCTTGAGGGGTCGCCGGGCGCATAACATCAAGGACAGAATCTTTGTAGCTGACTCTTTGTAATCCCTTTCTTGTCCGAAAATTCTGGTCATCGCATCGTCATAAGCGGTGTCGTATGCGTCGAGGCCCTTAGGTAAAGCCTGGAGGTCGGCTCGAATGGTCTTAACCTTCAGCCTTGTTTGAAACGAGTCCATGAGTAGCTGTGCAAGGAGGAACCTGTACACCAGTCAGCGGCCTACACGCATAATCTCGAGTGTATAAGATATCTTCACTCACATGCCATCAGCGGCTGTGACAACGCCGTCGACCACATCCTCGAGAAGGTCGGGCTGGAGTTTGGCACGCAAAGTCTTAGCACGAGACCTAGTGTACACCTCCAAATCGTGTCTAGATGCTTTGATCTCCAGAAGAGGCTCGACTTCGAAAATGGAATGAGATGCATCGAGATAGAAGTCTCGCGTTGTCGCCAAGTAGCGGACCGATATATTGTTTTGCAAACCCGCGATCCAAGAGAGAACGTCACCTCGAGTACCGTCATGACACTCATCTAGGGCGTCAGTGATTATGGTCAGCTCCTTGGTAGACTTCAAGAGCTTGTCAAGAATCGAAACAAGCTCATTTGTCGTTGGTGTGTACGCAGGATTCCTGAACTCGTCGAGCAGCTTCAGTGCTTCCGGCAGACCGTCAACGACTTGGCGAAGGAACGTTTGCAGAGTGTGTCGCAAGGTTTGTTGATCTCGACGTTTGTAGTTGTAATAGATAAACACGATCGACTTCATCGACACCCGTGCGGCCCGGAGCTGCTGTTCGATGACCAAAGCAGCCATTATTGTCTTACCAGCACCTGGAACGCCTGGACAAACAAGGGTGCCGCGTGATGACCTTGCCCAAGTTTGGTATGTGTCTTCGTCCAGAAACCAATTCCCTGTATCGTACTGATGTCTCGCGATGGCATCGCGGTGCTGCTGTATGTAGTCAACATCGCAAATCCTGTCCAGTAGCTCCTTCTTGCGCCGAGCTGAAGTTTCATCCAGAATGGCAGTAGTGTTGTGCTCGATGAATTTGCTGCTGACCTGCAATTTGGCGATGTCAGCGGTCATGTCCGCAAGGGTAGACTTTGTCTCAAGTGACAGCCGTCTGTAGTCATTAGCTCAGTGCTCCGGACGACCTGTGCTGCAATACACTCACATGTGATCCACTTCCAAGGCTACGCCGACAAGAGTCTTGAGACGCTCTATCTGAGACAGCAAGGTCTGAACGTCTTCTTTGATGTGTTTCCATAGCAGCATTTGGCCGAGCTTTCGCATGCCAGATGACGGCGCAATCTTGGCCTTGAGCTGTTGGAGAGCGAGCGCGAACTGGTCGAATGGGCCATCCTTTGCCACCAGTTCGAGTACCGCGAGTAACCATGGATTTTCGGAATCCTCTTCGTTAACGAAGTCGATGAGGGTAGTCAGCATGCCCGAGAGACCCGAAGTTTCCCTGACAAACTTCTTGCGTTCGTCTGAAGCGTCTTTCGCTTCCTTGACGTAGATTACCACATCCTTGGTAAGCTTGAGAAGTGCTGTGATACTCAAGGTTATGCTTAGCGGGTCCATCGTGCATCAAAGCCCATGGCTCATGTGGTGAAAGTGCGAATTTGCCAGAGGAAGAACATTCGTCAAGAGTGTGGTGAACGAGCGATGCTGCGGCTGAGTATGCACCAGAGTCGTGCGCAGGCAGCGGCTATCAGTGGCGCAGGCGGCTATGCAACAAGCTGCATGCGCTGTTGGGCCAAGCGACTCTACCAACAGTAAGTACACTACGTCGGTGTCTGTCGATTGATGGTAGTATCGTACGCATTTGCCAGAATATTACTCCATCCCTAATCGCATCGAATAGGAAAGCAATGATGTTTTGTATCTGGTATTCCAGCACAACAGACTTGGCTAGAGTCGTGCCAACACAGGTGAGTACACAACAATGTCCCTACACATCATCCAGTGTCGCCTTCTTCTGAGCGAACCGAACTCACCCATGAGACTGCATGGACGATATATACATTCGGTGATGACGAACCCCAACTGGGTGGTGCAGTACCTGCTGGAACGCGATCGCGAAGGCTCTCATTCATGGTCTGCAGCTTTTCGCCTCTCAGACACCTGTAGTGCTGCTGTATATATAGACACAGACCCGCCGCCGGCGAAGCAGTACAAAAGCATCGGTGAGCTTCTGGGCCTCTACTGTACCTCCAGGCGCGCTCAGCGCGGTATGTCTGGGCTCCGAGTCATGGCAGTGTGTGCTCTCTAGCGAGTCTTCGCGGCGTGCATGTAGGTGATATCTTGAAGAAGTCTCACAATACAGAGCAAAGAATTGGTTTTTCAATGCGACTGCTTCTCCGATTGGCGTCTGCCGTAAACTCGGTTATGGGTTTGTTTGTGGCAAGATACTCCCAAAAAGGTCGGTGCGTGGTGGCAGGGGCAGTTGTGCAGATCGCAAGTTCTGTGCCGTGCCATCTTCGATTTGCTGCGAATCTACTCGTTCCGGGCTAGCTACATAGAGTGTGACATTCGCTTCGAGCCCGTCTGACCTCATGCCGCACAGCATCCTTGTCGCTTTGTGACAGCCTGCCCTTGCGATACGCCCACGGCGATATGAACGGTGATGATGTGGCGACATCACCGCCAGCAAGTTGCCAGCCAGGAAGATCATGATCTGCCTTGCTCTGGAGTCTGCACAAGCAGGCCTGCAGAAATGCATCCACACGTCTTCAATCGCTGCCGTCTCCTTGTTTCGCAATCAACAATATCCTGTACACAGCCTTCTCTGCCCTCGGTTCGCGTGTCTTCCGCCGTATCTCGTACCATCTCAACACCAGTACCTGCGTTTGCGTGGAACATCGCCTCGAAGCGACCTCGGACTATCTGCTTCCGTCGCAAGTACTTACGACTCTCCATGCGCTTTATATCTTAATCTGGCATCCTCTCGTGTCTCTATCGCACGCCAAGTTGCCCTAGCTTGATCACGTTGCGACCTAGTAAACGCGCTTGAGCGGTCTTACTATCTCCCCCACGCACCACTTCTGCAGAATCCATGCGCGTCTAAGTCATGCCCGAGGCAAACGCACAGCACAGGTCCTCCAAGTTCCGTGAGGTCGGCCTGGAATACGAGTTTTCCGCACCTGCAGTCCCAGAGCAGCGAGCCACGCGGCGTCCTGCGGTACGCTTTGACAGTAAGCCAGAGGTACATCTGTTCGAGCGCGAGGAGCGTGAGCAACACGAAAACGCTACGACCACGCCAAAGAAGTCAGAATCTTCTACCACGCCTTCTGGAGCGGCAGTGCCCACTGGCCAGGGCAACTCATCAGTGTTCGGACGAAACATTCCCATGATGTTCCGCATCGGAACCATCGCTCTGGTAGTCGCCTCGCTGATACCATTTCTGCGAGGCTCTCCTTTGGGTACCGCCTCTCCTCTGCCTTTACAGGGCGTCGAGGGAGGACCGATACCACGCGATGTCAAACCAGAGGAAGGTGTTATCCTAACGCGACAGGATGACACCTCCACCGACGTGTGCTTCCGATGGGCACAGCAATCCGCCATGGTCAATGGCACGCTGTATCTCTATGGTGGGCAAGCTTCGACCGAGCAAGGCCAGGATCAGAATACCTGGAACAACAACTTCCTCACACTCGATCTTACGCGCACATGGAATATCGCCAATCCATCATTGACAAAGCTGCCACAACCATCTGGCTCGTCAGCTCCACCTGCTGTCGCACTCGGATATCTGTGGAGTTCACATGAATCTTTGTTCTTGTATGGCGGTCAGTTTTCCTGGAAACCTGCGGAGTCTCCTACAGCATTCTCAACCTGGGAATACAGCATGGCCTCAGAGGAGTGGATCGAGCACAGCACCCCGCAGACATCCAAAGGAGAAAGTGCGCCCAGCGATGGCGACAGCGTGCAGCGAGCTTCGGAAGGAGCGGGCGTGAATGTGCCGTCTCTTGGACGCGGTTTCTACTTCGGAGGTCATCTCGATGGCTACACGACCCAGGGCTGGTCGCAGAGTGTTCCGAGAGTCTACTTGCAGTCATTGCTAGAATACACATTCCCTAGCTACAGCAATGACCAAGTAGAGACCCTGAGCGATGGCAAAACGGCCGGCGTTGACGGAAGCTACCGCAACATTACTGAAGGTGGCATCCAGGATAAGTCAGGTTTCACGAAGCGTGCAGACGGTCAGTTCTCCTTACTATGGCTTTGTGGAGCATACTGACAGTAATACCAGGTCTGTTGATCTACATCCCTGGCTTCAGCGAGGAGGGTATTCTCCTTGCGCTGGCAGGCGGCTCCAACGAGACCTTCGTAAGTTTACCTGGAGTCTTGGCCCTGGCTCACGCACAAAGCTAACAGATCCATCAGACGCAAATGAACAACATCGATGTGTACGACATCGCTACGAGTCAATGGTACAAACAATCCACTTCTGGACCCACCCCGAAGATCCGTGTCAACCCATGTGCAGTTACTGCAGCCGCGGCCGACGGTAGCAGTTACAACATCTACATGTTCGGTGGGCAGAATCTTATACCAGCCGGAGAACAGACTCAGTACGACGATATGTGGATCCTATCAGTGCCCTCATTTACTTGGATCGAGGTCGACACAAGCGGCCAGTCCGTGCCCTATGGTCGTAGTGGACACACTTGCGATATCTGGAACGGACAGATGGTGATGGTCGGAGGGTACGTCGGAGATCAGCTCAGTTGCGAGAGCCCAGGTATCTACGTGTTCGATCTAAGCGAGCTGGAATGGGTACAACAGTACACCGCTCTCAGCGCTGGGTCTGCAGGCAATGGCGACAACAGCGACGCCTCTGCTGCTTCCTCTGGAGGTGACACCACCGATGGCAGCTTCAATTCCACTGGCGCCAACAACCCATTCAACCAGCACCGCGCACAGATGTTCGAGGGCCAAAACTTTGGAGGACTTCAAGGCTCATATGGTTATCAGGTGCCCGAAGCCGTCGTCAAAGTCATCGGCGGAGACAGAGATGGAGGCGCAACAATCACCACTCCAGTCGCTACCGCCACAGCAGGCCCACTCGCAACAGGCAAGCCAGTCACCTACACCGTCACATCTTCAGGTGCCACGACCACCGAAACTTCTGGCAGCACTGGTGGCACGAACGGTAATGGCTCTGGCTCAAGCTCAGACAAGGGAGACAGCGGCCCCAACATCGCCGCAATCGTCGCTGGCGTTATCGCAGGCGTCCTCTTCCTACTCGTCTGCTATCTGCTCTTCTGCACATACGTCTACCGCAAACAGCTCGGTCTTTACAAGCGCCACGTCGAAATGTCGCAGCGCCAAGCACGAGGCGAGAAGATCCCCGCCATCGCCGGCCTGCTGGCCACAGACAACAGCGGCAAGACAAGCTCTGAGCGTAGAAGCGACGGTAGCCCACACCCAGCGGGAAGCGGAGAAGGTAGCAAGTACAGCCATCGCTACACAGACAGCGGTGTCACTAGCGGAAGTGGCAGTGGCTATCCTTCTGAGAGGAGAGGTAGTTCGACGGAGGATCTGTTGGCTGGTCAAGAGCCGACGTTTGTAGGCGTTTTGCTTAATCCTAGACGGAGCTTGAGGGTTGTTAATAAGGACTAAAAGGATTGGAGGCTGAATGAGGAGAGAAGACTAATGACTGGTAATGTGTTTTGCTTAGCATATTGAGATACCCTTCACGTACATGTTTTTATGCAACAAACGGAATTGACGTTCACCATTTATTGGCGCGAAATAATCCATACGAAGTGGATCTTACTCAGAGCGTGGAACTCCTCTGAAGCATCAAGAACGACCGAAGACTCGCGTAGGATTTCGGATGCGATCGAGACTTATACTGTCACTCTCATTAGACCGCGAGAGACTACGAGTTCATATTCTTTTGCTGCGTGTAGCATATTGTCATCGGCACGTACATGATAGCATGAGGCGTCCTCTAGGCGAGCAAATGCTAGTATTGTACCTCTGCACTGTCACGAGGAGGCATCAACGAACACAGTCCAAGTTCCAGTGCAATCCGACCTGATCTCAGCTGCAGGCCTTGTTCCTAGCCAACAGATAAACAGAAGACAACAGATGTACTGGCGGATTTCTGACCGGGTTGTTGCGTGCCCAGAGGTCAAGACTTCTTAATCGCGCATTATTGTTTACTTCGCTCCCTTCCTAGCTACGTGCTCGTCGCTGGGGACACTGCCCCAATTTGCTGTACATGCGAGCATGTTATTATAGCTGGCGTGAAACCGTCGGTATTGACCCTTTTTATCAGCAAGCGCGAGAATCATACAGCTCCCTCGGGCCTCAAGACCTCATAATCCAAACCTTTGATTGTTATCTATTTCTAATATTGCGATGATGGATCTTGGGAACAGTCTTCAAGCCGCCGAGGTCGCAGTCGGGACTCTCAGCCTCCTGGTCGCCTCCCTTAGTGTCTATCTGACATGGGATGCCGCAAATGGTAGGCCGACACTGCCTCATGATCCACTCCACCACGGGGCTGCTAACGATACTACGCTAGTCCAACTCAGACATTGGGAGGAGCACATGCAGGTCTTGCCCAGATACCACCATCAAACGTTACACCCAATCAACGATCGGCATGCCACGTCGCCGGGATCCAAAGGCTGCTTGTTCGCGTTGTTTAAACGCTTGAATACCAGGCTTGTGTCTCGACCGACCATCTTTCTTGTAAGTGCAAGGGTTCCTCGATGCCATATGTTTCGATCGTACTGACCTTTATTTCGCCTGCAGCCTCGAACGGAGACTTTCGCCCTTTGCTCGTGGCACAGGAGGCATCTCGAAACGAAAGACACGTGGGCCAATGGACACGCCATGCAGCTGGTAACCGAAATGCATGAGCTGTCAGGCGCGATTTTTATGTAGCGGTATTGCAAATACAGGTTTTGGAATTCTCGTATGGATCTTCGACTCGATCTCATGTCATGACCGGTTGTTGGATAACGCTCAATGTTGCTCAGAAACTAGGGGCATGTGTGACGAAGGACCTCGCAGAAGCACATAAAAGACAGAGAAGCTCCATGAAAGGCTTACGCCGCTCCATTTTTCGTGTGGTAAAAGCGGGTGTAGGCTGTGTGAACGTGGAGTGGTTACGACAATCTTTTGTTCATCTTTGTTCCATGTTCGCTGTGATAGAGCTCAGTAGATCCTCTTGATTGCCAAATTGTGCCTTGATGGCATGCTACGTCTCACAATAAGGCTTCCCCCCCTTCCCTCCCCTTCCCTCCCCTTTCCACTCCACGATTCAATGCGGCGGCCCATGTACCCTTACCTCTCGCCCCCGCTCTCTGCATTGACCTTCTGCATCGTTCCATCAGAGCACAAGCTTTTACCGTAGTTCTAATCGTCTTCGCCACCCGGTCACGGGATTATTCACATCTCGTCCTTAGTTGCATTACTTGCAACAGCTACATACCAGCTCAAATGTGCACGTTAGAGAACAGGAGCCGCGTTCAACTTCCTCCCTTATTACCTCCACCTTGTCACCAAATTCGAGACCCTATAATAGGGCCACCAGCGCATCGACATTGCTAATACTCACGACCAACACCGTCGACTACATACATTGATCTTGTCATCAAGTCGGACACTACAAACCTCGATGAACTCTAAGACCTTACTCTAGACGTTATCCTAGAAGCACGAGCTGCCTCGAAGTCGGGTTGTTCTCTTGTTACTCTTCGACACTGTCTAAGACGCACCTTCTATAGCTTTGCATTGGTTCGCAACTCGCTTCCTGCACGCACTGCGCCTCACATACCCGCGCGGACTCTGCCGCTCAGGTGTCGACATTCAAAAGCTGCTCGTTTCCCCAGGTCCTATTTTTGGCTCATCTATTTTTGGCTCTCCCTCCTCAGAATCATGGATCAAGACGCTCTACTCCAGATTATCTTCGGCATCATCGCAGCGATACTCTCGCTTCTTGGGATATGGGCTACGTGGAAACTTACACGTGGTGTGTCTTAGTCGCACTTTAGTCAAGTATAACACTGCTGACTATCCCTAGGGGGAAGAAACCAGCGACAACGATTTTACGCTCGAGTCTTGCCAGCGCAGGAAGGCTTCAACCATACTGGTGCTCCCTATGTCCTAGGCCGCCGGCGGATGATGATCATCGAAGACACAAGTTATACTCTCGCATGCCCAACTAGTATGGTGCAGATGGCGTCCGCGCCTCGCGATTCTTTCTGGGCTTGTTGACTATCCATAAAGGTCAGGCGATTACACCTACATCAATTTTGGATGATGAGCTAATGTTTGCACATCAGAGATGTCCCTGCTTACCGGCGAACGCAAATCTCTGGCATCGTTGCTCATGATTGACGAGGTATATCGGTCATGTTGGAGTGTTATTTTGGAGCTTGTCAATCGAAAAGTCGCTCCCTGTTCTGGGATTCATTTGTGTCTGATATTGACATATGATGGTTGAGTTGTGTGGCTGTCGAACATCAGATACCTGAGAGTCTCGATAGCGAACCACATCACTGGAATGCCATTGAAAGTCTGTAGCTAGCGCCCGTAGCTCCCCGCTCTTCTATCATTGGTTGTGCTGTCTACAGATTCAAATCAGGCCACCAAAGCGTCTGAACCATCAGTGGTGAGTCTAATCCGGCTATGTTATACCTACAGCTTGGGACAACGATCTATATGCGATCTCAGAGACAGCAGGGTGTGATGCTGAATGTCCTCGAACGCTGTAGCCGACTACCTAAACGTTCGGCAGCAAAAGCAACTTGAAATGCCCCACTCGATTGTAACGTGCCAGGATATTGACATGAAGCTGGAGTATGGCTTTCAGGTCAATTCTAGGATGAAGAAGATCATCCTTTTAATTTAGTACACCAACCAACAAGGAGGTACATCAGGTCTGTCAGACTACAGGGTTGACATTCTGTTAGCTCAAAGGAACAGACTTTTAACCAATAGCATTACGAGCAGATCGGACGACAAGTCAAAGACATGCAGAATTTTGGCATGTCGTTAGCGCCCGTGAGCTGTTGCATTCGTTTGATTGGTAAGACATCGCGGGTTAAGCACAAAACCCACCAGCCGGCGCTGCTGATCACTTTGAAGGCATCAGTATCATCGAAAGAATGGACGATCATGGATTCATGTTACCCTCGTCACTGCCATACACAAGTCGTTATGCGTCACGTTGTCATGTGGTCCACTATGAGATTCTCTGTGTCCATCACAAGGAGAATGGGTGTTGTCACGTGGTAAAAGGCTAGCCGGTTTATGCAGTGCGAAGACTTGTGCTGAGAGCTCGGTAAGGTAGCAAGGTCAAAAAATTGAACGTTTATTAGCTCAAAGTATGTACTGACCCCTCCACTATCATCAGTCCCTGGGAACAATATTATTCTGCAACCATAGACCACCCTCATCGTTCAAGCCACGCTTTAACTCCGTGACATCATCACCAATGATCTGACTAAACACACGCACATACGTCTCGCCTGCTTCGTTTGAGGAGAAGGTAGTCAGACGAGTCCCACGAACATTGTCACCCACGCCGCCGAGGGAGAGGCTCCGGTCGTTCTCTCGGGTCGTGTTCTCGCCTTGCCAGGTCATCTTCGATATCTGCAACTCATTTGAATCCTGGCTTTGAGTTACGCATACGGTCTGAGACAAGGAGATGTCGCTGGCGGGGTGGACTTCCGGGATAACTACGTCTGCTGTAGAGAGATGTCAACGGTGAACCACAGGATCACACTATAGAGAGCATATTGAAGGAGCAACACTTACTCTGTCGCCACCCATCCGAACTTGTGGTGTTCTGATACCATATCTCGACATTGTTGTTCGTGTTGACGAAGCCGGCATATATGTTGACACCCCTGCCCCAGCTGTAGCAACCCACGCCTGCTGCCCCGTGGTAGCCTTCCCAGCTTCGCTGCCACTTCCACTCATCATCTTGAAGCAGATACTCTTGAAAAGTCGCATTGTCGGAGGCATACCACAAGCGCATGGGAGATCTTGCATTGATGCCAGCCCAACATGCATGGAGTCCGACTAGATCCCCGCGATACGCTGTCAGGTTAGAATCATTTAGTGAACCATTCGTCCAAGATGTGGAAGAGTTGTCGCCAGAGCGCTGGCGGATTCGGTGATCTTGGTCGATGTCTATTACAATTTTCCGTCAGCACTTCGCTTAATAGGGACAAAAAGAAGGAGTGAGCACGGTAGATAGCATACAGAAAATGTGCCAAAGCTTCAAACCACGCTCGTAGTCATCCAAATGTACCGCAGCGATCGGTGTGCTGTTCTTCGCATCTTCAGCAACAGTTTCCTGGTTAGATGGCAATCTGGCGAAGTCGCCATCCGTTGTCTGTCGCATCCATCTAATGGCTCCGGAGTGATGCTGATAGTAGACCACCAGGTTGTCCACCCCGGATCTTGCGTCTTCGAAGTTCGAAGCGAATCTCTGCCAGTTCGTGGCAATTCCTGTGCCGTTCCAGGCGCCCTCTCTAGAATAGAAGCGCTCTGAGAGACTACCACCGATCTTGAAAGTGTCTTCTACGGGTACGGCGGTCGGCGACGCTGGGGAACCTGTTGCTGTCTTCGTCGGACTGCTTTTTTCTGAGCCATCGGAATCGCTTGTACCAAGTCCCACACCTAGGCCTATCGCAAGACCGAGCACGAAGACTAGGCAGGCTATCAACAACCCCCAGAATAGACCGCGCTTCATGCCGCATATACGATTACTCCTTGGTTGCTCTCGCTGCTCTCGCGAGAGCGACGGTTGTCCATCTGGCTGTATCAAGGGCTGTGAAAACTGGTGTTCTCTTGCCTCAACATCATAGCCCAACCGTACCACTTCTTTCTCCGGCTGGACGACTTGCTTGTCGCCCTCGGTGGCTGGAGCTACTTCGAGACCTGGCTGCTCCGTCGCGGTTTTCTGGAGGAAGTGATCTTGGTGCTGTGGCTTGTGGAGATTGGGATCGACAGGTGAATCGTGGTCCTTCGACAATGAGGTCGTGTCGTCCTGGCTCATAATCGTCACGACGCGGTGTAGTAACAGCTAAAGAATATGTGGAGGTGATTGACTTGCTCCACACAGATATCATGAAGTGTCGATAGGCATGGGCCTCATGGCTGTGTCGCTCGTTGGGGGCGCAGTGACGTGCAGATCACTCAAGCGAGCAGCAACGATCCTGGACAAGAGCTGAACTGTGGACCTGTAGCTGGGGGCTTGCCACCGATGCGACCGGTCAACAATGGCCATCCACCCAAGTCTAGCTTCATGCATGAAGTGGGTCTAATAATGCGATATGCCCTTGGCATCGAGGGTTTCGTCGCAAAGAGTTCTATCATCGTTGAGTACGTTATTTCTTGTGACATTTTATTGCTGAAGGGGAACATTGCCAATAATCGCGAGACTGCCTCGCTCGACATGCTTGACAGGTTGAACATCTCATTGTCTACCATTTGCGCTAGTGGCGAACTGCTGCGTGTTCAAGAAAATAACAAGTTCAGCCGCACCCTCAAACGCTGAAGGGCTTCCTCCGTCAAGCACGTGCATACTCACCTCAACGACAACAATCGAGCTGTGGTAGGCTGGTAGCGTGCATGCAACGGAGGTGACTCCGGTAGCGTATCGATCACTGACCATAATAATGCTCTCTTCAAAGCTGGGTAATGGTTCAACAACTGACTAAGGAACGAGACAAGAGCGCGTTCGTCGAATTTCGTATACATGTCGTTAGGTGTCAAGCTATCATACGAATCATGTGGCACGGTTTGCACTCTCCCCTGTTCACTCGCAACTTCGCGACAGGTCGACTTACAGACGCGACAGGCCGGTGACCTCCCTGGTTCAACGTTAGCTACTATTCGAGAACTCAACAATGCAGTCATCACATACCTCGGAGCGTGGTACTCCGGAACCTTCATGTCCAGAGCGCGGCCACTGTATCCCAAATCTTCGGCCGTCAGCATCGCGCACTTCTCACCGATGAGCAGTGCAGTGCTGTAGGTGTTGCAACCGACATTGTCGGGGCAGATGGACAGATCGGCGACCTTCAGGCCCTTGACGCCGTGGACGTTGAGGCGCTCGTCGAGCACGCCGTGCTTGACGATGCTGTTGCCCTCCTTGGGTGCCATCGAGCACGTGCCGAGAGAGTGCCAGGTGGTCTCAACGTGGCGCTGTGAAAAGTGTCAGTCGGCTGTTCAGCTCCTTTTGATGGACTTGTCAAAGCTTACCTTGGTCCACTCGATAACATGGTCGATGTCCTCCTTGCTGTATGGCAAGTCCTCGCGCACGGCCTGCTGGTTGCTGTTCAGCATGCTGGGCTGAGGCGTCTTGCCGGGCTCCAGAGGCATTGACCAAGAGCCATGCTGAATGCCAGCAGTGATGTGGTTGGGGCCGGCGTAAGCGTTGGTAGTGGCGAGGTCCATGTCAAGTGCGCGAGCCGGGCTGTCGTAAGCATAGAATGGATGCATGCCTGTGACCTCACCGGCGTACGCGTCCATGCGCCTTGCAGTCTCACGAGACTTGATGTATCCCCAAACTATACCAAGTTAGTAGTGCTAATGATCGTTGCAGGTGACGACTTACCCATGGGTGCCATGTCTCTCTTGTCGTTCATGAAGCCGGCATCGAAGTCGGGGGTATCGTAACACGACGGGCTGGTGATGAAAGTGCTTCCACGGCTGAAGGGATACTCGAGGAAGTGGAACATGGTGAAGAACTACATCTGGTCAACATCATTCTTATCGATTGAGAAACAGATACGATTTACCTTGCCCGGAGGCATGAGCATGTGGTCACCGAACCAACCAGCAATAACGGAGTAGTGCATGACTGGCTTGTCGGGCTTATCCTTGAAGTATGAGTCCCAGCCGGACCTGAACTCTGGGCAAGGCCAGCTGTCCATCTGCTTGAGCTCTTCTTCAGTCGGACGGATCTTGACACCAGCATCGATACCATTGGTGGCAAGCGGGCCAGTGCCGTTAATGTTCCACTGGTTGAAGACCTTCTCTTGAGTCTCCTTGTCGCCACGGACGAAATCGTCGAAACTCTCGACGTGAGGCTTAGCTCTGTATGTGGCGAAGGTCAGGTAGTGGTCCTGGAAGTTGAGACCAACACCGGGCAGGTCGATCAAGGGCTTGACACCAGCCTTGCGAAGCTTCTCAGGGTTGCCGATACCAGAGCGCTGGAGGATGAGTGGGGAGCTCAAGGTGCCACCAGACACGATGATCTGCTTGCGAGCCTTGTAGACTCTGGATTGCTGCTGGCCTGGAGACAGAGGCTTGGTCGGGCAGACCTTCACACCGACAGCTCTGTCGCCCTCAAGGATGACCTTCTCGCACTTGGTGTTGACAACAAGGTGCAAGTTCTGGTGGTGTGCACGAGTGCTGTGGATGTACCCGTGGGCAGAGTCTGAACGACGGCCAGTGTCACTGTGAGGGTCTTGTTAGTGAGAATGCAGGAGTGAACTCCGGAGATGGCCTTACCGGTTGATCCACTTCAGCCAGTGCTCAGCACCGTGGCCGGTAACGAGATCCTGGAGATCGTCCGTGACTGGGATGTCCTGAGACTCGACCGCACGGAGGAAGTCTTGCATGATCGGGTAGGTGTAGTTGCCGAAGCTGACCTTGATAGGGCCTTCAAATCCATGGATGTCACGGTTGTTGCTTGCACGCTGGTATGTCTCGTGCTTCTTCATGAGCGGAATGAGCTCCTTGGTGGTCCAACCCTTGGCCTGGAAGTCATCGTAGTCCGAAGCCGATGCACGAGTGTACATCATGAAGTTGATACTGGAGCCTCCACCGAGAATGTGGGCACAAGGAACAACGGCACGTCGGCCGCCGAGCCATTCAGAGGGCCTGGAGTAATAGAATGAAGCTGTCTTGCTGTCGAGCTTCATGTTCTTGGGGTAGATACCAGGACGGTATACCCATGGGTTCTGCTAGCACATTAGCCATTTGCCTACTCCAGGTCGCTTCGGTCAGACGAACGTTCAAGTTGCTCTCTCCAGCCTCAATGAGCATGACCTGCAGGTTGTGGTCCAGGTTGGCCAGACGGCCTGCCACGACACAGCCGCATGATCCTCCTCCGACAACGATGATATCGACCTCGTCTGGGACCGTCATGATGGCTTCTGTTTGATCGTTTGGTGTTGTTATTGTTCGAAACTCTGAGAGTATGGAGCAAGAAGAGACACTACGAACAAGGGACCTATGGTAGGTATATGAACAATCCCCGCTCTGTCAGATGCTCGGCGAGAAGGAAGTTGAGACAACTGCCATGAGTCGTTCCTAGCATGCGTAGCGTCTACAGCGCCGCTTTGAGACAGCTTCGTGTACCATCCTGGCATTCCCACCAGTTCCCGTCCGAAGGAGGAGCATCGTATCCCCGCTTCTAACAACGATTGGCATGGCTATTGGCGCAGAAGCTCCTCGTGGGCAGGGTATTACTAGGGCTCGCAGCATGTAGGCGCCGTTTGCGTGGCCAGGTGGATCGGTGCGCTAAACCACAGAACAGTGGTATCTTGCTCGCAGCTTGGAGGTTGTAAGATGCGGAGAAGCTCACGAACCCCCATGTTTTCTCCTTAGATACGAGCCATTGAGGTTTTGCCGAGAGTACAAGGATAAGATGCGCGAGCAGGCTGTGCTGCAGGGAGCAAGCGCTTTACCTTGTCATTATCCGAAGCGTCTGGATCGGTCTCCGTGATCTATGGGTGTATCTACGCCTCCAGCGTATGCCCTTTTACTCGATGTTCTACCTCGAGCAATAGTTGATACAGACGGTATTAGTTAATACGATCTGCGAGCCCGTCATTGATACGTAGTTGCTACAAGCAGTTCTATAACGTGACCATTTCGGAAAGAGCAGCGAAGCCCAAGGTTCTGGCGCCGTGCTCAAGTCGAACTCTCCGCATCCACCACTCCACTTCTGCCCGCACATCCTTCTGAAGAACCCACAAATGCAGTCGATCGATGCTCCTGTCTGGATGAGTAGTCCAGTGGTCGAATAACCTCCAACGTCCCCCGCATCGTCCCCTGCCGCATTGCGGAGAACCTTGTCGTGGCGCGACGGCTCACGGAACATCTTCTCTCCACTTCACCCTCTTACTCTTGGCCCTATGCTTCTGACAACGTAGCTGATTCCTTCTTATGCACCTCGCGTCCTCATCTTCGAGCGGCAATTCGCGTGCGGACATACAAAATTGCCGATATGCCACCTCTCGCTACCAGCTGTGCGAATTGATCACAAATCTCCTCGAACAAGCAAACCTATAGCGAGAGAGCCTCGTCTAGAACATTGAGAGCTATAAAAGCTATAGGTAGGAGCACAATATACGTACGTGGGGCGTCGGACGCGGCACTCATGCTCCCCGACTTGACTCGACTGTTCAAACGGCGTGCCGAGCGATCCTAACAGCAGAACGCCGTGGTAGCTGTTGTAGGCTAGTCTGCCACCTTGTTGGCGCTTCCGACAGTTCCTAGCCGCTTTTACCGGCAATGTTGTTTCCTCAGTATTCGCGCCAATTGAACGCGCATACCTTCTTGTGAAAAACAGGTAACATGCAGCACTGCATTGGCATCAAGAATCCCAGGACACGGCTAAGCGGACACGCTGTACATTATGTGAAAGAAGGGTTATGCGATTGCCGAGGGGCATGTACAGACCCTTGAGGGTCGCAAGCTATCACCTGCTCTATCCTCCTTTTCGTGAAGATCGAACTCTGTGTCGAATGTGCGACTATGAACAGTCCGCGCGTTCGGAGCGCCGAGCAGAGCTCGATGAGCTCTGAGACGTTGGCCTGATGAATGGTTGCACCCTCGATCTCACGACTACGTTGGGAACGTCGCGACAGGTTTGATAAGTCGTCGTGAGCATTGATAGAGGAAACAATATTTAGTTCAAATGTTTAGTTGTACATTGACAACAAATTGTGGTCAAGTTCGAGCACGCGTGCACTGGCAACGAAAACCCACTCTTGTCCTATTCTTCGATCACCTGTAGATTCCCGGACCGCAGTCCGTCGACAACTGTCCCAGCGATCGAACCCACTTTAACACAAAGCACTCCCACCACAGCCTATCCAACTACCCAGTATACTGCACAACTCTCCCCCTCAAACTCCTCACAGCTCCCCCAGCCTCCTTGCTGCCCTTCCTCCCAGCACTCTTCCTCGCCTTCCTAGTAACACCCTTCTCCCCCTCCTTGACCAACGCCCCACACTCTTTACACCTTTTCCTATCCTTCCCAACAACCTTCTTCACAACACGATACTCAGGCCAATGTCCCGCCGTCGGGGTCTCGACCAGTCTGCGCGGCTGCTTTTTGTTGCGGTTGCCTGGGAACCAATGGTTGATGGGCTCAATGGAGTCCGGGTCGACGGAGACGATGCGGCGGTGGGAGCGGCGTTTGGAATTGGCAGGCGCGGAGAGGCCGGCCCAGATGTTTGAGATGAAAGCTGCCAGGGCCATGGTTATGCGGGCTTTTGGGGTGCGGTATTGATATTGCTGGCTGCGGTCGTCGGGTTTGCAAGATTTTTGTTGGGGCAAACGTGGGTGAGTTTGAGTGCTTTGTAGAGCCACGGCTATGGTTTGAAGTCCTAGTCAGGTTTGAAGTTCTTTGTTTGTGTAATCAGCTTTTCTCGCACAAGCCGGATCGGGATGTTGAGACATTACATGACATGATTTCCTTCAACACTGGACAAAGAGAATGCGTTGGCTGCGAAGAATTGACAGTAGAATTAGATCGCCAGCAGCATATCATACGAGATAGATAGTACACTAATAGTCACTCATCTGCGCATCCTCATCATCACTCATAGTTGCCTTGGGAGCATTAGCCGCAGACTCAACAAGAGCCTGCACAGCATGCTCACAGCCGTTCTTCACAGCCTTGCGCTCCGTCTTGCCATTAGCGAGTTCCGCGCGCGCAATCGTGCTCTCAAGGAAGTAGCGCAGACTCTGCACCATCTCCGGCCGTGAGCCAGCCTGGATGAAAGCGTCCTTGACGATCTTCTCGAAAGCGACCTTCGAAGCCGCCTTGTCTGCGTTCCTAGCAGTGGCCTTCTTGTGCGCTTGCAAGAAGATTGTTGTGATGAGGACTTCGCAGAATGTCGTCGTCTTGGGCTGCATGTATGTGAAGTTCAGGGATTTGAGGGCCGCGATGCTGAGGCCGCCGTCTGAGATCAGCGAGCCGTAGAGCTTGGCCATGTTGACGATCTTGCTTGTGCCAATTTGTTCTTCGGGATCGAGTTCTTCGTCGTCGGAGTTGGCGCCTTGCTCGCCCATTTGGCGGAAGATGCCCAAGACGGCAAATTGGAAAGCCTTGCGGATCTTGCGGTCGCCGCAGAGCTTGCGTGCGATGAGAGTGTAGTAAGGGTTGTATGCGGTCTCTGTGCTAGCACAATGCAGGAGGACGCGAGGGATCTCGAGTTGTTGCTTGTTCTTGAGATGGAGCTTCAGCAGGCGCATGTGAGCATCTTGGATATCTGAGGCGTCGAGGATCGACATGAAGATGGCGCGACGGACATCTGTGTTCATGCCTTGGGCTCTGGCAAGCTTAGACGATGAGATTTTGCCAGGCGTGTCGGCCTCGTAGCCAGCGTCGAGATCCTCTTGTCTGCTCTTAGTGGTAGAGCCTGTGCTGGGACCGTTTACGAGTTTGGCCGGGTCGTGGTAAGATGCACCGACGAGCCACCATTTACCCTTCTTTTCGCTGTCGCGGATGTCGGCTAGCGAGATGCGCAAGGGTTCAGTAGACTTTGTTGTTCGAGCACTGAGCGTTCCGAGGGTCTTCTTCATGCGTGTAGTGTGTTCCGTAGATACTTGAGATGCTGAGACACCAGTCTTCATTCGGTTGTTTTTCAGGTTGTTGATGGTTTCGATCATGAACTTAGTGCGGACGGAAAGCTTATCTTCGCCAACTTCTGCAACAGAACGCTGCAGAAGGAGTACAATATCCTTCAACGCACTTGGGTCCTCGGAGCGCAGTTGTGCTCCACAAGTACGGATCATCCTGAGTAGTAGTTCGGTGTTGCTTTCTGACAGACCCTCAAGGAAAATGCGAACGTAGTCAAACATGATGGCACTGCCAGTCAGCTGGAAAGTGTAAAGGTACGAGAGGAAGCCGATCAAGTTGAGTGTTGCCTTGCCCTCTCCAGCATCCTCAACACGAGACCTGTCGATTGCAGCGATGATTTGCTCCAACATCTGTGCACCAAAGTCCGTGCCGACCACCTTGAAGAGCGCAGTGGCAAATCCAGCGTGCAAGATCAAGAATGTGTCGTTCAGAATGGACGGATCTGATACCAGGCTTACCAGCAAGTCAATCATTGTTGATGTTACGTGTTGGCGGGCGCTCTTCTGATAGACCTCTTCCACAGACTGCAGGATTGACAGCATGTTCGCTTCGGAGAGACGATTGAGTAAACCTTGTAGTTGACGGCGCAGTTGCTTCAGCATTTCCTCATCCGATGCAGCCGCCTTACGCAATGAAGGAGGAATGTATTTTCCAACAGGGGCCGCAGTCTTTGGCACAGGAGCCACATATGGGTTCTCACGTTCCTTCTTCTGCGGAGGCTCAGGCTCGTCGTCGTCGCCGGAGTCGAATTCATCGAAATCGTCGCTTCCGACCTCATCGTCTGAGAAAGGGTTGTCCATCATGTCCTCGTCGTCATCTCCATCATCGTCGTCGTCCTCCGATTCACTTTCCACCACTTCCTTCACAGGCTTCGCTTTCAACCCAGCCTTCCGTCTCTTCTCCTGTAACCACTCGTCGTCCTCTGGTCGTTTCCTCTTGCTAGCACCTCCAGCTGAAGTCTCCTCATCCGATCCGTTGACAAGCCAGTCCAATTCATCGTCGCCCACTTTGTTCTTCTTCTTCCCTTTCATACCCAACTTTTTCTCCAGTGCCGCAATCTCATCGTCGTCTTCTTCCAGCTTTGCCTTGACAGCACGCGACACACTTGGTTTGGCAGGTTTCTCCTCTTCATCGGCTTCGCTCTCGCTCTCGCCGTCGTCGTCGTCAAAGTCTCCCTCTGATTCGCCTTCTGAGTCGGACTCCACAGCGGATGCCTTCTTGAGGATCGATTTGGCGGGTTTAGCATCTTTTGCGGGTTTCGCTTTCGTCGCTGACTTGGGTTCGGGTTTTGAAGACTTTCCCTTCGTGGACACGAAAGGGATCTCTTCGTCTGAGATGTCGAACTCGTCGCCGTCGCGCTCTTCACGTTCCGGGGCGTAGGCAGCAGCAGCGCGGTCGATTCTTCTCATTCCCTGTGGTCCGCCAAAACCAGCTCCACCTCCTCTTTTCGCCTGTCTCTCATCTTTTCTTCTGTCCTTCCTGGTAGGTTGGCCGCGACCATGCTTGGATATCCCGCCCGCTGTAAGGATTAGCAAGAATTCTTGAAGTCGAGGATATTTCATAACATACCTTGGACCTTGTCCAGCAGGACTTGTGGCAGCTGAGGCCCTGGGTATCCACGGCGGCCCATTGCGACTGGCTATTCTGGTTAAAAAGAGTGTCGGGCTTCAAAATTTGGAAATGCTTTCTTGAGAGCTGATCTGGAGAAGCCAGAAGCCGAGCCGAGAGAGGGCCCTGAAGATTTCGTGCAGAAGTATGAATACGCACCTGAGCTTCGTTCTGAAAGGGCTGTGAGAGCACCGTATGTATACCTGTGGACGAATCTTGAACCCCACACATATCGTGGACGAGTGAACCTCGCCTTCAATCGCGACAGTAATACTTGTACGTATCACCACCAAACAACTCGCAAACATGGCGCAAGGGCACCTTAGCAGCGATGAGGTACGAAATCACTCTGACAATTGCAAGAACTTCACTGACGTCAAACCAGTTCTTCACACAACTCACGAAGATGATCGAAAGCAAGCAGCAGAAAGGCCACGGATCCGTCTTCCTCACACAAAAACGCCGTACGTGCAATCGCATACTACTAGACAAGACTTGAACCTGACAAAACCAGTCACATACGACCAGACATCTTCCAAGTCACCAGCAGACAAAGTCCCCGGAGACCCGCTCGCAGACCTACACCCTACTCTGTCACTCCCCGTCATAATCCGCGCATCAGACGGCGAGACACAGTCAAAAGACCGCGTGAAGAACAAGGACCATGTCAAGATCTCCACAATCGTGCAGCCAGACGATCTGGAAGGCTTCTTCACTCGTTACGCCGAAGTTTGCAAGGCATCGATGCTGAGCTTGCGCAAGAGGGATCGCAGAAAGAGGAAGGCCGACAAGGGCAAGAAGAAGAAGGGCGTGGAGACTGCTGAGAAGAAGGGTTGAAGATTTGGAATGCTGGTCGGAGACTTGAAATCATAAGGCGACGAGCGTACGCATCTGAGCGCCGAGGAAGAAGAAGGCCACCCACGACTGCAGCCACAGGAAAGCTAGCAGAGTGAGGGCATACCGCATAAGTGCAATTTGGTGGCATCATCGAGCCATGAGCTCCGCGCGAAGATACCGGTGATTGCACACCGCGATTGAGCCGTTGAGAGGCGCCGCAAGCAGTGTCGATACCTACCCGCACATCGCACCTTGTAACGAATGACACACGAAAGCGATGAAGAAGATTTGTCTCTCTCTTCCCAGTTTCCTCCCCTCTTGACCCACACATCGAGGTGTTGAGATGTGCGAGTGAGCAGTTGATTTCGTAACGTATCAACACCCTTAACGCATCCTGGACCAGACCGGAACCCACTGCTTTGACAACCCACTCAACATATAGCTTCTGGCAGGCAAGTATAATCGGGAAGTTTCGTCCATGAACAAAGACTACATTGGCCTACTCAGCACCACATTGCATACCTCGTGTAGCCCTGTCTCGCGCCACAGAGCTCTTACCCGTTTTGTTACATTGACACAAACACATATCCTATTTTTGTTCGCTGCACTGCGCTGAGCATGTTTCAGCTTGGAGGCAATCGGCTTCCTGAATCACAAGACATTCACAATCGCAAGTGTTTCAGTTTTGACAATAGTGAATTGCTATTGTTATCAACCTTCACTTCTCTAAACAGTGACGGGTTGACAATGTCGCAACAATAGCACCACACTGCTGGGTGGGGCCCCAGCCACCGCAAATGTTTCAACTCTGTATTCAAAAGAACAATACAAGACAGATTGCTCGCGAGAGCCAGCAATTATAAGTACCAGGAACAGTTCGCAATCTTCTACACTTCCAAAACAGCCATACACCCACTGAGCAGCAACACCATCCAGATCTCGCTACCGCACATCTCAACCACAGCACACCTTCCGCTCTCTGCAGGCCAGAGACACCCACACAACAGCAAACATGCCTCACGCTCCCTCAACCATCAAAGACCCCTGGGAGATCGAACACGAGCTCTTCCTCCAACACAACCCCAACGCCATCGCACACTCCGACGCCTTCTACACGGGTGTCGTGCACAAGGGCTTCGACGCCGACGACACGGCAGTGGAGCTCATCCGCAGATACCCAGCTTTCGAAGAAGAAGAACATCACCGCAAGTTCCTGGTCCGCAGCATCTGTGAGAGACTGGTCATTCCTGGCGAACAAGACGATTACTTCACGCCTGAGCAGCTTTGGAAGGAGGATGATCGCATCAATGGGAAGTGGTACTTTCTGGAGAAAGATGTGGAGAGTGGTTCGGACGATCAGTCAGTGATTGAGGAGGATTCTGAGTCTCCTGCGATGGGAGAGGTTGTGCAGCAGCAGCCAGTGGTATTGAAGGCTGGTCCGAAGGGCACCATTGGCGAAGAGCAATTGGAGAGCGACGAGCAGCTCGCACAGCTTCTCGGGGAGCCTGTCTCGCCTGGCGAGCGTTCTGGAGTCAAGGAAAGTCCTGGAAATCTGCTTTCCGACCACAGCCATGAGGATGTTCCGATGACCGACGACGATCTCGACGAGTTATTTGGCGAGAACGCAGGGCAGCCTGACATCGTCTCCCCGACAAAGGTCAGATCACCACGCTCGCAGCATGCTGCTACCAACGACTCTGATCTCCCCATCACACTCCAGACCGGAGATCACACAACCACCATCACCCGCGACTACGCGGATGTGCAGCTATACCTCGACAACCTGGACATTTCGCAAGATGTCCCGCTGAGAGCAATCACGCACTGCTCCGCGGATGGCTCTCTGATCTTGGCTTTGCTCGGGCATCTGGAGACCGGCACAGACAGCATCGGCAAGCACCACACCGCTGAGATGCCAGCAAGCGAATGGCACCTCGTCTCCGAAAGCCCACAATCTCCAGCAGTGGCCTTCTTCTCTGGCACCGAAACATGCAGCCATCTCATCGAAGAGATCTGCTGGGAGCCAGACAGCACCGTGGCCACATCGTTGGCCTATGATGATGGCCGTATCCTGGTCTTGCTGGTCGGTGAGCTCGCCAGGTACGGCATTTACCACAGCAATCTCGATCCCACGGAGCAGTTTGGTGCGTTCTTCCGCGCCATGCGCGAAAACGAGGAGATTCCCGCTGAGCATGCGGAGATGGCTAGGCTGTTGCAGGTGGCGCAGAGGGATATGGTGGATGCTGGGACGCTCCTGTAGTTGGAGGTTTTTTATGAGCTATGATTGTATGCAAAGTGTGCGCCGCAGAGTCTGTTGGCCATTGAGATACTGGTTGAAGTTCTTTCGTGATCAGAAGCTATGGTGCTAGTATCATCTGCGTTGTGCTTATCTTGTAGTATGCCTGTCCAGTGAGATACTATTCGCAGTTCCTTCGTGATCAGAAGCTATGGTGCTAGTATCATAGACAGTGTACTTATTATTTAGTATGCCAGTCCATTGAGATACTACTCAAGCTCCAGTCACTATCAGAAACTTATGTGCTAATGCGTTAGGCGATGTGCGTATTACGGAGTGTGCCGCTCCAGTGAAATACTACTTATGTTTCCTATTGAAATCATCCGCAAATGTGCTAGTACCGTAGGTGACATACTTATCGCCTAGCATGCTGCTCCGTTGAGGTACTGTCCAGACTGCTTATCCAGATCATCTGCGAAAGTGGTAGTACCATATGCAGTATGCGCATCGCCGAGTATGCCGCTCCCTTGAGAAACGTTTGTTTGTGCTTATCGAAATCATCCACGAAAGCGGTAGTACCATATGCGACGTACGCATCACCTAGTATGCAGCCCCGCGAGATACCATCACACGTGCCTTTCTAGGATGATCAGTACATGTGCTAATGCCATAGTTGATGTACGCATCGCGCATCACGTCCGCCGCTGAGAAGCAACTCAAAGATACCTATTGATGCCATAAGTGAGTGTGCTAGGCCCACGTCCAACATGCTCATCACCAAGCAGTTCAACCGTCGA
The DNA here is from genome assembly GCA_024604135.1 of Cladosporium velox. NCBI lineage: Eukaryota > Fungi > Ascomycota > Dothideomycetes > Cladosporiales > Cladosporiaceae > Cladosporium > Cladosporium velox. The sequence continues at coordinate 171,259 of JANIIF010000008.1, read as the reverse complement.
GACACTCCTTCAAGCGCAAATCGATAGCAAACCCAAGCTGTGCTAGTATGATACGCCATATGCATATCGTCGAGGAGTTTGACCATCGAGATACTACTGAAATTGCTTGCTCATATCAGAGGTCGGATGTGCTGCTGCCGCATGCGGTATGCACATCCACGAACATGCCAATCGCCGAGATACGCTTCGAATGTGTCTATCCAGATTTGTGGTGAGTGTACTAGTATCATTTGCGCTATATACGCCACTAAGCATGCCCACTATCGAGATCGGGTGCAAAGTTCCTGTTGGCAATCAGGATCGAGTACACTGCTACCATATGCAACATATGCATCACAGAATTCGACAATCGAGATACTATTCAAAGCACATTGTGAGATCAAGAGTCAATTGTGCTCGTGGCTTTCACCATAGATGCTAAATAGCTTTGCTTATCCATCGAGAGTCCGCACTCGAAATGTCCTTAGAGAACCTTCCAAGCCAGATGTCCCGCCCGAGCAAACTCCACAGTTTTCCCATTCATATTCCATCACAGGCCATGGATCCCCAAAAATTCAACTCAAGCAGTCACCGTCGTCGTAGCACCAGCATCCGTCACCGTGATGTAGATCACACTAGGATTCTGCGGAATGATCGTGATGCCCGGAATAGCAGTCGTGTCGCTCGTCGTGGTTGCCACACTCTGCTGCGATTGTGTCTCGGGAGGAGTACCTTCGGTCACCACGACGGGCAGGTCACTGTAGTAAGTGGCGGAAGACGGTTCGACCGCAGCCTCTGTAGCATCGCTCTGCGGATCTGTAGCGGTGGAGGATGTCGTGGCTGGATCTGAGTCTGGGTAGGGGTATGCGAAAGTGCTGGAGGCGGAGGGGGAGTCTTGGGTGCTTGACTTTGTGGGTGAGTCTGTTGCGCTTGCTTCTGTGGCAGTCGTGGTGGCTTCTGGCTCTGTGGTTGAGGGATCGGTCGTTTTGGGGAGAGGGTCGAAAGAGAACGTGTGGCTGGTCTGCGACACAGAGAGGGTTGTTGTGTTCTGTGCCTGGCTGGTTGTCGGCTCTTGTGGTGAGGATGATTCGACGACCTGCGGGGGGACCGATACAGTGATGTATGTGGTTGATGTCCTAGTCACAGTGCCGACGTGCTGGTCTCCAAATGTCCAGAAAGACGTAGGAGGATCGCTGGATTGGCTCTTGCATGGTGTTGAGGTCGTTGCATCGTTGTCATTGGTTTCGGAACCCACAGGCTGATATTGGAACGACGCTACGCGAGTAACAATAGCAGTCGGGCTCTCACTAAGTAGTGGGAGAGCTGCCGCGCTTGAGGCGACTGGAATCTCTGCTGGTGTCTCTGCCAGTTGTGAGAACGGCAGAGTAGTGATGCCTTGAATGGGCGCTAGTGAGAGCGATGGGCTTCCGGCGTATGGTCGGTAAGCGACGCCCGTCATCGCATTTGGGGCTTGTGAGGTGGTGTTGGTATATCTGCGGATGAGGCCAGCCTGGGCAGCAGATATGCCGGAAAGGATGATCAAGATGTCGACAAGTAGCAGCATTTCGTAGTCGATCAATGCTTAATGAAATTTTGGGAAATGTGTTTGTGGAAAGCAGAGACCAGCTCCAGCGAAGGTATTATCGAAATAAAATGGTTGCAGAGAATGACATGCAAGTGCAGTAGCGAGAGCAGTGAAGAAATGAAAGACCTAAACGATACCTACGAAGACTCGGTGTCCATGGTGGGCAGACTGGTAATGATACCCAAGAGCAAGAAGCCCTTCACCGTTGCATGGCTGTGCACATTGGAAAGTCGGGTCGGAATGTTTGGACTGCCATGACATGGAGGCTACGACTGGTGGTGCGTGAACGAGAATAGCATACGAAACGAGAGTCCGTGTCTGTCTGGCGGCTGCACTTCATCTTCGGCGTTGAAGTCGTGCAGCGCGCTTCTTGATTGGCTGCCGTGATGAAACGAGCTCTGCTAGGCGCTCCGGCTTGGCTGGGATGGCAATAGCGACCCGATATGGCAATCGACGAGCATCTGCGTATGTTTTCAATATGTTCTTGACGATTGAAGACACTACTTTGTACATGCGTCTTCACGACAAAGGATGATGCGGTGTGGAAGAAGTGCTATGGACATGCGTTCTCGATCGTTGCTGGGCCAACTCGGGTCTAACCTTGATGCATCACCAAAAGCATTGACCAAAAATGCATTACACACGGGCACACGAGCAGGGTGAGCCTGCATACGCCTACCAACTTTCCCAGCCGCCAACACATCGCGATTGCGCACACTGCGACGACGTCACGGACACCACCCGGACAGAGCATGTACTAACCCACAGGAACAACAGCAACCTTCTCTTCACCACCAGCATCATTTTTCGCCGGCAGCTCCTTTCATCCTCCACCGCCTCCCATACCTAAGCGCCGCAGACATACACGCCAAACACGATGAGTGTTCGCGTGGTCGCCCGTATCCGCCCTCTCCTCAAGGCGGAGATCGAGAAGGACATCATAGTCCACGCCGCGCATACCCCAGGAGCCGAGTCGGCCGACACCAAGACCGTCGTCAAGATCCCCAACCCGAAGAACGAGGGGGAGAGCTATTCCTTCACATTCAACAGTGTGTACCCGCAGGAGGCCACGCAGGCGCAGGTCTTTGACAACGAGGGTATGTGGTGTCTGTCGCGACAGGCTGTAACTCCTTGCTGATCTCACCCACAGTCTCACCGACTGTGAAACACCTGTTCAAGGGCTTCGATGTCACCATCTTCGCATACGGTGTCACTGGCACCGGTAAGACGCACACCATGCGCGGTGGCAAGTCGCTGCAAGACCGCGGTGTCATTCCTAGACTTCTCTCCAGCATTTACCGCAGAGCGCGCAAAGTTGAGAAAGACAGCGCTGGCGAGTCCTCCGTCCAAGTGTCCATGAGCTATTACGAGATCTACAACGACAAAGTCTTCGATCTTTTCGAGGCGCCCGAGAAGCGCACAACTGCCGGTCTACCTATCCGGGATAACGAGAAGGGAAAGGCGATCGTGGTTGGCTTGACCGAGCGTCCTTGCACATCATTGAAAGAGTTTGAACAATTGTACGACCAAGCCAACCTCAACCGCTCGACTTCTGCCACGAAATTGAACGCGCACTCTTCTCGGTCACACGCAGTTCTATGTGTCAAGGTTAGCCAAACGACTGGCGAGCAGACTCGCGTCAGCACTGTTTGCGCTATCGATTTGGCAGGTTCGGAAGACAACAGGAGAACGGACAACAACAAAGAGAGGCTGGTGGAGTCATCGGCGATCAACAAATCCTTGTTCGTTCTGGCGCAGTGTGTGGAGGCCATCAGCAAATCTCAAGCGCGTATCCCATACCGCGAGAGCAAAATGACTCGCATCCTGGCGCTTGGACAGAACAAATCGCATACAATCATGATCCTCAATTTGGCACCTGTCAAAAGCTACCACTTGGACACCATGAGCTCGCTCAATTTTGCCAACCGAACGAAGAAGATTGAGACAAACGAGATCGAGAATCAGCCTTTCTTCCGCGACATGCCTGGTAAAGGCAAGCTGGACGGCACAAGCACAACATCCGTCCGCGGCACAGCAATGAACCGACAGCCCTTGCGCCCCAAGATCCTGTCGCACAACAGCCACCTCAAGGATGTCGGAAACGGTACCGCGAAGCCTGCCAAGTCATTCGCGGTCTTTGCAGACAAGCCCTCCAAACCCGCGCCATTGGCAAACATAAGCTCCTCAAGGACAATAAAACCATCAATAAAATCGCCTAAGCGGCCCAACCCCGACTCGGCCTCCTCGCTCGCTCGTCCATCGAAAGTCGCGCGACCGAACTCATCAAAAGTGGAAGCAGGCATGTCGCAATCTGCCATCGAGGCACTTATCGAACGTAAAGTCACCGAAGCCCTCGCAGAACGAGTCGACAGCACCACCCTCGCAAACCCAGAGCCCATCTCCGAAGAAGTGCAGAAACGCCTAGATGCTCTGGAGAAGCGCGTTGGCGGGCAAGAAACCGAGCGCGCAGAAGGTCTGCAATTTCTCCTAATGGCAAAACAACACCAGGTCCGCGGTGAAGACGCCAGCGCCCTGCGGATGTACCAGCTCGCGCAGCCGCACTTCCCAGGCAACGAGAAGCTCATGCGCAAAGTCGTCGCGCTGCAAGACCGCTTACGAGAGAAGCACGCCGAACAGCACGCCTCCCCACGCGCAACTCACACCATCGTCCCGATCGTTGAGCACGCCGCTCCCAAACACCTCTCCCGCCCCGCCACGCGACCCATCCGCAAATTCGCCGTCGTAGCAGAAGACGAAGAAGACCTCAGCTACCACGAACCCGAAGCCCACGGCCCCTCAGAAGACGAAGAAGAGGAATTCGTCTACCGCCCACGCGCCACCGCTAAGTCCCGCCGCGCAAAAGTCCACGCAGACTCCGAAGACGAACTCGCCGACATGGCCGCTCTCTTCCCCTCCGCCAACTCTGCGGCGTCTGTCGAGCAAACGCCGCGCACCAAGCACCTCCTTGCCATTATCAACAGCCGCGATGTCAGCCAGATCAAGCTGCTGAAGGGCGTCGGCGCGAAGCGCGCGGAGGCTATTGCCAATTGCTTGTGCGATTTGGACATGGGTGAGGAGGGTGTGGCGAGTTTGGGCGAGTTGGGACGGATCAAGGGTGTTGGAGGGAGGATGGTGGAGAATATGAGGTTGGGGTTGTTGGTTTGATCTGATCTGCGTGAGGTTCATGAAAGCAGAGATCGTTGCATAAAAGTGATGGGGTTTCTTCGTCTTCGATTTGGTGTTGCATTGGGCTGTTGCGGTTTTCGCATTTGTCTTAAGTTGATTTTAATTGCTAGCGTTTGGAGCGGGTGAGCGAGGCGTTTCTCGGGCATGGTCGATGGTGTGGCGCTTAATGGTTAGAACGGGATGAGAGAGACTGTTGTATACACGAGAGAAGATACATCGAGAGAGACTACCTTTTTGACGAGCAGTAACCTCATCGAGTCAATGCAGTTGTCGGTTTATCATTCCATCTATCCAAAAATACCCTCAACCTCACTTCCCCCCTCCGCCAATCCAGCGACAACACAACACAACCCCACCAACACCACTCAAATTTAAAAAAAATCACAACAAATAGGCCAACCCACCAACCCCATCCGCCTCCCCAGCACACAGTCTTCCCCACCCCTCCTCCAAACTTCCAACCCCCCTCCCAACCTCCACCCTCACACCCCCACACCCACCCCTCTCGCAAAACCCCTTCCACCCCTCATCAACACCCCCAAAATACGCCTCAGCCCCAATAGCCTCAATCACAGCTTCCCGCACTTCACTCGTGTTCATCTGCACGCGCTCCGGCAGAGCCGCTAAGCCGGCGAGATGATCTGATAGGGAGGTGTTGGGAGAGAGGGGCGTGGGCTCGGCGCCGATGCCTACGATCGCGATTGAGGTTGTGGGTGGGAGGTGGGTGCGGAGAGTGGAGAGGAGGGGGTGGAGGGAGTTGGCGCGGGCGCCGAAGTCTGCTATGAGGATTTTGGAGGGGGGTGGGGAGAGGGAGGAGATGAAAGAGGGGAGGGAGGGGGAGAGGGCGGTTGGGTAGGAGAAGGTGCGGGTTTTGATTGTGGTGGTGTTGTTGGATTTGGGTTCTTCTGGGTTGGGGAGGGAGAAGGTCGACGGGTCGGTCGTGATCGCTATGAAGGCTTGGGGCCCTGTTGATGCTGCGCGAGTGTTGAGGAGGGCGTCGTTGAAGGCGCGGGCAGTTTTGCCGGAGGCTGAGAGGGAGATCACGGCTGTGGTGGTGAGGTCTGCGTGCGGCCAGGTTGGAGTGGAAGAGGTCTTTGGGGCTGGGTGGGTGGCGAGAGGGCCGAGGACGTAGGCGTTGAGGGAGTGGGCGCATTCGAAGAGCGGTTTGAAGACGGTTTCTGCAGCGAGGGAGGGGGATTGTAGGTCTAGAGATGGTGGGGCGAGGGTGTAGCGGTGATAGTAGGACCACATTGTTTGGCGGTGGGGAGTGGTGTCGATGTAGTGGCTGGTTGGCTCGATGGGCTTGAGCTGTAGGTCGATGGGGAGGGTGGAAGAGGGCCAGAAGCCGTAGAGGATGGTGCCGACTTCGAGGCCTGTAGTCTTGGATTCTATGATCTCGGCGTAGCCCCAGACTGGGACGATACCGTATTTCGCGGTGTCGTTGTACGGAGGTAACAGGAAGGCAGATACTGGGAAGCCATCCCACCAGTTGGCGATCACTCCAAGCCGGGCGTAAGTGAGGTTGTTGGCAGTCAAGCTGACAAGACGAGTCTGAACGCGAACGTTGTTGGGCGCCAGAGCTGGTAAGTGAGACGTGCTTGTAGTAACGGTGTGGTGATCTGAGCTGTTCGTCTTGCTGACGACGTGGACTTGAGCTTCCTGTGCCATGTTGAGAGATGTTGCCGGGTTGCCTATATCACAAATGCCGAATGATGGAAAGAATGAGAAATATCGATGATACTTATATATCTCTGTTCAAAGATATCGATGCCTGCACGCCATTCTCCGTCTTACCTAAAGCCGCAGTGCAGCAAGCATGCCGTGATTCTTACGTGCGCAAGAACTCACCGCGATCCATTTCGAGCGGCTCATTGATACTCCTATCCGCTTTGAAGCAAGGAACAAACGGCATCCATCAAGAAACAGCCACCGCAAAACGTCAATGCTGTCGTGAGTTGACAAGATAGCGGCCGCGAATGTACGGCTGAAGTCTTGAAGGAGCGCTGTGTCCTCGAGACGAGGCTCCGCTTCTGCCAGTTCTCGGAATCCTTCAGCCTCACTTCCTCCTCTTGCATGCCCGGACCGTCCCAGATAGGTGGAGTAATCCACTTCTCATAGCAACGTCGGAGCCGGGGCATAGTCAGAGCCGTGCTTAGCAAGCCTTCCATGGTGCGGTACAACCTACCATCAGATCAATGTTCCGAAAACAATCGCGTGAGACTGTCTCGCCTATTAGACCGCGTGCCTAGCGACCAATGTGTCCCGGCAACTCGCAAGACATCTGTTTCGACGCATGGATATGACGTAACAATTACACTGGGAACGTGAGTACGACGGATGGGAAGTTCAGATAACGAGGTGACAAATTGTCAAGAAGTAGTTGGGTAAGAGGTCTATATTACACCCTATCTAACCAAAGAGAAAAGAAGTTACCTGAGCGAGGAAAGAGTAGCTCAAAGGCAAACTTGCAAACAACAAGAAAGCATCGCAGCGATAGACGAAAAGAAAAGCGTCTGTAAAGACAGTCTTTGTTTCCGAATCGATCTGGCCAGCTTGGAAAAGGGGCAGTCTTGATGCAAGAGAGAAGAAAAGGTCAAAATCAGTAAAATCAAAAAGCATCCGCTTGTAAGAAACGCCAGTGTCCGTCGCTCGGAGAAATTCCAAAGTGGGTATACCCAATCCTGTCTCCTGGCATGAAGCAGCGCTGGTGTCAAAATGGGCATGGCCGTCGTGAAGTCGTGTGTACAGATCCTTGGTGGTCGCCTCTCGTGCGTGCCGTGTTTCGCGCTTCTCGCCTGGTCGTACATACTTGCAAAGGTTATGATACTTGCAAGTAGCTCATCAAGTCAGTTCGAAGGTCTCCTTCGGCCGAATCGTAGTTGGCCGGGAAGGAGAGTGACTCGAGCGGTGATGAGTAGTCGACCGGCGGTGAAGTGGGCGGGGTGTCGGCACGCCATGATGATGCTGCTGAGCCTGAAGAGAAGTCGAAGACATCAGCGCCCATCGTGACGGCGCTAGGATCCACATAGTCGGCGAAGTTCAGGTCCTCAAACATGTCAGACTGCGTGTCAGGCGGTGTGACTGGAAAGCTGCACTCACTCGCGCCAGAGTCAGAACTAGCACTAGCGTAGTGGTCATCGGCGGCGGCGAGGATGTCGTTGGCGGCGTTGCTCTTGTTGATTCTGGCGTTGAGTTCGGCGCGGTCGTGAGCAGCGTTGGCGGCGTCCATGCGCCTGGCTCTTGTTGCTTTGTCGACGCGGGCTTCGGTGTCAGGGCGCTCCTTGCGTGGGCGACCACGCTTCTTGCGGTCCTCTTCGTGCTTCTCAAAACCGGGAAGCACGCCAAAGCACATTCCACGCTGACGGTGACGGGTGAGTGCATCCTGACGAGCGAAGCTCATACCACAGGGGCAGACGTGGTTCTTGACGCCAGAGTGGATCTTTGCGTGGCGCTTGAGGTCGTGCTGGCGAACGAAGCACTTGCCACAGTCATTGCACTTGAACTGACGATCGCCAAGGTGAGTCTGCACGTGTGCGCGAATGTTTTCCTTGCGGCCGAAGCGCTTGTTGCACTCAGGGAACATGCAGGTCCACTTATTGTCCTTGGGGTCCTGTTCTGACATGTATTGGTTGACTTCTTCGGGGCTGACACCGGTCTCCTCAATGCTGGCGTTGATGCCACCGAGAGTGGCCATCGCCGCGCTGCGAGGAGACAAAGCGTGAGGGTGGTAGAGGAAGTGGTCGTCTTCGGAGCTGTGGGCACCGGCGGTGACGTCGAGGAGGTGGTGCGATTCGCCCATGAAGGGCTGCTGGAAGTGAGCACCTTCCATGCCAGGGAGGTCAGGCTCCTCAGGCACGGTCGGCATGTGAGGCGTGTTGAACGCATGGGGCGATGCCGGGTCGGCGATCGATGAAGAGTAGACTGAAGAAGGGTAGCTCTGCTCGCTGCCGAAGCTAGCGAAGTTGTCTTGAGGGAAGCCGGTTTGTGAGTTGAAGTTAGGCAGGCCTCCCATGAGCACGAAGTCGCCGCCAGCGGCATCGAACGTAGCGGGCATAGGAGCTGTGTCGAGCTGGAAGCTCTGCGAGCGAATGTGCTTGGCTTGAGATTGTGGTGGGCTGGACCAGGGTTGTTGAGGGGTGTTGGGAACAGTGTGTGGGTGGGCATGGGTCATCTGTGCAATTCCGTGGCCGAATTGACTTGAGCCCATGTTGTCGTTCTGGATTGCGAGACCCACAGGCTGATGTGATGGAGAGGCGAATGTCATGGTTGCCACGTTGGAGGGTTGGAGGGTATTTGGTGAAGTGGAGATGGTGATGCTCGGTGCTGACTCGCCATAGGTGGTTTGGAACCATTCGATGTGCTCCTGGAGCTGCATCTTTGCGTCTCTAGCGGTCGTGGGTGTGGGTTGCTGGGGATTCGCGGCTGCAAGACCTTGTAGTTGTTGCTGAAGGTGGGTCTGAAAGTCTTGCGCCGGAAAGCCCGGCTGGCTGGTAAAGTGCTGCTGCGTATCTTGCACATAATGCTGTGTATCCGAGAGTGGATAAGGTTGTCCTAGGTTAGTGTTGATTGCCATGTTTGCCAGTTGTGTAGGCTGTTGGAATTCCTGGTTGTGAAGTGGGCGAAATCCAGTTGAACCGTGCTCAAGGCTCAATCCACGGCGGTGGCCGGGACGAGCAGAGTTGCGGTTTCGTTGGTTTACAGGAAGTGGTTGGGCAATGATTGGGACCTCGAGAGATTGTTGGCGTCGGTGTTGTTGTCGTCGTTGGGCGATGCTCGAGGTTTGTTGGTTGTTAGACAGCATTGTTGCGGGCGAAGTCGGGTATCGTCCGTCGGTGGTGCAGAGAAAATAGAGTCCGGAGTGTAGTTGTCGTCGTTAGGTAGAAGTCCAAGTCAATGGCTCCTTTGGTTTCCGGTTACTGGAGATGGGTTAGCATTGGACTCGCAATAGGTGTGTACATCGGCGCATCGTTGTCGCAAGTTGCGATTCAATGCGACAACTAGCGCATATGCCACCACCATGATATATGATTTTTGTCACGCACCTCACGCAGTGCAAGGCCGCAGCCGCCGGGCGCGGTAGTTATCCTAGGAATGTCCCAGTCGCGACCGAGATTGTCGGATGTGTGTTTATACCAGACGGCCCACGGGCCTGTTGTTGATTGAACGGTGTGGTTTAGAAAGCCTGTAAAGCCGCCTGGAGGATCGAGTGATGTATGTACAGTAGTTTTTGGGGTCTCCTGAGGAGATGCGCAATGGGTATCTGGAGCAGTGGTATGTGGTTTGTTCTCTGTGTGAGTGGTAAGGTATGCGAAGGTGAAGCTAGACCGAACCAGCGGGCGCTGGCTGGCGTATATCAACAGATGCCCCAAAGCTGCGTTGCTATGGGGAAGGAGCAGCGGGCCGCTCGCACTTGCGGCGGCAGCAACGTCCGGAACACAGTCTTAGACTTGCGAGATCTGCCTAACCGCCCAGATTCGTCGAATCCCGGCTTCTTCAATTGATTGACATGACGACGAACCCGGAGCGTTTGCGCACAGCCTGCACGTGCCTTGGAATCTTGATGTCGTTGCTGCTAGCTTGCACCCAAGCCGGTGTAGGTGGAGTAATTTTCAGATGCACTTTGCCCTATGCAGATTTGGTGCTCACTTTCCGATGTGCCCAAGCAAATGTCATCAGTGGTAGCTATGCACCGACGAGACATTCAATTAGTTTTGCTGTCAAGACGGGCAGGGTTTGATTGTTACCAGGTTGCTGAGGTAGCGATTGTAAGGTCAATTTGTTTGTCGAGGCTTCATGTTGTAGTGTGTGCCTTCAACTGTTCGTATACTTAATGGCTGCAAATGCACGCTTCAGTGGTGTCTAACAGATCCACGGTATTACATCTTGTATGCTCATAAGAGGTGACTTATCGTCTGTCTCGTATCGATACTGTATACCTCGACAGACACATACTTCACTCGGTGCAGCCATAGTCATGTCGTATCAGCAAGCAGGTAAAATCTTCTGGCAGGGCTTTTTCCACGATTATACATCATGGAGCATCCTTGAATGATAACATCGGACTGGGCACGGTTGACAGTAAAGTCGTGGACCAGATGCCGTTTCGCAACCAAGTCCGAACAGCTAGCACGTGACTGGGGTGGCGTTTCGGCACTCCGAATTCTTGAAGCCTCAGGCCACTGCCAAGCATCCCACTTTTGCAATATCATCGCAGCTTTGCGCCTCATAACTTTTCGCCGGAGCAAGCATCTGCAACTGTCAGCCCAAGGACGGCAAGTTGCCCAGGAACTATGCAGATCTTCGTTAAGACCCGTGAGTCTCGATGCCAGCAATAAATTGACGAGAAAATGTACTGACGGCCGCGCAGTTACGGGCAAGACTATCACCCTTGAGGTGGAGTCGTCCGACACCATCGACAATGTCAAGTCCAAGATCCAGGGTAAGCACCCACGACGAGCATCACACCGCACGCGCAGCCATCTGACAACCGTACAGACAAGGAGGGAATTCCCCCAGACCAGCAGCGTCTGATCTTCGCTGGCAAGCAGCTCGAGGACGGCCGTACCCTTTCGGACTACAACATCCAGAAGGAGTCCACCCTCCACCTCGTGCTCCGCCTGCGTGGTGGTGGCAAGAAGCGCAAAAAGAAGGTCTACACCACCCCCAAGAAGATCAAGCACAAGCGCAAAAAGACCAAACTCGCCGTCCTTAAGTACTACAAGGTCGACGGTGATGGCAAGATCGAGCGTCTGCGCCGCGAGTGCCCTGCCGAGACCGTAAGTTTTGAGAGAATACCCTTCACATACGAGGATCAAATGCTGACAACCTCAATAGTGCGGTGCCGGTATCTTCATGGCTGCCATGCACAACCGCCAGTACTGCGGTCGCTGCCACCTCACCTACGTCTTCGACGAGTCCAAGTAGATCATTGCCAATACAACACATGCGCGGCAGCTTTAACTAGCAACCCGCTTATGTCATCTGCTTAACACCAAAATTTCTCCCTACGTGCCTTGTTTCGTTTCGAGTAATGCTGTTTGACTTCCTGTGTATTGAGATTGCGACTATTCCCCGCCTGAATGCTGGAATGGGATTGCAAGGGCCCTCTATCCTTGCCGCGTGTTCTGGAAGGCCGACTCTACCAGGACCCTCGCTTTCACGGAATGTGAAACCAACATACACCCACGACCCTGTTACCAGGACCTTCTCCGCCCTACCATTCGATCTAGCATAACCCTGTAATCACATGCTCCAAAATCCATCGCTAACCAGGGTGTACACAAGACAAGCCCGTGATTCCAGCCCAAAGTCCAAACGCACTCCCCAAGCAACGACCCGACACCTCCAAGACAGCGCGTCATGCGGCTGCCGAAAATATTGAACCAAAACGGCGAACACAAACATGTCTCACATCGCTCGGATCTAGACTGCCGGCGCTTGACGACGATGATATGCAAGGTCGTCGTTTGTCCCAGCATAGCACATCGGGTTTTGGGGAGATTGTTCGTCGTTTTGTCATCGGTCTGCACGGTGGCGATAGGAGCAGGTTCAACGCGATCGATGGGGTGTGGCTTTTCTGAACTGACTGACGGATCAACGGCTTTTCGCTGTTCTGTATGCATGCATGTTTGATTATGCTTGTTCTTCTTTCTACTGGGTATGTGTGGCGGGTTGGTGGGTCTTTACTGTTGCTGTGCAGATTGTATGCTGTCTGGTCTCGATTATTGTTTGAGCGAGCTTGTCGTGAAGCTTGTACTTCATTACGGAACCTATAGGATGTTGAGACACTCTCGGCACCAGAAGTTGTAGAACAAGCATGCATAAGACAACAAGACCCCATTCAGAATTATCACTGGTATTCGGCTTCGAACGATTGAACAAAGCCTGGTGCAATACGTGTAAACCGCTCGGAGCATCATCATGGGGAGCATTTCAATATTATTCACTATCTATACACGCTCGCGAAATAAGCTTGCGAAGCATATCTCCTCCATCGTCATCATCGCTCATACGATCGTCTCGAGCTTCCTGGCGTAGCCGAGTGTGTTCTCGATGACCGTGCCGCTCGCGCTCATCACGTCTCTCTCAGCGGCGTGCGCCTCGGCCTCCTGCTCGGGGAAGTAGATGCGACCGTCCTTTGCCACCCAGCCGCGCGATTGTGCGAATTGGATGACTGCGCCCTCGGAGTCGAGGAAGAGCAGGTTCTTTGCGTTGGAGATGGGGAGGGAGGGGTATGCGCGCTCGGAGCACGAGGCGATTTCGGAGCGGATGGTGTTGATGAGGACCTGTTGTTGAATTCCGTTAGCATCAAGTGGACATGATGGATAGAAGGCAGGCAAAAGCCACCGAAGACAAACTCACCTCAGAGAAGATAGCGAACTCCTCGCTCGGCACTCTCTCGCCCTTCATCTCGCTCCACACCTTGTCGTAACTGCCCTCCATGAGCGCCTGCTCCAGCCTCACAGGATACCTCACAAACTCATCCTTCTCCACCGCCTCCTTGCCCTCCTCGCTGCTCTCCAGACCCTCAAGCAGCGTGTGGAAACCCGCGTAATCGCCCTGGCTGAGCAAGAGCAGCAGGTACAAGCCGGTGACTTTGCTCTCGTTGCTCTGCTTCCGTGAGCGCGCGGGCAGGGCGTAGAAGGGCTGCAGCTGCTGGAAGTAGCGGGTGAAGGCGTCGGTGTCGCGCAGGCGGATGCTGATGAAGGCGCCCAGCTCGAGCGTTTCGCGGGCCAGGGCCAGGTGCTCGGCGGAGCTGTCGTCGGAGGGGATCAGGGCGTTTAGGCGCAGGAGGGAGAGTTTGGCGCGCGAGAGCAGTTGGGGCGCTTGGGAGAGTGTGTTGGGTTTGATGGAGTGGAGCTGTTGGAGGGTTTGTTTGAGGTCTTTGTCCGCCATGGTTGTGTGGTTGTGGTGTGTGACGATGGGGTGGGAGGCTGAGTTATTGGGAGATCCTTGGTTGAAGTGTGGCGATTAATTTGGTGAGGGTGGTTATGTTTGGCGAGTGGGTGATGGGTAGAATGTGTGGTGATTGATGGTGTTGCGGTACTGTCTGGACACTTGATCGCCCCGGCTGCTGTTGCTGCAATGACGCTCGAAGCCGTGGGCGGAAGGAGCCGACGCAGAGCCTCAGACATTCACATGTTTGCGATTCGGAAGAACGAGCAAGTGATCATGCAATACTATTAATGCAGGAATAAATTGCCATACTTTCGTATGCCTTGTCTTGTGTACGCCGCTCGCATCAGATTGAACGAATGACGTGTGCATGTGATGACACATCAATTCATCTCAAGTCCTACGACGCAAAGTCACTGCAGTTGTACGGATTGTTGTTGAATGTAACGCAGAACAGAAGATCGTACTCGGATCACCGCTAGAAGACGCAGTTCGCGCCTCCCACCATCCATTTATACAATAGAATCTCCAGATATTCCAGGTAGCCCGTAGAGGAGATTGCAGCAATCATATTGAAGAAGTGACGAGAATCGGAAACACCAAGAGCAAGGTCCCATGGGGTTACTAGGGTTGTAGCAATCGTGTAGTTTTCCAACTTTGAGACGCATATATGTAATTTGTTCGCGTTTTCTCATCTAACACGATATGGAACCCGTCATGAGTCAATGTCACTTGAGGTAAAGCTGCAGCATGAGTATGCTTCATGTAGTGCATGTGCAGTTGAAGATCGGATGGCTGCCAATACCTGAACAAAGCATTTGGCACTGGACTTTTCACAGCTCGTCAATTCTATAATACCACCAGCGTAGTCACGCGTAAACCATCGAGCAATTATTGTTGATTTCTGGGCTATCCCTGACAGTCAGAACTGTCGTTTTATGCCTTGAAACATCGAACGAGTCCTGACGGCTACAGCCCACCTTCAGAGCGTAGAAAAGGACGTCAGTATCATTTGTACAGAGACTGCATGGTCACGTAGCAGAGATGATATGTCTGAACCATCCAAAGTATCGCTCATGTTGTCCCTCCACATATTTCGAGTAAGGTTGGTGCTTGCAGCAGTCAGCCTTTTGAAGCGTCACGAATTCGACGAAGTCGGCGTCGAAGATGCCAGCCATGGCAGATGCCAGAACACAGCAGTTCTATCCTGCACAATTGTTCGTGTCAAGCATATGTAATCATTAATCTCCACACTCATAACATCAAGGTACACGGCAAGACATCCAACCCACTCGTTGCTAGTGCACGTTGACATTCAGGTCTTCTACCTTTTGGGATCCCAACGATGACCGTGATGGTGTAAGGGCTTGCAATATGCTAAGTTCATGCACGATGATACTTCGAGACGGCGATGTGCCGCGGCCTTGAACCATCTGCCCATGTCAGTGGCGCACCGCATCGCGGCATGCATGTGATATTTGCTTATCCGGACATGGGCATGGTATCATTTACTCGATTATCTCACCATGAAAGATGAGCGTAAGCCTGGTTGCATTAACTGTCTCCCTCCTTGCAGGGGTGTGCTGGGCGCTGCCTGCTTTGAGTGCGTGCAAAGTAGAGTGTGATCTAATATAGAACGGCTGCGGACAATTCCGCAGCGTTCAAGTCTTCTAGATGTGATTTCATCTAACTGCGTCGTGTTCGTGAAAGGTTAAGTTATGGAGTTCCGGGAAAGTTGTTCGCGGCGTTGAGGCTTTGCTTCTCAGCTTGAATCAAATTCACCACCAAGTCCATTGTTTTCGAGGATATCGAGTCTGCAGATCGCAGTTCGAGTTCCAGAAAAAAGTTGTGCTGTAATCTCACACTGTGTACCAATCCAGATGAATGTATTGCTGTCCAAGCAGCGTGCGGCATCGTCAGCATCCCCCCCCCCGCGCATCCGTTGCAGGCTACCGAACTTTGCCATCGTGCCTGCCTGCCCTATCTTTCCTGCTGCCGGGTTCTCGTGCATTTAATTGACAAGAACACGAATCGCCACCAATATCGTCGACTCAGGCTACCCCGTCTCGCGCCCTCAAGACGCCCCCTCACGTGTCAGCTGTACTGTACTGTAAGTGAACACCCCCTGCCCTCTTCCCTTCGCAGCGACACGCGCAAGCCGCCATGCCTGGCTGGCCTGTGGGCCAGCTGAATGCTGCATTGCGTGTGTCGGGCCGTGAGAGCTTTTCGTTCGCAGACCCGTGGCACAAGGCGGGTGGTGGAGTTGAGCATGCATGAACGGGCACCTGGACGGGGCCCGCATGGCGGACAACAGCAGTAGAGGCAGAGTCGTGGCACGCCCGTCGTCGATACAGGACGAGGACGTTGGGCCTAAGGGCAGCGGCAGCCAGCACAGGCGCACCGATCGACGGAGGAGGACGACGGGCGGCAGTGCTGGGGCCTTTGGTTTGGTTTGGCGGCAGCGTGCGCGCGCAACCCAGCCTGACGTCCTCTGCCCAACTACTGCACTGCTCTGCACTCTACTACAGTACCTGCCCTGCCCGCTGCGTTCATTCGCTATCACCTGCGCCGCGCTCCGAACGAAGCTCCAGCCCCTAGTCGCCGAACACCTGTGTGCCCGCCGAACTCACGCATCGCGCTAGTGCCATCCTTGTCCCACGCCCAAGAACAGAGACAGACAGCTTGCCTGCTTGCGCGCGCAGCTCCCGAACACGCACACGCAACCTCCAGTCCCTCCGCACCTGCTGGACCACTCGTCACAATGGGTAAGTGCGCGTCTTTCTTCCCTCTCACGCCTGTCTGCCTCGCCAAGCTTGCGTCGTTGACTTGCCTCTGTCACGAGCTGGCGTTGCCGTGGCTTCCCTTCCCTCACCACTTCCTCAACACGCGCGCCTTACTTTGGCTTCTCCCTTACACCACCACCGACCGACCACTAAGGTGATCGCATCGCTTACACCGTCACAGCCGACGACAGCTACCGCAGATCTCGCAGCGTACGTATTCCCCTCTCCCCTCTCCCCAAGTAACATGCCCCATCCGCGCACAAACAGTGCGCCTCTGGATACTGGACACGATACTGGACCCGCCGACCTTCGGCCACGGACTCGGAGGACCTTGAGGTACCTCGCAAGACCATGAACAACACGAAAGAGAACGGTCAGGTGTTGGAGAGAAAGGCGCGAGCGCACTCGAGGAAGACACGCGAATGACCTGCCCATCGCACTTGAGGTCCTCACCATGCATCAAGGTGTAGGACTTCAATGGCGAGCCATCAGACATGCGTGCACACAAGCGACTGCCCAACAACCATACAACTGCAAGTCGAGGGCTTTTCAGTCATGCAGTCACTTCGGCTCTCACAGCTCGACGCACTGGAAGGTCTTGTGCCCACCCAGCCTCGCTTCACATGAAGTACAAAGAAGACAACACAAGGCGGCTCTGCTACTTCGATATCGCCTGTGTGCCGTCACTGGTTTTTGGCCCTCGACATGATGGTCAACCGTTTGCATCACACTGGGTGCAATTTGGCCCCACCATGCATTCAGAAGACGGCGAGCCTTCTGCATAAGGACTGGCTGTGCCTGGCCTGCAATAGCCGCTCTTTGACGACCGCCTCAACTGCAGTCGTCAATCGCTGGCTTTTGAACCATGACTCTGATCTGCACTCATGAGCGCAGAACAGCCTCAAGTGCAATCACCAGTCTTCACCGCACGTAATGGTCGCAAACTACAGCTGGACTTGGTACTGGGCAAGCCTCGCGGCCAGGCCTTGCATGCTTGGCAATGGACACCATCTTTGCCATACCGGTACTTCGAACATTTCGCCACCCATCACCACAACCAAAGGTGGCAATGGCGGCTCATATATTCGACATCCAAGGCACACTACCCCCAGAAATATACTCGCAAGCGGAGGCTGGCTGGAAACTTGTCGGATCTGAGGCACGGAACTTTGGTGTGGCGGCCATGCTGGATATCGGGCGGATATCGGTTAGAGGCAGCATCAAGGCCCATAGCTCTATATATCGTCGGCATCAGAGAAGCGCAAGGACGAAACCAGCACTTTATGTCTGGTACCGGAACATTGGTCGAGCGGATTCTGGTTGGCGATGGCGGACTGTCTTGGCAGATTCGGACGGGCTAGCCATAGCACCTCAAGATACCATACACCTCCCAGATCATGGGACAAGTCCACAATGCATGTTCAATGCGAAGCCTGAAATTATGGCAATGCGTTCGCTGCTCTCTGCAGTTCAGCTTCGATCTTGCGCGACGATTATTCGTCTTCGATCGTCAAACTTGCTACAATATATGAGGCATAGCCTCTGCATCCGTCCGTCGAATGTCACAAGACATGGCGTCCAAGAGCAATGCCTGCAAGCTTCCTATATGGCGACGCCTCAATGTTGCCTTGATGATCCGGCCGTTGCTTCAGCCGCGATGTTGGCTAGGGCTTCAGCACTAGAAGCTTGGCAGAGACCTCACCTCGTCCTGCGCCGTAAGACCATTGCAACATGAGGCCCCCTTGCGCCTTGGACATGTTTACCACTTCGAACAACATGATCTTCGAAGTCTTGCTGTCAAGGCTTATTCACCTCGCCTCAGCTAAGCGGAATTCCGCGTCGCGTCCCGTTCGAAAGCCGTTCGACTTCACAGCGGAGCCCCAGGTCACGTGACAGCCTCGCAAACCGTGCTGATGGTAGCAACCCTCTGCTTCGTATGCATGGCGGTACATTTGCGCTGCTACATGTTACGCCTTGCTCATCGGCGCCTCATCCTGCCGCAGAGATGTACAGCTGGGCCTTGTATCCATCAAAGAAGCCAGAGCTGGTTTGCTCCTCTCCCGCCAGTATTGCTTGCGCCTTTGTGGTTGCTGCCGCCTCTCAAAGGTCATAGCACGGCTTGCTTGCAAGGCAACTGAGGATAACGTGTCGACCTGATGCTTGATGTCCGCATCGCTGTTGCTTCTCCACGCGGTGATGTGGCATGTTTGCACGGCTGCTAAGCATCGCGCCTTCGCCTAGTGCTTGTCGTCCGCATGGCTCTCGCTATTTCTCGAGCTGGTGTGCGGCATCTTCGCGCGGAAGCTGAGTGTAGCACCTCCATCTGCTGCTCTGCTATCCATATGGCTTCCGCTGTGTCTCGCGATGCAGTGCGGCACGCTCACACCAAAGCTGGAGACAGCACCTTCACCTGCTGCTCTGTTATTCATATGGCTCCCACTATGTCTCGCGATGGAGTGCGGTATGTTCACACCAGAGCTGAGTACAGCGCCTCCTCCTGGTGCTGAGTCGTCCAAATGGCTCTCGCCGTGTCTCGCACTGGTGTGCGACGTGTTTGCACAGGCGCTGAGTATAGCACCTCCGCCCGCTGCTCCGTCATCCACATGGCTCTCGCTCTTTTTCGCGTTGGTCTGCGGCATGCTTGCACGGAAGCTGAGTATAGCACTTCCATCTGCCGCTTAGTCGTCCACAAAGCAGCAGCTGCTTCCTGTGGTGTGGCGGTTCTGGAACGCAAGGAGTGCGACGGGATTTTCGAATTTCTGCAGAAACGTGCCGCCGAGATGTAGTCGCCACTCGAGGGCCTCACGACCTGAGCCTTGTGCAGGGGAATGATGATACTACCTCCATCACGCATGCGTATGCCTCATCGTTACGAGCATTACTTCCGGGGTCGCTGCGACCTCGAGATGGCGACGAAGTCGTTAGTATGACCTCCAGCATGATCGCGATTGCTTTTTTGCTGGTGCGCTGCTCCCAGGCCGACTGCGGTTTCAAGATGTAGACGTAGGTGTCGACATGACCTCCGGCATGATTGCAGATGCGTCTTCGCCGCATTGCTCCCAGGTTGACTGCAGCTTGGATATGCGGTTGTAGGTGCTGATACTACCTCCGGGCCCTGGAAGAGCCTGTTGAGAATCTGTCACCGTCTCGAAGGCTCTCTATCTCCATTATGTTGTTATCATCGCTCCTGGCCTCAAGAGCTGGACGAGAAACACTATTGAGAGCTAGGCGTCCTCACAATGGCAAGCCAACCCATTTCTTGGCGGAGGATCTTAGGCACGCCCTTGCGGGCTTCGGAGAACGCTCGACGTTCTCGCACGTGAACATGGACCCGGACTTCAATTTCGACGACGACTTCACACTCTTCTCCAGTGAGAGTGACTGCAGCAACGACAGCAACAACAGCAAAATGGCGTTCCCGCAGCAAACCATGTGCTGGCCGAAGCCGCTCAATTCACTAACTAATCCTTTCCAGCCCGAGTACCCTAGCAACACCGCCGCACGTCGCTCGCGCTCGCCCACTCGCGACCGCGAAAACAACACCTACCGCGACCAGCGCTCCCCTGTAAACAACTACGACCGTAGCGACCGCAGGCCCTCACGCAGCGAGCAGCCCGCAGGTAACATGGAGGACCGCCAAAACTCCCAGCAAGACCGCCGTGTCTACGTCGGCAACCTCTCCTACGACGTCAAGTGGCACCACCTCAAGGACCACATGCGCGAGGGTACGCAAAACCCATCTCCTTCATATTCCCTCACTACCAGCTACTAACTATCCTCACAGCCGGTCAGGTCCTCTTCGCCGACGTCCTCGAGCTTCCGAACGGAATGAGCAAGGTTAGCAAGACTCAGGCTGGTTTTCTGGCGTTCCCTCTTCACATTTGCACGCATTGATTTCTTTCCCTCCACTTCACTACTCGCTTGGCATGAGGATTTTGATTGACACAGGATTTGCTTGGATGCAGGGATGCGGTATCGTTGAGTACGCTACCAAGGAAGAGGCCCAGAACGCCATCAACACCCTGAGCAACAGGAACCTCATGGGTCGCCTCATCTACGTCCGCGAGGTAAGCTCACTCACTCCTGAACCACCCCCTCGAATACTACTGACACGAGCTACAGGATCGCGAGACTGAGCCCCGCTTCAGTGGTGGTGGCCGTGGCGGTGGCATGGGTGGCGCACCCCGCGGCAACTTCGGTGGAGGACCTGGCTTTGGAGGCCGTGGAGGCTTCGGCGGCGGATACGGCGGTGGACCTGGCATGGGTGGCCGCTCCCAGATCTTCGTCTCCAACGTAAGTCATTCTACGCGCAGTGAAAGAGAACTACAAGCTAACAATCCTCACAGCTTCCCTTCAACGTCGGCTGGCAGGATCTCAAGGACCTCTTCCGTCAAGGTGGTAAGTAGAAACATGCCATCATACCAAAACTTGAACCCCGCTAATCACTCAAACAGGCTCCGTCATCCGCGCTGACGTCCACATGGCTCCCGATGGCTCTCCCAAGGGCTCTGGTGTCGTCGCCTTCGAGACTCCGGAAGACGCCCAGAACGCCATTCAGCAGTTCAACGGCTACGACTGGTCCGGCCGTCTCCTCGAGGTCCGTGAGGACCGTTTCGCTGGCGGCGGAGGCTTCGGCCGTGGTGGCTTCGGCGGCCGCGGCGGCTTCGCTGGTGGCTATGGCCGTGGCGGATTTGACGCAGGATTCGGTGGCCGTGGTGGCTTCGGCCCTGGCGCAGGCTTTGGAGGTCGTGGTGGTTTCGCTGGTGGCTACGGCCGTGGCGGCTACGGTGGTGCTCCTGGCTATGGCCCTCCCGGTGGCTACGCTGGCGGTCCCCCTGGCGCTGGAGGTTACGGCGCCCCTGCCGCTCCCGCTGCTGCCCCGAACCCGTTCACCGACTTCGCTACCTCTGGCATGGAGCCTGGTCCGGTCATCTACGTCCGCAACCTGCCCTGGAGCACTAGCAACGAGGACTTGATCGAGCTCTTCACCACCATCGGCAAGGTCGAGCGTGCCGAGATCCAGTACGAGCCCAACGGTCGCTCTCGTGGCACTGGTGTCGTCGAGTTCCTTTCCCAGGACGACGCGGCCACCGCCATCTCCAAGTTCCAGCAGTACATGTACGGTGGCCGTCCCCTCGGTCTCTCTTACGTCAAGTACACCAACCAGGCCAGCGCTGCCCCCATGGACGTCGAGCCCTCTGGTTCTCTGCAGGAGCAGGTCATGTAGGACATGCCCATGCGTCCCCGCTGAGCTTACCAACCCACAACTACTGGCTGTCTGACCTGGTATCTCTTCTTTCTTCAAAACTGGATCGAGGGTGCATCACACACCAACTTCGGCAAACCAAGATCGAAGCCCAACCAGCCAGTCATATTCACTCTCAAAACATGCGACGCGAACAATTCCCCAACAAAAAACATGCTTTCTTTCCCCTCTCTCTCTCGGACGATGCTGCCACTGTGCACAATGTCGGGCACTCAGGCGGATTTCTTCAATCTGCTTCGAAGCCAACTGTGAGAAACATGGGAACCAAAATCACAAAACCACTACTACGTGTGCATGTCACGGTTCATTGGGAATGTTCTGCTTTTTGACTCTTTTAACTTTTCGACGATGCGTTTGTATACTACCACTACCAGGATGAGCACATTAGCTTGAGTCACACACAAATGCGAACGATATCAAGACTTTTTCCAATGCTTTTCCGTGTTCTTTTGACTTGACTTGCCTGTGCAATGTGTAAATGTGACGTTTTTTGTGTTGCCATGTGTTTGTATGAAGTCCGTATGTGCCCTTGGTAGCAGCACACCATTACACCATCACCCTGAGCATATCACTATCTGTGCTACCAGCCACACCACTGTGCAAATTGGCGTCGCCGAAACACATTCGTTGCTTTGTGCGCAAGTATCGGTCGTGCCAGCCTCAAACAGATACGTAATAGCCAGTGAGATGCTGGCGATCGTCTCAAGTCAGGGAGACCGCTGGAAGTCAGAGCTTTAGTGATCGGCATGTGGGCCGAAATTTTTTGTTGACGCTCTTCAGACAGAGTTGTATATGTGTTTGTTATCGTCATAATACTGTACAACCATGCTTCAATCATCACACTCATCCTCTCCCTTCCCTCCATGCGGACCTCCCTTGTGGCCCTTGCCGTGGCCGTCTTTGCCATCGCGTAAAAAGGCAGCGATGTCGAGCTGCTGGCGGTGAATGATATTCATAGCCTCATCAGTATCATACAAGTCGTACCAACCCGGAGACTCGTGGGGAGGGTCGCCAGCCCACACATCACCAAACTCATTGGCATGTTGAGTCTCGGGACGGTAAATTCCACCATACGCCCACGGACAGGTTCCGACATAGGCTCCCTCGGGGTCTTTGAACTTGTCCATTGCTGCTCCAATGATAGTCTGCGCGTGAAATCGTTAGTGGAGGGTGTGGAGTGAGTGAGGGTCTCGGTAAGCTTACCTCGAAGTACTCGTCCTTGTTGCTTGTACCGGCTGAGCTTAAGTACTGGTATTCCTTGCCGGCATTCTCCCAGTTGTTTCTGGCCATGCCGAATTCTTCGAGGAAGATTGGCTTGCCGATTTCTGCAGCCCATTGGGAGGAGTTGGCGATGAAACCTCTGGCGAAAGTTTTTGCGGCTTCGAGGTTAGCCTGGCTATCGTTCAGTTGGGAGTAGATCCCCCAATTCTCCACCCAACAGTGTGTAGTACCGTAGTCGATCGTGCTGAAGTTGTGGGCTTTCTGGTAGTACCACTTTCCTTGCTTGCCCTCGAAGCCGACATTGACCAGCTGATTGGGAGCAGCAGCTTTGATATAAGCCGAAGTCGACTCTATCCATCCAAAGAGAGAGTCGGACGGCGCAGGCGGGAGTTCCAAGCTATATTCACCCAGATACTCGTCCGGCATCACGGCGTTCTGAGGCTCGTTCGCCAGCTGCCAAGTCATGACAGTAGCGTCCTCCTTATATTTGCGACCATTGACTGTGTTGACTCTGTTCAAGACTGTATCGATGTGATCCCTATACCACTTCTGCGCCTGCTCATTGGTGTAGAAGCGATTGGCGTACTCGGTGAAGTTGTTGTACGGCACAGCATCGACGCCCTCGACGGTGTAGTTTCCCCAGCCGGTCCCGGGCGTCTCACGCTGAGGCGGAGCAGAGAGATTCCAAGCGCGAGGGTACGGGATCTCGGAGTCCTCGGTTGCCCAGGATACATACTGAGCAAAGCCGCCAGACCATTGCCACTCATTGTTGAGAGTCATGGTGGCACGCATGCCCCGCTTCGACATCTCTGCCAAGCAGCGGTCTAGGCCTACGAAGATGTCTTCGTTGTACTCGCCGGGTGATTGCATTAAAGCTGGGTGCATGCGGAATGGCTGCCAGGTTGGGTTGCCTTCAGAGGCAGCCATGATGCGGAGATGGTTGACGCCTTTGCTGGCCATTTGATCCAGTTCGGTGATGAAGCGAGAGTGGTTGCCGCCCGCGGAGTCGTCGGCGGCTAGGTTCAGACATGACCAGTAGTTCAGACCGGTCAAGTAGACGCTTCCTGAGTTGTCTTTGAAACGGAGGCCATCGGTCTTTACGAAGTCATCTTGCTTGATCTCACGATGCTTGCCATGAGGCGCGGCATTGACCACGGCCAATGCTGTTGTGAGCAATGTGAGAGCTTGTGATGCTACCATTTTCCAGGCTCCAGGGTTATTAAAGAATTGGGTAGATACGAGATGGACAAGACATCTTGCCTAGCGAGCGAGCGATGGCCTTCTTTATTTATTTGTCGTCCTTGGAAACAATTGTCCGTCTAGTGGAGCCGTGAGGGGAATGCATCGGTATATGACGTCCTGCCCTACCTAAGTCGCAGTCTGTACACGGTACGGAGCAATTCACGCCGAACCTCTTTCGGGAAATGATTGCAAGCAGGCGGTCGGTTTAAGCTTTAGTCTATTCGCAGTTGCCGACGATACACACAGCCACAATGCTTAGCCGACCGGTAAATAGATACAGTCGAGTATGGTTCGGACATATGTGAGATGGATCTCTTTTTCATCGACACGAAATAACTGATCGCCAGGAGAACAAGCCTTTTGAGACTCAGAGGCCTGCTGGCCAATGAGAAGAGAGCTGCAAGCCGGGGCGCTAGCTGCGACTCTCCATTTGCAATGAAGATAGAGAGACTACTAATGCGAGTAAAGCAGGTATCATGTTCCTCGTAATCAAGAAATGTTGATTCATGAATTTACTGTAAAAACCAAAGCACCTAAAGTGGCCAACTCGGCATTGTAACGATTCCTCTCAATACAAGTTCATCCCCCTCTCAACCCCAAAAACATCTCCCTCATTATAAAAATCAACAAGCAAGAAATTCGGCCTCCGCTCATAAAACCCCCTACACCTAGCAGCATGCTCTCCCAACTCCCCAACCTCAAATCCAGCCGCATTCGTCGTCGCCGCATTCGAAGCGTTCGGAAACCTGAACCCCAAGAACTTCGCATACAAAAAGTGATTCACCAACGACAATCTATCCGGGACATAACTCCCAGGATACGACGGACGAGCTGGGCCGCAGGAAAATTGGTCTGGACTCTCGATCCCGAAATCCGTTTCGAAGATGTAGTCGAATTCGGGGAGGAGGAAGGGAACGGCTTCTTCGTCGGCGCCGGAAGAGAGGAATGTCACTAGGCGTTTGTTCGTTGTGGCCATTGAGGAGATTGTGGGCCAGTCTGAGAGTCGCATGTTGCCGTGTCTTTTGTTCATAGGTGGTACATAGGATGTGATGTCGAGGCCTGCTTTGAAGAACGCTTTCGCCCAGAGCCGGAGCGGCACGCCCGTGTTGACGAACAGCAAGGTGACGACTTCGTTCTTCTCTCGCTCTAGAAACTCTTTCACCACAACTAGAAATTCATCCAAACTCCCACCGTCCATCAGCGCGCAATTGCAAACTCCCGCCGTCCATCAGCGCGCAATTGAAATGGCATAATCGGATTTTCTCGCCGCCGTGAGGATCGCGATGGCCTTGCGCTTGCAGGAGACGAACGCCCGAGGCCAGTTGCGTCGAGACGTTGAAGTACTGGTTGCCGCTCAGCGACCAGTTGTTCTCTTTGGTGCGGATGGCAGCGGCATTGTGAGAGCCTATAAATGTCTGTTCTGAGTAGCGGGCGTGGAAGAGAGATGGGACTGGGTGGCGATGGCCTGGTGGGGTGGGGTGGAAATCTGTCGTGTCTGGAGATGGGAATGATGGGGAGAGACGGTGCTGGTCAGTTGAAGAGCATTGTGCGACAGCGATGCTCAAGGCAATTATTAGCAATGTGTAACGCATTGCGAATATGCGTTTCTTCATCGTTGGAAATCAAGACGCTGAGGTTCCCCGCTTGGTGTTGGTGCTGCTTGTGATCGACAGCATTGGCGCTCTGGGCGTGATCGCGTGTGTGGCGTCTCGCTAGTACACGACATGTCGAATGAGTATTGCGCAGATGCAATTGAAATGTGTGATAATACGAAAGGGTATCGACAATATGTGCACCGGCACTTCCCCTGAACCTCCCATCAAGAACGCCGAAAATAGCAAAGGACCATCGATAAAACGTAAGACATTAGGGCATGTGCAGTTAAGCAGCAGCACCCTCAACAACCTTGCAGCCCTCTCCAACGAGCTTAGCAATCTCCTCGTTCTTGTGTGGCAGCAAGCCCAAAGCGTAAGCGACATCGTTCCATTGCCTCTCACTCTCAGCCCTTGCCAGCCTGGGAGCCAGCTTGCTAGCGAGCTGCTTGGCGTGCTTGTCCTGCATGTTTTGTTAGCCGTAGTCGGTATACGAAGGAAACAAACGATGCTTACCTTCTCAATGAATGAAGCCAGGAACTTAATGATCCGCTTAAAGCGATCTTCATCCAAACCTTCGTCCGACGAGAGTAAACTGAACATATCCACAAAGTGGTTGTAAACAGCGTTGTCTTTGCCAGCAAGCTCCGCGAAGAACATGCGACTCATTTCGCGGATCTTATCGTCGTCATCTTCGACACACTTCGCCATCTCACCGAGTTGGCCCTTGACCTTGACTTGTCCGGCCAAGATCAAGAATGTGAGAGTCATCAAACAAGTGCGCTTGACTTGCAAGCTCTGATCGCTGAGACGCGTGTACAAGAAGTCGGTGTTCTCGTCAATCAAGTGGTTGAAGCAGACCGCCATGTCACCAAGAGCAACGACAAGGTTGCTTCGGGTATTGGCGTACGGTGAGCGCTCCATAATGGTGATGAGGAGACCAAGGTTGGACTCGCAGTATTCGGAGCTGACGCACATCAGCTTCGCCATACACAGGGCGGCTTGGGCTTGCAGCTCTGCGTTGGGGTATGAGGTGTTGTTGCTGCAAATCTCCTTGACCAGTGGTCCGAAGTTGGTCAGGAGGGAAGTCTGACCGTACAGAAGCTCGCGCTCACGGATGTGCGCGATAGCGTCAGTGAAGTCATCCTCGGTTGTGCCACCAATGAGGTCCATCTCGTCTTGTTCTTCCTCTGGCTCAGGCTTCTGGCCCTTCTTGCCGGCGGTCTTAGCACCAGACTTGTCGAGCGAAGCTGCCTTTTCCTTCTCGGCCTTCCGGCGCTTGAAGTCCTGCTCAATGAGCTCGAGGTGGACGATCTGCTTCAGAGCAACGTGGCCAACAACGAAGAGGAGTTGCGACAGCGCGAGTGCAGATTGTCCAGTCTCTTCTTCGACCGGCTCCTCTGGCTCGACTGTCTCTTGCTTTTGCTCTGGCTCGGGAGAGTCCATATCGCCCATTTCCACATCGCCATCGACATCCATCTGGCTGTCGTCGACTTCGATTTTCGTTTGATCCAAGCCCTTGCTTGCTTTGAGCTTCGGGGCAAAGACGAACTTGGTCTTGCGCCTGATCACTTCCGAGCAGAGGACGTCGGGATGCTTGCTAAGGGCGTAGATAGCACCAACGACTTGCTCGGCCAGACCATACCAGTCCTTGCTTTCGCTTTCTACGTCGATCAGGGCAGCCAATCGTACAAGCACAGCGTGGTCGTTGGGAAGCCTCATGCTAGGTTTAGCTTCGGTGCCTTTGGTGGTCTTGTTGTTGGTCATACGCATCAGAGCGATGCAAGTGTATCGCGCAAGCACAAGATCCTTGCGACCAATGGCACCAAGTCCGATCCTGAGGCAGGTCTCCATCTCTCTCACGACAATGTCTTGGTCTGCAAGAGCCAACATACCGAGAATGATGATAGCACCGCGTCGTTGCTGCTTTGAGATTGCACGCTTCTGAACACCGTACACCTGCCACAGCTTATCGATGACGAGCGCGTTGATTGCTTTCTCCTTCATCATAGTAGCAAGCAGCTGCTCGAGACTGGTCAGCTCGGCAGGTGACGCGCCGAATGTCAAACTGATCATGTTACGTGCAACGTAGTTAGCAGCGTCGTTGGCTGAGAAGTTGTCCGGCGCATGGAAGAACAGTCCCTTGTAGCATTCAATGAGGTGCGTCTGCACACCCTTGCCCTCGTCAGAGTTGCCTTTGGTCCAGATCAAACGCAGCATGCGACGAATTCCTGATTTGGCGGCCTCAATGCTATAGGCGTCTGCAACAACCAGGAAGTCCATGGCTTCGATGACCTCGCTCTTGTTCTTCGAGGCTAGCAACTGGTTGACATGCGGTCCGGCTTCTTGGAGAGTCTCGATGAACTTGATGGCCTCGATGTAGTAGCGACGAGTAAGTTGCAACTTTCCCAGAGCTTCAGCAGTCGCTGCATCTTCTTGTGCCTTCTGGAATGCGGCCATTTGTTGCTCCTCTGTCATGGGCGGAGCATCTTCTGGCATTTGAGTGGCGTCGTCCAAGAGTGCCTCGTCAACAGTTTTCTCACCCTCAGCATGCTCAGTGAGACCGGTCTCAGCTGGCGGCTTGATGGAGTTCAGCTCGTTTTCGCATGCCTCGAGACGTTCGCTCCACTCGGTGTAGTTGAGGAGGCCTCCGTGCATGACAGCAAAAGGATGAGTTGAGACGAGACGGCCGAGCAGCTTCATGGCGTTACGTCTAACGTTGCTGCTCTTGTCTTCGAGACTGCGGGTAGCCAAATCAGCGGCTGTCTGTCGGCGCTTCGGGTATTTGGTTTCCAGATCGCAGAGCTTGGTGAAGACTTGTAGAGTACGGCATCGACAGTAAGGGTTGACATCCAGGAAACGCTCCTCCAGGACGTCGAAGAATGCGTTGATTTGGCCCTTATGGTTCTCGGTGCGGTCGCCTTCCTCCACCTTGCTAAGCATGGCAATGAGATTTCCGCAGACCTCGATAATGGCACAGCGAAGAGTGTAGTTCTCGCTCTCGAGCAGCTTGGCAAGATATGTGACTTGCTTTTGCACCACACGTGGTGCCAGCTCACTGAGTCGTGCGATGAAAGTGGAGACAGACTTGGGTCCCTTTGTGTCGTTCGCCGCAAACTCCTTGTTTGACAGCTCCTTCATGACCTCCTCAGCCAGTTGTGCGTAGTCGTACTGCTCGGCCAGAATGTTGAGGAACTCGGCCATCGGTTCCGCGAGATGTTCGAAGTAGGTCAAGTTCTGCATGACGCTCGTTTGGGCACCGTAAGCGTGTCCGTGGTGCTTGATGGCGATACACAATACCTTGAAGACGTGCATGCGGATGGTAGTGTTCTTGACCCTAGCCTCACTCTCCAGTAATAAGTACACAGGTCGAGTGAACAGGCTGATGAATGTGTCTCTCTCGCTCGTCGTCACGAATATTTTGGCCAATTTCAGCTTCATGACCTTCGCCATGGTCTCCATTGCGATCTGTAGCTGCACAGATGGGTCCCAGCTGCCATCTTTCTGTGATGCCTTGCTCTTTGGTCCCTTCTTTCCGCGTCCCGCAGCCGCAGATGCTGGTTTCTCTGCGCTCTTAGCCTCTATGGCGGAAATGCACCATTGCAGTAGGAATGCGAAGGTCTCCAAGACCTGCTTGTGCTGTGCGGTTTCGGTCTCTCCGTCTTGCTCTTCATGGTGGATAGTCTCGGCCTCTGCACCAAGACCAGAGAGGATCAGCTCGAGTAGCTTGCTGAGGGAAGTCGAGGGAATGAATGAAGCCTGCCTAGAGCGCGAAAAAAGCTCGCAATCAGTGTGCTTTCTTTGGGAAGGCAGCGTGGGCTGCTGGTCTGGGGGAGCGGTGGGCGCGCACTTAAGGAGGAACTGCAGACTGTCAAGTAGGTTTGCTTGAAGTATTGCTTCTGGGTTTTCACCAATTGCCTCAGCTATGGGATCAAGCACGCTGTTGATCAGGCCTGGTGTGAAAGCATCTGGGTCGTTTTCACACTCGAGGAGTGCTGTGTCGGCTTCAGGCGTGGGTATGGACTGAGGGTCGTCGAGGTATGCCTTGAGCGCAGCGTTGACGTCGAAGTCGCCAGAGTCGCCCATGTTGGCGTATAATTTTGCGCGGTGTTGCGCAGTCGTGTTTGGGCAAGTGTGTCGTCTCTATCACAATCAAATCGATTGTTTATGCCGGACGTTTTTGTTGTTGTTGTGACGCGGGGCAGGCGCGCGCTTTCCTGCGACTGCCGCCGCAACGAATCACGACAATTGCAGCCTGCCACTGCTCCTTTTCCTTTCACATACACAACCTGCTCGCTCACAATACTGTGTGCCGGGTAACTCCAAGAGGTCCAATATGGCCACCACCCTCAGGAAGTCACGGGATCCAGTCCCAGTCCAGGACCATCGCCTCGGACACGGCGACAGCACTGAAGACGAGGAACCACAGGAAATGGACGAAGACAGAGGGCAACTTGAGGAGAGCGGCTGCACAATCTCGGACGGCGAGGAGGAAGAAGAGGAAGAGGAAGAGGTGGATGACCAGGTGCTCGAAGACATGGAGCGTTTCGAAGCCAGCTTCAAGAACATCACACAGCGGTACCGCTTGATCAACCGCATCGGCGAGGGAACCTTCTCCACGGTCTACAAGGCCGAGGATCTCCTCTACGAACACTACAAGAACGACTGGGACGTTGACGCCATGGAGGAAAAGGCCAATGGGAGAGCCAATGGCAAGCACAAGCCTCGCTATGTGGCTATCAAGAAAATTTACGTGACATCCTCACCACTCCGAATCTTGAACGAACTCGACTTGCTGCATGATCTACGAGACTCACCGAATGTGTGCCCTCTGATCACTTCGTTCCGCCACCAGGATCAAGTGATTGCTGTGTTGCCGTTCTTCCAGCACAAGGACTTCAGAGATTACTACCGCGACATGACGGTGTCGGATATGCGTGTTTACTTCCACAGTCTGTTCACTGCCCTCAGATCTGTTCACGAGACCGGCATCATTCACCGCGACATCAAGCCCACAAACTTCCTGTATTCGCCAGCACAACAGCGTGGCGTGCTTGTCGATTTTGGTCTGGCTGAGCGTGAAGGCACCGATGCAAGCCACTGTGTCTGCGAATTCGAAGGCTCAGACAGGAACAGACGGATCCAAACATCCGTATATGCCTCGACTTACAACGCAGCACAGCAAAGTGGACAACAGCCTCGTCCTGCTTACCCTGCGAACGACCAGCGATCATCCCGTCGCGCCAACAGAGCCGGCACGCGTGGCTTCCGTGCCCCAGAAGTCCTTCTCAAATGTACTAGGCAGACATGCCTGATCGACAACTGGAGCTGTGGAGTCATTCTCCTGACCTTCCTCAGCAAACGCTTCCCGTTCTTCCACTCTGCTGATGACATCGACGCGTTCATCGAGTTGTGCACCATCTTTGGCAAGAAGCGCATGAAGGAGACTGCTCTTCTCCATGGCCAAGTCCTCCAGACAAACATTCCCACCATTGGCGACTCGGGTCACACGTGGGAGAAGGTCTTGCTGTGGTGCACAAGCAGGAACAAGAAAGACGGTGCAGGCCTGTCCCAGGAAGAGCTTGAGGCGGTGGAGTTCATGAAGTGTTGCCTTGAGCTCGATCCGGCGAAGCGCATCACCGCAGATGAAGCGCTGCAGCACCCTTTCTTGGCTGATGTGATGGAGCACAGCGATGATGGTTACTGATGGACGGAAGCATCAGCTTTCTCTTGGGCGAGCAGTGCTCAAGGCTTTACGACTCACGGTGTTCAGTGTTCAGTTGGACTGGGGAAAAGCAGTCTTCATTGTGTTTAATCGCCACCTCCGGAGGTCGAGGTGTGGGTTTATGGGCGGCGTTGTACATTTATCACGATACCCACTTACGTAGCTCCGAATTATGGTTCATTTCCAAAATATGCTCAACTCACTGACTTTATGCAACCCCATAACCCCTGATTCTTCTGTTTACTCGGACGTTTTTATAGAACCCCACATTGGGGATGCCACTTGGCGGGCTATCGGACGAACAATATGTAGATGTAAGCTGTCAGCTAGATGGTCGATAGAGGTTGCCTAGTGACTGATGAGCACGTGTCCTTGATCTTGGTATATGTGTATATGCAGATTGTCCATTATATTGTAATATATACAACATCATTGCAGGCAAGAACAGCTTGCATAAGGTACCTAACCTCCAAGACGGCTGTCCCACTTCAAGCGGCCACGTTCAGCGACTCGCGCATTGACCCTCGATTCACGAGCCTCCTACAACCAACACACTACTGCAACCTTTCACTATTTCCCACCTCCATACCCCTTTCGCCTCATTTCCCGTAACGACCGACCACTCGACCTCTTGATACACATCGTGTGTATTGTCGAGCCCTTCCGTCGGCCAATAATCCTCTCACACCGCAATCATGGCCAGCCCTTACCAGGACCAGCAATATGGCCAGCAGGACCAGGATGGCACACAGCAACAAGCATCCACTCCCGCGCCCGTCGAGGGAGCAGCAAAGAAGAAGAAGAGAGGCTACGCCGGCCAGGCCTTCGATTTCGGAGCTGGCGCAAATGCTGGAGCGGCCGCGGCAGCTCCTCTAGGCGGTCAACCCGCTCCAGGCGCAGGCGCATTCGGATACCCTGCCCAACCAGCACAGCAGCCCGCCTACGGTATGCCGCAACAGCCAGCATATGGACAGCCAGGCTACGCAGACCCAGCGGCGCAACAGCAGGCCGCCGCATATGGCCAGCCTGCTTACGGCCAGCCCGCCGGCTATGAAGCTCCTCAGACTGGATACCCTCAGCAGCCCGCACCTGGTGTCGCCCAGCCGGGTGTTCAGGGCGTGACCCAGCAGTTCTCACAGATGGGAATGAGCGGACAGCCTTCACAGCAGCCTCAGACAGTCCCGCAGGCTGCTCAGAGGCTGAACCCTTTGATTCCTACCGACATCAGCATGCAGGGCCAGCCATTCCATGTCAGTGACTTGGACCAGCCGCCGCCTGCTATCATCTTGCCGCCGAACGTACGTATATCACTGAGAGCTGTCCACGAGATTGAGCTAACGAATGATGTAGAGCTCGGTCACACCTTCACCCCACGCGAACTGCCCGCCCAAGTATGTCCGATCAACACTTAACGCCATGCCCACTACATCTTCCCTCCTCAAGAAGAGCAAACTTCCTTTCGCGCTCATTATCCAGCCTTACGCCACTCTCCACGATGCCGAGGACGACGTGCCTGTACAATACGACCAGGTCATTGCTCGTTGCAGAAGATGCCGGACATACATCAACCCATTCGCAAGTTTCTTGGATCACTCGCATAGGTGGCGTTGCAACATGTGCAACTTGACGAACGATGTGCCGCAAAGCTTCGATTGGGACAGCGCAAAGCAGGCGTCTGTGGATAGATGGCAACGTCCTGAGCTGAACTACTCAGTCAGCGAGTTTGTTGCGCCTCAAGAGTACATGGTTCGCGCTCCTCAGCCTTTGATCTACCTCTTCTTGTTCGATGTGAGCTACGCAGGCGTCACAAGCGGACTTCTGGCGACTGCTGCAAGGTGCATTCTGGAGAGCTTGGACAGGATACCGAACACCGACCGCAGGACTAGGCTTGGATTCATGGCAGTGGACAGCTCGCTGCACTACTTCAGCATTCCCCGCGATGGCAGCGAGAATAACGACCCCAAGATGCTGGTTGTGAGCGATCTTGACGAGCCTTTCCTCCCGACTCCCGAGGACCTGCTTGTCAACCTTACCGAATGCCGCGCCAACATCGAGACCTACCTTACCAAGCTCCAAGGCATGTTTGCAAACACACAGGACAATGGCTCAGCAATGGGATCTGCACTTCGGGCTGGCCACAAGCTCATCAGCCACGTTGGAGGCAAGGTCGTCTGCCTTTCCGCCAGCTTGCCCAACATTGGCCACGGCAAGCTCGAGATGCGTGAGGACAAGAAATTGCTCGGAACTTCCAAGGAAAACGCGCTACTGCAGACACAGAACAGCTTCTACAAGAGCTTCGCGGTGGAGTGCAGTAAGACGCAAGTTTCAATTGACATGTTCTTGTTCAGCGCACAGTACCAGGATGTGGCCAGCTTGAGCAACCTTCCCAGATACACCGGTGGTCAAACATACTTCTACCCGGCTTGGAACGCCGCCAGGACCGAGGACGCCATCAAGTTTGCCACCGAGTTCAGCGACTACCTTTCTTCCGAAATCGGCCTCGAGGCTGTCCTCCGTGTGCGCACAACAACTGGTCTCAGGCCCAGCGCTTTCTACGGCAACTTCTTCAACCGTTCCAGCGATCTCTGCGCTTTCCCTGCTATGCCACGCGACCAGGCATACGTTGTTGAGATTGCTATCGATGAGAGCGTGACCAAGGCTTTCGCCTGCTTGCAAGTCGGTGTGCTCCACACAACTTGCAATGGCGAGCGCAGAATTCGTGTCCTGACTCTCAGCATCCCGACCACTCAGAACCTGGCTGAGGTTTACGCCAGCGCTGATCAGCAGGCCATCACACACTACTTTGCACACAAGGCTGTTGAGCGCGCATTGAGCTCAGGTCTCGATGCTGCCAGAGATGCTGTGCAGGCCAAGATTATTGAGCTGCTGCAGACCTACAAGAAGGAGCTTGGTGGCGGCAACATGGGCGGTGGTGGACTTCAATTCCCTGCCAACTTGCGTGGTCTTCCTATGCTCTTCCTTGGTCTCATGAAAAACGTAAGCATTTCTGCAATTTTTTCTATACATCCATCACTAACATCCTTCCTAGCTTGGCCTCCGCAAGTCCGCACAGATCCCTACCGACCTCCGTTCTGCCGCGCTCTGCCTCCTTTCCACCCTTCCCCTTCCCCTGCTGATGCAATACATCTACCCCCGCCTCTACTCTTTGCACGACATGCCCGACGACGCTGGCCTTCCCCACCCCGAAACCGGTGCAATCGTCATGCCGCCACCCCTCAACCTCTCTTCCGCCAACCTCGTCCCCTACGGTCTCTACCTACTCGACGACGGCCAGACTCAGTTCCTATGGCTCGGCCGCGATGCCGTGCCCGCTCTCATCGCCGACGTCTTCGGCACCGAGGACAAGAACCAGCTCAAGCAAGGCAAGACTTCGATCCCTGTTATCGACTCTGAGATGAACGAGCGCGTGCGCGCCGTCGTCGAGAAGAGCCGCGATCACAGAGGCAAGGGCTGTGGTAGCATCACCGTTCCTCCCCTCTACCTCATCCGCGAGGACGGCGAGCCTAGTCTCAGACTCTGGGCGCAGACTCTGCTCGTTGAGGACCGCGCGGACCAGGGTGTCAGCGGTGCTCAGTTTGTGGGCATGCTGAGGGAGAAGGTCATCTCTTAGAATAGGGTTGTGCTAGGGGTGGAAATTGGTCACGCGATATCATGTCTTGACGTGTTGGAGTGGTGAAGTTGGAAGTTGGTGGTGGTGTAGAGTAGGCGAGAATTGGGGCTTTGACGATGAATGTGGTATGGTATGCATTGGAAGGAGGGTTCTGGCCTCTTTATTTCTGGAGTGGATAGAACGACTTTAGCGAAAAAGAATTCATTGTTGTTTGGTTTGATATGTTGGTGTCCTGTCTTGATGCACCTTTTGCGCCTTTGCATGTCACTTCTTTCCCCACGGACATTGACAAATACAATCAAGTCAAGTACCCGTGGAGCAGTCACAGGAGTTGGCAAGTGAAAGTGTCGGGATCTTCACAATGTCATTCTTTCCGGACATCAAACACCACTACGGCCTAGCTCTCCAATGTCCACAGTGCAGTATCTATCACAATCTTGTGAACGCTTACATTGTAGCAGCACCTCGGCCATTGCCAATTCCACCACGATCAACGTCCAACCTGTCTGTCGTCCAAGCCTGAATAGCTGGACTGGTAGCCCACTGCCTTGGGTCTACGCCGGGAATGCATAAAGTATTACAGACTGTCTCTGCAGCATCTTGTCCAGCTATGGCGTCTATTGCCCTAGACTCAGCCCTCAGGCACCGGTCCTCCAGCTAGTTCGAGGACTGCCTTGTTGCTCAGTGCGGGCGAAGCAGTCCGAGCCAGATCCCGCCGTCTCGTCGAGTCGTGTTCGTTCCCACGGTAGTTCGAGTTGTTTCGGCGGACTGAGGGAAGCCCCGTCTTCGTCATCCTCGTCAACTTCATCGTCAAGAACCTCAATTTGCGAAGGCAAGAGAGGCGAGCCGTTTGCGTTGATGTACTGAGATCGGGTAGGGTGATCGGGCGGCAACGAAAGACCAGCTTCAAGCCGCATCGCTAGCCATTCCTGAAGGTTTTCCTGCTGTCGCAGGACCTCTTCGAGGCGAGCGCATAAGCGGCGATGGAAATCGGCTTGGCGCTCTGCAAGCGTCCGCTCACTGAAGACAAGCACTTCGATGCACGAGCTTCGTTGCGTCTTGAGGTAGGGCAATTGTGGGAAGACTTGTGTCGCGAAGGCCGGCTTGGGGTCTTTTGCTGTTTTGTTGGCGGATCTCTCTGCGGCCGTGCGTCTCGCGGCACCCTGGTCGAGGTATCGCTGCAGTGCTGGTCCAGGCGGCCCAAAGGAGTCCACCAGTAAAACTGAGGACGGCGACTTCGTAGGCTTGTTTTGCGGCGGTGGGGAAAGGCGTGAGGCGTCTTCGGCCATGGCGGATAGATCGGGACTGTATGGTTTGTGGGTGAGCCGAGCTTTCGGATGTGGTTTGGTTGAGCGGTTGTGTATTCGTGAAGTTGAACAAGTGAGAGCGATGGATTGCCACTCACTTCACTTGCGAGAGCTTCGAGCGCTCACAAGCAGGAGCTCCAAGTTCATGCAAGTGATCAGATTACACTTCATTTTGTTCAGGCATCAAAGCCATCAAAATGCATACGAAGGTTTAGGACCTCACTTACAGCACGGGACTTTGATCTTGAAAATGGTGCTTGCGTTCTGGAGTACAGCAATGAAGTACTGTCTCTATCTCTTCTCTCAAGGGGTTTCCCCTCCCTACCCTTCCCTTCTCGAATCATTCTTAGCTTCATGGTGAGGGAGTGATGGACATGGTGACGTGTCAGCGCTCCTCCTTACACCTTGCATGCTCAAGGTGCAAATTCTGTACAATCGCTCCGCAGGAGTCCGATGTGAAGTCCATGCTTATTTTCCAGCGTTGAGCGTCGAAATATGGCCTAGCAGTCAAGCGTTCTGGCTCGACATGTGGCGTCGCATGTGGTGCAAGACTTGTGCCTAAGGATTCGAATGACGGTGCTCTTCCAGTGTGGAGAGATGCTCGCAGCAGCGACTTGGGATGATAAAATGACTGTTTGCCAGTGGTGGCAATGTGGAGTCTTGGTGATTAGAGTGTGCGCAAAGCAAGTCTCGCACGGCCCTGGTTCGTTGTTGCAAGGGTGTGCGAGGTGCTGGGTGGCGGCTTTCCTGGACGGAAGTCGCGCAAGGAGCAAGCCATATTAGGTGAGGAGAGCGTGGTCGCGATGATGCTCCAGATGGATAAGTGTTGTTCGTTCAATCTTCCGGTTCGTTATGTCGTGTTCAATCGTATACGTTAAGTCGACCTCGATGTCGACAAACGCTAGTTGTGCTGATATGCAAGCATGAAGGAACTCCAAGCAATGGCAACTTGACCAGAGTCCATCTCAGTAATGGCTCTGACTGCCCGCCCTCGACTCGATATCTTGCGCAACAGGTCGTAGCTCATACTTCCAGCCATACTTGTGCAGAAGATCCTGGCGATTGCGATCGCGCACCTGCGACATATACGCCGCTTGCGAAAGGTCACTGACCTGGCCGTCGACACCCGAGTCGCCGGCCGAAGATCGCTGGCGGGCGGTCATGAAGCGGTGCGAGACGGCGAAGCAGATCAGGACTGCGAAACCCGCGCCGACGATAACGAGGAAGGTCACCAGTACGCCGTTGAGGGCTGGGGGTTGGTTGGCGGGCTGGCCGGACACTGTGGAGCGGACTGGTTAGCATTGCGGGCGACGAGAGGGGTTGTGAGGCGGCGATGGCTTACTCTTTGACTGTTTGAGTGGATACTGTGGTGGAGAGGTGGGTTTCGAAGTGGTATCCTGGTTGCGGGAGTGGCGAAGGGATCAGAGGCGCGCTGGTGTTGACACTAATGCTTGCTGCAAGGTTGTGAAGAGGCGAGATCAAGTCAAGATTCTGGTGGCAGAAGTGAGGCGCATATCATCGCGCGGTCGCATTCACCTGAAGTCAGTGAACGAGCGAGCGAACAGAGGGATAGCAGGCACCGAGGGCCTTAACGGAGGCAGGCGGCATGCGTGTGCAGCAGGGTCTGGGAAACAAGCATCCACGTCCACCCACACCTCGCAGACTCACGCTTCATCCTCGATACTACTTACGGATTTGTCACACCATATTCAGCAAGGCAAGCAAGGATGCCGAATGGTATTCCCCGCTTTCCTCATGTACTGCATTTTGATTGGCTGGAAGGTGAGTTTTGCTCGGTACGAGGACGCGAACGCGACAGGTGGCGGAGCTGAGCTTGTAGAAGGTACCGTGAAGTCTACGCCGACCTGCATGAACCGAGGAGACAAAAATATTGTTCCGGGTTCATGGCGGGTCTGTGTAAGTCGAGACCTTCTTATCAGTCGCATTTTACCTGCCTTCTTTGGAGCTCGTTGGGCTTCAAAATACTTACACCGAACAGCAAGGCTGTACGAAACAGAATCGCTTGTTAAAGCGGTTGCATGCAGGTGGTAAGAGAATTAGATTCCACGGCCTCCGCCGGTTGGCTGCAGTACAAAATGCCAAAACAATGCAAGCGCTGGCCGCGCGTACGACTTCTTCCTACTCGTGTACAGCTCGCTTCTGCCCAGAATGCCATAACTCGCTACGTGTACGAGCTTCGGATACCATAGATCCGATGCGAGCAAGTATTCGTGTTTTCGAGCCGTGTAGTCATGTCGTCTTCGTCGGATCACCCCTTCCGTGTACCTGTTTGCTTAACACTGTGATACGCCATACAGTCAACGTTTCTGGTCTCGACTTGCCGTTATATGCGACACATCCGACAAACATCGTAATCTGGCATACGTGCGCATCCATATGGCATTTGTACCATTGGGTACCGCTGCTCGTATGGCCATTACGCGATGCCAGGTACGAGGGTCCGGCTGCGATGGAGATCGACCGCTGGCATGGTCATCCAAATATGGCAAAATACGAGATAAAGGATCTGGTGGACCTGCTGCACTCGTGTTCAATCGGGTGATGGAGACGTGGTGTGTTTCAGTTCAAGGTTCACAATGGTGTTCCAAGTTTGCCAGATCTTCAGCGGCTGAGCTGAGGTCCGCACAAGCGCCGCCCGCACCTTCCTTTCGATCTGCAGTCAACCTCACGTCCTCTTCCTCCTTCAACTTGAACACAACCATCTCCAGTCTGAGAAGATGAGCCAGATAAAAGCACCCACGATACTTTTGGAAGAAGCACTGATGTTCTGGGACGTCGATCATGCACTCCTAACTCCACAACCTAAAGCGTAGCGAATGGCAAGTTGCTTACAAGCTCTCAGGAACCAGACGGAACCGTGTAGGCCTTGGCGCTCGACATCTGGACTCCATGCCGCTCAACGACGTGCTCTCGAATTTTGCCGTAACACGCTATCTTGTGCCGAGGAAAAGACCAAGATGAAGACATCTCGATGTTGCAAAGACTGAGTGATCTTCAGATCCGGTCTCCAGTCTGGGAGCTGAATTACTGTCTAACTCGCATGATGATCTATCATGCTTTTCCACTCGTGAAGTACGATGCTGGCCCCAGTATCTGGCTTACGATGAACATCGCGAGTGTTTCAAATAATCAACGACGCACAGTGCCGCTGTCTTCACCATTATAATCTAGGTATAGCCGATGCACATTCTTTCTGGGTTCCTGGATTCACCTCGTTGTGGTGCACTTTTTATTAACAATGATCAGCACAACCGCGATTTTGGACTATGTGCAATGGCCTTCTGAATGATCGTGCTCCTGATGCTTGCAGCGCCTATGTCTCCGCACGGCTTTGACAATACAGGCACCTAAGGAGCTATGATGTTCTTCCTGAGGGGAAGCTCGAACAGCTAGGTATATTGCAAGCAGAAGAATGCTAGGCGAAGCCTCTCTTCATCTCAGCACCTTTCGTGACATCGTTGTCTTGACATTCGCTTGTGACAATCGCTTGTGGAATTACATCGCTCCCGACCGACCCCGCCGTCTGCTTACTTTAACACCAGCACATGTCAAGGAACTCGCAATTCTTCAGCAATCTCGGCATAGCTGTCCAGCATACCACGTCGCAGCCATGCTCTTTGGTAGAGCGGCCACCGGGGCGCTTTACCTCTCGTATCTACCTCTGATCCATGCCATTACCGTTACCGTTCCGCGATCTTCAGAGGAAACGGAGATCGACAACTTGGTACTTATCAGCGCCTATTTCTTCACCGACCAGCCTTCATTCGAGCTTGCCATCAAGGATCCGGCTTGGCACCAGTATGACAAGGCTGATCCTTCTTCATACTGGTCGACTGGAAAACGAGATGATCAGAACCTGAACGCTACTATTGCAACTTACGCGTACACGGCGGCCAACCTGGAACGACGTGGAGACGATGGATACGTCGAAATCGACGATGCCAAGAAGAAAAAGCAAAAATATCTCGGTCTCCTTGGTCTGATCCCCGGTGCTGCTGCTGGTGCAGGCCTCTATCACATCGGCCACAAGATCTACACTCTCAAACATGCTAAGCCGACGGGAGTCAACGTCGAACCGCCCAATGTCTTGAAGCCAGAATCTTTGGGGGAGATCATCAAGGGTCATGGAACACCTCTCGACCCGGGCGACATACCGAAGCCGCCTGTGGAGCCTCCCAAGCCATTCAAAGTGCCAAAGGGACCGCCGCTGGAGATCCCTTGGCGGGATCCTCCTCAAGCGCTTCCGCCTCATTATCCTGATGAGCCGGGTAATCCTCCGAAACCTGGCGATCAACCGAAGCCTGGTGATCAATCGAAGCCTGGTAGACCTGTTGAGCCAGAACAAGGTCCTAAGCCTGGTGATCCTCCTAAACCTGCTGAACCACCAAAACCTGTTGATCCCCCTCCGAAGCCCGTCGATACTGTACCGGGCCATCCAAATCGTCCAGTCGAGCCGGGTCAACCACTCGGAAATTCTCCGCCGACAACTCCCGATGTTGTAAACCCCGGCAACGGGCCTGTTTCTCCTCCCGATCCCATCAATCCAGACCGTGGCATACCCATCGATCCTCCCGACCGCTATCCGCATGAAGCTTTACCCGAATATCATAAGCCCTCTAGACCCCCGCAACTTCCGCCAGATCATCAGCCCTTCAAACCAGTTGAACCTGGTCTGCCTGTCGACGATGTTCGGAACCCTGGACCTCTCCCTAAAGATCATACGCCCTACGTCCCTCCACAAGATTATAAGCCTTTGAACTTAGGCCGACCTGATACACCCATCGATCTTCCCGATCATCCGCCAGCGAAACCTTTCCCTGAACCAAATCTTAAGCCTCTCAATCCAAAAGATCACAACCAAGGTCAACCTCCTAAACCCATTGACACCCCTGATGCACCGTCAGCCAGACCAGTCGAGCCTCAGACACTTCCGCCTCGACAAGGGTCCCAAACTCCTTGGGATAAACTGCAGGAAATTAGGGACGCGAAAGATCCAATCAAGATAAAGGAGAAAGAGGAACAGCTCTTCAAGCAGCAGAGGAAAAAATCAGAGGAAGCAGCGAGAAAATTTCGAGAGGCCGAGCAAGAGGCTGCAAAGCTCGCCGAGGAACAGAGAAAGGCAGCAGAGGAATTAAAGAAGTCCAAAGAGAAACAGGATCTCATCAGGAAGGAAGTCGACGAGTTTGAGTTGGAGAAGAAGAGATGGGAGAAAGAAGCTTATAGAACTAGGGAACCCGAAGATGCACGGAGGGCTGAGGAGGCGAGGAGGCTTTCAGACGCTAAGAAGTCCGACGCAACCCGCTACGATGAAGTGGCTCAGAAGCAGGCTAAACAGGCAAAGAAAGCTGTTGAAGATACGAAGAAAGCTAGAGAAGCTGCGGAGGAATATCGTAAGAATCAGGAAGTTATTCGGAAGAATTATGACGAGATGATGGAGACCTTTGAAGAAGTCGAAAAAAGGATTGGCAAGGAGAGCAAAGATTGGCGGAAGTTGCAAGAGGGCTTTGACAAGGCGGACGAGAGGGTCAACCAGAAGGTCAAAGATTTGAGCAATGTTGACAAGACTGACAAAGATGCACCTGAAGACAAGACTAAACCAGAGCAGCCAAAACAAGACTCACCGACGCAAGAGACACCCAAGCAAGAGACACCCAAGCAAGAGACGCCCAAGCAAGAGACACCCAAGCAAGAGACGCCCAAGCAAGAGACGCCCAAGCAAGATACGCCCAAGCAAGAGACGCCCAAGCAAGAGACGCCCAAGCAAGATACGCCGAAGCAACAGCCGCCGAAACAAGATTTGCCCAAAGACGGCCCTGCTCCCAAAGACGGCACTCCGAAAGCCCCTCCAAAGGCTCCAGAGCCTGAGCCTCCGACGAAACCGAAAAATCCTGTCGGAGACGGAGGTCCTGACCCCCCGAAGAAACCGCCTGCAAACAAGCCTCCACCATACGACTACAATAAGCCAATAGAGCCTCTGCACCCAAAACCGAAACAGCCTCCGACTGCAAACAAGCCTCCACCATATGACTATAATAAGCCGATAGAGCCACTGCGCCCGAAACCGAAACAGCATCCGCCTGCAAACAAGCCTCCACCGTACGACCCTAATAAGCCAATAGAGCCTCTGCGTCCAAAGCGGCCTCGACCCGATCCTAACCAGAAGCCGCCCGAGTTCAAAGATCCATGGGAAGGCCCATCCAGAAGACCACCTCAAGAATATCCAGTGTCTCCAAACAGCCACACTCCTGTTCAAGAACCAGGAACACCGCCCAAGCCGAATGAGCCCTTGAGCCCTCCCAAAGTGAACGACGACGTAGTTCCAAAGCCGGGAGACCCAAAGGGGAAACTTCCCAAAACGCACCCCGACCCTAAGCATCATCCGCAATTCCCTCACAAGGAGGGTAAACCAAAGCATTGGGACGTCAAACTCGGAGATTGCCTTAAACGAGGTATCGACGCTGCTGCTTGCAACGACAAACTCTCGAAATACTATGAGCAAGCAGTAGATGGGCGAGAGAACCACATTGTGGAGGGTGCTCCCAACCATGGCGAAGGATATCACGCGCAAGACGTTCCCGATGGCCCAAAGCCCGCCGGCCAGGAAGGCTTGAGGCGAACTGGATACAGGGACAAGATGGATCTTGCATCAGACAGTACGTTTAGTGACATCCCTACTGATCTCACTGAGGAACAGGCAGAGCAACTCAATAAACAGCTGATCGAAAAAGAGATGGGTGAGGCTACGACTGATGCGTTCGATAAAGCCGACAATGCTGGAAAGGCGTCCACTGCGCAAAAGGTGGAGCGCATTGGGTCAGAGATGGATGGTGCTGCGGACGGGGCACTCGATGACGCTGCGGAGCAGGGCGGCAAGCAAGTGAAGAAGATGTGGAAGACGTTCAAAGGGAGAGCGAAGAACATTAAGTCTGGTGCTTTGCGAGCTTGGGATTCTGTGGCCCAGGTAAGATCACACATGCATTGCAAACGAAATGCAAGGCTCATCGCTGACAACTTTCTACAAAGCTATACTCCGATCTCTTCAGGCCTTTCTCGTGGATATGGGACAACGTCCTATCATGGTTCAAGAAACTCTGGGGCTGGATGACAGGCAAAGTAGGCGGCACCAGCACGTGGGCCAAGATCGGCCGATGCTTCGGCAGGTTCGTCAAGGGATTCACAGAGTCCAGGGCCTGGAAAGCCGTTGCTCGCAGCGGGCTGTTCAAGTTCTGCAAGCGATGGGGCCCGAAGATCCTAGCGAAAACTTCGGTTTTCGCCGGCAAGGTGGCGAGCGTTGTAGGCTGGGTGACGCTGGCCATGGACATCAAGGATGTGACCGAGACGTCGGCGTGTATTGGACTTGCGTTTGAGCATAAGGGCGATCCGAACAAGATGCCTGGCTTCTGCGATGGGGATGCTACGAAGGCTATTATCAAGTGGTCACTGAATGCGGCTGGCGAAGGAGCGGCGGCGGTAGCGTTGGACAATCCGGATGAGTATGTGGAGCAAGACAATGTTGTTACCACGGACAGCGCGTGGTCGATTGAAGAAGAGAAAGATCCGGAGGCGGCTAGGAAGAACTGGCAAGATGGTGTTACTATTTATAATAGGAGTAGAGGCAGGAAGCGGAGGGGCGTCAAGGTGAAATCTGCTTGAGATTCTCTTGCATGAGCTCAATGAATGCCATGGTCAGACGTTTCGTTTCTCATCAGAGTGTCTTAGCCAATCGAATAAACAGACATGAGCAACTTCACTCAATTCCCAAGACCATAATGATCGCCGCTGCACCCACCATCAAGCCTTCCACTGCCTTGCTTCTCCCTCCTCTTCCCAGACCATCCGCTTCACCCCCAACCCGACCGGAATCCCAACCACCACCGCACCCACCGCAATCAACCACTTCACGACTCCTCTAGCCTCAGCACGATGCTCCTCACTCATCGTTTGGCCTTCAACGCGGAGGTGCTCCATTCCTTCTTTCGTGGATGAGAGTTCGGAGATGAGGTGGCCGAATGAGGCGTTTCCTAGGGATGGCTTGTGTTGGGCGTTGGCCCAGGAAGATTCATCGATGGGACGACGCTTTTTCTTCGTAGTGTGGAGAGGTGATGTGGATGTTATTGAACGATGGAATTGATGATGGATAGGATGTTGTTTGATGAGAGAGATACGGGAGTTTGAGATTAGGGTGGAGCATTGACGGTGCATTGTAAAGAGTTCGTGGACTTGCGTGTTTTGCTCTCAATGGCTATTCGCTGTTGTGCGTGGTGGTTCACTGTTAGCAATAAATGCACGCTCATCTGATGCCCAGGAAATGGGAATGG
The DNA here is from genome assembly GCA_024604135.1 of Cladosporium velox. NCBI lineage: Eukaryota > Fungi > Ascomycota > Dothideomycetes > Cladosporiales > Cladosporiaceae > Cladosporium > Cladosporium velox. Next base: position 126,508 of record JANIIF010000008.1, on the reverse strand, counting down.
ATGTGAGGAGAGTCTCAAACCTGAGGACGATGACGATGACTTTCTCAAGCCTCGCCCGAGATATCAGCGAACGACGCCCTACTGCAATGCTATAGTCATCCTTATCGCTGTGTATTTCTATATCACATACGTACAAATAAAAATATTTATCAAACCCACCAGGACTAGATTCACACTCGCTATATGCTCGCCGCCTCCCTCCTACTCCGGCCCAGACTCGCCCAAAAATTCACTCAAACCACCAACCCACTCAGAAAAATGGCCACAACCACTAGCACCACCACCAACAATGAACCCGCCCGCAAACTCCGCATCCTAATGCTCCACGGCTACACCCAATCCGGCCCGCTCTTCCACGCCAAAACCAAAGCCCTCGAGAAATCCCTCGCCAAAGCCTTCCCCGCCGCCCCAGCCCAAGGCCACCTCGCCACGCACCCCGGCGGAATCTCCCTTCACTACCCGACAGCGCCCCTCAAGCTCTCCTACGCCGACATCCCCGGCGTGAACGTCGATGGCGCGGAATCCAACGCTGACGAGCAGCCTGAGGCGTACGGCTGGTGGCGCCGCAAGGGCGAGGGCGAGCCGTTTACGTATGAGGGGATTGAGATGGGTTTGGCTACGGTTGCGGAGACGATGAGGAGTGAGGGCCCTTTTGATGGGGTCATCGGTTTCTCGCAGGGAGGTGCTGCGGCGGGGATGGTCGCGGCTTTGCTTGAAGAAGGTCGCCGCGCGGCGTTCGAAACCGCTCAATCGAAAGGCGGGATTCGATTCCCGGATTCTTTCACTAAAGACTCAGGTTACATCGAAGAAAGCGTGCAAGCACCGCTCAAATTCGCAGTTTCATATTCCGGGTTTGGCGCGAGCACGAACGCTCTGTATCAAGCGTTTTACGAGCCGAAGATTCAGACGCCGATGATGCATTTCCTGGGGTCACTAGATACTGTGGTGTCTGAAGACAGGTCATTGCGGTTGGTGGAAGCGTGCGAGAATGGTAGGGGGAAGGACGGGGGCGTGCAGAGGGTTGTGTATCATCCTGGCGGGCACTTTTTGCCGAGCAGTCAGAAGCAGTATGTTGCTGCGCTGGTGGCGTTCATTCGGGAGGTGATGAGTGAGCAGGTCGCGTCGGCGGGCAAGAAGGAGGAGGAGAGTGTGGAGGATATGGAGTTGCCGTTTTGAGGGACGATGAAAGCATTTTTAGTAATCTAGATGAGCATAGCGCTGGAAGACTACATGTAGATATAGATGATAGATCAGGTCGATAGCCATCGCGACTATAAAACCTTGACTCTCTAGATGCGTAAAGTTGAGTTGAAGAGAAAAGCCATTTGCAGACATTAGGATTATCGTTGCTAATTACAAAACCCTGGGGACTTCTAGCTGTACATGTATGTGCATATTATTGCCCCTATCATCGAGCGGGCAGCTGCTTCATCTCAACATTGTTTGCGCCGTTTCGCTCCTCCTTGACGCTGTATTTGCCCTTGTGCTCGGCCCTTCTCTCTTCCTTGGTCCTGGTGTAACCCAATCTCAAGTCGCCTTCCTCATATGGTGCTTTGAACTTCATGTAAGTTGGTCTGCGCGGGCGGACGAGCGTAAGGTACCAGTTCTTGAGCCAAGAGTTGAGAGCAAAGGGGCGATAGCGGTCCTTCTTCGCAAATTTGTTGCTGTTGACGTATTCTCTTGTTGTTTCGCCACGAGCCATGAGGAATACATGGTAGCCGACTAGACAGATCGGGAAGAGTATCGCCAAAGCGCCGTAGACGATCATAGCCAAAGCAACACGTGCGTCTGTTCTGGCGTCTGCGCTAACGTCTATGGAGTCGAGTTGGCCAGTTACTGGGTTGATTGCAGTCCCAATGGCGGAAGGTCGGAAATCCCAGGCGTCATCTCCTCTCAACTGTCCAGCGCGGCGCGCAAGATGAAGCAGCGAGAAGATGACGAGAAGTATGCACATCAAACAAGCTTCGACAATGAAGGAGAAAAAATATAAATAGTTGCGGCGTCCAACACAATTGTTGAGCCAGCCGCAGTGGTGGTCGTGTGTCTCCACACAACCGTCGCAGTCCCTGCAATGGTGAGTTCGAAGTGGGCGCCATATTTTACAAGAATCGCAGAACTTCCTGGGCACCTCCAAGGCACCTGTATGCTGGAGGCCCTCAGGATCGCTGGCAGCTGGTAAAGCATTCTTCACCATGACCCAACTGGTAGTGGGAGGTCCGGCCACATACGGATCGAGTTCCTCTGCCGGGTTCGGTGGATGTGGGTGCAGGTTGCGTGGTAAGATGCCTGGATCAGACAAGGCGGCTCGGAAAAATGAGCTCATTGTGAGGTAGAAAAGATAAGCAAAAATTATTGGTAAAGCCGGGCTGACATTATGCCACAGGAACTTTGCAGAAAAGGCGAAGAAAAGAGCGGCGGGAAGAATGACGAGTAGTCCGGTAATTACAGGCTGAGGCTTGAGCCTGGCGTTCATGAGTCGTCCACCCAAGAAGAAGTGCATGTTGCCGGCATAGTACTGATAGTTCTTGCCTTTGCCTCTTGGTGTCTGCATCGCTGAAACTGGCGGTTTAGAAGCCGTATTGGCCGGAGATGTAGGCTCCGAGTGGAGTGACTGATGATGTTCTGATGGTCGGAGTCGAAGTGAGTCTCTCACTGATTTCGCAGGAGAGCGTGGCGTGCTGTTTTGCGCACCCGGTACGGGCAACGACAAATTCGGCTGGATGCGCAAGCTGGCGGGCTGGCTCTGTTTAGTGTTGAGCGGCGCTGTACTGGTGGCACTGGCAACGCTTACCGCCTGGTGATAGTCTGGAGTACTATCCGTACCCCTGCTCACCGGAAGAGGTGGCGCATCGTTGTCGTAGGATGGCGAGACTCCGCCGTCGCGAAGAGTATGGACCGAGGCATTGCTGTAGCGGTGCGACAAATTTTCCCTCTTCACCCGTTGTCCTCGTTGGGCTTGTAGAGTAGTGCTGCTTATTGGGTTTGCGAAGCCGGAAGCTGTAAGAGTAGGAACGTGTGTTTTGTTGACTCCCGATATTGGGCGGTCTGCATCTCCTCTTCTGCTTCCAGTAGGACTTGTGGGACTGGTAGGGCTTGCGAGAGCTGCAGCCAGACCTCTGCGCGATGGAGGTGGCTGTAGCGATGAACGGACACTGGCTCGCTGCGGTGCTTTCGAGACGACACTGCTGCTCGGGCGACTTGGTGGAAGTCCGACTTCGCCGACTGGGCCTGTCATGGAAGGTATGCTGCTACGCTGGGGCTTTTGCGTCTGCACATCGGCTCTTTGCTGTTCCGAGGATTCGCGCATCGAGGGTGCATTGGTTGTGGTGGTACTCGAGGAAGCCGGGCGGCCATCGGCGGTGGTAGAAGGAAAAGGGTCGGTTTCAAGGAAGGTAGGGAAAGCAGACGTTTCGGACATTTCGTGGTGTGAAAGAGCGTGGGTGGTATCGTTGGCGGGCGCCATGGCTTTAGTGTACAGATGCGCCGTGAGAGAGTTGGACGAGGGTTGCGACGCGTGGTGCAGTGGTTCATGCTCCGGTGCCGAGGGTGCTGTAGTCCTGTAGGTCCTCTACCGCAGCGGCGCGGAGCAGATTCGAGTATTCTCACCTCCTGCTGGCATAGCGGGAGTGGTGGTGGTGGTTGGTGTCTCGCCCTCGGCTGAAGGTTGGAAGCCGTTGACTTTGACTTTAGGGGGAGTCTTGGTTTCTTCTTGCGCCTGCCCGCTTTGCATACCCTAAGGCAACCCTAGTGATGACAGCATTGCCATTGCCCTTTCACTTCCAAGTCACGTGTATGTGTAGCCGAATCATTCACTTGGATTATTGTGTAGAGAAGGTGTCGTCTGTTGGATCCACGTGGCGTGCCACAATGGAACGTCGTATCAATGTATGGCAGCAGCAAGTGGAGACGATGTTGTAAGAGGCCACCCTGAAGCCAATCGGCGTTGCAACCACTCCCACGCCCAAGTCGACAACGGAGGACATTGAACCTTCGACATCCCATATCATCCGGTGACGTCCTCTCATCTCCACTCCCGCTATATATTGATATCGAAATGACCTGAGATGCTCTCACACCCTCCTGCTTTTCTCAGTACTAGACGCTCCATCCTAGTATTCAGTATGCTCGCAGTCTCAGCCACTGTCCTGTACCTGTTCGCCGTCTTGGGCGAGGGAAGGTCGGCACCCGGTTCCATTACTCACGCTTCCAAAAGCAACTCGACATCGCAATTGGCCCGGTTTGCTCTGCAGAAAGTCCTTGATGATGCCAGCCCTATCTTCGGTATCAACAATGGTTCCACGGAAGCCGCCACATCCAACTGGATGAAAGCCTACCCCGATGACACCCTGCTTGTCCACATGAACATCCCAGGAACACACGATGCAGCAACTTGGAACTATTCCAAAGCCACGCAAGAAGCTCTTGACCCTATCACGGCTCTCAATGGCATTACAGAAGTGGATCCGAACAACTTCCGCTGTCAAGACAAGTCTCTCCTTAACATGTTGAACGACGGTATTCGTGCCTTCGACCTCCGCTATGCTCATGATGTGACAAACACGACTCTGGTCTTCTGGCACGGCATTGGCCTTCAGTCTCAGACTGCTACGTTGGACGACCTACTTTTCTCCTTCTACGACTGGCTCAACTCCCACCCAAGCGAGGCTCTTTTCCTCTCCTTCCAATTCGAGGGCAACAGCATTCCAAAGTCATCCAACGACCTTAGTGCACAGACTCTTCTCTACAATGCTCTGACGTCTCCTGCGGCCAAACACTATATCTCGCAGACCAACAGTCTCTCCACCCTAGGCTCCGCCCGTGGCAAGATCACTCTCCTCCGCCGCTTCGACCTCAACCTCCTCCCGGCCTCGAAAACAGCTGATCTTCCCGGCCTCCACTTCAGCCCCAACGACTGGACTGTCAATGGCCGCAACATTACCCTCAACTACTCATCCGCACCAGACTCCATCGCCCACATCCAAGACTACTACTCCCCACAAACACCCACCGGCGCCCCCGCCGAAGAGAACATTCTCGCCAAGTACAACGCCACGACTGCTTTCTTCGAATACGCCGCTTCCAACTCTGCGCCTGACGAATTGTTCTGGAGTTTCGCTAGCAGTACTAAGACCGGTGATAAGCCGCCCAGCACGCCGCGGATCCAGGCGTTGGGCAATGGAACAGAGCTTACGCCTGGCGGGGGCGTTAACGATAGACTGAAGGTGTACCTGGAAAGGGAGGAGATTCAAGGCAAGAGGCTCGGCATCGTGATGTTTGACTTCTACGAGCAACCCGAAGGGCTGCTCAAGACTTTCCTGAGTCTTTCGCCACCGTCGAAGTAATATATAAAAACACAATGTAGAAGAAACCCCACAGAAATCCAAACCCAAGACCAAGAATAATCATCTCCACAAGTAAAACTCGACCTCACCACTTCTCAAGCATCGGCCGAATATCAACCTCACTAGTAAAGCCCCTCCGGCTCTGCGTATGCAAATCCCAATACGTCTTCGCGATGTCCTCCGGCCCCAGCCTCGCATTCGCGTCAAGATCCTTGAGCATCTCCTGCGATTTCGGGATGTCGATAACGCCATCGATGACCGCGTGCGCGACGTGAACGCCTTGCGGACCGAATTCTTTCGCGAGAGATATGCTCATGGCACGAAGCGCCCATTTTGGCGCGGCGAATGTGGACATTTGCGCGTTGGCTTTGATGGAGGCGGTGGCGCCGGTGAAGATGAGGATTGGTGGGTGCTCGGCAGACTGGTCTTCGGCATGCTTTAGCAAAAGCGGGAGGGTGGCTTGGGAGAAGAAGAGTGCTCCTTTGCTGTGGCGAATAGTCAGTTTGAGATCTCTGCTGGTTTTCTGCTGTGATTAGCGTTAGATGCGTACACAGTGACTCCCCATCCCTTCTCAAGGTCCTCAATCTTCGTCTCAAGGAACGGCTTCCTCACGAATCCGCCAGAAGCATTGTATATAGCAGCAGCGCACGACGCATTGTCGTACTTCTGCGCGATGGTTTGGAAAGCTGATTTGAGACTCTGCTCGTCGGAAGTGTCTGCTGAAACTCCAATGGCTTTGCCACCGCTGTTGTTGATTTCTTGGACTAGGCCTTCGTAGCTTTCTGGGTTGCGGGCGAGGAGGGCGATGGGATATTCTTTGGCGAAGCGCCGAGCGATGGAGGAGCCGGTGCCGGAACCTACGCCGGCGATGACGGCGAATGCTTTTGTGGACATTGCTGTTGATGATGGGTGGATTGAAGTTGAAAGACGAGGCGGCCAAGGTACTTGGTGATATAGCTATAAGGAAAGGTTGGAGCTAGAGCTTTGACCTGGGTGCTTACATCACACCTCTGGGACCGTCGGTCGTCCGGCTTTACTGGAAGGCCGAAGAGATAGATTTAAACATGTCAGTTCGTCACAGGTTCGCCGTATCTTACAAATATGTATTTCATCTCAGCCAAGTTCTGGTCTGTTGCAAAAGGAAGCCAGAGTTCCTCAAGACCTAGCAGCATGAAAGTATCGATGTCCAGACGATGCTGACTTAGCAAATAGCGAGATCGGATATTTATAGTTTGATCCTTCAGCGGGGTTCTTTGCATGTAGAATGCAGGTTGGTGCCTTTGCCGTGATCACCACCAGTTTATAGTCTAGACCATTATCGAATAAGACTCTTATTACTATTTAACGTTGAGGATCATAACGAGTACCAGACTACCAGCATCAATCATGCAAATCCCGCTCAAGCGTCACCTCAGGCCTATCAATCCGATAGATCACCTTAGCCGTATTTAAATACGCCTCATACTCAACATCGCCGCCCTCATCGTAATGGTAATGTCCGCCTTTGTTCTCACCCTCAGCACTGAAACAATGCGTATGCTCCATCCGCAGACCCATCGCTTTCCCAGGATCCGCCGAGTGCAACACAGACAAACACACAATCGGCGCGTCAAAGTCGTGATACGTCAGCCATTCATTCAGCTGCTTCGCACTTTCAAAGGGCTTCGAAGGAAAATCGGGCATGACGTGGTAATGGGAGCGTCCGGACTTGATGACGAAAGCGCCGCCGAGACTGACAGGTCTGTCATCGCCGTATGCGGCGTTCAAAGCATGGCGGATACATTCTGAGAAACTCTTGTACGAGCCTGTGCGGCCACGTGCTGTGATCTTGAGGACGGGTCCTGGTAGGCCGGTAGAGCCAAAGAGGTTGATCATCAAGGCACAGTCTGTACTAGGGCATTTCTGTACGCTGACTGTGCCGTCTGGCTTGTTGATCTTGGCGAAGTGTGTCTGATTGTTGATGTTATCGAATCCGTTTTCCCAGCTCAAATTGGGAGCCAGTTCTGAATTAGTCCCTAATACATGGAAGGGTCCGGCTCCAGCGCCTATGAGACTCCCTCGATTCGGGTCCATCTCCATGGCTTGTGCGAGTGCTGGTAGTGAGTATTTGCATTCTAGTCTTGGCGAAGGGAACAGGTTTGGCTGGCCACCGACATCTGCGATGCGCTCATCGCCTGTGAGGCCCTCTGTGGCCAGATGGAAAGGTGGTTTTCGAAGGTCTGGACATGTCTCGACACTGACAGAAGAGTGGGTGTAGTTGTTCTCGAGGGCGGGCTTGAGCTTTTGGGCGAGCTCGTCCAGGCTAGGAGCGTCCAAAGGGTATTTGTTCGTTTTCATCGTGTGTATGGATCGGTTTCTTGAGTAGTTGATGTGATTCTTGAACGCGACAAGACGTGGCAGTATGGTGTGCTTTCGCATCGACTGTGCTGAACGCTTGACGTCACTTGACTGATGCGGATGTTGATGTAAATTGATCGGACGGCAACCAAATGATGCAAAGAATCAACGAATTGGCTGTTATGGGATCAATTTCAATAAGTATACATTCCAGCGCAATCGACGAATAATGATGTATCCGTACTTTGGGTTGCCTTCGATCGTTGATCGACGAAAGCCGAGGGAACAACGTGCGGAGATCTGGGTTCACGAGTACGGACAAACTAGGTTCCGACATCGCTGTTATGGTTCAGGAAACGATGTTCACATTGTTATAAATGATCTAGGAATACAGGTCGATCGCTCCTCCTGCATCATCGTATCTTGAAGAAGAAATTATCATTAGTCTGAGCACAACAATCACATTTATATCATCGAAAAAATCCCGGACTTCGCAACGACAACCTCTTCACAGCCTATCATTAAATTACTTGAAGCTCATCTTTCTCATCGTCTCAACACGTCTTTGCTTGTTTACTAAATATCCGTGTTCCGACTCCAACACGAATCCCAGTTGTACCATCGCCACAGATCGAAACAATATCAGCGATCAATCCATCAACCACCAAACCACCCCCGAACGTCACCTCCAACCAACAATGCCACCCAACCCTCAAACCTTTCCTCCCCACCCACCTATCTTCCCAACCTACCTAGACCTTTCCAACCGCGTCGCGCTCATCACCGGCATAGGCCAAGTCGGTTCTCCCAGCAGCACAACCTGGGGCAACGGCGCCGCCACCGCCCGCCTGCTCGCCCACAACAACGTCAAGATCTTCGGCTGCGACCTCTCCCTCTCCGCCGCCGAACGCACTCGCTCCCGCCTTCTATCCGAATTCCCTTCTCTCGACATAACAGTGATGGCCGCGGACGTAACCTCCCCCTCCTCCGTCCAAGCCTTCGTAACCGCCGCCATGGCAAAACACAACCGGATCGACATCCTAATCAACAACGTCGGCATGACAGCCCCCGGCTCTCCTTCTACAATGTCCGAAGAAACCTGGACATCGCAGATCGACCTAAATCTCCACTCCGTCTACCGCCTCTGCCACGCCGTCCTCCCCATCATGGAATCCCAAGCCTCAGGCGGCAGCATCATCAACAACGCCTCTATCACGGCCCTGCGCTACATCGGCAAGCCGCAAATCGCCTACGCCTCCGCCAAAGCCGCCGTGCTGCAATTCACGCGCGCGACGGGCGCGATGTACGCTGCCAAGCATATCCGGTGTAACGCGGTGGTGCCAGGGCTGATGTACACGCCGCTGGTGGAGAATCTGGCGAACAGTGAGAAAGCTGAGGACCGGGAGGTCGCGGGGCGGATTATGGGGCATAATGTGCCGATGGGGTGGATGGGGACGGGGGAGGATGTGGCGAATGCGGTTGTTTGGTTGGCGTCGGGGGCGAGTCGGTATGTGACTAGTCAGACTTTGGTGGTGGATGGGGGGATCACGGAGTCTACGGGGACTGGGTTTGGGGTCGGTGAGGTGAAGTCTAGGTTGTGAGCATGGTTTGGAGATAGTTAGGGTGGAGCTTGTATTCTGTTGTAGCCCGATAAAATACTAGTCCTTGAGCGCCACGCTTGCCATGCATGAACGATTGTAACCAAATTTAAGGATGCATAGTCAACACAACGATCACTTCTTCGCCTTGCCTTTGCCAGCGACACCACCAGCAAGTCTTCCAAGATGACCCAAGCCGCCGACCTTATTCTTAGCAGCCCCGGCACTAACTGGGAGGTTCGGACTTTGAATCCCTGCACCTTGGCCAGGTCGGCCAAAGCCCGTGACACTATTTGGCCTCATGCCAGCAGCGCCAGCGGCTAGGTTCGGAGGTCTTCGGCCAGTTCCGGCACGAGAGTCACTCCTTTTCCCGGGATTCTCAGTCTCAGCCTGCGCCTCTTCGATGTGAGGGTTCAGCTGCCTCAGCTGCGCGCGGCGAACACGGTCTTGCGTGGATCTGAACTTCTCGAGCAGCTCAGCCCATTTGATACCACCATCCTCGCGGCTCTTGAGGCGGTTCTGGCGTTCGAAGGTGCTGACGCTGGAAGGTGTCGTGGGCGGTACACCGCCTGTCCTTGGTGCAATGTGCAAGTACCCGATGGCGCTGACGGAATTGAGGCGGTTCTTCAACGCTGCGAAAGCGCTCGACTGTGGGAGTAGCATGAGCAAGCCATACATGCACTTGTATAGGTGAGGGTAGCGCTCTGGCTCGAGAAGCTGCATGCGAAGGTAGGTGAACACGGGCGATTCGAGGAGTTGAACAAGCTTGTCGATCTGAATGAGCGTGTTGACTGTCATTTCCATGTCGGCAAAGGCTTGTAGCAAGTTATATGCTTGTTCGTATGCCTGTGCAAGCAAGCAGAGCGAGAACGTGGCCACAGCATTGCCACACCAAGCTTTGAACAGCACGGTGAAGAACGTTTGGCTCTCTTTGGATGAGTCGAGCTGGCGAAGGCGCTTACGCAAATCAGCCAGTTCAGGCGCAGTAATGAGATTGTTGTTCAAGTTCTGCACCATGAGTGTAGCAAACTCGATGTCCTCCTCGGTGTCGTATGTTGTGATCAGGATGTCGCTTAGTGTGCGATAGATTCTTTCGGCGGATAGAGAAGTACTGAGCTGTCTGATAATCAAATTACCCCTTGACTGAAGGAGAGAACGGTCTGTGCAGAACAGCGACAGCAAATTCTGCATGAATGATGTGAAGTAACTCTCGTCGCTATTCTTGCTTATCTGGCTGAGCAAGAGAAGATCGCGGGTGACCACAGCCTCTGCCGGGTCGCTAAGCGTCTTCAACAAAGCTGGGAATGTTCCCGCGTGGATAGCCAGGATGCGCCTTGGCGATTTACGATGCAGCATGATGAGCCAGGCAAGAGCAGCAACACGGGTAGCTTCATGTTCATGAAGAAATTGCAGCGTGAGCGCATTGACCGCGGCCTCGTAGTCGAAGTCAATGGTCGACTTGTGCTCTGATGAAGTCTCGTCTGAAAAGGGTTCGGGAGTGCGGTTGTTTGGAGTACGAGACAGAGGCTCGATCGGCTCTGGACTTGCTGGCTTACGCAGAGTCCTTGACATTGGCCCTGACTCGCGGCGGTCACCATTGTTATCTCGGAAGTTTCGTGAGCTGACATTCGCAGTTGACGCTACTGGCGTGTTTGGTTGCTGCTGTGATTGTGGGGTACTGGTATCCGATTTGTTGGGCTCTTCGGGCAATGACATGACATAACTCATCAGTGCCTGATTGACCCGGCTAGCTGCTTGCTTGACCAGATCGACATCATGGGACAGTGCGGGCAGAACCTGTCCCAATAGTCTTGGAGTAAACAGCAGGATGTCTTCCGGACAGATGTCCAAGAAGGCCTCGATCCATTTCAGGGTGGTAACCTGAACTTCTTCGTTTTGTGATTCCGAGAGGAAGGTGACAAGGATGTCAAGAATCTTCTGGTAGTCAATCGGCACGTCCTGGCCAGGGATCCATTCATCCTCCGCATCATCGCCTTCCTTTTCTGTATCGCTCGCTGTTGCCGAGGATGCGTCGTCAGAGGTGGCTCCGCCCTCAAACTCTTCTTCGCCGTCGTTCTGGACGTCTTCTTTCTTCTCTTCTTGTTCGACAGCATCTACCTCGGGCTTCTCGAGAGTCTGACTGTTCTGAAGCGAAGCGTCTGGATCGCTAGGTTTCCTTTCTGACTCGCGTGTGCGACGGCTCTCTGCGATGCCCTTCTTCACTGCGGCAATTTTCTTGATCTCGGCCAGGAACTTGTCCAGCGCTTGTTTTGTCGTCGTGTGAACATCCACGTTCGTGTCCGTAAGATATTTCAGTAGTCCTCCGAGGAAGCTGGGCAGATAGGCGACCAGCTCAAGGTCAGGTATTGAATCCAGCAATGTAATCCAGGACGTCAGAAACGACCGAGTAAAAGGGTTGAGGACATGTATCCGCTCCTGCAACAGCGGAATGAATTTTGGCAGACTGAAAGCCATTCTGTATTCTTCTCGCTCGTTTTCGTCATTGAAAGCATCTTCTGGCAGTAAAATGCTAGCATACGTCGCCGCAGACTCGCTGACGATGTCCTTGATTAGCCGATCAAGGAGTTCTGCACCATTCTTCACACTGAGCTCAGAGTCTGCAGCAAGCTTGCATAAAGCATCAAAGACGTCATTGAAGTAGACCAATACCTCGCCCTTGGCCACTTTTGCTATGTTGTACATGCTCTCACATGCGTAGTATCGTACACGCGCATCCTGGTCAGAGAAGCAAGCCAGAACGGGAGGTACTATCTCACGTAGGTAGCGGGCGACTTCCTGTACTGTTTAGTATATCGCTCTACAAGAGGCATCATAACAAACTTACTGCACCAAGAGCGATTGCTGCTGCTGCCAAACCAATGAGGCCTCCATTTCTCGCGTGTGGTTGATGTACGGCGTATGCGTAGTCGTGGCAGAGCTGATGCACGATTTTGGCAATGCGGTCATGGTTGCCTTCGGCTAGAGCGGATCGGATGGTGGTTTCGAGGCTGTGAGGATTCTCTATTAGCTCTGTTTCGCTCATCCTGCCAGCAGCCATGGTAGACAGTAAAGCCTCATGCGCAAAGTATAAGAGCTTCGCGTCCATCGCAAGCGCCGCGGGCGCATGTCTGCCTCTTGGTGGCTTTCATCCAACAACGGCATGATGCAGAGGTAGGGTATGACATACTCAAGAGCACCACCTTTCCTCTTGTCGTACAGCTTGTCCTGCAACGCCCTTGAGGTTGCAATCTCCATCTCTTCTTCTTATCCTGTTTCGACCCCACCTGCTCTTCGCAGGTTGCACTGATCGGAGCTGTTATAAGCCTCGCGTGATCATCCCGTCGGCGCGTTTGCGTGTTTGTGATGTTGTCCGAGAGGGTTCAGAGTCCAGAATGCAGGGAGATATGTTGGCAGCTTAATATAGTTCACATAAGCCAGGCTGCAGCAATCAAGAAATGGTATTCACCGCGAAACAGGGCGCAAGCAGCAGCTCGTCAGGTTAACCGCCTCGGCAGCACATGCGTTACGACGTCGACGGAACGGTTCACAGGCGTATCTTAGCTCTTTCCTAGCTGCATTGAACGGGCGGCTGTATGCATCAATCAGCCATCGCGGGGAACCCAAATTCGACCCCTCACATTGATTGTGACTGGCTGCAGGTATATGACTGGTCGGCATTGGAGATAACAGTCAGATAAACATTTCTGAGTCGCCCTGCCCTAGCTCCTCTTTCGACCCAATTGCTTAGCAAAACACCCCCAGAAAGACAGCAATCACAATGGCAGACAAGCCTGTTATCCACATCGACGAGGTCGCCGGCCTCGACGTCCCCGAGCAGGACGGTAGCCAGGCAAAGCCCTACAAGAGCGTGCAATTCGCATACCAGCAGCACACCGACACCGCCACTTACCAGTCGCTGAAGAAGGAGGGCGATGAGGAGACTGCCACATACAAGCCTGCCGCCAAGGCCGCGCTCAAGAAAGCTGCCAACTGGGTCGAGCAGCAGAAGAAGAAGGCTGGCAAAGAGAAGGAGCTGGCTTTGAGGCAGAAGAAGGAGGAGGCCGAGCGCGAGAAGGCTCTTGAGGAGGCTAAGAAGATTGTCATCACTGAGGATGCCAGCCTGCCCGAAGCCAAGAGGATCCAATTGGGTGAGGTCAACCCCGAGGTTGTTAAGCTTGGTAGCGGCGAGAGGCCCAAGGAGGTCGACTACAGCAGCCAGAACAGCGGCACTCGCGTGCAGGTCCTTGGTCGCGTGCACAGAGAGAGGAAGCAGAAGGACCTTTGTTTCATCACCCTGCGTGATGGCTCTGGCTACATGCAGTGCGTGCTCGCTGGCCCTCTCGCAAGGACCTACGATGCCGTTACTCTCACTCGCGAGACCAGCATCATGATCAAGGGTGAGATGTGGGAGGTTCCCGCCGGCGCGCACGCCCCGAACAACCGCGAGCTCCACGCCGACTACTTCGAGATCATTGGCAAGGCCCCTGGTGGTGACGAGGCCATCACCAACGTTGTTCAGGCCAAGGGTGACCCCCAGACTCTCCTCGACAGACGTCACCTCCTCCTTCGTGGTGAGACTGGCAGCTCCCTCATGTGGATTCGCGATGCTGTGGAGTTCGCCTTCAACGCCAAGTACCACGAGCTCGGCTACCTCAAGGTCGCTCCTCCAGCACTCGTCCAGACCCAGGTCGAGGGCGGCAGCACCCTGTTCGGTTTCAACTACTACGGCGAGAACGCCTACCTTACCCAGTCCTCTCAGCTCTACCTCGAGACAGTCATTCCCTTCGCCGGCAACACATACTGTATCGAGAAGTCATTCCGTGCTGAGAAGTCTCTCACTCGTCGCCACTTGTCCGAGTACACACACGTCGAAGCCGAGCTCGACTTCATCACATTCGACGACCTGCTTGCCCACCTCGAAGACATGATCTGCGGTGTTCTCGAGCACGTCCTCGCCAACCCTCGCATTGCAGCCATGCTCAAGGAGCTCAACCCCGACTTCAAGATCCCCGAGCGTCCCTTCAAGCGCATGCGCTACAGCGATGCCATTGACTGGCTGATCGAGCACGAAATTCCCAACGAAGAGGGCCAACCTCACCAGTTTGGTGACGACATTGCTGAGGCTGCCGAGCGCCGCATGACCGACATCATCAACAAGCCCATCTTCCTCACCCATTTCCCCGTCGAGATCAAGGCCTTCTACATGCAGAAGGAGAAGGCTGACCCTCGTGTCACCGAGTCCGTGGACGTTCTCATGCCCGGTGTTGGCGAGATCGTTGGCGGTAGCATGCGTATGGACGACTACGATGAGCTGATGGCGGCATACAAGCGTGAGGGCATGGACCCCAGCCCTTACTACTGGTACACTGATGTCAGGAAGTAAGTTCAATCCGAGAATCGACCAAGTCAGAATGACATGTACTAACATTACTCTCACAGGTACGGTTCTTCTCCTCACGGTGGCTACGGTCTTGGACTGGAGCGCTTCCTCGCCTGGCTGTGCAACCAACACACAGTGCGCGACACCTGCTTGTACCCCCGTTACATGGGCCGCTGCAAGCCTTAGACGTGTTGTTGTTTCTTGTTGGGCGTAGCTTTGTTCGTTCTGCCTGCATAAGCGTTGATGTGGATGGATTGACTACTGCTTTAGATGAAGAGGTCATGACGATAAATGAAACGATTGTAGCTCTTCCATGTAAGACTGACTCGGTGGCGTCGAAACGGGCGTTTTCGCATTCTACAACGATTGTTGCCGATGCTATTCCGTATATGAGCTGGTAAGAGCTTCTGATAGGTCCCAAAGATATCTGAGCATGGTGTAGCTTTTGTTCTTGGCTTCTAGTATGACTCTGCAGTCTTTTTGGTTCATTAGCTACATGTATGTCTGACCAAGTTGGTCGGTACCGTCGTTGAGTCAGACAGATTGATGTGACCGACCAAAAGCGTATCTAATCATCAGATAGAGAATTCTCCCACCGAATATTGATATGGTAACCTCTTACTGGCCTTCTTAATATATATTGCCAGTATCTCGTGTTCCCGGACCGATTGCCACTCAGTTGACCATACGCAGACTAATGCATCGTGCCATTGCATAGCTTCAGCACCTTGGAGCGACTCCCAATACATCGCGCACAGCATATATACCGTCAATGCAAATAATGCACCATGATTAAGCCGCTGCAGCGATACCCGTCCTCGGTAATGTTATCGCGCAAGATATCGTGGTTTATGTACAGCGATGCGGCTCAAGAGTGCTGATTGGCCAGCGAGCGATTTAAGCCGAAAGCCTCCTCCGAAGCAGCCCGGACTTCTTCATCTGGCTCGAGCAAGCAGCTCATCAACATTGCTAAGCCCAGTCTTTTAGACCTCACCAGAACACCATCCCCCTCCGCGCCACCACCCTCACACCTTGCGCCGCCGCTCCTCTCCACCCCTCTCCGCCCCTCCGACTCTCGCTCTACATTTTGCGGCCATGTTCAAGCAGCTCATCCCCCGCGCGTCCACTCGCGGCGCCCTTTCTTCCGGCTTCCAGAGTGCCCAGGCTCTTCGTTCAACAGCACCCAGCACAACTCTCCTCCAGCAGCGCATATGGCAAAGACGAGGCTACGCGACCGAGACTGGTAAGGGCTTTGTATTGGCATTGCTGCGGTTGATGACAGGCAGGCTGACGTTTGCGCAGAGGAGAAGGACCTTGTTATCATCGGTGGCGGTGTTGCCGGCTATGTCGCCGCCATCAAGGCTGGCCAGGAGGGCCTCAAGGTACGTTCAAGAGCGCGGATATATACATGGGCAAGAGGAGAGAATATCCTCTGACAATTCACTCTACAGGTTGCTTGCATCGAGAAGCGTGGCTCCCTCGGCGGTACTTGCTTGAACGTCGGCTGCATTCCCTCAAAATCCCTCCTCAACAACTCGCACCTCTACCACCAGATCATGCACGACTCAAAGAACCGCGGTATCGAGGTTGGCGACGTCAAGCTCAACCTTGGCCAGATGATGAAGGCCAAGGAGAGCTCCGTTGGCGGCCTCACCAAGGGCATTGAATTCCTGTTCAAGAAGAACAACGTCGAGTACATCAAGGGCACTGGCTCTTTCGCCGACGAGCACACCGTCGCCGTCAACCTCGTTGACGGTGGCGAGACCAGCGTCCGCGGCAAGAACATCATTATCGCGACCGGCTCTGAGGCTACTCCCTTCCCCGGCCTTACCATCGACGAGAAGAAGGTCATTACCTCCACTGGCGCCATTGCCCTTACTGAGGTCCCCAAGAAGATGAGCGTTATCGGTGGTGGTATCATTGGCCTCGAGATGGCCTCCGTCTGGTCTCGTCTCGGTGCTGAGGTTACCGTTGTCGAGTTCCTCGGCCAGATCGGTGGCCCCGGCATGGACGCTGAGATCGCCAAGAACATCCAGAAGACCCTCGGAAAGCAGGGCCTGAAGTTCAAGCTCAACACCAAGGTTGTCAGCGGTGACAGCAGCGGAGAGGGCGTCAAGCTCGAGCTTGAGGCTGCCAAGGGCGGCAAGCCTGAGACTGTAAGTCCATCCGCGTTTCGATGTTTCCCGAGTAACCAAGCTGACATATCTTTTTCCAGCTCGACTCTGATGTCTGCCTCGTCGCCATCGGTCGTCGCCCCTACACTGCCGGTCTCGGCTTCGAGAACATCGGTCTTGAGACCGACAACCGCGGCCGCCTCGTGATCGACCAGGAGTACCGCACCAAGATCCCTCACATCCGTGTCATCGGTGACTGCACATTCGGCCCCATGCTTGCCCACAAGGCTGAGGAGGAGGCCGTTGCCGCCATCGAGTACATCACCAAGAACTACGGCCACGTCAACTACGGCGCCATCCCCAGCGTCATGTACACCCACCCCGAGGTCGCCTGGGTCGGCCAGAACGAGGCCGAGCTCAAGGAGGCCGGCGTCAAGTACAAGGTCGGCTCCTTCCCCTTCAGCGCCAACTCCCGCGCCAAGACCAACGCCGACTCCGACGGTCTCGTCAAGTTCCTCGCCGACGCTGAGACCGACCGTATCCTCGGTGTGCACATTGTCGGCCCCAACGCCGGTGAGATGATCGCCGAGGGCACCCTTGCCCTCGAGTACGGCGCTTCCACCGAGGACATTGGCCGCACTTGCCACGCTCACCCCACGCTCGCTGAGGCCTTCAAGGAGGCTGCCATGGCCACCTACGGCAAGGCTGTCCACTACTAGAGGAAGAACGAAAGACGTTTCGGCGGTAATGACGAAGTAGTGGTGGTGATGTCCGATTGATCGAATCAAACGGGCATAGCTTTTATTCCAGCATTTCACCCTGGCGCTACTCGAAGCGGGCGAGATACTGGAAAAAAGGGAAATCGGGGGTTGTGGGTTTTTCTCTTGTCTATAGTCCCATGTTGTTGTTGCAGCACTTGTCACTTTTATATCTATTTTTATTCTCTGTGGTTTTTCAGAGAATGGGGTTTGAAATGTATCATATCATAACCATGTCACAAGCAAGTAAGCAATCCGCGGGATGAAAAAAAAAAAGTTCCACCATCTGTAGATTTCCTCAAAGCCTTGAACAACAGACTTGATCGATGTGAGTCTGATCTGACTTGTGTTGCATTCTCTTCTCGGTTTGGCCAGTCAACAAGTGATGTCAAATTTAGTTTCGGAGGAATAGTGGATATGAGATTCACCAATTCACTACAGATCAAAACGTACCATAAATCGGCGCCAGGCTTTTCAAACAACATCATTAGGGGTACTGAGTTGAACAAAGTCAGGTCGCTCATCACCTCCAGACACCTTTTGGAACGAACCAAGGAGAAGTCGTCAGCCAAAAGTCATCGCGAAAAGGCCAGCCCGTTTTGCATCAATCAACCGACGATGATCCGAGAAGAAAACAAAACAGAGGGAACGAATCACAAATATGAAATAAAAACTCCAGGTCTTCCATTTGTTCTTGAGAGTTCTATTCTGCCCTTTTCAACTCGCTCGTTATCCTCATCAAAAGAACTATGATTACTTTCGTGTAGGCAAAGAACGCGTGTCAGTCATCTTCAATCTTTCACCTTTCGTCACTCAATAAACAAGAAGAAACCCCCTCAAGCAAAGAACGCCTATATGCAAAGCTTTTCTGTTGTTCTTGCGGTCTCGATTACACACACGAAATCAGGTGCACCTAGCGCCGATGCCATCGGTGACTTGACGCAGGGCCTGGAAGTTGGCCCATTTGGGGAATTGGTCGTCTTTGGTGGCGGGCGTGACGTCTGCGCCGACGACGCTGACGGAGAGGTTGGGGACGTCGGCGAGTGGGATCTCGGTGCCGTCAAACTGGAAGGGAAGTGTTAGTGGGATGTTGACATATTTGGAGGGGTCGAAAAGGTCAAGCTTACTTTCGCCACCCTGTACTGCAGGTTGTTGGTCATGTACTCTTCGACAGAGCCCGGTTGTCTGGAGCGCATCTCGCCGGCCTTGAATCTCTCGAGCAGAGCGCTGTTCAGGGGGATTGTGCCTGTGACTTTGATGCCAGACATCGCGGCGCGCTTCGCCTTTTGTGCATCGTCTTTGATGTCCTGGGGGATCATCGAGAATACTGCGTGAGTGCCCACGAGGTTCGGCTGTGTCGGCCAGCACTTCGGATCGGAACTGTCGAAGTTGCCCAGGAAGACGTAGACGGCATACGAGCCGTTGCAGCTGAACTTGTCACTGACGATGTTGGCGATGTACTCGCGACGCTTTGGTGGTCCGTTCTTAGCGGCAGCGTCGCGCTCACGCAGACCTGGTTCCGGCTCAGGCGCATCGAAATCGAAGAATCGCTTTGAAAGCAGGTTATCGCCGCCTGTGTTGCTACCATAGAGCTTGTTGATAGCTACTTTCACCGCAGACACGCTTGCGTTGTTCTGCAGCTCGGGGTATGTATACCCAAAGGTTTTGGTCGATCGAGCCAATTTCGCAGTCCACTTGTCGCCCTTAGCGTTGAGGTGGAACGGGTCGAGAGCTAAAATTTGTTAGTATTCTTTCGGTGAAAAAAGACATTTTGCAAAGAGAGAGACCTACGAGTATCCATATCTATGCGCGCCCTCTCGGGGATCGTATATGAGCCCTGCCAAGCGATGTTGGGCTCGACGTAGCTGTCTGGATACACAGCTTGCCACAGAGCAAAGGCTCGATCAACCATCATGTGGTGAAGCCAGAAGATCGGGTCGTAGGCTGAGTAATCCAAGTAGGTCATGTGTCCGCCACTGCCAGTGGCACCGTGGATCACATCGTGAATAGATTCCAGGCTGTCCGCGTTCTTGAATTCTCCGCCAAAGTTGTAGGACTCGGTGCTGAATTCGCTGTAGTTACCGTAGAATGTAAAGAGGTTGTATAGACGGTCTCTGAAAGATATACGGCTGTTGTCCAAGATGGGACCGATGGCGCTGTCCTGGCTGAATGCATCAGCAAAGTTGGTATTCGGGGCACGAAGGCTTGTGTTCCAGTAGCCCCACTGCGTGCGACAGTTAGCTTTTGTGTAACAAAAAACATGTGAGCTCTCGATACTTACTGGTTGATAGTAGAAGTCACCCATCGAGACTGGGTGGAAACGATAGGCATACAGCGGGTTCGGGATCTCAGTCGTTCCGTTCGGCATTATGACACTCACGGTCCGAGACGTCATGCTACTCGGCATCACACTCGTGCCATCTGGTGGTTGGGCAGCCCAGTCCCAGTACGGGTGACGCCAGGAGAGCGCAGCCTGAGCATATCTATTGCGGGTTGCACCAGCTGGGAACTCGTTGACAGCGGCTACGATGTGGGAGTAAAGAACTTGCTGTGAGGTGCGTGAGCAGATAATCCCTCGGCTAAAAGTAAAAAAGAATACTAACCTCGTAGAGCGCCAGGTACGGCCTGTGCCATGGAAGAAACAGTTGCGACAAGTGAGCGCAGTATCCGGGATGATCAACACCAGGTGCCGGACCAACGCCGTCCCATGGGACATACGGTCTGCCATGAATTCCTGCCAAAAGTCAGTGAGTGCACATGGCTGCTTTTAGGATATCGCAACTTGCCAGCCACCTGATAGTACGACAGCTTCTCGCTCTGGTTGGAACGCATGAAGCGGTTCATGCCGAGAAGGTAGATGTTCCATTGGTCTGGATTCTTCTCCAGCTGCCGGATCTCGAGCCTGGGTTGAGTACCGGTGCCTTGGATGCCGGTGACTACGGTGTAGCCGGAGGAGTTGGCAGAAGCCTGACGACGATGGAGCAGTTGCTCGGCATCGTCCTCATTGCGGGCGAGTTCTTCGATCTGGTGTTTGAGCAGAGGCGCGACAACAGCCGCAGAGACGAAGTGCAAGAAAATGGCGAAAGCCAGAAGACGCGACAGGACCGCCGGGAAACGCATGTTCGCAGGAGTGTGAACGATCGGATGCTCCCAGAGAGTGAGCGTGGTGCAGGAAAAGAACTCGGTCTGGATGCGGAGGGTGATGTACAGGCCTGGTCAGGCGGGCGAAGTGGAGGTCGTAGGGATACTCAGGCACGAACGTGGCGGGTGCAAGAATGAAGTCTGGAGGTGAAATGGAGATTGATGTCTGATGAGGTCGAGGTGGCGGAGAGCAAACGCAGCTTCGCCACGCGGCGTTTGTTGACTGTTGGGGTGTTGTTCTGCCAGCTCTCGGGAAGTCGGTGCCGCGTGAGGAGCGCAATGGTAGTTAGGCAGGAACGACTGGCGCTGAGCGAAAGAGACGGCTGAATCAAAAGCTGGGAGGAATGGGAACAGAAAGGAGCAGCGTCGCAAGGGAAATGAAAATGGAGGTCAAGCAGGACGGGACAAACACATAAGAAGCGGCTGATGTCACCTTGCCGAATGCCTCACAGGGTTGCAGGGCTGAGGCGAGGTTGATTTAAGAAGAGTCGTTGGTGCATGCAGGGCGAAAGAGGCTGGTAAGGGAATGAATGAACCGCCGGGCAGTGCGCAGCGCCTGCGACTTCGTGTTCGTCCACTCACTGATCACAGTCAATGCAGTGATAGAGGATAGTTGCATGCGCAGAACCACGCACCAGCTGACGGCAAACGAGCTACGCCGTGGCATATCGTGTGGACTGGCAGGATAGTAGCGTGCGGGACATGTGCTGGTGGCTTGACCAGGGCAATGACATGAGCACGCCAGATCGCATGGGGCTTACATTGGAGGCGTCATTCGACTGACTGTCAAACATCCCTCTGGCCGCAAATAGAAATGCGATGGAAAACAGAACTGCAAGTTGCCCGTCCGACCACCTTCCACGCAGAGGGCGTCGTGCAGATATGCGTAAACGAAGCCAATATTTCGAGCCCCCAGCCAATCACAGCCGAGCATGTCGACCTCCTCTCAGATGTCCACTCCGACATCTGAACCTCATAGAAATATCGACCCCTCACCGCCTGCAAGACCAGCCATCCATGTGAGCGTCACGGCATGGACGTCGTGAGCTACAGCGTGCTCGCCTTCTCGCCTTGCGCCACAGCCAAGAAACCTGCTTCCAGATGCCACGCCTCACTATCCTGTACCACGGTTGACCTCGAGTCTGACTTCTTCATGCTCGAGCTGCTACTGTACCATGCGCTACGCCATTGGAGTTGCTGGGGAAAGTACATGCATTGCAAGGCCGTGTCGTGTCCGTCAACAACTTGCGATCTGCTGCGCGTAGCCGTGGGTGAGCTGCGAGAGACATCGCACAGCATATGCAGGTCCGTCGGGGGGAACACTGCGCTGGTACGTCGTTTGCCGGGTCAACCGGGTGCATGTATTCCTGGAATATCCATTCATGCTACCTCCTGCTATGTATAGTGCATATTCCGAACGTCCACTCATGACAATCAAATCCACGATCACTTCCTACAACCATTGCTTCCACCCGCAAACCAACTCCCACACAATGCCACATTGTCTCCCCCCCCCGCGCAACAACAAGCAAGGGACCGCACGCACACGCACACCACACCTTGCGCAACATCTTGGTCTCACCTCCCACCACACCCTCCTCTGCATCCAATCACAACCACAGCGCACTCGCCAAAAAATACGAGCATAATCCTTCGAAGATGGTGACACGAACAAATCAATAAAATCGCAACGCAGAGAGATTAGCCATTTGGACTCGTGGTGTAGAGGGTTGTCTTAGACTGACAAGCACGCGGTGTGTCTCTCAGTTTGTACGCTCGACTTGTCCATTGCCCATCTTCTATCGATCATTACACGAGTGAGTGGATGGTTGTCTCAGACTGACATGCGAGACGATATGCCATTTCCAGAGGGTCCCCTTCACACCACAATATGTCTTTGGTGCGACCTTCCTTATCGTCTCGAAAGAGGCTCGTCACGATCGAGTCTTTTGATTGGCGGTAGCGAACTCGGAGGGTTTCCCATTTTTGCTTTTCGATAAGAATGCTGCCCTGCTGAACCTATAATTAACACTTTTCGAAATTGATTCCTCGCAGAAAAGTGACAGATCATATTTTGCAGGCTGGAGAATGAACGCCATGAATTTGTTTCGCCACCCAAAGCCACCCAGAGACCACAAACGCCGCAGTGTGTATCTTTCCCTCAGCGCACACACAGGATGCAAGAAAGAGCGCAAAGACTCGTAAACAGAAGAAAAGCGCTGAACAGAACAGAACAGAACAGAATTATGCTTTACAATCCCCCCAGATCAAATCGTCTACTGCTCGTTAGCAAGCACCATCTTCTCTCTCTCGCTGCGTCTCTTCTTCTGGTCTTTGCGCGCGTGCTTGCGCTCGTTCTCTTCCCTGCGCTTGATCGCCTTGATCTCCTCGCCCTTGATCTCGCCGGCCTTCTTGACCTGCTTAGGCACGTGCCTGTGCCTGCCGATACGGCGGATCTCGGGCATGTGCTTGTAGCGCTCCTTAAGAGCCTCGTCGTACTCTTGCTTCTGGCGCTGCGCGGCAGATTTGATGCCTGATCTGGCCGAGGCGTTGGCGCGCCAGAGACGCACGTTGCCGTCGTCGGAGCCGGAGAGCACGTAGTTGTTGTCGGGCGTCCAGGCGCAGGAAAAGACGCGCTGCATGCGCTTGGTGTGGTAGATGTCGCGGCTGTGACCCTGGTTGCGCTTCCAGAGGCGGATGCTGCGGTCGTAGGACGCTGAGACGAGCTCTTCGCCTGTGGGGGAGAAATCGATGTCCATGACGGCGCTGACGTGGTCTTTGAGGATGTTGAGGGCGCGGGAGAGGTTGCGGGAGTCGAACAAGTAGATGTTGTGGTCTTCGTTTGCAACGGCGAAGTTGAAGGCTTCCATGGGATTCCAGCAGACGGCGTTCGAGGTCATGGTCATTACGGATCGGTGGAGAGGGGTATTTGTGCGGAGATCGTAAAGCACAAGAGAGCGGTCCGAGGCGGTCGAAGCGATGAGTGACGTTTCCGTCTGGTTGAAGGCGAGCGAGGTGACCGAATCGACGCTTGTAGGCCATGCCAGGTTTGTCGTAGGTCCTGAGTTGGGTCTGTTCAAATCGTACACGGAGATACCAGAGTGAGCCACGGCGAACGAAGGATCGCTACGGTGGCGAGAAATCGCGTTGAAGCCAAAGTCTCCCAGCCAAGTAGAGACAGGCGCACTCTTCGAAGGTGTGTTGTATGGGTCGAATAGCTTCACAGTCCGGTCGGTTCCACATGACAAAAGCTTTTGATCCTGCGTCCAGCATACGCCCTTGACGACGTTTGAATGTGCTTGTCCCTGCCAGACCTCATCCTGACTGGGCAAATCCCAGACCTTCACAACACCATCACCACTGCCACTTGCGAATCTTTCTAATGACTTTGGGTCTTTCGCGATTGTGTACACTCCGTCAACGTGTCCTCGTCCAAGATCGGCAACAAAAGGCGCCGCGAACATGCGCTCCAGCTTTGTCGCATTCAATGCACGCGTGTATTCTCTCGCTCTTTCAAACGGGTGAAGGGCAGGATCCAGGTTTCGAGGCGTGCGAGCGACATCACTGCCGGGCGCCTGGGCGGACGATGCCGATCGGGTGAGCGCCTTGATCTTCTGTATGGTTTGTTAACAAATGCGACTTCGTCAGGCGACCCGCTGGCACTTACCATAGCGAAAGATAGTCCGTGATCTAAGGTGTATGGTTTTTCGGCGACCGGATCTCAAAAAGTCGTCCGCGACCCTTAGACGCGGGATGGCCCTTCTTATCTTGCATAATCGCGAAAGCTTATTTGCGACGCGGGGTTTTAGCGCCGAGGTTGACCTCGATGATGATGTTTGATGTGGACTCTTCCATCACTTGCATTTGTGCCGGCATTTGCGGTGATTGGTAATCTGCTGGTAGGTTAAATCGGAACGATTGAGATTGCTGTCTGCTTTGTACCTCCATACGATATACATGTCTCTATCTTATCGTTGCTTCGTGAGAATCCATCCCATCCGCCACCTCACACGAACTCACAGCACTAGCTGCTCAATAACCAGAACTCCGGTACTCACGTCAATACATACGAAGAAAGTGCAATACCTACAAACACAACGCAACATGACTACATCATCAGTCCCCGACTTCCCACCCAGCGCCATCCGCCCAATCCTGGACGAAGTAACATCTCTCCTCAAATCCCGTGGCGAGACCATCAGCATCGCCGAAACAGCCGCCGGAGGCCTCATCAGCTCATCAATCCTATCGACACCAGGCGCCTCCAAAATCTACCAGGGCGGCTTAACTCTGTACACTCTACCATCCCGGATTGCCTATGCCGGATGGACCCAAGAAAGCATCGCTAACTACAAGGGTCCCACGACCGATATCGTCTCTGGTCTTGCGAAGCATGTCAGGAAAGATCTAGGCAGCACGTACACGCTTTCTGAGAGTGGAACTGCTGGGCCTACGGGTGGCTCGACTGAAAACCGCAAACCAGGGTATGTTGCGCTGGCTGTGGATTGTGACAGGGGGACTTTTACTAGGGAGATCAAGACGGGGCTTGGGGAGGACCGGATTGCGAATATGGTGCAGTTTGCTGTTGAGGGTTTGACGTTGTTGAGGGATGTGATCAGTGGAGAGGCGAAGCTGTGAGGTCCATCGTTGAAGTCAAGGATCAAGGCCTACACTTAGTGGGATGGAGCAGTTAAAACAAATGTCTTGATACATCATGCATTGAGGCCAGCATTGTTCCAATCTTCAATCGAAATTCTCGAAGAGCTACTGACCGTTATTGGCAATGCTCGGCGGTGCACAAATGATCTATCCAGTCTACTGCTTTTCCACCCGATCCAGAGCAGCATCTGCAAAGCAATACCTACTCACTACCAGAAGAATATCGCCATACATGGCAAAAGAGCAAAAGGAAAGGTCCTACCCGGAATCGAACCGGGGTCGCCCGGATGTCCTACACCACGATGTGGTGTCGATCAGAACCGGAAGTGATAACCGCTACACTATAGAACCGTTTTTGGTTCATCGAGTGGAATTAACTCAATCGATGGTGCAAACGCCAGGAAATTAGATTATGAACTCTATGATAAAGTTCTATCTAAGTCCTCGATGAGATGGAAAGCTCTCGTCTCAGAAAGAGCAAGATGGGAAAGCGTTCGTCTCAAGCATTCGAGTCTGCTTTGAAACCATGTTCAGTGTACTTCGCGAAACCCGAGTGTTGAAAGCTAGTAACACCGATGTCAATGTTTCCATGTGACTCAAGTAGATGTTTGGTCTCAAACACACAGTTTGCAGTCAAGCTTTCTGATTTCGGGCTCCAGCAGGTCGATATGATCGTACGACCACCAGAACGATATGCTACTATACTTAGCATAGACTAGATATCCGTCTAAGTTGATTACAGTCTGAAAATACGGAACATATGGTTCCAAGGCAACTTTCTGTGACGATTTGGAGGAAGAGTGACATGCATGCTAACCCCAAACACTAACCCTACGTATGCATACTTCATGGCTTCGCTAAAATCGGTCAACTGTACACGCTCCTAAGCCACGGGTTGGACGTACCTAGTGAGAGACGTACTAGATGAGTTCAACGATGATTGAAGCTATTGTGCATATATGAAACAGCTTTGAAGGAGACGAGTGAGTGTAGATAGCCATCCACGAAGCCACGTGAAGACGCGCGACTAGCGCCAAAGTTACATCAAGAAAGCCGAAAGCGATTGGAAGCTCTCTCCCCGCGACACGCAAGACATCCGATAAATTATTCCAATCGTTCATGCATTTCAGCGCCCACGCATCTGGTTCCTAAGCATCATTTGCTTCGCAGTGCAAGCTGGTCTGCACATGTAATCAATCCTACAAGCTCGCTTCTAGGCCGCTTTGAGACAGTGCATGTCAGCTTGGGCTCTCTTTGTCGTGCGGAGCTTATGCGTTTGCTTCTGACCACTTGCAGCGACACTTTGCCAGCTTTGGACAACACACGTCCGGACCTATATTAGACGTCGTACATTTCAATTGTGAGCGCCAGTACTGCGACTCACCAAACCATTAGTGCCTTTCCCGGTCAATCGAAAAACTAGGATCCTCCTACAGTAGCGATCCTCCCACCAAAATGCTAAGCGACAACGAGCTGGCCGAGACCAGCTTGAAGCTTCAGGACTTCCATCTGGCAAACGCAAAGCAGCAAGAGACGTTGGCCGAGGTACTGGAGAAATATGGAACACTCATCGAAAGCTACAAGCGGCTGAAGAGCGACTATGAGGAAGAGAGAGATTCTCGGGAGCGGTACAAGCAGATGGCTAGGGGACAGGAGCGTAATCCGTTTGTCCTAGTACTTGTGGATGGTGATGGATACGTTTTTGACGACGACCTTGTCAGCAACGGCGCCGAGGGAGGCCAGAGAGCTGCACAACTGCTCAATGAGACAATCCTGTCAAGTCTACGCACCCGCGGTCTAGAAAACTGTCGCATTATGGTTCGTGTCTACTCGAACCTTGCCGGACTATCCAAGACACTCAGCAGAGTCAAACTATGCGGAGCAGAGAAGCGTTCACTTGCGTCCTTCGCCGCCAACTTTACACGATCAAACGAACTGTTCGACTTTGTCGACGCTGGAGAATTGAAGGAGAATGCGGACTCCAAAATCCGCGCTTTGTTCCGACAGTTTGTCGATAACACCCAGTGCCGACACATTTACTTTGCTGGATGCCACGATGTAGGCTACATCAACGAACTCATCCCTCACAGGAACAACCGTGAGAAGGTGACCCTTGTGAGGAATTATGCCACTCATCCAGAATTCACCAAGCTCGGTTTCCGGCTTGAAGATTTTCCAGGAATTTTCCGCAACACACCTGTAGATGCTTCGAATGCCCAGCCTTACAAGGCTCCAACCCCAGCGACCAAAGCCCCATCGGTTTCTAACACATCGGAACAATCCAAGGTGAAGCCCTGCTACTTCTTCACCAAGGGACAGTGCAAATATGGCGAGGGTTGTGTCAACATGCATGTTAGATCGACGAACGGAAGCGGAGGTCCCATTACGCAAGACCAACCATCGTCGACCAGCACTTCATGGCGGAACGCTGCGCCGGAATCTAAATTCGGTTCCACTAGCGACAACGACTTTATGAGGAGTAATGGCCATACGCCGCAAGCATCAACTTCCCACAGTAATAGTGATCAGACAGATCCCGACTTCTCCGCTTTGCTACCTCACGCTGACAGTGTGCCGCCTGGCTATGTTGCGATCAATGCCAAAGGAGAACGTTTGGATATGTACATGCCGCCTGTTACAACGGAAGTGCGCAATCGCTTCGCCAAGCGTGTTGCTAATAAGAAGCTATGCAACAAATTCCACCTCGCCGGCGACTGCCCGGACGGTGACTGCCCATTCGACCATTCGCCAATCGATGCAGATCTTCGCAACTACCTTCGCTCCATTGCTGCTGCCACGCCGTGTACTCGCAGGAGTGCGTGTAAGAACCTCACATGCTTGAATGGTCACGTCTGCCAAAAGTCAGACTGCAAATACAGAGGCGGTAAATTGTTCTGCAAGTTGCCTGGCCCTATGCATTATGTTCAGCTTCAATTCAAGGAATGGGTCCGAGGAGTCTCGCCGCCGCAAGGAAAGCGCGAGAGCTCACAGAGCAAAGACGCCTCGGGATCACCAACACCTCCACTACAGAGTGACTACGACAGTCCTCTTAAAAGCCCCACAAGCAGTGTCAATGCCACCAGATCCTTCTTCGGCCTGAATCGAGGTATGTCGGAGGACAGATCTGTTGGTCCTGCTGCCGAGAGTGATGATGAATACCTGGCTGGAAAAGCAGGCGCGAAATTAAACCTCGACAGCGACCTGGACTAGGAAGTCCTAACTCGGCCGTCGGTATGTGGAGGTATACGGAATCTGCTTCGAAGGAACAGGCAGAATGGAGACGATATATCCGGACGCAGGAGAAATGCTGATCAGTACATGCTTAACGCCAGGCTAAGGAATCTTATCCTTACGTAGGCGGTGCCAGAAAGGCGGGGCTGTGGGGTGTGGGTATGCACATGGGCATTGAGGTTGCATTCCTACGCCGCGAGAAATCATTCTTGAGACAGACAGACGAAAGCTGGACCTGATTGTTGTAGCTATAGTCATTGAGCAGGTCCGAGAGCATGCCAAGTAGTGTGCAAGAGCTATAGCAGATAGCAAAGCGCTGTACAACTGTACAAGTATACAGCTATGTACGTACAGTATAAAGAAGATCGACAGAAACTCCCTGCCTCGGTTAGCCCAAATACTCGTAGGATCATCAAGCCGAGTGCAGACCGAGCAACGTCTACGCTAATGTACTAGCTCTGCCATCGTGTATACCGTAGCACCGTGCAAGCATCTACACGCGTGCAGTAGCTGAACCCAAGGAGATCGCGATTGGCGGTAAATTGGGGCAGATGTCTACCTCACGTCCCTTTGGTATTGACCTCCGATTCTGTGACTACTCTCGAAACAGCAGGAGATAATTGGCATTGGCGATTGACGAGAATCCTTCAGCACGACCTATCAATGCACAGCCGTCAGCTGTATATAAAGAGTAAGTCCTTGCAATGCATTTCCAAGACCACCAGAATCATCACAGACAACTATCACAATGCGTCTCTTCAACACTCTTTCCGTCGGACTCGCGACTTTGGCTACTTCTCCCGCGGTTTCTGCCTATGCCGCTCCCGGAGCATGTTCTGGAGTCTGCAACAATGCCCACGATCCCAGCATCATCCGCCGCCAATCCGATGGCACTTACTTCCGTTTCTCAACTGGCAATAAGGTAGCCATTCACACTGCTCCATCCCTCTCCGGCCCATGGACCTACAAGTGCGCTATGCTGCCATCAGGTTCAAGCATCCCGCTCAACGGTAACCAAGACCTCTGGGCTCCAGACGTCATTCAAGTCGGCAACACGTACTACGTGTCCTACACTGTGAGCGCTTTCGGGGACCAAGACAGCGCCATCGGCCTGGCAACTTCTGATACCATGGACTGTAACTCGTTCAAGGATCTCGGAGCCACAGGCGTCCAATCTCACGCAGGCGACAACTACAACGCGATTGATAGCCAGATCTTTAAAGACGGCAACAGCTATCAGATGCAGTTCGGATCCTTCTGGAGCAACCTGTACCAAGTCAGCATGAACAACCCGCCTCTCAAGTCGACCGGTGCCAGTCGCCACCTTGCGTTTCAGCCGGCTGGCACTCACCCCGAAGAGGCTCCGTATATGATTAAGAACGGCAACTTCTACTATCTCTTCTGGTCCGAGGGATCCTGTTGTCATCTCGACACGGATCGTCCTGCTCCTGGAGCGGAATATAAGATCAAGGTTTGCAGGTCGTCTTCGGCTACTGGTGGATTTGTAAGTCGTCCTTTGGTTGTGTCTGATGCTGTAGGATATGTGCTAATTATTGTTTGCAGGTCGATGCTGCTGGCGCATCTTGTCTGACTGGCGGTGGAAATATTGTTCTTGAGTCGCATGGCAATGTTTACGCGCCTGGCGGACAAGGTGTTTATGACGATCCGGTTGAAGGCTGGGTCCTTTACTACCACTATGTTAACACGAACATTGGGTACGCTGATGGACAGAAGCAGTTTGGGTGGAACAAGATTGCTTGGAACAATGGTTGGCCGACGGTGTGAGCCCGTTACACAAGGGTGTACTAGATTGGGACATGAGCTTTCGCATCGTATGTTTCTTCGAGAAAAAATATTTTCGTTCAATTGATGGTAGCATTCATCCGTCGATTGCACAATAGAGCTGTCAGCAATCACAATACTTATCGGTGCAATTCCTCTCATGAAATAATTTGTTCTGCCGAATAGACTCTGAAGCTCTTAATCTCCCAGTATGCATCCTCAAATGCAGTGGCGTTATTCGCAACAAAATTATGGCAAGTCGATGGGCAATCGCCCTGGCCGCTGTATATCGACTCCGCGCCAGCCCAGTCGCCGCAGAGAGCGATATTCATGATGATGCTGGCGTTTCGGAAATGGTTGCCGATGTTGCAATGAGTATTGGGGAAGTCAGCAGTAGGTTCGCCCCACGTCGATGGATCGGGAACAGTGGCTGTAGTGTTTGCGAGATCGTCTGGCTCAGTGCCGCGGCCAAAGAACCACATGCGGATTCCGTCACTACGCCATTCCGTGGCATAGATACCACCACCGTTCTCATTGAACGCTGCTCCTGAGCTTTCGGTGGGTGCTTGGACACCACAACCTGCGTTGCCGTTCGCTGAATACAGACATTCCTCTTCAAGAGCCTCACCAGTCTGCTTGCGACGTACGTTCATCTTACATCCTTTGGTTGTATGAAGCGTGAATTGATTGCCAGCAGTTGCGCGGTTGACAGACTCGGCAACGTCGATTTCGCCTACATGAAGTATTAGCTGTCATTCATTACCAAGACAGACATCCGTTGAACTGACCATTGTCTGGCCAATTTTCATCGTCGCAGATCCACAAAGCAGGCCAGGTTCCACAGCCGACCGGCGAATGCAATACGTCAAAGATGAATAGACCTGAGTCGTACTGCTTCTTGGAAGATATGCGAACAGACCAGCGACCCGTGCTAGTATCATATTCGTCTGATGTCGTGTCTACTCGTAGAATGGCAGAACTCTCCGAAGCATATGTCAAGTTATGTGCCGGTTGTGTCGCTGCGTCCTCGAGAACATAGTGCACGAAGCCGTTTGTTGGATCGGCCTGGTTGAAGAAATTGAAGCCGTCGAAGAAATTGGGTCCGCTGTAGGTATCTTCAAGGCGGTATGTGAGTTGACTGTAGTCCGGATATGATTTGTTGTTGCGCGTGCCCAGCACCGCACCAACGACAATGGCTACGATTGCCAGTACGGCTACTATAGCCACGGCGACCACGACCTTTGTTCTCTTCGTCCAGGACCGCGGGCTCCATGTTGATCCTGGCTGAATTGCATTTTCCTTGGAAGGTGGCGTCATATCGTGATTCTCCGAAGTGCGCTTTGGTTGAGCACTGGATTGATGCACTTGGTATTACTGATTAATTCTATGCTTGTTAGATATCACGGAAATTGATGAGGAAGTGAGAAGCAAGAAATAGTGAAGAAAAGATAGCACGATAGAGACATGCTTTTGCGGAAGGCGCATCTCTGCCCTACGCCTTCGCAAGACTTTCTTTCCCGTCTTGTCTGGAGAATCGGAGCGGGCCATCGAGGCCCATCACCAGAACGGGGCACACTGGAAGACCATCGAACGAGAGGCCGTGTTCTGCATCGCTAGTGTTGAATCGCGTGCGCGTATGGGAGATAAGGTCGCTTGAGCAAAAGTGTTGACGACGGCCACGACGCGAGACGCGCAAGATGGCAGGAAAAAGCCCCACAACCAAGCCGGATGTGTGTGGCGGGATCTCCCAACGTCAACAATCGATGCGTCTTTGATTATCGAAGCCATGTATAATACCTTACGCAAGAGAACGTTTTTTTTAGCTCATCGAAGCCATGTATAGTACCTTACGCGAAAGAATGTTTTCTTAGCTCATCGAAGTGTTCACGATATCGTTGATGAGTCCGGAAAATTCACGCCTGCATCGTCAAGAAATTTCACCAGCTGGCCTGAAACGTGAGAATATCGATATTGGCAAAACCCTCTTGTTCTTGACAAGACGGCGAGCTCGATTTGACTACAACAAAACTAGGTATCGAAATGAAAGGAGTGAAAATTTCCATCTCGAAATCCCCATCTACACCTCTCCTCCTACAACCTCCACCGAATCAACTTCCAATGCGCCTGCGCATTAAACCATCTAAGAGACGGTGATGGAAGCAGATCCAGAGCCGGAGAAGGACTCAACAGCAACGACCTGGTAGTTGAAGTTCTTGTTGGCGAAGCCGTGCTTGGCCCAGGCGTTGAAGTGGTTGGCAGTGGTGACGGTACCAGAGGTACGCTTGTTCTGACGGACAGACCAGTACTGGGTGAAGGTGGAGGTACCGGTGATGGAGGGCTGGTTGGTGCGAGTGTCGGTGCAGAGGGTGTAGACGGAGCCATCAGAAGTGATCGTGCCAAGCTTGGTCACGCCGCCGGAGCAAGGGTTGAAGGAGCCGTAGCTCTCAACAACGTAGTACTCGGCCTGCGGGTTGTTGATCCAACCATATACAGCGAGGTAGGAGCCACTGTTGCCGGGAGAGTAGGTACCGGAGTACTTGATGGTCCTGCCAAACTTTAGCCATTGCACAGATCAACCCGGGTCCGAGAGTCCATACCTGGGGCTACCGGTCTTCCAGCCGAGACCAGCAACGACGTCAGTGCCACTGTTCCATTTGAGGGAGAATTTGCCGTTGCCCAAGTTGGACTGGAAGCCAGCGGCCTTGCCGTTGTAGTTCTGAACGTAATCGATTCCGCTGGGGTTACGCTTCTCGACGGCGGCAGACTCCTCGATGGGAGCGGCCATGGCGAAGCCGCTAACCAGAGCGACGAAAGCAGCAGCGAACTTCATGATGATTGAGTTGAAAGGAGTGTGGTTGAGAGAAAGGATGAGTAATGAAAGTGAAGATGGAATTGGATGATGACCTGAGAGGGTTCTTGGAGTAGGGCTTAGGGCTCTTATAGGTGTCTCTCTGGCCCATGTAGCACCTCACTTACCGGGCTACCCAGGGTAAATGATCTCGCTTGCGTGAGCTTGTCAGAAATAAGCTCATCATCTCCAGGCTAGAGTGGGTGCTTTGGTCTAGCTTGATGACAATAAGCTACGACAATATGGCTCGGGTACTGCCGATTATTGGTTGCGACGGCGGTGACACGTCGGATTGGAGCATGAAACCTGTGTCCCGTGTCATCATGGTCACTATCAACCGCCACAAACGTTCCAGCCTGCTCCTCACGCTATGGAGTTATGATATTCGGGAGTCAGCCATATTAATCTGGCGTTGACGTGCGACGAAGAGCACTATACGGTCCACGAATGTTAAAGTTCGATAATGGCGGACTAGGGGTAGTTCGATCAATGCCATGTCATGTCCAGAGCCGAGATCCCTAGCGGGTAACGCCATACTGATGTGGTAGACTTGAGGCCATAACGAATGTGAGACTTCGATCGATGTGCGTTCTCATCCCAGACTTCGGACATTCTAGACTTCTTGAACAAAGTTACCCACCATAGGTCGACACAACGGATTTTCCTCGTAATAAGGATAGCTGACAAGCTTTCCAAGCAATGCAGGATCCAAAGGATTATTTCCCCCGAACTTGCTAAATCCGTTGGTTCTGTGGAACCACCAAAACAGCGGTCCGTTTCAAGTTTAGCGAAATTCAGCACAGACGCCAGACTAGAACAAGCACGCTCCGCCTCCGTATTAGCCTAAGAGCCGACGGATTACGCCTCTGCGTATCCAAACTACTATAAGTGCTACGCGAGATGGAGCATGGAACAGTAGGTGTCCCCGCTTCCTCGTCACCATTTGTGCAGATGCTTGCAAACGGCATGGAATGCCGAGACCAGATCCAGGCTCTGACGAACCCCTTTTTGTTCTTGCCGGCTAACCATTTGACCTGGAGTACACGCGCATCGAAGAGAGAGTGAGCGAGTGAGTTTGAGGTGTAATGATGGAAGCATCCAAAGACGAAAATGAGGCGTTTCTGCCGCCTCAGCAAGATCGCAGCGGAAGCCCGGCCAAACAACCTGGAATCCTGAGTCGAATATGGCCGTATCTTCGTTTACTTGTCGAGGTGGTCATGGTGCTTTGCATATTCGTTCTTACTTCTTCGTTGGCGCGGTCAGAGACTACCAACGACGAATCTGCAGATAGCCTTCGTAAATCACCCATACCCAAACGTAAGCAAATCTCCTCTATGCAGACATCTGAGTAAGCAGCTGATCCCGCCACCAGTACCCAGGAAACTATACACCTTTAATGGAGACGAGCGTTACTTGAACGAGGGCATGTTCAACTCGCAGGCCGAGACGATGCATACCCTACATCAGTGGATACCCCTAAGCTCCGGTAAGGCTGATCCTGAGTTTAACTATGTCGGCGATCATAGGGCAGCATCACTAACATCGACTACCAGATGCAAGAGGATATGTGCGATTCGACAATTATGAGTCCTACGATCTCAGTGACCCATACACGGTCTCTATAAATCGGACACACGACGGACCCGGATACATGCTGTCCGCTTTCCACCAGCTTCACTGTCTTGTGAGTCTCTCATCAGGCAATCATCGCCATATCAATACGTCCCTTGCCCTACTTATGCCCGACACGGCAGTAGTTGCCGCCAAACCAACACATCACTTGCCCTACTCCTCCTCCAGCCCTACATCTTACCAATACATACTAACCGTCACTTCCTCCAGTCCTACCTCGTGCAACACTTCCAGCAAGGCTACGGCGGCACGAATCTCACGCAAGAAGTCGCGCACCACTCTGCGCACTGCTTCGACTACATCCGCCAGGCGCTGATGTGCGCCGGCGACACTACGCTCGAGGGCAAGACCGAGGCCGGTCCCGGTTGGGGCTCTGTTCATGAATGCGTAGACTACGATGCATTGTTGGGCTGGGCGAACGAGCACTCGGCAGAGAAATGGCGGAATGGTCTTATGCCTGGAGAGTCTGTATTGTGAGCTCAATGTTCGGGGCGTCAGGTCACGCCACTTCAACATGATATCAATACAGGCATTCGCTTCGCTTGATTGCCAGTCTCTCCGTGGTGACTTTATATCTGCAAATCGTATATGAACATACTCACAAGAATACA
Organism: Cladosporium velox; assembly: GCA_024604135.1. Classification (NCBI taxonomy): domain Eukaryota; kingdom Fungi; phylum Ascomycota; class Dothideomycetes; order Cladosporiales; family Cladosporiaceae; genus Cladosporium; species Cladosporium velox. Next base: position 91,075 of record JANIIF010000008.1, on the reverse strand, counting down.
GAACAACACAAAAGAAACCCATACCCCAAAGAACTGAAGCCACCAATACCACACTCTCCAATCACCACCATAATGCCTCAAACAGGCCCCCCAACAACAACCCTCAAAACCCTCGGATTCCTCCCCGCCACAGTCCCACTCTGATCAACGCCCCCATCCGGACTAACATCATCATACGAAAACGCATATCCCCTCCCATCAACCTGATTCCTATGCACGAAAGCACTATACCAATTCGCCGGCCCCTGCCCATAATACTGCTCAGCATGCACGCCAGGCTGCAGATCCCCACCATTGATAAGCAACGTCCCACGGTTGAAAGCAGCGCACAAGCGCGGGACGACCGCGCGGTGGACGCCGTTGTCGCTGCCTTCGATGGCGAAGGGCCCGCTGTTGCAGCCGAAGATGTCTGCGGCGGAGGGCCGGGCGTAGGCGCGGTTGTCGCCGGCGCACGAGAGGGCGTCATCGGCGACTTTGCAGGCGACGTTGCCGGCGGGGCTTTGGGTGGCGATGGTGAGGGTGTTGGTTGTGTAGTGGGACCAGACTTGGTCGATGTAGGCGTTGAAGTAGGAGCTGAAAGCGTTGGGCTGCGTGGAGATGTAGTCTATGGGTGCGATGATGCGGAGGGGCGAGCCTGGGGAGGCGGTCTGGCAGAGGTCGGCCCAGGGTTGGCCGTCTTTGCTCGTTTGGGTGGCGAGGAGTTGGCAGATTGCTGGGACTGCGTTTGCGTGCAGGCCGAGGGCGGTTTGGGTGCTGCCGTCTTCGGCTTCCATTGACATGCCGAGAACGAGGCCTACGAAGTCGACGTAGGAGAGGTTGGCGTACAAACCGCCGGACTCGTTGTTGGTCAGTTCGACGAAGCCCCAGTTGATACTCGCGCTTGGGTCTTTTGGGTTGTTTGACGAAGGGCAGGTTAGGGAAGGCCCAGATGCGCCAGTCTGCCAGGTGGTGTAGAAGTGTAAGTTACCCGCTGCGAACCAGATACGAGCGGATGATATGTAGTCAGGAATAGTGATAGAGCTTGTGCTCCCCTTGGGCCCCAGAGGAATAGCAACATTCGCATTGATCGATTGCGGGATCGGCTGACCAGGTGTGCCCGACGGATAGAAGAAGTTTCCATCCGGCGTGAGCATGACAAGACGACCCTGTGAATCCAGGCCTGTTACGTATGCATTGATGTTTCCTCCTGGGAAGTTGTTCACCAGCGCCAGAGGAAGTCTCGCGTTCGAAGGTGTTGCGGCAAGAGAACTCAAACTGTGCGATCCGATCTCGGGTGGGGGAGCAGTGGCGTTGATGGTGTTTTCTGCGGTGATAATGATGTCGTTGACTGTTCCTGGAGATACTGGAACAAATCTGAGGATAGGGACAGAAAAGGCTTTGCCGCACAGCGACGCTGCAGCGGCGAGCGTTATTAGTCGAGGAAAGATGTGCATGATTATGTAAAATCTATGATATTAGTGTCTTGATGATTGAAAGAATGTGTTGAAAGAAAAAGACCGTGTAGAAGGATCAAAAGAGCGACTGGGTGGTGACAACGAAAGACCATGGAATATTGGTGGTCACGAGCAAGACTCGATATATATACACGGTCGGTCCTAGCGATGGAAGTGAAATTCATCCATGGACAAACACGTTTTCATTGGCTGGTGTGCTCGAGGTAGCCAATGACTATTTCACCCGTGATCGTCGGTTATACCGACGCGCCCCTTTCACTCCGTCGGACGGCACAATAATCATATGATATCCGCGAACACGCGGCCCTCGAATGGCTCAAGCGCGTAATCGGATCTAGTCACTTCAATGTTACCGCGGCATAGCAGACCATCGATCAGGCCAGACCGTGGTAATAGACCGGCACGGCGGGGTGGATGTTCGAGCTCTGATGAAGTCAAGATCAGACTTCGTAAGCGACAGCCCCGGAATACCATGCGATTGGAAAGCAGTCTCATTAGAGAGTCTTCACCCCTGCAGGACATCTATCATACAAGGCAGAGTATGCATGTGCGGTCCACATGTATAGTTCGGCTTGGGGTTTGGCGTGAAGTATGAGATCAAGCCGCCTGCGCCACCGAGTGCCAGGCGCCTGGTGTAAGGCTGACGGGACGCATGCTGAAGTGTTGATTTGATAGTGGTACAAAGATGATCTACAGCGGACCGAAAGCATGTGAGCGGTTCGCGGAATATTCTTCACAGCGGCCTATGCGTGTTCAGTGGCGCATCGAGTCTTTGAACTGTGATTGGTCCCTTCAAAAATTAGCACGGCTGGACTTGCCGGCAACTGATTTCCGCGCCTCTGCGGCTCAAATATTTGTCGACGCAGTTGGAGTAGGGCACATCAATTAGGATGCTATTGGTTATATCAAATCGAGATGTGTTCGGGATTACAGGCGGATGAGTGCAAACCAGCCGGGCGGGATCGGCTTTCGTCCAGCATTCGGTAAATGTCGTCTTGGCCAGCAAAGATGATGGTCTTTCCAGTCTTATGGCCGCACAACTATGCCTTTGCCTCACGAGCTGCCTTCTCGGCCTTCTTCTGATCCCTGAGCTTCTTCCTTATTTCACGAAGGTTGGGAGGCATTTCGATCCCCAGGCGAGCGCGCAGCTCGTCCGCATCTGTTTCCAGCTCCTCTTCCCAGTACACGTTGAGCATCTCCTCGGCCTTGAGACCATTGGCCATAGCCCAAGGTCCATACACTTCAAAGAACCGCTTGCGCTCCTCAGGCTTGAGTCGGACAATAGCAGCCAGACTGAGTCCAGTCATAGGTAGAACAGTGTTGGCGAACTCGAATGCCTTGACGGCAAGCTCTCCCTCGATGATGATAGGCAGACCAGTAATGGCGTGGATAAAGTCGTGAATCTCGCGGTATCGTTGCATCACATATGCTTCCTCAGGATCGTCAATGTATCTCACAGGATCGCGAGTATCCGGCGTGACACCCTCGCTGTCCAACCATGCCGCATATGCTCTGCCGACCGTGTTCTCCGGCAATTGCCTAAGCTTCTCCAGAGACAGGCTCTTGGATGTAATCCTGGGTCTGTCGCGCAGGATTCTGCGTCCCGTAGGATTTGAGATCATTGCATGTCTGAGTCTGGTCACGAAATATGGCTTTGCAGTCGCTTCGCCCAGCGATGCGATGAGATCATGGCGGTATGGGTCGATCAGCGATCCAAAGGCAGAGCCCACTGCTAATGCGCCGCGTTCGATGAAGTTAAGAGGGACATGACCGGGATAGTTGGGACGAGGACGGTTCAGGACTGAGAAGGTGCGCTGGCGGAGATGTGGTGGGAGTCGGAGTATTTTGTTCAAGGCCAGACTCGACCTCACTGTTGGGAGAGGTGTGGCCATGGTATGTAGATCGTCCAGAGATTAATTGGTGTAGAACATCATATCACATATCCATCGATAGAGCTGCCACCAAGCTATCGCTGCGGAGCTCAGCACCTCCGAGAGCGCAACAGCGCCAGGGTCACATCCAGACTTCGAACTTCTCCCAGACTGGACTTGCTCGTTTCATGACGACAGCGATTTTCCCAGCGACAACCACCAAACGATAATTCCTCTCTCCTCCTTTTCCCTCCTCGCCATCGTGGCGCTCACACCTTTCCCTCCCAGACTTGCTATGCTAGGCTCATAGCACCGCGAGCCAATCTGCATTTCACAGCCCTTTACCACCTCCCGCGAAGAATACCGCGGCCCAACCGAGCATGCTTGGCCGATAGCCTTCAAGCGGGCCGGGTGGCCTCGCTCTTCTTCCAGCACACGAGCAAGAGGTCTGCCTCGTGGTGGCGAGGTGAAGACGGCACAATGGAGGCGAAGAGTCCATCCACCAGCGAGCAATCCAAGGCACCACGCGAGCACGACGACACCGAGCCTGCAGAGGGCAGCAAAGATACTCTGGACGACCCGGCTCTCAACTACACCCTCAGCGCCATGGATCGCCAGTATGCGACACAGACGTCAGTGCCGCGACGCATACACATCCTGGGTACGGGGAGCATTGGAAAGCTGGTGGCGCATTCGCTGCGAGGGATCGCAAACCCGCCTCCTATAACATTGCTCTTGCACACAAGAAGCTTGTTGCAAGCTTGGGAAAATAGTACAAAAGAGATCACAATTCAAGATGACGGAATCGAGGTAAAGAGGAAGGGTTTCGATGCCGAACTGACGCCACTCGGGCGAAGACAGCATGGCGTACCGATAAGAGAAGGCGAAGGCGATCTCTACGATCACGAGGATGTAAAGCCTCACGAACTCGCCAAGATCTACCGAGAACAGGGCGCCTCACTTCCCACGTCGTCGGATTCGCTTGCGTACGACGAGATTGATGCTGAGATCAAGAACGACGAGTCCAAGGAGGACGACACGATCCACAATCTCATCGTAACCACAAAAGCGTCCACCACAATAAACGCTCTTTCCAGCATCATGCATCGCCTCACACCCGCCAGCACCATCTGCTTCCTGCAGAATGGCATGGGCATCATCGACGAAATCAACGAGAAACTCTACCCCGACGAGGAGAATCGGCCAAACTACATGCAAGGCATCATCACCCACGGCGTGAACGTCCCGCAAGAACTCCCGGAAGAAAAACGGGCCTTCTACGCCGTCCACGCAGGCCACGGCACCCTCTCCCTCTCCCTCATCAAATCATCGCAAGCGAAAAGCACACCGCGAGACCTCATCCGCGCCCCGAAAGACGTCCACGACACCCAGTCCGAACTCTGGGCCTCCTCCTCCCGCTACCTAATCCGCACCCTAACACGCACCCCAGTCCTCTGCGCCGTAGGCTTCACCCCAACCGAACTCCTGCAACTGCAACTAGAGAAACTAGCAGTCAACTCCGTCCTCAACCCGCTGACCGTCCTCCTCGACAACCGCAACGGCAGCATCCTCTACAACTTCGCCATAACCCGCACCATGCGCCTGCTCCTCGCCGAAACCTCCCTCGTCATCCGCTCCTTGCCCGAACTGCAAAACATCCCCAACGTGCACACGCGTTTCAGCGCGCAGCGCCTCGAGACGCTCGTCGTCAGCGTCGCGAACAATACGCGGGATAATATCAGCTCGATGCTGGCGGATGTGCGCGCGGGAAGGCAGACGGAGGTCGAGTATATCAATGGGTATATTGTGAAGAGGGGAGAGGAGATGGGGATTAAGTGTGTGGTTAACTATTCGACGATGCAGATGGTTATCGGGAAGAGTATGATGACGCAAAGGGAGAATCGGGGGGAGATTCCGAGTGAGTTGAGGTAGACGAATCGTTAGGTCGTTGTTTTGCTTTGCTCTGGACGGTTTTGGGATCGTGTAGATATTGGAAAAAGGACTCTCGAGTCTTTGGGAAGGAATAGCGTTTGTTGTTTTGGTCAAGAGAATTGGGAAGATCACTCTGGAGATATGGGGTTCTTTTTTTGTTATAATGTAACTATTGTTGTTGGAAATCTGTAGTATCTATGTGTATAGCATCTGTGAATCTAGCAAGATCGAACACCATGTGATTGAATTGCTGATGCTTGCTCGTAGCTCGCTGTTTGAACCAGACCAACAAAATATGTATCTAGAGGCAAGATTTGGGCAAGGAATGTCACAAATAAGTTGTGCTAGATTCCGTAAAGCACGTCAGGTAGTTCAAACGATCAAGGGACATAGCACCAAAGTTTCCCAAGATTTTCGACTCGACGAACGGTCATTCGGTATTCATTAACTGTTGTTACTGTTACACTACACATATCTACATCTCATGTCTCCCAAAGGTGTACTTCGGATCATTGCTTAAACTTCTGATGCAGTTGGCGAATCTGCTCCTGCACGTCCTTGCTCTGCTCGCCACCCGGAAGCGACATGCCCGCGAGAGCAGCCTGGCTAGGCATGCCGCTCACGCCATCATACGCGCCCACCTCAGCACGCTTCCTCCTCGCCGCCTCCTCCTCATCGACAGCATGCCCCGTCCCATCGAACACATCCGACCTCTGACTAGCGAGTCTCTTCAGGTTATTCGCAACCTCCTGCGTAGACAGGTTGGTCGTCGACGAGCGGTGCGCCGCGCGCGCGGACTGCTCGCGCCACTCGGGCGACAGCATCTCGATGCGGATGTGCTCGCCGAAGTCTTCGTTGGGAATGGCTTCTTTGCAGTTGGGGCAGATGGAGGTGTTTGCCGTTTGGCGCTTTTGCTGCGCGCGCGGGACGTAGTCGCTGCGGATGCGCATGGGGGTGGCGGTGGAGCGGGCGGCTTCTTGGGCGGCGCGCGCGCGGTCGCGGTCTTGTTGGAGGGTGTTGACGCGGGAGAAGGAGTCGTCTGCGGCGGGGGGTTGTTGTTGGTAGGGTAGTTGGGAAGTTTGTGGGTAGTATGGTTGGGCGGGTGGTGGCATTTGGGCGGCGGGTGCTTGTGGGTATTGTTGTTGTTGTTGCTGCTGGTTTTGTTGGCCGTAGAATTGTTCTTGGTCGTTGAACGAGGGGAATGCTTCCTCGATGCGTCTGCTGGGGTTGATGCTCATGGCGGCTTTTTGCTCGAGCGAGGCGGATTGCAGGTCGTTGACAGTTGTGGGAGGTGGTAGGTTGGTTTCCTCGTCGCGCTCATCAAAGACGACAGTCTCAACTACGACGAAGTCGTGCCAGTCGATTTGAGCGTACTCGACACGCTCTTTTTCTTGCTGCTCTTCCTTGGCCGCCTTTTGCGCCTCCTGGTGCTTGACCCATTCTGCGCGCTTCTTGGCTCTGTCCAGCACTTGGAAGCGCTCCTTGACATTCTGCTCCAGAGAAGTAATTCGCTTTTTCTGCGGTCTTCCGCCATCTGTGGAATCGCCAGTCAAGAGATCCTGGTACTGGTCCACGAGTCGCGAGAAGAACTGATAGAGAGTGTGCTGTGGTCTCAAGAAGTCGAACTGGAAGTTGCCGGCCTCCCTCTGTGAAAGCTGTGTCATCCATCCTCTGCCATTCTTCGCGACAAACAGCGCAGTGAGCTTCACGACATCCAGATCCTGTGCGCTGATGTTGGGCACGCGGGCAGAGAACATGAACTCCTCTGGCGGCTCGGGACCCTTCCTCTCTTCCCTGCCCTGGAAGCTCACTTCGCCACCACGGCCAGCGCTGACATTATTTCCCCTTCCAGCTTTGATCTCGCTCTTGCGCCAGAGGTAGTAGGCGTGGTATGCGTCGCCGTCGAAGACGAAAGACATCTTCGGATTTGAGCCGTTCTTCTCGCGAATATTTTCTTCGAAATGTTGGCCGTTTCGAACAACGTAGCCTGCGGTCTTCTCAAGGACTTCGCGCAGGCCTAAAGGTGGAATAATGGTGCCCTCGGGGGCCTTGTTGACGACTTCGTTGAGGTCCATTTCGCCGTTGGTCGCAGCCATGACGGCGGGTATGTTGTGAGTGCGCGCGTGTGGTGAAGTTGTCGGTGTGCAACAGATCAGTCGGTAGTGAAGCCTTGTGTTATTACACCTTCGAGAACAAGGTGGTGGTGTGGTGTCGCAAAGGGTGTTGTCGCAAGTCTTTGGTGGATGGTGGTGTTAAGAATTGGACTTCACATGCTTCGGCGCGACTTCTGGCGAGCGAGCTTCCTTAGCGTGAGAGCTGCATGTTTACAAGTGTGTATACGAATACGCAATCGACGTACTGAACTGAATCTCAAAGCCAATTGATTATTCGGGTCATTCGCTAGTTCCAACAGCATGATCTCTGTGTTTTAAGGATTAACTGCGAGTGTCTTCGCAATTCCCGCGAGGTTTAATTTGGTCGTTGCGTGGGATACTGACTTCTCTTGTTGTCTGGTATAACGACAATAATAATAATAATACAGATTCGTATGCAGAATAGCGACTCCTCACTGCAGGTGAAATATGAATGGCTGAAGCTGCCCCTTGCCTTGCGCTCGAAGGTTAATTATAGCCGCGTACGTCGATTGACCACGTAGACGCCAGCAGCTGAAGCGACCTGAAGCTCGTGTTACTGCTCCGTAGTGGTTGTTGGCCGTTTGTCGCCAATCCATTACATTCTACTTCTTCTTCACTACACTCCCTATTGTTTGTCTCTTCTTTCCATTGACACGTTGCCAGTGCGCGTGCGAGAGCTCAGTGCCGCTGTTTCGCGAGATCGACGCCTACAAGGGGAGCTTGGACTCGCCTGACTCTCCAGCTTGTTGCAATTATACCACCACTCTCGACACCACACCACCGCCAAACCCGCATGGGTGTCTAATACCCTCTACGCCAATCCCCACAAACCGCCATCATGGCTGCCAAAGGCGCCAAACCAATGCCCGTCAATGGTGTCGTCTACAGCACCAACGACATCGTCCCCGCCTACAACCAAGTCAAACCTACCTCCACCAATGCCGCTCACACTGGCCCGAATAAGCCAGCAAACAGCAAGACCGACTACACATCCGAGGGCGTCAAGGACAACAACATCGCCTACTTGAAGAGCAGTGATTGGGAATTCCTCGGCGCGCTTACTGTGCTCGCCTTCTTCGTGCGCCTGTTCCGCATCTACCAGCCTTCCTCAGTCGTCTTCGATGAGGTCCACTTCGGAGGCTTCGCGAGCAAGTACATCAAGGGCAAGTTCTTCATGGACGTACACCCGCCGCTCGCCAAGCTCTTGATCACACTCGCTGGATGGTTGGCTGGATTCGATGGCAACTTTGATTTCAAGGATATCGGAAAGGATTACATCGAGCCTCGCGTTCCCTATGTCGCTATGAGACTGCTGCCCGCCATCTGTGGTGTGCTGGCTGTCCCTGTTATGTTCTTGACCCTGAAGGCTGCGGGCTGCAAGACAGCTACTGCAGCATTCGGCTCAGCTTTGGTCATCTTCGAGAACGGTCTGGTTACCCAGTCTCGGCTTATTCTGTTGGACTCTCCTCTTGTTCTTTTCACTGGCATGACTGCCCTCTCCTGGACCTCTTTCCAAAACCAGCACGAGCTTGGCCCGAAATATGCTTTCCAGCCCGCATGGTGGTTCTGGCTGGCTGCATCTGGAATCACTCTTGGAGCTACCTTCAGCGTCAAGTGGGTCGGTCTTTTTACCATTGCCTGGGTTGGCTCTCTGACAGCCCTGCAACTTTGGGTTCTGCTCGGCGACACCAAGAATGTTACTACCAGGATTTGGTTCAAGCATCTGTTCGCCCGTACATTCTGCCTGATCATCATCCCCTTGGCTTTCTACATGGCCATGTTCGCCATTCACTTTGTCTGCCTGGTCAACCCTGGTGACGGAGACGGCTTCATGAGCAGCGAGTTCCAGTCGACTCTCAACACCAAGGGTATGGCCGATGTGCCAGCCGATGTTGCTTTCGGTGCCCGTATCAGCCTCCGCCACCACAACACTCAAGGTGGCTACCTTCACTCTCACCAACACATGTATCCCACTGGCAGCAAGCAGCAGCAGATCACTCTTTACCCGCACAAGGACGAGAACAACGTGTTCCTTGTCGAGAACCAGACGCAGCCCATCGACTGGGCCGCTGACCCCACTGGTAACACCTCCGTTGCTGGACCAATGGCATGGGACAAGTTCGATCCCGAGTGGGTTATTGACGGATCCGTCATCCGCCTTTACCACGTCATCACTGACCGCCGCGTGCACTCTCACGACCACCGCCCGCCTGTCACCGAAGCTGACTGGCAGAACGAAGTCAGCGCTTACGGATACCAGAACTTCGAGGGTGACGCGAACGATTTGTTCCGCGTTGAGATCGTCAAGTCTATGTCTGATGGCAAGGAGGCAAAGGAGCGCCTCCGAACCATCCAAACCAAGTTCAAGCTTGTCCACCTCATGACTGGCTGTGTGCTCTTCTCTCACAAGGTCAAGCTCCCGGACTGGGGCTTCGAGCAACAAGAAGTCACTTGCGCAAAGGGTGGTACTCTTCCCAACAGCATCTGGTACATTGAGAGCAACAAGCACCCTGCACTCAAAGAGGATGCTGAGAAGGTGAACTACCGCCACCCTGGTTTCTTCGGCAAGTTCTGGGAGCTGCAGCGCGTCATGTGGACTACCAACGCTGGTCTTGTCGACTCTCACGCCTGGGACTCTCGCCCTTCGTCGTGGCCCATTCTTCGTCGCGGTATCAACTTCTGGGGCCGCAACCACCGCCAGATCTACCTTATTGGCAACCCTCTCATCTGGTGGTCTTCTACCGCCGCCATCGGACTGTATGCCGTCTTCAAGGCACTCTCCGTTCTAAGATGGCAACGTAGCTGCAACGACTACAACAACGCTATCTTCAAGCGTTTCGACTACGAGATCGGCATGTCCGTTCTCGGCTGGGCTTTCCACTACTTCCCCTTCTTCCTCATGCAGCGTCAGCTCTTCTTGCACCACTACTTCCCAGCACTCTTCTTCGCTATCATCACCCTTTGCCAGATCTGGGACTTCGCCACCACTCGTGTCGCTGGCTTCGGCATCAAAGAGAACCCCATTATCAGCCGCGCTGGTATTGTTGTGTTCCTCGCTGCTAGCATCGTCGTCTTCAACTTGTATGCACCTCTCGGCTACGGTAACCAGTGGACCAAGGACGAATGCAAGAAGGTCAAGCTCTTCGACACTTGGGACTGGGACTGCAACAATTTCTACAACACTGTAAGCATGAGTTCACATTTATCTCGATTGTTATGGTCTCGCTAACACATTCACTCTAGTACGCCGAGTACGCCATCGAAGACGTCCCCGCCGCCGGCCCTGCAGCCACTTCCCAAGCCCACGTCGGCCCGCCCCCACCAGTCGCCGAAGACCCCAAGAAGGACGTCAACGCCACTCCCCGCGAGCAACAAATCATCCCCGAAGGCGCCGTCACCGAGGAGAAGGTCGAGTTCCGCGACGAGAACGGCAACCTGCTCGACGCAGAGCAAGTCAAAGCCATGGAAGGCAAAGTCTCCTTCTCCACCCGCTACGAAACCCGCACGCGCCTCGTCGACGAGGCCGGCAACGAGATCCACGACGGCATCGTAGAGCAGCAGGGCGAGGGCGCTGAGGCCCAGGGTGTTGCGGGCTCTTATGCTGAGGGCAGGAACCCTGACACGCAGGACCCGCTGGGCGAGGCTGAGGCGAACACTGTTCCGCCGCAGGTTGCTGCTAAGGACGACGTGAGCAAGGAGAAGAGTGTTGAGGAGAGCGTTGTTGTGCCTGAGCCTGAGAGCGATGCGAGCAAGAGCACCGAGAAGGGCGAGCTTTGATTGAGGAGTTGAAGACCCCCTTCTTTGGTTCTTCTCTCTTGTCTTCTCTCTATTTCCTTGTGTTTTGAGATAGGGCTTATATCATGAATTGAGAAAAGAAACTTGTATGATAGACGCGGATTTTCCCTCTTATGGATGATCGGTTGATGCTTATCGGTACGGGGAGAACTCTTTGTTGTGACTCACTGGACTATCTTCTTCCTTCCACTTTATTTCCAGACTGTGCGGTTATCAACCCCGGCACGAGCTGGTGTCGAGTGTCTCCCTTTGGGCTATGTCTCATCGGGTTCGGTCTTCTTAGCACCTTGGATCAATATACCAGTACTTCTATTTGGGCAACGTTCCTCGTAATTCTCACCTTTGGATCCCGTATGCTCGGCGATACGATGCTTCCGGTCTTCCGAGCCACTCTGGTGTCTGAAAAAGACCAAGCGGCCGCAACAGCGGCTTGGAGCTTCCTCAAGACTTTTTGGCAAGCGTCTGGGGATTTTCTATCGCCAGCGCGGTGTTCAACGGTTTTACATGAGTACTCGAGTCGCGTTGAGGATCCTGTGGCGAGGGATCACCTTGCTGACGGCAGAGCATTTGCAAGCGGGACCAAAGAGCTGATAGAGTCTTTCGATGAACCAACTCGGCAACAACTTCGAGGCGTTTTTACCATTTCGTTGGAGAAGCTATGGTTGGTCTGTATCGCTTTTGCAGCGTTTGCTTTCGTTTTGGCATGTTTCGAAGAGCAGCAGCTTAAAGATTATGTAGAGACCGAGTTTGAGCTGGAGGAAAAATAGTCAATTACAGATTGGGCCTTCAGCCGGTCGGAAGTGCAGTGGCAATAGCCGTATGGGTATATGCGTTTCACTTCTTGCGTGCTTGCTTCGTTCTATCAAATGGTTGAAGCTCAAAGACCAATACCCAAGTTCCACCTACCAGCCAATGCAATTCTCCAAGGAACAACAATACCTGCCAATTCAAAGTCACAGCCCTTTTGTCCAAGCAGCCTTGACTCTGACCTCTCCCCCCTCGCCAGCAACCTTGCCAGCATCCCACTCCCGGCCCTCTCCTTTCCCTCTCCACTTGAGATCCCGTTCATCCTTATCTCGACCACCACTTTCCCACTTCGCCGCATCCTGCTCCTTGAATCCAGCGTCTCGCAATCGCTGCGCGCCTTTTTCTCGCCACGCGGCACGGTCGCGCAAGGCTTCGAGGGAATTCGACCAGTCATCGTCTTTCCCTCCTTCGTCGCCGGAGTCGGAGAGGGCGACGTCGGCGCGCGGGTTATATGATGGGTCGTTGAAGCGGAGGTCCATTGTTGAACGATTCGATGATGCGGCGCCACGGCCACGAGGGCGAATCTTGGGGGGTGGTGCGGGTCCCAGAAAGGAGGACAGAGGGTCGTCTGAGTCTGAGTGGGTAGATTTGTTTGGTGATGGAGATCTAGGGGCCCGATCCTTGTGGGAAGCCGACGGTCTGCTTCTTGCTGTTGATTTCCGCGTGTGATGCTCGTCAGGAGATCTTGAGCGTCTACCTCGACTGCGATCGCGCCGTCGGTCTTTGAGGTCACGGCTTCTGGAGCGATGGCTAGATTTCTGGTCGCGGTCGTTGCGTTTGCGATGTCTAGGCGATCGAGATCGCGAGTCGGGACTTCGTGAACGTCTTCTTCGATGTGAACGGCTCTCTTTGTGGGTGTGTCCATCGGCATCGATCCTCTCTGCAGAACCTCGTGACGTCTGGTCTCTGCTCTTGTGTGGTCTCTCTGACCTACTATCACCGTCCCTCTCGCGTAGACTCGGTTTGCCTAGCCCAGACAGCACTCCCTTCCACCTACCCTCCCGCTCTCCACCTCTTCGTTGCCTCTTTGTACCATCGTCATCGCGACTCCCGGCATCTTCTCTGCTTCTTTTCGCCCCATTATCCAGACCTCTGAGTCTTGCCCTCGTCTCCGCCTTCTCTTTGGCTAGCAGGGCTGCATTATGACTATCCGCGTCTCGTACTAGATTCCTCAAGAATCGAGTATTGGGCTTTGGCGCATTCTTGTCTCGCCTTTGCGCTGTGAAGGAAGATCCGAGTCGACCTGCTTGGGCGTCTTTGCGAAGAAGAGCGATGATGTGGTCGTCATCGATCAGTGGAGTGTCCATGGGAATTACCAATACCTTCTTTGCAACCAGATTAGACGTCCAAGTCTATTCAGATATTGTATCTATAAATCTAGGTGATGTGAGGTCTTCTGGCATGTGAAAGCACGAGTACAAGCACATGACGCAAGTTTGGCCTGGCAAGCGCCGCCGACGCGGAATCATCCCCGCCTACGAGGTAAACAGACCAAAACAATCAGAATCGCTTTGCGACAAACTCATCCGTACGTGCATACATCGCCATGGACCCCCAAGATGCCCTCGAACAGCTCCAGCAGCCCACTGAGCTCTACATCCTCAACATCTCACAACCAATTCTCAACCCAGAGGCGTCAGCGAAGCGATCTTCCAATGCCTCAGACCAGGAACGCACGCCTTCCGCCCTACAAGCAGACTTAGAGCACTACCGTGAATTGTTCTCGAAGTTGCGCTTCAGCTATGTCGAACAAGTAACGAAAGAGCGGTTCCTACGCGCCGTCACAGCCGAGCAGCCGGAGTTCGTAGATGGAGATGAGAACCGGGAGTTGGGCGAGAAGCTTGCTGCAGACAAGGCGGCGTTGAAGGCGCGAAAAGGGGAGGTCAGAGGCATTATTGGGGATTTGGAGGAGCAGGGAAGAGTACTGGCTAAACGTGAGTCCATATAAAGTCGCCGATTAGTGGATTATGTGTACTGACTGCGCGACACAGGATACGAAGAAGTCGAACTACAGACGACGCAGCTAGCAGCACTGCCTGAAGAAATCTCCCATCTGGAATCAACGATCGCGAACCTTCGCGCTTCGCAAGAACCAAAGTCAGCAAACCCGTCGCTCAATCTGCCGCTACAGCCAACACTATCGTTGCTCTCGAAGAAGGAACAAGAGCTCGCAGACCTCGATCGCCAAATTGCAGCTCTGAAGCGCGCTCTGCCTGAGAAGAAGCGTGCTGTGGCAGACCTAGAAGCCGACCTTGGGCCTCTGGAAGCTCGGAAGAACGGAGCCGTACAAAGTGCGAACGAAGCGAAGCGAGGAAGGGAGAATGGAGGGTTGGGAGACGAACTGGAAGAGAGAGGAAGATGGCTGAAGGGCGTTGACCGTGGATTGAGGTCGATGCTTGAGGTATGACGGGCTTTACGAATTTCTTTCTTTTAATGTTTCTGGGATGGAGATTGGAGTTTTGGGTGGCTAAGAGATACCCGGGTTACCACTTGCCGCGGAAGGCTTCCATGATCAGTGAAAATGATATTGACAATACAGTTAGAGTCTGCAAAGCATATCATTGGATTCACCATGCTTGTGAGTGTATGCGAAATCGTAGACGCGGTCTTGTATTATCTATTTCATCTATTCTGGGCAAACCAAATATTGTTGCCTGAGGCAGGACATATGATTGATGCCAAGCAAATCTGCCGCGGAGGAGAGAGGCTGCCACTTCAAAACTTGAACCATCTCATCTCATCTCATCCGCGAAACTTGACAAAGCGCGAGCTCGGTGAACACTCATGACTTGACTTTTAAAAGAAGGCAGCACTGCTGCCAAAGGACTGAAATTTTCATGCCTCCCGACGCCTCCAGGAAAGACTTCCAGGCATATCCGCCGACATCCCTGGACTTCATAAACCGGCCAAACCCTGTGGAGCCGCTGGCGACGCCGCCTAAACATCCTCTCCATGGCCCTGCACAGCTTCACAATAGCTATGCGCACGACCTTCGTCGACTGCTACTAGATACTGTGCCCAGGGACGCTACTGGCGAGGCAGCATCGAAGCGGTTGAGACCTGAGGATGAGGTTCACAGTCGCAGTGGCGGCAACAGTCAAGCTCGAGACCTGCCATCTCTGCCGAAGCTACCTGTCAGAGGAGGTAGTGGCTCGAAAGAGCGCAGGCGGAGACTGCCACCAACTTTGAGTGGGCTGCATCAACCGCCACCAAATGCCGGACTATTACCTTCAATCAGCGTTCAACAGTCCAGGCAGCCTGATCGAAATGCTGCTGCACTCGTTGTACAGCCAGGGAACGTCGAGCCCCTTTCTAGCGTTCGGGCCTCGGATAGCGCTGCTCACTCTACCAGCAAGACTGCCGCTTCCGATCAGCCTCCCGGCAAGGCAAAGTCCGTCAAGCACACCAAGAACAAGTGGTCTGAAGAGGAGACTGCAGACTTGCTCAAAGGTGTGGCCAAGTTTGGTATCGGCAGCTGGACGAAAATCCTGAAATGTGAGGACTACAGCTTTGACCGCCGGACGGCTTTAGATCTCAAGGATCGGTTCCGAGTGTGTTGTCCGGAGCACTACAAGAAGCCCAAAGCGGTTCCTCAGACTGATCGTGGTGACTCCGTGTCCAAGAACAAGACACCGTCGAAACCTCGAGATCGCAAGGGCACTTCCGAGTTGGCTCAAATAGGGATCGACGAGCCTTTCCAAAAATCCTCCCGGCGCTCTCGACATGGCTACACGAAGGAAGAAGACGAAGCACTGCTGAGAGGCTTCCGAAAGTTCGGCAAGTCTTGGGCTGCCATTCAAAAGGACGAACCTGTTCTATCCCAACGCACGTCGACAGATCTTAGAGATCGCTTCCGACTGCGACATCCGCAGGAGTATGCTGGTACAGGATTGGCACCCCGTCCTGACGTGTTTCCTCGCCCTCCTGATCGGGGTCCGCAAGAGGATACAACGGAGAATCGACCAGCACCGGTCACCCATGACGCTGCGCGCCGCGTACCGCCGCAGAAGGAGCTCGTGCGAGACCAGCCTGTACTTCATCCCACGGAATCTTCTGCTGCCAATAGAGGTGTCCATCCGCACATCTCTCTTCCCAGTGATGTCTTCTTTGGTCTTCCTGCCGATGACGAAGAGATGGACACCGAGCCTCTTGTTCTCGATCGTGGCATCTTAGACTGGGCCATGGAAACAACCAAGACTGGCCCCGCCGAAACATCTAACGGTAAAGTTGACACCTCTTTCTCACGTCGCCATATGCCTCCACCAAACTCCAATCACACCACTGGTGGTAATGTGCCGGCGCCTCTACCATCGCTCGCGTCCATTACCGCCGTGAGTGGTGACTACGAACAGCTGGAGTTGCCTTCCTTGATGCAATACTTTTCCTCAATCGAGAGTGACACCAGGGCTGGTACGCACGGCTTCCTCCCATTTGAGGAGCTACTCAGCCAGACGTGATCACTTCGTGGCCATTTCCTGCTGGACACATCTCGCTCCGTTCACTTTTTACTCTGCCTTCTTACTGCGCTTCATACGTCTTTGTAATCAGCAATACCCTCCTCAGTATACGTCGTCTTACTCCACCCATGAGAGACTCGTTTGTCATGTGAGGCAAATTGAAACCCCGGGGTGGGAATTCTCGCACTTGTGCTTGGGTTTCTGTTTTGGATGCGTGCAAAATTGACTTCACTTTCTCGCACTGCAGTGGAAGGGATGTCTCATATCACGCGTACATACCACCATCAGAATATTATTTCTAATACTCAAATCATCTCCAAGTTTTCTTTCACATCCATACCGCTCCATATCACGAAGTACCTGTGCGTACTATACACTGCATGTTTCGCCATATTTCGACCAATCAGCTTGGCACGCGGCCAGGCGCGCGTTCCGACTGGACATGATCGTAGCCGGAGACACTAAGCAAGTACCTCCCCAAAATCACGCCAGACACGATGAACCTTAATCGCCTGCTGATGGATCATTTGCTGTATGGGTGATTATGGTGGTCATTTCCTGCATCTCAGCTGTCCCGCGCACCGGCTCCTACATCCTAGTGCATTCACCGCGTCGAACTGCCATCCATTCACGATGCCCGACTTGATTCCAAAATACTGCACGATGTTCCTTTGCATGATCTAGTTCCTCCTCGAAGCTTGATGATCCGTTGCAGGCTTTGAAAGGGGCTGGCTGACGATACTTGCATGCTGCAAACCTTACCGAGTACGGCTATGGTGGTCTCCGAGCCCACTGCATGCGCAAGGCGTCCTACAAACGTTGATAGGTGCGCACATTGTACACATGCGCACCCGCTGACATGACCATCTGTACTTGGAAACGGTTGACGCAGGACGCCTTCGGGTGACCCGATCAGGTACTGTCTGCGGGCAGGTATAAGTACTCAGAGCCGTTTTAAATGTGAGTTCTGGTCTGTCCGTTGTGTATCTCTAATTTGGTCGCCGATATGCTGCTACTCATCAGCCTTTTCTTCACCACCTGTGCGTGTGCGACACAAGTCGTCAAGAGAGCGCCTGAAGGGGTTCCTGACTTCGTCGTCAAGTATGCCCCGATCGTGTACCTGTACTCGGCAGACCCTTGGAAGCCATCAGACATCTCTTCACAGTTGAATAATACGGAACCGAGAGTCGACTTCAAGGTTGTGGGCGACCAGCCGATGACACTGGACAGCCTTTCTTTCCTCAACGGCTTCGGCGGCGACAAGGTCTATCTCACATCAAAGGTCAAGCCATATGCGAATCCTGTCACTGGATATCTCTTCGGTGTTTCGCCGAACGGCGAAGGCAAAACAGAGGGTGCAGTGAGCAGCACGATCGTCGTCAACGACCACGACGATGGCACTGTCGACGCTTTTTACTTCTACTTCTACGCCTTTGACCGTGGCGCGCTCAGCATCGGAAACCATGTTGGCGACTGGGAACATTCGATGATTCGCTTCGTTAACAAGACGCCGAGCGCTTTATGGTATTCGCAGCACTCGGCGGGGCAAGCTTTCAAATACAGCGCGGTGCAGAAGTATGAAGATGGCATCGGCAATCTAAGGGTAAGCGTGTGTTGTTACCGTGGTAGACAGTCCAGGCTAACGTCCAGATAGCCCATCGTCTACAGCGCAAATGGTTCTCACGCGAACTATGCCACAACGGGAGATCACGCATATGGTATCCCCAATTTCAACTTCCCCGAAGGCATCATCGAAGACCACACGGACAAAGGACCTCGCTGGGATCCTACACTATCCGCATACTGGTACTCTTACAACGAAAAGACCAAAGCCTTCACATCCTATAACTCAAAGTAGGTTACCTCCCCTCCAATCGTGTAAACTCACTGCAAATTTCTAATGGCGAATTTAGGGACCCTGTGGATTGGCTTGCTTTCAATGGCCATTGGGGTGACAAGCAATACCCTGACAACGACCCGGACCAGTTCTGCTTCTTGGGGATCGATGCTTTGTGCAAGTATACCAACGGACCGACCGGACCGGCTTTCAAGCAGTTGCAAAGGAAGAAGGTCTGTCCCGATAGCCAAAAGACTTGTATTGTCTGGGATGTTTTGGTGCAGAGGGACTTGGATGGTTGAGGGGGCGCAGACGTTACGGGATTGCGATAATGAAGGAGAGTTGAGCTGCATGGGTTTCGCAGCCGTATTAGCAGGATAGCTACTAGGATAGTTAGATCTTGTAAACAGAGTACGCCGCCGCGGACAAGTTTCTCCGTGGGTCAACGAAGGCTCGTGTCAGAACCTCCGCTTTCTCTACAGCAGTCTGGGAGACACGCACTCGGCGTCGGAGCCAGGTTCTCAATTAGGAAGCCGTCTTTGAGATAACGTGATATACTGTAGTCGAATCTGTCGATCAATACTGTACACGTGCAGATACGCGCCGACGCCCTATCCTTCTATCCACGCTAAAGCCAGTCCGGTCGTTTCGCTTAGAGAGTTCCCTCCGGGGACAAGTCTTTCTGTGCACGTGGTAGTTAAACAAGCAATAACAACATCCGTAGCACTTCTACCCTGGTAATGCCGATGTTTTGTTTGCGGCCGAGGCTTACAAGTCAATATTGACTAAGGCATGTATATAGTGTCTGCAGCGTATCAGGCGGTAAGACGGTCGTGGGCGGCCAATGGCTATCACGCATCAGACAACATGTTCGCACGCTATCTTGATGCTAGCTATGCAGAAGACTTCTCATTGAATGTAACACAAGATGTTTAGACCCGAAGTTCGAGTATAAGTATGGCTACTTGCAAGCACATTGGTGTCGACGCAGACTCTCCATCGACAATCACCTCTACCCAGTCATTCGCTTAAAAAAATGGCGCCGCTCGCTCAATACCTCACACTCGCTTTGTACTCGGTTGTGTCACTCGCAGCACCTCTTGAGCGCCGCGCAGTGATCGATCACGATGCAGTCGTTGGCTTCCCGGAGACTGTTCCCAGCGGCACCCTTGGATCATTGTACTTGAAGTACAAGCCGTTCCTGAAAGTCGAGGGCGGCTGTGTGCCTTTCCCAGCTGTAGATGCGAGCGGTAACACAGGGTAAAAGCGATGGCAATTCTACCTAAGAACTCAGCTGACAATTCCTTCCAGCGCTGGCCTCAACCCTTCAGGTGCTCCATCTGAAAGTTGCAGCAGCAGCACCGGCCAGGTCTACGCTCGCGGCGGCACGTACAATGGTAGATTCGCCATTATGTATGCTTGGTACATGCCGAAGGATTCGCCATCGACTGGTTTGGGCCACCGTCACGATTGGGAGAGTGCTGTTGTGTGGCTCTCGGCGCAATCTACTACTGCGACCATTGTCGGTGGAGCAGCTTCTGCTCACGGCGAATTCGATACCACCACCACGCCGAACCTCAGTGGCAACAGCCTGCTGATCAGATACTACAGCATCTGGCCGGTCAATCACCAGTAAGTGCTCGAAAGCGCATTAGTATGGAGGCGGATGCTGATAAACTCTCCAGAATGGGCTTCACAAGCACTCGTGGTGGCCAGCAGCCATTGATTGCATGGGAAAGTTTGCCAGCTGCCGCAAAGACCGCTCTCACCAACACCGACTTCGGATCGGCCAATGTGCCCTTCAAGGACTCCAACTTTGCGAGCAACCTGGCGAAAGCATACCCTCTTTGATTATTCGTATATCCATATATACTAGCTCTATCATGACTCATCAGACTACTCGTGGATCTCAATCTCGCGCTCCCAAGATCCTCGCGACTGTCTGTACAGCTTGTACGCGTGTTCAGCGATATTGGTGGCGTTCAGATTGGGTGCATCGTCCTTCACCACGCCTCCGACGCTGAGAAGCGCAATGTGGACTTCTTTGCCGTGTAGTACGTTTAAAGATAGTACCAGAGAGCGCTGAGCGGACTTCACCATAGATAGTGACGCTAGCTGTGGCACTGGCTCCTTGTAGAGCTGCGTAGTGCTTGTCACGATTAAGGAGGGTAAGCTGTCTTCTGGTGCTTGCTTCAGTAGTGGGATGGCCCATTTGGCGGTCTCGAGGAGTCCAAGATTCGTGAGCTTTTCATGTCAGTCTCACGACTTCTTCATTACGATGTAAGTTCACGTACCCTGAAATCAGCCTCGACAGCCTCGGTGCTCTCCTCAAGCGGCGGCTCCCCAGCCACCCTCGCAGGGTTGAATAGGACACATTCCAGCGACCCGAAAGACTCGATCTCCTTGAGCGTGCTGTTCAGCTGCTTCAGATCAGAGATATCGCAGACCCAGGTTTTGACGCGGCAGCTGTAGCCACGCTCTTGAATCGCATCGAGCACACCGTCTTCGTCTTGGGCGAGACGCTCCTTGTTCCTGGAGACGAGAGCGACGTGGGTGAAGCCACGGACTGAGAAGACTTTGGCGACGGCGATACCAATGCCGGGACCAGATCCGAGGATGACGAGGGTTTTGCCGGGCATTGTGGGTGGATGTGTTGAGGTGCTGTGTTGGTTCTGTAAGTTGGAAAGTAAGTAGTGAATATTTTCTTCAAACAGGTAGCGACTTACATTGGAGAATGTACAAAAGTGAGAGATTAAAAATTAGGAAAGTCGATGATTCAGTATGTATACCTTATGTATGTTTCGAGCCAGACGAGTTGGTGCTGCACTGTCGCGGTCATAGGTGGGGCTGTTCAACTGTATAGAAGTCTGCGTACCCCTATAACTGGTCAAACATCAACAACCTTGGACTAGCAGATATTGCCTGTGACCTCTATATTCGATATCAATCGAATTGAAACACCATGCTACTTGATTTTGTAGAATGTCGGTGTTATCAGCCAAGCGAACACTGATGTCTTCATACTCGTGATTACAATTGAGTCGTTGCCGTACGCAAATCTATGAGCGCAAGCTGCTTCTTCTTGCTGCGGAGATGCTTCCAAATCACAAGGCAGCTTCCCAGCGAACCACTCCAAGTACCCACTCCAAATACCTGAACCTTATCCCGAACGGCAAATACCCGAAACCAGATACTGCGCTGAGCTGGAAAGAATTCCAACTCAAACATGACACCGTCAACTCAAAGACAGACAGCTCTGGCGGTAGTGGCAGCCTTCAACAGCATGGACGTAGACAGCATCATCTCGCACCGCTCACCCGGCTGCATGCGACACATCCTCCCATCAACTCTCAACCTAGCACCCATGAACAACACAGAGTACCAAACCCAGCTTCAAAAACTCATCGCCGTGTTCTTGAACTTCAACCTCACCGTGCACGACATTGTCGAGGATCGCGAAGCCCACCGCATCGTCATGTGGCTTAAAGCTCGAGCTGACACCCTCGTGGGCGAGTACATCAACGAGTACATGTGGACCTTGGACTTTGATGATACGGGTGAGAAAATTATCAGGCAGCATGAGTTTGTTGATACGGTGATGAATCGTGATTTTTGGCCGAAGCTGTCTGCCGCGCTGAAGGAGATGCGGAAGAGTCAGATGGAAGAGGAGTGAGTGATGTCGAGTGTTGTTGACGATGGCTACGCGTTTCCTTTTATTGACGAGCTATTCTCTTTGGTCCCTGGTTGTGAGCGTTTGCATGAGCACTGGAGTATGTGATATGGACTTTTGGAGACAGCATAAGTAGTAGCCACAGCCGGCATATATTTCGGCGAAGTGTCCAAGTTCTCTGGCCTTTGATTCACGATACGAATATATCCACACGACGCAACTGAAGGCTACATGCATCGTTTCGCCTGAATCCCATCTTGAGAGGAAGTCATACACACAAAAAGCTGAATTTGGGGACATCTAGGCCATTATTCAGTATTGATATCAGGCGTAAACATCACATGCTATTTCCTTCCTGCATCATGTACATACATGTGCGAAAGATCATGGGAGTCTTCCAAGTAGTCCCGCCCAAGCCGGACTTGATGTTCCGCTCGGCTGCAGTTTGCAGGTGGAGGTGAAGTTTCACGTGACGAATTTCGAGCTGGTCCAAGCGCACTCTGCGCTTGCTCTTGGCATCTCGCACTGCCAGGCGCGACCGAGAATTTGGAGATTGCCCAATCGACCCTCCGCCTTGACAGCGACGACGAAATCGACGAAACCCGACCAGTAACCCTCGCCCAAATACCGACAAAATGAGTACGCATCCACCGCCGGCCACTGCGAATACAATGGAGGAACAGGGAGGCTGACAGTGTGTCAATAGCGAAGGGAACGTCCAGCTTCGGAAAGCGCCACAACAAGACGCACGTTCTGTGCAGACGCTGCGGTATGATCGCACTGGGGACATTCAAGAGCCGTGGAACAGGATACTAATACACCCTCAAGGTCGTCGCTCTCTGCACGTGCAGAAGCACACTTGCGCCAACTGCGGTTACCCTAGCGCATCCGTCAGGAAGTGTACGTCGCACACCACCCTCCTACTCCAGCCCTCCGATACCTGAACAAACCATCGACAATACCTCGCTCGGCCGCAAAAAGAGAACACCACTAACATCCTACCACAGACAACTGGGGCGAGAAGGCCAAGAGGAGAAAGACCACTGGTTCCGGCCGCATGCAGTACCTCAAGACCGTCAACCGCAAGTTCTCCAACGGCTTCCAGAGCGGTGCCCCCAAGGGTGCCCGCGGCGTCAAGTCCGCTTAAGCGACTCTTCTCTGTGCAAATTGGTGGAACACTCGGCAGGGGCATGATGGAGTTTTTGGAGCTTTGATGCAAAGGGCGGCGGGCGCTTGGAACGGAAAAGCGAGATGCAAGCCCTACCAGCCCTTGGGGACGAGAACGCTCAGTAGCTGAGGGGATGTAGCGAACAGCAAAGCATTCATGTTCAAATGCCAATACCAGCCGTCTGCTCCGCCAGATTACGACCGAAACAAAAGTTTTTATGCCTCAATACATGGATCACAAGCGATTGGTATAGAGGTGGGACTGAGGCGGACTTCAGTACTAACAATATTTAGAAACATCAGCGGCCACTGCTCAAGTGCCAGAGGAAGCGTACCTGGCAGAATAAGGGCCACAATCTCTGCCCGAGGACTTCGAAGCTAGACCACATCATCGCGATATACCGGACCTGGCCTCATCGTATCATTCGGCGTTCCAACATGGCAACTTATTGCACGAGCAACTGGCCGTACACACAGGACCCTACTGCATCAGATCCCAAACTCTACCTAGCATGATAGCATGGTGACGAGGGCGCGTGGTCTTCAGTGCAGTACCAGCATCAAGACCAAACACAAAATTCAGTCAACTACCACGCCCGACGACATGGCTCTCGCCCTATATGCTGTGTTCAGCCTGTGGGGTCACAGACAACCCAACCACTACTCCCGACATCCTGGACTCGAGGGAACGTCACCGCATATATGAACATGCACCGAACGACCCTGGCTCAGTTGTGTTTTGCTGCTTGTACATGCACAACCGATTCCCACCTCGTTGCTCTGGGCTTGTACGACTCGCACGTCTTGGTGTGACACGGTCACCCGGTTGCGCTGTCCTTCAGCAGGCGACATATACCTTACTACATATGTGAGATTCAAACGTGTTCATCATGCATGAAATCCTCTCGCCTTCACAGTTTTTGGCGAAAAGCTCATCGCCAGCTCCTTCGTCTTCGCACTCATTATTATGCCGGCTTTACTGCCTACAATGTTGTCTCGTCATCGGGCGAAAGTGCAAGAGAGTGAAGGGCACTCCCTACACTTTTGTTTTCACTAATCTACGTCAAACACTTGCACATGAATGGCAACCACGCACTCATGTACGCATCGAAGCTTACGTTCTCCTGTCGTGCATGTCGCCACATGTATGTGCTTCACGTCTGCAGTGCGAAGAGTTATGAGTCTGCGCACGCCTCCACAGCTCTGTATTCTGCTATCTCCAAGTGCAAGTAGGCGGATTTGGTCATTTACCGATCTACCGAAGAAATGCCACCGAGGTCGTATTATCACTTTGGTCTGGCCTACATGTACACTACTACTGTCAGATCTGTGCCTGTAATGCTGTCGTGCTTGTTGTGATCTTGCATGCGATTGAGCACGTGCCGTGCATTCCAATGTGAAGTTCGAAAACTTGAATTGAGACGAAAAAAAGTCCAACCCTAGTAACCCCAGAGGAGATGGTCGACGAAATCATTAGATGTATATGACAACATCATATTTCGGTGTGCTCTCGAAGAGATGTCACTTGTACCTATTACTCTCAATACTAAGATGTTGTTTGAGTGGTAAGGCTTGTCAGCTGGGGCTGTATCGTCTGATACTTGGGATCAAGCTCATAGAACACCGCACTCGCTAACGAAATGACTGAGTTTCGAACAGTTCTTGCACGACTCAGAACCGCAAGACGAACATTAATTTTCTTCATTGAGCATGCGCAGCGCAAACGATGTGCGGTCCATTAGCCACGAACAAATGGGCGTCTAGTTATACCAATGTCACGGAAACAGCGTATGGCGATGTAGTGGGAAAACATTGCCTTTGAGATGTACTCGATATATTCTAGTCTAGTAGAACCCGCTGACCCCGTTCTTGAACTTTCCAAACACGTCCAAGGGGAAAGCATCCGCCAAGCGTTGGTATCCAACCGGACCCGGGTGCAGGCAGTCGCCCGAATCATACGCCGGAAGCAACCTCGTCTGGTTCTTGGGATCCCTCAGCGCCGCGTCAAAGTCCAGCACAGCGTCGAATGCGCCGCTGTTCCTGATCCAGTCATTCACGCGAAGACGGGTCTGCTCGCGGAGGACAGTCGAGTATGCCTGGATCGAGCTGTTGTAGCATCCGAAGGGCGTGATGGTGGCGCCGAAGAAGGGAATGCCGTGCGCATGCACACGGGCGATCATTTGCTTGTAGGCCTGGATGAGCCTGTCACCCGTTTGCGTTTGGGCGGCGGCGGTGTCGGCTGCGCCGCCGATGTCGTTGACGCCCTCGAAGACCATGGCGTATTGCACTCCACTGTGAGCGAGTAAGTCGCGGTCGATGCGACCTAGGGCGTTGGGCCCGAGGCCGTCGTAGAGCACTCTGTTGCCACCGGCTGCTTCGTTGACCACACCGATGTTCTTGGTCGCGCTGTTCTGCTGCATGCGTCTGAGCACGAGGTCGGGCCAGCGCTGGTTTGCGTTATTCCAGCTGCTGCGACCATCGGTGATGGAGTCTCCAACGATTACGAAAGCGCCAGCAGCGCGTGGCGACCAGGCTTCGACACCAGAAAGGAAGTACCAGTGGAAAGACTCGACTGTGCTAGGGCCTGTGATGTTACGGGAAGCAGTCTGATCGCCGGAAGAGATCCATGAGCCTGTGCGGCTTCCTGGGTGAGACGTGATCGAGTTGGTAGTCTGGCCGTTGGCGAGGTACAAAGTAATGGAAATGACTGATTCGGGTGCGATGGGGAAGTTGATAGGGTCGGAAACTGCAAGTGCACCATTCGGGATAGCGATAGAGCTGTTACCGCTGAACGTGAGAGTCTGAAGAGAGTTTGTGTCGATGAAAGGCGAGCCGGTCTTGTTGTAGCCGCCACTTGCCACAGGATAGGCAATGGTAGCTTTGGTGATGGGCAAATCGGTCAGACCGAAAGCATTGGAGATGCGAACACGGATCTGCTCTGCACCAATGGACATGTGCAGAGTCTGACGGATGGATGAGTCC
This sequence comes from Cladosporium velox, assembly GCA_024604135.1. Classification (NCBI taxonomy): domain Eukaryota; kingdom Fungi; phylum Ascomycota; class Dothideomycetes; order Cladosporiales; family Cladosporiaceae; genus Cladosporium; species Cladosporium velox. The sequence goes on along the minus strand of JANIIF010000008.1, from coordinate 64,968 downwards.
GCAAAGACAAGCCCTGTCTGGTTCTGTTCACAGTGTTAGCATTCGTCTTTTCCCTTGGCAAACTGTTACGAGCCGTACGAATGGAGCCGGTGGAAGATTGGCAGGCTCAGTCAACTGAGGCATCGTGCCCCATGTATCAACCCAATGGCCATCGCGTGGTTTGGGAGTGATTGCACCGTAAGATGGTGGCGGTGCTGCCAATGCTGGGAGGATTGACGCGGCGATGGCAGCAAGCTGCGCGATCTTGAAGCTGACCATCTTGAACCGTTACACAAGGGCAGGAGACTGATATCACGAGATTGAGACACGACAGAGATACTTGGCCATCTTATAGTGGGAGCACGCATGACTAGCAATTACCGTCCGGTTCGAGGGGTATAAAGTATACTTGAGCCTGCGGCTAAATGCAGAGTGGGCAAGGAGACCAGAGATTGGTGGAATCATCAGCTCAGTCGTGTACTGCATCATGTTGGATAATGCCTGATAGTAATTAGAGCGCCATGCTTTGGCCCGAGTACCAGAAGTATATTGCGCGAGTGGTATATGCCGACATGAGTTGGCATAAATGATGTCTGTGGTGCACGCGATGCAGGTGTGCTCAAGCCTCAAGCCGGCGTTCCTGAAGCTAGCGTCCCAGAACGGCTAGCGCCAATCTTTGGAAGAAAGGCGGAAGAAGTTCTACAGATTCGAGAAGAAAGCGTGCAAATCGCCAGACAGGAAAATACTAACTACACAATAAAATGCTCTCCGAGCATCTTGTCGCCTCTATAGGTGCGCCGTTCAAGGCCACCGGAACCAGTATCGCCAAAGATGCTGCCATCTTCGTGCACGAATACCAGCCTTCTGGCACCCAGCGGACCATGTTCAAGAAAAGCGCCACTCCTCAAAACTGCTTGGCTGTGAGCGACACTCATATCTTCGCCGCCCAGGCCGAGAGAGCTGTTGTGAATGTCTACAACAGAGAGAGGGGTAACCAGGAAGCCACCATTCCTTTTACCGAGCGCATCAATTGCTTGACGCTCGCCTGCAATGATGCTGTCTTGATCATGGGCACGACAGAGGGAAGAGTGTTCTTGTGGGAGCTTGCCACGGGAAGGCAGGTCACCACCGCACAGTCACATCTGCAAGCTGTGAACCAGCTTGCTGTCGATTCTGCCTCGAATTTCCTGGTTTCGGCTTCCGCAGACTCGACATGCCATGTATGGTCAATTCCTGCACTGCTATCTTTCTCCAACGATGGTGCCCAGCCGCTTGCACCTCTACGCACATTTACGACACACCGAGCATCTATCAAAGCGCTTGCCATTGGCCACAGCGAAAGCTTCCAGAACATTGCGATTACCGCAGCTCAGGACAAGACTTGCCTCGTCTGGGACTACCACACCAACGCCACGCTGCGGACTTTCCTGCTGCCATCTGTACCTACATCAATCGCGATCGATGCTGCCGACCGTGCTTTTTATGTGGGCTACGAAGATGGTGGCGTTCACCGCATCGATTTGCTCTCCAAGGAAGAGTCTCAACTCGAGAGCATACAGACTGGCGCTGATGCTTTGACTCCTGTACAACCGAAAACAAAAGCTTGGTCACCTCCAGATGCTAGTACTGGATCCGTGCTCAGTCTCGATCTCTCTTTCGACGGTACCGCTGTCCTTGCTGGTCACCAGTCTGGTACCATCATCGGATGGGACGTTGCGACAGGTCATATGAAGTCTTTCCTGCCACAAGGACCTTTGCCGGGACCTGTCATGAACCTCAAGTTCCTTCCTGTGTCTGGTTTCCAGTCCGACGCTGCGAAGCTTGTCCGCATCGATGCAGTTGTCAAGCCCAAATTTGGAGCTTTCCAGGATAGCGGTGCCGGAAATGGTGCTGTTCCAGGCAACTATGCATTCAATGCGCAGCTATTGGGAAGCATCACTAGCGAGTCTGAGCCGAGCTCGATCTTCACAGAAGCTTTGTTTGGAAAGTTCTTGCCTTCGCAGCTACTCGATGAAGGTCTGAGTGAGCTGACAGCATGGAGCGAAGGACCGCCTCCCGAGACCAAGGCTAAAGAGGTTAGCCAGCTGGATGACTTCATGGCCCTGGACGACTCCGCCGCGAGCTCAGGGAAACCTGACGCCAAGAAACAGAGTGCTGAGCACAAAGCAGAACTTGATGCTCTCAGGAGGGTCAACAAGGCTGCCCTCTCAAAAATTCAAAAACTCCAGGCACAGGTCAACGAGCAACAGCGGGCCATACAGAATGGTCAGGCGAAGAGCGGCTCGAAGAAGGCCGACGCAGCTGAGTCTGAAGCCTCGTCTGATGAGGACGAAGATATGTCTTCCAGCGAGGATAGCGAGTAATCATGCGCTCGATACGCAGCATGGTTCTCAATACTCGTTCCAGGAAAGTTCGATCTGCAAGGTGTCATCTGATCATGCTACATTCCTATTCCCCGCAGAGAGGTCGATCGCCACATATTTGTTTTGAGGGCTTGGTAGGAATGCAGACACGCTTGGCATGAAAGCCATGCAATCCGACTATACAGTGCACAAACACCCACCATGTTAACGAGAATTGGATACAACTACTACTCGACGACTATTACCAGCTCTGTGTGCGGCGAAAATGTCTGTTCTGCGATCACTTTGTGCGCTGTCCACATCATTGATGTTGGTTCAAGCTCGACGTCTGGCAGGGTACAGGCATGAAGCATTCGATGTGCAGATTCGCCAGGCCGAGCCGTTGGACGTGTCAGCAGTGGCGACACCAGCCAGCGTTCTGACTGTCATCACGCCGTCGCCCGGCGCCTCACCTGTGGAGGTGACCAGTCAGAGCCAGATTGTCACTACATACATCCCACAATTCACGCTTTGCGATCTACCACCTGTTGGGTTCTTCCCTCTGTCAAGGCCTACGACGATCCCATCGACAGCGCCGTACCGTAATTACTCTATGACTATCCCACCAGGCAATGGTACTTGTACTACTATCTACGAGACGACCGCGACCATGGTCTGTGCCACCGTTCTCAGCGATCTCATCGCGTCATACACCGTGACGAAGTGCCCTCAGGATATCACCTTTTCGACACAATTGGGCTACGTCCTTGCTACGCCGACTGCGACCGCCAACGCCACTGGAAGGTACCCAACAGGCATCTATGGCAACTCGTCCGCTTTGATCACACCTGGACCCGTCATCAAAACCTTGACCACGTACTTTATCGCACCGTGGCAGCAGTTGACCACTGCCGGCCCGCCAGAAGACGTCGATCTCAAGGTTTGCGCCACTCTTGCAAATGGTACTGAGAACTGCGTGCGCGAGTATCAGATCTGGAGGACAAGCCTGGTGACCGTGAATGCGACCTCGACTCTCAGTGTCAACTTCTCTACGACTATCGCTGGCCCATCGCAACTCATTGTCGAAACCTTCGTAGCCAACATCACGAAGACTCTGGTCACTTACAGCATGTCGACAACGATTGAGAAGGAATATGTGACCGAGTCTGAGACCACCGAAGTTGTGAGCAGAGCAATTTCCACCGGGCCAACAGTCTACCAGACACAGACCGTGAAGCAAGTAACGTAAGTCTCGCTTACTGGTTTATGAAGAGACACATTTGCTGACATGCGTGTAGCGACGACGATGATATTATAAGCACCATCACCCGCCGCATCACATCAACAGTTCCGGGCGGCACCACGACGATCACTATCAGCACACCTCAGACAAATGTACCTGTACCCCCGCAAGCGAGTCTTCCTTTGATGCCAGAGCCATCACTCACGTAAGTGCCAACACCGCTACATTGCTTGCAAATCGCACTCTTGCATGTGCTGACGCTTCCACAGCTCCGAAGAGTGGGCAGACAAGCTGGACGTTGACGAATACCGTCTATGATCCTCGCTCTTCTCTGTTGCTTTGACTCGATTTCATTTCTGGCGCTAGCATTGACTGGAAAACGACGCTGGCATGGTTGCGCAAGCACCATTTCGTCACATTTGCACTTCTATGTATCATACTCAAATAGGTAGCAACGTAACCACCGTCATTCTTCTCACTTAAGATGGCGAATCCCAGCAGTGACTCTTACTGTCCTTTACGATATGGTCTATGGTCTCAGGGTGTTGCGGGAAATATTTCAAGGCTGCTGATGCAGGCTTCTTCCTACCTTCTCTCTGTACCCTCAACATACCACTCCTGCACCCCCACTTACCTCCATCGCCGCCCCATTCCCATTGCTCTGTCCCCAACGACTATCACACCAACGTCTTTCTCCGCCGACTACACAGACCCATCGATCGCAGTCCACCCGCAACCTATCTATCTTTCCACCACATCACCAACACCTGGGGGATGAGTTCCACGCCGACATCGTCAGTCGTTAGCGACCTGTCGATATCAGCTGCGACAGCTATCAGTCGCTCGTGGGATTGTGCTTGCGGTCCTTCCTGTGCGCTGTTCATTGATCACCGTTGCGCCAGTCAGTCTGGCGCTGGGGGCAAATTGGCGCTGCCTGGGTTTTGGCTGGTGGTCATCACTGTCCTGGTTAGCTGGTTTATCCTCGTCAGTGGAACTGCCGCATCGTCTCCGAATGCACCGCAGAGCGATGATGCCAGAGCCTCAGCATCGACGGCCGCCAGAGTCCCCTCGGCAGTCAATGAGAAGTCTTCATCCACTATTACCTATCACCTCCTCGCCGGACGCCTGATCCCAGAGAAAGTCGAGGTCAAGCCCTCAGATCCTAAGGCGAAGAAAGCCATCGACACCACCACTGCAAACGTCCCAGACAAGCACCCCGGCGCAACAAGAATCGCCATCCTGCTCGCTCTGTTCGTTCTATCCGCCATGCTGATCCCGATGGCGTTGGCCGAACCAATTAGCACGAACATGCCACCCGCATCACTGACCTTGCCGTCATCGTCGCCATGTACCACTACTTTCAACGCGACCGGAACGGCTTTGAGCGTCGAGTCGCAAGAAAAGGACAAGCCGCAGACGTGGTATTGGATTCCGCCTAATTCCTCAGCTCGGACTTTTATCGATTCGCTATTATCGTTGGTGCCGTTTTTGTTGATGGGTTTCTTTTTGTTGTTGCCGTCGTTCGTGGCTGGGGATCTGGAGAAGGATATCACGATTGTCGACGACATAGTCGTTGGGCGAGATACTGCTCTCACGAGCACCTCTCCAGTTTGGGAGATATTTTTCTCCACGACTACGATCTGGCCGCCTGCTGCCACAGTCACGGCGCCACGTGAGGCGAGCTCGAAGCCAACAGAGAAGCCGATCGGCGTGGCTGGCAATGGTGGTGGGTGCGGTCCGTCTGCTGAGGTGGAGATTTGCACTGAGGCCAATCCTGCTGTGTGCCCGATTGTGCTGGGCAGGAAGCCATGGACGCCCGCGTAAATTGGCCGAATGAGGCGTCGATGACTCGCAAGATGGACGAAAATATTACTAACATCATGGCGTTGTTTGATGCGACTTCTTCCGGAAATCTATCTGACGCATGTTTTCATCAATGGAGCTATTGGTATGATCAGCGGATTAGTATAGCATGACCATAATGGAAAAGGACGTCTTTATGCAACCAGCATTCGCTAAGTAAGTTTTCCATTCAATACTTTTACATCCTCGAAAGAAGAGAAGCGGCGCTGGATCACTGCTTCTTGTCCTCGTCATCCTTCCTTCCCTCCGTGCCCAACGAATTACCGTTATAAAACTCTGCACCCTTCTCAGCTTCCGCCCTCTGCTCCGCCATAGTCTTGACTCGAATCCTCGAAGGCCCACTCTGAGCAGTGCCTGAATCCGCATTCGCCATTCTTGCACCCTGCACATTCGAAGGCTCTTGTTCGTCTGCCGTGCCACCCATGTAAATCCCACCGCTGCCGTCTGTGCTATTGACACCCGAGCCGTACCCAGTGACGTATCCAAGCGCTGAGCCTGCAAGGCCAAAAGCACCGGATACCAGACCGTAAGCTGAGCCGAGAAGGCCTCCGCTGCCCGCACCGCTGTATGCTTCTGTGTAGCCTGCTACGGGCACGAGCACAAGAGTTGCTGTGGGCATAAGGCCTACGTCGGACAGAGTCTGGCCTTCTTCGCTGATCTCAATCGTGCGGCTGGGGTTGGGCGTGAGAATCTGGCGGAAGTTGTAAGGGATGTCGGCGCCACCGGCAGGGCTGGTTTCTTTGATCCATTCGCGGACGGCGGTGGCGAGGGTGCTGTCGTGGGCGAAGCGGCCTTTTATGCTGGAGCCATCAAAGAGGCGGACTTGAATGGCACATGTGCCACTTGTGGGAGGAGTTCGTGTGCTCGTTGATGCTGCTGCTTTTGAGGAGGATGGCAAAGGCTCGCCGGCCATGGCGCTTGCTGCTTGCTTGCGCTCTTCGTCTCTGTTCTTCCTCTCGCGCTTGTCGGCTTCGATGCGCGCCATGATCCGTTGCTTCTCTTCCTTGGCTTCTGTCTTTCTCTTTGCCTGCTGCTGTACCCAGTCAATGCGAGCCTTGTTGCGCGCGGACTCGCTGCCATCGGCGCGCTCCTTGCCTTTGCCCTTGTCTGCTGCTGCCTGCGCTCGCTCTTCTTCCTCCCGCCTTTCTCTCGCACGAGCTATGCGTTCTGCCTTCTCTCTTGCTTCACGTCTTAGACGCTCGGCTTCTAGGCGGGCACCGCGCTCTGATAGGAGAGCTTGTACTTGCTCTGGTGAATGTGTGGATGTGGGTTCTGCCGGCACAGAGGCGGCCCCTTCGCTAGTAGCATCGTCTACTGGTGCGGTAGCAGGAGCAGGTGTAGCTGCAGTCTGTTGTTGCGGTTGTGCTGATGCCTCGACATGAGCACCCTCGGCGTCGACTCCGCATGCCTTGAGTAAACGTTGCGCCCATTCCGAGTATTCTAGGCTGCCCTCGAGTTTGTCGACGACGGTGCCGTTATGAATGATGACCAGAGTAGGGGCTGCGTTGATCGGGCAGAATGCGCCGAGGAAGCTTGCCTCTTGGGTGCCGTAGTCCAGGCGCAATAGGACAGTCTTGGACTTGAGTACGGTTGGAATGTTGGCTGTAGGTTCGGTGTTGGAGTCGCTTTCGTGGGTTCCAGCAAGCCATTCATTCTCCCATGTTGCGGATGTTTCGTCGTCGTCTGTAGTAATCTAATCAGTATATTGCCGTATATCATGTCTGCTATAGGCAGCTGATGGTACCTTGACGGACGAAGCACGCTACGAGCTTCTGTTGCTGTATAGCTGTGCTGATGCCGCTTTGCAGGTCGCCTTCGTGGAACATGACCGTCGATTATGGTATATTACTGGTTGTTATTGTATTTGTCCAGCAATGTTGCATGAACAAGTGTGGTGTTGTCTTCAACATAGCGGATCGTCATTGCGAGAGACCCTTGCTTTCCCCAGACACTCGGCGGAACAACAGCAGCAGCTTCACTGGAACTCTCTCGCCGCTCGAATGCGACAACTTCACCACCCTTCCCTCTTGGGAGATACACCACCACCACCATGGACAAATCAAAAACACTCTGGAGAGCCTTCTCCGACACCGCCTCCAAGCGGTCAATATCTACCGCAACAACACGCCCGTCATGGGTCTGCACATCTTGCATGCGCCAGCAAATAAAGCCCTCCAACATCTTCCGCCAGCAGCGCCGAAAGCAGTCCTCGCAACCCGGCGACGATCCGCTTTTCAGATCCATTGTCGACAACCCTCCACAGCTCATCCGAGCCGGAAAGAAACATAACAAGATCGGTCTTTTCATCTTGGCCGCCATTCCCATCACTGCGTTCGCTCTTGGCTGCTGGCAGGTGCAGAGATTAGGATGGAAGTCAGAATTGATTGCGCGGTTCGAAGATCGCTTGATTAAGGACCCTCTACCGCTTCCTCCTCAGGTTGATCCGGATGCGATCAAGGACTTTGATTACAGGCGTGTGTTGGCGAGGGGCGTGTTACGGCACGATCAAGAGATGCTCATTGGACCGAGAATGCACGATGGCGTGGACGGATATCAGGTCGTCACACCTCTGGACAGATCGGCAGAGTTTGAAGGCTTCAAGGGCAATACTACAGTGTTGATCAACCGCGGCTGGATACCCAAGGACAAGGCAGACCACAAGTTGAGACCGGACGGCCTGCCCAAAGGCACAGTAGTCGTCGAGGGTCTACTGAGGGAGCCGTGGAAGAAGAATATGTTCACACCCGATAACAAGCCCGAAGAGGGCAAGTTCTACTTCCCGGATGTGTACGAGATGGCGGCGTATACGAACTCACAGCCTGTATGGGTCGAGGAGACCATGAGGCCGGATTTGCTCGAGTCTTATGCTCGTGAAGATAAGGGAGTGCCCATTGGTCGCCCGCCAGAGGTCAACTTGAGGAACAACCATGGACAGGTAAGTCTTGTTTCTCTGATCCTTGAGACGCCCATCCTGCTGACACAATTGCCAGTACATTTTCACATGGTTCAGCTTGAGTGCCGCCACAACCGTCATGATGTGGATGCTGTTGAAGAGGCCTGCTAGCGGCACCAGTCGCAGAGTTCGCCAGAATAAGTCGTGGTAAATGACTGCTACGTTCGACGGAATGTATTGATTGTGCTAACCGCAGCGTCGCATCGACTGCTATGTATACTTGTACGCTAGATGTATTATATCTCTCGCTATTGCCAAGACTCTGTCGCAGATACCACTTCTTAGCCGAGCTGTTTTGGCTGTACAAAGCATTCTCGCTTCTTGATCAAGGCCAATCGAAAGGCTCTGTACGTACTTACCTTACTCAATGGCGCCACCTCCTTGTATATCTTCGTATACGAATATGTTCTTAGGACCCACTTCATGCACCCCAGCCCCGATATGAGCTGCAGGCGCGGCGCCACAACCGAACAGCAGCACTGCCTCGACTGACCATACTTTCAGCCTCGCGCGGCATGCACTTCTGATCTTCAATACAGTCAACAATCAACAATCGCACAGTAAAAGCTACATGCATGTGATACTAGCAGCCTACCTGATGTCGATGCCGTGCAAGTGGACTGCGTGCGGTAGTTGAACCCATATCGTGGCATGGCGCAGACACGCTACGACAACGTCTCTGCCGGGGAACATGCTCGCCAGCACAACGGCAACGTCACCAACAGTATGTGGTATTGCAGCCCGCTTCGAATCGAGTGTTACTAACCCCAGCCAACAGATTACCGATACAACTACGGCCTTCGCACGCGACGATCAGACGAGACGCTGAGGGAAGACCAACGCAACCTTCTCCTCTTACAAGCGGCTGCAGAGGGGCAACTGCTCCGGATGCAGCATCTGTTTCGCTTAGGCGTTGATATCGATTTCTCAGACGACGATGGGTTCACGGCGCTTCACCACGCGGTCTTGAGTGGCTTTGAGGACTGCGTACAAGAGTTGATAAACTGGGGATCGGATGTCAATGCTATATCACAGCACGGTTCTCCGCTGAACCTCGCGGCACGGAAAGAGCGTGGTCGTGTCATCTCTATCCTCGTGAGCGCAAGAGCGGACAAGGCGAGGGCGGTTGATTTTGCGGTAGCGCATGGGCATGATGTCGAGAATCTGCGCTCGCTGCTGCACTTGCCCGTCACTGAGACAACAGTAGAACCATTGAGCGTCGACAGCGCTGCCGCACGGAGGGAACGTGCTCTCGAGCTCGCTGTTGCAAACGTCCCGGACTTCGACGAAAGCGTTGCTGCATTAACACAGGGCTTCGAACGGAGGAAAACAATACAGGACCTCAAATGGAGGAAACGTCGTCTCGAGCTCGCTGTTGCAAACTTACAGGACTTCGACTCGAGCCGATAACTCGTCAAAAGCTCGATGCTTCCATCTCCGACCAATACCGCAATCCATACAAACGAGAAATCCACGTCCGAAGCAATGTTTTCGAACCCATTCGCAGGCCGCCGTGTGCAGACTGGAAAGCCCCAAATTCGAGGGGTGTTGAGCAACCCTAGAATCTAGCGATGGTGGGTAATACGATAGAGCGCGTCATTCTCCCCAAGAGGAACGCCATCAAAGAGGAAAAAAGGACCGAGAGGAGCCGATAGTCGCCAGAAGCTTACACATGACTTCAAAGACTTGTGACGACTGCGACAATATCAGTAGCGTCCACAGCGGGAGTGGTTCTGGATCACGGTGGCAACAGTGAGCGAACGTGTGATACAACTGCTGGGACTATTCCACTTGGCGAGAGGGGTCTGGGAGACGTGATTCATTATCATAACATTCTGCAGGTGGGCGACTTTCCATGAGACATGGAAGTCTAAATTACACTTCTCTTTTTGGGACTTTCCGATCGCCACCACTCATCTTCCCGCCTGACTGCGCACTCCACGTGTTATTGTTGCTACTGATGACGCACGTAGTCTACGGAGACTGCAGAAATGCTCATTCGAGCCGTCACATCTGCCAAGCAGTCGACTTGGAATTCGAATTCTTCTACTAACGAGTCATGGCAAAGGGTGTTTATGTTGTGACAACCGTCAATATTTTGATGTCCTCCACAACACTAACACCGATGCGGCAGTACCTTCTGGCCTACTCCTTTCTAGAAGTTGCGACTCTATTGGTGACGATACTTTCCTACATAATGGTCCCTGCTGCTTTCAGAGATTCGGTCGCGAGGCCTCCGCCGCCGCGCGATATGCGTGTGTCTTGCCAGGCTCTGGCAGACGTCCGTCACCTTCTAGTAACAACTGAGAACCCAGAATCTAGCACCAACTCACATCTCGACTTCGAACGCTGCAGCGCCTTGCACAACGCAATTGTCAAACACGGCTGGGTGGCCAGCGGGCACGACATTGCTGACTTGCAGGACATATACGAGTGGCCTCCCTCTGACGAACTCTTTCTTCACAAGGCTCAAGAACGTTTGCATCCAGATGTGATTGAGATGCTGAAACGCTGCATCGACCCAGGTCCAGAAGGGGGTACTTTCTTCCGTTTCTTGCAAGGTATGCCCAAGGATGAGGCATGGTGGGAGTGGACGGAGAGCTATGATGAGGACTGGATCGAACTATACATGGCGTCTTTGGATACTAGTGATACGGGTATAGCTGTTGTGTAAGTGATTTCTGAAAGATGTCTTGCGGGTCGCCACTGACAAGAATAGCTACGATCAATCCGATCATAGCGTCAAATACGTTGGTTCCTGTCATGATGGGAACCCCGTGGAATCTCCTGCCGAGTGGCAGCCTCTTGAGACTATGCTATCGGCCTGGGTGGATTTAATCGAACGCGGCAAAGTCGTGGCTCTGGATCCCACCGTCAAACGCGAACTCTACGAACGGTTAGTTGGCGACGACTTGCGGACAGAAGACAGCGCGCCTTTCGATCAACAAACCTTTAGTGCCATGGAACTCATGTCTCACTCTGATCCTTGGGAAACGGCCATGTGGACCAAGCAGGACTTGCAGGACACCCTGCACGCCTGGCACACATTAATCGAAGCCATCCACGAGCGCATGCCGAACACTAAGAGCCCACCTTTCGTCTCCAAGGGCCTATTCAGCGCAGAGACTCTGCTCGCAGCAGGAATCCGCAAGAACAGCTTCGCCTGGCACTTCCTCCGCAACGCCCACAGACCTGCGTTCGACTACCTGGGCCCTAGTCTCAAACTCGCCACGGACAACGACCTCATCAACAGCGTCTGGAAAACCGCGCGCGACGCCTTCAAACCTACGCCGTGGCATCCTTCCTTCAAACCCGTCCATGAGCCTCGCCCGTTTCCAGTACCCCTCTTGCTCGGAACTTCGCCAGCGAAGAACTGGCACAGCCGACATCCCAACAGTGCTTTCGCGGCGATCAATACTGTCCTCTGGGGTCTCTACTTCGACGACACGGGATACGATGCTCTGCTGACCGAGTAGATGAGCTCGATTTTGAGAGGTTCAAGGTAAACGTTAATCAAACACTATTTCTAGCCTTCAGCCGCTGACGACGAGCTCGCTCAGAACACTTTAGTGAATCTGCCTGAGCTAAGCAAGGTCCGTAACGGTGTGAGCAACCATTTCAACGAAGCACAGCGACTATATGAACATCTGACGCATGACGGAAGCGCCAAGCGCAGTATGAATGGTTTCTGTCATCACACCAAAGCAGGTGCAGGCCAAGCCAGTATGACTTTGATTGGGTTACCCTTTGTTCAACTCAAAGAACACAAGCACAGTACTGAAGCGGAACTGAACTCAGTGGTTGTCATGAACAGGCTATTAGGTCACTCGCGTTACAACCAGACGAGCAAGGATGAGGCTGTCTCCCATCGGGACACCGTTTACGCGACACGCACATTGTTTCAGTATCTGAACCCTAGGGACAACAGTCGAAGGGACCTAAAACAGGTGATTTGTCACATGCTTGGACCTCGTGACAAGCGATATCTGTGTGTAACACAGATATGGATGTTCGTTGTGAACGAGGGTGGGTCTAAACTCGTCAATGGGATTTAATGATCCTAACGAATGCACAGAACTTATCATCACGAGCTCGTCTTTGCCTGAGTCAGACTTATGCGGTGACCTAATCTTACCTCTGACAGCCCAGGCTACACCTCCCAAACGAAGCCTGATCAATGTACACGTTGTGTCTGAAGACGGCCGCCAATGGCTACTGAAACCAAAAGATTGCCTTACGTACATCGTGAGTGAGTACCGGTGCGAGGTGACAGCGACTTGTACTAACATGATGATCGTGAAAGGACTTTGCGGCAAACTTCTCGGATATTACGCATCAATTTGCTCATGACTTCAGAGTCTATCACCACGAACAGGAAATAAGAGCGAGTGATTGGGCGCAGAAAATGCACCAGGCATGCGAAGGTACTATTCGCCTCTATCTCCGACGATCGAAGGCCTCAGACTTCTCTCAGTGGACGTTGGCCGCATGGTCCAGCGAGTATGGGCATCTGAGACGGAGAAGGGTACAGGTATCGCGGGCTGTCACGGAGCGAATTGAACTCATGAGACGCAGCTCCTCCGTGAGGATTGTTGGATCTGTCGGTCGAGAGGAACGCTCCTCTAGTTTGCTCGGAAAGTTTCGAATGTTTGTCAAAAAGCTTCGACTCTATCAGAATAGTGAGCAACAGCCACAAGATGGCATAGCGGCTGACGTGACTAATGAAGACCACGAGAAGGCACAGTCACCAGTGGGAGAACCTTCAAAGGGCAGATCAAGCGACATCAGCTGGTGGGATTCAGAAGTCTGGGATGCAGGGCACAACGAGAACGAGAAGAAAGGCTCTGAAACCGGTCCTAAGTATGCAGACCCCGGTGGACATTCGAGTAGAGACCGAAACCAAGAAAGTCAGGAGTTCGATCCGATCTATGTGCTCCCGAAAGCCGCTACACAAGCAAGGGCTCTGGCAGACCTCGGCATCCCTTTCACTGAGCAGACAGACGGATTCGCAGTTGCTGCAGGACTTGTTGAATCGCAATTGTTCGATATCATGCAGGTAACACGCAGGCTACACAACTTGGATGGCCTCCGTAAGATGACTTTTGATTGTCTCCTTCGCACTCCGGCAAGTGGATTTGACTCTTCGCTCCTGGACCCGGATGCCACTCATTCAACGAACGCAGACATAGGTGGGCAACCACGCTCTTCTCAAAGCAGCCCTGCCACAGCCAACATGTTTGACGAAGACGTCATGTACGAGAGCTGCTCTTGTATGGCAAGAGATATCTTTCATGACAATCTGAAAACATGGATAGCCCCGTCGTTTCATGACATCGCCGCTCACACAGATCACGTCGTGGGCCTACCGGCTTCAGGGTCAAATCCATTGAGCCTCCAAAGTCTACTTGGCTGGACGTTCAAGCAGCACATCAACATCTCGAACGGCCGAAATATGTCACTTACTCTAACAAATTTCGCATCGTTTGAGAGATTCTTAGATGGCCTCTGGCTCGCTTTGAGCACATCAAGACTCAGCAAGCGCTCTGGCGAGCTTCAAATCGCAGAAGAGAAGCTCCCTGGCGCTGTGTTTACACTTGTCACCACAATCCATATGTTCATGGAACGCGCAGAGGAGCTCCCCTGTCACGCATTCTACCAAGACGTAGCGTATTGCTTCACTCGATTGTTTTCGGCCATGAATGACCTAGCAACCCATGAACTCACCATCGAAACAGTCCATGAGGCTGGGAAGTAAGCCACCTCTCACACTGGGTACTCTGCCATTTTAAGGCACCTGACCACTGCCTTACTACTGGCAACGAAAGCTTTGACGGAGTTGCAAGACCAGACTGATATACTCCAAAGCGAGAAACTGCGCAGGGACGCTCGTGCAAACGACGCTCGTGCAAACACCACGCTGACAGCAATACCTCCGGCGAGTTACAATCTCGTGGAAGAGTGCTGCAGCAAGGTGTTTGCAGCACGGAAGGAAGCACACAGGCGGAAACGTTTCCAACAGGGTGTCGACCATCTTGAACAACTGGGATGGAACGGAGATGCTGCTCGTACAATCCTCCTGAATGAATGTCGGCGCAGACGAATCACTCACCATGCTGATCTTGCGGCGCAGATGCTCGAAACTGCTTTCCTGAGTGCATTGACACCGGATCCCCTGAGGAAGATACGATGGAAGGCTGCAGCTCTTCCAAGCGATCTCGTTGCCCTATCCATCACTCGGGTACTCGAGAGACCTATACTGGACGACCTTGATGCGCTGAATATGTACATGCGATACGTCACCGATCTAGTGAGCCATTGTTTTTCCATCCCTACAAGACCCAGATGCTGACATCCGCCGAGGAATCGAACATCCTTACAGGCGAACCAAGCCGCGAACCACTCGATCGAATTCGTTATCTTCGTCACGAGCTGAATGCATTCTCGCAATTGCAGCAGGAACAGATTGATATTCTGGGGCAGGTCACCTCTGCTTTACTCTCGTCTGAAGACACGCAAGGCTACTACTACTCACCCAGTGATCCTCACCCGAGACGGAGTGTGTTCGCTGCGTTGCCTAATGGCATCCAGATCCAGAAGGACATCATTCAGAGTCTGAGCGACATGCTGGACGATCTTCAGAGCGAGGTATGTACGCCATGATACGCAAGGTTACTGGATACTCGAGTCTCAACCTCTGAAATTAACACATACACAGGCTCGAGCGCAAATCTCAGGAGTGCAAGATTGGCGCGACAACGCCGCCGTCGTCTTCACCATCATCACTGTGATCTTCCTCCCACTGTCTTTCGTCGCCAGCGTCTTTGGCATGAACACCTCCGATGTTCGCAACATGGAACTGACGCAGTGGGTGTTCTGGACGTCCGCCATCGTGTTTACCATCTTAGTCGTCTTGATCACTGTTTACTTCGTCGATGTCCCGCCGCTTTGGAGATGGCTTGAGCGGAAGAGTGGTGATAATTCAAGGGATAAAGTGGTGTCGCAGCCGACTCAGCAGAGCAGGAGCCACTTTTTCGCAGATCTTGCGCGGCATAGTGGTGGGATTGCGTACGCCGATGATGAGACGGGCTTGTATGCGCGGCGGAATGAAACGATGAAGACTGAAGATCTGATGGCGAGCGATGCTGAGGACAGCTCAACTGCCTCGGAGGAAGAGGAATGATCGAGATCGAGCTGCAATGCTACAAAGCAGATCCACTGTACAAATATGGCAGTAACATCTCGACCCAGACAGAAAATGAAAACAAAAATGTTTCACGCACTTAATGATACACTAGGCCTCCAGCACTTGGTCGGCCTTGTTCGCTTGCTCATCCTAACAATTCGTCCTTGCCCAACATCTTCGCCATAGGATCGTCCTTTGCCGACTTCTCACGGCGGTATTTCTCCATTTCAGCCTCAGTCACGCCCGACTTCAGCTCTTCCAAACGTCTCCGACTCTCATCCATGTTGGTCTTCTCTGGGCGATCAGCCGCATTAGGCACATGCTCTTCTCGTGTCTCCTCCTCCTTCCACGCCTTTTCTTTCTCTTCCACAGCTGCAACACCTGATTCTTTGGCCGTGGGCAAGAAATGACCCCTGGAAAACTGCTCTGCTTCTTCGATAGCGCGCTTGCCGTCTTCGCCAACACAGAAACTGTTCTTGACCACGCTGTTGCAGCACGCATAACCCCACTTGAAGTCTTTCCACCAACTGCCCCACACGCTCGTGTGGTTGTTGATGAGCACGTCTTCCGGGTACATGCTCTTCTCTTTGACCTGTGGCGCGCCCTTGATGCGGCCCCGCTCGTCGTACTCGACGTAGCTCTCGTTGGTCGTGATCTGTGCGTCTTTGAGCGGATTCGCTTTCACGGCGTCTTGCGCGCCGTACTTCTCCAGCAGCATCTTCTTGTGCGCCTCTTGCTTCTTCGCGTCTTCTTCGAATTTGCGCTTGCGCGAGATTTCGCCTGCGGTCGGGTTGGCTTGCAGGTGCAGCTTGTCTTTGTCGCCGCGCTCTTGCGTTTCCCAGGCGTAGGTTTGCGCGCGCTCGAATTCGGCGGCGTCGCCGGCGGCGCGCTGGAAGCCGTCTTCGGCGATGAGTTCGTTGGTGCTGGTGGCGGTGTCGAGCATGGAGCGGGTTTTCGGGTCGTATTTTGCGCTGTCGAGGTCAAGGTTGAGGAGGTATTTGGCAGTGTCTTCGCGGAGGCGCAGGTTGCGTGTTGAGGTCGCTTGTTTGCGACCCATGTCTGTTTCTGCGTCGTACTTTGCGCCGTCGTCGTTATCACCATCCTCGCCATCTGCATCCTTCTCTCCAGAATTTCCAGCCTGCTTTTTCACATCCTCCAGCGCATTATACTCATCCACAACTTCTTGGTACTGCCCGGCCTCAAACCCATTCCACCGATCCCGCTTCGCATCCCAACCCAGCTTCACATCCTGTACCACCTCGTCCGCTGCAATGTTCTTGCCAGTCCATTTGGCGCCGTGCTTGCGCCGCCTTTCCAAACAGTCCTTCGCCTTGTGCGTCATGGCGCCGCAGTTCTCACACGCGCCTTTGCGGAACTTGGTCGCCGCAGGGCCTGCGCGCTTGCCACGATCGTACCATTGTGAAGTCGCAAGGGAGTCTTTGGATTTCTCGGATTGCAGACGTTGGTGCTCGAGGTAGTCGTCTTGCGAGGCTGTGGCGTCGTCGATGTAGAAGGGCTTTTTGGCGATGAAGGAGGGGATGTATTCGTTGCGTTCGTTGTTCTTGCCGGCTTGCTCGGCGGGCTTTTTGGGGGGCATGTTGGAGACCTGGGAGTGGTCGCGTGTTTGTTTGTTTGTTGGTATGAAGAGGTTGATCAAGACCTACCTGCAGCAGTAGCGCAGCGTGTAAGTGAAGCTTCTCGGTTCGAAGAATGGCGCTAGTGGTTAAGGTGCGGCACGTTCCGGACGATCGGCAAGAGCAAGGACGGCTCTCCAACATGAAAGTCCGGTGATTTGCAACGGTCACACAACTGGAGTCCGACATGAGCTCAACATGTCGCATATGCTTTCAACCATACCGCCAACCACAGGCCTCCACGAAGCAATTGCTAAGCATATATCGTAGTACTAACATGTCTGAGTGGGCTGACACTGAGACCATACACGGGAAGTACTATAATTCCTTCGGATAGAAATACTCGTCTACTTCCACTCTCGCGCTCGCCTTTCGGAAAGCCTTTCTACCGCTAGCTCCTAGTTGCATATTGAATCGTTTCCATCTACCGTCTTTAGCGCCCGATCCTTCGCTCCGTTCATTAATAATTACCCTTCTATCACCTCTGGTGCGAAGAATGGAAGAAGCGCCGACTCCCAAGCCTGCTGTCCCCATTCCCTCACACCCAACCTGGTTCGAATCCTGGGTTTACAGTCTGTAGAGTCGATTGTTTTAACCACAGAAAGCCATGCGTCTGCACACGCTCAAAGAGCTGGACAGCTCAGAGGGCACGGTCAAGCTCCACACCGAGGGCGATGATGGCACTTTCGTGCTGCATCCCACTCCAAATCCTAACGACCCTAACGATCCATTGAGGTGGCCGCGATGGAAGAAGCATGTCTGCTTTGGCAGTGTATGCGCTTTTACGTTTCTCGGAAACTTCGGTATTGGTATGTTGACATGTTTGTGGATCCAACTGTAAGAGTGTAAATGCTGACAATCTTTGCAGGTGGTCTTGCTCCAGCGTTCTACATCCTCAGCTTGGAGTTCGACAAAACACAAAGCCAAACGAGCGAACTCCTCCTCTGGCCTATCCTGGTCCTTGGAGCTTTCAACTTCTTCTGGGTGCCCATGGCCAACTATCTAGGCAAGCGGCCGGTTTTCGTTGTCGCATCTCTGCTTCTCAGCCTGTGCTATCTTTGGGGTGCGGTGGCAGATTCCTTCGAGAGTCTACTCTGGAGCAACATCATTGCCGCTTTTGCGGCATCATCTACGGAAGCTTTGGGCGCCTCGATTGTCAACGATCTTTATTTCCTGCACGAGCGGGCAAACCTGATGGGTGTGTACATGAATTTCATCAGCGGAGGCAACACCATCGGCCCATTGATTTGCGGCTTCATCACGTCTGGCGTGGGCTGGCGCTGGCATAAGTGGCTCGCGTTCATCCTCACAGCCATCAACTTCTTGGCTGTCGTGTTCGTCTGCCCAGAGACGAGGTACGACCGCAGCTACCTGGAAACCCTCCCAGTATCGTCCACTGCAAGCAGCAGCTCCATCGGCAAAGCGTCAGACGAAGTGGAAGCGCCCATCGAGAAAACCACCAGCTCAAACGAGAGGGAAGTGCAAGCACATCGCCCATCGCGAGTGCCACCAAAGACCTACGTCCAGCAACTCAGCCTCTGGTCAGGCGTCCCCAAAGACACCAGCCTTCTACGCCTCTTCCTCCGCCCATTCCCCTTCATCGCCTACCCAGCAGTAGCATTCTCTTTCCTAGGCTACGCGTAAGCTCTCCCCCACACCTCCCTCCCACAACTAGCAAGCCTGACTAACACACCCACCCCACTAGCGTCTCCCTCGCCTGGGTCGTCGCAATCAACATCCTCTCGCCCTTCCTCCTCCAAGTCGCCCCTTACAACTTCGGCCCCTCCGTCATCGGCCTCATTAACATCCCGGGCTTGCTGGGTAATTTGTCCGGCGCGTGGGCCGGCGGCTGGCTCGTCGACCGCTACTCGGATCGCTACAGCAAGCGGCACAATGGCGTTTTCCAGCCGGAGTCGAGGCTGCATTTGCTGTGGATTCCGACGCTCATTGTGCCGGCGGGGTGTTTGGCTTTTGGGTATGGTGGAGCGGAGGGGCTACATTGGACAGCGCTGTTAGTTGCCTTCTTTTCGTCATTTCGTCTCTTCGAGGAGTTGTTGGTTTGGGATATGGTGAGAGGTGGTTTTGCTGACATGTTTCAACACAGATTCTTCGGATACGGCATGGTCGCCGTAGGCCTGACATTCGTGCCTGTCGCGACGATGACTTATGTCAGCGATTGCTACTTGCCTGTCAACGCGGATGCGCTGCTGCTCGTCAACGGGCTTAAGGTATGTCACGCTGCTCAATGCCAAAAAAGTACCCAAGGGGACTTTGCTGACTATCATCACGCAGAACATCGTGGCTTTCGGGTTCCTTCACGGCGTCGATGGGTGGGTACAGACGGGCTATGTGAGCTCTTTTGGTACGATGGCTGGGATTTTCGTCGCGATCATGGCGTTGGCGATTCCGCTGGCTATGTACGGGGAGAAGATTAGGCATAGGACTGCGCTTTGGAGGGTGATTTTGTAGTGCAGATTTAAGCTGTCCTGTCGATCATAAATTTTGATGCTTCTGAAACGCACGATAAAGAGAAAAATTGGAATTTCTTTCATCTTGTTTATGATGCTTTCGTTGCTGTTCCTTGATCAATATGTTCACGCCTTGGCAATAAGCTCCGAATGCATCTTCGCCACCTCCGGTACAATCAAACTCTCAATCTCAATCGGCGCCTCTCGCGACGCTGCCACTGAACCACCCTCCTCGTTCCTCGGCGACGTAACGCTCTTCGCCCTCCTACTAGCAGGCACGCGAATCCACTGCTCGCCGCCTGTCGCGGACACGAACAAGACCTCATACTTGCGCGTGTTCAGCAGATTACCGATCACGAGGTGGTGCGCGTACTTCTTCAGCGCGTAGTGCGATTTCTCCGCCAGCAAGCCCGGGTCGGTCTCGAGCTTGAAGCTGACGATCATGCTGCGCGGCGCCCAGGCGTCGACCAGCTGCTTGAGGAACTTGGGCACGGGGTCGAGGTCGATGACGAGCGATTTGCCGGCCATTTGTGCTGCAGGTGTTGAGGAGGTACCTACGTCTGTGGCATTTGGAGATCTTGCGGTTTTGCCGTTGGCGTGCGTGAAGTCTTCCGAGGATTGGATCTTGTGCTCGACCATGCGCTGCGCGGGGACGAAGAAGTCGCTCACAGCAGCAGCGAGGTAGAACAGGCCGTTGGCGCCCAGCGGCTGCATGAGTGTAGCGAGGGCGCGCAGATCCCAGAGGTACTCGTTGACAGTGGTGAAGGGCAGGAGCAAGAGGGCGTTTTCGCGCTTGGCTTTCTCGTAGCGCTGCAACACGGCGGACATCTGGGCTTGGTAGGTCTCGTCGACGACAACGGCGCCAGTGGGACCAGTGGTCATGAAGTCCAGGAAGCAGTTTGTGCTGTGCGAGTAGTGGCGTGAGTAGGGCAAGAGGGAGAATTGGCGGTGCAGGAAGATGACTGCGTAGTCGTTTTCGAGGAAGTACTCGGCGGAGGTGGCGCCGCGGGTGCCGGCGCTGAAGTTGTCGATGAAGCGGACTGTTTGGTTTTCCAGAGGGACGGTCGTGCCGCCGGATGTCACGAGGGCTACGCGGCGGTTGTTGGCGGCATGGTGGTTGATGAAGTCTCGCGCGAGACTGGACGTTTGGTCGAGCGAGGCGGGCTCGGGGTTTGAGGCGAAGTAGTCTGTCTCTGGAGTGGTGGGAGCGCCATTGGATTGAGGTTGAGCCGAAGGCATGATGTGGTTGTGGATGGCAGTTTCACGCTTATCGCTTGGTGAGATGCCCGCTCGCGTGGTTTTGTTTGGTAGATACATGTAGGGCACTCGGTGATGTCGGCTGATAACAACTCTACACGGCGGTGATGCAGATTGTATGGGTCCTCAATCTGGCGGGTGATGGTAATGATGATGGAGATGATGGATACGGCTATCTGCTGACGTTTCCACTTCCATTGCCCCGGAGAGACGAGCGCAACAGTCACGATTTTGTTTCGTGGTCAGTCAGTACTGTTGCTGCGTCGAAGAAACCATCATACTCAAACAATTCGAGACCTGTGACGTCGAATTTAGGGCGAACCTCGGCAACCCGAACCCTTTGTACTCTGTACAACAACATTGACTCCTTCCTCCTCTCTTGAGCCCATCCTCAAGGAATAAATCGCGTAAGAAATATGACAGGACTGATGGTCTGCTACATCGATTAATACTAGGTCTCTCAAAAATGAGCATGCTTATTGAGCATCTGCTCGATCACACACAGCGATCAGCAATGCTCCCCGCCACCTGCGTTAACAGCTGATGTGCCTTGCGACACCATTGCACCTCACCTTACTTAACCCTGCCATGTCTCCTGACATGATAGAGCTCAAGGGCCAGTAAATAACTTCACACCACCGTTGTATCTGAGAAAAGCGACTGGACTGCCAACTGCATCAGTGCATGCATACGTAAGGTCTTGTCTCAGGAAGCAGCAGAGTGAAAAGCAGTCACAACTCATACAAAACCACTGCACCATAATGGGCCCGTACCAACAGCTCAATCTCTGAGGCAAAAGTTACACACTGAGAAAAAATGCTCGCAGCTTCAATTGCGATGTCAGAGTTCCCCGAAACTTGAATGAACAAATGTTGTTCCAGAAGCAAAACATCGATTTCACCCCTTGCATGCCCTTCCCCAAGTTCTCCCACCACCCCCAAGAAGTTGTTGACATACACAAGATATCCCTACATTCCACCCCTCACGTCTCCAGACCCCGCCAGGAAAGGAAGGGAACAGATTCAGGGCCGTGAGAAATGTGGTATATACAAAGGGCGAGAGAGGCTGCCTCGCCGGCGCGCGCGTTTCGTGGATTGTTGTTGTTATTGCTGCTGATCTATACTGACTGGGATCATCGACTATGGCTACTACTACGCCACGCTTTCGACTGGATGACGACTGGATGCAGACGAGGATCGCGACCAGGCCTTCGCCCCTCAAAGAACCGCGCGATGAACGTGTTAGGATCGCGAGGCCTCTAAATGGTAGTGCTGGCGCGACGAGGAAGCCAGTGCCTCTGCCTTTGAATGTGAAGCTAGCGCAGGCGAAGGAGAGTGTGAGGTTGGTATCGAATGAGCAGAGGTGCGAGGATGAGGTACTGCGCGAACCGGAAATTGTCGATCTGGCGACCTCATCAAGACCATGGGCGACGAGGCGCGAGGTCTGCCCACCTAGCTATCCATCACCTCCTCCGCCGCCGAAATCGAAGAGGCTAACACGTGGTCCGCCGAGCTTGGCCAGCAGGCAATCGGAAATGTCGTTTGGGGTCTTGGACTACTATATCCACGATCCGTCGCCGTTGCACAGTCCGGCTTTGCCTGTCGAGACTACACCAAAAGCCGATCCGGCGATTGAGAGATTCGACTTTGGATTACAGAGACAATCTGTCAAGACATCTGATGCCAGGTCTGGTGCAGACGATGAAATGCAACTCATCCCGCTGTCGCCTCGCCCTTTCGACGAAGAAAAGTCCGACTCCGGGCCACCACAAGCGAAGAAATATAGTCTCTTCCCAGCAGTCAAGGAAGTCACACCATCCACTCACAGACTCGCACGCGTAATCAACGACTCGCCAGTGGAATCGCATGGACTCGCCGAAACACCACCCGGCCGACCACAAGAACCCAGCTGGCGTCCAAGACTCCTCTCTGGTGCCATATTGACCAACACCACACCAACACCAGTCCGCCACCGCGCCGAAACAATCTCTACCTCAACAACCCAAGCAACAACACCAACAACAACCATCCCCTCCCCCTCTTACCACCCCCGCAACCCCAGCCTCTCCTTCAGCAGCGGTGGCAGCATCAGCTCACGCGACAATACTCGCCGCATTCCCCTCCGCATCCTCTCCTCGAGCTCCACGGCCACTTCCACAACCGCGCGCTCCTCAGTATCGACGTCTCCTGGTTCTACGATTGCTAGCCAGCAGAAGCCGCTGCTCAGTCGCTGGTCCGAGGACACTTGTGCGCTGGCGAGCCCGACTACGGCGGCGGCGGTGTTGGGGTGTAGGGAGAGTACTGGGAGTTTGGTTGGTGCAGGTGCAGAGGCGTATCCTGCTTGCTTTTTTGAGGACGACGAAGATGTGCCGTTGAGGAGGAAAGGGAGGGGAGTGGGCAGGGGGAGGGGCTGGAGAGGGTGGTTTTGTTGTGGTGGTGGGAAGGGGTGATGCTCGTTATGAGAATTGAATGAATTGAAATCAATTATTATTGTCTAATGATTGGCTCGGCTTGATGTGTGTAGTTGGGTGATGTATAGTGTGACTGGATGCTTACTTTACGTTCAGTGCCAGAAAGTGTGACTAGGCAGGCTTCGGTGCTCACTTCATCATCAAGCATTGGAGTCCAGTAACGCATGTCCATCTACAGCGCAAGATAGTATGTCCGGATCTCCAGACAACATGGCCAGACCAGTGTTGGGATCGGCGCCGCCACATGCCTACATGTATCTTCAAGATGTCACAGCCAGCCAGCCAGCCTTGCTCCCAGCAAAGCAATCCGACCCTCCGGTTCTTCCCAGCCCGCGCGCGCATGAAGTTGGACGCCTCGCCTGGACACTAATGTAGCGGCACATCACGTCAACCCAGCCTTTCTGTTATCGACGGCAGGATCCATTGCTTGTTTTATGGTGCGGGTCTTTTCGGTCATTGGGCATCGGGTAGCGTAGGGCAGCAACACGGCAATACTTTCCATACAGACTCTACTGTTGAGTATATTGAGAGAGATAGTCTCAACGAATGCGACTATTGATTATGCTATCGGCGTCTGGCTTGGATATGTGGCTGTCTGATATTACAAGTCGCGTGGACGCTAGAATACGCCACGGCGTACAGCATCGGCATGGAGTTGAGGGTTGCGATTAGGGTTTCACAACGATGGGTTTCCATGATTTCTCCCGGCAACAAACAACAGAAACAGGGCGGTGCTGGTGCGTTCAGCTCAATGTCTTGCGTTCGTGCTTCAAAATAGCGCGGCAGAAGAGAAGATCTATTTCTGTTCTTTTCATCACACCAGAGTCAGTTCTTCTTGTCGTGTCTCTGGCCTATTTATGAATGAAACGTCAAGACCTTGCTCAAATTGTTTCACCCAGAAAAGCCGTGATGCCGTGGTCCCCGGGGCGGGCAGGATTCTATATGTCTTGTCCTCTTCGAAGGTTCTCTCGCTTGGGGAGAGCGGAGCGGAGTTGAAGGCCGGTGCTTTGAGGTTCGCGAAATAGAACAAACGATCAGATCGTGGAAGCACCGAAGATTTGAAGAGGGCAAGGTTCGCATTAAGAAGAAGAAAGATGGAGAAATATGAGTCAACAGGTAATAGCGCCGAGGCGAGGCAGTAATAATGAGATTCCTGCAAGGCCGTTGAAGCGACTTTGCTTGTATTGTACTGGAATTGTTCTTCTCACGAGGAGTGTTGTCCGGCAGTCGGTGGGTGGTATAGGTATACTTGTAACGCTGCTATGGAGTGGAGCGCTGATCTACGCTGCCTTGGAGGCAGGTAAGCGAGATGCGGCCTGAGCCTTTTCGGAGGGCTTGCCTGTTGCGGTATGAGCAGACGGCGTTAGTTGCCGTGTGCGCCTGTAGCGCTGGGTGTGAGGTCCACTCTGCCGGTCTCTGGTACATGTTCATTCGCTGTGGGATGCTTTTGGAGAGGCGCCGTTGACGCCAGCCTGGTTGCCCGTGGGAAAGGTTTAGATGCTTTGCTTTGGCAGTCTATTCCAATCCTTCGGCGTGTCGCAGTAGTGCTCTGACCTCATCTGTGATTTGCCTGCTTGTTCACACCCTTCTGAGTACACCCGTCGTCGTATTTGTCGTTTCGTGCTCGGGGCATACGCGGCGAGTGCTTGGTATGGTATATGCTATTTGTGAGTTGGACATCGGTCTACCATAGCCTAAGAAACGGTTATTGTTGCCGCTATCGCTGCCATTATTCTCATCCTACCCGCATCCTTTGATCGGAGACAGGCGCCGCGGGCTGCAGGCTATACCACTCCGGTCATACTACTGTTCACACCAAGCAAACGGGAGCGCTTAGCATGCAGGCGGCACTTGTGACTTGTCACACCCAGACAGATCCATCTGTGCTCACCCATGTCCTGCCATTACTACTTACATCCATCCAGCGCCTCTCCCGTTCTCTGGCGCTCCGGGATGCCCTGCACCGTACCTCCTCTACATGCACCTCTCTGCCAAACCCGAGTCCTGTGCGCCGGTACAGATTAACTACTCCCTCCAATCCCAGTTAGATCCTAGTCCCGCCCTCATCCCTGCACCGCATCGCCCTCGCCTCCACCACCATCGGACCTAGTCTCCTCCTGATTGCCGATTTGCCTGTCGCGCTTACTCGCGTCCAGCAGCAGGAGCAAGCATTACGCAGCACGCATCTCCCGCATCCGTGCCACTAGCATTTCGATGCTGGCCGATCTTGTCCTACTACCTGCGACCACCTCCACCGCCGACTCCTCCTACCACACCTTCGATGACGTCTCGGGGCGCCTACGCTCCACCATACACGGGTTGAGGAAGACGGCGACGAGCATGTTGTCGAGCGGCATCGATGAGCGCCCGCTGCCTCTGAGCGATTTCGAGGCCTCGTACGCAAGGGATGTCTTGGAGCTCGACTACGGCGAGAGCGAGGATGCGCTGGACGACAAGCTGAGGATACTGGCGGAAGAGCTGGGACTACACGCTGAGGCACTGAGGCTGTCGACAGATAGCGTGAAAGCGCCGTCGACCAACACCTTCGGCTCCTCGAATGTTGTCAGGAGGTCAGAGTCGATTGGCTCGAGAGCGTCGCGGTCAACTGGCTTGACCAACTTCTCCGACTTCTCCAGGGACCACCGCGGCAAGACCAGGGCGTCTCTGTCCTTTCGCGACTACGACTCGTTTCTGTCGCGTGGCTCTCTGAGCGAACGGCGCGACTCGCTCACCTTCACTCCACCTCTGACGCCTTCTCAATCCACTCTGTCGCTGGCGCTCTCGTCTCCTCCAGATGCATCACCTAGGAAGCACTTCCGCAAGCTGCGTGGGCTCAATATGCTCAAGCTTAACAGGGGCGGCTCAGACACTTCGCTTCCGCTAGAAGGCTGTCCGCATTGCCCTCAGAACCCTTTTAGTCAACGAAGGGCAATACATAAACTGCCTTGTGGCCACAGACTATGTACACAGGCTCTCAGGAATACAATTGTTGCTGGCAATCAAGGCCCACTTGGCGCAGTCCCTAGCTGCTGTGGCATACCTATCCCTGGCAGACTTGTCGAGCAAGTCATGACACAGGAAGAGCAGAGTGGTCTTCTAGACAGGCTCGAGCAGTGGGACGAGGCAGCATCTACACATATCATCTCTCGCCATTCAGAAACGCACAATCGCCACCATCACCATCATCAAGCATCATGCAATGTATCACCTCACGACTTGGACGCTCGAGCCAAACCTCACGACCTGGAAACAATCCTCCCTCTCCCTGGATTTCCCGCACATCGTGCCAACCAGCAAGCTCAACGTGATCGCTTTCTGGCTTGGTCCGCCCACCTACATACCTCATTGGATACATACCGGACTTCCTCACGCAACCTGCTACAAAGGCGACACACGACAGCACTCGAAGAGCTTCGCGATGCACACGCCATCTCTCTGGCCGAAGCAGAGGACAAACAAGTCCTGGCCGAAGCCGACTTACTAGCGACACACGAACGCGAGAATCGAGACCTCGCCACCGCTCTGAAACACATGGAAGCCTACTGTGCGGGCACGCTCGGCGGCGGCGAACCTCACGGACGTACAGTCACAGAACAAGATCGTGGCGAGCTGGAAAAGACGCGTCGCGCACGAGAAGCGATGGCTAGTCGACACGAAGGCGCAATCAGAGTCCTGCGCGGTGAGCAAGGACGGAGACTGAAAGGCCGAATGGCTAGGCAAGAAAGAGAAATCGCCTCGCTGGAACGAGCCCACCGATACGAGGCCGCAGAGATGGAGCGAAGCTTCGAGATTACGGAGGGTCTGGACGTGGTCAAACGCGAGGCCCTCTTCAGGAGATGGGAAGTGCAAGATGCAGTCTTCCTGCGAAAATTAGAAGTCGACACAGGCGTCGTGCTGGGCGGGCGATTACCTGGACTCGACTGGGGCGCAGACCAGCTCGCCGGTCTTGAATCTGGGATTTCTACTAGTGGCTCACGAGCACGAGTGGACAGCCGGTTGACCTGATGATACGCGCACCTCGACTACATCAACTACCGCCCAGCTTATCCTTCTTAATATCGGGAGAGAAAAAAGTTGGCATGAAGTGGGAAGTAAGGGAAGGCAATCTCTCCTTTGATGACTTCACTCTATACCCACACGGTTCTTTTCTTATTTGTTCTTTTTTCTTTTGTTCCTTGTTTCGCAACTATGGAAGAGGATTGAGATCCAACATGAGATACACATTTACTACGAGCAAGCATACAGATATCACGAGCAAAGGCAGCATTGGCGAGAAGGCAGGTATATATAGCATTATGACAGTGACGAGAGTAATTACACGATTATGATCATGATTCAAAATGTGTCGCTGTTGGTAGTTGGATGTTGTTGACGGTTGTGGATTCTGCGCACCGGATGTAGAGACGAAGTGGTGATCACCTTGGTTACAAGAAGACAGTTTGGTCAGATGCTCGACGAACAGGACGTGGGTTGCCATGACTTCAGTACGCCGCGTCAAGGCTGACGTCTCTGGCATGAGGGTACCATGGTTTGTATCTGTAGGTATGCGGCGTTGCGAGTTCGTACTAAAAAGCGGGCTTTCGTCACCCTTCCAACCATATGGTTATATAGCAGGAACAATATATCAATGGTTCCAGCATGGGCAGGAATTAGAAGTCTGTAGAGCTCTTAGATGTATCATAATAGACGTGATGATGACCGCGACTCGGTTTATGTCGACTGAGGTCGGCTGGATGCATCCCCGTCTGTCTAGTCACCGTCTCTGCAAGCTCTTCCGAATACTCGTGAGGGATCGGGAGCTTAGGGATCGTTACTTCTTCGCAGGCCTATTTGCACTAGCAAGCGGAGGCATTCGTGGGAGGGAGCTAGCGTTGACTATTGACCTGCCTATTTGATAAGAAGGACGCGAAGGAACAATACAGTTTGTTTACGAATATCCAGCCAAGAGCCAAGCGTGATCAGCTCCTCACTGCTGCATGCATGCGCTCCTCCGGATCCTTGATGTGCTGCAGGTTTCAGGAACACAGCATCAAGGCACCGACCTGACGGGACCATTGAAGATGGATGTTCCCGTCCTTCTCTGAAGCTTTACGAAAAGCATACTTTTGCGGATTCCTATATCCGCCAAAGTCAAAACCTCAGGACTATTGCCGGATATGGCATCAGTTTGCTACAAAGCTCGCTGTGCTCGCGCTGATGTTTGCTTTGGCGTGCTTCTGCACACCATCGCATGTGCGGATCGGCACCCAGTTTGCCTCTACCGCTTGGAGTATGCGATTAGGCTTGGAGCATCCGAGGGAGCGAGCCGTCTGTATGGAACGCTCAAAGCCAATCAGCTCTTTGATGTTGAGGTCTTTGAATCTCTCCGTTGCCTTTTCTTGTGCGAGGCGATGAGAATTTCCGCTTGCAGACCTCAAATGGAGCTACAGTATCTATCAGACGTGACATCCCTTACAGCAACAGTCCTTCTCGTCTGACTCTCTACTGTCACCGACGCTGATCTGGCTGGAGCAGTGCTGAAAATCAGCTTGTATGCGGAGTATCCGAACGGCTAGAGTGACGAGCCAAAAACGTACACTCTCTCTTGAAGGCGATGGCTTTCAATGACAATTCTCGTCTTGTTATCGGTATTTGATCGTGGAGGGGGGAATGGAGGTCTAGAGGTGAAGCGGCGATGGATGATGGGAGGTGTCTGTTCGCTTTGGAGTTAAGATATATCTTGATGGCTATCTGGGTGAGGATCGAGTGTTTGCTTGGGCTCATGAGGCTGTGTGAGGCTGCGTCAATTTAGAACGGCGTGTTGGCGAGAGTTATCGGCCCGGTGAGGCAGTGGGAGGTGGCACAAGCGACCGATGAGTATTGAGTATTGTCGTCACGTCATGGCCACGTCTCGCCGTCTCGGTAGTCCGACGAGAACTGTCACGACAACAAACAGCCGGGGAGATGAGCATTTCCCCTGATATAGGAGTCAATGGGCGTAACCGGGTTTAGACCAGCGATCCACCTCTATCAACAACCCAGGGCTAGCTGAGTATTCGGATTGCGGCAGGAGGAGGGGCTCATGCATTGCATTGAACGCTTCAGGTTTAGCTAAATGAAGCGTGTCATGGTATCGTATCGTCCAAAGTATACGAAGGCACACATGTGGATCTCATCCGAGCGATTGGTTCGTGGGTTGTTGTTGAATTTGAGAGGCGGGCGCGTCCGACTTCTCAGCACCGTAAATATGCTTGCATTAGTGACATCCTCGATCGAGGAAACGCCATCAATTGGAAACAGACTTCAAAACGCGCGATTGCGGCCCAGTCACCCAAGGTTATGGTCCGAGGATGCACCCGTGGCGATCTGCGGAGAACGACTCTGGCCAGACGGGTGGCCTTATGTCCATACCCTGCTTCGGTCGCTCTGCACGGCTGTGGGTAGTGTACCGTGGATCCTTGACGTAGACCCGTTGACTTGGGAAGCTCTTCTCCAGGGAACTCTTCACACATCTCCTTGGAGATCCATTCACTCATCTGAGTCCAGAACGCGACCCCATATCCTAGGAACGTGAGTATCGAAGCTATCATCAAGAAGAAGAAACGCCGTCCATTCTTGAGAGCCTCGGCACTGAAATATACACCGTCAAACCTGAAGTAGCTACTGAGTGATAGGCTTCAACTTGTACTGCTCGTCATGAGCTTCCCGAGCGTGTGGCACGGGGCGTACGGAAGAATCAGCCAATGGTGGTTGTATTGAAAGGCGTTATACAAATAGCTCGAAACCTTGTGAGCTGAAGCTTGCGAAAGAGAAAATGTCTTAAACCCTCGGAGTTGCCAACGGTCCGGATTCTATACGAGCAGTTTGAATTGGGGAACTGAGACCTCTGGGCGTTCTCTACGTCGTAAAATCAGATCCATAACCGAGACACGAGGAGCCCCGTCTTGTGTTCTCGGCGCATTCATCTTTCATTATTGGCCTGGACAGAACACAAAGCACACAACTACGGCGCGTCTTCTGCAGAGTGGGCATGATGACCCAAGGCTCAATCGTTAAAGGCCCGACATATTTGTCTAAATGTAAACGCCATGAGGACCTTACGATCATTTTATAAGGATGTAGTGTTGACTTCTGCATTTCTAGATTAGCTACACCACCGGCCTCAGCATAATGATTGCAAACATCTACTTCCCGACTCGCGAAGAAATCGCCGCCTGGCCGACACCGAACTATGATGATCCAGCCCGGCGGATATGGATTTTCCCTTATACGATCATCTTTCAGCTCATCGCCTTCGTTTGCGTCGCAGCACGCCTGTACGTACGACTACGGATGCGAAAGGATACTGCAGGAATAGACGATGTATTTCTCATACTGGGTCTCGTAAGCATGCGCACGGAGTCGTGGTATAGAGAAGTTTGTATCTCACATCTGACACAGGTGTTTGCGGTCGCATTAACGGCATGCGGTTGCTTGGATTTGCTCCAATATGGGATCGACCGACATACATGGGACGTTCGCCCTAGCATGTATCCACACGCAGCTATGGTGAGTATGCTCATCGTGCAATCGCAAGATGGTGGCTGATCCCAAGTGTATAGGGTACATGGATCACTTTCATCATCGCATTGTGCAGCGGCTGCTGCATCAAGACCTCGGTCCTCCTGCTCTATCGCCGTATCGTCGCACCCACCTACAACAAAGCCTTCGATATCGCCATTTGGGTCGCATTAGGTGCCACCGTAGCCTTCTTTCTTACAGTTCTTTTGGCTCTCTGCTTCATCTGCGATCCTCTCTGGTCTTATTGGATGGCCTGGGACTTCACTTGGAGGGAGTCATGGCAATGCTCGGACGCCCAATGGCTCAACTACTTCATTGGAATCTGGTCTGTGATCTCGGATATATACGCCATCTCGCTACCTCTTGCTTTACTAGAGCATACTGAACTCCACATGACATGGAAGCAGAAATGGACGACCTACTTCTTCTTCCTCCTTGGTATCGGGTATGTGGCTTTAGCTCAAGATCTAGTCGTGTGCAGTATGGCTGACCATCTACAGTGTCATCGCTACGGGCGTAGGAAGAACCTACTGGCTGGTACAATTAGGGCGCCAACCTGATACCTCATGGACGGGCGGCAACCTACTCATCTGGTGCATCGCGGAAACTCAACTGTCGATCATATGTGCCTGTGCTCCATCAATTCGCTTGATCTTCGTGTCAGTAGGCAGACGGTCGCTGAGCTTCACTCGTGAATACCGGAAGAAGAGTCACGCAAGCGAAGAGTCGACTGACAAATCGCAAGACGGGTTTGTTCATCTTGACAGCATGAAGACTGCTCAGACGATACATATCGGGTATCAGCCAGAGGCGGCAGCGACGACTCAAGTGTAATGAACAAGCTCGCAAGTATTGCAGCGAATGTAGCTCGTATGACAAAGCACAATTTCTAAATCCTCTGGAGTTCTGAGTGCTTCGACGGCTGTGAACGCCGTATGGTCAGATCCATGGTGTCTTGGAGCCGCACTCACAGACACAGACTACCGGTGAAAGCCGTTTGGTGAGCCACGGTCAATCTCCCAACATCCAGGAGGATCTTCAACGACGAACTTGGGAGATAATGGAAGCAGTACTCGTAATCTGCACCTAGTAGGCGCGAAATCGTGACTGAGGATAGATCGTGGACGGTGGCCCTGCGGGCGAAATCTCAGCTATCTGCTTACAACTACAGACCGGCGAGAACAAATTCTCTGGAGCCGCGA
This sequence comes from Cladosporium velox, assembly GCA_024604135.1. Lineage (NCBI taxonomy): Eukaryota > Fungi > Ascomycota > Dothideomycetes > Cladosporiales > Cladosporiaceae > Cladosporium > Cladosporium velox. The sequence goes on along the minus strand of JANIIF010000008.1, from coordinate 32,835 downwards.
CCGCTTGCTAGTGTAACGAGAGCATTTCTCCTGGGCGGAGTCGGCACTTCTCTTCGATCGATGGCATCCTTCCAGTAGGCCACTTCGGGCCAACTCGCTTTGAAGTGTCGGCGCTTGAGATCGTCGAGCTTAAAGCTCGTCCTCATAATCACTATCAATCTCAGAATCAGAGACGACAGAGGCTTCAGGCACGTTCCACAGATCGCCGAAATACTTCTTGAGACACGCCAACATGTATAGCTGTTGCCACCCGTCGTCAAATTGTCCCTCAGCGTCTGCCCACACTTCTTCGAGGATCGTCTCAAGACATAGCTCTTCGTCTTGCGAGGTGCCCACAAGGCTGATATGAGTCTTGTAGCTACTTGCGTTCCCGAATTGATCCATCAGCTGTTTACTCTTAGGTGCTTTGACATCGAAGCAGGCCACGACTGGTACATGCTCGCCTGATCTCCAAAGACGCACGCGGCGGTACTCATTGCGGCCAAAGCAGACCAGGCGCCAGTCAGGGAGCGCACCATCTGAGGAGACCTTGCTAGGTGACTTTGGCCGCTCATGGTTTCGAGACTCAATAATTCGCGCTGTGACATGTAGCTGGAGTGGCGTGGAAGGTATCACACCGATAGTATCCATTCGTTGCCCGCAATAGATCTGCCAGAGGTTTGCAAGCTCTATAAGCTTTTGTGCGAAAAGAGCTGGTAGGTTCAGGACATAGTCTGGTGAGCATCTCCTGGTGTCATAGCCTGAGCGATGGTCTTGGTCCTTTAGTTCCTTCAGAGCGGCAACCACGTCGCTAACCATTCTTCGCTCTTTTGATCTCCCTCTACCTCTCCACGAAAGGCAAGATGGTACTATGTAGCCGAAAGTCACATCGGATTGGTGAGCAGCAATAACAGAATTGCCCATGGACCCTTGGTTGAGCAGATGATCAAAGCTCAGCATCATTACGGGTATCCTGCATTTCGAAGGATTATACTTATCCCAGAACCAGCAGTGCTGGATGAGACCACTGCAGAGGAGATCAGCGTATAAGCTACTTTTGATTTTGTGGAAGCGGGTGATAAGGTAGTCGTCCTGCGAGCGTGTAGCCACGCTCATCCAGAAAGCCCGGAGAATCTCAGCCTCTTCATACGTTCGATGAAGCTTGGAGCCGAACATGGGACTCTGTTCTAGGTCGTTGCATCCTCCTCCATAAAAAGAGGCTTGGATTGTGTCATGAAGTTCGTCGAGCGCCTCATATCCTGCGATCGTTATATCGCCTGTGCGGCCCTCGAAAACGTTGATGAGGCGCGCTACGGGGGCGTAGATAGGATCCATATGCTGACCGGGGTAGTAGTAAGCTAACCACAACTGTGAATCTAATAAGTGGCGTAGGAGCTTCACTTCATCCGCAGTCGTCCATGATCGAGCGTACTCGCTGTGGCCTCCAAGAATGTAGTCATATGCTGATCGATGTACCCATCTGATGCAGTTTGTTTTGTAAATTTGTGCAACACTTGGCTCAAGTATGACAGAGTGGTGCCTAACATCTCCAGAGCGCGCATCGCTCAGGATGCACAGCCCGAACTTCTGGAGGTCTCTGTCGTCAGTGTGAAACATGGAAAGATGCGGTTCATATGTTTCCAGTAAGCCTTTGGCTTGTGCGAGGACGCGGTGTTCGACGACACAACAGTCTTCCACGAAGTCAGCCAGCGACTCGTGCGGGCTCGCGCTCATGAACGCAGTGGCAACAGGTAAAGAAATGTCAGATAAAACGCTCCGGTTACTCTCCTTACTCCATTTCATAAGGAAGAAACATCTTGATAGATACTCATGATGTTCTCTGTCAATATTGGTAAACATTGAGGCAAATAGGGCTTCGAGTCCAGATGGAATCGCTTCCAGGCGCCGCTTTAAAATTTCGGCGTCATCTTGTGATTCGTATCCGGATACTAAAGACTTGCAGACAAGAGCAGCCCACAGAAAGATGCCTTCGGCGCGGCTGGATACCTGCTGGACCGTCTCAAAGAACTGCCAAGAATTTCCAATCACATCTTCATATGGCTCGAACTCCCCATGTACAAACGACCTGATATCGTCGTAGTTCAGATCTTGAAGTCTCAAAGATGGGAAGGAACCGAGTTGTCTTGCCAGTGCAGTCTCAGGTCTGCTGGATAGACAGAATTTCGAATGCGATCCGTTCTGTAAACCCAGTATGAGGGTGGTCAAGGCTGTATAACTGCCTTCAAACTCGTCCAATCCGTCGATGAGAACAAAGATGCGGTCCTCACGGAAATGTGGCAAAGCCGTCTCAATGGCACGGTGCAGTCGTGCTTGGGTCCATGTCCTTTCCGATGGTGTGATTTCGTTGGAGCTGAGGCTCTTGATAATTTCTGGCTTAGCGCGCACCAGCTGATACAATAGAGACTGTAAGACGCCGGAGATGCTTTTCTGAATCTCCGAACCAGCTCGCCAGAAAAAAAAGCTAAAGACGTGTAATCTCCGTCCACCGGCCCAGATCTTCAGTAGGTCATTTGTGCGCTCGTGGCTTTCGATAAACGACATCAAGCTGGACTTGCCCGAACCTGCTTTGCCGTTGATCCAGAACACAGGTTGCGAGCTTCGGAGCCACTTCGAGAACCGACCTTGCAATTCCATAGTCTTTGGGTCTTTATCGATTCGATTCGAACCTCGCGTGAATATCCACTCGAATGTGCCAGTTGCTGGTGCTCCTATTTGACTGTGTCGCGAAAACATGTCGGGATGCTCCAAACTTTGCAAGAATACCTGATGAGTATGAGATGTTTGTAAGCGATCAAATCGGCCTTGCACCTGTGACCCGGCATCCAAGATCGCTCGACTCGAAGCTTTAGAACTTTTGCTCAGACTAGCGAGCGCTTTGTGGGTGGTCTCATGTGCAGTTGCAGAGCTTTTTTGGGCAGTAGAGATCTGTTCGTGCGTTGAGTCGTGCATTCGCTTGAGCTCCGGGTACACGAAATCCTCCAGAGTCTGACTCAACTTTCCCTGGGCCTTGAGCAACGAGAGTACCTGTTCACGTGTGTCCACGCCGACGGCAATCTGGAATCTCGCCTGGCATTTCTCAAGCTTGTTCTGGATCTTCTCGATTTTCTTCTGGTCTCTCATAGCGCGGAATGCAGCCCTCGCTGCTCCAAAGCGCTTCTTCTGTGCGATTGCTCGAATCTCTGACAGCAGGTCTTGCAGTTCCTTTGCAGATGAGGAGCAGTCTAAGCTGCATTGCTTGATGGACCGAGATGCGTCTCGTGGGAACGCGTCTAGTGTGACTCCGCTTTGTATGGTTCCGAGCTGTCTGCTTGACTGCTGAAGCTCAGCGTGTAGTACAGTCGTGTCGCTTTCACTGTCTCGGATCTCTTTGCATAGAGCTAAAGTCTTCAGGCCAACCTCGATGAACTGGACAGCCGCCGCCGCTACCCCTAAGGCGGTGGCGGGATCCATCTCTGGAGACCCAAGTTTTTGGAGATGTCGTTCAGCTCAGACACAAGTTGGACAAGTAAAGGGCAGTGGCCGGCCTCAACGTCTTCGTGAATTGTATTGATGTTTGCAATTCCTGAGACCTTGGCTGCGATTGGAGCTTTGTACTTCGACGGCAGACAGCGTCGTGAAGTGACACTTTGTTACGGCGAAGTAAAGTAGCAAAGGGCCCATCCGAACATGGCCTGTGAAGTATTTTTTCATGTTCAAGAAGAGAACCGGATCTCCAGAGCATTTTGGAAGGTCAGCTGTGTCACTGCCACTCACTCATGCACCTCGCCCCGCGAGCTGAGCAACTAGTGCTCGCTTAACCTCATAGCGGCTGATCGGGCGTCAAAATGTCCTGATGGCCACAGACATGCAGAATTTCAAACACTGAGATCCTTGGGCGCCGAGTGGTCTTTTGATATCCCAGAATGGAGCAACCGTTCCAGTCAGCTGTACAAGTACACCAGCAACGTGGGTATGCCGGAGAATTGGAATGGTTTTTAATGTCCACTCACCAACATCGCTAGCTGAAAGACGCTGTTCGAAGAGACATAGACTGAAATGGTACCTGTATTTACACCTTATGCTAAGCTCGAAATCGAAAAATCTATCATATATATCAGCCAGAAATCACCAGCAAATCAGATCCACGTGCCGACGACTTTCTTGATGTGCTTCATGAACTTGAAGAACCCGACTGCGTACTCCACATTGCCCTCAGGATCCACGACCCGGGCTGGCCATGCAATGCCGGCGCCGAAAAGACCGGGCAGCTTCTGTAGCTTGCCTTCGCCGTTGCCAGCGTACTCGAAGTGACCGTTGTCGTGGTTGAATACTGGCTCGATTTCTCGGCCCTCGCTGGTCTTCAGAGTGGGGATCGGGTCACGGCTGTAACCGATGGCCTGCACGTAGAAGTCCATTCCCTGCAGGTGTTGCTCGTATGTCGCTTTCTCGGCGCCGGCTTCGTAGGCGACCTTGGTAATGTACTTGGACACATCGCTGTCGGGCATTGTGTCGGGCTCGAGGTTGTTGCGCGCCCACTCGGCAGCTTCACCCTTGAGGCCTGTGTTGTCACGAAGGATCCAGCCGTCGCGCTGTTCGGCGTAACGCAGCTTGTGGCGAGTGAGCCAGGTGATGCGCAGATCTGGCTTACTGGTGCTAGCGAGCTTATATAGGTTCATGAGGACGAGGATGGCGGAGTGAGAGGCGCCGACTACTGCGATCGAGGTGGGACCAAGCGGTGAAAGTGTGGTTGACAGCAGGGTCGGAGAAAGCGCGCAGTCCAAGTCGAGATTGTGCAGGCTGGGGATTTCTACAGGCAAGGGTGAGTTGTTTGGTGATGATCCAGTACACATGATGAGGCGGTCTGTGACTACTGGAATGGTGCTTGCTGAAGAGTTCGCAGTGTTGGCCAAGTTGACAGTCCACTTCTGAGCAGACTCGTCCAGGGTAGCTTCTGTCACTCGTACCTTGCGGGCGAATACTCCAGCAGTCTTTGAGAGGCCCTCGGTCAACATGAGGAGCATATCCGCCGCATGGCTGAGCTGGCAGCCTTTCACAGGATCCAAGCTGCGAAGAGCTTGAAGCTTGTCAGGCTTGCCAGACACGGCAACTCCATCACTTTCGCTCGGTTCTTCCCAGCGCGATCTTGATGGAGTGTTGCTGACGATCTTTCTGAACGGTGCAACAGCCGTAGCATATTCAATGAAGAGCGCGACTTTGGTGTTGGAAGGCACTTCTCTGTAGCAACGGTTGATGCGACCGCCATCGAAAGCATTGTCGACCCACAGGATGGGCTCAACCTTTTGCTCGAGCAAGTTTCCAACGACAGTGATACCAGCGGGACCGCCTCCGATAACGACCGCCTCGTAGAATTCGGTGGGGCTAGCCATTGTGGTTGCGTTGCGAGAAGTGCCCGCTGTGCCTTTCGGTCCAAGTTCCGGCAATTTGGTTGGGAGAGTAGAAAATGGTCCTGAGAAAGCTGACGTCGACGGAGCATTGACAGTAGCAAATGCTCGCCTGGTCAGCACTGCAGTACTGAGCGAGACATCTTGTACGCAGCTCCTGCTGGTCACCCCGCAGTAGAAGCGAGGTGTTGACAGCAGTAATCGCGAATGCCGCGCAACATGCCTTGAAGTCGCGTCGCTAGTGCGTTTGGCGGCAGCATGAGAGGGCCGGGCCAACATGGAGGGCCAACGATAATGCCTCGTGCAGCGGACCCGGGCAAGGACAAGGAGCAGTGGCGGGAGGTGGGATGAGAGCTCTGACACGAGCCACGTGCAGGACGCCTAGGTACTCTGCCGCGAATAAGGGGAAACAGATAGGCGGTGATCCTGGAGAGGTAGCAGAGATAGGGACCGACCAGGTAGGCGCCGGTTTAATCGAGCTACGCCGGCTGTAAGCGTAGTGGTGATAGCGCCGCGATAGCTATGCCGGACGGTGGTCGCAGAGTCGCAGAGTCGTCCAGGGCTCCAGTTATGTTTCTGTATATGGAGGGCAGCTCGAGCACGCAATGTCCGGGCGTATGGGAGGCAGGATGGCAAAGTGAGGGTGTTGTTGTCCTTTAATAGAGCAGAATGGCCGTGGAAGGCAGATCCGAAGTCGGCTATCGCTCAGCCGAAGTCGTCGATGAGTCGTGCCAAGAAGGTCGTGAAGAAGATGTCGATGTTTGGTATGATTTTCATGATGGCGAAATCGACAAGAAAGCGTACAGATGAATCGACAAAGTACGAAGCTAGCGGAGAGACCCACAGGCGATTGCAAGATTATTAAATGTTGCCGTCGTCGCCTTTGCCACAAACAGCGAGCACGCCATCCCGCCCGCACCTTGACCCTGCATGGAGGGGACGTGCATATATCTGCGTATGGTATCACCATGACCATGACCATGTCAAGCATAGCAAGTGTACCTCACTTTTAGCAGACAGCATCATTAGATTGAACGTTCTACAAATGGTTCTTCAAGCAAGCAATCAAAAAGACTTGAACCCATGCCTTTGACACAGAGACACACTTAGACTTCATGCTGGAAGGAGTTATACGTAGACTTCTGCACGGCGTACATTAATTTTGATATTATCTTACACTGTAGTAGTAATCATGAGAAGACCTCTCCTACCACAGATTAGAGCTCTTCTTTTGCTTGGCCACCATACTTCTTCAAGAGCGTCTTGATCATACCGACAGCTCCATAGCGGTAATGACCACCGAACCTTAGCAAGTCGAGATGTCAGTAAATGGCTACCATCACACAAGGTATCGAATACGTACATGGCGTGATGGTTCAGGTGATGATACAGCTCATACAGCATCACTCGATCATCGTATTCTTCAGCCGGTTCGGTCTTCGGGCAAATGCTGTGGTATTCTTTGAGGAAGTCGCCACCAAAGCCGCCAAACCTGGACATGTTGTTAGCAGCCAAGATATACACGGGGCATGTAATAAGTCTGACATCTTCATGTCACCCAGCTCGTACTCTGAGTGCGCATAGCATGCACTGCTGTCATACGTGACTTCCTCGGCTTCACTCATCCCTGGGAGTTTGCCGACGGAGGCGTTACCACTCCACAAATCGCCGTGGACAACCACAGGCTGCACTCCTTTGCCACCATTGAGATGATCGTCACCAATCAGTCTAGGCACAACCTCATTGCACAAACGATCAACCAGAGTGGTAAGTTCTTCATCTTTACCGTTTGACTTTCGTGACGATCTCTCAATAAATCTCAACCGATTCTCCGCGTAAAAGTCCGCCCAGCTTGCATTGTAGTTGTTGGGTTGCTGAGTGTCACCACAACATGTAGGCGCGGGGAATCCGAACATGGGCTTGTCATAGCCAGGCGGGATTGGTGCTGGTGTGGTATGTAGCTTTGCAAGCTTCCTCGCCAGTGAGTCGCCAGCTGCTTTGCCGCGACGGCCGGATGTGATTTCGAGGAAGTCGGTTACCAAGAAAGACTTTCCTGAGTCGTCTGCGAGGAGGCCGTGTCCGTACGATTGTGGGCAGATACTCGGGACAGCGTCATGGAGAGCTCTGAGGGAAGCATGTTCTCCTGCGAACATGGCGTCGTTCGGTCCCATCTTGATGAAGAATTGTCTGGATTTTGTTGGTGTTAGTTGGTGATGGTCTGTTAGACCGAGCATGCCAATCATGTCCTGGTAACACATTATGATTCGATATTAAAAGCATTGGCATTTGTTGAAGTCAGGCCAGGGAATATTGCATAACTCATTTTAAACGATCACGGCAATGCTTACTTCTCGGAGCCATCGGGCATGGCTACTTTTATCTTCGAAGCCGAAGCTGACGAACACCCACCACCGCCTGTACCGGCGAGGGTCGCATTGCTTGGATCGATCTTGAGCACTGAGGCGACGGCGCTGTCGATTTGTGAAGGCATACTGGAGAAGGATCTGATGATTCGTTTTGCAGTGGAAAGTAGCATGAGAGGTGTAGGAGCTACATTTGATTTCTGATGAAGTGAGACTGAGGGTACCTTCCAGAGAGATCGGAAATATGGAGCAACATATGTCTCTATGACGTTACCCAGAAGAGTGCTGCTGATGTCTGTCGCCACCCTTGTGGACGATGGTTTTGTATGTCAATGAGAAGGCTAAAAGTAGTCATAGCAACATCCCACTAGTCAACATAGGCAGATATCGGAAGGGCAGACATCGGAAGCTGATACACGTGCTTGGAGGAGTGTTTGCCACTCGATCTTCCATTTGGGTAGGCTTTGTCTTACTCTCTCCCCGCTTGAACTGCAGCGCTGCTTCAGACTGGACCCATGCAGTGACGCATCCATCATAACCCTCGCCCGCCGACCTCTCGCCCTCTTGCTCCTCCTCCCACCAGACTCCCTTGTGGAGGTCTATCACCATCATCACCCCCACTACACCGCTCGACACCGACTGCATCATCTACACGCCCTTGCTCGGCACTGTCAACCCCGGCACCTGCACACGCCTGCGCAGCCCATCGCCAACCCCATCTTCTTCCACCAGACGACTAGGACCCTCCTCCCATTCAGCGACGACGGCAATGTCGTCTCAGCCGCCCGCTCTTTCCAAGACTGCCTCGAACCCGAAGCAGATTCCCGGCGCCTCTTCAACTGCTCCCTCCATCTCCACCACTCAGGCTTTCTTCACAAACACCAACGGCGGCGTCCGCGCCAACTCTTCGACCCGCAACGCCGCTCCGCGCAACGCTCAGGGTACGAAACCCAAGCACAAGGCGAAGAGCAAGGCTTCCTACCGACTTGTGGATGAGGATGCAGAGGCAGAAATGGCCAGTATGCAGAATCCAAATGGTCGCCGCGGGCAGCAGAGCATTACGCACTTGATGAACTTCGCCCTGCCACCCAGGCCTCAATCTCATACGCATCAATTCAGACATGGTGGAAGGAGAGGAGAAAGGAGAAACACCACTTGGGGCTTGGGAAGCGGTTATCATGCTACGGACAAGGCGAGGTGAGTTGTGGGAGATAAGAACGTGCAAGCACATGGACGTACTGTACTGACACAGCTCAAGATATATTCACGCGAACTATCGCTTCATTGTCGATCCGCGGGGAGACTACCGCGCTCAGTCCGAGGATGCAGACATTCATCTGGATTGGGATAATGTCCTGCAAGTCATTGTATCTTCCAAGAGCCAGGCGGCGTCATGCCCGATTTGCTTGGGCGAGCCGACTGCACCACGCATTGCAAAGTGCGGTCACATCTTCTGCGCACCTTGTATGATCCGATACATGCACTCCGAAGACGCCGGTGCTCCGCCTGAGAAACGAGCGCGATGGCAGAAATGCCCTATCTGCTGGGATCGCATCTACGTCTCTGAGACGCGACCTGCACGTTTCTATGAAGGCCAGGAAGGCGATGCGCCCCGTGAAGGTGGTGATGTCGTCTTGCGCCTCGTTACAAGGAAGCCTGGGAGCACTCTCGCCATGCCTCGTGAGAGCGGCGAGGTGGTGTTCAAGGGCGAGCATATCCCGTGGCACCTCGCAACAGAGGTTATGGACTACGCACATCTCATGAAGGGCAGTGAGGACTACATGAACCAGCAGTATGACGAGGCCCTGGCGGCTATCGATCAGCTGGAGAAAGAGGATGAACTCATGTTTGGCGAGGACGCCGAATGGACCGGCCGAGCCAAACGTCTGATTCGCGAATCTAAAGAAAAGATCAAAGGTATCGGCAACCCTCCCGAGCAGGCCAAGAAGCCAGAGCCGAAGCCTGAAAGAGCTCCGATACAATTCAACGAAAGTGACGAAGGTGTACCGGATATGTACCTCTCGAAACACGCTCAAGACAACACGCCAGCGAATGGTAACACCGCGGCCAATAATGTCGCCGATCAAGCGCCTAACAATCACGCCACGAACGCAAACTACGTTCCCAAAACCATCGCAGAAATGCGACAAAAACATTATGAGAAACCACCACCAAGCGAATATCTCTTTTACCATGGCCTCCAACATTACTATCTATCGCCACTGGATATTCGTATCCTGCAAGCTGCATTTGGTTCGTACAAGAACTTCCCTTCCAGCATCCTGCCTCGCGTCGAGAAAGTAAGCAGTGGCCATGTCGTCGACGATGAACTACGTCGCAGGGTCAAATACCTCGGTCACCTGCCCTATGGCTGCGAAGTGGGCTTCTTGGAGTGTGACTGGACCGACACTGTCAGTCCTGAGGTTCTCAAAGACTTTGCCACGCAGATCGAACGCCGCCGAAAGCGCCATTCAGAGAAGGAAGCACGAGAGGAGAAGGATCGCGTGCGGATCGAGAAAGTATCTGAGAGGGAGATCTCAGCGCTCCGTCGCAACAAGCGCCCCTCTATCCCCAACGATCTGTTCTCGGCCGATAATCTTCCTACATTGGGCGGCTCCGCGACAGACTCGTCAGGCAACGAACACGGCTCGTCGCCGCCATTGCCACACCGCACAAACTCCGCTTTCGCTTCTCTTGCCTCACCAGGCACATCCCCCAATGCACAGCGCACTGTCTGGGGCACTGCGGCTGTACAGCTGGGTGACGAGTATGCCAACCTACCGGGCGACTCCGAGTTTGGACCCAGCGATGGCTGGTTGCAAGGATGGGAGAAGGAAATGATGCGCGAAGAGGATGAGCTTGTCGCGCAGGCAGCGCAGTTGAGTATGCAGAGTGGCGGCGAAGCTGACGGCAATGTCGGCGGCGGTGGCAAGGGCAAGAAGGGAAAGAAGGGGAAGAAGATCACGCTCATGAGCACTTCGAACCGACGCACGGCATGAGGGTGAGGCGCCGTGATGTGAAGTGGTGTCGTTGTGGACGAGAGACAGGCGAGAGCTTTTCAAGCACATTCGGCTTGTGAGTGGGATCTTTGCTGATGAGCTTGAATTATATGATAACCAATATATGAAATACAACGATTCCAACGCTTATTGAGCACAGGTTCACTCGTAGAGATCTCGCGTGTTGATGTAGTTTTGTTCATGAAAGATAAGCATCGCGAGTGGGAGCAGCTGGAGCTTCCATCATCTGGATTGCAGTCTCTGAATTTCGGACACAGTCTTTAGCAACTTTCTTGGAATACAAAACGCACCTGTATGCTCGTCCCTTCCAAGCTGGAGAAACCCGAGCGCAAGCATCAATCGTGCGTGAAGTCATATATGTACAGTGAATAACATGGAAAGCATCCACAAACATGGTGACCAAGGGTTAGTGTTTGTGGTAAAACATGAGATCGTTCAAATCTTTTCCTTGATGCTCTAGGCAGTCGATAAAGGTATACTGTGATATGCAAAGACCCATGATGTGTTGTCATTGGTATATAATGCTAGTTAGGCCGTGCAAGATTGCAAACCTGACTAGAATCGCTTGACTGCGAACGTGAAGACGCGACTTGCTGGAAGCCTGCGGAGTGGGGTGCATTTGTACACCCAAAAGACTTGACGGTCCGATATGAAGGCTGTCATACTCTAGTACTTTCGAGATACACAACGTTCCTTGATATACAGATATGTAGAACAGGCGAGTGCCGTCGGAATGTACTTCGTAACAGGCATCTATCAGCTCAGCTTGACCCTCGAGTCCCATATTATCGAGTATATTATCGCCTTGAAGAACGTGATCATGTCAAATAGCCAGAAAATGACCAATAAAATTACCATAGCAGTCGCCACCCACAGAACTGCCTCGCTTTCAAACTCTTGCCCTAGGTAGATCGTTGATAATGTGAAGCCGACATTGGGGAAGATGAATGCCCACCACGTGTTATGGAACTTCATACTGAGGCTCCATTTTCCATTCTCGTCTCGTTGGACCATATCTGATACAGTGCTCACAGTGATGATGGCGAAGCACCAGAATGTGAAGACCCAGAGGAAGACTCCTGTCCATGTTGCCATGACGAGGAGGATCTCTGCCGCCATTGGATGTGTTGCGAAGTATCCATGGTCGGTCGGAGCGCCGCGGGCGTTGCCGATGAGCACCACAATGGTGTAACCTGCGGTGCCAACTAGCATGAAGAACCCAGGCCGTGTGCTATTAGCAGCGGGAAAGCCGTTCTGTAGTACAGAGCTGAAGATGAATGATAGGTAGAATGTGGACATGATCCAGCCGTAGCCTTGGTACCCGACGCCCGCGATCATCATGGGCAGACGATGTTCAGGTGGCTGCTCTCCGACGATTGCGGCGGCGATAGTACCTGTCAGCATGGCGTGAAAGGCTGTGAGTAGGATTGCAGGGTTTGCGCCTGGGTTGGCGAGAGGGGAGTGCTTGCTCATGACGACGAAGACGACGACGGATGAGAGCAGGGTACATGCGGCGTAGATCCAGAAGCAGACCCGGATGGCCGTGATCAACCATGGTCCGCTGTGAGGTGTTCCGAAGAGCTGCATGCCAATGATGATTGTTGCGATTGTGAGCCACCATGAGCCGTAGAAAAAGCATTCTGGTGGTTGCGTGAAGCTGGCTCGGAACTTTGCTGGCTTCAATATCCAGCGTGTGACGGTCAAGGCGGTAAATGTAAGCCAGAGTACAATGTTTAAAACGAGGACGACGACTCCAATGTTATGCAGACCATCAAATTGCTTGGGACACTCGGCTAAGATGATTGCTAGACCGCCTGTTGATTGCGTGCATGTAAACCAAGTCCAGTTGAAGCGCTCCACAAGCCATGTCTTCGCGTCTAGACGGGAAGGCTGCTCATCCGACGGCTCAGGTTTGTCGGTACGTGATGGAAGGCCGTTCTCAGCATGACTGGCTTCTGTGAGGCGTTCGCCACAGTTGTGTGGATCTCTCATGTTTTAGTGCTGGAATAAGCAGCATGACAGAAGTTGATTGACGAATTGTTGTAGCGGCTGAACGGGATGAGGATGCCGGAGCCGAGGATATTTGACGATCTGTCAACTATCAAAGCGTAGGTTTAGACATAAATTTTTCCAACAGTATTGCAAGATTCCAATGGCTTATCATCGATACCGATGGCCACCAACAAGTCATAGCAGTAGCTCTTTGAATGGTTATTCACGAACCTCAAAGCAGTTACCTAAGCCGGTTCGTACGCCCAGACATAGGGGAATGTGAAGAGTCGTCAATGATGCCGCATGTACCTATACAAACACTGTTCTGGGAGGGACATGCCGATCCGTATCATGAGAAGACACGTGATGATATGTGTTATACAAATGTCTTTCAATAACAAGTGAAGTGAGTGTTTGGTTCAAGAGAAGGACGGGATGGCAAGAGCGTGGTTCACGTCGACTTTTGGCCGGGGAAAGTGCGGGAGGCACGTCAGCGACGCCTGAGCGTGTTCACTGAACAGCTCCACGAGACACCAGAGCCGCATCATCACACAACCAATAACCTCATCCACCAAACAACACTACAGCACCACCCAGCTGGTATCATATACCTTACCTCGACTCGACCGCCTACAGTCACTTCATACGCTCTCGATTACCCAGCAAACCAGCGACACCGCCTCCACCACACGCCGCCGCCGCCATGTCGGGCGAGATCATCAAGGCCGACAAGGACTTTACCAAGGAGGTTGACGCTGCCCTTCCAGAGGCACAGAAGCAGGCGCAAAATGGTCAAATTCAGGCTGCTGTCGAGAAGCTCCTGGCGCTGGAGAAGCAGACCCGTCAGTCATCCGACTTGGCCTCAACCTCGCGAGTGATTGTCGCTATTGTCACAATCTGCAAGGACAGCGGTGACTGGTCGCTCTTGAACGAGCAGGTGCAAGTGTTGAGCAAGAAGCATGGTCAGCTCAAGCAGGCCATCACAAAGATGGTGCAGGTCGTTATGGGCTTCCTGGACGATGCTCCCAATCTTGATGTCAAGTTGAGCGTCATTGAGACCTTGAGGACAGTCACAGAGGGCAAGGTATGGCTTGGAAATGCTCTCTGGCATCAACGGAAATACTTGTACTAACAATATTTTAGATCTTCGTCGAAGTCGAGCGCGCACGAGTTACCCGCATCCTTTCGAACATCAAGCACGAGCAAGGCGACATCGCCGCGGCAACAGACACTCTCTGTGAGCTGCAGGTCGAGACCTTCGGATCTATGCACCGCAGGGAAAAGACGGAGTTCATCTTGGAGCAGGTGTCGCTCTGCATTGAGAAGGGTGACTGGACACAGGCTGGCATTCTCAGCAGAAAGATCAGCACAAGGTACTTTGCGCGCAAGCCCAAAAAGACAGCAGAGGAACTGGAGAAGGCGCGCAAGGAGAAAGAGGAGAAGGAGCGTCTGCGCTCCGATGGCGCAATCGGCGACGACGAGCCCGTGGACGACGATGTGACAGACCTCAAGCTGCGTTACTACGAGCAGCAAATCACCCTCGCCAAGCACGACGACAAGTATCTTGAAGCTTGCAAGAACTACAGACAAGTGCTGGACACCGAGGCCGTCGAGGAGAACCCAGAGCTCCTCAAAGCCACTCTTCAGCGTGTCGTCTACTTTGTTCTTCTCGCACCTTACGACAACGAGCAGTCCGACCTTCTGCACCGCATTGCACAAGATTCTCGCATCGAGGAGTCCTGCCCTTCAGAGCACTCCCTCCTCAAGCTCTTCACCCTCACCGAGCTTATGCGCTGGCCCTCAATTGAGTCAAATTACGGCTCCGGCCTGTGCAGCACCGACATCTTCGACGTCAAGGAGAACCAGAAGGACCCCAAGGCACACCAGCGTTGGCTCGATCTCCGCAAGCGCGTGATCGAGCACAACGTCCGTGTCATTGCCAAGTACTACACTCGCATCCACTTCTCACGCCTGACACAGCTTCTCGACCTGCCGCCTCAAGAGACTGAGAAGTACATCTCCGACCTGGTCGTCAACAAGACCATCTTCGCCCGCATTGACCGCCCTGCACAGCTTGTCAGCTTCGAGAAGAAGCGTGATGCGGACGAGGTGCTGAACGAGTGGAGCGGAAACATGAAGAGCTTGCTTGGTTTGCTGGAGCGCATTGATCACTTGATCACGAAGGAGGAGATGATGGCGCGTATCCAGCCGGCTGCGGAGAAGAGCTCCAAGAACGTTAAGGCGCACTAGATGCCAATGGGACGAACTCTAGGAAGATGTCTTAGCCGACAACAATAATGCGTGAGTATACAATGTACCATAGCAATGAGCATTTTGACATGACTGCCTTGTTTCATGTGTGTTGATGTTTCTGTCCTTATGTGTGCAACCCTCGTAAGATCAGGACCACACGGTATCTGAGAATGTGCCTTATCATTCCGCTGGAGGAAGCAATGGATAGAGATAGAGTACCAGCATCGACTCACGTCTCATCCTCACAGCTGCCCCTGTCACCATGCAATCAAGCCTTTCTGCGTGAAACTATAAACCTTGTTTTGTGTTCCCCCGGCCCTGCCACTGTCGTCTCTTAGGAGGATTTCGTTGTATTTCTCCGCACCCGCCTCCACTTCCACCTCCACATTGCACTATCGGCAACTGCAAACTGACTCTCTGCCGAAAGATTTTACTGGGCACAGTCTTGACAGTTTCGTGCCCTGACGATCAATCAATCCGCAATCAACTTCTTTACCTCGGAAGGCAGTTCCAAGAAAGAAGAGAGTGCTGCAGAAGCGGCAGATTCATTTACCGAGACTCGCTGCCACCATGGATTGGAGGGACATGGGCTTGGACCAGGTTTGGATAAATGGGTATGTAATCCCCTTCTTCCCCACGACCCCATCTTTCATACAAAACCTTCAGGACGCCTCCGCGAAAGGTTGACTGATTGCTTTTGTTTCTCAACTTACTCGTTTCCGCTATTTCTGTTGTGCTCTGAGAGAAAGAGTAGTGTCTTGGATTGATTGAATCTTATCGATTAGGCAAGCCATGATTCAGCAGGGCAAGATGCGATTGTCCTCGCTGTTGCTTTCGGGAGTCTTTGCGACTGGCCTGGCGCAACAGGCTTATCACTCGGATCCGAAGGCTGCGTGCGAAGCGCTGGGAAGTTCGTTCAGTTCGCCGCACGTCACGGTCAATGTCGCGCAATACATCCCTGCTGGAACGAACCTCACTTTGCCGCAGCAGGGCACGGGCGCTGCGTCTTGCGGGAATACTGCGCAGCTGGTGCCTGTGGATCTCTGTCGAATTGCGGCGAACGTGGCGACTAGCAATCGCTCTGAAATCACGCTCGAGGCGTGGTTGCCTTCAAACTGGACGGGTCGCTTCTTGTCGACCGGCAATGGTGGTTTGAGCGGGTGTATTCAATACGATGGCCTGGCGTACACGGCTTCGTATGGTTTTGCGTCGGTCGGCGCGAACAATGGCCACAATGGCACGAGCGGAGCGCCTTTCTTGAACAATGCGGATGTGGTGGAGGATTTCGCGTATCGCTCTGTGCACACGGGTGTTGTGGTTGGCAAGGAGTTGACCAAGGCGTACTATCAGAAGGATTACTCTAAGAGTTATTACTTGGGTTGTTCGACTGGTGGCAGGCAGGGTTTCAAGGAGGCGCAGGATTTCCCTGGCGATTTCGATGGCATTGTGGCGGGCGCGCCGGCGCTGGCTTTTAACAATCTCTCTTCGTGGTCGGGACGTGGACTGTTTGTTACCGGGCCGCCGACTGCGCCGACTTTCTTGACGCCGCAGCATTGGGCGCTTGTCCATGAGGATGTTCTGGCACAGTGTGATGGTCTTGATGGAGTGGAGGATGGGATTATCGAGGACAACGGCCTCTGCGCGTATCGTCCGGAGAACCTCCAGTGCTCGCGCAGCAACGGTACCAACAGCACCAGCTGTCTGACTTCCGCCCAAGTGCAGACTGTCCGCACTCTCTTCACCGATTGGTACGGCGTCAACGGCAGCATCATCTATCCCAGGATGAACTACGGCGCCGAGATCCAAGCCAGCTTCATCTACTACAACGGCCAGCCCTTCCCCTACACCCAAGACTGGTACCGCTACGCCCTCTACAACGACCCGACCTGGTCCGCTGCGGACTTGACTCTGGAAGACACCGTGAAAGCTCACCAAATCAACCCTTTCAACATCGAGACCTGGAACGGTGACTTGTCCGGGTTCCAGAAGAAAGGCGGCAAGCTCTTGCACTACCACGGCCTGACCGATGCCATCATCACTTCGGACAACAGCCCCAGGTACTACAATCACGTCTCGAATACCATGCAGTTGCGCTCCAGCGAGCTGGATGAATTCTACCGCTTCTTCCGCGTCAGCGGCATGAATCACTGCTCCGGCGGTGTTGGCGCATGGGGCATCGGGCAGAATGCTGCTGTCGTGAAGGGGGCGGAGCAGACGCCGCAGAACAATGTCCTGCTGAGAATTGTCGATTGGGTGGAGAAGGGGAACGCTCCGGAGACGGTGACGGGGTATAAGTATGTTAATGTAAGTGGATCGCTGAAGAGATTGACGGGGTGCCCCGACTGCTGAAGGATATAATGCTGACTAATTATCTTTATGCGCAGGACACGGCGAGCTTGGGAGTGGACTTCGAGCGCAAGCACTGCAAGTACCCGGCTAGGAACACTTGCATTGATCCGGAGAATTACAAGAAGCCTGAGGCGTGGAAGTGTGTTTGAGGAGGATGTGCTGGGTTTAGGGTGTGGATGTACTTCTTCAAATCTTTGTATATGAAATGGCATGTATCATGATTTATTTGCTGCATGCCCAGCTGGTACCGCACGCGCATGTCTGAAGTCGCAAGACTTCACGTGGCTTTGTAGCATTGCCGTGCCGTGGCGCCACGCTCGCATTCTTGTACCGTTGTACCGCAGTGATGCCTGCGGCGATTATTGATCACAGGTCTGGTCTGCGCCACTCGATTTGGCTTCTCTGATGGTGTTGAGAAGTACCAAGCAGAGATGAGGATGCAATGAGTACTTTCTACGAATCTCTCCAAGACGCACGAACATATCGGCCATAGTCATGCTGGTATCCTGGCATTGGCATTCTTGTAAATAGCATGTGTCTTTGCGATAACATCACGCGGAGACTTCTGAAGATCTGGCTGCCAACTCTCTTGGCTTATGATGCCGAGCCATAAGTTCGTGATATACTTCTGACTATGGTCTTGGTGTTGGAGCATCACGTTTCTTTTCTCCACAGATGATTAGTAGATGATTGTTTTCTGCTCGACGGGGCGAGAGTTAATATGATATATTTGCACAAGCAGACACAAGTGAGCAATCTGCTATCAATTGTCCTGGAGATTTTTTGAGTTCAGACTCCAGGGTAGTCTAGAAGGGGATCGGCGAAGGGTCCGATCTGTCAAAGAGTGGTGTCTCATATGGCGAGAAACGCAGAGCTCGACGCTGAGATGCATAGCAAGCAGCAACATGTGGCTTGCGGTGAGATGCACCAAGGACAACATTAGGACGATGTCGATGAGTTCAGGCTTGACCATGTTGCACGTGATCTTCCACCCCTGTACTTGCTACCTAGACGTTCATGCTCGATGATGTCGCCGGTCAAGCGCTGTATGCGCGACAACGTGAAGATGCAGCGAAGGGTGGAAGGGTGGAATGGAAGAGATCGACATGCCCGTGCATGCATGCAGGAAGGAGGGCTGATACGAGACGACAGCTCATGTGAACAAAGTAGCTAGGGTAAGAAGTTGCCTTAAGCCGCATGACAATGACTTGCAGGGTGCAGGGTGGGCGGTCACAGGCGAGTGGTCTGTGTCTGATAGGAGATAGAGCTTGGGTGGTGAGACGTGGTGAGACCGAGGGAGGAGTGTATTGGAGTATTATTGCTCTTGTTCACCGCCCAGAAAGATAACCCCAGGGGGACAAGGTAAAACGCCGGCGATGGAGTCTTAGCAAGGCTGAACCAAAGTATGAGAGACCAGTAAGGAAAAAGGATTAGCTTCTTCCAGCCGACGCCGAGAGTCTTCCAAGCCTTGAGGCAGAAGTTAGAGGGCGTTGATGGCATGACACAGGGGGATTCCTCGCGTCCATGTCGCTATGTCGCCTCGTCGCTCCCTTCCCTTGTATTCTCCCACGCAAAACTCCACAGCAGATCCCCGGACTACGCGATTCGACTCAGTCTGCACACGCCTTCACGCGCGCGCCGCATGATGCCCTCGCTCTACTAAACCCTGCACCACCGCCGCCGCTCACTACGCACTATCCGCCTTCACGTGCTTCTTTCTTTCGCCCGGATAAGCAATCATTGTCACCTACCAAGTCAACGGCCTGGCTCTTGCCGTGGAAAGACAGCACACACCAGACACACTACTAGACTATTCCTCGCCCATCCCGCGCCAACCCCGGCATCAGCACCGCCCTGCCCACGAGTAATACTACCCGTACTCTGCCTATACTACTGCTGCACCGCGGCACCTGACACCTGACCCTCGTCCACCACCGCCGTTGCGAGGCCTTCCATGGCTTCGTGACCGCCCAACCCCAAGCTCGCCATACCGCTCCCTTATTAAATATAGGCGCCGGCGCCGTTGCAAACTCTCGCTTGTATACTATCATATATCTTTCGGCCGGACGGTAGTGCGCCTTACCATTCCACACAGTAGTCGTACGCGGGCGTACCTCTTATCAGTACGTCGACCGGACCAACTTCGAAATATATCTTCGGCACTGGCTCTCGTTAGACACGATCATACACCTATACATACACATGCCGGTTGACTGTACTCGCATATACAGCCGAAGAGACGACGAGAACGAATACACGATTCGATCGCAGAGCCATGTTTGGACGTAAGCCCAAAGATGGGTCAACGTCTGCGTCGACAGCACTTGGCGACGGCGACCGCCCAAAACCGGAGAAATGGAGTCTGGGTGTGTTAAACGATAAAGAGACGGATGAGGTGCCAGGCTCAGTGTTGTTGTTGTCGAAGGTCAGCAACTACAACGAACCTCTGGGCATGCAAAATACACCGGCACGCACGTCTGCCTCATCTCTGCCTTCACAACGGCGGGGTTCTGGCGCGAGCGCTGCAGCACATCGGAGGCCCTCAACCGCAGAAGACGTCAAGTACACCAAGGACGGCAAGTTCGTGTTGGAGCCGCAACCGACGGACTCGGCGAACGATCCGCTCAATTGGCCGGTACTCAGACGAGACCTTGCTCTGATATCGCTCGGCCTCTTCTGTATGATTGGCGGCGGTATGACTCCAATTCTGGCAGCTGGATTCAACCAAGTCAGCGAGGATCTGGATGTCACTGTTCCTGACGTGGCTTTGACGACGGGACTCTACATGATGGGTCTCGGTCTGGGTTCCATCGTCTTGTCGCCCACTGCAATTCTCTACGGAAAACGACCTGTATATTTTGTTGCTAGCATCTGCTTCATCATCAGCAGCATCTGGTGTGCAGTCAGCCCCAACTACATCTCCCTGCTTATCGCCCGCATCTTCCAAGGTTTCGCGGTCTCTTCGGTCGAATGTCTGCCCAGTGCGTCGATCGCCGAAATCTACTTTCTCCACGAGAAAGCATACCGCCTTGGCATCTACACGCTGTTGCTTTTGGGAGGTAAGAATTTGGTACCTCTGGTCAGCGCTGCGATCATTTCCAAGATGGGCTGGCGTTGGGTCTTCTGGATCGTGGCGATTGTCGTTGGGTTCTGCTCGCTTCTACTGTTCTTGTTTGTGCCAGAGACTTTCTGGGACAGGGCGCCAGTTCCCCATAAGCGCAAGACTCGCTCCATGAGCAATCTGAACATCTTCCGTTCGCGCGCACCAGCAGAGAAACAGGCTGATGCGATAGACGACGATGTGGATGCGGAGTTAACTGAGAAGCCTGTGAAGAAACATGCTCACTTCGGGCCAGAGGATGATCTTTCGAGTACGTCGGAGGAGTCATTGCCAGCACGTTACGGAGCAGGCGACGCAGCTCAGACTACACATGATATGACACCGGCCGATACGAAGGACGATACTCCTCGCAACACGGACAGTGCATCGCCGGTCGTAACAGGACCTAACGCAAATGCTCTAAGCGTGGACACAGTGGCGAGTGAGTCAATCACACCACAGTCACCGAGAACCCCTTCTGTCAAATCCATTCCCGCCTCATATCACGACGACGTCGAAAGGCAGTCTCAACGATCCGCGTCGCCTGCTGGGCGCACTTACACTCGATCATTATCAACAGGCCCGGCAAGATCGCTTAGGCAGCAACTTAGCTTGTGGAATGGCAGACTCAGCAGCGACAAATGGTGGCGTGTTGCCGTTAGACCATTTCTTCTCTTCGCATACCCCAGTATCCTCTGGAGTGCATTGATCTACGCAATGTCTATCGGCTGGCTCATTGTCCTTTCAGAATCTGTTGGCCATATCTTCGAAGACCGTAACAGCTACAATTTCACCCCTCTCCAGGTCGGTCTGGTGTACATTAGCCCTTTCATTGGCGGCATTATCGGAACAGCCATCGCCGGCAAAGTCTCCGACCTCATTGTCCGCTTCATGGCGCGCAGAAATGGCGGTATTTACGAGCCCGAATTCCGCCTCGTCATGGCAATCCCCATCGCCATCTCCACCGTCGCAGGCCTTATGGGTTTCGGCTGGAGCGTGGAAGAGCGCGACAACTGGATCGTCCCGACCGTCTTCTTCGGCGTCATTTCCTTCGGCTGCTCGCTCGGCTCGACCACCAGCATCACGTTCGCCGTCGACTCGTACCGCCAGTACGCCGGTGAGGCGCTCGTCACGCTCAACGTCAGCAAGAATATCTTGCATGGTTTGGTCTGGAGTTTGTTTTTCAATCGCTGGTTGGAGAAGGATGGCAGTAAGCTTGTTTTCAATTGCATTGGTGGCATTCAGTTGGCTTGTCTGCTTACGACGATTCCGGTGTATATTTGGGGTAAGCGCGGCAGGATGTGGACGGTGAGGAAGAATTTGATGGAGAAGTTTTGAGGTGTGTGTGTGCATAGATGGGCAGCGTGGGCGAATTGATTTTATGACCTTTCTTTCTTTTTTGGAGTTGGTCTCACTGGGAAGGTTGCATACATACACATACGACGCACATTCAGCATTGGCGCAAGCGGGTTTGGATATAGATGACTTTGATGATAAACTTATGAGAATGATGGGGCATATTATATCTACAGTTATGGCATTTCCGATCGTTTTGTTGACACTGCACATCGGATTGTGAGGCTACACGTCCACTCTTGAGGTTCCTTACATAGCCATGCCCACTTCTTCTTGCGTGCTGGTATGGCGCCATTAACCGGTTTGCCGAGCTTGAGATTGTCATTGGTCAGTCGGATTCGGGTGGAGCACTTCCTATCGCCGACCTCGCGAGTTCACTGCTCGCTGCAGGTGTCCTTTTGCTGGTTGGAAATCATTCCTTCTTTTGTTAATTGCTGCTCTATAAAGCTATTGAAGTGTCTATTCTGCTTGGCACGATTGGAGGGCGAGAAGGTTTGCTAAACGTGGTTGTGTCGGGTTTCATTGACAGGCAAGCAGCTTCGGACTGGCTTTCGTCCGATATTTGGGTTGAGCTTGACACTGTATGCGCAGCATCTTGCATCGCAGAGTAAGGATAGTTGGAATTTGTTATCATGGCTTCGATACAGAGAGCTTTCTCTGCGGCTAGGCAGCTTGCCCCTACTAGGAGGTGCGTTGCTGCGCCTATCAAACGCGCTGCTCGCTGGCAGTCGACCACTTCGACCAAGACCGGGCAACCGCAACGATCATCTTGGAGTACTGGACATCTACTGCTTTTTTCGGCATTCACGGGCAGTCTGGCATATCTCTATGGCATAAGCGATACTGCTTCTTTCTTCCTGTCTAAGGATGCTTCGTCAACACTGGCCATCACTCCCGCCTACGCCACCAAGCCGGCCCTGGAGAAAGCAATTGCTGAACTCCGTGCTAAGCTGGGCGAGGATGCTGTTAGTACGGACGATGAGGTTCTTCACAACCATGGGTACTCCGAGTGGAGCAGTATCAATATTGACACACTTCCCGTGGCGGTCGCCTACCCAAAGAACACTGCCGAAGTCTCGGAAATTGCCAAATGCTGCACCGCCAACCGCATCCCATTGATTCCTTACTCGGGCGGTTCATCGCTTGAGGCCAACTTCTCGGCACCTCATGGTGGTATTTCGGTTGACTTCGCGCACATGGATAAGATTATTGCTCTGCGACCGGATGATATGGACGTCACTGTGCAGCCGGCCGTCGGCTGGATGAGCCTGAACGACAAGATTAAGGACTCTGGTCTCTTCTTCCCTGTTGATCCGGGCCCTACTGCTATGATTGGCGGTATGGTTGGTACGGGTTGCTCTGGCACTAATGCGGTTCGCTATGGCACTATGCGCGACTGGGTTATCAATCTCACTGTCGTCCTGGCTGATGGTACTGTGATCAAGACTCGCAGACGCCCTCGTAAGACTTCTGCTGGTTACAACCTCACCAGTCTTTTCGTTGGTAGTGAGGGGACGTTGGGCGTTGTCACGGAGATCACGCTCAAACTTGCTGTCATCCCGCAGCAGACCTCCGTCGCAGTGTGCAGTTTCCCTTCCATTCGTGACTGCGCCGCTACGAGTGCCAAAGTCATGCGCAGCGGCATCCCCGTCGCGGCCATGGAGATCATGGACGAGGTGCAAATGAATGTGGTCAACCGCGCCGGCGCCACCAAGAAGAAGTGGACCGAGACACCGACGCTCTTCTTCAAATTCAGTGGCACACCTGGCGCTGTTGCTGAGCACGTCGAGCAAGTCCGTCAGATTTCAAAGGCGCATAATGGCGCTGAATTCGAGTTCACGGTCGACGCGGAGGAGCAGAAGGCGCTGTGGTCCGCGCGCAAAGAGAGTTTGTGGAGCATGCTCGCGCTTCGCAAGGGAGACGAGGAGGTGTGGTCGACGGACGTCGCGGTGCCGATGTCCCGTTTGACTGAGATTGTGGAGATTAGCAAGAAGGAGATGGATGAGCTTGGATTGTTCGCGTCTGTCTTGGGACATATCGGCGATGGCAATTTCCACGAATCCATCATGTATAATGCCAAGGATCCCTTGGAGAGGAAGAAGGTCGAGGCGTGTGTGTATCGTATGGTGGAGAGGGCGCTGGAGATGGAGGGGACTTGTACGGGTGAGCATGGGATTGGGATTGGAAAGAAGGAGAGTCTTGTTAAGGAGTTGGGGATTGAGACGATTGGGGTGATGCAGAAGCTTAAGAGCAGCTTGGATCCGCATTGGATTATGAACCCAGGTATGGAATATTCATTTCTGAGTATGGAATTGAGACTGACTTCGTTCGCAGGCAAGATCTTCAACCCGCCCACCTCCTCGTAGCATTTCTCGGTGCGGAAAGTTCGCATTACACCACATAACCGATCGAACTGAGGCCATTGATAACAATTTCATGCAAACTGTCGTATGTCTGTGTCTAAAACGACAATCGATCCACTAGTCATGTGTCACTTAGCTCATTGCAGCATACATGGTTGGGAGATCGCGCTTGAGCAATGAGAACTCGAACTACAAGAATGCGAAGATCATATTAAGAGAAACCGCATTGAAAAGAAGCCACGAGTCATAGTACCAAATAACACACCGCCAGGGAGTGCTACAACTTTATATGTGTAAATGTGACTAGTGGAGAGACGGGAATCTCAAGTTCGCGTCCAGCCGCTTGAACAATCATCGATGACCTGGAACCTCAACATTCCGTATCTCATTGCGAATCGGGAAACAGGCCACATCCGGTTCGACATCGACATCCATGACCAGCATGGAGATCTATGCGCCACCCGTACCGCGGAGCTTGCTGAGACCGCCCATGCCACCACCCATGCCACGGAGCTTGCTGAGACCACCCATGCCACCGCCTGAACCACTACGGAGAGCCTTGAGACGGCCCAGGCCGCCGGAGGAACCGCCAGCTCCACCACCGAACATGCTCTTAAGCTTGTCGAGTCTCGAACCACCGCCAGCGTCAGCACCAGCATCAGCACCAGCATCAGCACCAGCATCAGCACTTGTGTCTGCACCCGCATCAACACTGGCATCGGCGCCTGTAGAAGCAGAACCGCTAGCTCCGGTGCTGGCGGTCGCAGCGCCGTCGGCTGCGATATCGCTGGCTGCAGTATCGCTGGCTGCAGTATCGCTGGCTGCAGGATCGCTGGCTGCACCGTCGCTAGCTGCACCGCCGCTGGCTGGTGTGCTGCAGGCAGCGGCACTTCCCTCAGTGCTCGCACTGGCCTCAGTAGATTCAGAGCCCTCGGAGCTGGCGCTGGCACCACCTCCGAACATACCTTTGAGCTTGTCGAGCCTTGAGGAACCTCCACCGCCGCCCAGACTGCCGAGACCACCGAATTGGCGCTTAGACTTGCTAGAGGCAGCAGGAGCTGCATCAGTACAGTCGGCTGCAGCACTGCCGGCGGCAGAGCTGGCACCGTTGAGCTGCTTGAGTATGAATTCGGCACCCATGGATTGAGTGCTGCTCGAGCCGGGATAAGCCAGATGCTGCATGTTAATACCAAAGCCATGCTTGGTATCACAGACTCCATCACCCTGGGAAGGTGGTTAGCTTTGTTCTTTTGAGGTTGCGATGTTCCTTCTTCAACGAAAAACACATAGGAACTTACATAGTTGCAGACGTCCATGGTCTTTGAGATCCAGTTGTCTGGGATGCCGCCAAGAGTAGCCGACATGCCGTTGACGTCGAGAGTACTCTTGCCACCTTTCGTGTCGACGTTGCAAGCC
Organism: Cladosporium velox; assembly: GCA_024604135.1. Taxonomy (NCBI): domain Eukaryota; kingdom Fungi; phylum Ascomycota; class Dothideomycetes; order Cladosporiales; family Cladosporiaceae; genus Cladosporium; species Cladosporium velox. The sequence goes on along the minus strand of JANIIF010000008.1, from coordinate 7,242 downwards.
TTGCCCTTACGGTGCATGGGGTTACCGATGAGGAACACGCCCTTTACAGCGTCGAAGTTCTTGCCGGTCAGCTTAGGCAAGGCATTGGTTGTGGCCGCAGCACCCTGCGAATAGCCCTCGAGGATGATGCAGGTGTTGGGGTTCGACGATAGTGTTGAGGAGACCTTTGAGACAATGTCGGCAGTGCCCTTGGCCGACATTTGCGTGATACCAGCAGAATACTTCGTGTTATAGATACTGCCTCCCGATTTCTTGGCCATGACGTTCTTGTTCATCGTGCGGAAGCCGGAAGACTGGCCTTGCATTTCACCGGTACCGCGAGTGTTGATGATGACATAGGATGAGCAGCCGCCAGCTCTCTTCTCAATGGTGTTGTCAATGGGTGCGGCCTCAACGGCCAAGGCAGTCGCGACCAGCGCGACGACGAGGTTGAAGAATGCAACCATTGTAAGAAATGTGCTTGGATATTACCAATAGCAAGAAAAGAAATAGCGAGTGAATGATGGACCTGCCAAAGCTCCCTCCGGCGGCAGAGCGTGCAGTATTTATAAAACCAGTCGACGACGGTTGCTTCTCATGCGGCTTCAGGAATGTGACACGTCCGCTCAAGTGTGAGCAGTGTATCCTTTGAATCCATCGTCTCATGTCACAAACGGCTGGAGTTGGCGGAGGTGACGCTATCGAACTTTGACAGATAGTGCGACACATGGCGCGGTTGAAGAACTTGAGAATCACAACGTCAACGGCCCAAGCGAGGGCGATGGCCGGGCTGGACGAGCTGGAGTAGTGTCATGAGACGTACGCATCCTCGTTGATGGCAAGAATGTCGCCGATCGTTCGGTGGTCCGTTTTCAATGTGGAGTGCAACGCTGGATCGAGGTTACCGTCGTTGCCGTCGTCCAAGATGGTGCGGCAGCTTGTCAACTGTCACATTGCAACGGCAATACTAACTCTGTACAATCGTCACCCGCACGGTTGTGATGGGACAGAGCATTCGATCTCGGACCAGAGAAACACAATGGAACAATAGGGTGCGCTCACCCGAAAAGCGGTTCAGGATGTCAGGACTTAAGGTTGTAGGGGATTCCAGAAGCCAGCTGCACGTGCGTTTCAGGCTGCTTCCTGATTCTGTCGCCATAGATGAGGCTCAACCCGAAAGGCGGACACGTGATACATAGGAGTCACCCAAGACAGTGCAGAGAACGAAGAACGAAGGTTATCACAGAAGGTTCTCACGGCCGCGCGCATCAGGGAAATGGCAAGGGAATCATGATGGCATAGGGCTGAGTGCCCTGTCACCCGCCTTCCCGCGCCCCTGATCATCGTCTCCACGTTGAAACAAGCACTCGTCGAGTCATGTAAGCGGCAGAATGCTCCGGCCAGGTGCATCCTCCGATGTTGCTCTGGCCACGCAATCCTCCATTTTTCGTGCGTCCTCCGCGATGTCAAGAATGGCAATGTCCCGGCCACGGCGCAGTTGGCATTCCGCCTTGACTGAAATCTGATACGTCTTTTTCATTCAGTATATCGGCCAGAGCATACGAGTATGAGCCCAGGGCTGAGTATCGTAAATCTGATTATTGCTAAGCGGCACAAGCGAGTCCGCCAACATGAGAACCAACACTCTCAAAAAATGCTACTACTACCGAAGACACCAATGGGCGTCTTCGTCTCTACCTATGCTTGGGAGCATCCTGATCGCCCTTGGCAAAGGATCAGTCTTGGTATAATTAATGCTGCTTTTGGAACTCATCTGCAGAATGCTTTCCAGCTCGTATTATGGATGGTATCCAGAAGAAGAAGATGGTTGAGGCTTTTAATACGATCGCCAACAACCACGCCACGATGAGAGAGCTATATCTAGCTGACGTGCTGCTTCAAAGGTCACCATCGACAGAGCACTATTCAGCATCATTCATCCAGTCAATTTTTCAAGGTCTCGAGATACCAAAGTTACCTTCACAGCAGTCACGAATAAAGCCCTCTCTCTCGCCGACTTCAACGTCACCATGCTCGCCCCAAGTATAGCTGCCCTGGCTGCTGCACTGACGATGTTCCGCCTGACAAGCGCGACTTGCCTCTTGCAAAACCAACTGAAGCCAGTATCAAAATCAGAAGCAGTTACTGAGGGCCTTTGCGTTCGCCAAGCAGAGGGCAACTACCACCTGTCCTTCTCATCGAGCAGCCTGTGTGTGCCAGCGCTCGCCGCTGGAGGGATGTCTGGATGCTCCGGTGGACCTGGCTGGAGGCTCTTCGATTGGAACTGCAAAATGCTTGGTGAATATGATCCCGGCCAAGATAACCACTGTGGCGCACCTTACGAGATTCACTACTTTCCTGGCAAGCCCATCAATATCAAGCATTCCTGGCAGAGCACATACGATCCGTCCTACACATTCAACTACGATGGCCGCGATTACAGCACCAAGTCTAACGGCCTTTGCGGCTCGCGCACCCAGGATCCCGGCCTCGCCGTTGTCGGCGAATGTAGGGTTGGTTTCGCCGGTCCTCCGCCCTGCGCGCTCAAGAGTGTTCGGGACAGTCCTTCTGGTTTCAACACTACTGATCCTGCACTGTGCACGCCGCAGGATACTGGCAATATCCAGGTCACGATGGAGACAGCGGATCCCCCAACGATCTCTATCTACGACTCGGAGTGTCGGGAAGTCGCATTCTTCCGGCGTGAAGCAGCTCCAGACTACTGCCCTTGGCCGATCAAGATCGACTACTTGGGCGAGGGAAGGGACATTACGATCCCGAAACGGGATGCGAACCAGCACATCTTTGCATTCGAGTTCCGAGGCAGAACGTATGAAGCCAGTTTTACGAAGACTTTGAACGACGTGCGCGATGGGCTTGGGGAGTATGCTAGCAGATCTGGGGTTTACGTCTTGTGAAGGAGGAAGCTCTCCACAGGTCGGAATTGTTAGCGGGACATGTCACGAACGATGATGGTTGCGAATGTGTATCATCTTTGTGTTGAGGTATAATTCAAGATGGACTAAGAAGTATCAGCGCTTCACTTAAGCATCGGAGAGATCTTTCCCTTGCTCGACGTTTAGGGTCGATGAAAACTCAGCTGTGATTGAAGCTCACCTCTACGATTCATGCTCTCGCGGAGATGCGTGATACAGTTCCCGTTCTCTGGTAAACCTGTCATACGTGACCACATATCCGAACATGCTCCGCTGTTTAGGTCAAACGCTAGCGGACTTGAAACAAGCTCCGAGATAGCCACCGTTGGACTTTCGAGTGGAGGCCTTACCTTCTACCTTCAGCATGATTCAAACTGCCATCTCGTAACGTCCACCAGTCAATTTGGCAGCCATTGCATTCAGCCAGTGAGTCTCTGCGAAAATTGTTTCGCGTTCACAGGTGGACTGGTCTCCGGCAAGAAGACCTGAGCGGACGCGACAACCCGATTTCCACGTCACGCGCAGCGCAGGATCCATCTTCATTTCATGTTCGCTACATCTGTTCCAGTACTGCGGGTTGCGTATACTGACCGCAGGATGTGTCACTTGTCACTGCGACTGGAGCTCGATGCATACCCGACTGATCCCAACGCGGCGCGGCCACACCGACAGGCCTAGACTCAACGGCTGCGCGCACTACAGCGAAAGACCTAGACATTATAGGCCCACATGCAACACATCCACCCACGATGGCACAACACAGGCGCGAGAAGCAAGTCATCCTCCCGCAGAAAGAGATGTCAGAGGCTTGTGTGGTGCGGCTAGCGGTCAAGATGGCGGAGCAGATATGAAATTGATAAAAAATAGAAGAAGCCACAAGAGATGAGTTGCGGTATGCTGTGAGAGTTCGGACGCCCAGGACCTCGCTTGTTCCAAAATATCATTCTTTCCGTAGCGGATGAACACTATTGCAGCTCCTGATTCCCAAAGGTTGTATCTCAGACAAATTCGAACAGAATCAGTTGGATACCTCGGATACCACACTGTGGAACAGACTTATGTATGAGCAGTGTGTAAGGATGACGACCACGCTATTAATAACACCCCTGTAGCGCTAGTCATTTCTTGTTATGACTACTGTCAGCGCCTGAATGCGGAGACTTTTCCCCGAACAATATGACTCAAATAAGTGCCAAGGGCTCGCGGCCTTGAACATTATGGAGGCGCCCGAAGGACGACAATTCCTTGCAACATATTCTTGTCTTCGCAGACCGTACATTGATCAAGAAGTGGTCGATGGATTCCTCAATCAGACCCGCGCTGCCTTGCGAGGCCAACGACATCTTAGAGCTCGGTAAACGCGTCCTTTCTGCCCTTGCCAGCCATGGCCAGGAGAATGAGATAGCTCCGCTCGTCACCGAGACTGTGGAAAGTGCCATATTACAAGCTCGAGTATTTGTATACGTCAGCACGGGCGCAGTGGTTGGCTGTGCCTTCGTCAAACCGGTCGAGGTGCTCGAGCGACTGTATCCCGAGCCACGCCAAGCAGGACTGGTATCGAAAATCTTTGTCGCAGGAGCGACGCCTCTGGTCTATCTGCATTCGATCATGGTAGAGCCTACACAGCAGGGCAACAAAATTGGCAGCAGGCTAGTGACGCACGTCTGCGATGTGGCAAGGGAACACCACTTGGCGAAAACTATCATTCTGGACTGTTTCGCAACAAACGAAAGATTGCGACGTTTTTACGAGTCCTTGGATTTCTGTCTACTCGATGTTGTACCGGAAATGACCTGGGAGATTGCCGTCTTCGCACTGAAGCCGACATTGAATGCTCGGCTAGACCGTATTATCACATAACTATACACTACCTTTTAGCCTACGAGTTAGCAAGCTGTAGTCGGCTACTATAGAATTCATACTTTCAGCTAGGCTAGAGGCTATTACTATAGAAAACTCGACCTGCTACGTACTTACGCGCTGTATCCTTAGTTAGTATTTACTAGTAATACGCAAATAGATACTTAGTAATTCCTCCTTGCTAGTAGATCTTTCGAACCTACTCAGGTATTCTACGTTGGAACGTGTCGCGTTCCGCGACCTCGGATCGCGTCGCGTTCCAGGCTTCGCACAGACCGCCATATGCAGCATTGTTGGCTGTCGGGAACGCGACGCGTTCCTAGACACATCACCCTTTACTGCTTGACCTTCTCGTTTAGGGACCAAAACCTATAAACGACTACAACGGCAGTGATGACGTCGCTCAGTCGAAAAGCTAGGCCGTCGCAAGCATGGACCGTCCTCCCCGAACCAGATGTTGATAACAAGTTCCTTGCTCCGGGCTTATACTGGGGCGAAGATGCGCGCGCTATCATATGTATTAAGTGCAAGTATGCCCTCCAAAAACAGATAGTGAAAGAGTGTCGAGACATCTAGGCGAAAAGCACGACATTTCACCAACAGTAAGAAAAGGACTAAGCGCGTTCATGAAATTTTTGAGCCTCCCCGATCCGAATCAGATCGCTCCTCGCGCGGACTATAGCCCACCTCACCCGCACCTCGCTGTCTGCTCGGGTGGCGCATGTAAGCACTACAATTATCGTTCAGCCAGCCTTGAATTAGTATAGCGGCATCTGTTAAAGACGCACCGATGTAAGAGCGACCAGAAGCACTGGCTACGAGACAGTGTCGAAAGCGATCTGCAACTGCACAGTTGGACAATAAATGGAGCACGAGACTTCTGGGTTGTTCAAAAGAGTTCGACAGATGTGGAACTAGACGTACACGGCTCTCCGCGACAGCGACGACAGGTCGCTATAATGCACGAAGAAGAAGAGTAGTGGCTCGCGGAAGGGCGGCAAAAGCAGTCTGCAACGGATACAGGCGTTGATAATCTTGCACTTACTAGCAACTGGATGCGACGTACTGGCTGGGCGACCACTTTCAATGGCGTCGATCGTCAATTGCTGCAAGCGCTTTGCCGAAGCCCCAGCTGGGATGACCGGCGTCTTGAGCTCGGTCGGCATGGTGCAGAAGTGTTTTACAGCTCGGCGGGCGACGAAAAGCGGTTATCCATGATTGGCAAGGCTGTCGATCACTTCTTCGAGCGCTACGAAGACACAGCAGAGCACACCAGTCACTCCGTCAGATGCTGGCTTCGGAGCCACATCCCCAACGCCCATACAAGGCAGCCTGCGTTTGCCCCCCTCTCATTAAGTGAGCGCACATCGTCCAGAATGGTATAGCGGTAGCGCGGGAGACCGATTCGATGTTCGCGTCGAGCGCTTTTATCGGTGCGACGCCGTATTTATGAGTCCAATGATCGATCGCTTTCTCGAAAGAGTGGCCGCGTCACGCATTCAATGTGATCTGTGCTAGCAAACGCTTCGAGGGTCGCGGAGCTCTTTTGAAACCTTGTCGAACCAGTCCGATCCCCAAGCCTCGTCGATAATCTTGAGACTCCTCTGCTTGGACAGGTCCGGCGAAGAACCGATAACAATGTTTGCTTTTTCGAGCGTGTCAAGGAAAGTCTCGGCAGACGTGACTCTCATATCCGGGTAGCCCTTCCAGAGTGAGTGGGCTTGAGTGTAGCGGTAGACCAAAGCAGACGTGAGAGCTGATTGCTTTGTCGAATCGGCTAGCTCTTCAAGCACAGTGAACGCGGCTCGGTGCTGCACCGCGCAGCGAGTCTAAGATGGAGCAATTTGGCTGGGCGGTGCGGAGGCAACGAGAGAGCTGGTCTTCGATAGCGTGTAGCAGAATAAGATCCAGGCGAGCCTGCAAGCCTCCAGCATCTGCACGCGCCCGTCGCTCGGTTTGAGACCTGGTGTCCTGCTGTGTCGCATCACGTGGAACGATCTCGCGCGTACTTGAGAGCGGAGGCGGGGCAGCTAGGGTTATGAGGTCAGTAGTAATAGAGCTGCGCGCTCACTACTATTAGAAGACAAATAAATCGACATGATTTATTTGAAATTAGGTGAGGGCTAACCCTTAGGGTTCCAAAAAATAGTATAATTTATTTATATTACTATTATTCAAACTAACTAAAAATCGAATTTCCTACTATAAATAGAAAGATTATTATACTAACAAAGTTTTAGGTTAATTAAGTTTAATTAGCTTAATATACTATAGCTAGGAAATTACTTATTTCTATAGTAAAGCTAGGTAAATAAGAATATAAACTCTATAAAATATAATATTAAACTCTTAACTTAAATTACTTAGAGTTTAAGATAAATTGATTTAATATAGTATAATAAGCTAAAAAATATATAAGAAAGCTCTTATATCTAGTAATATATAAGTAGAAAATCGAGTTATAATT